>CM031242.1:935640536-937083580 GCA_018340775.1 Taxus wallichiana var. yunnanensis
GCATTTGCATATGCATATCCATATATATGTACATTTGTGTATGAGTATATATATATGTAATGGTATCATATACTTGGACGTTTTTATTATCATACAATTTTAACAACTCTGAAATAATAATTAACAAAATATATGTGGGGATATGTATATAAAGACGAAGAAGGAAAATATTTGTACAAGTTCACTAACATAAGGAAAATAGGGGATAACACCGAGTGGCAATCTTATGAGGGAACATTGTGAAGTAAATATTTCATCTCACCAGACAATTGGAGGAGCTCAAATAGATCCATGGGATGCTACGAATGGGGAAGCCAATGGAAACTATGCAACAATTTGAAATTTCCATAACATGGTTTTCCATGACCATGATGTGCCAATCCACTATCTTTACCACATTATCCCCCTTTGCACAATACAACAGTCAAACATCTATTTGTTTCCATCTTCATTACCTCCCGCCTATCTAGTGTCACCAACCTCGTGTTGTGTTTCATTATATCCTTGATGTTAATTCATTGGAAAGGAACCTCTCTACTCAAAATTTCTCGGTGTATTTGACCACATATTGCATATTGTGGTGGTTTCCAATGGTCACACATGCCTACCTACGACCAAAAAAGAGAATAAAGTGGAATATTATTTGTCTTGTTATATGTTTTTATGACATGAGTGAATTGTGTTTCAAAACATTGCAGAAAAAATAAAAAGGGTGAGGATGAATAATGATGGATATCCAAATCTCTACCTTTACATGGCCATACATGCATGTTTTTCCTTTCTATAGTGAAGTTTATTCATCTACGAGACATCAAGGAGCTTCTAAAGAGAATGAATAATAATATAATGTGAATGGTTGTCAGAATTTTAATTGACGTGACATAATATTCCCTCGTCTTTGGCTCAATTTATCGATGAGGTGCCCACAAAAATATTTCCATATCATACCTAGAAAGCTTCAATTTTCAATGGCTTCATAACTTTTTTGGGATTATCGTAATTACATTATTTTGTATTTTAGTAATATAAGTGTATGACTTAAATCTGAAAAAAAAAAATGTAAACACAATGAAAATAAAAATACTTGGGAACATAAAAATGGGATATTAATAATAAATTTTGACTCATATTGTAATGGTGGAAGGAAATTCAATAAGTTAAATATTATTAATAAAATATAGTTCAAATATATTGCAATGAAGGGGAACTTCCATCTAGTACCATGCACGTTAACGTAATTGTTATAAATGAAAAAATGAATTTTAAAAAATAATTAAAAGTTCAAATAAAAAGAAAAACCTTTTGAAAGGTAGCTAGCAAGGTGACTTGATCAAGGCTTCCACAATAGGTTTGGCTTGTATGAGATGTTCAATGTGTCACTATAGATCCATACAAGCATGTGGATAGGTGCCCACATGTTGGGTGATAGTACGTGTTCGGTTAAGGCCCTTTGACATTGACTTAGTCCCTTACGAAAAAATATTTTTCACTCTATACGTCTCTATTAGCATATGTCTTATCCCACAATGATGGGTGACTCCACTTCCTCCATCACATTGTCCTCACTTCACACTATGTAGTGGACAAACATCGACCCATTACCCATCTACATTACCTCATGCACATTCATCACCACCACCCTCATGTTATTTGTCACCATATCCCCGATGCCAATCGCCAATAAGGAACCTCTCTACTCAAAATTGCATAGTGTAATTGACCACATGTTACCTATGGTGGTGGTGCACCTGAATATTAAACATATATATTTTGTTTTTTACCACTATATCACCAACCTTAAATCATGAATTTTTTTATATTTCTTATACATGCCTTTAGAATTATTAAGCTTTATACCCGAGGCATTAGACATTAGGATTTATCATTTACGGTCAAACATGTTGACCCACTACTAACATAGAGAAGAAAGGGGTGGATTGTTTGTCTCGTTATATTTTGTCACAATATAAGTGATTTTTGTTTCTATTCATTACAAAAAAATAGAAAGGATGAGGATGAATAATGATGGAATTTCCCCTTCACCTATATACCATGGAAACATGGCCATATGATTGTTGTTCACTGCCACAACAATTTGTATCCATCTACAAACATCAAGGAGCTCCTTGAGAGCATGCATAATAATATAATGTGAATTCATTTGCCAAAATATTCATCAACATAACATAATATTCCACAGTGTTGCCTGAATATTAAAAAAATTGCCACCATGTCACCGCATTAAATTAAGGATATATTTTTATAGATTTTCAGACATGCCTTTAGCATTATTAGTCTTTATACCTAAGGAATTAGGCATTAGGCTTTATTATTTCTAGTCGACGTGCTTATCCACCGCTAAAATAGAGAAGAAAGGGGCAAATTCTCTGTCTTGTTATATTTTTCATGATATATGTGAGTTGTGCTTCTAGCCATTACAAAGAAAATAGAAAGGATGATGATGACTAATGATGGAATTTCCCATCTACTTCAATAGCATAGAAACATGGATATATACATGTTTTTCACTATTGCAACAAAGTGTATCCATCTACACACATCAAGGAGCTCCATGAGAGCATGAATAATAATATAATTTCAAGTCAGCTTGTCAAAATATTCATCAAAACAACATAATATTCCTCAACCGTCGACTCAATTCAACATTGAGATGCCCACAAAAAGGATTTTTCGTCGTATCTAAAAAGCTTTATTTTTCAATGGCTTTATAACTTTTTGGTATTAGTAATTTACACTATTATGTGTTTTAATAACATAAGGATAATACTAAAACAAGAACAAAATATGTAACACACAATAAAAATTAAAGACTTGGGAACAAAAATATGGTATAGTAATAATAAATTTCAATACATATTATAAAGGTGGAAGAACATTAAATAAGCTCAAATATTATTAATAAAATATAGGTTGAATACATTGAAACATACGGGACCTTCCATTTGGTAGTGCATTCTAATGTAATTGTTATAAACGATAAAATTTTAATTTGTTTTTTTAAACAATTAAAAATTCAAATAATAAAATAAAACCTTTTGAAAGGTAGTTGGCGAGGTGACTCGATCAATGATGTTGCAATAAGTTTGGGCTTGCGTGAGATGTTCAATGTGGCATTGTATAGGCATACAAGCATGCGGAGAGGTGCCCATGTGATGGGTGACAAAACATGTTCAGTTAGGGCCCTTTGATATTGACTTAGTCCCTTAACGAAAAAAATATTTTTCACATTATACATATTTATTGGCATTTGTCTTGTTCCACTATGATGGGAAATTCCACTGCCTCCACTATATTGTCCATGCCTCATATTATGTAATAGACAAACATTGATCTATTATCCATCTCCATCGCCGCCGACACGTTGACTACCACCACCCGCACACTATGTGTGACCGTATCCCCAATGCTAATCACGAGTAAGGAACCTCTATTGCTTAAAAGTGCTCAATGTAATTGACCAGATGTTTCTTATGATGGTGGTGCCCACGAGAATATAAAGCATATATATTTTGAATTTTCCATCATCACGCAACTACCTTAAATTAGGTATAATTTTTTTTATATATTTTGTGTACATGCATTTGACATTATTAAGCTTTATAATTGAAGCATAAGACATTGGGATTTATCATTTATAGTCAAATGTGCTTACCCAATGCTAAAATAAAGAAAAAAGGGGAAATTTTGTCTTGTTACATGTTTTTGTGATAGAATTTAGTTGTGTTTCTAGCCATTACATAAAAAATAGAAAGGATGAGGATGAATAATGATGGAATTTTTAAAAACCTCTATAAAATTGAAACATGGCGATATACACATTTTTACCCGACTTAATGAAGTATGTCGGTTATGATCCCCATGTGCGGATTTCACTAACCCCTCGAGGTTTTGGTGTAACGGTTTGTTACATTTGGTATCAAATAAACCACCCTAGTTCAAGTCCCGACACGGTGGCTATGCCGAAATTGTAGTTTTCACCTGGAGCTCGTATAAGACAGGGCGTGGTCCCGCTATACTGGCGCAAATCTAGCATGGGGTCTGGGCTACATAAGTGTGGTGGAATTTTATGATCCTCATGTGGGGATTTCACTAACACCTCGAGGTTTTGGTGTAACGGTTCATTACAATATCCATCAACATACATCAAGGAGCTCCTTGAGAGTGTGAATAATAATATAATGTGAAGTTATTTGTGAAAATATTCATTGACATAACATAACATTCACGACAATTGGTCTGAATTCATTACAAAGATGCCCACAAAAAGATTTTCATGTCATACCTAAAAATACTTATTTTTCAATGGCTTTATAACTTTTTGGGATTATTAAAACCACACTATTATGTGTTTTAGTAACATAAATGTAGGACTAAAACACAAAACAAAATGTAAACACAATGAAAATAAAAAATACTTGGGAACGTAAAAACATGGTATATTACTAATAAATTTCTATACATATTATAAAGGTGGAAATAAATTTTATAGGTTCATATATTATTAATAAAATATGGGTCAAAATACAGTGAAATACAGACAACCTTCCATGTGTTAGTATGCATGCTGATATAAATTGTTATAAACAATAAAATTTTAATTTGATTTTTTTTTGAAGAATTAAAAATTTAAATAAATAAGGGAAACCTTTTAAAAGGTAGTCAGTGAAGTGATATGATCAAGGTTGTCCCAATAGGTTTGGGATTGCATTAGATGTTCAACGTGGCAATGTATGAGCATATAGATATGGAGAGGTGCCTGCATGATGAGTGATAGTAAGCGTTCTGTTAAAGGATGTTTTCCATCAACTTAATACTTTACTAAAAAAATAATTTTGCACTTTGTATGAATTTATTGGCATATAGAGTGTTAACCATCATTGGTATGTTTAAGTATATGTTGACATGCAATTAAAAATCTCAACTTTTGCAAACGAATTACAATTCCTTACTTTTTGTGATAGTTTTCTAAGTGACAGCGAGATGAAGTTGTTAGAAAAACATGACAAGTGATAAGACCATCCTAAAAATGTGATTTCTTAACAGGGATCTCTTTAGTGTGGTAGTGATTTCCCTAAATTAGCTACTTGCAGCTAGACCTACCCTAAAAATCCTTTGAATTATCTAACACCTTTGCTAATCTCATCTTTCCTTAGAGCCTACAGGTGAAATAACGTCTTTCTCGTCACATGTCAAAGGCTTCCCTTACATAGAGGATTTAGAATTACTCCATGGTTTTACTTGTGAACATGAAAAATAAATAGGTTTGATTTCTTAGTATAATTGAATTTAGGCTACTTTAAATTAATGAAGTGAAACAACAAAAAAAATGAACCTTCGAAGATGGTGGGGTTTACCAATACCCGCGATGACGGATGTTGAATATCGATGGATGGTTGACTTAAACAAATCCAAGCATGTGCACAAATCCTTTCCAACGTGATAAACTACTCATGCAATGCACAAACGCTCAAAAATATTACGATTAGATAGATATATGGTGGATTTCCTGGAAAAGTTCAGTCCCCTAGAAGTCAATGGACTTCCTTGAAAGGATGTCAATCCACGTTCAAGAAATAAATATGATAATGATAAAACAGATGATATAACCAACAAGGCAAAGGAAAAGGGACTGATGTGGTCCACGGCTATATGATGGTTTGATGGTGATACTTGATCCAAAGGGAGTCTAGGGATCACAAAATGGCTCAAAGGAGAA
Organism: Taxus wallichiana var. yunnanensis; assembly: GCA_018340775.1. Lineage (NCBI taxonomy): Eukaryota > Viridiplantae > Streptophyta > Pinopsida > Cupressales > Taxaceae > Taxus > Taxus wallichiana. Next base: position 935,646,274 of record CM031242.1, read on the forward strand.
AGGATGTAGATGGTTGTGTACTCACAAAGGTGACAAGTTGAGTGATAGATTTGATTAAGATAATTGATAAAGTGCTACAGATGGCTCAAAGGAGCTTGATAGGTTTGATACAAAATGCATGCAAAGGTATAAAGTAGTAATAGATGAAGATATGGAAGTTTGGGTCAAAGATGAGATTTGAGCTTAAATGATCTAATAGATAGGATTCGTTGGCAATTGGGAGAATCATTGGTGATTGGGGATGATCATTGGTGATTAGAGGAATCATCAGTGATTGTTGTGGAAATGCACATGTTAATAATAAACGAAATAAATTTGATTGAGGCTTGTAAATGAAAAATAAATGAGATGATAATGCAAAAGGGAAGGTACTTACCTTGTACTAGTTGATAAATGAAGACTAATATATGATATTACCTAAGAGAGGGAGATTGTAGATGCCAAAATATTGTTGAAATGTTTCATGGATGTTTGAATGGCCTCCAAAGGCTAAAGAAGAGATATTGTATGCCTTTTAATATTGATGTGATGATCTTTGGCTCTATGAGAGGGCTATGATACAAATAAAATGTGATATGAAGTCCTTAAGCCACGTTTAGCTTGCAAGCTATTAGGAAAAATGGAGGAAGCTCTCTGAAATGAAGGTTGGGATGAACTTATTTATATAGGGTCACCAACGACCAAAGTGAATCGCCGATGATTTTTAAGAGGGTCATGGTGATCTTTTTTGATAGTAAAAGGAGTAACTAGACCATTTCTAAATTGAGATTTAGAAAAAGGAGAGAATCAATTGGGATTGGGTCGTGAGTCGCGATTAAGTGTTTTATGGGAAAAGGTTGTCAAAATCGCTTCCTAAATCAAGGTTTTTTTTTTTGAATGATATATGTGTTAAGAGGTTATGCGGGTTAGGAGGTTTTTAAATGGTTGAGAAGTTGTTGATTTTGTTTTGTTTTATTTGATTTTTGTTTCTAAGTGGTTTGGGTTGTTTTAAAGAGGGTAAAATAGGATTTTATAGTTGTAGAATGATATTTATGGGAGTAAATATAATGGGGAGAAATAAGACTTAGGATAAGGATTTAATGTATAATATGATAGTGATGTGATAATGAAGGGGTGCTAGTGGATGCGGACATGGGGATTAGTGGTGCTAATTTTAGGTGTCTACATTTTGCCCCTTTTTGTTGAGTGGTTTTAGACAAGCTGAGACAAAAAAAAATGATGATGATAAGGATGTGAAAGATGTAATTATATGATGAGGTGCTCCCCCTCAAACTAGGGATTGATGACCTAAAAGGGAATTGATCATGAGTTTGAAAGAGATAGATGGAAAGATGCAAGGATGGAAAGATGAGAGATGATGCCCCAGGATGAGGTATAGAAACAAGATGGGTCGTCAGAAAATCAAGTGATAGGGGAACCAAAGGGTTCATGTCCTATAGACATATGACTTAATGATGGAAAGGGGAAATAAAAGGATGTTTTGATGAGGTCAAAGGACCAAAAATTGATGTTTCCACAAAGGTGGGCTTACGAGGCCAAGAAGTCAAGTGATAGGGGAACCAAAGGGTTCATGTCCTATAGACATATGACTTTAATGAAATGGAAATAAAAAGATGATGGTTTGATGAGGTCAAAGGACCAAAATTGATGTTTCCACAAAGGTGGGCTTATGAGGCCAAGAAGTCAAGTGATAGGGGAACCAAAGGGTTCATGTCCTATAGACATATGACTTTAACAATGAAATGGATGATGAAGATGATGGTTTGATGAGGTCAAAGGACCAAAATTGATGTTTCCACAAAGGTGGGCTTTTACGAGACCAGGAAGTCAAGTGATAGGGGAACCAAAGGGTGAAGTATCCTATGATGACATATGATAATTGATGATGAAAAAAAGGGTTGAGATGGACTAGATAAATTTGATGGTGATCAAGGTGATGAGGCGTATACTCAAGGAGATATCTAGTTGATAAAATTTTATTTTTTAATCGATGAGATGAAATGATATGATTTATGATGATGATTTTAAATGTATATTTTTGATGTAGACAAATGATATTTTTAAAATAGATGATTGGATGATCCGATATGATGATGATTTTGATTTATGATTGATGTGTTCGATGATATTTTTTATGATGTGATTATATAATATTGATATGAATGATGTATGGATATTGATTATGATGTTGATATTATGATAGATGTGATGTGGATAAATGTGATGTTTAGTTATGATTTTATTTGATATTGATTTTAAAGTGATTTTAATGTTTTCAAAAAAATGTGTCTTAACCATGGTTAAGAATAAAAATAAAATGGAATGATTTATTTTATTGGATTTGATACATATGTGATGGGAATAAATATGGTGAAGGAACTTGCACTTTGGCCTTAACAAATGTTAACACATGACTAACAATGGGTAGTCACACATAGGATCTTGGATATAGAGATGAAGTGATAAGATGTACCTTCCTAGAACATGAAAGGGTTAACATATGTAGGTTGTGTGGGAGAGTAGGTTCTCCTTTCAACAGTTTCATAGAGAGATGCCCCAACTATACATTTTATTTTTGATGCAAATTGATCGATGTGGGAATTTTTTTTTGATGGGAAAGTTGATCGATGCGGGAAGCTTTCCTAGGATGCTTTTGATATTTGATTTTTGAAGGTTGATCGATGTGGGAAGCCTTTTTACATGGGTAGCCATCCTTCGAGGGAGTGGTCTACAATTTTGAATTTTGATTTTTGATTTTTGATTTTTTACAGATAGTCATCCTTGAGGGATCGGTCTATGATTTTAAATAAGTATTTTTCCTTTGAGGGATCAATCTACTTTTTTATTTTTGATAATATGATTTTGATTTTGAATATAGTTTTCCTTGAGGGATCAATCTATTTTTATTTTTTGATAGATGCATCCATAGATATTTTTGACTTTATTTTTTGAGTTGAGGGAAAAACCCTAATAGACCATTTCAAGGAGGGGAGAAGAAATGTGTACACAACCTACACATATGTGCCCCATGACATGTATTTGGTTGGTAACACAAGGTGGATGGATGTAATGATTGTGGGGTTCTACTAAGGAGGAACTTTTCCATGTGAAAGATGTGATGAATAGAGTTGTGGTGCTCATCTTTAAGGTTTTAAGGATAGTGATGGAAAACCACATACTTTCAAATCATTATGATGATAAGATGGTTGGTTGATGGTGGAATAAGATATTTGATGTGACTACTATCATGATGGTCAAATGTGTTAATAGTAGAAAGGCCACAAGTGCAAGGCATTCAAGAGGTTCCTTTTTCAGGTGTACCATCAAGGGAGGCTAGATGATAAGCTCCCAACCCATACTATATGGACCGATCTAGTTAGGGGAAAATTTCCATGTTTACTCCTTTCTAGAGTAGTGACATTTTTTGATTGATTGAGAGGATAGGGTTGGTGAAGATTAACTAGGGGGAGGTGTGTAAGGTAATAACTTTCAAAGTCTTAGAAGAGAGGAGACCCCCTAGCATGATGATGTGGCTAGAGATAACATGTTGAAAGGAACAATGTCTTTAGCTTAGGATGATGAAATTTTTGATGTTGATTGATTGAGTATATGGTAAATAAAGGAGGATGTGGAACCTTTGACAAAGGATCCATTGAAAATATGGATGAGATATGAGAGGATGATTGATGAGGAGGGGTAGATGATGAAGCTTTGATTTTTCCTTTTCTTCATGTATGATGATTTTTGATTTCACGTAGGTGGGTGAACCATACTGATTTGAGATGAGGGACCTTCAATGGAAGGTGATGAGAAGACATATGAGAAATATTTTTCAATTTGATTGAGGATGACCCCCTTGTCCTATAGATGTTGGTGAGGACATTGTCAGTGACTTGGGTGTAGATGTTGATGAGATTGAGGACCTTCAATGGAAGGTGTTGAAGAGATGTGTAGAAAAGGTTTGTTAATACCAGATTGAGGATGTCCCCCTTGACCTATAGATGTTGATTGTGTGAGGATATTGAAAGGGTGGAGGTGTAGATGATATTGATGATGGATTAGGATGGTATTCTTCTGGGAGAAGATCATTGATGAGGAAGAGTCATTGGATTATGGCTTTAAGTGCTTTTACAACTCTTGTGTTATGACTGGGCCTTCTATGGTAGGCACATGTTTTATTTTGATCATACCAGGAAAGTTTTGAGTATGTGGATTGGGTGTTTTGATGGGTGGTAATGTGATAAGAGAATCTTGTATAAGCCTCTCGAGGATGTCAATGTAAGTCCCTTTTGGGGATTTGGATTAATGGATTTTGATTTTGATTTTGAGAACACTTGGTAGGACGCACCTTATTTTTGGATGTGGGTGGATGTGCATGGATGTCATATGGTGTTGAAACATCATAGGGATGTTGTGAGGTTGATAAGAGAGAGGATGTGATCTAAGGATGGGATAAGATGTGGGATTGATAAAATTGGATGATGGATGAGGTCCCAAAATAGATGAGGAGGGGATTTTATGGATGAGATAGGGTTTGATTGTGTGATATGATATTGAGATAAAGGATGGGGTCCCAAAATGGATGATGGGTGGAGTTGTAGATGTGATGGATTTGGATTGTGATAAAGGATGGGGTCCCAAAATGGATGGTAAAGGTTGAGACCCTAGATGATGTGTTTTTGATTTTGTAATGTCAACTTTAGGTAAAGAAGATGGTTTATGATAGATGATGAGGATGAGGTCATGGATGATAGGTTTTGATTTTGTAATGTTTTCTTTAGAGAGAGAGGATGAGGTCATGGATGATGATGATCATGGATTGATGGGATTTGATTTTATAGTGTTTGATTAGGACAAGGTTCTAGACTGGATGATAAGTGAGGAGTCGGGGATAGGATTGGGTCTGATTGGATGAGGGAGATGTTGTTTCTAGACATGATTGAGGTGGGTTACATTTCATGTGAGCTACCCAAGTCTTTGATTGGTTTACAAGATGGATGGTTGGATGTGAGATATTTGATTATAGGTTCCCCCTTTGTAATGGTCTCCGAGGTGGAGTCTAAAGGTTGCAAGGAGGTAGTAGGTGATTGGATAGTAAATGAAGGTGATATCGATGTGTGAGGATTATTAAAAAGAGGATCTAGGGGCTTTGAGTCTTCAAGGGGAAGTGTTGGTGATGAAAGGGTCTCCTCATGGGGAAGATCATATGTAATAGTGTTGATGATGTGACTCAAAGGATGTGCAATATCTATATGGATTGAATCTATCGAGGGTGTTGGGTTAGGAAGACAAGTAATGAACATCATGTGTGGTAGTTTCATCTAGTTCATAGGAAGACCTAGGGAATCAGATGGGACATGTGTAGATTGAGGATCAAGATGGCCTTCTTCAAGGGCTTGGATTTCTAACTTTCTGGCCATGGTGAAGGCTTTGTCAAAAGTCTAGAAATGTGTGGATCTAGAGGGTAGATGAGATGTGATGGGAACATGATGAGAAAACAACTTGATCAGTTTTGATTGAGGTAGTGAGAAGGTCAATTGATTGATAATGCTTTTCCATCTAGTGAAAAAGTCAACAATGGATTCATTTTCAGATTGTTTGATGGTAGAGAGGTCAGAAATGGTGATTTTGTGAGTAACATTGATAGAAAAGTGCTTGAGAAATAAATAGGGCTAGTTGTGTGAAAGAGAATAAAGAGTGTTGAGGGAGGGAGTTGTACCAATCCAAGGAAAGTCCTACCTAGTGACATAGGAAAGGTTCTAAGCATGAGATCTTGATCATGGATGATGAGATAACATGAGTGTCTAAAGGATAGTATGTGTTGTTGAGGATCCTCCTGGCCATGGAACATGGTAAATTTAGGTAATTCCCAATGTAGAGGAGGATAAGGCTTATATGGTACTGATGGATGGATGGGTTCATTACAAACTTGATCATAAGTGAGGATGTGTTTGGGTTCCCATGGTAGTGGCTTCCAAATTGTCTAATCTATTTAATAGAGCTTGCATGGGATCATTTGTAGGATTAGCATGTGAAGGAATTAACATGTGAGTGTGGATGAGAATGTGATTGATTTGATTGATGATAGTGGAGAGTATGAGGGTTTTGTTGTGGATGGGCTTGATGTGGGGGTTGATAAGGGGTAGCTTGAGAAGATATCATTTGTAAAGTAGGTTGTGATAAAGGGATGTGGGGGATGACATGTAGGGATGTTGGATATGTTGTTGTTGTTGGATGAGAGGGGTTGATTGGGCCTGAGTAGGTATGTGTGTATAGGTTTGGGATGTTTGAGGTATTGAGAAAGGTATTGAAGTTGAGATAGGTTGATTGGATAAAATATGGGGGATGTTAAGATTTTGATGAGATTGTGATGAAGGAGGGGATGTAAAGGATTGATTGATGGGATACACTTGACATGGGCTGAGAAGTGATAGTTTGGAAGTAACTGGTTGTGAAGGATAGTCATAGGGTTGTTGGATGGGGTTGTTGTAGGGTTGTAGGATTGGATTTGAAAGGTAGAGGTTCCATAGGGGAAAAATATGGTCTAGATGGCTCTGGGAAATATTCTAGAGCTAAGTGAAGTTGAGTGGGATGTGATAGGTTGATGAGATTGATAAGGATTAGATCTGTGTAGGGATGTTTTGAAATTGATTGGGATGAAAAGATGTAGATGAAGATCAATCGAAGATGATTGTAAAAATGAAGCATAAGGGGTAAAATAATATGTTGATGTAGAGGGTTGATCCATATTAAATGATAGTTAACTGATGATGATATAAAAAATCCCTAAGAGAGCTACAAATGTAATAGATAATCAAGTCAAAAGAAGAATTTTAATTATCTTGATTAGAATTTAGATGTGGAGGAAGAGGCTCAGAGGGAACCTAATGATATGGTCATTCTAAGGTTGGTTTTAGTTTGTTTAAGGCTAGATTCCTGATATACCCAAAGGTATGTGAGGCCCAAATTTGTGTTTGGTGTCGAGTACGAGGGCTTGGTATTGGGGCCTACCCCCTCACTTCACGGTCCCAATGATAAGGGAGTTAGTGCTTAGCCAATATACCGAAAACAATTATTTTATACTTGGCTAGAACATCGAGTCGGCTTCCCTATTGGGTGATGAAATCCCAATAGTTTCACTGGGTAGGAATGTTTGATGTAATTTGATGTTTGATGTGATTTGGTTGTGTGTGAGGGAGATTAAGTGAATGTAATATATTAATCCTTTAATTAATCTATGTGATCAATCAAGAATGAAAGGTTCATTTTAAGCCCAAAAGAATGATTGATTTTGATGAGAAAAAAACAAAATGCAATGCTTAAAAAAAAAAAAAAGAAGAGGACTCACTGTAAAATGCTTCCTTTTTAATTTTTTTTTTTTTTTTTTTTTTAGCAATATAATAATAGCAAAAAAAAGCCCCAAAGCAAAAACCTACAAAAGGTTAGCAGAAGACAGAAAAAAAAAAGAAAATGATGTTAGAGGTTGAATGAATGAGTAATAGAATCAATCATCAATCATAGAGATCATGGTGATTGATAGAATCATTGGTGATTCACCCAATCATTGGTGATTTTGATTTGACTGATCATTTACGATTACACAGAAGAAAACCTAAAATGAATTTTAATAAAATTAAAATGAAAAAAAAAGGGACAAGGTCCCCATCGGGGTGTGCTAGAATGTTCAAAGATTTTTTTCTTTCCTACTTTAAATTAATGAAGTGAAACAAAAAAACAAACCGACCTCGGAAGAGACGGGGTTTACCGATACTTACGATGATGAATGTTGATGTTGATGGATGATTGATGTCGATGGATCCAAATGTGTGCACAAATTCTTCTTTCCAATGGGATAAGCTACCTACAATGCACAAACACTAAAAAAATATGGGATTAGATAGATATATGGTGGATTTCTGGCAAAGGCTAGTCCCTAGAAGTCAATGGACTTCCTTGCAAGGATGTCAATCACGTGTTCAAGAAATCAATCTGATAATGATAAGATAAAATGATAAAACAAATGATATAACCAACAATGCAAAGGAAAAGGGACTGATGTGGTCCATGGCTATATGATGGTCTGATGGTGATACCTGATCCAAAGGAGTCTAGGGATCACAAAATGGCTCAAAGGAGAAAGGATGTAGATAGTTATGTACTCACAAAGGTGAGCAAGATGATAGATTTGATTAAGATAATTGATAAAGTGTTAAAGATGGCTCAAAGGAGCTTGATATGGTTTGACAGACACTTGAAGGGCCTTGTGGTAATAAATGATGGGATCTGGATGTCTAAAAAGGATAATCTTTGAGCTTAAAATGATTTAGACAAATAGGATTTGATTGATTCGATAATCATCGATTGGATGATGATCACTGTGATTAGAAGGAATCGAATCGGTGATTGTTATGAGAAATGCATATTGTTAATAATGAATGAAATAAATGAATCATTGCAATTTATAAAAAATTATAAAGAAATGAGTTAATAATCAAAAGGGAAGGTAATTACCTTTATTTAATTGATAAATGAAGACTAAACACAAGATGATATTATTTAAAGAGGAGATTGTAAATGCCCGAAGATTGTTAATTAATGTATGGACGTTTGAATGGCCTCTAAAATCATGAAGAAGAGATATTTTTAAAGAATTTTGATGATGATGATTTAGCTCTATGAGAGGGCTATGATATTGATATGAATCCTTGATGTCCAAGCCAATTTTAAAGTAAGAGAAATGGAGGAAGCTTAAAATGTTGTTATGATGATTTATATAGGCTCTTGACAATAGGGAGAATCAAGAAGAATTGAATGGAGGTCTTAAGTAAGGGTGATCTATTTTTGAAACCTCAAGCTAAAGAGGTTATAACTAACTTGTCTAAATTGATATTTACAAGATAGAGAGAATCGCTAGCGATTAATTAGGTAAATGATCATGGGTGATTTAGTTTTATGGGAAAAGGTTGAAACTACTTCCAAATCAAGGTTTTTTTTTGTTTTGATGAAGGATGTGTGTTGGAAAGAGGTTATGTGGGTTAGGAGGTTGTTAAATGGTTGAGAAGTTGTTTATTTTGTTTTTTTTTATTTGATTTTGGTTTCTAAGTGGTTTGGGTTGTTTAGAGGGGTAAAATAGGATTTTACAGTTGTAGAATGATATTTATGGGGAGTAAATATAATGGGGAGAAATAAGACTTAGGATAAGGATTTAATGTATAATATGATGAATTGTGTATTATAATGGTGAGACTAAGCCCAAACTTGATGGAAGAGGCCCCATAATGGATATAAAATGAAATAGAGATATTTTTATAAACACAAGGAGACCCACAAATTTGTTTCTTAAAAAACCTCTTCCCTCCATCAAAAATATGGATGTTATAACTAATCGTGATGACAACTGATTGTAGATAAGTGATGGTCATAAAAAGTGTAGAATAATGGAGCAAGCCATGACCAATCACTAATTTCCACATGGATGACCATGATTACAACATACATCAACTACTAAATTCATTTGCATCATTTATGCATATGTCAATTGTCGAAATCAAACACCCTCGTTCCCATTTAGAACATGACTATCAACATAAATATATTGGTAACATTAATCACAATAAAATCCATTTTCATAGTAACTTTCTTATTATATGTACAAAGGTGTTAAATGAGATGTTTTTGAAATGTTATAGTGTAGAGACCTAACTTTGATTTAAAAATATAATGGTAATAATTTTATTATTCTTTTGGACATGTGGATTAAATCACTACATACATTGTACATATGTATAGTACTTGTTTAAAAATAATTTATGATTTTGTTGTTTATTTGTTTTGAGATACTTTCTACACCTTTACAAACTCATCTATTATTACCATTTATTATATTTTAATCCATTTACAATTCATAATCAAAATCCATAATTAGAATTGAATCATCTAGATTAGAATTAGACGATTTGGATAATTTTCGGGCCATTATTATGCCCTCTTATTCTTATCATGACTTTTTTGAGTCTTTGTTCCATTTTTTCATATTTTTATGTTGTCTCGAAGGCCAATCCTCATTCCTTTTCATGGTTGGATTGTAAACAAAATTGTCCTAATTTAAGTTAAAAGGAGCTTATAGACACACATGTACCCTAAGTCATATAACAACCAATATCAATATCTCAAGTCTAATTAAACATCCACCACACATAAATATGCATTATCAAAGAGGTTTACATGTGTTCTATTGAGGGTGTGTTACTACATAATTGTACCAAAAGACGGACATTCTATTATTAATAGACCACATAGGAAGGGGATTAAGGCCTTCATTTATTAGTAGGATATATCACATGCATGCATAAAATTACATGTGCCTTGATTCCAAGTTTTTTATGTAGAGAAACCCCCATTCAAGTGGTTAGGGTTAATAACCCCACATGTTTGTTTCGTTTTAGTTTAATTGTTATGTGTTGAGGTTGTATTATGATTAGATCAAAGGATAAGACATGCTAATAATTGTACACGTCAATTATCCAATCCACATGAGGTTTCTATCAAACATGGGGTAGATGCGCAAAGTTGGAGGTCTATTTTGTGGCCATTTTTTTTTTTTTACAAAAATGTATGACCTATATAATATAAAGGAACACACTCTTTGCATTACAAAGGGTGCACATCCTTTATAAATAAAAAATAAAAATTAAATTAATTTGAGAAAGGGTGTGCACCCTTTATAAACGGATTTTTTTATTTTTATTTTTAATGTTTTTCAAAGGGTGTGTGCCCTTTTAATTTTTTTCAATTATTTTTTTACTTTCCCGCCTCCCAAATCACCTTGGGTTTTTGCTTGGGGATATGAACATGAGATTTGGACTTGAACTAGGCCAACCTACATGGCTTTTGGATAGTTTATAATATTTATTTTCCTTCATAGGCACAAAATATTCAACAACGTTATGTATTTTAAAAAACAAATTATATGAGTTTGTAAAGGGGAGAATCTAGTTTCTAATTTGTTTTGAAGATAAGATTTATTTGTAATTATTGCATAATTTCTACACAATGTAACTCATTATGATTCATTCATGTCTTGTTACTAATAGTTCAATAACTTATTTATAGTTAACCAACATATTGTAAAATTTATATCTCAACAATCTACACATCATTGAATACTATTAAAAAAACACCTATCAAGTTAATCTCAAAAAATTGTGTTTCGTACATTTTCATTTTTCCTACTTTATTAACTAGTAAAATTATTATATTAATTGGAAAAATATGAAACATATTTTTAACAATCTCCAACGATTTGTGAATCTTTGTATGAAATTTCACTTAAATATTTAATTGTTTGCTGCAAAAAGTGTCCATATACATACACTTGTGTTATGTTTTCACAAAAGCATGCCATGTCACTATTATAAATGCATAAATTTCACATATTTATCTCACCTAGGTATTGTAAAAATTACATATTTAGAAACTAGATTTGAAATGTCATAATTTATCTTCTTATGATGTCACAAAATTATTGACTAAGTGCCTCTAAAATTCTCTGCAAGTTCACATTTTTTTAAAGAATAAAAGTGGCCACTTATCCCTTCCCTTTGGACATGTCAACACAAATTCTGCACTAAGATAATATTTCACCGAATATTCCTCGTGTTATGATTGTCTTAGCAATGAACAACTTTTGGTTTGGTGGTATGAATATAGAAACACAATAACAAACATAATGCAAGAAAAACATAGAATATAATATGAAGGCTTGACAATAAGAATGAAATATAACCAATAATTATATTATTACCAAGGTATTACTAACATCTCACCCAAGAACTACACCGAGTGTTAATAACTCTACTCATTTTTCCAACATTATTTCTAGGAGAAACTACTCAAACATGCCTCTTGATTGCTTCCTTAACAATCCAACACAATGGTATGGACTCTTACTAATTTCATATACTAATTCTCACAACCTTCTTATATCCCAAATGAGGATGTGACTTCTCTATTTATATAACTTTAGAGCTTATCCACCCTATCTCTAAGATAAGATAAGAAATCTCTTTTATCTAGTTATATTATATATCTCAACTCTTATTTTCACATGTGGGCTTATCCCTTATGATAGGATAAACCTTATCCTTTACACATGGAATTCCACTTTTTCTATACTTTATCTCTAAAAATATTCAAAATATATATGACATCACTCATTTGTCATTATTACAAATATAATAGTTCTAATTGATGACCATATAGACATTACTTACCATGATTTTTGACACTTTGACCTTACCGTGACCACTTTGACAAATATTTACTCTTTACCATTAACTCTCACTTTCAAAACATTCCCATAATGTACTTTGATTATTATGATAGACTATTTACTAGTTACATTCTACCTTTTGTGTTGTAATTTATTAATAGACATCATTAACTTATAGTAGAGGCTACCACTAACTACACTTAACAACATACTATTAACAATATATAAATTAATGAAATAAAAAAATTAGATGAAAATTCAAGTTTTGATATCTTTCCCCTCCTTACCTTCTACTCATTCCTTAGAGTAGTCTATCACAGCATAACTGGATCTAGTGCCTAGAAAATGTTCAACTTTTCGTGGTTGACCCATTTTCAATTAGAGTACCATCCAATTCCTCTCTAGTCGGTACATTCCATTTTCATGTACTAATACTATTCTATAGGGTCACATCCATTTAGGAAGGAGTTTTTTTTCTTCCTCTTTTTTGTGTCGAGGGTCATATTCAGGACCAATTCATTCACTTAAAATGGAGACCACAAGATATTTTGATCAAAATATTCATTCTTCTTCATCTTCTTCCCATAAGTTGTTTCCTTTTTTGTTTCCTACATTTCCTCTAATAAATGAAGATGTATCAAACTTTCCCATATCGAATAATTCATCCATCCTTGCATTACCCATAACCCTCATAGTAGGAATATCAAACTCAATAAAAATAACTATATGTATGCCATAAGCCAAAAGAAAGGGATATTATCATGTTTTTGACTTTCATGTAGCTATATATGCCCACAATGATGCATGAATACTTTTATCCCACTATTATGTATGTAAAGTTGTATCCTTTTCCAAATTTTGACATAGTAGCTAGTTTGTTCATTCCATATGTCCATTTTTTCTTAGCTTGTAGGTTGTTGCCTTCTTATACTTGATGGAAAACCTATCCACCAATAACTTTACCACCTTATTAATAAAATTTATTCCTTGATTTATTAAAATCTCCAATGGGTATTTGAACCTAGTGACAATGTTTTCATTCATGAACCTCGCCACTTCAACGATGGAAGTTGTTTTCAAGCATCTAGCCTCAACCTACTTTGTTAAATAATTAGTGGTAACTACAATATAATTAATTTTCCATGGAGTGGGTGGAAGTGGACCTATAATATCTCTTCTCCACTTTTCAAAGGTATAAAGTTGAATAATAGGATATAATGGTGTTGATGGAGTCTTATGATTCCAATGTAGTTTAAACATAGCACATTTTACAATAATTGTAACAATCTATAAAACTAGTTGGCCACTTGATAACATGTATCCAAGATCCTCCTTGTTACAAGTTGTCTAAAGAAGTTTCCTCCACATGTACCATCATAGAACTCTTAATTATCTCCTTCCCCTTTTCACATATAAATATCCTCTTATATATCCCACCATGTCCTATCTAAAATAATATTTGACTCTGTAGACATCTAAAATATTGACATGATAAATTACGATTAATTTGTCTCATAAACAACATCATCACTATCCACATAGTAATTAATTTTTATTAATCCCTTTATAACATTTACCCTTTACCATTTATCTAAATATTCCATTTTATCATTTATCTCATTAAAAATATATTTTATCACATTTACCCTTTCATCATCTATCATTTATCTCATTTTATCATTAATCACATATTATATCCTATTATCCTATTTTAATTCTTCATTAACATTTTCTAGGAATTTAATATTCCTACATCTCACCTACCACCTACTCTACACATCCCTACACCTAGCCTTTCCATGTAACCTCACCCCTAATCATCATTAATCAACCTAATCTAATCCTAATCTAATCACATCCTCACACCTCTAAATCTAGAAGCTTCTCTAACCTCCTCCTTCCATTGAATTTTTAATTCAATGGAAGCTTCTTGTTTCACTCTGATTCTAGAGCGTTTCTTTGAATATTTTGAAACACATAAGGGTAAATGGCTATGAGGAATACCTATTGAAATGTTGGTTATTGGTTGTTGCACGCATATGAATTCTTGATCCACAATTGATCGTGAGAGCTTCCTTTTGGCTTGGAGGAACTACCTGAAATAGAAAACAAGACCACCAAATAAAAGTTAAACAGTATATGTAGTGGACTGCCTAGCGTATGCTAGATCCGGGAAGTGTGATACTCCTAGACGACTGTTAATCCACTATTTAAAACAACTCAATGTTAACAATAAAGGAAATCCTACTATAGTTAAAATGATTTAGGTGTCTCATTTGACTACAATAAGCAAATTCATTCACAACAAGCTAAGCTATGATTGAATCTGAAGGTCAAGGTCTCTGTCCAATCTTGACCGGTACTAGTCAAGGTCTAGTTTTGGGCTTTTGGGTATTTGGTGGAGGTTTTAGGATATGTTCTTGGTCTGAGGGTAAAAACACAGAGACTGATGTCGATTTGATATGACCAATGTCGATTTAGGTTAACCAGCGACGGTTGTGGGTACGGCGTCGATATGGTCATGGTACAGGAAACTCAATAAAAACTTGATGTGAGGGCAGATCCAAGGCTCAATGGAAATGGGAATGGAAATGGCAAGGTCTGTGTGTATCTTAGGTATACTCAGGGATCTCTAGAAACCAGGTATGGGCGATTCAATGGTGTGGGTGAAGGAATGGTCAAGTTTTCATGGAGGTAAATGGTGGGGGAATGGGAATGGGAGTAGAAACTAATAACAGAAGTAAAAGAGTCTACTAAAATGACAATGGAAAAGTGTTGGTTAACAAAACACTTACTGTTGTATCGAGCTTGATGTCTAGTTGGTAATGGTGGGTGATCAAATGGAAGGAACTTGGTGTGGTGCTAGCACTTCCCCGGATGCTCCCGTGAAGGCAAATGGCTCTGTGGTTACTGCAGTCTTGGCTATGGGTACTATGATGTGTGTATGAATGTTGGTTCCGATTACATGCAGCTCTGATTTCGTCTCTTGCTCTCGAGAAGATGTTTAACCTCAAAATAAGGTTGTTTTGGGGATTAAATGGTGATCGACGGTGGTTTCGGGTTGCCGATATGGCAGTTTAGGTAACCGGTGTTGGTTAGGGCGGGATTTCTTAGGTTTTCTAAACTAGGTAGATCCTCTTGATTTTCTTGGATCTCGTTCATTTTCCTCCGAATATTAGAATGAAATCTTCCTTTCTAACGGGTGGGAATGTAGTTAGAGGGAATGTAGGATTTGATTTTTAGGGTTTAGGTAGGTCTTAGTTAGTTATGGCAACATACTAAGAATAGGTCTTAGGGTGAGGTGGTGGTGTGGGCATTATCTAATTAGGATATTTAAATAATAAATATTATGAGGTCATGAATTAATTTAATTAAATTAATATTAGAATGGGGTGAAATGGGCCATGGTTAGGTGAGTGTGTTCGAGTTGGTTATTTGTCAAGGGACCAAGGGGAGTGTGACCTAATTTTGGTGTCTAAATTTTGCCCCTTTTTTTGCATAGCTTGTATTGGTAAGCGACGTTGACAAAATAAGATATGGTTTCCCCATGTGTGGGTGAAGGTGATCCCCCTTAAACCAGGAATTGATGAGGCTAGAAGCCAGAATCGGTGAGTGGTTTGATAAAAGGTGAATGTGATGAAGAGGAAGGTGGGTAACGAGGGTAAAAGGGGAAAATGTCTACTTGGGTAATCCAGGTAATGGGTCAAGGTCAAAGGTAGTAACAATCAAACACACACACATATAGACTACAACACAATACCGGAGTTGAAGGAAGGAAAACTCTACATTGTCTAAGGTCGATAGGTTTATCCAAACAAGGTTGAGGTGATTCCGGTATCCAAGGTATAGGATATGGTCAGGAAACATGAAGCAGGTGAGGTGAAGGAACATTTAGGTATGTTCTGGTACACCAAGGGTTGGGTTAGGATAAACGGTCATGGCAAGAGGAAAGGTAAGGTCAGTATGTCCATCAACACATGTAACAGTTCCGCAAGGTATAGCGAGCACATGAGGTCATAGGTCACTAGCAATGTTCCAAGTCATGGCATGGGTAGGGCCAAGGTATGGGTAAAATAACGAGTCCCCAAATAAGGACGAGGTGAGGTGGTAAATGATGAGGTTAGGAGGATAAGGGTAAAAGTGTCCAAGTCAAGTGTGGGTGATGAAAAAAGGATGCAGGTTAGCAAATTAGGGGGTAGGGGGTAGGAAAAATACTAAGCAGGATAACCGATGATGGTTTGAAGGAACCGATGCTGGTCGCAATGGACCGACCACGGTAAGCTAGGGCACAAACCGATGTCGGTTAAGGTAAAACCATCACCGGTCAAGTCGGGTAGGTTATAAAAAGAAAAATTGCCATATTTTTCAAATCATTTTTCATTTACCGAATTAGAGAAAATGATAGGTGAGAGAGAAAAAGGTGGAAAGCATCCGTGTGGAATAGAGAGATGAGTTGGTGAGCGGTGTAGCGGGTGATTGGTAGTCAATAGGTGGGTCCATGAGATCAGATTGAGCGATTCGATTGGTTGGAGGTGAGGAGATTGATTGGGTAATGGCAGAGGCAGGAGAGGGGTCGGGTGGACCACCGGTGCAAAGTGGCTTGATGTGCCACCATGGTGACGGCAGCATGATGAGGTAAGGGTCAATCCTACTCTTTGTTTTGTTTATTAGATTTATTTAGATGTCGGGTGGGTAAAAATAGGTTTTGGGGGAAAGATGAATTTTGAATTGGTGGGAGGGAAAATCAGGTTAAATATGAATGGGGAGAGAGGTGATTGGGTGAAGGAGGGTGGGGAAGGGTGGAGGGGGGATTTGGGTAGGATTGGGTGGGTAAAAGGGAGAAAAAGGGAGTTTTGAGGAAGAATAGGGGTTTGGGTGTCGTGGTTTTTGTGGCGACAATGAATGACGTCGGTTGAAGGTTAATCGACGATGGTTAGTGGTGTTGAACCGGTATCGATCACGAAATAGGTGACCGATGTTGGTTTAAGGGGAAGTGAGGGTCGGTTAGGGGTAACCGGTACCGGTCATGGTTTGGGGAAAAAGGGACCACAAGTGCCGTAGGTTGGGTGGGTGAGGTAGGTAGGGGTAAGAGAAGTGGTTTTGGTGAAAATTATAACATAGGTAAGGGGTAAAAATAGGTAAGGGTGAATGATAGTGGATTAGGGTTGGGTTGGGTAGATAGAAGATGTGATACAAAGGTAAGGAGGTCTAGGGAAAGAGAGGTAGGGTGGTAGGTATAGGTGAGGTGCTAAGTGAGATCGTGGTTATGAGTAAGTTATATTAATATGATGTTGTTGTTGGATGTAGCAATAGATCGATTGAGGATGTGAGATAGGTACCACCTGCTCATGATGCGGCTCGTGGGGTATGACGCTTGAGGAGTGGAGGCATGTCATAGATGTTGGCCTGAGTGGGGTCAAGCATTACCGAGCATGTAGTTTGACAACAAGTCGGTGGTCGCTCTCATCGATAGATGGGATTTCGTGACCAACACGTTCCACCTACCAATGGGGGAGATGACAATCACCCGGAGGATGTGCATTAGATCCTGTGGTTACCGATATTGGGATGCGGGTATATTGATCTCCCATAGGCATCTAAGGAGTTGATGCTTGACGGTATTTGGTGAGGGAATGGTGGAGCTGACATTCCACAACACCAATCTGAGTTATGGAGAGATGTACCTAGCCCGTCCAGAGGAGACGAGGCTAGTAGTATTACTGATGGAGGTAGTCTATTGTTTTATGCACTGCTTAGGATGCGAGAGGGTGGGATATTCCCATGATCACTGATGGGGGTGCTACATGACATGATTATGGATAGGACCTACTTCGCATGGGTGCCAACATTCTTAGTGCAGCTATATAGAGAGTTATGGGCATATGGGCGGCTCCACAGGTTCAGCCTATGTTGTACATTTATTCTTCACTATTGGGCCTACGAGCACATTGTTTGTGTTCATCGATTGGTATGCCCGGGAAGATGCATTTGAGCCTGGTTTTGTTTAGGTGGGGTATAGGTGATGGGTGCATGTGATAGGAGAGCACCGAGGGCGATTCTTCGGAGGGATTGTCTCGGAGTGGACATTATTTGGAAATTGTATGTGGGCTATCCCTCATACGCACGAGATGGTTGATGAGTTATATGGCTGTAGATACTAATATGGATTGAGGGCATAGTTCAAGGGAGCACGAGGTGATCCCTATAGACATGGTCGAGATGACAGTTTGGGTTACTATAAGATATACTTGTTATGTTTGTGGAGCATGTTTTTATGTTAGATTTTAGTACACCTTGTATGTGTTAAACTCGAGTATTTTTACGGCGGTCAAGCTCTCTAGTGAGAGCGGGTCAGGGGTTCAGGGGTGAAGCCCCCTAATCGAAAAAGGGGGTTTAGGGAGAAGCCACTGAAGCAAATTTTCATGGGTGGTTTATTAACCCATGGGTAATGGGTAACCGTTATGGGCTGTTTTGGGCCCATGGTTTTCGATACCCATTGTTTTGTAAAAGCTGCCTCTTCGACTACCCGTAGGTTTATGGGATGGTTTTGTTTTTTTCCCATTGTTTTGATACCCACGGTTTTGTAAAAGCTTACAGATTTGTCTATTTATATGGTCTTATGCATATGAAACATAGACAAGCAAATGTATTGCAGATGTGTTTTGAATTCGGGTGTGAATTTCAGAGTTTTGAGCATAGCTCTAAATGAGATATGGGTATTGTATTGAGAGAGTGGAGTCTTGTAATAAAATTTGAGCAAGTGATTCTTGGTGGATGTAGCCCAAATTAGGTGAACCACATTAAATCTTGTCTCTATGTGTTGTGTTATTTATTATGCACTTTTATTTGAGATATGTAATATTTTTGCATATTAGTTTCTACTGTTGTGATTCTTGTAAGGGATTATCACGCATATTTTATCACTTATTTCCTAACAGTTGGTATGAGAGCCTAGTTTGGTTTCTTTGAAGTGTGGAATCGTAGGAAAGTTTTATCTTGAGTGGGAGCTATGGTAGATGATGGAAGATCTAGGGTTGATAAATTCAACGGGTAGAATTTAAGTCTTTGGAAGATACAGATGGAAGATTACCTTTATCAGAAGGATCTTTATACTCCATTGTGCGAGAAGGTGAAAAACCCTCGAGTATGATAGATGCGAGAATGGGATTTGTTAGATTTTAAGGCACTTGGAATGATCTGGTTGTGTCTTGCATCTTCAATATTATTTAATGTTTCAAAGGAAAAGACTACAAAAGAACTAATGGATGCATTAGGGAAGTTGTATGAAAAACCATCTGCCTCTAATAAGATATTTTTAATGAAAAAGTTGTTTAATATGAAGATGTCTGAGAATAGTTCAGTAGCATATCATTTAAATGATTTCAATATGGTTGTGAATATGCTAGCTTCAATTACAATAGAATTTGATGAAGAAGTTATGGCTTTATTAATTTTGTGCTCTTTACCTGAAAGTTGGAATAGCCTGGTAATGGCGGTAAGTAACTCGGTTCCAGCTAACTTGAAGTTGAAGTTTGAGGATGTTGTAGGGGTGATTCTAAGTGAGGAAATGCAAAGAAAAATCTCTGGGGAATCTTCTACTTGTGGAATGCTTTGCAGATGGAAACTAGAGGGAGACGAGGAAGAATAGAGGAAATCGTGGAAAATCGAAAGATCGGGAAAGGTCAAAATCAAAGAGCAAGATTGTATGTTGGGAACCGTGGAAAGTCTCTGGGCATGTAAAGAAGGATGTTGGGAGCTTCAAGATAGAAGAAACAACATGAAGAAAAAAAGGAGGAAAATTTGGCATCGGGTAATGTATGTCGGGATGCTTTGATTCTTTCTTTACATAATATTACTAAATCTTGGGTTTTAGATTCAGGGGCTTCTTTTCATGCTACTCCACATAGGCATTTTGTTGATTATGTTCAAGGGGATTTTGGGCATGTTTTTCTTGGTGATGATGATCCTTGCAATATAGTTGGAAAAGGTTACATTGCTCAGTGTTAAGATGCGAGAATGGGAATACATGGCTAGTGAAGGATGTCGGGACATGTGCCTACATTAAGGAGAAATTTGATATCGGTGTGGCAATTAGGAAGTGATGGTTGTCTTGTGATATTTATAGTGACTCTTGAAAGGTTACCAAGGGTTCTCTTGTAGTGGTAAGAGGTAAGAAGGTTGAAACCTTGTATTTATCCACCGATAGTACTAATGATTGTAATCTTGTGGCTTCGATGCAGATACAAAATTATGGCACTATAGGATTGGTCATATGAGCCATAAGGGAATGGATATCATAAAGAAGAATTTTCTGGATATACGGAAACAAGTTTGGAGTTACGTGAGGAATTTGCATATATGGGGGAAAAGTGAGTAAGGTTTCTCAAGGTTGGACCTACAAAGAAAGAGAGTAAGTTAGATTTGGTGTATTACGATGTGTGGGGCCGGCTTGTATCATCTCTTGGGGTTCAAGTTATTATGTTACTTTTATTGATGATGCAACAAGGAAAGTGCAGGTTTATTGTATTAGAAACAAATCTGATGTATTTGACACTTTTGTTAAATGGAAAGCCTTGGTAGAGAATGAATGGTCTTAAGCTAAAATGTCTCGGAGTCGAGATAATGGAGGGGAGTATTGCAGCAATGAATTTAATTATTATTATTCTAAGAATGGAATTCGCATGCAAAAAGACATTTTCAGAACTCCACAACAGAGAATGGGGTATCAGAAAGGATGAACATAACAATAATGGAACGTGTTAGGAGCACGAGGTTACATGCAGGACTGCCTCTTTCTTTTTGGGCAGAACTAGTGAGCACAACTGTGTACTTGATAAACAGAGGACCCTCAACTTCCTTGGATGGAGGCATACTTGAGGAGGCTTGGTATGGTAAGAAAGTTGATTATTCATTTCTTAGAGTCTTTGGATGTGAGGTGTTTGTTCATATAGACAAGGATGATAGGACCAAGCTAGAGGCTAAATCAGAAAAATGTACTTTCATTGGTTATGGTGGTGATGACTTTGGATTTAAATGTTAGAGTATTAAGGACAAGAAAAACATTTGGTCTAGGGATGTGGTCTTTAATGAGAAAGTCATGTATGGTAAAGCAGATTTTCAGGAAAATAGGAAGAATCCAAGAAAGAATATGTAGTGGTAGAGGATCTTTTGGATGGGGACGGTGACCTATGAATCGGTTCAGCTGACTGTAATAGAACCCCAAACTCCTACAATGAGGAGGTCTTCTAGGGTAAGAAATGAACCTGAAATTTTTTTCCTTCTCTTTATTATTTATTACTCACCGATAGTGAAGAGCCGAGAGAGCTTTGATGAAGCAATGCGGTAGATGCCAGTAAGAAGTGGGAGGAAGCCATGGATGTGGAGCATAAGTCTCTCATGGAGAACCAGACTTGGGATTTGGTGAAGCTACCTTTGGAAGGCAAAAGAGCATTACGAGAACAAGTGGGTGTCAGAGTTAAAGATGAAGAAGGAGGAAAGAAAATATATAAGGCCGGTTGGTGGTCAAGGGTTTGCACGAAAAAAAGGTATAGATTTTGATGAGATTTTTTCTCCGTAGTAAAAATGACTTCTATCGTGAATCTGTTTTGGAATAGTGGCAACAAAAGGCTTGCACTTAGAACAGCTTATATGTAAAGACCGCATTTCTCCATGGTGATTTAGAATTTGGGAGCTATATATGTAGCAACCAAAAAGATATGAAGTCGAGGTAAAGAGGAGATGGTGTACAAATTGAAGAAGAGCTTGTATGGCCCTGAAACAAGCTCCACGTCAATGGTATAAGAAGTTTGATAGCTTCATGATGGAGCAAGGTTATATTAGATGTCATTCTGACCATTACGTGTATACAAAGAAATTTGAGGATGGAAGTTATATTATCTTGTGTTTGTATTTGATGACATGTTGGTTGCAGTAAAAACATGCAGAAATAAAAGTACTCAAGAATCGAGATAAGTGAATCCTTTGATATGAAGGATTTGGGGGCAGCCAGACAAATCCTTGGTATGAGGATAACTTGGGATAGGAAGGAACGGAAGTTGACTTTATCTCAGGAAGAGTACATTAAGAAGGTATTGGATAGGTTTAACATGCAAGATGCTAAACCGGTTGGGACTCCTTTGGCAGGCCATTTTAAGTTATCAAAGGAGCAATGTCCCAAGACAAAGCAGGAAAGAAACCATATGTCCAAGGTACCTTACTCATCAGCGGTTGGCAATTTGATGTATGCTATGGTGTGCACTAGGCCTGATATTGCCCATGCAGTGGGAGTTGTGAGTAGATTTATGAGTGATCAGGGTAAAGAGCTTTGCAAGCAAAGAAAGTGGATCCTTCGGTATTTGAGAGGGACCATGGGGATAGTTTTGTGCTACTGAGTGGATCGATACACCACTTTACGTGGTTATGTAGAATTAGACATGGTGGAGATGTAGAAGATAGGAGGAGCACGACAGATATATTTACACTATAGGTGGGACATAAATTAGCCTGGATTTCATGACTACGAAGTTGGTGGCTTTGTCAACCCAGAGGTGAGTATAGGTCTGCACAGAGGCAAGTAAAGAGATGATTTGGTTAATGATTGCTTGAGGAGTTGGGGCATAAGCGGGAGGAATGTAAGTTGTATAGTGATAGTCAAAGTGCTATACACCTAGCTAAGAACTCTGTTTTCCACCGAGAGATGAAGCATATACTGATTGATATATCACTTCATCAAGACAACTTTGGAGGAAGATAAGTTAAAGTTGGAGAAGATTCATACCGGTCGAAATCCTGTAGACATGATGACCAAGGTGGTCACAAGGATAAACTAAATCTATGTTAAGCTTTGGTTGGCCTTCATGGATGATAGTGAAGGGTTGATAAGCTTGCTCGGTGGAAATCGAGTCTCTAAGTGGGGAGATTGTTATGTTTGTGGAGCCGTTTTTATGTTAGATTTTGGTACACCTTGTATGTGTTACACTCGGGTATTTTTACGGCCGTCCCACCACTGCCGGTGAGTGGGTCAAGGGGGTTCGGGGGGGTGAATCCCCCCGATCGAAGGGGGTTCCGGGGCGAAGCCCCCGAAGCAAATTTTCATGGGTGGTTTATTAACCCATGGGTAATGGGTAACCATTATGGGTTGTTTTTGGGCCCATGGTTTTTCGGTACCCATTGTTTTGTAAAATTGCCTCTTCGGCTACCCATAGGTTTATGGGACGGTTTTGTTTTTTTCCCATTGTTTTGATACCCATGGTTTTGTAAAACTGCTTAAGAAATTGTCTATTTATATGGTCTTATGCATAGGAAACATAGACAAGCAAA
The DNA here is from genome assembly GCA_018340775.1 of Taxus wallichiana var. yunnanensis. Lineage (NCBI taxonomy): Eukaryota > Viridiplantae > Streptophyta > Pinopsida > Cupressales > Taxaceae > Taxus > Taxus wallichiana. Next base: position 935,669,864 of record CM031242.1, read on the forward strand.
TGTATTGCATATGTGTTTTGAATTCGGGTGTGAATTTTCAGAGAGTTTGTTGAGCATAGCTCCAAATAGATATGGGTATTGTATTGAGAGAGTGGAGTCTTGTAATAAAATTTGAGCAAGTGATTCTTGGTGGACGTAGCCCAAATTGGGTGAACCACATTAAATCTTGTCTCTCGTGTTGTGTTATTTATTCTACACTTTTATTTGAGATCCGTAATATTTTTTTGCATATTAGTTTCTCTTTGTTGTGATTCGTAAGGGATTATTCCACATATTTTATCACTTATTTCCTAACATATACCACCACCTTTCCCACAGTACTAGAGAGATGATGTGGAGAGACCACTGCCACTTCCACAATCGATAATACCTATAGGGTAGGAGGAGCAGGTGATAGACCGGTAGATTGATGATGTCGGAGTGATGGATAGGTATAGACAATGGTAGGTAGCTCATTTACGAGCAAGTACCTCCTAGGAAGGGCAGCAGATTTAGCCACCATCACTATGTAGTGAGACGCCCTACAGGGGCAAGTGGCGACCCTAATTACATAGTTGGGGATGGTACAAGGGCATTTGGAAGGGTCAGAGGCGGAGGTGGCCACGTTGCATGCACAGGTGGCTAGTATATACTGCCCCAGATGGCCGGGGTGTGGAGATGGAGAGGGTGATGATGAGCAGGTGGCCGCCCTATAGGCATTGGTTACGAGTTTGCTCGGGCTAGGGGCTGCAACTACAGTATAGATTCGAGGCACTACAGCTTAGCTTAGTACAAGCATAAGGTGCGAGGTCGATGACACCTCCACAAGCCGAGACGAGGTCGGTCCCACGGCAAGAGGCGGGACAGGGGTCCCACAGATAGGCACACGGGGCCGAGGCCGATGGGGCCACCACGCAGCATACCTATATCCTATAGGTTGCAGAATGCCTTAGGTGAGGCCAAATATTACCAGGATTATTTGATGGCAGCAGGATAGATTTTCTATCCTATGGAGAGTACATGGCACAACAAGCCTCGAGTGAGAGGACCAGATCCCGTACCCACAGCGTGGAGAGCACAGGGGGCCATCGAGCTCCAAGACAAGATCAGGGTGAGGCCACCAGTTCATGGAGGCCAGCTCCAGATGATGTACCAGCAGGGGACCAGCCATGACCCATGATGGGTGGTGAGATGTTATCAGGCCGCTAGACAAGAGCCGAGAGGGAAGAGGAGATGGGAGAGACTAATATGGAGGATGTCTAGCAGGATGATGCCTGATGTATGTCTCTTCATTTTGATGTATTTTATTCATTTTTGATATATATCGGCTGTGTGAAGAGAGTGAGGATGTATATGAGAGTTTGTATATTTTTATCATATACCGGCCTCTGCAGTGTCGAAGATGGTGAGGTTGTATATGAGAGTTTTGAGAGATTTTGTTATATACACCGGCCTACGTGCCAAGATATTTGAGAGTTATGTATATGGATACACATGTTTGGATGTTTTTATTTATAGAGATGATGATGATTATGGTCATTATGTGTATACATGGTTGTGGTTATCTTGCTATTTTGATTTGTATATGTGATGGAAACCAAGTAGTGTAGGCATGATAGTTAGGTCATAGGCATGGATCGAGTTAGGTTTTAGGCATGGATGGAGTTAGGTCATAGGCATGGATGGAGTTAGGTTGTGGTCTAGGCATGGATTGAGTTAGGTTTTAGGCATGGTGGAGTTAGGTCATAGGCATGGATTGAGTCGAAATTGGTTGAGTTTGTAATTCATTAATTTGTGTAATTAATGATGATATGGGTCATGTTTGAGATGTTTTATAGTAACATGCATGATAATGGTAGACATAATGAATGTATGTTTGATGATGATAAAGGTGGAAAGCAATTTGTTGTTTGTTTGGTTTAATTCCCAATTATTGATATAAAAAGAAATCTAACTAGGGTAGATTGTGATTTAGGAAAATGAAAGGTGAATTGGTTAGGGTAGAGAGTGGTCGAGCTAACCTCCAAGGGCCCCATGCCCTCGGAGTGCTGCCTACATAGTCGGTGAAAAGGGACCTTAGGCCGATGTAGTTCTCCCATAAGCTAGGGAAGAATGCGAGGAGGTATGAGTATGGGTTGGTAGGTTATAGGCATGATTGGGTCTAGGTATTTTTAGGTATGGGTGAATTGTGGGTATATTGATATGGGTGATTTTGAGTTGATTGTGGCGAAAGAGGAAAATTTACCCAAAGATAATCGTCGAGGATCGAGTCATGTATAAGGTAATCAATACATAATGAAGAAGGTTAAAAGATAAGAGGAGGCAAGAAAACCACCTGATTGGTAAGGATCATAACGGGTGGGTCATACCTTAGATAGGTGGATGAACGTAAGACCCTAAAGACATTGCATGATGGATTATTCTAAGGGTGAAGAGTAGTCACATGATCACCAAATGCCATGGTTTCAGTAGGTCCCTTGAGGCAGTAGGAAAATGAAAGTGTGAATGGTGAGAGGGTGAAAAGTGGTTAGTTTATATGGTATTTGGTAGCATGTGTTTGGGCAAGAGAAATCCTAAATGGGCAAGTCCATGATAAAATTTTTTTGTTTGACTTGTATTTGTAGAGAGAGAAGATGTATGGGATGAGAAAATTGAACTCCTTGAGGTTTCGAGGGAGTCATTTTTGAAAGAGCTTTACATAGTTGTTTTATTAGCAGATGATGTAGAGAGAAAGATGTCCTTTTGAGGGAGTCATCTTTTTATTGGAAGTTTGACTCAAGGAGTTGAATCCCATGTGAGGACTTTTAAGTCATGGACAAGACTAAGGTGAAGAATTGGATTCTTGTTCAGAAAGCAAGGTGAAACAACCATGGGATCTCATCTAAAAGTAGACGAAAAGTATCCATGAGAATCATGCCATGTGCAGCGCCATGGTACACATATTTAAGAGAAGATAAAATAGTGATGGGTACGCACATGATTTTTTTAATCATTGGGGATGGCGTAGGAAGTGGATAGCGCTCAAGGGACGAGCATGGAAAGAGGAAGAAGGTGAGGTAGGACTAAAAGTCAATAGTAGAATGGTCGAAGATGCAAGGCATTAAGGGGCTCAGGTTTGGGTTTACCATCTAGTGAAGATAAACGATAAGCACTTGATCCATAAGTATGAGTCACGATGTATGGTCCAAGCCAATTAGGAGCAAATTTTCCTCATTTACTTTTTTTTGCTTTGGTTACATGTTGATTTTCTTTCAGGACAAGGTCACCAACTTAGAAGGTTCATTCATGGACGTGTTTTTCATAGGCACGTTTGATACATGTTTGGTAAACTAAAAGATGGTCGAGAGCATTAAGATGGTGTTCGTCTAATAACTCAAGATGTGCTAAATGGTCTTAAGGAAATTCATCATCATTGAGCATGTTATGGAGTGAAATGCGGAGTGAAGGAATCGGACTACGAGGAGGTAGAATAGCCTTATACCGTAGACCGTAGAGAAAAGGTGTGGTAGCAGTGGAAGTGTGAATACTAGTGTGGTATGCCCACAAGGTGAAATGAATGTGCGTATGCCAATCCTTCCCAGTATCGTTAACCACTTTCATGAGAATTTTATTTAGGGTTTTATTAGTGGATTCAGCTTGGCCGTTGGTTTGTGGGTAATAAGGTGATGAGAAACTTAGCTGAATACCGAAGGCGTCACAAAGTTTTTGTAAGGTTTTATTTTTGAATTTTTTTCCATTATCAGTGATGAGGCGATGTGGGACACCAAAGCGATAGATGATGTGATGATTGATGAACTCACATATTTTCTCAGATTTTATGGAGATGAGAGGTATGGATTCAACCCATTTTGTGTAATATTCGGTAGTGGTGATGATCCATTGATGTCAGTTGGGAAGAATGGGGATTGATTTCTCCAACAAGATCCAAACCCATTGAGAGAAAGGCCAAAGGTCACGGGTGACCTGTAAGGCATGACTGGGTGTATGATGAAGGTTGGCATGTTGTTGGAATTTTACACAATGCTTAACGTAGTCACAACAATCATGGTTGAGGGTGGCCAATAATAGCCTAGGTGAAGAATACACTTACTTAGCAAAGCAAGGCCATCAAGTGGCCTCCACATATGCCATCATGAACTTCCTTAATGGTATAAGGAATTTCAGAACTGTAAGGCACCGTAAGAGAATACCATCAAAGCCGTGCACTTATAGAGGAGGCCACCCATGATGACATAACGAGAGACATTTTTAAGAAAGGCACGTTGTCCATTATGAGTGAGGTCGGGAGGTAAGATGGAGAGGGAAAGGTAGTCGAATATTGTTTATACCAAAGGTCACTCAGGTTGGGGGTAGTGGTTTTGATAGAGTAAACTTCACGAGGTAAATAAGAGGGTGATTGGAGTCTTTTTACGGTGACAAAGATTTTAGAGTCGGTGGGAGAAGAGGGTATTTGAGAGGCCAAGTAGGCCATGGTATCTGTAATTTTTTTGGTGGAACGGGGAATGGTTTGAAGGTCATAACAATCAAAGGTGGTCAAAAGTATGTCCACATGATGTTTATACTTTTGAAGTGTCTTAGTACGACATTGGTATATACCATTGACTTGGTTTACGACCAATGGAGAATCACCAAATATGTTGATGGACTTGACATCCAAGGCATAGCAGCCCTGGAGACCCAATACAAGCACTTCGTATTTGGCAATATTGTTTTTGCAATCAAAATTGAGTTTTAAAGATAAAGGCATGGGTTCACCATCAAGAGGAATGAGGATAACACCAGCCCCACCCCCATGCTAACACTTGGAACCATCAAAGAAGAGTGTCATTTGGTAAGCGGGTTCATCCAGGAAAGGGTAGCAATTGAACCATCTAGAAAGTCAAAGTTAGAGGGTTGATCCCTGAGAAATAGGTGCGTCACCAATTGGTCGGCGATGGCTTGGCCCTTGATGGAATTTTGATGGATGAATTTGAGGTTGAGGTCATCCAAAATCATAATCCAGTGTGTGGCACGTTGATTTTGGTAAGGTTTGGCATACATGAAGTGTAAGGGGTTGGTGTTGGTCACAACATAGGTTTTTGGTTGAGTAGGTAATGGAAGAGTTTGGTGGCAATGAAAACTAAGGCTAAGAAAAGTTTTTTAGCATGGGTATATCAGGTTTCGTAGTCCAAAAGAGTACGGCTTATGTAATAAAACCACCTGCTCCCGTGTTGTTCATCGCGATGAGTGAGCATGGCCCCTAAGGAGTGATCGGTAGATGAGATATATAGGTAGAAGGGTTGATCATCTTTAGGTGGAATGAGTACGGGTGGTTGGAGAAGGTATTGTTTTAAGGCCTCAAAAGCTTTATGGCAATCATCATCCCATTTAAAGGAGACATCCTTTTTAAGAAGATGATGAAATGGTTGACACCGATCGACAATTACTGAAATGAAACGGTGAATAGACTGCAACTTACCTTGCAGGCTACGGAGTTGCCTAAGATTAGTGGGTGGAGGAATTTCAAGAATGGCCTTGACTTTAGTAGGTCAACCTCTATACCACGTAAGGAAATGATAAATCCCAGGAGCTTTCCCGAGAGAAACCGCGAAGACACACTTCTTGGGCTGAAGGTGAACACAATACTTAATGAGGTGGTCAAAGATGGTTTTAGGATGGTGAGGTGCTCGGAGCAGTGTTTGGATTTAGAAAGGAGATCATCCATGTAATCTTCCAATATACGATGCATGATGTCATGGAAGATGTAAGTCATATCCCATTGATATGTGGCACTAGTGTTTTTAAGGCCAAAAGGCATGACTCGATAGCAAAAGGTCCCCAAGGGGTGATGAATGTGGTTTTGTGTTGATCCTCAGGGCAAGAAAGATTTGGTTATAACCCGAGAAACCATCCATGAGTGATAGCATCTCGTGACTAGTAGTAAGGTCAACCAGTTGGTCAATACCTGAAGAGGAAAGTCATCTTTGGGAAAGCTAGGTTGAGGTCATGGAAATTTGTGCAAATATGGAGTCCCCCTGTCACCTTAGTGATAGGGACAATGTTAGAAATCCATCGAGGATAATCAATGGGTAAGATGAAAGACACGGAAAGAAGATGTTGAAGTTCTTCTTTGACCAAAAGAGTAATGCGAGGGTGCATTTTCCTCAGCTTTTGTTTTATGGGTTGGCATCGGAATGGTTATGATATTGTGGACCACTATGGTGGGGTCAATACCGGGCATGTCTATGTAAGACCAAGTGAAAGTGTGGTTATGGTTTTTGAGAAAAGAAGTGATGGCTTCTGTTCAGCAACATCTAAAGATTGACCGATCTTTAGAATGTGTGGGTCATCCTAAGTATGGATGTTGATTTCGATAGTCGATTCATTCAACATGGTTTGTGTCTCATATGGTAATGACCGATGAATATATGAGTCTTCAACACCAAGGTAGGTGAGTATAGATTCATCATCTTGACATTGAACAATGTTAATCGAAGGTGTATCATCATCGATCATTTCAAGATACAGGAAGGGAAGAGAAGAGGGAGCCTTGCCCTCACGTTGATAAGTTAGAGGCCCCAAGGAAATGGTGTTTATGAAAAAAAAGTTAGGAGGAATGGATTCTGGATCCATCGACTCTATTGGTGAAGGTGGTGAAGAAGGTGGAGTGGGTGAAGAAGGTGGAGAAGGGTTGATGTCCTCAATGAGTTCAATGCGGGCCTTCTTGGTAGGTGGTTCAACAAAGCCGATACCACTACGATCATTATGTTTGTGGGTAGTACATGGAATAATAGTATGGTGGCCTTGCTCATAAAAGCCAAAACCAAAACCCTTCCACATGCACATCGGTGTAGGAAGGTGTGGGTAAAACAACGATTGGTGAGTGACTGGAGGTCGGTAGAAAATGGGCGGGTTTGTGATGGTGGTTCAGGTGTATAAGTGGTAGTATCAAGTCCCCCATAGGTGAGATTGGTACGAAGGTGGGGAGGACCATAAAGGAGGTGCTCTCCTATACGGTGATCATAGTGAGGGTGTTGGTGAAGACTTCCATACTCTTGTGGAGTAAGGAATGTGTTGACACTATATAGGTGATACTCCCCAGAGTGAGGCATTGAAAAATGTCTTCCAAGGGATCGGTGGTCGATATGTGGGTAGCTGGGATAGATGACTGTGTTAGAGGTTGGATCGGAGGTGGAGCCAACTGATTGGGAGGTTGATGGTTTGGCCATGGAGGTTGTGGTAGTGGTAGGAATGGAGGATGTAGGTGTGGTTGAGGTAGTGCGGTGGCACTGGTGAGTGGAGGTGTAGGTGAAGAGGATAGTGGTCGTGGAGGTAGATGCTTTAATGGGTATAAGCACGTCATTGGGTTGGTAAAGCATGTTGCAAGTTTTGAAAGGTGATGGGTCAGCCAAAATGGTATAGGTGTGTCCTTCATGCTCAAACTTTACACAACGATGCAAAGTGGAAGGAACACAACCCATGACACAAATCCAGGGTCTACCAAGCAACAGATTATATTGAAATTCCCCTCCAAGACGTAAAATAGCTCGAATAGTGTGGGGCCCACGCGAACATGGAGGATGATGGTGCCAAGTGTAGAGGTGATAGCATCATTAAATGAACACAACATGACAGGATGTTTATGCATGTAATTTTCAGGTATGCACATTTGAGTGAATGCATGGGAGGAGATGATATTAATGCTAGCACCCCCATCGATCATAACACATCGTACACGTATATCATCGATGTGGACAGAGATGAAGAGAGCTGGATCTGGGTCATTGGTTTGGTGTGGTGTGATCTCTTCATCTGAGAAGCTAAGGGTGGCTACTTGGTGAGTAGGTGGAGGTGTAGATGAAGGTGGTAATTTGGTGAGAGAGGCTATATGATGGGGTGTAATAATGGATGCCACGGGTGTAGGGTCATTGGGTAAGACCTCAATAGACTGAAGAACCTCCATGAGAGCTTGACGATGGGATTTTGAGGTTTGGATGAGGTCATATAGAGACATTTTGAGGGGGATTGGTGTAGTTGTTTGAGCATCACGCGATGTGTAACCCCATTAGACATAGGATATGTGGGGCCATGATAGTGATTTTAGGTGTGGGTGCAGATGGTATGTTGGGTATAGGATTGGTTGGTGGGTCGGTTGCCTTTTCCTTTCCTTTATCCTTTTGGGCATGGGTAGCAACGTGGATCATGTTGATTTGAGGTGGGGAGGTAGGTGAAGTAGGTGAGCCATGAAAGGTATAGTGATAGGAAGGGAAAAAGCCAAGTGGCGGGAAGGAACCTTGTGAGATGAGTTGAGCACACCAACATTTGGGTGGAGGTTTGGTGAGTTCTCTGATGTGAACCATGTTAATTTTGAATCTTGGGGGTGGCTCTAAGAGTTGTGGAGGTGGAGGTCTTGGTCATTGAGTAGGAAATGAGGGAAGAACTGTGGAAATGGGTGCTAGTGAAATGGGGTCCTCATTGAGAAGGTCATCATCGTCAAAGTTTTCTTCAAGAGGACACAACTAGATAAGAACGGTTTTCAAAGCCTTGCATTTCTCTACATCGTGCCCTGGCACATGATGGTAGGTGCAAATTTTGGTGTCATCAAACCCCTTTGGTTTGGGTTTGAGTGGGTCATAAGGTCTGAGAGGTGGTAATGTGATGACATGAAGTTTCAAGGAGGTTGGTTAAGATTTTGGCATAGATCCCGCTAGTGGATCACAATGGGAAGTGAAAGTGGGTTTGGGTGTAGGTATGTATGATTATATAGGAAGGGTTTTTGCAAGAGGGGGAGTGGGTTGAGCTATGGTTTTAGGTGTTGGTGTGGTCTTGGGTGTTGGTCGTGTTTACTTGGGTAGGGGTATGGTAGATGAAATGGCAAGAGAGTGTGTGGTTGGTTTGACTACCTTATTGGAGGGTAGTGGATTTTTTTCTTTAGGTTACACCTTCTTGGGTAAAGGTGATACGGGTGCATGAGATCTAGAGGGAAAAGCATGGATGGTGGAAGAGGGTGAGTTACCCATGGGGATAACCGAGGTGCTGTGAAGGTAGATGGGCATGGTCATGCAAGAGGTGTGAGGGAAAGAGATTGAAGTGTCATGGGTAGTGAAGAAGTGATCGATGGTATTGGAGGTATGGGTGGTAAAGATGTTGCAGGTGTGGGTGGAAGTCGTGTCGGGTGCTTGGGTATGTTAGAGGTCTGTGAGGGAGGAATGGGCTGCTGTGTTTTTGGTTTACCGGTGGGTGGAGGTTTCTTAACCATGTTGGAAGGGCGAGGTCCTAAGATGGATGAAAGGGGTGAAGGTGATGAAGGTGTGATCGGTGAGGTTGGAGTATGAGATCTATGGGATTGGTTCTTCTGTTTGGGTGTTAGATTAAGCTTGGTGTTGGTTTTGGAGGATGTAGCTAAATCTAATTTGATGGGTGGATGAGTAAGGTTGGCGGTTGGGATGACCCCTAAGGTAGTAATAGGTTTAGGCAAGGAAGATGATGTAGGTGTGGGTTTGGATGTAGATGCATGTTGGGTTATGGGTAGGGGTGTGAGTTGAGCCATGAGTGGTACCGTGGGGAATTTGTGATAGTTGTGGTTGTGTTTGGTTTGATTGGCCAAAATATTTTTGGGTAGATAGTGGAAGTGTCAAGCAAGTGACATCTACATTTGTGTGGAGACAGGAAGCAAAAGACCCCCAAAGTAAGGCTCTATCCACATAATCCAGGTGGTTGGCTAAGCATGAGAATGGCACTGTAGTGGGTGAGGTTGATGAGGATCTAATGGTGATTCTTGTAAAATGTGTCTTAGAAATGGGGAATTTTCTAGCTTCAGCTTTTGTGGGTAAGAGAGTCGAAAGTAAGTCCGCAGGATCTTGGGTAATTGATGGAGAATGGTCACCTAAAGGCAATGACATTTCTACTAGATCTTTGATAAGTGGAGGAGATGATGGGTGCTCCTTTGTGGGTGGAGGAGATAAACAAGCATCTTTCGTGGGTCGGAGAGGTACTCACGGGTGACGAATCTCTAGGTGGAGAAGCCAAAGGTGAAATGGTCTCGATGTTAATGGAAGGCTCCTTCATGGGTGAGGAGGAGACAAAAGGTGTTCCTCTATGGGTGGAGGAATAGGTGAAGTGGGTTCAAGTGTAGGTGGAGGACTTCGGGCTAGGATTTCCTCTATGGAAGGAATATGAGGTAATTGGGAAGCAACGGGTGTATCATTGAAAATAGCATGGACCTCGCGGGTATGGCTATCATGAGTTGAGGTCTCTCCGGTTTGATCAGAAGAAGGGGCATGATTAGGAAATGGTTTCTTGAAGATGTGTAGGTTTTGATTGGCAGGTGTGTTAGGATTATCCAAGGTTAACTCACCTTTCTCGAGCATTTCTTGGACAATGTTTTTGAAAGTGATGCAATTTTCGCCATCACTATGACCTTTACCCGATGATAGTTACGAAGTGTGTTCTTTGTACCACGTGGGTGTGGGGTGAGCAGGTCAAAACCAAGTGTGTGGTTTTATAGGAGGAAGGGTGATGGCCCCAGCTTTAATGAGCTTTTCTAAGATAGAAGAATAAGGTTCCCCAATTGGGGTGTATTTCCGTTGTTCCCATCTAAATTGAAAAGTCTGGACTAGAGAAAGATTAGATGAGGGGTTAGCTTGATTTGATGGATGAGCTAGTTGGCCTTGAGTACCACTGCGTTAGTGGTTCCCTTGGCTTTTGAATAATTGTTCTATGGTTTCAAGAAGAAGAGGTATCATTTGACTTAAATGTTGAGTTCTTATTGCGTAGTTGGATTTTCTTTTCTTTGATGGCCCGAATCTCTAGCTTTCGTGCCATGGTGAATGCTTCATCAAAGGTTTGGAAAGTCTACACCTGCAGGTTGGCAAGATATGTCTAGCACAAGCCCATGTTGAAGAGCTCTATGAGTTCGATTTGTGGTAGTTGGAATGTGAGTTGATTGATCAGGCTACGCCAACGAGTGACAAAATATGTGATAGATTCATCGTCATATTGACACATAGAGTAGAGGTTAGTCATGGTAACCTTCTTAACAACGTTGATGGAGAAGTGATCCAAGAAGGCTTAGGCTACCTGATTAAATGAGAAGATAGAATGTCTAGGCAACCCACTATACTAGTCTAATGTGGGCCCGGTCAGAGACATGGGAAAGGTCCTCAAAGAGCAAAGCATCATCATGGGTGATCAGATAACACCCATGTTTGAAAGACCGCAAGTGTTGTTGTGGGTCCTCTTTGCTGTTGAATCAGTTAAATTTAGGCATTTCCCAATGCATGGGATATGGATGGATAGGAATGGATGGGTGTATGGGCTCATTACAAATTTCATCATAGGTGAGAGAGTTGCGGGAGCCAGAAACCGATGCCTCCAATGTCTGCATCTTGTCCATCATTAACTTGATTAGGTCATGGTAGGTTGGGATGGATGGGTACCTCCTGTAGTGTAAGGAGGTTGGTGTTGGACATATGATGGATGGAGGTGGCATTCCAAGTATATATGGTGGACACCGTATAGGTGGATTGAGAAGGAGGGAGTGAGATAGGGGTACGTACCTAGAATGAATGATAGATGAAATGGGAGGTTATTGATAGTACGTATATGGAGGTGGAAGGGTTGTGGTGACCCTAGTAGCAATGGGGGCTAAGGACTGTGGAATAGAAAGGAAATGTTTTGAAAAGGGGTAGGGGTCACCGACACGGGGGTGGTTGTGTAGCTATGGGTATATGTGAGACAATAGGCATGGATGAGGTTATGTTCTGGGTGGTTGGTGAAGGTATAGTGGATGTGGTGGGTGCAATAGATGTGGTAGATGTGGTGGTCATAGCAGGTATAGGGCCTAGCTACGAAATGATTAGGGGAAAGGTAGGTGAGGGTAGCATGGAGCTAGAGAGCTAGAAGGGGCTGATGCAGAAATAGGAATGAGAGTCGGGGGATAGATATGGGCATGTCGTATATCAACTGACCCGAGGCATCTTGAGTGGATGAGTGGGAGAGATAAAATTGTAAGGCAACGGGTTTGGTCAAGGATTTGTGTGAACTCTTCATCACCTGTAGCGATAGAGATAGGTTGGATAGGCTCCATGGGTGATAGAATGGAAGGGGGTGAAGGAATAGGTGGGAGTGGTTGATGACTAGCATGAAATGTGAGGGCATTTGATTGGAAATGTGTTAGCACCATGTGAACAAGTACTGATTGGTAGGACTATTTTTGTAAATGACACAGAAATACAACAAAGATAGGAGAAACAAGTGTTGGTAGGTAGATTAGGTACAAAATGTCAGCTAGAAATTTGAATAGGCTAACCGATGTTAGTTAGGTAAACCGACGCGGTCACACGGTGTAACCACAATGATCGGTCACTGTGGAAATGGACAATTTGTCAAAACAAGGCAAAAGGGGTGATAATCTGCCAAGTAGATAAGATGTTGATGAATTTATCAGAAAGTGAATATGATGAGAGTGACAGAGACTCTAAACAACAAAGAAGGTGAAGTAGGTGTCCTTTTGGGTAGGTTAACCAAAAGAACAAGTAAACCGATGCCGGTTGGGTAAAACCGATGATGGTCGAGAGGTAACCGACGACGGTCACTGGACCGACACCGTTACTATGAAATTGAAACAGAGATGAAGAAAAGGTGGTTGTGAGTTAAAATCAAATGTGGAATCAAACCTGAATTCGGGAATGATGAAAATATGGTCCAGAACACTCAGATGAAGCTGGAATACACCAACTATGATGAGGAGCGTGCAAGGGGAAATAAGAAAATGAAGAACATGTCCTCTCACCTCAAAACGCAAGCCAAGCATAGAAACACTAAGAAAAATATGATCCTAAGAGTGTTTTTTCTATTATGTTTGTTTAACTTATGCTATTTAAGGACTAACTCATGAACTTTAGAATAGAATTTTTGGTGAGGATGGCTTCCTACGAAGAAGGAGATCTACAAGGAGAGGTTTTAGGTATGTTATGGTGGGGGTGGGCTTTCCTCTGAAGTATGACTCGATAGAAGTAAGTGAGTTGGGGGAGTACGCCAATCCTCCGATCTATGATCGTGATCATCATGACACTGCATTCCTAGAAAGATGTTGTTTAAGAATGTGTATATTTTTGAATTTTTGCAATTTGGTAAGACTCAGAGAGAGAGAGAGAGAGAAAGTGTGCTTTCTATGATTTGTTTGTCAACCATCAGCTGGGAATGACTTCCAATGTATAGGTTGCCCTCAATTAATGTGAGCTAATGCAAGAAAAGTAGAATGAAATGAAATGATTTTTAAACCCAAATCAAAATGTTGAATTTGATGACACAAAAAGATGAACAGAGAAGGGATGCTCTTTCACTAATGTGATACTAATGAAAGGAAGAAATGTTCATTTTAAAGCACCAAAATACGATTGCTTTTAGACAATAGAAGAAGAGAAGATTCTAGGGAGAAATTTTAATGTGAGAACCTTTTAGAAAGGAAACAAACATGCAACTTTTCACCTAGAAATGAAGAAATGCAAAGAACCCCAAATGGGTCCCACCGGGCATGCCAAAATGTTTCACCTGATTCTAGAGCATTTCTTTGAATATTGATGAAACAAATAAGGGTAAAGGGCTAGGAGGAATACCTATTAAAATGTTGGTTGAAGGTTGTTGCGCGCGTATGACTTCTTGATCCACAGCTGATCGTGAGAGCTTCCTTTTGGCTTGGAGGAACTACCTGAAATAGAAAACAAGACCACCAAATAAAAGTTAAACAGTATATGTAGTGGGACTAGCTAGTATGCTAGATCTGGGAAGTGTGATACTCCCTAGATGGGTCAATCCATTGTTTAAAACAACTCAATGTTAACAATAAAGGAAATCCTACTGTAGTTAAAATGATTTAGGTATCTCATTCGACTACAATAAGCAAATTCATTCACAACAGGCTAAGCTATGATTGAATCTAAAGGTCAAGGTCTCTGTCAGAGTACTGGTATTGGTCAGGGTCTAGTTTTGGGTTGTTTTGGGTATTTGGTGGAGGTTTTAAGCTCTGTTCTTGGTCTAAGGGTAAAACAGAGACCGACGTCGGTCTGGTATGACCGATGTTGGTTTAGGTTAACCGGCGATGGTTGTGGGTAACCGGTGTCGGTATGGTCGGGGTACAGAAACTTAATAAAAACTTGATGTGAGGGTAGATCTAAGGCTAAATGGAAATGGGAAGGGAAATGGCAAGGTTCGTGTGGGTCTTAGGTATGCTCAGGGATCTCTAAAACCGGGTATGGGTGATTCAATGGTGTGGGTGAAGGAATGGTCAAGTTTGCATGGAGGTAAATGGTGGGGGAATGGGAATGGGAGTAGAAACTAATAATGAAGTAAAAGAGTCTACTAAAATGACAATGGACAAGTGTTGGTTAACAAAACACTTATATTGTTGTATGAGCTTGATGTTTGGTTGGAAATGGCGAGGTGATCAAATGGAAGGAACTTGGTGTGGTGTTGTGCTTCCCCGGATGCTCCCGTGAAGGCAAATGGCTTTGTGATTGCTTCTAGTGTCGGATGCGGGTATTATGATGTGTGTACGAATGCTAGTTCTCTTGCATGTAGCTCTGGTTTTGTCTCTTGCTCTCAGAAGATGTGCCAACCTCAAAATAAGGTTGTTTTGGGGATTAAATGGTAACCGATGGTGGTTCCGGGTTGACTTGGTGGGGTTTAGGGTAACCGGCATTAGTTAGGGTGGGATTTCCTAGGTTTTCTAAACTAGGCAGATCCTCTTGATTTTCTTGGATCTCATTCATTTTCCTCCACGGATTAGAATGGAAGCTTCCTTTCTAATGGGTGGGAATGTGGTTAGAGGGAATGTAGGCTTTGATTTTTAGGGTTTAGGTAGGTCTTAGTTAGTTATGGAAACATACTAAGAATAGGTCTTAGGGTGAGGTGGCTAGATGAGGTGTATAGGTGAGGTGGTGGTGTGGGCATTATCCAATTAGGATATTTAAATAATAGATATTGTGAGATCATGAATTAATTTAATTAAATTAATATTAGAGTGGGGTGAAAGGGGCCATGGTTAGGTGAGTGTGTTTGAGTTGGTTATTTGTCAAGGGACCAAGGGGAGTGTGACCCAATTTTGGTGTCTACACTTCCTCCCTCCATGAATTTTGAATTCAAAATTTTTAGATCCTTCCACACTAGAATCCTTTATTTCTCAATTCTTCTCATACATCCTCCACCCTTGATCTAAATCCAACATGGCTTCATCTTAGCCATCGAATCCTCCACTCCTGGCTATAAATTTAGCTTTCATCCTCCATGAGAGGCAAGTCACAAATCCATGACAAAGATATGTTATTTTTTTATCCAATCATCCACTCAATCATTTCATTTACGATCAAGAAATCTTCATCAATCAAGGAATCATCTAACACAAGCAAAGGGAGGTGCTGCCCAAGTGTCTCCAAAATCTAAAGCATAATCAATCAATCAAGAGCACATCCAAAGCAACAAGGGAGGAGTCTTGGAATCTTGTAGGTAAGTACAGGTATTATACTCTTCATCCCTTCTCATCTTTCTCAATCGGAGGTAGATTGATAGTTGTGTTAGTTTAAGGAATTAGTTAGTTCAATTCTTAGTTTTGCATTTGCATACTAACACAATTTTTTTCTACATTTTGGCGCCCACCGTGGGGCTTACCCCCAAATTTTTATTGTTTTTAATAGTATTTCATATTTAGAATAAGTTGTCCAAATTTTAAAAAAAATTGTGATCATTTGCACCTTAAAATTTCAAATTTTCATGACAATCATACGTTTTAGCACATTTGTACCATAAAATGTGCATTTATACCGTAATAAAGGCATTTGTCCTTATAATAAAGTGCATTTGTACATGTAATGAGCATTTGTCCCCTGTAATAAAGTGCATTTGGTTTGCTTTTTTTTCCTACCTTCCGAGAGCCATAACTTTTGATCCCAAACTCGAAATGACTCCAGTTTTTTCCCATAAAGGTATTGAAAAGATCTATGCATTCAAAGTGTTAATTTAGTATTTTGGAAGATAATTTATTCATGGTTTTCATTTTCCTAAATATTTTCATTTTAACTACACATTGAGTTATATTTTCTTGTTCCAAAATACTAACACTTTGTGTGTAACTTCCTATGTTTACCAAAGATTTAAAAATAGTCTAAAACTACTAACCCTTTGTTTTGTAGCATTATCGGTCCAAGACATTTAGGGTTATAAATAAAGTACTAATCCTTGGTTTTGCAAGGCCTCCTCTTGAAGACCCCATTACATAAATTTTAATCATTTTATCTTGCATCCATTTTCTTGCATTTATCATCCTTTTTGTGTGTTTTCCTTTGTTGCTTGTTCATCCCGAAGGAAAAACCATGTATGTTCTCCTCTCGCGTCCTAGGATGATCTTGAGGATCAAAAACATCTAGGCTTCCCATTTTTATTTTTTATGGGCAACGTGATGTGTAAGTGATATCCACGCACTTGTCATAGTCATAGAGATCTCACGATTGTGGGATTCACATCCACGCACGTAGACACACCCCATGTTCCAGTGGGGTAGATAAATTCAAGGGCATTTTTTTCTATTGGCTAAGTGCTTGCTTGTTTTAAGAGCATCGTGAAGTGAGGGGCTTCCACATCCCAAAACCTAGGCCTTAAACAACATCCTTACAACATGGACTTGGGCCCCACATACCGCAAGGTATATCGGGGACTCCCCTAGTGAGCTCATGCATCCTAGACTAGGAAACCTCTTTTGCATATTAAGTTATAGTGTAAGGAGGCCTCACTCCCTAATATCACTCACTAGCTGACCCCAAATTGACACATAGGTAGAGATCCAATTATGGCACCACCTTTGGTATGTGGTATTAAAAGATAGTTATAGCTTGATTGCAAACCCACTTGACTAGTTAGGTGTGTGTTGCATGTTTGTTTTGTGCTTGTGAATACCCCTAACCATCTTACCACATTAAAATTTTAATTAAACAAACATTATCATAATCATCCATCCTTAATCACATGATCCCAATCCTAATCTGTAACCATCAATCCTAATCCAAAACTAATCACCCGCACACCCTATCAAATCATGGTCTTTGATCCTCAATCCCCATCCTCTCCAAACCAACATCCAAACCCCTATCTCTTCCCTAAATCCATCAACCAAGTTATCCCATCATCCCCCACCCATCAAATTCAACCATCTCACTTTATCCCACACATTATCCAACACCTTAATAAACAAATCTCAAACTTAACATCCTACCTTAACCAACCCTCTCCCTCGCCATCCAAACCAACCATCCCATGTCAATCCTAACATCCTAAAAACCATTCAACAACTTAATCAACAAATATTCAATCTTTAATCTTCAATCACCAATCACCTCCTAACCAAACCCATCCATAATTTCCCCTTCCTAAGATCTCAAATTCTCACCCCATTGACTTCCTCCTTAACAAAACTGAATCATCCCAATCCACACCACTACCTAATCAACATAAACCACTATCCCCAAAATCTAATTACATCAAATTTGACCACCTCACTAATTTTGACCTAGAACAAGAGGACCTCCTTTATGTCCTTGCTAATATAGACACCAATCCCAAACCCATGTAACCATCCCAAACCCTAACCTCTAAATACCCTATCTATCATCATGACCCCCACCTTCCTCCTATCAAAACTCATGCACCACCATCCAAAATTTCAACCCCTAAATCCAATCATCATCAAACCTATCATCGAGTCCCATTCACATATCCATAAAAATCAAAACAACTTAATCCTAAATCATTGTCCCCCAAATCCCATCTTAACCCTTCATCCTTGTTATCTTCATCATCCCAATCCAATCCTACAAAATTTCTCCTAGATTGTCCCACAATACCTAATCCACCATCAAATTTAACCCCTAATCCTATTTCATCCCCTCCATCACCTACGCCCAATCCTATCAAAACTATCTCATCCATTGTGACTCCTAAGTCAACCTCATCCCCTTCTACCCCCAATCCTAAACCATCTAATGTGGCTCCTATGCCACCCTCATCATCTTCATCCACATCTAATCCTAATCCATCTCCTTCATCACCTAAATATCACACTATCCTATCCTCTAATCCTATTTCATATCCACCATCCCCACTCCTAAAACATCTAAAGTGACTCCTAAATCACCAACTCCCAAACCTAACAAATCCAATCCCAATCCTCTCCCCACCCCATCTCCTACCCAATCTAATAAGGCTCCTATGCAATATTCATCTACTTCATCCCTAAATAAACAAAATCTAATATGGTTCCTACACCACACCCATCTCCAAAATAACCTTCATCCAAAACATCACCTAACTCTAATGAGACCCCATATCACAACCATCCCATTCATCTAAATCTACCCCATCCCCTTCATCTACATCTATTAATCCCCAAAAATCTAATCCTAGGCCAAAACTATCTACCTAAAAACCAACTACTCCAATCAATCCAAAATCAACCAAATCTACTTCGGCCTCCAAGCCCAAACCATCCACTTTGGCCCCTAGGCCTAATCCATCCCCTTTATCTTATAAGCCACAACAATCTAATCCAGCTTACAAATCCAAATCAATCAAAACCTCTTATAATCCACCCAATCCCACACCTTTACTTCCTACTCCCCAAAACCATTTAACCTAAACCACTTCACTCCTTAAGGGGAATCCTTAACCACCATCTTCCATCACCTAAAAACCTTGAAATGATCATCCATCCCCCAATCAAATCATGAACTCAAAACCATCCCAAACCATCTTTGTATCGGGAACATTACTATTGTGACTTCCATCACACCCATGGACATTCAACCAATCGTTGCATGTAATTTAGGTCTTATGTATAAAATCTCATTAGCCAAGGAATTCTTATCCTTGTACCTCTCTATCCACCACCTTTCCATCCCAATCCCATCCCTAACCACCTTCCATCATCCAAATCCCACTCAACATTTGAACATTGTCATCCATCCAAATCTCATCATACATCTAAACATCCCTCACCAACAAAAAACAAAACAAATCTCACCTCCCATCCTTTTTTAAGTTTGACCTCTTAGCAGATGATAAAATTACAACCCCCAATCTCATGATGACCACATGGCATTATCTTCCCCATCCACTTCATATCTTATAGCCAAAAATATTTTCACTAATATGAAACATCGAGGAAAAGGCTTAGGCATCCATGAACAAGGAATTCATGAACCCATCTCCCTTCATCAAAATCTAGGTCATTTAGGCTTAGGGTATAAACCTAACACTAACAAAATCTCTCCTACTCCTCCACCACAACCCATCTCTACTATTCCTCTTTTTGATCCTACCATCCCAACCACTCAACCCAATCACAAATCATTTAATCCCCCTACCAATCCCAAACACCTAAAAATGGATTAAGTACCTAATTTATCGCCACCGCATGGATAGTCTTTCCTTCCCACTCATCATCCTTCCATCCAACATCTACATCCCTTTGCATCTAATCCATTCTTATAATATCCATTTATATCATTGTACAATCCATTCATTTCAACACTTGATCAATTTGATCACATATGTTGTAAGAAAATCATACCTACTACCATTGTGTGACCTTGGCCTCTCATTACCTCCAACATTCCAACACCTTTGTCTTCCTATATATCCACACAGAGAACACACTTAATTAACTTGTGGTGAAGACCCTTGGGTGCATATTTTGACACTATCCAATGTCATCACCACACTCATTTCCATCCCCCATTAGGCCACTAGTGATTATTAACCCCTTGAGATTTCTCAAGAGAGTGGAACCTCTTTATGCAAAAAAATCCAAATATCAAAAAGAAAAAATCATATCAAAAAATCAAATAAAATTCACCTCAAGACTCTCTCTATGGGTGTTTCCAACAACTCTATCGGGACTATGGACGCCTGGTTAGTAGTAGAGAAATTTTGTGACAAGAATCAGATGTATCTTTGTCGGGGATATGGACGCCTAGCTGGTAGTGGAGAAATACATAGCTTAAACTTCCATTCACCTTTTATCAACCTACTTGACTTAATCACTCACTATACATTGGCTAGTTTGTATTCACATACTACCCATTAAGTCTTCAATTAAAGTGGTAATTAACCATCACAATCACACATACTTTGTTCTCACATAGACATAGGGCTTGCATGTTTCCAAGTATTGTTTAGACCTTGGTCACACTTTTATTTATTCCCACTCTTTCCTTACAACTTGTGTCGTTAGGCTCATCTTTTGTTCATCACTAATGTAATTTTCCTCCACATATTTTTTTCCTAAAGATCAAACATCTATTGGAAGATGATGATCATTTCCTTTCCTCCTCATGTCCCTGTTTTTAACATGTCATCATCATGATTGGGGAAACCTTACTACCATCCGCTAGAGGCATCATCCATTTTAGCTACTCCTCACTTCCCATCCTACCCTACACCCGAGGGAAAATAGAACGCATTCATCCATCCACACAAAGCCACCCTAATTTACACTTGGGGGAACACCACATTTATCCCTCAATCCATTTCCCATATACCTAGGGGAATATCTTATCATCTTCTATATCCCCCATCTTATCATATTTTACATCCATCCTTCTATATGGCTATCTCTCATCCCGCATCCAATCTAATCCTACCAAATAAATCCATCCCTAGCCTAACCAACCTATCCATTTCCTCATCCTACCCAAACACACTTTGGGACTTACAGGAGAAATTTGCATCCCTTCACATCCCCTAATGAGCTATCCCATCCCGAATCCTTCCATCTTTCCTAATCTCAACCATTCCCCCATCCCAAATTTGAAATCTCAACATCCAACATCAAATAATCTAAACATCCCAATTCCAATAATATCAACATAAAAATTTAAAAATTCAAAAATTAAAACATTCACAAAACAATAAAAATACAAAAATGTAATGTGTTTGTTTTTCTTGTGTATTTGTTTGTTTGTCTGCATTTTAATTTTGGCCAATTATATGAGGCCACTTTTGTTTCTTTTTCTTTTGTACATATTTTATATTAGTCGATACAACTATATAAGGACCATCCTTTTATATTAATATGTCTAATGATATGAGGACACATGCATTTGGAAACTCATTCATCATGGTCTTTATACATTGGTGCATTTTTCTCTATGCCACATTAATAACATTGCTAATGATGGTAATAGTGTGTACTTTATGGTCCTATACCCCTTTTATCATCATCTTTCAGCCTTATCATTATCCATATCTAATCATCATCATCATCTAACTGACTATCTAACCTTTTCATCCTCTTATCCAATCATTCCTTTCATCAATAAATCAATCTCCAAATCCAAAGCTTACCATCTCACATCCAACATCCAAAATCCTCACCCCTTGATTAGGTATATTCTAACATCCTCTCATCAATCTAACTCAATCATCATCCCAAACCAATCCTATCATCCAAATCAAATCCAACATCCTCAAATCAAAAAAAATCCTAAATCTTCACCCTTTTCATACATCATTGAGGGCATCCAAATTATAAAATCTAATATCTCCTAATCCTCTCATCCTCAAATCCTCTAATCTTCTAATCCTCATCCTCTAAAATCCTCAAATATTCTCATCCTCAAATCTTTTAATCTTCTAATCCTCTAAATCCTCTAAACTCCTACTCTTCTAAATCTCCTCTCTCCTAATCCTCTACTCTCCCATTCCTCTAATCCTCTCTCTTATTCCTCTAATCCTCTCTCCTATGCCTCGTAATCCTCTCTCCTAATCTTCTACTCTTCTAATCCTAATCCTCTCTTCTTATAATCCTCTAATCTTCTAATCCTCTAATTCTCTTCTCTTCTAATCTCCTAATCATGTCCGAATACTCTCATCCTGCATCTTCATCCTTAATCTTCTCATCATCTAATCCTCTAATCTTCTCATCCTCAATTATCTCATCTAGTCACTTCAGGCCTCTCCTCTTTCGAGTAGTTACCCAATTCATTCCTTCCTACCTAACCCCTCGAGGGGGCATCATATCACCGCCATAATATCTTTCTTATTTTTCTTTGAACTGTCATTACTCCACAATAACACTTCAAAGAGGGGAAAATGTATACATCTAAAATGTCGACATGATCAATTACGATTAATCTGCTCCATAAACAACATCATCACTATCCACATAATAATTAATTATTATTAATCCCTTTATCACATTTACCATTGATCATTTATCTAAATATTCCATTTTATCATTTATCCCGTTAAAAATCCCTTTTATCACATTTACCCTTTCATCATTTATCATTTATCATTTATCTCATTTTATCATTAATCACCTATTATATCCTATTATCATATTTTAAATCTTTATTAGCATTTTATAGGAATTTAATATTCCTATATCTCACCTACCACCTACTTTACACATCCTTACACATAGCCTTTCCATGTAACCTCACCCCTAATCATCATTAATCAACCTAATCTAATCCTAATCTAATCACATCCTCACACCTCTAAATCTAGAGGGTTCTAAATCTAGAAGCCTCTCTATCTTTCTCCTTCCATTTAATTTTTAATTCAATGGAAGCGTCTTCCCTCCATGAATTTTTAATTCAAATTTTCTCTAGCCTTCCACTCTATAATCCTCTAATTTTCCATTCTTCACATGCATCCTCCACCCTTGATCTAAATCGACATGGCTTCATCTTATCCATCAATCATCCACTCCTCGAGTTATAAATTTATCTCTCCTCCCCCATGAGAGCCAAGTCAAAAATCCATAACAAATCTCTACTATTTTGTTCACCCAATCATCCATTCTATCATCCACTCAATCATTTCATCTACAATCAAGAAATCTTCATCAATCAAGCAATCATCCAATACAAGCAAAGGGGAGGTGCTACCCAAGTGTCTCCAAAATATGAAGCATAATCAATCAATCAATCAAGAGCGCATCCAAAGAAAAAAGGGATTAGTTGAAATATTTTAGGTAAGTTTAGGTATTATAATCTTCATTCATTATAACCTTTCTCAATCGAAGGTAGATTTATAGTTGTGTAAGTTTAAGGAATTAGTTGTTTCTTATTGCAACTCATGTTAATCAAATTCCAAAAGAGGCCTTGTTATACAAGGCATTACAAACAAATTATTTTATGCAATGATATCTCTATTTGAGGCAAGGAATGTGTTACAGGTCAAATTTACGACATTTCTCTTTGGGTGGTTTAGTATATATATTGACACATTGCGGGCCAACAATTTGATTGGTACACATATTTGTCCAATCGAATTAAAATAGATGTCAGCAATGCCCTTTCCAGATGAATACATCCAATAAATCCAAAATTGTTTTCTCTTCTACCAATTATCTACTTTCTCTCTATCAAGAATCTTTCCTCCAATTGCAAAACAATCAAGTTCGACTACAATTAATGACAAAATGATTGGTCTATCTCTTGAAGAACAACAAGTAACAATTAATTTTCACATTATATCAATTACTTATTTTTTAATGCAATACTTATAGTAATGTTATCTTTTGTAGAGAATAATTATGCTTGCAAACTCTCATAAGGAAGTTATTTCTCGGGGTAAAGCCCCTCCCGAGGTCTCTTTCAATTCTGATATGGATTTAGCAAAATCAACTTCTATATACGATTTACTCATCAAAAAATACAAAGGGGGCGATAGATCCACCGCAATGAATTTCTATGCCATCACACTTCTCTACAGGTATAAACATTATTGTTTACTCTTTATAATAATTAATTAACTTAATAGTAAGTGGTACAATATTTTAATATTACTGCATTTTTCAGAAAGTTCCGAGTTTGACGATATGAATATCGATCAAACTCATTCTCAGTGTCAAGATCGAGTCGTCACGTCTCCAAGCATGCAAGGTATTGTATAATTAATAATATTTAGCATATTTTGTTTATTTGACAAATATTTATTGATTATTTTTCTAATACATTGCAGTTTTCTTCTTGCATAGTGAGACCCTCACAACATATTCCAAAAATGCCTCCAATATCGCCATGTGTACTATTCAAACAATAAGAAAATTTCTAGGACAAGAATATAAGGTTTCATGTAGACTCTGCAGAACACATTATCTTGTAACCACCGAATGTCTTGGTTTTTCACTAGGTGTTGTCATCAACATGACTGCACCCAAGTTTTGAACTAGATCGACCTCGACAATGAATTTTTGGGTTTTTATAGTGGCAACATAGAGAAGGGTAGCTACTTTGGCACACATAGTATAATATAGCTTACCCTACCTCCTTAGCCACAAGCACATCGAGATGTGCACCAGATTCTAGACTCTCCTCCTCTAAGTAAAACTCCACTCACAGATGATCAGAAGATGGATTTCACCTTTGAAAATATGGTTTCAGATAGTATGGGGGCCACAATCCAAGATGTTGTTATGTCGATGTGGAAACAATGTGCACTTGGGAGAGAAGGGGAAAAATTGATCAAAGAAATAAATACCAAATACCATAATCATGCTCAAAGGCATTCATTGTTCACTTCCTGTGAGATCCAACTAGCAAGGCTTGACATTTTGCTAAACAAAGCTCAGTCAAACACATTTTTTATGATAATGAGTATGATGATGATATTATGGACATAATGTTGAACAAGTTGGAAAATCTTAATGCAGAAGCCCAAGCCTACTACGATAAATGGGCTAAGGACAAAAATAATGTTTTAATTGCAAATGCAGAGAAAGAGAAAGCTGTGGTATGTCATCTTTTACATGCAGAATAGTGATATTATGAACTTTGCAATAAATTATTGTTTTTGTGAGTTATCTAATAGACTACTAATACATTTGTATTTCTATTTTACAAGGAAAAATATGAAAATTTAAAGAAAGAAGCAGTTGTATTTGATGCACATTTGAAGAATGCAAAAAAATCTTAAATACATTTATACAGTTGAAAGAAAAACTTGTATTATTAAATAAACAAAATAATACATTGAAAAGGATAATCAAGGAGCATAAGATGGATCTAGAAATCTTACTAAAGGAAAAGACAAATGCAGATCCATCACTTTTGTCATCAAGATGTTGTGAGAGAGGAGAAGAATATTCTGCAAAAAATTATCACCGCAACATAGGATTTATAGCCATCAGAAGTTATAGCATAGAGCAGCATTTTACATACCATCACCGAGAAAAATCTCATTGTTGTTGAAAAAAAAGATAAGGCCTCCACCGCAATGTAAATTTGAAAAAAGTTAGTTTCACCATGTGATAGGTGTTTTGTCATAATTTCGACACTAGAGTAAGAATTAAAATATGTTACTTGTATTAGTCGACAATGCTTTATGAAAAGATACATGTCTTCATAAATTAATCTACCACTTGATATAATGAATACATGACTAATTTGGATTTTGAACTATATTTATTGTTGTATCACATTTATTGAAATTTTTCATTTTTCAACAATTTAATATGCAAACTTGTAATTGGATTTTTGCTTATTGTGAATTGTTTTTATGTTACTATTTGGATATGTAAACAGTAAATCATGGTTTAAGACACTTAGTTTGTGTTTGTTTAAAATTATTTACATTTCATGCAGATGTAAAAATTAATCAATAATCACATAGATGGATCCAAATAAATCAGTCTTTATTTCAGTCATAAAACAAAATATAAAAATGAATTTGATACAAGAAAAAAAGTCTATTAGGACCAGTTGATTATCATTCATGAATATGAAATATATGTCAATATATCAAATCATTGTCAATAGTGTCAAAAATGTATACATGAAATTACAACTCTAGAAATTGGAACAGTCCTTTAGAACACGTTCATTCGTGTCATGGAATTCAACTGAATTAGAAGCATGTTTTGTGGATGTGTTTGGATCCCCCAGATCAGTCAGAATGTTACCAATTCCTCTTCTTTTTGTGATTGAATTACATATTGCAATTTCTCTCTCATAAGGAAATTTTTCCACATAGTAACATGATACATACAATCTCAGACAACTTTCTAAATTCCTATCCAATCTATTTTAGACTTTTGACTTTACAAAGGACAATGCACTAAATACCCTCTCATCTTTGATAGAACCTAGAATCATTGTTTGAAAAATTTCATACAACTTGTATATACTCACTCAAATCCTCTCACAAAATACTACTAGAATAAATATTCTTCCAAAGTCTTCTAATGGAACCATTTTCATCTGGCTCATCCAAAAATGATATTGCTCTAGCATAGTGGTAGAAAAATCAATTGACTGAGAACTAAGTAACTTTTTTTTGTAAAATACCTTTAACAAAAATCCATTTATGTCTTCACGCTTACAAAAATGGTCAGTTAGACTAGTCATGTATTTGATAAATAAATTATTGATGGATGTATGAGGTATGCCTCCAATTGTATTCCAAAATTGTGGATTGACAACTCCCATTGCTTTCAAGTAATTTATCCTTTTGAATATTTCACGGATCTCTATAGATAAATATTGAGAAATATTTTTCAATTTATTTTGAGTGTCAGATAATATTATTTCAAATAAATTATGTGTCACTCTTACTTCTTCCATTTCTGACCCACCAAATCTACTCTTTTCTGAAAAGTATGAAGTGGTATCTCTTTCCCATGTGTTGTTATACAGATATGATCATGTATATTGAATTTTAAGAAGAAAATAGGATTCTTAAGGTCTGTTAATGCATTCTAGCTTTCAAAAATAGGACCCTGAAAACTTCCATCTAAAAAATATAAATTATCTAGACTCAAGCACACATGTTTTCTTAGTCTTATGAAGTTTGTTATGTAGATACAACACTCTTGTGCATGCTTCGTCAAAACATTTAGCTCCTTCAACATAGGAAAAATACCACATAGTGTGAGTAAAGTTTCAATGTTTGTTAGATGGTACAACAAATCTTTAGCTTTATCTACATCCCTTTGGTATTTATACATAAATCTTTCAATGAAGGATATTCTTCAAATATTCTATTGGTCAGTTCATACATTAAGATCCATCTAGTATCTACATCTTTGAGAAGTTTTTTCCCATCTGTCAGTCCAATTGTAAATTTATGAAATTCTAAAAATATCTTTGGACTGCTAGAATAATAAGCATGAAAATCACGGATCAGCTCCTCCACTTTAGCAACATTTTCAAATGTGCTCACAATTTTATAGGCCAGATTCATTATGTGAGCCATGCAATGAATTGCAATCATATAGGGGGAAAAAATTGTCTATAGTTGTACGTAGAGACCATTTCTAGCCCCCAACATTACAATTGTATCGTCAATTCCAACACAAACTAACTTCGTTGCAATGGAAAAATCATCCATACCTATAATATCCTTCAAACTTGACACCACTAATTTGTAAATGTTTTCAAAATTGTAATTTTCACTCATTTTATGAACTGCTAAGAGATGGGGAGTTCTGACTTCATTTGCAAATGTGTATACATGAATACAAACCTGGAAGTATTGTCCACTGTTGTAACCTCATCAATTGAAAGGGAAATAAACTTTGTCTTTTGAATAGACTCTTTCAGATCCTCCTTTTCTACCAGAGAAAGACATTTTGTAATTTCCCAGCCACTGGTATCTAACCAATGTGATTGAGGAATGTTTTGTACACCAATAACCTAATACATAATTTTATTTTCTAAAAAATCTGAAATTGGTCTTCCTTTTTTCAATATATGGAATATAGTAGCAAATTGAATACTTTTGCATGCATTTCAGTCTCCATAGCTTTTCGCAATTTTACTACAATTGTGCCACCTTTTTTATTTAGATTTTTCAAAAATTGTTATTCTTTTTCATATTCTTATGTGTATCTTACATGCCAACAATCTTTTGTATTTTTCCATTTATGAGATCTAGCTATGCTCCCATCCTTTTGTTTTTGGGAAATATATATTTTCCCACAATTTTTTTCAATGGTGTCTAGTTTGAGCTACATTGTGTGATCCTTCCCTTGTTTCCAACTACATATTTTTCATCGACATTGAGTTGGAACATCATTACCATTTTTCGGCTCCCTCAGTTCAATAAAAGGATATATGGTTGCCTAGTCAAACTTGAAATTCCTTCCTATAGTCCAGTTTTTCCTCTTTCTTCTGATAGATTTTGTTTTATGTTCTTGGCCTTCAACTTGTGCATTTGGGCTCTCAACAGGAATATCTTGATCCTCACGTCTCCTTTTTTTGGAAATAGACATTGGAGTAGAAGCTTCCTTTGTTGTTGGTGTTGGATGAGAATTTGATGAATCTTCTTCTAGATCGATGTCATCAAGGGAAGGAATGTTTTCCTCAACATATAAAGGATCATCGATATCTAGAAATGGATTAGTTTGTGAAGGTATTTGAGAAATGTCTGCATATAATTTTATAAAAGTGTTACAGAAATAGTATTAATTATTTATATTATTAATACCACCCAATAAACATAAAACAAGAGTGCAAAGAGTTTGAAAAACAATATGAAAAATATAATTATAAAATTTTGTAAGATCTGTAAATTAGTAAACTATAAATAGTACATACCGATATTTTTAGTAGATCCAGACACAACCTTCATTTTTTATGAGTCTCCAAAATAGCCAAACAATGTCTTGGCACCCTTTTTTGAACTGATTGTATTTGTAACCTTCTTACCCTACTTTCTGAATCCATGGATATGTCGCTAAACAAGAACAAACGGGCTAGACTATGGATTTTGAGAAACAAGTTGGATGACCTACTTTTGACCATTTCGGGGAAGGATGGAAAAAAACTGGGCACCGAGGTGGATGGCTAGACGTTGGATGATAGGTGTAGGAATGCTCACTATTGCAGTTGGATAGCTAGTAGGGAGACAACTAAATGTTGGACAATAGATGGTTAGATGGTTACAGTTAGACAATGAGGAGTTGGGAGGCCTAAAGTTAGACGGTGAATGGTTGGATGGAAAATAGTTTGACTATGGCTAGTTAGACGATGATCAATTGGACGCCTTGTTGGAAATTTTTAATTCCTATGGTGGTTGGATGATCGCCTTAGACAAATAACATGTTTACATTCTATCATCTTTCAGGTTGTAGGGTTTGGCAAAAACTTGTAGTCAGACTCAACAAAGGTTGGATGAGTTGATATTCAACTTCGATGGCAAAGCTTATAAAAGAGGTTAGACGGTTCATAGTTGTCTATGTATACTTCAGTGAATATGTGCATAGATTGATTTGAAAATTTTGGTGAAATACATGCATAAGTTCATTTATATGTGTAAATACTAGGTGAAATGACCCGTACTAAGAACCTGTCACTGAAATTTTTGGCAAATTAGGAGGTTGTCAGTTATTGAAAATTCACCATTTCTAATTTCCAAAACCAAAATATTCACGAGTTTACGAAAATTTTCCACTAAAATTTTCCCTATTAAAATCATGTAGATAATTCTAAATTTCTATGTACTCACCAAGGATTATGTCAATAAATAACAACATTGTATTTGGAATCTCACCATCATCACAAGATGGACCCAAACCATCATAGGACTGATAAATTGCATTTGTATTGACATGCTTCTTCCTTTGCCTATCCAAATATCAAATTCAAATTCCTACAACAAAATTATCCATCTTGTTATCCTTCTTAATGGGTTAGGCATATTCGTAATATATTTAAAATCTTGATGATTTGTCACAATCAGTAAAGTTCTTCTCCAAAAAATATTTTCTAAACTTCTCGTAGACACCTAAATCGATTATGTAGTTTTAATAATAAAATTGCACTAAGTATCCTCTTATTCTTAATTTCATTATAATTAGTGTTTTCCCACTAATTATCTAACATTCCCCTTCATCTCGGTCAATTAATGACACTTCATTAATTAACTAGCTTCATACTTCATCCTGGATGCCAATTAATGTCACTTTGTTAGTTATAATCCTCTTTTAATTAATTAATTAACCATTATTAATTAATTAAGCCTTTTAATATTCTATTTAATCAATAAACCCTCTTATTAGTTAAATTCCTCTTTCAAATCCTTCAAATTCTACTAATTTCCCTCTAAATCATCTCCAAATAGCTCTATAAGCTTAATTTGGCCTATTAATTAATCCTAGTTGATTAATTAAATCACCCCCAACTCCCATGAGTTGTTAATCTCTAATTAATCTCTTCTAATCATACTTATCCATTTCTAATTCTACTTTACCTTTATCCCACATTCACTAGGTTATAAGCTTCTCCAAAACTAGAAAGCTATATAAAGAACCTAGTACATCATGTTTCAACTTACACCATGTCCTTGTAAGACATTACACTTGATAAGAGCATTTTCATGTTATTGGAAAACTTGTTCAATCCCCTTTTCTACTTGGAAAAGAGTAGTAAGAGAAGAACTAAAATGGTAATCAAGCCATATTTTTGAGATCTCTTCCTCTTCCTCGAGATATTCCTCGATCGTGCATGGTTGCGTTCAGTTCCACAAATGAAATATCTACAATTTCAAAGCACATCCAATCAACAAAGGAGGTTTTCATTTCTCATTGGATTTAATATTTTATGCATATTTAATAATATTTCATTTATGATTTATCATGATGTTTTTGTTCGATCAAACTAAGTTATGGATCTACCTAGTGTTAGGTTCATTTCATTAACTCATATTAGTTTAACATACATACACTTCTTTACAACAAATTTTATGGCTAGAGCCTCCTTTTAAGTTACAATGCAATTTACTTCAAATCTGCTCATTTGTTTACTCCCAAATTAGATTTGATGATCATTTACATTCTCATCCTTTTGGCTTATAGTTCTTCCTAATACTACATTTGAAGAATCACTATATACAATAAATGGATTGATCTAATCTAGATTTTCAGAACATGTAAATTCACTAATGCTTCACTAAGCTACTCAAAAGCTTCATGCTCCTTGTCTGGCTCATAAGCAACATCCTTCTTTAAGAACTAGGTCAATGGTTACACAATATTTGATAAATTCTTCATTAACCTCCTATAGTAACCCACATGTCCTAAAAATGATCTCAACTTACTTTTATTCATGGGGAATGACAATTGTCTAATTTTTGAAATTTATCAAGATTAGTAATATTATCTCTAGATACAACATGCCCTAATAAGATACCTTTAGGGCATCCAAAGCAACACTTTGTATGATTTAGTGAGGAATTTTCTTCATCTAACCTTTGAAAGGCCTTCTCCATCTGGTATAGGTTGTCCACCTTGTTCCCATAGATGCAAAAATAATCCATGAATACTTTGATGAAGCTTCCAATATAGGGTTGAAAAACCCTATTCATTATGCCCTAGAATTTTACAGAGCATTACAAAAGCTAAATGGCATGACTCTCTAAGAAAATTTCTCCAGGGAGTAGTGAACGTATTCTTGGATGATCTTTTTCAGCTATGTGAACTTAGTTGTACCCATTATAACCATATGCAAAACTATAACATTCCTTTCTAGTTATTTCATCCAAGATATGGTTCAAGAATGTAAGGGGTAATGATCCTTTTGTGTTGTTGTGTTGAGCTTATTGTAATTAACACAAATGTGTAACTTCCCACTATTTTTCTTGAGATCAAAATCGAAGAGACCCATTCTCAATTCTCCACAATAAATATGAATCCCACATCAAGTAACTTTTTTATCTCTTATTTTGCAATCTTGGAAAAATTAGGATCCTATTTGTATGGCATTTTCTTTACTAGTTTAACACTATTTACCAACTCAATAGAAAGCTCTAACAAACTTACTTAGTGAATCTCCTTATAATCAAAACTGAATAGGTTCATATACCTTCAAAAGTGTTGGAGGTAATATTCCTTCTCTTTTTCCACCACAACATCACCAATTTGTATTTTTGGATATGCTCTTCCATTTTTTCTCAATAAATTTTTGGGTCCATCATCTAGTATAAATGGAAGGATATTCATGACTCGACACATACAAATCACTCTATTCATAATTAGTGTCCACCTTACTTGTTCTAGATTAATATGAGGATATTAAATCACTAGTTTCATCACTTGAATAATATTGATTGAAGACTACTTGTCAAAGATCACACAAGGAGTCACGCGGGATAAGGCCTGGAACCAAGGGCGTGGAAGGATAGGAAGGACCCCGCATACGAAGACAAGTTTAGCTTTCAAGAATTAGCCAATTTTGAGCATGAAGACCTATTTTTAGAAGAAGGCATGCGGAACACACCAACGATGCAAATACATGCATGTCATGCATTATCTATCTTTGGAGGAGCAGATCGAAGTGTTTTGCATGGAGATGAGCTAATATTAGGATTGGCACTTTTGATTAATCGTAAGAGGTATATAGATAACACACTTGCATGTGTGGCTATGCATGTAAATGGTCTCGTAGCTATCAATAACATGTGGCCCATTTCTGGAATAGATAAGTGGTTGAAGGGCAAGTCCCAACATATATATATGATGTTAGGTACATAGTATATGAGTGTAATAGAGAATATACAGAGTGTGTGTATGTATGTGTGATGGATGTATGGAGGTATAGAGATATATGCATATGAGTGAATTATTGTATCATATCCATACACGCATTGGTATAGATTGAAAATATTGTAAGGAGCTTCTGTATTTATTAATAGATGGAAGATATTGGTTGAATCTAAGTGTCATTCTGTGTGTAGTTGAGTAGTGTATGTTATTAATTCAATCATGATTACTATTTAAGCTTGTTCCTTCATAGATCTGAATGTAGCATGCATTTTAGAATGATGGATTAGTTATGAATCTATATGTTTCTTCCTTCATCATGCTAACATCTTGCTACAACAACCCTAAAGAGGGACCTACAACCTTTGCACGCTTTGGGTGAGTGCTCAGTCAAGTTTGAGTGATGTGCCAACGTGAATAGGGTGTTCTCTAGTAAATTATAGGTGCATCATTGGTTTCATTGATCCGGGACCTCTTTTTTGGTTATTTTAGGATGGTGCATGATGAAGACATACCAGTTAACTCTAGAAAGTATTGAGGAATGGATACATAATCTGGAGGAAGAATATGCATGGTGGTTCAAAGCGGTGGATCCGAGTTCAACGCATGCACTTTGGTAGAATAAAATCAGATGATAGCTTATATGAGAAAAATTTCGTTATCTTTCCAAGTAGAACTATACGAGTGGCTTACTTGCTTATGCATCTTAGTGGAACCGAGGTATCTCACACTTGTCTCTGGACACAAGAAGATTTTAGGCCCTTTATGATGATGATGATCTAATCTGGACTCATGTTGTGGATACATGGTTTCGTGGTGTTCTAAACATTATATCCGGAATATTCAATTTTGACGTAATCTTTCCCAGGTAGCTGAATTCCAGTTTTTGCGATATCCAAGAGGAACATATTTGCAAGGTATTCCATCGGGCGATCAAGATCTTGATGGTAACTTTGAACCTAGAGAGTAATTCACCACGCGTGAGGGAAGGAACAAGTTTGGTTTAAGATGATAGACCTAGTGGTAGAGAGGAGAGAGAGGAAAGGTAGCTTAAGTATAATGAGGCATGCAAGAGGGAGATAGAGAAGCAACGTTCCATTGTAGAAAGTATGGCATTGAGGAGAGAGATGGATCGTGAAGGATTTACAGCTCATGTAGAAGACGTGGAGCCGAGCATCAAGAAATCCCCATCTTGGAAAGCATGATAGAGATCCCCCCTCAGCCTCACATAGAAGTGTGCCAACAGAGACTACCTAGACCGCGGGTGCGCATCTTAATCCACCTAGTGACCTAGCCCTTACACTTGGTTTTTCAGTATCTAGTATGACAAGTAACCAACAAACTAACTTGGGAAGTAGGAGAGCAGGAGTAAGTCAGGGATCAAGTACATCAATGGAAGGATAGACAACTTCAATTTTATTTGGAGGAACATTCTTAGGTGCATCATCCACACAGAATGTGAGTGCGCAGAATGTTGGATTCACCTCTGGAAGTGGAACTACCTCACAGACTATAGGGGTTCAATATAGTACTATTGTCAGAGCACAGGGGAGTACATCTATAGGTCATATTCCAACTATAGGTGGAGGATCAGGAGGTATAGGTGGTTCTAGTTCCAATGGATCTAGTGGTTCTAGAGGTAGAGGGAACACAGGAGGTTCTGGATCAGGTGGTCAAGGTCCACAAAAGAGTAACTTGGAAAATATCTATATGGAGATGTCTCTTTGTCTCCCGAAATATAGAGGTATAGAGGATGTGTTGAACATGTGCATATGTGTGAAATCAGTTGGCAGTGCTAAAGGGATCACGGCTGTTGAGTGTAAGGCAAGTCAATTCACCACTACATTACAAGGGCGTGCACATAGCTGGTATAGGAAGTTTGACCCTAATCAAACTTGCGTGGATTATGCAACATTGAGGGATGCTTTCTTGAAAGAGTTCCATATCCCGAGTTTGAGCAGAAGAGTATAAGTGTGCTCAAGGATATCAAGCAAGGCACTACTGAGAGTGTACATGAGTATGATGCTCATTTTAAGACACTTCTATCTAAGTTATCTTATGATATTCACGCTAGCCAACATGCACAATGGTTCATTGGAGGATTGATTACACCTTTTAGAAGGGCATTGTCACATAAGACATACATTGATCTGCGCGCAAAGCACTAGAAGAAGCTTGTGTGTTGAGGCGGTTGGGAGTATCATTGACACTAGCATTCATCTATTTCTAGAGGCATAGATTATAGCTATGGCAAAGCAGTTAGAGAAGCTATCAACAAATTCAGCCCATGAAACGTGCTTAGGAATTTGGTGTACAGATTGTGAAGTGGAAGGTCACACCAAGGATAGTTTCCCTCGTAGATATGTACACTCATTACTGTTGGACTATGAGATTTACCATTTGAATCATGATGTTAGTCACTATTCTTTCTTGTAGAACGCAATAAGGAAGAATGTTTCTTGATTTTGGAATATTTCAAGGTCCACGACCCATGATATTCGAGGATTAACGGTTGATTGGTCGATATAGGATGCTATAGACATTGGGGTACTAATGAGACAAGTATAACATATAATTCTAAGGGTAAGAATGAGCACGGGATTGGGATCATAATCAAACATGCTATGACAAGAATGAGGGGTGTTTTGAAGGACATAGGATGGATGATGGATATAGTGGACTC
Source organism: Taxus wallichiana var. yunnanensis (assembly GCA_018340775.1). Taxonomy (NCBI): domain Eukaryota; kingdom Viridiplantae; phylum Streptophyta; class Pinopsida; order Cupressales; family Taxaceae; genus Taxus; species Taxus wallichiana. The sequence goes on from CM031242.1 coordinate 935,705,038, forward strand.
TATGGGTGATTCTCGGTCTAGTCCAGAAATCCTTAGCTTCGTTAGCTGCTATATCCAACAAGGATAACTGTGTGATGATGATAGGTGGAAGTGGAGTGGATCTAAATACTAATGTGCGTAAGCCAAGCATCAATGTTGATTGACCTGTGGACTCGTTGGGTTGTGGGATTTGTGGATCACAACCGTAGATTCATGGTTGTTGTGGACCTGCTATGGTCATGTGTGGAATCAGTCCCTAATCCCTAGTATCCAATAGTCGTATGCCTTTTCGGCCTCTATGTTTAGAACTACAAGTTGTGCAATCTTCTCAGAGTACCTTACAGGTGTTCTAGCAACCTGAATTCTTAAGCTAGTGTCTATATCAGTGAGAATGTCTCTGCATCTGGCTATGTGGGACCAAAGGGTCACAACCAAATGTTTTCTCTCTTTCAAGCCCTTCTATAGTCATGTGGATTTTTATCTAGGGTAATCTGTAGTTTGGCTGGTTTGACCAAAATGTGTGTGCTTGGTCGTCTTCTATGTTTAACCCTCTTAACTATGAGCTGATCTGTTGTAAGTCTTGTTGTTGTTGGAAGACTTGGATTCTAAGATTCTGATCTATATCAGCTATTGCTGTAACAAGATTGGGTTGAGGCACGATTGGCTCGAATACGTATTCTCTGGGCTCTCTAGGTCCCGTGATTGTCATGCAAAAGAAACAATGTAAATCTAACTATAGAAAGAGTAAAATTAACTATGTAAAGTATATCTACGACATATATAACTTCTCTATTTTTGTATTTTTGATGAACTATTGAACAAATTGAAAAGAGCAATTATTTAAAATATCTAGAAATTAACAACTAAACTAATAATGAAATTAAAACAAACAAAGCAAACTGAGTATAGCTACTTGCCTGTGTAGTTGTAAATCTATTCTAAATAACCAGATAACTGATCTAATCTATTTGAAAGACTCTCGATCCTACCTCAGAAGTGAGGAGTGAATCATAGTTTCTCAGAAACTATCAATCCCCACAGCTTCCCCGGCAATATCGAAAGTGAGATTAACTGAAATGAAATGATTGACTACTCTATTTGATATGTTTTAACTAGAACTTTGAAAGCTTGAACCTGGATTTTTGTAACAAGTGGCGAATCTTGGTTGTGTGTGGCTTTGTCCCCTCAGTATGATCTCCTCATTCCTTCGTGCTCACGTGAATCCTAGAAAAAGTGTGATGTTAGCATCAACAAAAGTTGGTATCAAAATAATGGCAGCTTAGGATGCAGACTGAATACAATGTGAGTAGGAGAGGGATAGCGCAAGAGAACAGAGCTTGGCTTATGCAATTCCTAGTGGGATTTATTATGAGTCATACAACATAAAACGTCCAGAACCTGAAACTATCCTTTTTGATGAACAAGACCTGCAACTTTAATGGCTTCCTACTAAAAATCAAACTATCCTATTCCAATGAATTGCATGAAATAGTAACTACACTAGCACAAGAAGATTATGTGGCTTCCTAACAGCTAAACAACACTAACCATGCATACAACAAATGAAACTATGAATCCTAAGCAAAATTGAAAGGCTAAGCTATTGAAATGAGAAATTGAGAGGCAAATTTGAGGGGCCATTTGCTTGAGCACAAGCCAGCTATTTATAGAATTCCCATTTACCCAAAGGTGAAAACCAAATTGAACTCTTTAACCATAAACAATGCAAAAACACTATTCCAGGGAACCAGAATCATAAATACAAGCAAAGGTGGTGAAAAAAGCTGGTAAACGTTGAATTTTTACGTGAGTCATGTTAAAAGAACATTCTAGAAAAATGCGTGAAGGACCACACCCCGAGAAAGGTGGTGACTGAGGACCGCCGCTTGGTGGTGGCACGGACAGACCGACCAGGCAGGGGTGGCGGTTTTCATCATAAAGACCAAAATGCAAAGAAAAGGAGGGGAGAAGAGAAAAACAAAGCACACAGGGGCTAAGCGGGGCATGTGGGATGTTAACGCATACTTGGAGAGATTTTTAGATCCCGAACACCTTGAGGAGACCCAATCATCATGGGGCACGTGTAACGTTGTTTTGGTGGTGCAAGCATACCCTACAATTTTGGGTACGTACATATTGCCCCCTCGGAGAAGCATTTTAGCCATGAAGAGGCGTAAAATGGTGGGTCCGAGTATGGTGGTCCCGAAATGGGAAGTAAGAAATTATACCTGATACCCGTGTGTCGAAATGATGCCCTCCAGAGATTCCCGCTACCTGCAAAATGAAAAGAGGAATCAAGTGCAGATAGACAAAATAGATCGGAAAATAAATACTAAAATAATATGAAATGAGGACGTACCATTTGTGTGGGGATAAGAACTTACCTCCGTCGGTGCTCCAAACCTGTGAAAAAGGGGCATTCAAAACAAGTTAGGATGCTATATATGTAAAAGTGGGCCCATTTTCCTATTCATTTGCGTGTGTGTCGATTTGATTGATTTTGAGCTCTGGGACCCACGGTGATGGTTTCTGACGTGAGTATAGTCAAAACGTTCGGGACGAGATTGTGATCATGCCTCCATGAGTGGAACACCAACCCACGAGATCACAAGTTAGTTTTTCTCGATTTACCATTTTTATCCCCAAAATGTTAAAATGGTGAAATCTTTGTCATGGGGGGATTATTTTTGAAAATGTCAGTTTTAATAGGGTCACTTAGGGGGGGCGCCTAATGGGTAGGCTTTGTTTTGGTCAAAATAGTCTTTATTTGTGTTTTTAGGCATTTTTAGGGCACGTGACCCGTGGAAATTTGGGACATGACCGCCACCCTGAGCAGGGTGGTGGTTACATGACCGCCGCCCTGATCAGGGTGGTGGTTACAAGACCACCACCTTTAAGGTGGTGATTATGGAACCGCCACCCTGCTCAGGGTGGTGGTCCTTCACAGAATGCATAAACAACACTTATTTGAATTCATTTTTGCATTTCTAGCATTCTTATATGTTTTCATGATTTTTCTAATGTCATTTGAATACTAACTTACTCCGTTTTGTGTGTTTTTGGGTGTATGTAGGTGAAGGAGGAGTATATCCGATGGAGCCGAGAGAGAGAGAGTGTGATTGGCTTCTGGTAGTATTGGATGCCCTTTCTCAGGATGAGCAGGACACTCTTCAGAGGGCCGGTATATTACACATATCATGGGTCCCGCATGTTGCACCTTCTAGTCACATACTTTGTGACTTGTTTTCATATTGGGATGCTGATCGGAACACTTTCCGATTTCCAGGAGTCAGAGGTGAGTGGACCATCACTTTGGAGGATGTTTACCACATCTTGGGGGTCCCGATCATCGGGAGATGACTCACACTTGAGACAAGCAGAGGTTCACGGGCTCAGATAGCACAGTGGGCTTCATATATGGGAGACGCAGTTATCTCCACTGGTTCAAAGAAGGGGGTGAGGGTCCGATCTATTCCTAGCCTGCCTATCCCCTTGATTCGCCAGGCCATTATGGGGATCCTTGCCTCGAGATTGATCGGGGACAAGGGAGGAGACACTTTACTTTATTGCTGGTCCCCCATCATTGCACAGATTGAGGGACATGGCCGGATTTACGCCTGGGGAGCCGACATTCTTGGGACCACTTATCATGATCTGTACCGGGTGGTTCATTTACAAGGGGTATCCTTGAGCCATCCGACCCTGGTTATGAGCTGGGTCTATGAGCGTTTCATCCCCTATGGGAGAGGTGTAGAGGTGGCAGATCCCGGAGCCGTGAGGGCAGCAGATGGACAGATATGTCGGTGCTCAGAGCACCCCACCAGCCAGTCACCTCCTTGACCACTGATGACATGGAGGCCACACCCTATCAGGCCATGGCAGGGTTATGGGGTGAGGAGGCTCTTACTTTGATCTCTTGCTCCACCACAAGGCAGCTTGTGGATAGGATGGGGAAGGTGGAGATACATCCTTTTGGTCGAGTGCCTCAGTAGTTTGGCCTTCCTTACGTGGGTATGCTTCCCCCAGTGGTGCCAGTAAGATTAGATCGGTCCGGGAGGCTAGAGGAGGTCCTAGAGGCCGGGTTGGATAGTTGTTACTCCTGGTGTCCCCATTGCAGCTAGGAGGGTAGTACATGCTCGAGGGAGAGCCGGTGCTCCTCAGGCACCCTTACTTCAGATTGCCACCGGTCCCGCCCACAGCAATGATGACCCCATTGATATAGACTCTGAGTCCGAGGAGTTCATAGGGGGAGAGATGGAGGAGGAGACCGAGGCTGAGGTCAGTGAGTGGGAAGAGAGGAGGACAACGATCCTGAGTGGCATGACACTCAGGATATCTTACAAAGTGAGAGAGGGAGAGCAGAGTGGAGAGGGTGACCCTAGCTTCAGAGGAGCCACTTTCTCAGGGCTTGGGTGGAGAGGATGAGTCCGTAGTAGGATGTTATGTGGCCCCAGGCATAGGAGGAGTGCATCCAGTAGCGGTGGCATCTGTGGCAGGTGCTGACCCTAGAGATCCATCTTGGAGGCCCGGAGATCCGAGTGAGTTATCATCCTTCTCTTTAATGTTTGTTTTTAGCTATGATTGTCTTAGTTGCTATCTCTCCTTTTGTTTACTTTTGTTTTTATCTTTTGAGTATTTCTAATTTGTTTTCTCCTTTGCTTGCAGAGACTGCTGATGAGTGGCGAGACCTGATTCACCGGGTATGCACCGATACCCTGATGATCCCCATGGAGAAGACCCGTGGAGCTATCCGTGGATGCAGGGGAGCCCTCAGCAGCCGGTAGGCATACCAACATTTTTTCCCCTATCTGGCATGTGGCTAGGATGGTGTCTACCCTCCGTACCGAGTTGGCAGGATACATAGACAAAGCAGAGCGCCTGATGAGGAGTCACTCTCATGGCGAGGCCGCAGCTGCTCCGGGATCGTGAGCCCTCCGTGCACTCAGAGCGCCGGCGTAGCCGGAGTCCTAGACGTGGGCGTACACCTTCTGGAGGGATCTCATAGGGGTTGAGAAGCCACTTGGCTCTCTTAGATTATTTGTATGATGTATTTTGTATTTCTGGGCTCTTTGAGCATTTTGACCATGCTTAGCGCATGATGGCATTATACAGAAATGTTATATATATATATATATATATATATATATATATATATTATTTTTGGATCAGACTCTTGGTATCTATGTTTTTATGATTCATTTCCACATGTAAACTATAATGTTGTTTTTATATGCTTTTCAGAATGTATGCAGTGGAGAACAAATGATACAAGTGCTTTCTTTCTTTTTGTATTTCGTGATGTTGATATATGATAATGTAGACATAATGTGATCTTGAACTTTAGTTTCTATAAGCAATTGTTTGGTACTTCATATTTTTTTGACAAAATGAGATGATAAACCGGTATGATGAGCAGATGAACTTGCCCCATTCCTAACTCCACGCAACTAGTAAGATGCGAGGGCTCATCACCGAGAGCTAGAAAGGGCACAAGCTATGAAATTTGTTGAATGATAGTGATGAGAGATAGACAAAGATTTGGTGGAACCAAATTAGGATGCTACAAACCTACTCTACTCAAGTGACTCCATAGTTTAGAATGCTACTTGCTTTGTGGTTTATCTAGACTTAGATCCGTAGATGGCCACATGGTAGACAAAATCTGGTTTTTGGGGTTTTGAGCTCTCTTGGAATTTTGGACATCTGATTCATTTGTTTTTGACTCAAGATTTCAAAGGTTTATTTGAATTGTTTGCTTATGACCTTCAACATTTATTTGTCAAGAGGACCCCCTACACCTTGCCCCATGCTACTAGTAAGAAGCGTGGGCTTATCACCATGGACAAGGTATAGGTGAGTAAGGGCATTCCCATCCTTTCCCAACCCTACGTCACTAGTAAGAGATGCAAGCTCATCACCGAAGGTTGGTAGGGCAAGGAAATGTGTAAAATAAAATTTTTTGTTTGATCTATGTTTGACTTATATATTTGAGCAAAATGTCAGTATGTTCTTATTTCCAAAGAGATATGCATATGGGATAGATGTGACACTATGAAGCTTCTAGAACAGACCATAGGCAAGACACCTATCCTAGGGAGAAACCAAAAGTGAGAACAAGCATGCAGACCTTGGTATGGTTACCATTAAGACTTTGTCATATCTAGCTTTATATGGATGAAATGATTTTGAAATGGTGATGATGTTATGAAAATGAAGAAGTATGATTGGAATGCTTATGCCAATACCATCAGAAGTTTGTAATGAATTGCTTTGAGAATAAGTTCCTTGATCACAAAATTGTATGAAACAAGTGGACAAAATGAACCTAACTACATGAAGATGCAATGTAGATATAATTATACAAATAGTGTTGGTCGCTTATGCATAGAATCATTAAGGTGTAGGGAATTGACAGTTTCACCAAATTCCTCACCTTCTAGTGTACATAAGAGATATGCACCATTTCCATAGTCTTTTGTGACTCGGTATGGGCCCAACCATTTGGGCTGGAATTTCCTTCCTTCACCGGTCTTTTTATCGATCCGGTTGTCTAGTCTTAGAACTAGATCTCCTTCATATATATCTCATTCATAGACCTTTTTATTATACTACCAGCACATCCGGTCAGCATAGACTCTATGCCATTGTTCAACATCTAACCTGGCCTCATCTAGGCTTTCTAGTTGGGAGAGACGTGCTTCTCTATAAGCTTCTTCATCTAGAATCCCTTGTAATGAGATACAGAGACTGGGTATTTCAACCTCAAGTGGGAGAACTGCTTCTGCTCCGAATACCAATGAGAAAGGAGTTTGCTCCTGTGGGTGTTCTTATTGAGGTTCGGTGGGCCCACAAGGCCGGGTATAACTTTAAATGCCAATCATTTATATTTTCTTTTACCATTTTAAGGAGAATAGCTTTTAATGTCTTGTTTGTTGCTTCAGCCTATCCGTTGGCTTGAGGGTAATATAGGAGGGCTGTATGATGGCTTATTTTAAATTTATTGCATAATTCATGAACCTCGTCATTCTTAAAAGAAGTGCCATTATCTGAGATAATGATTTGTGGGACACCGTACCTACAAATGATCTGGTTCAAAATGAACTTGGCGATCACGACACCTGGTATAGTGGTAAGAGGCATAGCCTCTACCCATTTGGTAAAATACTCTGGTGGCCGTGATTATGAAGTTATGGCCATCTGTAGATGAGGGAGAGAATTTCCCTATCAAATCTAGGCCCCATGTAGAAAAGGGCCATGGAGTTGCGATTGGTTGTAGAGCTTGTGCCGGCATGTGAATCTCGTGGGAAAATTCTTGGCATTTATGACACTTACGTACAAACTCTACTGCGTCGTGCTCTAGAGTGGGCCAGAAATAGCCCATCCGATGTATTTTGTGAGTGGTGGCGTGACCACCGAAGTGGCCTCCACATATTCCACTGTGAGATTCGTGGAGAATCTTCTTGGATTCTTTTGTGTCAACACACCTTAGAAGCATTCCATCGAAAGCCTTACGATAGAGCACTTGTTCTATAATAACGTATTTAGCTACGATAATGTAACCACCTTCTTTGTTGTGGTGTAGCACCTTCTGGATATGCATGGCCCATGATATAATTAATAATATCAGTATACCATGGACATTCAGAGATGGGAGGTCTAGTTTCGACGTAGTATATGCATTCATCGGGAAAGTCCAGATCTACTAGATCACCTCCATCTAATGGGTTATCAGCTAACCAATCCAATGATTTGTCCCTTAATGGACTTCTGATTTACAAATGTTAATTTGAATTCACCCATTAAGGTTATAAAGCATCCAACCTTTTTAGACAAGGACCCTTGCGTGAGGAAGGTTCGTAAATGGTCTATTTTTACAATGACCCTTGTTTCTTGATTTAGCATGTAATGTCTTAAGTGTTTGGTTGCAAAGACTATGGTGAGGCATTCTCACTCTGCTTGCGTATAACGTGTCTCATAATCGAGTAATGTTCAGCTAATAAAATAGATCGCACGTTCTCTCTCATCATCATCTTGAGCCAAGCATGCAAAGCTATGAGACATGGTAGCTCGTGAATATAAGATTAAAGGGTGGTCTGGCTTAGGAGGCATTAGTGTAGTAGGTGGTGACAACAAGAAATGCTTAACTACTTGAAAGCCTCATGCAGTCTTTGGTCCAATCGATACTGTACTCTTTCTTGAGTAGATTGTTGATTGGATGAATGGCAAAGCTTAAATCTGGGATGAATCTTTGGATTGCACCGAAGTTTCCCAAGAAATGACCTGATTCCAGATTCATCCGATGGTGGGATCATTTCAAGAACAACCCGGATTTTAGCTGGGTCTACATCGATCCCTCATGATGATATAATGTAACCTAGGAGCTTCCCTCCTGTCACACCAAATACGCATTTTTCTGGGTTTAGTGTGACTCCATATTCTATTAAACATGAAAGAATGATGCGGAGCACTTCCGGTGATCACAACGCTTCTTGGCTTTGGCCAACAAGTCATCTACATAGGATTCCATGATTTTGTGAATAAGATCATGAAATATATATGTCATTGCCCACTGGTATGTAGCAAGCGTTCTTGAGACCGAATGGCATAACAACGTAGCAATAAGTTCCCCAAGGAGTTATAAATGTGGTTTTGGCTTGGTCTTGTTTGGATATTCTGATTTGATTGTATCCTGAGAATCCATCCATGAGAGACAAAAGCTCAAACCCAAGTTGTTGCGTCAATGATGACATCAATGGATGGTAATGGGAAGTCATCCTTGGGGCACGCTTTGTTAATGTCTCATAAATCTATGCAAATGCGTATCTTCCCATTCTTTTTGAGAATGGGAATGATATTAGATATCCACTGAGAATAATCAACTGGCTTGATGAATCCTACTTGGAGGAGTTTCATTACTTCTTCCTTCACCATGAGAGCCACCTTGGGTTTCATTGGTCTCGATTTTTGTTTAACTGGCTTTGCATCTGATTTGGTGATGAGGTTATGTACCACGATGTGTGGTGCAACCCCTGTCATTTCTTTATAATTAAATGCAAAAAGCCTTCGATGTTCTTTGAGGATTCGAGTGTGTATTTCTATCTCTTCTGGAGTTAACGAAGATCCTAGTTTTAAGATCTTTGGTTCATCCTCCATTCCGATGTTAATATCAATCATTTCTTCGATTAAAGAAGTGTTACCTTCTTCAAACTCAGGCGGGGCTGGAGGTAGTTCCAGATCTTCTCCATTCTCTACCGTGTATATGTCGAGTTCTTTTTGGGGGAAGCTCTATCATGGGATTCCCAAAGTAGGAAGATGAATGTGGGATTAAGGACAAATCTACCACGTGATGGGTGAGATGTAACGCTGCATAGGCATTTAAGTAATCAAGAGTAGCTCTATCACTATCAACGTGATCCACGCTAGTAGATTTGTTCTCAGCTATGTTTCGTTAAAAGTGGGTTTGACATTTTCTTCACTAATGGTTCAGTGTGAAGGGATACTATGAAATGGGTGTCCTCCAACTCACTGCTTGGAGTGAAACGTGAAGCTGAGGTTGCTATCGAATCTGTGAGAAGATTTTGTTCTCGCGGGATTGCTTCAATTGATATGAAGTCAAACTCTTTGCTCAAATCTAATACTGTTGTTTTGTAGAGCTGTAAGTGTTCAGCTCTGGTCTCATACACCTCAGAGACTTGGTTTGCTACTAATTGAGAGTCTCCTAACACCCTGATGTCATTAACACCGAGCCTTTTAGCTAGGATGAGGCCAAGGAGGAGGGCTTCGTATTCAAGCGCCATTGTTTGTACATTCAAAGTTTAATTTAAAGGTGAATGGTAAGATCTTTCCTTCGGGTGAAGTAAAGATCACACCTGCCCCAGCCCCATAATGACATCTAGCTCCATCGAAATGGAGAGTCCAATATTTAGTTGGGAAGATGGACGTTGGGACATTTGCTACATCAACTTCTTTGGTTTTGGTTACTTCTACCATGCAGAGATCCTCTGCTGGAAGAGAACCAACACCTAGGGTATATCCCATGCCTACATAATCAAATGGTAGGAAAATTGGTAGATCTGTTCTAGCAATTGACAATCTTTGCAGTAGTTCCTAATGATACTATTTCGACAATGTTAGCCTCATCCTTGAGGGCTGGGATATTCTTGACTAGGCTCATAGTTTCTAGTTCTGTTGTAGGTACCAAATCTTTTCTTCTGGTTTCACGTCGGTTGGTTTATTAAGTTGGTTTGTTGGGAGTTCAAACTCAGAGTGAACGCCCGGCCTTCTCTTTAAGTCAGCTAGGTGTATATCGAATGGTTTTGGATCACCTTTGGCTATGAATACCTTTCCTAAGTGCAAGAATCTTACTTCTTGGAATAATGTAGAAGGGATTGCCTTCATATGGTGTATCCATGGTCGGCCGAGGATCATATTATAGTTGGTTTCCGATCTATAATATAAAACTCAGTTAGGATTGTTTTGGGTCCTAAGGTGACTGGTAGTATTATAGTCCCAATCGAAGTGGCTTTAAGGCTATCATAGCCTCTTAGCGTATTCCGAGTCGTGGAACAATTTGTTTCTCCATACCCTAGCTTTTGAAGGAAAGAGAAGGGGACTATGTTAACTGCTGCCCCATCATCAACCATTATGTGCATTTAACGTAATTGTTATAAACCCACACTTGCAAATGTAAGGCTAGATCACCTCTGCATGCAATCTCAACGTCTGTTGGCATTTTGTTTATTTCGAATATAAACTCAGTATCCCTATCCGGCTGCCCCGGAGGGTGGATATCAAAGTCTATATGGTTTACCTATGTTTTGGGAGGTGGAGTGATGTTAATTAAATGACCTAAACCTAATGCTTCTAAAAGAGCAGCCCTGTGGGTAGGAGAGTTCTTCAATAAGTCCAAAAAGGAGATGTGAGAGAAGGTTTTGTTAGGTCATTAATTAAATCATAGGCACCTACAGGTTTTACTAATATTTGTTGGATGTTATCTGCCTCTAGTGGGTAACTTGGATTTGGCTGAGAGGAATACTCTCGTGTCCTTGTTACAGCTTCTACGTGTAGTTCGGTGTCTAACTCCACTAAACCGACTATCTTGGGTCATGGCTGACTTCCTAATTGTGGTGCAACTAGTGGGTTTAGTGAAGTCGAGGCTTCATGATCATTGTTTCCTGCCATTATGCTCTTATTCATCCCATTTGGATTTAATTTGTTGTTATGTGATTTGGGAGTGGATCGTTGAAGATCTTGAGGGGTGCATTTTGAGGGGAAACCCTGTAAAAGTATTTGGCGCTAGTGATGGGATCTGCCAAGAACATATCTATGAAAAGTTGTCTTTGTTCCTCTGGCAAGTGTTGCATGAACTTATTGTAATCATGGCAAGTCCTAGTGTCGTGGCCTCGAATTTTGTGGAAACCACAATACGAATTAGGATTGTAATTCCTAGGTTGTTGGTTTGGTACATATTGTGGTCCAAAACTCTGATCAAACCATTGCCTATTAGGATTAAAGTTTTGCATTTGTTGTTTTTGGTTTTGGTTTTGGTTTTGATATCCAGTTGAGTTTTGGCTTGGACCCTGTGTCTGGATCCACCTTTTTGTTGTTGTTTGTGGATGATTAAAATCCACCGAATTGATTGTTGGGGTAAAGTTGTTGTTTCGTTGATTATTAATCATGGTGGAGTATTTACAACATTGGCCTTTTTAGCTTGGTCAGTTACTCCATCTGTGGTTATGCCATATTTTTGTTAAGGATCTTAGGTCCTTGATTGACATGTTTGTGGTAGTAGGATAAGTCGTAGTATTCTGGCTGGGGGTGATTAGCCTCCCATTTGTTCCATACGTCTTGCGACCGCTATCTATTGCCGCTTGATCTATTCGGAGAGCGCTCTCAAGTACTTCATCGTAAGTCCTTAGTGGGAACTTCTGGACTTCTTCCTTTACCTCTCTACTGAGAGAATGAAGGAATAAATCACATAGTTCCATTTGGTCCATATTTGGAGCACTTGCCAAAGAATAAAGGACTGTACGCCATCTTTGGATGAAGTGAGCAATGATTCATTGTGTTCTTGTTTAATGTGCAAGAACTCCCTGATTCCTGTTCTCAACAGTTTGTTCATGTCAAATGCCTTGATGAACTCTGAAATGAGTTGTTTAAATGAATGTATGGAAGCTTTAGGTATTCTATAATACCAATCGAGGGCAATGCCCTCTAACATTTTGGGAAATATTTTAGCAACAACCCCATCCCAAGGGAGTAGTTCTCGAATAGTTGTGGCATAGGCCTTGATATGTGCATTCGGGTCTCCTTCCCCTTTGTATTTGGGAAAATCAGAAGAGGTCTTGGAAGCATGATGCTTCGTATAGTGAAGTCTAAGGGTTCTTTCAAATATTCTGAATAAGTCCCTATCGCATAGGTTTCGACCATCGATGGTGCCTGCTGAGGGGGTGGAGGTGGAATGGGTTGTTGATATGGCATAGCATATGCATTTGCAGGGGTATAAGGAAATCCCTGTGGTTGAGAAAACATGCCAGGAGAGGAGAACACATCTCCTTGTGGTGATTTGGAATACATGTTTAAGTATGAAGGAGTATTGCCTAGGAATGGATTATTTTGTACTAGACCGGGAGGTAACATATTCGCCACGGAATAGTGTTAGAAATGGTGGTTCTAGTTGGCATTTGTTGTGAATACTGAGGAGGCATGCCCAACGTGCCTATTCCTGTGAGGAGGTCTACTTGGCTAGGATGATGTGGAGGATTGGAATTTCCTGCCTGCATGAATTGAGAATTTTGACTTGCTTGAGCAAGCTCTAACCCTCTAACTTTTTCTACTAAAGTTGAGATGACTTCATCTGGTGAAGTTACAGTATTTTCCTTAGTGGCATTTTTGTATATCCTGAGGTTGTATAGGCATGTGGTACCCCGCTATGAATTGATCGTTGCCCTGCCATGTTTCCCGAGGGTATTTCCTATAGGTAGTGGCATGGAGGTGTTTTCTTGAAACGAGACCCTGGGTTGTGTTTGTAAACTTCCTATAGGTGGGTACATACTCCGAGAGTGTTGTTCATTCCTGGCATAATGCACTGAATGTTCATCATCTAAAAATGGATATGGATCCGATTGTCTACTAATTTGTGGTCTAAGCAATACCTGAGGAGATGAACCAGATTCTCCTGTAAACGTCATGGCGTCGAGCCTGAAGGCTCTGGGTGTTGCGTTTGAGCGAGCTGATCCAACTCCTCTATTTGGAAAGAAGAACTATATCTAGTCCTTGGGGGTGGAGTTTGTGTTGACAATTGGTTAGTTGAATAATTGTCACCCCATGCTGAGAGCGAGGGTGATGGCTGTCTATTCAGTTGATCGTAATATGCTTCAAGACCTAGGAGAGGTCTACCATATGCATCGAATCCCGACATATTCGGGGGGTATATGAATACCCCAGAATAATGGGAAAGAGTGAAGGTGGATGGAAGAAAATGAAACACTAAAAGGGGAAAGGCGAGAGTGAAACAAACTATTCCTTTCACGTTGGGTTCACCAATTTTGTAGTTGATGGACGTTGTTTGTTCAGTGGGTTCACCAAATGGAAAAGTGAGCATGGGAATCTACAAGTAACTCTTCCTCGCACCCGACCTCCCGAGGTCGTGCCGAGACAGCTCGGTGGGGATGGACTATGTGGGATGCAGACAAGCTAGTTAGGCAATCTTATGTCTTCGACACGCACTAATGGAATGTGAATCTAAGGCAAAGAAGGCCCTCCTAACCTGAACTGGCATGATAGATCGGTCGGTGAGGATGACTGCTCGAAGGCTCCAATCAATATCGAGCTCTGGTGTAATCCGATCTATAGGTTGTGGGATATGGGGAAAATGACCTGGGATTGTTTCGTGTATATCTCCAGATAGGGTCATAGGATGGATGATGGATATAGTGGACTCTATGGGTGATTCTCTCGGTCTAGTCCAGAAATCCTTAGCTTTGTTAGCTGCTATATCCAACAAGGATAACTGTGTGATGATGATAGGTGGAAGTGGAGTGGATCTAAATACTAATGTGCGTAAGCCAACATCAACGTGATCGATTGACCTGTGGACTCGTTGGGTTGTGGGATTTGTGGATCACAACCGTAGATTCGTGGTTGTTGTGGACCTGCTATGGTCATATGTGGAATCATCCCTAATCCCTAGTATCCAATAGTCGTATGCCTTTTCGGCCTCTATTTAGAACTACAAGTTGTGCAATCTTCTCAGAGTACCTTACAGTGTTCTGGCAACCTGAATTCTTAAGCTAGTGTCTATATCAGTGAGAATGTCTCTGCGTCTGGCTGTGGGACCAAAGGGTCACAACCGAATGTTTTCTCTCTTTCAAGCCCTTCTACAGTCATGTGGATTTTTATCTAGGGTAATCTGTAGTTTGGCTGGTTTGACCAAAATGTGTGTGCTTGGTCATCTTCTATGTTTAACCCTCTTAACTGTGAGCTGATCTGTTGTAAGTCTGTTGTTGTTCTGGAAGACTTGGATTCTAAGATTTTGATCTATATCAGCTATTGCTGTAACAAGATTGGGTTGAGGCACGATTGGCTCGAATACGTATTCTCTGGGCTCTCTAGGTCCCGTGATTGTCATGCAAAAGAAACAATGTAAATCTAACTGTAGCAGAGTAAAATTAACTATGTAAAGTATATCTACCATATATAACTTCTCTATTTTTGTATTTGATGAACTATTGAATAGAATTGAAAGAGCAATTATTTAAAATATCTAGAAATTAACAACTAAACTAATAATGAAATTAAAACAAACAAAGCAGCCGAGTATAGCTACTTGCCTGTGTAGTTGTAAATCTATTCTAAATAACTAGATAACTGATCTAATCTATTTGAAAGACTCTCGATCCTACCTCAGAAGTGAGGAGTGAATCATAGTTTCTCAGAAACTATCAATCCCCACAACTTCCCGCAATATCGAAAGTGAGATTAACTGAAATGAAATGATTGACTACTCTATTTGATATGTTTTAACTAGAACTTTGAAAGCTTGAACCTGGATTTTGTAGAACAGTGGCGAATCCTGGTTGTGTGTGGCTTTGTCCCCTCAGTATGATCTCCTCATTCCTTCGTGCTCACGTGAATCCAGAAAAGTGTGTGATGTTAGCATCAATAGAAGTTGGTATCAAAATAATGGTAGCTTAGGATGCAGACTGAATACAATGCGAGTAGGAGAGGGATAGCGCAAGAGAACAGAGCTTGGCTTATGTAATTCCTAGTGGGATTTATTCATGAGTCATACAACATAAAACATCCAGAACCTGAAACTATCCTGTTTGATGAACAAGACCTACAACTTTAATGGCTTCCTACTGAAAATCAAACTATCCTATTCCAATGAATTGCATGAAATAGTAACTACACTAGCACAAGAAGATTATGTGGCTTCCTAACAACTAAACAACACTAACCATGCATACAACAAATGAAACTATGAATCCTAAGCAAAATTGAAAGGCTAAGCTATTGAAATGAGAAATTGAGAGGCAAATTTGAGGGGCCATTTGCTTGAGCACAAGCCACTATTTATAGAATTCCCATTTACCCAAAGGTGAAAACCAAATTGAACTCTTTAACCATAAACAATGCCAAAACACTATTCCAGGGAACCATAATCATAAATACAAGCAAAGGCGGTGAAAAAAGCTGGTAAACGTTGAATTTTTACGTGAGTCACGTTAAAAGAACATTCTGGAAAATGCGTGAAGGACCGCCGCCCTGAGTAGGGAAGCGGTGGTCATCATTGGGGAGATCAGCCGCCGCCCGTTTGGCATGGTGGCGGTATAACGAGACCGCCACCCAAGCAGTGGTGGTGGTTTCATCACTGAAGACCAAAACACAAAGAAAAGGAGGGGCTTGAGATTCAATAAGGGGTATATCAACTTTGAAAACAAGGAGGAAAGGGTTGTGATACCTTTGACAAATGGGAATTCTACACCATATGTTGAGCCTCTAAGTGAGGAGGACTTAAACAGAGTTTATGTACACGTTATTCAGGACCCATAGGTCAATGAGCCATCAAAAGAAGGCATCCTACAGTGGGAGGATTATCATTCTATTAGTGATACTATGAGTATTGCTTGATAAAAATTGGGCTCATGGTACAAATGAATTAGTAGGACACGAGGTGAAAAGCATGGTTGTGCGCAAGAATGGACTTCGTTTGATTAGATGGATATATAGCACAGTACCATGGTATACATGGGAAGAAGATCTTCCTGTATTTTTGAAGGCCATGGAAACACAATGGATAGATCAAACTAAGAGAAGAGATATGTTAGTATATACCTTATATAGGATAGCAGTAGCGTTGGTGGGTATTTGTACGACAATAAAAATCAACACATGACCTTCTTCTACGCACCGACCTCTTGAGGTCGTGCGAGAGATCGGTGTGGAATTTGAAATGGGAGTGAAAAATATGGTGATGACAAAGCTAATTGGGTAACCTTATTTCGTGGACATGCAATAACGAAATCTATGAATCTAAGGCAAAGAATGCTCTCCTAACCTCGAAGGGGTGTAATGGTGAGGTCGATATGATAGCTACTCAAAGACTCCAATCGATGTCCAGCTCGGCCTATATTCTATTGGGGTTGTGGAATACGTGGAAAGTTTCTCGGGTGCCTCATATGGGTTTCAGTGACAAGGTCATGGAAATTAAAATAAGAGAACTCCAGCGGAGCTACAGGGACTAAGGGTGATTCTCTGGTCTCGTCCAGAAAGTCTTAGCCTAATCGGCTGCTATGTTTAATAATGAAAGTTGTGTGATGATATCGTGGAAGCGGTGAGGATATGAATACTTGTGTGTATAGGCTAGTGTCAATATCTAACTGACTAGTAGGTCCATTGGGTTGTGGGACCTGTGGGTCACAACCAAAGACTCGTTGAGGCTGAGGCCCTAGAATGGTCATACATGTAGTCAAATCCTATTCCCAGGAGCAGTCCAAAAGTCATAGGCCTTGTTAGCAGCTATGTTTAAAGTCTCTAACTGTCTTATTTTCTCTGTGTATGTGGCGGGTGTGTGTAATATTGTTAAGTGTAGACTTGTGTCAATGTCAGTTACTAACTCTGGCTCGTTGGGTTGTGGGACCAGAGGATCACAACCGTAGGTATTTTCCTGTTGCGGACCGTTGATGGTCATACAAAGTGAATTTGATTCATTTTCGGTGAATAAACTATCTATCAAATGAAATATAAACTATATTTTTGGTGTTTTCTCAATATATAAGAACAAAACAATAAACAAGCTAATCTATGGAAATAAATATTTTTGTGCTTTTCTAACTTTTCAGACAATGCATCTAATCTAACAAACAATTTAAAGAAAAACAAATAGCTGGCCGGATGTAGGTAGCTAGCTATCTATGCAAATCTATGAATCTAAATCTAAGATTTACTCTAATTCAAATAAAATCTCTCTAACTCTCTTGTAATGAAATTACTTGTATAATTCAGATCATGAGCAGAAATATAACACCAAATAACACAATATTCCAGAATAATGATCTCAATATGCAATTATAATAGCTTCGCCACTTTGAGGGGGTAACCTCCAAACCATACAAAAATACTCAAATACTCCAATGATGATGAAATACTACCTACAATCCCCTATATATACTATTCATATGTTATGGCCATCACCAAGGCCAACCTAATAAGCATGAGAAAGTATAAATGATATAATAAAATGATATGGTAAGCCACAAGTCAACTACTCATATCCTAATACAAGCAATAGGTTAAGGGCGTAGCATGCCCTTCCCCTTTAAAGCAACATTGTCCCCAATGTTGAGAAGCTCTAAGTTCTGCTGCTAGGAATGTCATATCTTCCCATGTTGCATCTTCATTGTCCATATTCTTCCACTTGATCAAGTTCTCAAAGCAATAACCCATGTCCGCAATATTTTAGTGTGTGTTTGAAGGATGCATTCAAGTTCCAAGATGACCCTCCCTCCTCATCGACCTCGTGTAACACTATTTGGGCTGATACTCTCTGTCAATTACTTTCTTGCAAGAAACATGAAATACTGGATGTATTCCAGTTGATTGTGGAAGTTCTAATTTGTATGCTACAGTACCAATCTTCTGCAATACTTGATAGGGGCCATAATACTTCGGTGAAAGTTTGTTATCCTTTTGTTGTTGTTTCAAATACATTTGCTTATATGGTTGTAACCACACAAAACCCAATCACCGACTTCAAAATGCCTTTCTATGTGATGTTGATCAGCCTGTTGCTTCATGTGGTTTTGTGCCATGACCAAGTTCTCCTTAAGACTAGAGAGGACCTCTTGTTGATATTGAATGTGTTCTTCTACTGCTCTAACCCACATTTTTCCTCTCAATGATGATGTGATGGATGGTGGATGGTACCCATAGAGTGCCAAAAAGGAGACATTTTAGATGAAGTATGGAAGGAAGTGTTATACCACCATTCTGCAAGTGGCAACCATTGGACCCATCTTGCTTGTTTATCTGACGTAAAGCAATGGAGATATCCCTCCAAACACTTATTTACAAATTTGTTTGCCCATCAGACTGGGGATGATAAGAAGAGCTATGAGCTAACTGAGTACCCAAACATGAGAATAAATCAGTCCAAAAATTACAAGTGATTGAGACCCTATGGGTCTCGATCACTTACTATAATCTTTGGTGTCCCATGAAGCTTTTGAACTATGTCCATGAAGGTTGTTGCTACTGTGCTTGTAGCAAATGGGTGTGCCAAGGCACAAAAATGAGCATATTTGGTGAGTCTATCCACCACAACCATGATGACATTTTTTCCATCAGATTTAGGCAATCCTATGATAAAGTCCATGGAAACCTCTTCCCACCGCTGGCTAGGAATAGATAGAGGTTGTAGAAGACCTGGGGATCGAACTGTTTCACCCTTATTTTTTTGAAAAACCATGCATTCTACCACAAATTTTTGGACATCCCCTTTGAGCCCTTCCCAGAAGAAATCTTGTTTGACTCGATGATAAGTCTTCAAGAATCCAGAGTGCCCCCTACTAGAGAAGAGTGAAGCTCAGATAGAATCCTATTTTTAAGAGTGGAGTTCTTACATAGGTATAATCTATCTTTATGCCGTAAAACATCCCCTTTCACTATAAATTTTTCATACATGCTTGGATCATTTTGGAGATGATGAATGAGGTCTTGTGTGGTTGGGTCATTTCTCCATTCGGAGCTTACCTCATCTATCCAATCTTCTTGTAATATGGATATGGCACATAACAAGGCTCAAGTGCAGTTGAGTCATCTTTTTCCCGATAAGTGCATCCGCAACTACATTCTCCTTCCCTTTCTTATAGATAATATCAAAATCATATCCCAACATCTTGGAGACCCATTTTTTTTTCTTTAGATGATAAAACTGCTCCAAGAAGCATTTCAAACTATTACGATCTGTCTTAACTTTAAAGTGTCTTCCTATGAGATATGGTCTCCATTGCTTTACTGCATGAAGTATGGCTAGAATTTCCTTCTCATAAGTTTTCTTGGAAATATTCTTACCTTTGAATTGATGGCTCAAAAAGGCAATAGGATGGCCTTCTTGCATGAGAACTTCCCCCATACCCACCCCGATGCATCACATTCAACAATGAATGTTTTAGAAAAACTGGAGTAGCTCAAGGAAGGATTCCTTCTTTAATAAAGTTGTGAGAGGTGCAGATATGCTTCCATAATGCCTTACAAATCTTCGGTAATAACATGTAAGCCCCAAAAATCCTCGTAGATTCTTTAGGGTTTTTGGAACCTTCCACTCCATCATGGATTTGATCTTATTAGGATCCACTTTAACCCCTTCATGAGAGACAATGTGACCCAAATATTCAACCTCCTTAAGTCCAAAAGAACACTTAGAGGGCTTTGCATAAATTTGATGTTGCTCAAGGGTTTCCAAAACCTTATTTACATGATGCAAATGTTCCTCCCATGTTTTGTTATAAATTAATATATCATCAAAAACACTAAGACAAACTTCCACAGAATGACTTAAAAATAGAATTCATCAAACTTTGAAGTGTAGAAGGTGCATTTGTGAGTCCAAAAGGCATTACCAGGAATTCATAATGGCCTTCATGTGTCCAAAAGGTGGTTTTATGAACATCCTCGTCCTTGTTTCTGATTTTGTGGTATCCCGAATGAAGATCAAGCTTTGCAAAATAAACAACACCGTGCAACTCGTTAAGTAAATCATCAATAACAGGAATAGGAAACTTATCTTTGATTGTGTACTTATTAAGTTCCCTATAATGAGGAGACATGTGCCACATGTCATCTTCTTCCGTACCATCACTACTAGAGAAGAATAAGCACTCTGACTATGGCGGATGATTCCTGCTTCTAACATCTCTTGTACAATCTTCTCGATTTCACTCTTTTACACATATGGATACCTATAAGGTCGATGTTAGGTGGTTGACTTCTGGTAATAACTGAATAGCATGATCATGATATCTCTTTGGAGGTAATCCCTTTGGTATATTTTCAAATACAAAAAGTGTGTATCCAACACTCTTGGTATATCGATGGTATAATGTCCTTAGAATGATGAGCCTCCAATGAAAAGAGTTGTGCCAAAATTCCTCTCGCACCCTTGTTTAGAATTTTGTGCATCTGATGAAAACTTACTATTTGTGGAGACTTTTCTCTTAAGCCTCTTAGCTTAGAAGTCCTTCCTTCAGAGTGAAATTGCATGAACAAGTCTTGGAATTTCATCTCAATGGTTCCCAAAGTGGTAAGCCATTGAACCCCTAACACAATGTCTGCTCCTCCCATAGAAATGGCATACATGGGACTATTTAGTATGTAATCTCCCATGGAAAGCTTAATGTTATGGCATTTTCTAGAACAAGTAATAGTACCTCCATCAGCAATCATTACTTGACATTTAGGAGCTGGATAAATGAAATAGTTTAGGCGCACTACTAACTTATGATTGATAAAGTTGTGAGTACTTCCTGAATCAATCAACACTGTGACCCTCTATTTTTTAGGAATCCAACCACCTTTAGGGTTTGGGGGGTGCTAATACCTAAAATTACATGGCATGAGATTGTTGGCTGAGGATCTCCTGACTCCTCCTTTGGCTCAACCAAGACCTCTGACTCTGCATCTTCATTATTCTCTTCATCTTCACTAGGCCCATCAATGTAGAACAACTTATTTTCAGCACATTTATGTCCAGGTCCAAATTTATTGTCACAATTAAAACATAACCCTTTTTCTCTTTTTTCTTCAATTTGTTGAGGTGTCAATCTAACTAGCCGAGGGAGTGTTGGGGCCAAGGTGTTGCGATCTCTGGTATAAGTGAAATGTTGTCTCCTACTTGAAACAATTTTCTCCTCTGCCCTTCTTTCCATAATCATTGAATCGAAACCTTGTGAGGATTAAATATACACACCTCATGCTCAATGTGATCCTTAAGACCTTCAAGAAATAGGTCATTCAAATTCTCTTCAGTAATATTTTCCACCCGCAGAGAAAGGTTTTGGAAGTGATGAATGTAATCCTTAACAGATCCTATCTATCTCAACTTTGCTAATTGGCTAAAGTAATTATCTGACACACTAGAATTGTAGTGTAATTGCAACTCTTTAGTGAAGACTGTCCATGTAACATTGAGACCACTCTTCTTCCTTTGAGCACATAACCATTGATACCAGATGAATTGGTCAGGTTCGAGATACAAAGATGTCATGGTCACCTTTTGTCCTGATGGAATCTGATGTAGTTCAAAGAAATTATCCATTTGGTTGATCCAATTGAGTGGATCCTTTCCATCAAACTTGTGCATATCCACTTTTGGAAACATAGTACGGGCCTGCAGAGTGCTCGTATTTGGATTGTGCACACTCGAAGAACCACTCTGGCTCATGTGTCTATTATGTTGACCTAAGGATCCACCTTGATTGACATAAGTATGATTACCCATCATATGTGTACTGAATTTTTTCATGAAATCCTCCAATCCTATCCACATCTTCTTTGTTGGCCACCCTAGATTCGAGGTCTCTCAGGTTAAACTCAAGTTGGCTTACTTTATGGTCTGTCAAAGTAAACCCTAACCTTGAGGAATTTGTAGTTATATCTTCTATCTCCAACTCCTCAACTACTATCTCATCCTTTTCTGGTGTTTTACCCGGAGTGATGGGATTATTTTTTCCTCTTGTGGAAGGCCCCACCATGATGCCCCAAAATAGTAGGATGTAGGGATCACGGTCAAATTTTAGGGTTTCAGATTTCGATAAGAATTAGGCCAAATATAAAAAAACTTGAAGAACAAACCCCAAATAAATTTTGTTTTTATTTCTAAAAATGTAACGAATTTGAAAAAATTCCACAATTTGCACCCTAGGGAGTGATTTTATGAAAAACACTAAATTCTTAATAAATTTTGCAAAATAAATCAAAAAAGTCTGAAATTTTTAGGGAACCTTACTTGAAATGTTTTACAACTCTGGTAAAAATATATCCCACCAATTCGTTTTTTTCACAATATATGGCGGAAACAAAAAAATAGGGTTTTTGCCCTAATTTTGGCCTAGATCGCAACTCTGATACCACTTGTAATGAAATTACTTGTATAATTCAGATCATGAGCAGAAATATAACACCAAATAACACAATATTCTAGAATAATGATCTCAATATGTAATTATAATAGCTTCGCCACTTCGAGGGGGCAACCTCCAAACCATACAATAATACTCAAATACTCCAATGATGATGAAATACTACCTACAATCCCCTATATATACTATTCATATGTTATGGCCATCACCAAGGCCGACCTACTAAGCATGAGAAAGTATAAATGATATAATAAAATGATATGGTAAGCCACAAGTTGGCTACTCATATCCTAATACAAGCAATAGGTTAAGGGCGTAGCAAGACCAACTCTACCTCAAAAGTGAAGAATAAATCATGACTCTAACAGAGCTATCATTCACCCACTATTTCCCTAACAATATTGAAGAGAAAACTTCCTATTGACTTGATCTACTTGTAACTATCTGATTAATTGAAATGAATTGTTTCTCTACTCTATTTGATATGTAATTTGACAAAACAAAGCAAACAAATACACAACTCCAACCTGGAAGAGCAAGAGCTTTGGAAAATCTGGAAGTATGAGTATCTGTCCCCTTAGTTCTTTCCTTTCTTTCTCTGAGTGTTCATGTGAGTCCAAGGATGGGAATGCAAAGAACAACAACAAGAGGATGGCGCTTGAGCGATGGTAGCTTGGAAGCAATCTGGGCATAATGCAGGTAGAAGAAAGATAGCACAAGAGATCTGAACTTGGCTATGCAATTCCTAGCAAGATTATTACAGCACAACAATGCAAGATACACAAAATTCTCAAGGACTTTGCTTGAATACAAGCATGGAATATATAGGAATGGAGGCTAGAAGGTTACTTCATGCACAAGGAATTGAAGAGGCAATTCCACTCATTAAATCTATTTAAAATAGAAGGAACTAGGAGAACCAAGCAAATGAAGCTATTTTTAGCAAATTCGACTCACGAGACGTGTTCAAAAGATAAACTTAAGTGAATCGTCACATGTAATTTCTCGTGTGAAGATTTTGGAAAAATTGATCAGGACCGTGACCGCCGCGTGCGGCGGTGATTTTAGAGACCGCCACCCGAGTCATGGTGGCGGTGGTTTGCAAACCACCGCCCAGGCGGGTGGCAATCCCCGGCACTAAAGGCCAAAACAAGCACATAATGAAAGGGGAAAAGGGAAAAATGTAGGGAAAAGATAAGTAAGGATATCTAGGCCACAAATATACTGCTAACGGGTTTTGGAGCTCGAACACCTTCTTGAAAGGATTTTGAATCATCATTGGGGACCTTTATAACCGTTTTCCCGCCAATGTAGCACATGTAATTTTGGGTGCGTACATATTTCCCCCTCGAAGAAGCATCTTAGCCATGAAAGAGGTGTAAAACATAAATTCCGAGTATGGCGTTCCTGAAATGGGGAGTTAGAAGCTATACCTGACATGCCCATGTGTCGAAATCTCACCCAAGCTCCCACTACCTGCAAGAGAAAAAGAAGACTCAAGTGCAGATAGATAAAATATCAAAAATAAACACTAAATTAAAATGACAAGAGGACTTACCATTTGCGTGGGGATGTAGAAATATACCTGTGCCAACACTCTAGCCCTATGAACACATATACTCAAGACAAGGTTAGAAAGACCATATATATATCAAAACAAATTCATTTTCTAATTCATTTGTGCATTGTTGATTTGGATTGTTTGATTGATTTGGAGCTCTGGATTTACGGTGACCATTTTCGATGAGAATACAATCAATACATTTGTGTCAAGATTGTGATCATGCCTCCATGTGTGGGAGATCGACAAAGCACGCTCAGGTTAGTTATTTCCTTCTTTGTCTTTTTGTACCCTAAAATTTTAAATGTTGAAAACTTCACCTAGGGGGGATATTTTCAAAAAATTGGTCTTGAATAAGTCTTTAAGGGGGTGCCCATAGGTCATGCTTTTGTTCTAGCAAAAATGGTCAATTTTATCATTTTTTGGTCTTCCTTAGGGTTCATGGTGTGTTTTGAAATTCGATTTCAGGACCATTTGCCCCACTCAAGGCGGCAAGGTCGTCCGAGAACCGCTACCATACACCGGGTGGAAGTTCGGATAGAACGTCAAAACATGCTCAAAACTTGACCTTTTTTAGATTTTTGAGAGTTTACTATGTTTTTGATGAGCTTATTGTGTGGCGTGCTTTACTAACTTTCTCTTTTCTCATGTTTTGGTGGATGTAGAAAAAGGTGGAGTACATACACTGGAGCAGAGAGAGAGTGTGATTGGCTCCCTGGGATTTTAGATCAGCTGACCCAGGATGAGACGGATCTTCTACAGTAGGCAGGCATCTAGCAGATAGCATGGGTGCCCCATGTTGCTCCTGCTAGTCATATTCTGTGTGACTTATTTTCTTACTAGGATGTAGACCGGAACACTTTCTACGGTTCCTATGGTGTCGTGGGGAGTGGACTCGGAACACTAATTCTCGGTTCCCTGTCACTTTGGAGGATGTATATCGCATTCTTGGTCTCCCAGTACTTGGTAGGAAACTAACATTGGAGACAAGCAGGGGTCTAGAGTCGTGATGAGACAACAAGCTACATATATGGGAGATGTTATTGTCTCTTCTGGCTCGAAAGAAGGGAATAAAGGTTTGGTCTATTGCTACTACTCCCATTCCTACCCTCCCTGGAAAGCCATCATGGGTATCTTGTCCTCGAGACTGATTGGGGACAAGGGGGAGATATAATTTTGTACTACTAGGGCCCCATCATTGCACGATGATCGAGGCTCATGACCATAGGTGTGCACTCGTGGAGAAGATATCTTGGGACCACATACCATGATTTATATAGAGTCGTGAGATTACAGGGGCAGTCGTTGAGCCACCCCACTCTAGTTATGAGTTGGGTCTACGAGCATTTCATCCCGTATGGCATTAAGGGGTGGAGGTGTAATTAGAGATCCGGGGCTATATGGGCGGCTAAATGGACAGGCATGTCGTGCTCTGCAGGCTCATTACATCGTAAGAGTTACAGTGGTCTAGGATCGACTACGACCGACATGACCCCCACACCCTATCAGGATATGGGGTGAGGATACTGCGACAATGGTAGCTTGCTCTTCCATGAGCAAGCTAGTTCATAATAAAAATCAGGAGATAGAGATTCATCCCTTTCACCGGTACCGCAAATGAGCTTTCGGTCTTCCATACCCTATCATGCTTCCTCTAGTGACACCTATTTACAGGACTATCTAGGAGGCACGGAGAGGTCCTAGAGGGGATCTTGGCTGGACAATTATTACTCCTAGTGTGCCTATTGTAGTTAGGCACGTAGTTCAGAGCTCGTAGAAAGTAGCTGGTGCTCCTCAAGCACCTTTACTTCATATTAGGGTGGCTCCTACTCACAGTGGGGAGGAGGATGAGCCGATTGACTTGGACTCGATTCGAGGAGGCGGGAGACAACACAGAGGGGGAGTCGGGTGGAGAGGAGGATGAGGGGCTAGACCTTTGGAGGGAGATGAAAAGACGACCCTAAGTGGCATGATACCTGTGGAGATCCTGAAGAGTGGCACGAATGAAGAGGCGGCGCGGAGAGATAGAGACTCTAGTCCATGATGGGAAAACACCATGCCTTTGGATTCAAGGAGGCTCCACAACCACCACCAAAAGCCCTGCTGTGCATTCACCGATCCCCATGGATGCCTAGAGACCCGAGTATGTTCAATACTCCTCTCTCTATTTTTGCTTATTGATTTTCATAGGTTTAGTTTAGTATTCTCTTCTGACTTGTGTTTTGTGATTTTCTCTTTGCTCACTATCTCTTCTTTTTTTTTTGTAGCATCCGCACACAAGTGGCGAGAGCTCATTTGGCAAGTATGCATGGACACCCTATTGATCCCCTCGGGAAGACTTGAGCCGAGTTGGCTGCTGATTCAGGGAAGCCCTTAGCCATTGGCCGACATTCCGATGTATTTTCTCCTATCTAGAAGATCACGAGAGATGGTGACCTCCCTTCATGCTACGGCGTTAGTTGGGACAAGATTTTCGAGCGCCTAATGAGACGAAGCCATTCTCATAGCGAGGCTATAGGCAGCGGGTGCCACCATGAGCACTCACACCATTCATTCCATTCTAAGTGTCGTCACGTAGCCACAACATGAGCCCTAGGCATGGCCATGCCACCATATAAGGATCCCATAGGGATTGACAGGCCGCTGAGCCTTTATTGCTTTGATACTAATTTTTTGATGTTATACAATTTTTTTGTTGTGTGTTTCAGCTCATTGTGAGCATTTTTACCATGCCCAACACATGATGACATTGTATACAAACTTGATCCATTATGATATACAGACTCTATTTTTGGTTCGGCATTCCATTGCATCCGAGTTGACTCTCTTTGGCTTATCTCTCATGTGTAATCTAGATGTTTAGAATTTCCGCTTTCCTATGCTTTTAGAATGTATGCAATGGATGTGAAATGATAATGAATGATTTATTTTTGTATTTTATGATGCTGATATATGATGATGCAAACACAATGTGATCTTAAACTTAGTTTCTTTTGCAATCTTCGGTACTTCGTATTTGTCTTGACAAAACGTGATGACATAATGATATGATGAATAGATATGCTTGCCCCACTCCTAACCCCACACAACTAGTAAGATGCAAGGGCTCAACACCGAGAGTTAGAAAGGCACAAGCCATGAAATTTGTTGAATGGTAATGGTGAGACGAAGACAGAGGTTTGACAAGAGCCAAATTGGGACGCTACAACCTTACCCCACTAATGCTACCTCATAGTTTAGAATGTGAATTGCTCTGCAGTTTATCTAGACTTGGATCCATAGATGGCCACTTGGTTGAAAAATCTGGTTTTAAGGTTTTGAATTCTTCTTGGAATTTTGAACATCTAATTCACTTTGTTTTGACTTAAGATTTCACAGTAATTGATTTAATTGTTTATGAATTTTAGGTTTGTCAAAGAGACCCCTACACCTTGCCCCATGCTACCAATAGGAAGCATGGGCTTATCACCATGGAAAAGCATAGGTGAGTAAGGGCATTTCCTTCCTTTCCCAACCCTATGTCACTAGTAAGAGACGCAAGCTCAACACCGAAGGTTGGTAGGGCAAAGAAATGTGTAAAATAAAAATTTTATGTTGATTTGCATTTGACTTACTTATTTGGGAAAAATGTTTAGAATGTTCTTATTTCCAAGGAGATGTATGTGGGATATATGTGACACCATGAAGCTTCTAGAACAAACCATGAACAAAAGACACCTATCCTAAGAAGAGACCAAAAGTAGAACCAAGTATGCAAGCCTTGGTATGGTTATTGTCAAAACTTTGTCTTGTCTTGTTTGGATTGATAAATGATTCAGAAAAGTTGATGATACCGTGAAGATTTGAAGAGACATGATTTGAATATTTTTCCAAAGCTTTTCAGAAGTTTTTAGGAGTTGTTGTAAGAATAAATCCCTTGATCACACTTTTACAAAATGAACGGACAAATGAAAATGTAATGTAGATGCAATAATGTACATATGAGAATGTTGATGGATCATGCGTAGTATCTCTTTAGGTGAAGGGAGTTCACGGATTCACTAAACTCCTCACCTTCTAGAGTACACAAATGGAATGTGCCATTTTTATAATCTTCCACCACTCGATATGGACCTATCCACCTAGGTCTGAACTTTCTTCCCTCACCGGTCTTCTTGTCAATTTGGCTATCGAGCCTTAACACCAAATCTCCTTTTAGATCTCACATTCATATACCTTTTTATTGTATTTCCAAGCCATGCGGTCAAGCATATACACTTTTCGTTTGCTCAACATTCAATCTAACTTCATCGAGGCTTTCTAATTGGGAGAGATGAGCTTCTCGATAACCCTCTTCTCCTAGGATCCCATGTAACGAAATGTAGAGGCTGGGTAGTTTGACCTCCAGTGGTAGAACTACCTCAGCACCAAACACTAAAGAAAAGGGAGTCACTCTTGTTGGTGTTCTAACCAACGTTGGTAGGCCCACAAGGCCTAGAAAAAGCTTCAGATGCCAATCTCGTTTATTCTCCTTAACATTTTTAGAAGAATGGACTTTAAAGTCTTATTGGTAGCCTTGGCTTGTCCATTAGCCTGAGGGTAATAGAGAGAAGTTGTGTGATGACTTATTTTGAACTTTACACACAACTCATGCACCTCATCATTTTTGAAAGACGTGCCATTATCAGAAATAATGACATGTGGCACCCCATACCTACAAATGATCTGGTTCAAGATGAACTTAGCGATTACAGAGCCAGGGACAGTGGTAAGGGGCATGGCCTCTACCCACTTGGTAAAGTACTCCGTGGCTGTAATTATGAAATTATGGCCATCTGTTGATGAGGGAGATAATTTCCCTATCAGATCTAGGCCCCACGTGGAGAAGGGCCATGGAGTTGTGATCGGTTGTAAATCTTGTGTCGGTATGTGGATTTCATGGGAAAAATCTTGACACTTGTGGCATCTACACACAAACTCTACCACATCATGTTCGAGGGTGGGCCAAAAATAGCCCATCAATGTATCTTTCGGGTAGTAGCGTGGCTGCCGAAGTGACCACCACATACCCGCTATGTGACTCATAAAGAATCTTTTCAGACTCTTCAGAATCAACACATCTCAATAGCATTCTATCAAAGGCTCTGCGATAAAGCACCTATTCCAGGATGATGTACTTGGCGGAAATTATGCGTAACCACCTTCTTTGTTGCGATGTTTCCCCTTCTGGGTATGTGTGGTCCATGATGAAATTGATGATGTCAGTGTACCAAGGACATACAGAGATAGGGGCCTAGTTTCAATGAAGTATACGCACTCATCGGGAAAGTCCAAATCTACCAAATCACCCCGTCTAATGGATTATCAGCCAACCAATCTATGATGATTTGACCCTTAACTAATTTTTGATTTACAAACGTTAGCTCAAACTCACCCATTAATGTAATGAAATGCCCAACCTTTTTAGACAAGGATCCTTGCATGAGGAATGTTTGTAAGTGGTCTGACTTGATGATGACCCTTGTCTCTTGATTAAGCATGTAATGTCTTAAGTGCTTGGTTGCGAAAAATATGGAAAGGAATTCCTTTTCTACCTACATGTAGCATGTCTCATAATCGAGTAACATCTAACTGATAAAATAAATAGCCCATTCTCGTTTTTCATCATCCTCTTGAGCCAACATACAGGCTAGTGAAATGTCTGTAGCCCGTGAATATAAGATCAAAGGGTGATATGACCTTGGTGGCATTAGCATGGGAGGGGATAACAAAAATCACTTAACTGCCTTGAAGGCCTCATCACATTCCTCCATCCAATCCAGGCTATAATCTTTCTTTAACAAATTGTTGATTGGATGAATGGCAAAGGTCAAGTCAGGGATGAACCTTGGATTGCATTGAGTTTCCCAAGAAATATCTAATACAGACTCGTCTAATGGTAGAATCATTTCTAACATAACCTAGATTTTGGTTGGGTCAACATCAATTCCTCGTGAAGATATAATGTAGCCTAGGAGCTTTCGCCTATTACACCAGAATACACATTTCTCTAGATTCAATGTGACTCCATACTCAATCAAGCACGAGAGAATGATATGAAGCACCTCTGGGTGATCACAAGCGCTTCTTGGCCTTGGCCAGCAGGTCATCCACATAGGATTCCACAATCTTATGAATAAGATCATGGAATATGTAGGTCATTGCTCATTGGTATGTAGCACCAGCATTCTTAAGACCAAATGGCATGATGACATAACAATAAGTTCCCAAGGAGTTATAAACGTAGTTTTAGCTTGATCCTCGGCTGAGATTTTGATTTGATTGTATCCTAAAACCCATCCATGAGGGACAACAACTCAAATCCAGTCATTGCATCGACGATAACATCAATGGATGGTAGTGGGAAATCATCCTTGGGACAAGCCTTGTTGATGTCCAGAAGTCTATGCAAATACAGATCTTTCCATTTTTTTAGAACGGGAAATGTTAGATACCCATTGTGAATAATCAACTGGCTTGATAAATCCTACTTGGAGAAGCTTTGTTACTTCTTATTTTACCATAAGGGCTACCTTTGGCTTCATAGGTCTTGATTTTTGCTTAATTGGTTTGGCATCCGGCTTAGTAACAAGATTGTGAACTGCGATGTGTGGTGTGATTCCCATCATTTCCTTATAACTAAATGTGAAGGCCTTCGATGTTCCTTAAGGACTTGGGTATGAATTTCTACTTCCTCTGGAGTTAAAGAGGACCCTAGTTTTAAGATTTTTGGTTCCTCCTCCGTTCGATGTTTATATCAATCATTCCCTCAATTAAGGAGGCATTACCCTCCTCAAACTTAGGTGGGGCTGGTGGAAACTCCAAGTCCCCTTCCTCTTCTACCTCATAAATTTCAAGATCTCTTCCGGAGATGACTCAATCATTGGATTCCCAAAATAAGAGGAGGAATGCAGAATTAAGGAAAAGTCTACCTCTTGACAAGTAAGATGTAATTCCACCAAAGTGTTTAAATAAGTTAAGGTTGACTCATCCCCATCGACAGGGTCCGAAGAGTCAAACTGGCCTCAACTTCCACGTATGTCAACATTGACGCCACTGGCGCTTTGCAAATCAAGGATTCAATGCGGAGTGAAACCGTGAAGTTGGTGTCCTCTAAATCATTACTTGGGGTGAAGCATGAGGTAGAAGTCGCTATAGAGTCTGCCAGAAGGTTCTGTTCATGTGGAACTACCTTGATTGATATGAAATCAAATCCCTTAGTTAGGTCCAACACGGTAGTTTTATAGAGCTGTAAGTGTTCAGCCCTAGTCTCGTATACCTCAAATACCTGATTTGTGACTAGTATGTGAATCACCCAACACCCTAATATTGAGGATTCCCATTCTCTTGGCTATAATGAGACCTAATAGAAGAGCTTCATACTCAGCCCCATTGTTTGTGCATTCAAAATTCAATTTGAAAGCAAAAGGTAAGACCCTTCCTTTGGGCAAGGTAAGGATTACTACCCCGCACCAAAGTGACACTTGGCCCCATCAAAGTGGAGAGTCTAGCAATCACTCAAAAGACAGATGTTGAGTCATCCTTTGTAAGTTCTTATTTTATTTTGGTTACATCTACCATGTAAACCTCATTTGCTAGAAGGGAACCAGGTCCCAAAGCATGTCCCATACCCATGGAATCGAAGGGAAGAAGGATAGGCAAATCCTTTTCTAATAGTTCAACAATCTTTGTTGTAGTTCCTAGTGAAACTATCTCTACAACAATGCTTTCATCCTTGAAGGCTGGAATACCCTCGATCAAACCTATAACCTCTAATTCCATCGTGGGAACCAACTTTTCTTCTAGTAACATGCTTACTGGTTTGTTTAACTAGGTTGGTGGGAAGCTCAAATTCAGAGTGGACCCCTGGCCTTTTCTTCAAGTTGGCTAGTGTATGTCAAAGGGCTTTGGATCACCCTGAGCGACAAAGACTTTCCCTAAATGTAGGAATCTGACTTCTTGGAACAGGGTGGATGGGATTGCTTTCATGTGGTGTATCCAAGGGTGACCAAGAATCATATTATAGTTGGTTTCCCAATCTATAATATAAAACTCAGTAAGCATCATCTTGGGTCCAAGAGTGACCGGTAATACTATGGTCCCGATCGAGGTCACCTTGAGACTATCATAGCCTCTTAATGTGTTTCGCATCGAGGAGAAATTAGTCTCCCCATATCCTAACTTCTGAAGAAAAGAGAAGGGGATGATGTTAACTGTTGCCCCATCATCGATCATCGCACGCTTCACATAGTTGTTATAGATCCAAACTTGCAAAAATAGGGTTGGATCACCTCTACGAGCTATTTCAGCATCTGTAGGCATTTTCTTATGTCAAATACAAACCCAATATCCCTTTCGGGTGTCTTGGAGGGAAAATGTCAAAGTCTATATGGTTTATCTATGCCTCCAGCGGTGGTGGGGTAACGTTAGCCAAATGGCGAGACCAAGCACTTCCAAGAGAGTGGCTCGATGAGTAGGAGAATTCTTCAGTAGATCTAAGAAGGAAATGTGTGAAAAGGTCTTGGTTAGATCACTGATCAAGTCATAAGCCCCTACTGGCTTGCTTAGCGTGTCATGAGCATTATTCGAGACAACTGGGTAAATCAGGATCGGCTACGATGAATAGTCTCTGGCTCTTGTTGCAGTGTTAATTTGGAGTTCAGCATCTAACTCAACCAAACCTACGATCTTCATTTGTTGGTGACCATCCAAAGGAGGTGCCACCTGTGGGTTTGACAAAGTTGAGGCTTCATGATCATGAGTCCCTATTACAATGCCTTTATTCAAACCATTAGGATCTAGTCTTCCATCCTTTAGACACGTGGGGAGAGGATCATTGAAGATTCCCAATGGCGTGTTCTATGGAGACACTGGTCCCATATAGGTGTTTTGATTAGGTGCAGTTGGATTGGCTAGAAACATGTCAACAAACAACTGTCTTTGGTCTTCTGGAAAATGTTGCAAAAACTTATTACAATCATGGAAAGTTCTTGTGTCATGCCCACGGACCCTATGGAAACCACAGTATAAGTCAGGATCATAATCCCGAGGCCTTTGGTTGGTTCCTTGTTGTGGTCCAAAACCACGGTTATTGTTTGGTTGTTGACTGTTATAGTTAACACTTTGGAACCCTTGCCCTAGTTCTGGAATTGGTTGGGGTATTGACTAGGGCTTGGGGTCGGCATTTGTCTTTGTGGCTGAGGTTGTTGCTTTGTTGTTGGGATGATTAAAATCACACACATTTACTGAGGGTGAGAAATTGTTGCTCCTTTGATTGTTTTCATTGTTATTCCCATTGTTGTTGTTATTCGTTGTACCTATACCAGTGGGACTAACAACATTAGGATTTTGGGCTGGTCAGTTACACCATCGGTCATGACTCCACAATTCTTGTTAAGGATATTTGGTCCTTGATTATTATTTGTATTTTTGGAGTAACCGGGAGTGTTTTGAGAAGGGGTAACTAACTTCCCATTTTCTTCTGTAGGTCTTACGACCATTGTCGATGGCTGCTTGGTTGATCCGAAGAGAACCCTCTAGCACCTCTTCATAGCTCCTTAGTGGGAACTTTTGAACCTCTTCCTTCATCTCTCTATTGAGGGAGTGGAGGAACAAATCACAAAGTTCCATTTGGTCCATGTTTGGAGCACTTATAGAAGAGTAGAGAACATGTCACCACCTCTGAATGAAGTGAGCTGCAGAATCATTATGTTCTTGTTTGATATGAAGAAATTATCTGATTCCTATTCGTAAAATCTTGTTCATATCAAAGGCTTTGATAAACTCTGACACTAGTTGCTTGAATGAGTGTATCGAAGCCTCAGTATCCTATAATACCAGTCAAGAGCAATACCTTCAAGTGTCTTAGGGAAAATCTTTGCAACGACTACATCCCATGGGAGCAACTCTCGAATGGCCATTGCATAAGCTTTGATGTGGGCATTTGGATCACCCTCCCCCTTGAACTTTGGGAGATCAGGCAAGGGTCTTGGGAGCATGACTGCCGAATGGAGAAATCTAGGGGTTCTTTGAGATATTTAGAATAAGTCCCCATTGCATATGTTTCCACCATTGAAGACCCTTGTTGGGGAGGTGGGGGCTGCGTTGGCTGCTAAAATGGGACAGCATAAATATTTGGTGGGGCGTATGACATCCCTTGCGTTTGTCCATATGGACCTAGGTAGGTGTACATGTCCCCTGTGGAGATTTGGAATACATGTGTATATATGGGGGTTGACTTCCTTGATATGGAGTTGAAGGCGCGAAGCCAGGGAACGTCACATTTCCTGCTAGTATAGCATTTGAGAATGCACTTCTGGTTGGTGCCTATTGTAGATGACCATATGTGGCTTGAGGAGGCATACCCAAGGTACCCATCCCAGTTAACAAGTCTACATGGTTCGAATATTCATGTAGACTAGCGGGTTCTGGGAAGTCGGTATTTTCCCATGGTTCTGTGGGTAAGAAGGAGTCCACGCTTGCCCTGCATATGAATTTTGTGTATTCTAGGCAAGCTCTAACTCCCTGACCTTATCAACCAAAGCTGAAATGACATCGCCGTTGATAGGGCGGTGCCCTGCTTAGACTCCTTTGGTTGAACCCTTGAAGGTTGTTGAGGAATATGGTGTCCCACTATGAATTGTTCATGATGTTGCCACCCCTCATTGGTTGTATTGTCAGTTGGTGGTGGGGTAGCATTATTGTTTTGAAGTGGGACACTACCTTGCCCTTGTAACCTATCAAAATATTGGTTCATTTGTTGAAATTGTTTCTCACTCCTAGCATATCATGCTAGATACTCCTCATCAAGATGGGGGAGTGGATTGGATTACATGGTGATGGGTTGTCGAAACAATACCCGAGGAGATGAACTAGTTTCTCCAAGTAAATGTCATGTTATTTGAACTTGATTGTTCAAGGGGGTAAGTCTGAGTGATCTGATCTAGTTCTTTGATGTGCACAGAAGAACCAACATTGGTTCCCTAAAGTAGAGGATTTTGAGTGGATGAGTGGTTGTCTACCCATGTTGAAAGCGAAGGTGACTGTTGTGGTATGTTTGAATGGTGTTGGTACAAGTTGAAACCGGGATGGGTCGACTGTACTCGTCATATCCTGACATATTCAAGGGGTATAAGAATACCTGTAGAATAAAGGATGGACGAAAATAAAAATGTTTAGAGACTAGCTCTTCACGTTGGGTTCACCAATTTGTATGATAGAAAATCAACACGTGACCTTCTACGCACCCGACCTCCCGAGGTCGTGCCGAGATAGCCGGTGTGGAATTTGAAATGGGAGTGAAAATGATGGTGATGACCAAGCTAATTGGGCAACCTTATGTCTTCGACACGCAATAATGGAATCTATGAATCTAAGGCAAAGAATGCTCTCCTAACCTGAAGGGGTGTAATGGCGAGGGTCTGATATGATAGCTACTTGGAGACTCCAATCGATGTCTAGCTCAGCTGATATTCTATTGGTGGGTTGTGGAATACGTGGAAAGTAGCCTGCAGGTGCCTCATATGGGTTTCCAGACAAGGTCATGGAAATTGAAACAAGAGACCTAGCGGAGCTGCAGGACTAAGGGTGATTCTTTGGTCTCATCCAGAAAGTCTTAGCCTAATCGGCTGCTATGTTTAACAATGAAAGTTGTGTGATGATATCAGGTGGAAGCGGTGAGGATATGAATACTGTGTGCGTAGGCTAGTGTCGATATCTAACTGACTAGTAGGTCTATTGGGTTACGGGACCTGTGGGTCATAACCAAAGACTCGTTGAGGTTGAGGCCCTGGAATGGTCATACATGTAGTCAAATCCTATTCCCAGGAGCATTCCAAAAGTCGTAGGCCTTGTTAGTAGCTATGTTTAAAGTCTCTAACTGTCTTATTTTCTCTGTGTATGTGGCAGTGTGCATAAGATTGTTAAGCGTAGACTTGTGTCAATGTCAGTTACTAACTCTGGCCCATTGGGTTGTGGGACCAGAGGATCACAACCATAGGTCTTTTCCTACTACATAGATGGTTGATGGTCATACAAAATGAATTTGATTCATTTTCAGTGAATAAACTATCTATCAAATGAAATCTAAACTATATTTTTGGTGTTTTCTCAATATATAAGAACAAAACAATAAACAAGCTAATCTATGGAAATAAATATTTTTGTGCTTTTCTAACTTTTTAGACAATGCATCTAATCTAACAAACAATTTAAAGAAAAACAAATAGTTGGCCGGATGTAGCTAGCTATCTGTGTAGATGTGTGAATCTAAATCTAAGATCTACTCTAATTCAAATAAAATCTCTCCAACTCTACCTCAAAAGTGAAGAATAAATCATGACTCTAACAGAGCTATCATTCACCCACTATTTCCCTGGCAATATTGAAGAGAAAACTTCCTATTGACTTGATCTACTTGTAACTATCTGATTAATTGAAATGAATTGTTTCTCTACTCTATTTGATATGCAATTTGACAAAACAAAGCAAACAAATACACAACTCCAACCTGGAAGAGCAAGAGCTTTGGAAAATCCGGAAGTATGAGTATCTGTCCCCTCAGTTCTTTCCTTTCTTTCTAAGCATTCATGTGAGTCCAAGGATGGGAATGTAAAGAACAAAACAAGAGGATGGTGCTTGAGTGATGGCAGCTTGGAAGTAATCTAGGCGTAATGCAGGTAGAAGAAAGATAGCACAAGAGATCTGAACTTGGCTATGTAATTCCTAGCAAGATTATTGCAGCACAACAATGCAAGATACACAAAATTCTCAGGCCCTTTGCTTGAATACAAGCATGGAATATATAGGAATGGAGGCTAGAAGGTTACTTCATGCACAAGGAATTGAAGAGGTAGTTCCACTCATTAAATCTATTTAAAATAGAAGGAACTAGGAGAACCAAGCAAACAAAGCTATTTTTAGCAAATTCGACTCATGGATGTATTCAAAAGATAAACTTAAGTGAATCGTCACATGCAATTTCTCACATGAAGATTCTAGAAAAATCAATCAGGACCGCCACCCTGTGTAGGGCGGTGGTTTCAGGACCGCCACCTTAGTCAAGGCGGTGGTTTGGGAACCGCCACCCAGGCAGGGTGGTGGTCCTAGCATGAAGGCCAAAACAAGCACATAATGAAAGGGGAAAAGGGAAAAATGCAGGGAAAAGATAAGTAAGGCTATCTAGGCCACAAATATATACTGCAAATGGGTTTTTGGAGCTCAAACACCTTCTCGAAAGGATTTTGAATCATCATTGGGGACCTTTATAACCATTTTCCTGCCAATGTAGCACATATAAATTTTGGGTGCGTATACAGTATTCCATAGAGATAATCTTATAAACTAGGAAGAGATTGGAGTCACTTTGTCTACTAGGTTTATGAGGAATAATGCACCTACCCAAATCTACACTTATCATGGTGATCAACCTGTTAAGCACCACATTAGGAATGTGAGATACTTTGGACAACAAGATAGGAAGCATTACCACCTTCACTCTAGGTGCATCGATTGTATTCTATGCTACAAGGATGTGCACGTGCCTAGTATGTATATGCAGAACTACATCGAGAGACTAGAAATTGGCAAGGTTTGACTACAGGAATGATCCAGACTTTTGACTACTTCTCGACTAAACCTCTGTAGAAGAGGCATTAAAATTTGTCAAGCGCTTAACTATGGGAGATAGTGCAAAATAAGAAGAGCATATTCAGGAATTATTTGGTGAGGTAGAGTTTGAAGCACATTTTGAAAAGGAAGAAGAAATGGACTCCATACTACTTGAATGTGCTTGCCTTGAGAAAGAGAAAGGAAAGATGGTTTACATCGTGGATGATGAGGAAGTTGAGAACCTAGATATTGAACATTCACAAGGGGTGTGCGAGGTCTTGGATAGTGCAGAAAAGGATACACGCGCCTACCACAAACCCATGAAGACAAAGAAGGTGAATATAGGTTCGGAGGTTGAGCCTAAGGAGGCCATAATTGGAGACTACTAGTCAAACTCGGAGGTAGCAAAGATCATCGAGTTACTTAGGTATTATAAGGACTTATTCCCTCGAGGGTATCATGAACTTAAAGGTGCATGAATCACTTGGGGAAATGAAGATAAAACTTAAGGATGGTGCATGCCTAGTTAGAAAGAGACCTTATAGAATGAATCCTAATTTACGTGAAAAGGTAAAAGAAGAAATTGATAAAATGTTGAAATCTGGAATTATCAAGCCCCTTGATGAGTCAGAATGGGTTAGCCTAATGGTGATCAGTATCAAGAAGGATGGATGAATTAGAATATGTGTGGACTACAGGGAGTTGAATGTTGCATGTGTCACAGATCCATTCCCTATGCCATTCACTGAGGAAATACTAGGAGTTACAAGGCGCGAAATATATTCCTTCACATATGGGTTTTAGGTATCATCAGGTTAGGATTGCTCAGGAGGATCAAGAAAAGACAACATTTACTACTGAATGGGGTAGTTTTTCCTATATTGTGATGCCTTTTGGATTGAAAAATGCACTGTTGTATTCTTGTGCATAGTTGTTCAAGCATTCAAATATTTTATTCACAACTTCTTACAGAGTCTACCTAGATGATTGGACAATATATGGGCTTGTGAAAGATCATTGTGACAATCTGCACTTAATGTTTAAACGATGCAGACAATTGAGTATCTCTTTGAACATCAAGAAATGCATATTTTCTACACCATTTGGGATATTATTAGGACATATAATCTGTAAGGAAGGTTTGTTGGTTGATCCAGCTAAGGTTGCAGTCATTTTAGGCCTAGAAGCACCTACCAGTCAAAGTGAGGTGCGTGGATTTTTAGGTCATACAAGATATTATAGAAAATTCATCAAAGGGTATGCCAAAATTGCTACACCCTTGGAAGAGTTACTAAAGGGAAAGGTACATTTTATTGGGGAGAACCACAGCAGCGCGCATTTGAGATATTAAAAGAGAAACTTACTACCGCACCCATTCTCGCACTTTCCCTCATGGGATAAACCATTTCATGTGCATGTGGATGCTTTGGCATGGCCATTGGTGTTGTGTTAGCTCAACTTGGTGAAGGTATTATAGATCATCTAATTTGTTTTGCTAGTAGGAAGTTGACTCCTACTGAATGGAATTATACAACTACAGAGCATGAAGCTTTGTCAATGATCTATGCATTACACAAGTTTCAATAGTACTTATTAGCAACACCATTTTGTTTTATACAGATCACATGGCATTGAAGTACTTGGTAAACAAGCCCATCTTACAGGGGCACATATGCAGATGGGTGCTCCTATTTCAAGAGTTTGACTTCACAGTTGTGGTGAAGCCAGGGAAAAGCAATTCTGGACCAGACCATTTATCTAGAATCAATTCAGGAGAGGATGCACAGACAATTGAAGAAACCATGCCAGATGCATCAGTTATATAGGTTACAATATGTGCACCCATGGAATTAGAGACATTGTTGTCTTTCTATGAATAGGTATGGCACCAGAAGGAATGAAAGCATTAGAAAAGAAGTAGCTTGCTATACGTGTGGCACCATTTATGTTAATCAGTGGTGACCTTTACAAGCTAGGCAAGAGATGAAGTATTACGTTGTTGTGTATTAGAGCATGAGTGTAAGGATATCATGGAAGAAGCTCATGGTGGTATTGCAGGAGGCCATTATGTAGGTGATGCGACTTCCCGGAAGATCCTACTTGCTGGATTATGGTGGGAGACATTGTATAAGGACTGTAAAGAATATTGTAAGGCATGTGATCATTGTCAGCACCTAGGAAAACCAGGGAAAAGAGATGAGATGCCTTTGAGACCAATTACTAGTGTCGAACCATTTGAGAAATGGGCCATTGACTTTGTAGGACCTATTTCATCAACCATGCACAGGACTGGATCGCGTTATATCATTACTTGCACATAGATTATCTCACACGGTGGGTAGAAGAAGCACCTACTGAAGGATTATACAACAGCTACAACAACTAGGTTTCTATGGGAGAATGTTCTTACAAGATATGGATGTCCCTTAAGCTTGACAAGTGATAGAGGTACACACTTTTTGAATGAGACAATCAAGGATCCTATTAGATGAGTTTATGGTT
Organism: Taxus wallichiana var. yunnanensis; assembly: GCA_018340775.1. Lineage (NCBI taxonomy): Eukaryota > Viridiplantae > Streptophyta > Pinopsida > Cupressales > Taxaceae > Taxus > Taxus wallichiana. The sequence continues at coordinate 935,745,346 of CM031242.1, forward strand.
GCACACCATAAAACTACACCCTACCATCCTCAGGAAAATGGAAGCTACGAGGCTTCAACAAGATTTTGAGCCAGACTTTGAAAAAATTTGATGTTGGAAGAAAGGATTGGGATGAAAAGTGTCAATTGTTCTTTGGGCATATAGAACAACTTACAAGAGATTGAACAAAGCCACACCATTTCAATTGGTGTTTGGCATGGAAGTTATTCTCCTATAGAATTTATGTTACCTTCTTTGTGCATTGCATGTGTTGGAGGTCTAGCTGATGAATAGGATTTAGAAGAGTGTATCGAGAAGATGATTCAACTAGATGAGCAACGAGCCATAACACGATGGAGTCAAAAGTAGGAAAAGGCTAGGAAGAAGGCATGGCATGATAGAAACATAAGGGATAAGAAGTTTGAGATTGGACAAATGGTACTTCTTTATGACTCAAAGTTCTTGCGCCATCCAAGAAAGCTCAAAGTACATTGGTTGGGGTTGTATGTCATCACTTATATACTTGAATTAGGTGCTTGCCAGTTAGAAGCACTTGATGGAACATACGGCTACCCGGTTACTTTAATGGGAGTAGGTTGAAGCCCTACTATAAATAAGTCTTCTTGGTGTTTGTAATAAGGTAGTATTGCCATTTAGATTAGGTTTTCAATTATGTATTTCCTTAATGTATTTCCTTCATTGTCGTTATGCTTTGTCAATTTAGTTGTTTTTTTGTGTAATAAGCACTTGCTTGCGCATGAAGCTAATTACTATATGAAGAATGTTTATGCGTAGAGGATTGCACATACCTTTTAGTGTGGGGTGGTTGTAGTTATCCAAGTAAAATACTATGGGAATTGAAAGGTGAAAGGAATAAGTTGCTATGGGTGTGCTTTAAGTCAAAAGAAGATTGCTTCTCAAAAGTGACCAAGGATGGAGATGAATGAAGGAACAGTATAACATGAGGTAAGTGGAGGCCATGATAACTACCAGGAGAAGGTATAGTGATGAGGTACTCGGGTGCAAGGGTGCATGCTGAAGAGAAGTCTGTGACCAGAGGGTAGGAAGGTGTGCTAGAAGGTTATAGCTGGGTGCGAAGATGTACCACATGGAATGAACAAATTTGGTCAATGAATGAGGGGATATTTGGTAGGTGAAGGAGTAATAAATGCATCAAAATTTGAAAAAATTATATAAGGATGGAATGTGGATTCATTTTTACCATTGTGACTAAGAGTATTTGAGGAAAGAGCCAAGTGTGAAGAGCTGAGTGATCGGGTTAAGGTGTGAAGGGTGTGAAACCAAGCGTGACAACTAGATCTATGTGAAAAGAAGCTTGTGTCCCCGGTGGTGAAGGGTTTGAGTGAAGTAGGGAGATAGAAAAGAGTTAGGTTATGAAGTTTCCACCTAGGGCATGATTGAATCGAGCTAGGGTTTGATTCGTAAAGTTGTAGAGTTAAAGAGGAGACATTTGCAAGGTAAAAATGGCACCTAAGAAGGCATCTGCAGCAGTATAAAAGGAAAGAAGAAGGTGGTCATCGAGGAGGAAGAGATGGCACCGAAAGCCATTTTTAAATGTAATATCCAGAAGGAGTCATCATCGGCCAAGAATGGGATTCACCCATCAAAAAGAGCAAAGTAAGTGAATACAATCACAGGACTTGGAGAACAAGAAGGAGCTCGATTCCTTGCTCACTGCTAGGATGAACAAGCACATGGCGGATGACATGCTAGTTTATGATGATGTAGGTGAGAAGCTTCTAAAGAGAATTGGGGTCTACCAATTATATGAGCTTCCATATTTTGGGAAGTATGAGCCCTTGTATCAGTGGCTCATGAGTAGGGTGCATGAGGACTTCTTCTACTTTGTAGGACATAGAGTTAGAATCTCATATGCGCTTATCTCATCAGTTATAGGTTTGAAGGCCATAGGAGAGGACATAAAAAGTGATCTCAGATAAAGCCATGATTTTAAAGACCAGATAGGAGTTGGGGTACCTGAAGGGTCCATGCGGAATGGATATAGACAAATTGAAGAACTTGTCTAGTTGTGCAAGTTGTACACACCTTGTTACAAAGTTGAATGATCAGGAGCGGTGGTCATAGGTAAATACTATGTGGTTACATGTGGTGCGTAAGATGTCAGAAGGGAAATCTACAACATTACAGGCTATATTGTAGAAAAAAAATAGTCAAAGAAGTGTGCACAGGAGGGAAGATCAGCTTTGGGGTTGTTCTACTATCATTAGTATTCATGGAGATTGGAGTACCAGATGGACCAGAAGGAAAAAGTATGGGAATACCCCATGGAGAACAAGTCACCAGTCTGAAAGGTTCAACAAGTATCTATGTAAAGGGGCCATGATAGATGACGTAAAGAAAAGGGTGGAGAAATGGTATGACAGGCTCCGCATGGCATTTGGAGAAGAGTGGTGCATCCCAAAGGACCTACAGTAGTGGTAGGGAAACAAGTCTAGTTTTTGTATATCAAGCATTTCTGCATCATGCACTTCCCAATGAAAGATGGAGTCTGGAGCCCTTGGTGTAAATTTCCTTACGCATTCACTGCAAGGTATTTCCAAGCATCTATTCATAGATTTATAGACACGCACTGACTGGTATTCAATGTAGATAAGGTAGACTGTGACTACCATATGTTGAGGAAGAAGTATGTGTACCCTGGCAGAAGTGCTTATATAGAGAGGATCATTTAGAGGTGCTGAATATTAAGCCAATAAGTTTGGCTATAGCAGATGTAGGGGAAGCATTGGTGTATCTCTCAGTTGAAGCCAAAGATGGAGAATAACAAGTATGTGGAAGGTGAGTTCGCACTTCCAGCACCACCAAAGGGAAAGCATACAATGGAGAACATCCCAAGTGCACCTAAGCCCACAAAGCCAATTGAAGTGGAGGATGAGGAGGAGGAGCGTGAAGATAGTGGTGGTTTGGAGCATAGAGGTAGGAGACATCCTACAAATAAGGGTGAAGCTAAGCATGCCATTACACCACCTCAGCCACAAGAGGGGATGATGAGGACTTGAATGTAGTCAAGGGGAGCACAAGTTTAAGAGGGTGTTTAGGAGAACAAGGACCCAAGGTGCTACTCTAACCACTATGTGTGCAAATCACCCAGACTCTCTCCACAAAAGGAGGAAACCATGCAAAGAAGGAGGAAACTAAAGTTAAATGAGGAGGTGGAAGAGTCAAGAGGAAAGTGCACCTAATTCTCCTACACTTCTAGAGAACATAGAAGAACAGGGTGAGGAATCAAAGGAAAAAGAAGAGGATGAGAAAAGACTAGAGGAGATAAATTATTTTGAGAGAATGTTCAGGACATGGAGACACAAGTCCCAAATTTGGAAGCTAAAGTTCCTAAGCGAACAATGGTCTAGAAGAACAAGTGGAGAGCACATTCCACTAGCCATGGGGTATGCAGAGGATGTAGGAAAAATTATCCATGCCCACTTCCAGAGCACGATAGCACAGAAGGATTTATTGGTTAGGAGCTAATGGATGAGGATATGGTGATTGTGTGCACTCAGAAAGCAACTATCGTGGTCAATGCACACCCACATGGATGAGCCTGACTTTGATGTGTGTGAAGAGTCATGCATTTGAGAGTGAAGAAGGCACCCCAAGCTAGACACATGACAGTAAAGCCTACTGTCATGTCAGATGAGTAGGTCAATAATGCATTGGTGAAGGTTTTCTTGAGGTGGCTAGAAGAAACATGGACAAAGATGCAACAATCAGAGCGTTGCGTGAGGAGCTGAAGACAAAGGATGTAGAGATAGTGCACATAACACAAGGAGAGGACTTCATGTAGAAGAAAAATGAAGTATTTATCAGCATCGAGAGGAGATTGGGGACAATGTCATCAGAGCAAGGCCACACTTGGAGGCCAAGGTACCACAGACATTTCCTTCAGTGATACACTATGTAGGAAAGTTGGTGGACTTGGTACTTGAAGATGAACCTCTGCGCATGCCAAGCGCCAGAAAAGCTCAAAGCAAGATGTTGAATGAGAGAAAGCATCAGTGATGTGAAAGATTGCATCTTATGAAGGGTTGTTGCAAGCATTAGGAAGTATTGAAGAAAATCGAGACCTAGGATTTAAACATATGCACAACTCCAGAGGTGCTTATCAACATAAAGACCCTAGAAGAAAACAATGAGGTCAGAAAGTGATGAAGGATGAGACATTGGGCCATGCAGAAAGATTTTCAATGGTTAAAGAGAAAGCGAGGCCCAGCGAGCGTGCACAAGAGCCACAAGACTGTTTGGAAGAGCTTGGGAAGCTAATTACATAGAAGATGGATCTTTTAGAAGGAGAATGACATCAATGTCTAGTGTTGTGTTAGTTCTGTAGAATGAGAAAGGAGAGATTGTGAGGGATGAGTTGGAATCCATTGTTGTGGACATCCCAGAAAAAGTAGAAACAAGCACTCACTTGAATGGCAGGTTTTGGAGGCGAAATAAAGGAGGAGTATCAGAGTTGATACTTCAAACTGATATAGAGGAGGTTGCCTCATAACCTCATAGAAATTCTTTATTTATCTACATTCTTTCATTCTTATTCTTTCCATTCTTCTATTCTTTACTTCAATTTTTGGAGATACCCATTGTCGGGATGACAATGAGATTAGTGTGGGGTAATGTTGATCAAAGAATACTTGTCAAAGATCACACAAGGAGGAATATTCATATTAAAATTATCAGTCACACGGGATAGAAGGCCGGAACCAAGGGCATGGAAGGATAGGAAGGACCCGCGCATGGAAGCAAGTTCATCTTTTAGGACTTAGCTGATTTTGAGCATGAAGACCTATTTTTAGAAGATGGCATGTGGAACACACCAACGATGCGAGATATGTGTGTGCCATGCATTGTCTATCTTTGGAGGAGTGGATCGAAGCATTTTGCATGGAGATGAGCTAAGAATAGGATTGACACTTCAGTTAACTAAGAGGTCTATAGATAGCACACTTGCATGTGTGGCTATGCTTGTAAACGGTGTGTGGCTATCAATAGCATGCGGCCTATTTCTGGAATAGATAAGCGGTGAAGGGAAAGTCCCCACCCTATATATATATGATGTTAGGTACATAGTAGATGAGTGTAATAGAGAATATACAGAGTGTGTGTATGTATGTGTGATGGATGTATGGAGGTATAGAGATATATACATATGACTGAATTATTGTATCAGATCCATACGCGCATTGGTATAGATTGAAAATACTGTAAGGAGCTTATGTATTTATTAATAGATGGAAGATATTGGCTGAATCTAAGTGTCATTTTGTGTGTAGTTGAGTAGTGCATGTTATTAATTCAATCATGATTATTGTTTAAGCTTGTTCTTTCATAGATATGAATGTAGCATGCATTGTAGAATGATGGATTAGTTATGAATCTATATGTTTCTTCCTTCATCATGCTAACATCTTGCTATAATAACCCTAAAGAGGACTTGGTATATGAAAAATTACCATTTTCTTTACTTCAAATTCTACCACACATACAACACCCATGCTAGATATTACAACATCTAAAACAACACCTTATGGTTTAGTTTTTCCTTTATTTGATGATATTAACATCAACGTTGAAGGGAGATCAATTTTTAAATCCAACATATTCATAACAGATGTAATCATTATATTAGTTATAACTCCTCCATCTACTAATACATCTTGAATTGAAATTGCATTACATGATACCTCATCTTGAGCATAAGGATATGCCTTTTCTTCCAAAATAAGGACCTCAACCTCCTTCCTTCATCGAGAATTGAGTATGCTTTATGTAGCTCATGCCTCTTATTATTTTGCAGTAAGAAGTTACCATAGTTGATGTTTACAAGGCACTTGGAGATATCTTCTAGGATGGAGTGCAATCCTTATCCCTATGAAATCAGAAAATCCACACCTAACTTTCTTTTCCTATGTTTCTTACCAGACCTCTCATTTTATTTTTAGGATACTCATCATCTAGGTTATCTTTTTATATCTTTATTTTGGTGATAAAAAGCATTTGCTTTATTATTATTTTCATATTCTTTGCATTAAATGAATTCACATCTATTTTCTCCTTTATCATTATCTTTTTATAGATATAGATGATCTATATGGATAATTGTACTTATAATAACACTTTTATAACACCCATAACATATAAATTTATATAGATATATTTTTGGACCTTAATATCATCCTTTATATTTTTGGGAACCGAATTCCTTTCCTTGAATAAGATTGATAATTAATCGACCCATTTTCTTAAGGATTTCTCACAATCATTGGATGTATTAGAGGAAGAAAAGTGCTCACCATAAGTGGTTGTGGTGCACTAGACCAAAGGTGTTGGTGCGGGGATCTATCTCGATAAAACATTCTTTGGGATCCTCTTCCACGCTTTCCTATTTCCTTATAGAAATCTCTTTTTCTTTCTTGAGGGTCATTGGGTGCTCATAATTTACTCATTGTTTAATCTTAGGCTTCATCCCAGGGATGGAGTGTTTCCCAAAGAAGGCTCTAAATGTCATTAAAAAACATGTATGTTAATCCTTCCTTGAGATATGGACATTGAGCTTACTCCTTACCTCAAAATACTTACATGGTAGTCTATAATATTCTCTTTATCTCCTTAGGATAGTTTTCTATTCCTATTATGGGATCTATATACTTTAGTTGTGCTCCAAATTCTTCAAAAAAAATCAATCAACAAATCTCATGAGTTTTTAACATTATCACTCAATGTTTCAAATCACCTAAGATTTGAATCATATAAATATGTAGGAAGTAATTCATTCCATTGTTCCCTCGATGAAGCCATTACAAATGCATGATCTTTTAAGCTTTGATATATATAAGAAAGAGCGTCCTCATTATATTGAGCTCAAAAATAGGAATCTTACCCATTATTCTTTATACAAAAATGTAACCACAGTAAAATACCAACCCACAAGTACAAGTAGTGTGACTACTATAGAAATTGAATTTACTACATGAAATCTTTTTTACAGTGGTAGACACTAAATAATGCACTTTGGGTACATTTCTAGGTCTTGATCACATACCACTATCCATATGATTTCTAAGCGAGAAAAGTACTAATTGACCATTGTCTTTGGCCTCTTTGCTTTCTTTTTGGTTTCCTTATTGGTCTTACACACCCTACTACCCAGTCTAACTTTTAATACTTCATCTTTTATGATTCTAGACACGCCCCCACCCAAGACACCAACGCCCGGGTGCCCCTAAACTCTTTGTATCTTTCTCGCCTCTTTTGGGCCTCTTCTAGCCATTGGGCATCTTGTTTTATTATGGGTCGGCCTTTTAGTGGTTAATTATGAAATTCAAACAAGGGAATCATATAAATACAATGTTATGTGATCATAATAAAGGACCAAGCTCTAAGCATCTACTACTATCACCTAAGGTTACATCTAAAGGCATTTCAAGAGCATGAAAACATCCATCTAGCTTCATACAAGAGGACAAGTGGACTGTATTTCTGCATACACGCATAAGAGAGGAAGTTCATTTTGACATGCACACATCTATATATAATTTTATAGCTAGTTATTACTCATTATTCAATTGCTTTTGGCATAAGAGCCACCTAAGGCACGATTCTACACACACACACAAAGAACTACATTGAGTGCGAAATGTAGTGTAGTGCTTGATTGTAAGTGCACTCTGTCCAAGTGACCATTGGGGTCAATTTGAATCCCCATTTGCATATTTTTATTTTTAAAATTGATGTGTTTTAGGGTTTTTAGGTGCTCTTTCTCTTTGCGAGTTTAGGTGAATTCTGAAGGCATAGTGCAACACACGGGCGATCAGCAGGGAAGGAAAATGACATAAAAGTGACACAGAATAAACCAATTTCGACTATTTTTTGCGAGGATGAGTGCCCGGTAGTGGTCTCTCGATACCCGACACCCATGACCCAATCCAGTGCCCCAATCAGAGTATTTCGACATACGCAATTTTAAGGCTTGATTGTAATAGTTTTCTTTCTATTCCATCATTTTCCACTTTGTACATCTTTGGTATTTTGTGAAATCATCTAAGTACTTTATCCCTTCTCTTGCACCTAGGGTTTTTATTTTATCTAGTTATTGCTTAAGTCAAACATGTACTTTATTATTTATTATTTTGGTGTGACTCTACATTTAGGGTTTAACATACTATTAATATTTTGTTAAATCAATAGTAAAAACAAGAATGATCATGATAAAAAGTAAATTTATTATGGTAAAACCTATTCCCGATATAACTAATTTTTCTACAGTAAAAATGAATGAATGTGGTAAAATTTGACTTTACTATTATAAATACTATTCATGGTAAAATTGAATTTTACTACGGTAAATACGATTCTTGGTAAAAAGCGACTTTATTTTGGTAAATACTATTCACAAGTAAATATAAAGTTACCCTTCAAGTAATTGTTGGTTAATCATAAATTCCATTCTAGAATATCCACCAATGAGGAATGGTCCTAGAAATGAAATCAAAATGTCAACGTAAATATGAAACTTAGATAATATTTCACCGAGAACTCCTCATGCTATGATTATTTTAAAAATGCATAGCTTTTGGTTTATTGGAATCTAGGCATGTGCATAGAGATGGAGGACCAAAAAGTGGCTAAAAATCCATTTTTTGGATATTTTTACTATAACACACTCGCGATATGGTTCGGTTGCATTATAATGTGAAATAACTAAAACCCACTTGTATTATAATGTGAGCATGTTATGGCTTGGAAATACCAAGCCATAATGTGCTCTCGATCTATAACACACTTGTGTTATAACACGAGCACATTATATTTGTAAAATAAGTATATCGGTCTTGGATGAGACATCCCATTTCTTTTCCTCCCAAAAATTTTATTTGTGAAAAAAAAACATGAGCAGGGAATAACGCGAGTGGGTTTCTGAGCTGAAAATTTTTCAACAAAATAAATCAATGAGTCACAAAAAGTCCAAAAGGTGAGTTTTAATTGAATTTAGGGTAATTTTAATCATTAAACTATTTTTTTCTTGCATTGTTCTTGATTCATTTTTTTTTTCAGTGGATCCAATCTCTTCACTTAAAAACCCTCCTTCACCCATAGACCAGGGTGAACAAAACATACCAAAACACCTCCTTTAATTCCTATACATCCTCCTAATACCCAAGAAAACCTTTTAGGGGATATTCAAAATAACAAAAATTCAAGGTTTAATAGATACCCTAAGAAACCCCAATGCCACGAGTACCCATCACCAAAATCTTGTGTCGTCATTAGAGTCATTAATATCTAATATTGATAATGTGATGGGTCAAATAAGCACATGGGAGGGTTACAAAACCAATTTTTAAAAAAATTATATGGAAAAATTATTTTACGATGTAGTAAAGAAAGAAAATTACCAAAGGCAAGTTGTGTGCGTTATTCACAAACCCCAAAACTAATGCACCCTTACTATTTAGTTGTAGAAGATTCCCGATCCATTGGTGTAACCATGAGGGGATCAAAAATAATTTTGGGATAGATGGTGGATGGTTTTTGACCAACCGCCTTGTAACAATTTTGAGGTACCATAATATTTCTTGAGGAAACTCTATTGTGAGTTCATCCTCAATGAAATACCAAACTATTTTGATATTTGAGAGTTCTAAGGTAGAGGCAAAGGATCTGCACAAGAAATAGTGGGTGCACAAGGTTTGTAGAATTTTCATCTTAGACCTCTTGTTTTCTCGTCTATTCAACATGTTTCAGTCCCTTCAGTTGTGAAGGAGATAATGGAGGTTGATACACTCGAGTCTTTTAGGTCTTTGACACATTAATTGCTTTAGTATGACATCATCTCTCCAGGCTGATGAGGATGGTCCTTGAGGCATCAAACATCATATAACATAGTTTTCATGCTTGTGGGAGTCTATGCACATATGTGGTTGATGAGGTTTCTCCAAATCCTAGTGAGGCTATTCCATAGGCTATTGAGGCTACTCCACATCCTAATCAGGATGCTCCACAACCTAGTCGGAGTTGTTCTACAGCTGAGCAGGTGTGTTTGATTGGAGGAGACATGTCGTGATTCTATGTTAGACATTATCATGATCACAAATGACCTACGATGTTATGTGACAAATTCCCCATTTTAAAATATTAAGTTCTAGAAGTTAGTAGAATATTAAAGTTCTAAAGGTTAGTGATTAATCAAAATGATAAAAAGTAATTATTATATTATTTTACAAAGATAGAATATTATTTAATTCAAAAATAAAATAGTTAATTCTAAGGTTATCTCAAAGAAGTGTATTTAAAGTTATTTTATAAAGATTGAATGTTATTTGATTTATAATGAAAATAATTAAAGGATTGAATTACTAGGGTAATATATAATGAAGACCCCCTTTAAAATAGGGTAGGGAGTTATGTACATGGAATCCCCTTTAAAATGGGGAGGAATAAAGTGTTAAATAAGTTCTTGAACTCTTTTTAAAATGAGGTATAAAAGTTATATAATGAATCCATTATGGGTGTATGTAAGTAATACTAATTTGTAATAAATAAAATAAATACCCCAATTTTGTGTGTGTGTGTGTGTGTGTGTGTGTGTGTGTGTGTGTGTGTGTGTGTGTGTGTGTGTGTGTGTGTGTGTGTGTGTGTGTGTGTGTGTGTGTGTGTTTAAAAGTAAAGTAACATGGGTAAATAAAGAGTTAATAAAATCTAAAAAGAATGATTATCAGTACCCGATAAATAAGTATGAATTATTTATTAATTATAATGAAGTAATATTTTTATATATTTAAAGATCCCTTTAATATAGGGTGGATTAAATAGAAAGAACTTCTCGTGTATTGAGAAGGGTAATTAATGGGTACCATTTGGAAAATATATTAATATTGGTAAAGTAAATAATTAAAGTTGTTTGAACGGGTATATTGGTTGAAAAACCAACCCGGGTAAAAAGTATTTTATTTAAACTTGTGGTATGGGGTTTTAATACCCATATGAATATGTGTGATCAAGTAATTGTTATTTGATACCGAGTGAAGGCAAGTGGTGGGCATTGGAGAGGGGCATTCTAGAGGGGTGTCCTAACTGGGGTACGTAAAGTATAACCCAAGATGGTTCCTGGCCAGGAAAGAAGATTATTTGTTACATATTTCCTCCTGATAATGTGGCCATAACTTGAGGTGTTGAATCTCTAGTATCACTTAGGAGTTGCTGAGCCACACATAGTCCTCACCTAGATATGCATATCTAAAGTTTCACGTAGGGATTACTTGAGGTACATTGAATTATCCCCATTGTGTTATGTTTAATCTTTGAACTATTGCTCTTTTTGGTTTTAAATACATTTGGAGAATTTTTATATGGTAAAATATCACATACGAGGATTTGACCTTTGGTATTGACCAACAAGTAATTTTACATAAAGTTAAATGCAATTTAGTATATATTTTTCGTACTAAATTTTATAAATAACAATATCAATTCATTATGAACGAAAATTAATGAGACGTGTATTTTTTATAAACTTTAGGGTCAAATTACACATTCAATATCACATTCAAATTCCTCATACTTTTTTGCAACCTGACCCCTCAAGTCTAAATTTGTAATAAATTAGTAAATATTTTGTGTTAATTTATTTTCCGTATAGAGATGTTATTTTAAAATGACAATTTAATGTTGACCATGAAGCCTATGGACATCCATGAATTTTGGTATGAGTACTACGCATGTCGGGGAATTTACTAATGTGAGTTTTAGTATTTTTAATCATCATTTATGAATATAATGAACTATATTTAATGTATGCTAGATAATGTCATGTAACATGTATGTGTTTAACCGTGTTCTTGTTTTTAGTTCATATAGAGAAGATATTGCAAGTATTATAATATGATCAACTTTATGAAAAAGAGTCTAAATGTTCTTTTGGAGTGAAGTAAGTGGAATACTTAGAACGTGTGGTGTCATATGAAGTTTTTAAAGTGAACCCTAAGAATTTTACAGTTGTCAAAGATTGGCCAAAACCTAAAAATATAAAAAGTTTGAGAGGATTCTTGGGTCTAACACGATACTACAAAATATTTATTTGAAACTATGCTCACATAGTGGAACCCTTATCAAATTTATCAAATAAGGATGAGATGAATATTAATATTAATGGTCAAATTTAGCCACTCAAGCATTTCAACAACTGAAAGAAGCTCTTATTCCACCCCTATTCTAGATACCCAAAAATTCTCTAAGACAATTTTGTTAGAATGTGATGTTTTTGGGCATAGAATTGGGAAAATACTAAAGTAATAAGGGATTGCATTAGAATTTATAGTAGGAAATTCAAATCAAATAACTTGGAAAGGCACACATGAGAGAAAGAAATGTTAGTTCAATCATTCTTGCGATCAAATAGTGGTGTCAATATCTCATGGGAAGGCATTTAAAAGTTAATATGGATCATGATATTCTAAAGCATTTATTGGAGCAACAATTTTCTTTGGTCACAAAGATGATAACATAAATGAGTCACAAAGATGATAGGGTTTGACTTTGAAATTATTTACAAAAGGAAAGGAGAATATTATAGTTGATGCTCTTTCTCGGTGGGAAGTATAAGAAGCAACAGTTTATGATATTTCTTTATTATAGCTAGAATGGGTATAATTACTAGTGAGGGTAGATTGACATTAATATACTCAACAAGGAAACCCATAAAGCAACTTTAAGAGAACCCATCATCTTCTAAAAGTATGTTTAGAATGAAGACTCGTTATGGTATAAAGGCATGCTCTTTTGAGAAAAAATTGGAATTGAAAGTTGGCATCTTGTCTCAAATGTATGAATAACCCATAGGAGGACATTTTAAAAATCCATAATATTTGGGGAATTCCTTAATAGGGATATATATAAAAATTTGATAGTGTAGTGTTTTACATGTCAAAAAAATAAAGGTGAAACATTTAAAACTCAATACTCTTACAACCCGGTAACCATTAGATTGTAGCATTAGGAGGAAATACTGATGGAATTAAATGCAAGCCTTCTAAGTCGAATAACTTGTATTTTATATTGGTGATTTTGAATAAATTCACTATGTATACACATTTTTTGGACTTTATCATCCATTTCAAGTTAGTACATTGGCAGAAATATTCATGGAAAAGGTACATAAACTCCATGTCATTCCCAAACTTAGTATGAGTGATCGGGATCCTATATTTACTAGCATTTTTAGAATGAAGTATGTAGTGTGTGGCACAAAACTAGCACATTATACAATCATATGGCTAAATAAAAATTATGAATAACTATTTAGAATGATATCTATGTTGTTTTCCTCATAAATATGAGGACAGTGGTCCAAATGGATTTCATATTAATAGTGGTGGTATAACACATAGTTTCACCCATCAAAAAATATGAGTCCATTTGAAGGTCTTCATGGTTACCCCTAACTTCTGCAACATATTATTTTTATCATCTTTATAAATCACATGTAATCAAGGATCATTTTTTAGACAAATAGGAAATATTACAAGTCTTTAAGGAGAATTTTGTTGTGACTCAAAGTAGGATGAAAACATGAGCAGAACAACATCGAAATGAGAGGAATTTTTAGCATGATATTGGATATTCATTTGATTTCAACCTTATAAACAAAGGTCACTTAGACAACATATGAACATCTAGCTAGAACAAAAATTTTATGGGCCCTATAAGGTTCACCCGGATTTAAGTGAGAAATTCCACCCTCTTACAAAATTCATCCTATAATTCTTACATCATGAATGAAGAAAGCAATCAATACCATTTTCCATTCCAATCATATTTACTTGAGTTAGATGAAGAATAGAAGTTCATTATGGAACACGAGGCGATCATAGAGAAAAGAGTGATGTAATTGTGAAATTGATCCATTCCTAAATTTCTCAACAAATGGGAGAGTCTACCAAACGAAAATTCAACATGGGGAGATGAATATTTCATGCTACATCATCCTAAGTTGTTAATCATTGAGATAAATACTTTTCCTAAAACGGAGGGCATTTTATATCCCTAATAGTATATCTTCTTATGAGTACTAAGGTCATAGCACAATGTACATAAGCTTTATATTTCATTTATTATCTATTGATAATTAGTTAGACCCAAACCCTATTAGGATGAAATGGCCTTTGTATTCATGTATATAAATATGAATGAGCAAGACTCTCTCAAATGATCACAAGTCATGTTATTGAATTTATTTCTTTATTTATGTTTCTTTCTAGAGGTTTCTCCTAGAATTGGATTATAATTGAGTGTTTATATTTTTAAATAAATATCCTAACAAAAGTCATGAAATTTATATTTCAAGGTTATGAATCTATTGGAATAATTTATGATAATCACAATATACATTTATGTCATAGCTCTTAAGCAATGGTCTTGATGGATCAAACTCTCGAAAGAGGAGATAAAGTTATCAAATTGAAAGAAAAAAATCATTGTAGCATCCTTTGTGGATTCTCACTTAAACTTGTAAAATGTCCACACTCTTGATGTTTTGGTGAAGTTAGTTTGTTAATTATTGGTTTTCTAATGCATTTGGTTAGATAGTCTTATCATCGGTCTTGGCCTTGCATTTTATCTTTTGTTCATTTTTGTTCCAATAGAGGTATGGGTATTGACACCAAATTTAAGCATGTTGGCCTTTAAATTTTTGACCTTTGTCTTCTTAGTTTCTTGAAATTTTTCATCAAATGATTGGGTACATATTGAATATTACTTTTCTCTTGTTAGGTGCCAAACATATTTGAGAAAATAGGCTTATGAGTTCAAGTGAGGCAACTTTTATCATCTTTGGAACCATACTCTTGAATCAATACATACTAGTAGTTTCAAAGCATCTCATTTTACTTGAGAAATTTGTGTAAAAGTGACTTTCATGTTAATGTTGGCTATAAAATGTGCAAGAAAATAATTGATTGGTGAGGTAAATGTATGTATAGATCTTTGAAGTAGAGCATATAACCAATCAATAGCATAGTCCTTCAAACTCTTGGGAAATAGCATGGTCGATAACTAATCGTCACATGAAAATTATATACAAGAGGCATATAATGACCTAAAGGTGGTGAATTGGATCTCCTTTATCAATATATAGTTTGAACTTTAGAGTAGTGAATCCCATTGATAAGGGGTAAGTCAAAGGGTTAAGTAATATTTCATTGGAAATGAACTTGTTGCGTGGATTTTGAAAAACCACTGGTCAATTATTTAATTTGATTTTATAATTCACACATTATGTTCATCATAGTGGTCACCTCTAAAGGAAGATAAGTGATAGTATAATGCGTTATAATCTACAAATTAGGTAAAGAAACAAATTGTGAAGCATTAGAAACTATAAATTGGATATGAGAAGCAAGTGAAGGGTTAGAAAAAAACATTGAAAAGAAAATATGATGATAAACCATAGGAAGTGTGGAAGCCAAAGAAAAGAGCATATCATGAGAAGTGTGTGGAGGAATGATGTTATAAGAAATCTAAGAGATAATCACATTATAAGGCAGGGAACATGTCTTAGTAGGTGCATGGTCATTACTAGAATTTAAATATACATGGTTCACCTTACTAGTCTAATCTTGAATAATAATCTTGTTGATATGTTTTTTCAATTGGAATTTGGATTGGGATCTATTATCACCATCAACATATCAATTATTTCATTATAATGTTTCAAGATATATTTGTCTAAGTTTGAGTAAGTATTGAAAGATTGATAATTTATAGCAAGCTTTTTCCCTTTAATACTTTGACCTTCCATGGGTATATGAGAACCATTCAAGGTTTCATCATCCATAAGAGTCGCGAGAATATTTGATACAATTTTAGGGTAATCTTAGGCCTCATTGAGGTAACCATTTTCTTTTTCACACAAACCCCATGGTGAATCAAATGAATTTATGTAAAGATCAACTGAAATAGAATTTAGCCTAACTAACTCTTGGTCCAATCCGAGTCATGGGTCTAATTTGTTTCGATGGAAAAATACATATAACATGTAAATGAACAATACACAACCATAATCACATACACAAGAGTTATGTCTAGAAGATTGAAACAATGATACAAACCCTAATACAATTAATTCTATCAACAAGAGGCAAAAATGTTTGTAAAATGCTACAAGCAATGTAAGTTTATACAAAGTGAAAACCCTAGGCTATGTATATTGTGATTTAGATTTACCAAAAGGAAACCCCAAATATTTGGTGTTTAATCTAAGTGGGTGCACTAAAATATAGATATGGAAATCGGTTCAACACTAACTTGTATAGTACACTAACCATGTATTTAAGTGCTAATTAGGTTAATCTAGATAAGACAATAACTTAGATCTAATTGCAAAAATATGGGTTCATCTAGAGTAAAGGAAAATGTACAATAATTATAGTTCTTGAAAAGACTACGAAATTGGGGTTCCCTAGTTAAAATCTAGTAATAGTTGTTAGTGGCCGACAATAGGAGACAAGCTTACACAACAAGCTTTGGTGACCAAAAACATGAGACAAGTCTACACAACAAGGAAAATTGATCACAGAGAGTAGAGATACATAGCCACACTAACCAAAAATGCACATGGTAAGAAAATAGTTTAGAAACCCACATGCGAAGTACAACAATGCCTTCTCTAGAAATTTTGAAACTCGGTTTGCAAATGCAATTACTTATCTTTGGTTGTTAAAACCTTTGTGTACTTTTTCTGGTTTTGTTACTAATCACAAAGAAATTGTTGTTTTTTCTTCAAATCTAAATCTAGTCGCAATACCTTACAAGACCCATAAAAATAGGGGATGTTAACAAGGGCATGGTGTATCCCTGCATTATTACCAAGCCTTCATTTCTGAATCAAAATTACAATCAACACACAATGCAAGTTAATAATTAGTCTAGTATATGCAAATGTTTAACCATCATCTTTCAATGCAAAAAAAAACTACCAGTAAATGCTAGAATGCTCTCTAAATGTTTGAATTTTGCTTTTGGCACAAGGATGCTCTTGAAACAATGAATTCACGATAATTTTCAAGATCAATTATGTATGACTTAAAAACCTGCATTAATGCACTCGTAGACTTCATCAATCAGGGCATTATTGACGTGCGAGCTAGCACATAACAAATGTGAAGGTTGACAAGAAAAGACAATACCTAAGGAATTCTAATCACAAGACAAAATGACCCACAATAGTGACCATTTTCATATATAGTATGGAATTGTTGTAACCAAGTCCATATAGTATGGAATTGATCATTACCTAAGACCACCAAATTAACAATGGAGGAGATAGAAATGGAACAAATTGGGAAGGACAGTGAAGAATTAGAATCTAAAGAGGCAAAGACAAGGTCAAATGTGTTGAAGTTGTATAAGACATAAAGGGAACAAGTCGAAGGTCAAACAACACAAACCACTCGCCAACAAAAGTATAACCTACACCAATAATCAATAAACACAAATACACTAACACCAAAGTAATTAACTAGTCTCATACCAAAATTTGGTGTTTGCACAAAGTGAAGGTATCAAGAAAACTTATGGTGCCCAATTTAAACTAGATTAATTAACATAAATAGATGTGCCAAATTAATTACAAATAACACAATTAATTAGTCTTGTGTCAAAATTAGGTGCCTAAAAATGAAAATCACTTAAAAATCATATATTATCCAATTTAACTCAAATTAATCAACATAAACAATTACTTTTTACCAAATATTAAAAATAATAACACAAATTACACTAAATTAACTATTAAATAACATAAAAATGTCACAACCATTTTCAAGGGTCTACAATTATAAATTTTATTGCAACTATTTTCAAGGGTCTACAATTATTACGCCGAAGGCATTACCCCTATGGGAAAAGGCTTTGTGGATATTCATGGGACTGTGTCAAATTTGACGGCTTAAATGACGTTTTGCTATTTTTAACAATTTTGTTTTTGCTATTTTTAACAATTTTGCTTTTCAAATTTTGCATGTTGCTTTGGCTTTACTATTTTTAAATTTTATTTTATAGCTTTTGCATGTAGTAATCTTTAAATACTCATCACTAACATTATAATTTCATTCTTCAGGGTCTCCAAGTACCAATCAATCCCCTGCATTAAATTCAATTTACATCCCATTTTGAAAACATTGAGCAAGGATCACTTACCAGATGTTGAGAAAAACTTTTGATGTTTCCTTGCATGATTTGGAGTTGAAAACAGATTGAAATTTTGACTCATTATTTAATTATTTATTGTTTAGTCCGTAAAGAGACTGGATTTCATCAAGATTCCAATCCTTCTCAGTAATTTTTAGATTATCCTTTTGAAACACGCTTGTATTGAATCCTCTCTTTTTCACATCAACTTTCTTCCCTTCAAGACCTGGTCGTGGCAGGGAGATGAGCAAGATGAATGCCACAAAGTGAAGCCACCGTATAAGGGTAATTATTATGTTGCAAGCATCAACGAGAGCGGAGACATGGCGCAGTGTTCACATCCATCGCACAGCCATACACCTCCACAATATTTGGCGTAAAGTAAATTATTTTCATCACCCCAACAAAACAGCTCCACTTATCTTCATTGAATCTATTATCAATTCCAAAATCTTAGGGAATCTAGACAATTCATCTCCATTTTATGATGGAAGGCCTTAGCTTTCCTGTTGGTTTCTCTATATAACAATGCATAAAGGATGTAGAGCTGGACTTATTTGATTAGAATTTTAGGATTGATAGCATTCACGATTAATAAGGAATCGACTCTTTGATACCCATTTCAAAAATAATTTCTAATCCCTGAGATAAAGCCCAAACTTTTGCCATGTTATTAGTGACCTAAGGGATATTGGATGAAAATACTTCTTAAGCTTCACCTTCAGCAAAGAATGTTGCTAGAATTTTGAAGAATCGCTACTAATAATCATAGGACATTCATCCACGTACATGCATATATTTTAAATTAATGAAAATTTAAAATAAAGACAACACATATTTATAATTCAATAGAATTATTATCTCTTTTTTATTAAAAGTTCTATCTTGAATTTTTATATACCCATAATTTTTTTCTACTATGAATACCTCAAATATTAGTTTGGTACATTTTTATAAAAAAAAGTAAAGGCTATTATTAGAATTTGGAGAGCAATTAGCTTGCATAAAAAGTTTGTGATAATCTATTAACATTAAAAATCAATCAAATACATAATTTGATTGTCACTCTTCTTCATAAATAGATTAAGCATTATATAACAATTAAACATTACGAGTACATCTTAATCACATACAAGAGTGTATCATTAGTTGAATACATTAACATCCCCCTTCATGACACACTCATTCATGGCCATAAGGTGTTGAAGATGAATAAATCTTGACTCAAGTAAGGGATTTATGAATATTTCTACAACCCGATCATATATTTGGTAAAATGTACGATCAATGAATTTTTCTTGTATTTGTTGTTGAATACATATGAATTTCAATGTGCTTTTTGTTTCATTACTACACTAGGTTGTAGGAGATGTGGATGGCAATCTAATTGTCGCACCAAAGTGTAGTGGGTTGCGTATGTGGAAACCCAAACTTAGAAAGCATGCATAAAATCCATATTAATTGATGTCCAATAGTAACAATTCCACTATACTCAGCTTTCATAGTAGACAAAGCAATGATAGTTTATTTTTACAAGCTTAAACTTGACAAGACCTCCCCCAAGATTGAAGATGTATCTTGCTATGCAAACACTATTCTTATATTCTTAAAACTATTATTATCCTACCAGAAGGAGCAAAAAAAATTGTTATTTTCCCTTAAAGTGTAACCATAAATTGAGGGTGTATTGCTTATCTTATACTCAATACCGTAGTTAATAAAACTAAAAAGATAATGTAGAATGTGTTTAGCAGTCTGCTAATGGATTACACGGGGTTCCAACTATAGCATGCCACAAGATTAAATGTAAAAGGTATATAAGGACATGTGTGTTTAAATTATAATAGAATTACTATCAATTTACTATAAATTTTATCATCAAATGAAGGAGATGAACACATGGCAGAAATTTATATCCTAGATTGAACAAGAGACATTGTGAACTTATAGTTTTCCGTGTTGAAGTGGCATATAATATATTGAGTATATTTGGATCGATGAAAAAAAAATTCTCGAAATATGAAATATATATACCAAAGAAACAATATTAAAAACCCATGTCACTCACCTCAAAATACTTCATTAATTTTTTTCCTTTAATCATGAATCTACTTTATCGAAGAGTAATGTAATGATTAATTTTGACATAAAACCAGTATCATAAGGTTCACATCTATTTTCTTGGAGTAGACTTTTGTGTCAAAGGATATCCTTGTAAAATTATAATTGATTATAAACATGTTGATATTTATGTACCAAGATCAACGATGTTGTTTCAAGTTGTACACTTATCTTTTAATTTGCACACATAACTAGAAGTCTCACTACTAACATACCTCAGATGTTGTGACATGTAGATTTATTCATGTAAGAATTCATGCAAGAAGACACATGTAAGTATCTAAGCCATTTTTTGCATGATGAGGTGGATGGTTTTTTGAGATATAGAGGACTGAGTTTTCTTTAGTATTATGCCTTATCAATTAAAATTTCACTTTTCCACTCATCCACGTGAGGGAATCATCTGAAATTGGAGCGGGGAATCTTAAATAAAACTTAAAATTTCAAGACTATTTTTCGTTGCAATCTGACACATGTAAGTGCACTTACTAAAAATAACATGTGTTCATGGTTGGGCATGGCTAAAAATAGTATGTTATCAAAAAAGGTGAGTTCTCAAAGCATCTACAACCTCCCGAATAGGAAAGAAACATAAAAAGAATAAATTTGTGAAAACTTCCCAAAAAATAGCACTCCTGGATAGGATCTGCTAAAAATAATAAGTTATGGATTTAAGCTCAAAAATTTGTGGCAACTCCCATTCTGCCTATCTCACTACTTTTTTCCATCATCACGAAGCTAGTAAGTTGTCTCTTGGTCTGAAAAAGGTCAGAAAACACCTCACGGATCCTAAAACACCAAGTTCAAGGAGATCTCTACATGGCATCGTCTGATCAAAGAAGTTGGATGATCTAACTCTTTCCAATTGTGGTAGAAGGGAGTCATCATGATTAAATCCATTCATGAGAGGTACATCACACATATCATATTTTGTCAAGGAACAAATCAAAGATAGTCACTTGGAATCAAGAACATCAAGAGCTATGTGAAGGATTTGAAACATTGGGAACTTTTTTTTACGATTCATGTCATCAAGGAATGATCATCAGGAGCATGATGAGAGGAGCCCACCTTCAGTGATGAGGTTAGTCATATCAAGAAATGCATACCTCATGAAGTGTTTCTAAAATACTTAATCCATGCTTAATAATGCCCTAACATATTACAAGTCATAGAAGGTGGAATTTACAGTGTTTCAGTGTAGTGTGGAGATCAAGAACATGGAACTCATTCTCGAGATATTCCTTCCGATTACGCCGAGGCGTTGCCCCTAGCAAACATTCATGGGACTATGTCAAATTTTATGACTTAAATGACAGTTTTGCTATTTTTAACAATTTTGCTTTTGTTATTTTTAACAATTTTGCTTTTCTGATTTTGCATGTTGTTGTGGCTTAACTATTTTTAAATTTTATTTTATAACTTTTGCATGCATTAACCTTTAAATATTGGTCACTAACACTATAATTTCATTCTTCAGGCTCTCCAAGTTCCAGTCAATCCCCTACGTTAAATTGAATTCTGCAGGTATGCATTTAAATTTTGTTTATACTTGTATGTAGCAGTAGAACTATATTTCTTAGCCTCCTCTTATGACCAGTTCTACAGCTTTGGTTCTTGGTCAATGAGGTTTTGTTTTGTGTTGTGCCTGTTTAGCTTTTGAGCCATTTTTACCAGCGTGGTTATACCAACCAGCCACCCTCTTATTGTAACCATCTGTACTTTTATCTTTTTTTATTAATATATATTTATCGATGTGTTCCAATAAAATAATTCTTAGCCTACTCAAGAAAACATTAGCTTGGAGGGCTGCATGGAGTGAGGTTTACCAGTGAGGGATTAAAAAATTTGAATTATTAAATGTCCAAATCAGAATGTTATCCATATCTTTGCTTAAATTTGAGCATCTCCTATTACTTTAGTTCACAGAGAAGTTCCCAAGTTCACTGAATTCTCAGCTACGAGCTTAATATTATCATCCTACATCTAAGATGGCATATTAGTTATTAGAAGTAAAGAAAGGAAGTATGAAAGCTTAAAACTTTTACCTGTAGTTACCAATGTTGACCTAATTATAGAAGGAATCCACCTTGGGTGCAAGGCTTAATTGTGTTCGGCGCCACACAAAATGTTCATACGAGACATGCTCGTGCATAGAAAACAATCACGGTTGTATTGCACAGTACAATGCACCATGGGCCACACAACCTACTTCATCCTTGCTCATTGAAAGTGATGGGAAAATTAAGTACCTCCCTTCGAGAAATGATGATAGACTGAATATACACAATCAAACTATGATATCCATATGGAGAGAAAATATAGTCCTTGATTATTGAAAAATATATATGTTAAACTCGTGATTATTATTCTTCTTAACTTTCCTTTCAAAGTGGAAATTTTCTTCGTTTCCTCTCGAAATAGGGGTATCAAAATATGTAACAAAGTTGGAGGATCCCAACATGGGCAATTATATCTATAAATTTGACAACAACAAATAAAGGTAATGTTGGTGTTGGCATTGATGCGTCATAGACAATGTTGGTGATTGTTCTTGTAGCACCATTTACGAGGCCTGCGTTAACCCATAAATTTGTAATAAGCATGATTTTTTTGTTTTCACAGCAGAACTTTGTGCTCCAACTAATCATCATCAGGATTTCTTGGTCCAGCCCGCCTATTACTTTTAGCAATGGATTGGGCAATTGGAACGTTCAATGCCTTCAGCATTCGAAAAGTTGTGGGAGTCCACGAGGTCATTTTTTGTAAACAAATGTGGTGCATCCTTAAAAATTTTGAGCTCTTTCTGAGTTAGGTGTGTGTCTATGCGAGACATTAGGAGTTCCTAGTCCTCAATAAGAGGGGTTGAATCTCGCATGTTGAGCAAGTAAATTTTGGAATGAAACTTGTGCATCAGTTGTTCCTTGTTGCCAAAATATAGTTTGCAATGTAATGGAAGAATGAAATCCCTTCCAAAGGGTTCTTGAAATAGGGGTATCGGAATATGTAACGGGTTGGAGGGGTCCCAACATGGTTCATTGTATCTATTAAATTTGACAACAACAAATAAAGGTTAATACTTTGGTGGTGGCATTGATGCATCGTAGACAATGTCGGTGATTGTTCTTGTAACACCATTTACGAGTCTGCGTCAACCCATAAATTTGCAATAAGCATGATTTTTGTTGTTTGCATGGTAGAAATTTGTGTTCCAACTAATCATCATCAGCATTTCTTGGTCTAGCTAACTGTTGCTTTCAACAATGGATTCGGCAATCGGCGTTCAATGCCTTCAACATCGAACGTTGTAGGAGTCCACGAGGTCATTTTTTGCAAACAAATGTGGTGTCTCCTTAAAAAATTTGAGCTTTTGCTAAGTTAGGTATGTGTCTATGTGAGACATTAGGAGTTCTCAGTCCTCAATAAGAGGGTTTGAATATCGCATGTTGAGCAATAAATTTCGGAATGAAACTCATGCATCAGTTGTTCCTTGTTGCCGAAATATAGTTTGCAATGTAATGGAAGAATGAAATCCATTCCAAAGGGTGGCTCCATAGGATTTAATTGCATAAAGAGGATTGTCCATAGCCAAAGTGGTAATTGCCTCGAGGTCACCGAGGAGGATGACATATATTATTCCAAATTCAGATGTTTTTGAGTGTGGGAAAGCCTCACATAGCCTACTATCATGGTACATTCCAAATTTCTTTATTACCTCAATGAGTTTGAGAGCATCATTGTTAGAGCTATTAAAAATGTGTTTTGTTGGTTAACATAAAGAAACGGGCAACAATAAAAAGGAAAAATCGAACATGTATGTTGAAAAGTGTAATTTTGTAATTGTAGATATATAGACGAACCACTTCATTTTGTAATTGTGTAATTTTCTTTGCACGTTTCCTACAGAGCTGAAGATGTTGATTTTGCAAGGGTTGCCTACTGTGGATATTGCTAAGATGGTTTGTGTGTGCACGAAGTTTCGGTATCTGGCTTCAAATGATGAATTATGGAAGAAAAAGTATTTGGATGGAGAGGAAGAGGGCGGGTCCGAGGAGGAGGAGCTAAATGGATTTGATGGTCATATTGATGTGGATGATGATCCAGATTTACTGACTTCGGAGCATATAGCCTTTGAATTATAATAAAGGTTAGGAGTATAATAAACACTGGAATATGTGATTTTAGTTTTTGTTGAATAACTACTACTATTGTGAATTTTGATGATATATATGTATCAAACTCTTATGACATCTTTTGTATATATTGTAAAAGGAAAGTGCCAAGATTTTTGTATTTTACTATCTTTGGATCAGTGTGTTGTATGTATAGACTTCCAATAAACGCAACTATCTCAATGTGTAGTAGTTATTCTAAGAAAACCATTAAACGTAACTAATGAAAACTATGCTTACAGGGCAAACAACGGAGTATACAAATAACATTTTTTGATAGGCGCACAAAATTCTACATTAGAACAAATTGTATCCGAGAAAGCATGAGGAAAACCCAAAGGAAAAAGTACATTTTGTTTTCATGATTGCAACCATAATCATGGTGGTAATGAATAAATCAATAGTATTGCAGTTACCCCTGCAAAATCCTATTGATCAGAAGAAAACATAACAAATATCATCTTCAAGGCAATCCATGTAACTTGAGTAGTAAGTACCAACCCAAACATGAGGTCCAACCCTTAAAACTATTCAAAATGCAAAAAAGTGATATAATGTACAATGCTTTGGATGAAAACAACTATAAACTACACTATTCTTTCTCGGCATTTTAAAATTGTAGGTATTTGTGTGCAGATGAAGACATTAAAAATGTGTTGTTGTTGGTTAACTTAAAGAAACGAGCAACAATAAAAAGGAAAAATTGAACATGTATGTTGAAACGTGTAATTTTGTAATTGTAGATATATAGATGAACCACTTCATTTAAAGGTTTCATCTCTTCATTTCAAAGTTGTTACAAATTCGTACATATACATTTACAAATCTCATATCATGAGTGGTATCATTTTGTGGATTGTTTTATTTAAACTTAACATGAGAAGAATTATATCATGAATGGTATCCTTTTGAGGGTAATTTTATTTTTAGTAAACATGAGTACATTTGATACCCCTTGAACGGAAATGGCATCTAGGATAGAAGAAGTGTTGAGTAAAGTAGTAGCATAAATTTGTAATAAGCATGATTTTTTGTTGTTTACACGGAAGAACTTTGTGCTCCAACTGATCATCATCAGGATTTCTTGGTCTAGCCCGCCTGTTACTTTCAACAATGGATTGGGTGATTGGAATGTTCAATGCCTTTAGCATTTGAAGGTTGTGGGAGTCCACGAGGTCATTTTTTGCAAACAAATGTGGTGCATCCTTAAAAATTTGAGCTCTTGTTGAGTTAGGTGTGTTTCTATGTGAGACATTAGGATTTCCCAGTCCTCAATAAGAGGGGTTGAATCTCGCATGTTGAGCAGTAAATTCGAATAAAACTTGTGCATCGGTTGTTCCTTGTTGCCAAAATATTGTTTGCAATGTAATGGAAGAATGAAATCCCTTCCAAAGGGTGGCTCCATAGGATTTACTTGCATAAAGAGGACTTTCCATAACCGGTGGTAATTTCCTGAGGTCTCGAGGAGGATGACTGATCTGTTTCAAAATTCAGATGTTTTTGAGTGTGGGAAGTCCTCGCGTAGCCTACTGTCAATTTTTCCTAGCAAATTTGGGCCATTGAAACTTATTTCATCAATAATAACATTCTATATGTTTTAGCGACTCTTGAAAAGACGATAATGCTTGACCTTCAAGGGGTTTTAATTCTTTGATTGGAATACGAAGGGTTGCATGGATTGTGGGTGTGGAGATGTTGAATGTTGAAACACGGTAGGGGCAAGTAGAAGGAGAGGCAAGAGGAGATGTGTTTGATTTTTTGTAAATTAATTTTGAATTTTATTATCGGAATGATTTTCTGTGGCGGTGGTTCCTTGAATTATCAATCTTAGTGGAGGCGAAGTGTTTTGTTTATTGAATGGTGTAGTATGGTATCAAGAGCTAGTTGTTGTTCGAAGACAAAGGTATTTTGGTAGATGGTGGTGTGGCTTGTGTGTTGGTTTTATTTTTGTCTTCCTTTTCTCTCTTGATGAATGATGAACCAGTTATTTGTAAATCATGTGTAATGCCATGTATGTTCCAATTATTGTGTATGTCAAAATATTGTTTCCCCAACATTTCAAGACTGTCAAGGCTGTGTTGTTTCCTGGAAAAAGTTGTGCGAATACCTACCATTCTTACAATGGTTTGTGTTGAATACTACATTCGACCTCATAGTCAGAACTAACATCTATATCATGTCCTGTGTCTGTGGTAGTGCGTAAAACATGTCATGGTTTGTAGTTGTGTTTGAACATGTCCCAAGTGTCATTGATGTCATGTGGGCTTGAGCCAAATTTGGAGGTAATATTTCTGAAAGGCTTGTATAAAAGGAGTTCTAACCAACATAAAAGGTCATATGACGTTGAATCCTGAGTTGGGACATCCAAAAATCTCGGGTGGACCCGAACAATTGCTTTAGTCGACCGCAGTTTCCATTTATCTCCTTTACGGTTCCTGTTGTAGCTCTAATCTCGAGAAACTTGAATAAGTGGTAGGTGTTCCATGGTTATAGCATGAACTCTATATGCATCCAAGAAAGTGGTTGTTTCTTGTACATCGGTGTCACTTTCAACGACACGTCTCAAGATTTTTTGCCAACATTTAATGATACAAATGAATGGTTGCACATAACAAGTGGCATTTTTGCAGCATGTGGCATGTTTCTTGTGCACTTATGTCATGTTCAACAACACTCTCTGTGAGCATTTTGTGAATCACAATGTGTGTTGGATAATCCATGTCAGCATCTCTTGAAAATCTAGATAGCATTTGGTGATAGGTTTCTGAACGTTGCTCCACTTTTGAAGCATATTTTGCAATATACTTCAGAACAACATGGCGGGAAAGTACCAATTAGCAATCGACATTTGCTCTCCATATGGATATCATAGTTTGATTGTGTATGTTCAATCTATCATTGTTTCTCGAAGGGAGGTACTTAATTTTTCCATCACTTTCAATGAGCAGGGATGAAGTAGGTTGTGTGGCCCATGGTGCGTTGTACCTACACTGCAACTGTGATTTCTTTCTATGCAAACATGTTTGTTCTAAACATTTTGTGTGGCACTGAACATGATTAAGCAGTTCTTCAAGGTTTGCATGTGGGGAGGAGGATAGTATTTGTGTTGTATTTAGCAAACAAGGGTCATCTAGTAGTGACCTGTGAACAAAATCCAAGCGGTTGCAAGCTGGACAGGGGTTCCAGGCAGACACAAACTTATCAAAGTATTGTTTTGTTGCCTCAATAACTATTGTATCCTCCCATTCCATTACGTCAACTTTAGGTGCATTCTCAAGCCACAATAAACCATGGACGTGTGCGGAGCCTCTATGTTTCCATTCATACCTGTGAGACGAGAGAGCATAAATATTAGCTATGTAGTCTAGAAAAACTTATTAAATAGTATATTTTATTACTGTACCAATAGTCTACTACTCCAAGTTCCTTCTACAATATTTCTTCACAAAATATTGTGAATCTGTGATGCAGGTATGTTGATACTTGATGAGGGTTTGAGACAATGTTAAGTGTTCTCCAACGTTGTGCGGCTCGAGGATCAGTAGGGCATTCACCATACATAATATTGTGGAGATTTGGCCATTTAGTGTCTACAACACTTAGAGTGAAGAATAGGGTTGGTGTCACCATTTTTTCCACCATATCTAAAATCTCGCTTCTACTTTTTACCTAGAATGAATGCATCTTTCAAAGGCTCAATCCAAACTACATTAAATTGCCTGAGAGGTTATCTTTGGGGCATTCCAATAGTTGTCTTCATAGATCTCCAATTGTTGTAGGGATTCCATATTTGATGTTTTGTTTCATGAAAACTACAATTGTGGATTGGCTTATGTGCCGCATTATGAGGTTTAGAAGGAAGTAGTGAAATCTTGGGTGGGAACCGAAATGGCCATCATGGTAGCGCATCAAATGAAGAGCATATTCATGCATTGGAACTTATTTTATGTGGGGTTGTTACCACATTACTTTTCCAAGCTGAAAACAAAGTTGGGAAGGCCATTGAGAACAGGCCCTTTGTATTGTATTCATTTATAGGTGAGATCCCAAGCTCTGGCCATGGCATGGTAAATGGGGTGTTACCATCGTGGTTGAGTAAGAACTATTTGATTTCCTCTTCTTTTGTTCCTAAATTGTGGGGTGTTGGCATGAAAGACGATGAGTGTTCATACGTTTCGTCAGAGTCAGTAGAAGCATCAATACCATGAGTTGTAGAGACAGTTTGCATTTGGGGAAATTCCACTGTGGTTGTGTTAAGAGATGAGGAAACATTTGATGACTCAGATGGTAGGGAGGAAAGGGCGTCATGGTCAATTAAGACATCTTTGTAATATGGATCATGTTGGATTTTATATTGCAAGGCTTCCCAAACACGAGATCTACTGACATAGAAATCATACTTTTGTAAATTATATCCTTCCCTTTGTATGAGTACTATGTCCAAATCTCCAAGGTGGCGTGGTAGGTAATTTTCCATTAAAGAAATGATTTACGGGAATCTTATGGTGTGTCCTAAGTATTTGTATTGTCCTCCATGTACTTGGGTGACCTGTAGTAATGGATTGACTCGTGCGATAAGTATCTCCTGGATTTGGGTTAAAGACGCACGAACGGTAGGCTACTTTTCAAGGTCCATGTTGTTCCACGAAGAGAAGCGATGACCGTGTTTTTCAGATTTACATTTACTACATGAGGGAAAGCCTTCAAAGGAAATTGTTTTAATTCCAGGGTAATTTTCCAAACAAATTGAGCAAGTTTGGATGTTTGCCAACAAATCCATTCTTTTACGAAACCAATGTTGGGCTTGATAGTACTGCAACAAGGGGGAAATATGCAAAGTCTCTGTGTATGGGAAGGAATGGGGTGTTCTATTTTGGTCGATTATGGATTGCAAGGTGGAAAGAAGATAGAAGGAGAGGAGGAATTGGTTGTACATGTCGAGGAACCGAAGTAAAGAGGTACTTGAGCATTTCTTGTGGCAAAGACAAGAAAATTGGGAGGCATGGAAGTACTTTACAAATATGGGTTTGTATGGAAGGAATTGGTATGGTCATGAAAATTTGTTTCCATGGAAGTTACTTGCGAGAATGTTGGCTGGAAATCCTTCAGTAGTTGTATTTGTTGGAAAGTTTGGAATGACAGGAATGGTAGGTTGTTGGTCAATGTAAGTTGATAGATATTTGAGATTTCCATTGTTCTACGCTCTAGGTGATGACGTCTCTGCTCAGAATTTATGTGAACTTTATTTTTTACGTAGTTCTCTCTTTATCGGGCTCATTTTACAGGAGTTGACATGATTGCAAAGTGACACACCTATGGAGTATTGTACGATGGAAAAGTAAAATGCAAGCATGGGAATATACAAGTACCACTTCTCGCACCCGACCTCCCGAGGTCATGACGAGACAAAGTGGGTGAATGTTGAATGTGAATGGATACAGACAAGCTAATCAGGTAATCTTATATCCTCAATACACAATAATGGAATCTACGAATCTAAGGCAAAGAAGGCCCTCCTAACTGAATTGGTGTAATGGATCATTCGGATATAATAGTTGTTCGGAGGCTCCAATCAATGTCGAGCTCTGTTAAGATCCTGTCTCTTGGTTGTTGGATACATGGGAAGTGACTGTTGGAGCTTCAGTATATATCCGCAGACAAGGTCATGAAAATGGTGATAGGAGGTTTAGTGGATTTGTAGTGAACTATGGGTTGTTTTCTCGGTCTAGTCCGAGAAAATATTAGATTGACTAGCTTCTATATTTAATACGAGAGAACTATGTGATGATATCTCGGCGGGAGTGGTGAGGATCTAAATGCCGGCGTTCGTAATCCGGTGTCAATACTTAACTCGATTTGCAGGCCCGTTGGGTTGTGGAACTTGGGGATCACACCCGTGAGTGTGTGGTTATTATGGACCTGTTATGGTCATGTGAAGAATCAATCCCGTCTTCCAATTATCCAAGTAATCATACGCCTTTTCAACCTCTATGTTTAGAACTAGAAGTTGTATAATTTTCTCAGAGTACCTAACAGGTGTTCTGGCAACTTGAATGCGTAAGCTAGTATCTATGTCAACGAGGAGGTCTCCTACGTTGGGTTTTGGAACTAAAGGATCATGACCAAATACTTGTTCTCTTTAAAATCCTTGTACAGTCATTCGAATGTTTTATCAAGGCATTCTATAGTTAGGATGATTTTCCCAAAATGTGTATGCTTTGTCGTCTTTGATATTTAACCCTCTCAGTTGTTCACTAATTGCTTGTAGGTTTTCCATTGCTCGAAAGACCTGTATCCTAAGGTCTTGGTCTATATCAACTAATGTTGTGGGTAGATTTGGTTGAGGCACTATTAGTTCAAATATATATTCTCTAGGCTCTCTAGGTCCTGTGATTATCATACAAAGTGTTTCAAATTTTAACTAAAATTAATAAACTAATTACAAAAGATGTATTTACACTATGCAAGCATTCTTCTATTTTTGTATTTTTGATGACGTATTTTAATGAAATTAAAGAGCAGCTATTCTAGTGTATTTAGAAAAATGAACAACTAATCTAGCAATGAATTTTAAAACAAACAAAGTAGCCTGGTATGGCTATTTGCCTGTGCAGTTGTGATTTTATCCTAAATATCTAAGCAACTAATTATTTTGAATTGAAAGACTCTCAATCCTACCTCAGAAGTGAGGAATGAATTATAGTTTCTCAGAAACTATTAATCCCCATAGCTTCCCGGTGATATCGAGAGCGAACTTTTGACTGAAATAAAATAATTCACTACTCTATTTGATATGTTGTAACTAGAACTTTGATAGCTCAAACCTAGCATTTACAGAACAGTGGTAAATCTAGTTGTGTGTGATTTCATCCCCTCAGTGTGATCTCCTCATTCCTTCGTGTTCTCATGAATCCAAAAAAGCATGTATATGATAGTATCAACAGAAGATGGTATTCAAACAATGGCAGCTTTGGATATAGACCGAATATAATGCGAGTAGGAGAGGGATAACGCAAGTGAACAGAGCTTGACTATGTAATTCCTAGTGGGATTTATTGCAGGAATACAACACAAGTGTGCCGAGAGTTTTAGAATCTATCCTTGTGACAAAACAAAAACCTGCAACTTTAATGGATTCTAATCTAGAAATGAAACTATTCTATGCTAAATTGATTGTATGGAGCAACAATGGAACAAGACTGAAATAAGAAGATTGAATGACTTCTAAACAACAAAGGAAAACTAATAATTGATGCAAAATATGAAGCTAGTAGAACTCTAAGTAAGAAATTCAAAGACTAAATAATAGAATTGAGAAGATGAGGGGCCATTTGTTTGAAAACAAGCTGGCTATTTATAGCAAATGCATTTACTAGAGGGTAACTCCCAATTGAACTCTTTTACTATAAACAAAGGGAAAACACTATTACCAAGGAACCAAAAACATTAATGCAAGCCAAAGTGGTTGAAGAAAGTGGGTAAAATTGAAGATTTACGTTTTGCGCGATCATCGGAAGAATCGGAAAACACGCACGGACCGTCGCCACGTCCAGGTGGCGGTCATGGGTATCCGCGCGCCAAGTAGGGCGGCGGTTTCATCATCGAAGACCAAAATGCAAGAAAATATGGGGGCAAAGGCAAAACAAAGCATGCAGAGGCCAAGCAAGGCATGTGGGATACAAACATATCTTGGGCGAGCTTATCGGATCTTAAACACCTTGCAAGGAGACCTGTATCATCATTGGGGTATGTGTAACATCGTTCCAGTGGTGCAGTACCCTAAAATTTTAGGTATGTACATATTGCCCCCTTGGAGAAGAGTTTTAGCCATGAAGAGGCGGAAAACAAGTGGATCCAGTATGGCGGTCCAAAATGGGGAGTTAGGAGTTATACGACATGCCCGTGTGTTGGAAATTTGGCATCCAAAGTCCCGCTTATCTCGTAAAATATTAAAAAAAAAGGACTCAAGTGCAGCTAGATAAAACAATCGAGAAATAAGGCTAAATTGATATGAAAAGAGGACTTACCATCTATGCGGGGTTTAGAACTTACCTCCGTCGATGCTCCGACCCTGCGAAAGACATTCAAAATCAATTTTAGAAAGCTATATATATATATATATATAACGAACTCATTTCACTATTCATTTGCACGGATTGATTTGATAGTTTTTGAGCTCTGGGACCCACGGTGATGATTTTCGATGAGAGTATAGTCAAAACGTTCATGGTGAGATACTGATCATGCCTCGAGAGCGGTACATCGACTGCGAAGTCTCAGTTAGTTCTTCTCAATTTATTGTTGTTAAACCTAAAATGTAGAAATGATAAAATATTTGTCTTTAGGGGTGGGGGGATTTTTGAAAATACTAGTTTTAAATGTGTCTCTAGGGGGGGCATCCATAGGGTAGGTTATTATTTTAGCTAAAATGGTGTGTTTGCTTGTTTTTGGGAATTTTTAGGGTATTCGAGCCGTTTGCATTTTTGGGACAGGACCGCCACCTTGTGCAAGGCGGAGCACTGGACCGCCGCTCTGTATAGGCGGCGGTTCGTGATGAAAGCCAAAACAATACTTTACTTTACTTATTTTTACATTTTTAGCATTTTTACTTGTTCTTAATAGTCTTTCCAATTGGATTTTGATACTAACTCACTCCTTTTTGTGTTTTTGGGTGTATGTAGAAGAAGGAGGAGTATATTAGATGGAGCCAAGAGAGGGAGTGTGATTGGCTCCCAGCAGTGTTAGAGGCACTCTCCCAGGCAGAGTGAGATACTCTTCAGAGGGTTGGCATTTGGAGGATTGCACAAGTCCCTCACATTACACTGTCAATCACATACTATGTGACTTATTTTCATACTGGGATGCGGATCGAGAACACCTTCCAATTACCAGGAGTTAGGGGTGAGTGGACCATCACCCTGGAGGATGTTTACCGTATACTAGGGGTTCCGATCCTTGGGTGGTGGTTGTCTCTTAAGACAACGGTATCGAGATCTCGGGTGGTTCAGTGGGCAACCTATATGGGGGATGTAGTTGTTTTGATGGGATCGAAGAAGGGGGTGAGAGTCCGCTCCATTATTGATTCAGAAATTCCTGTGCTCCGTAAGGCCATCATGGGCATCCTTTCTTTGAGATTGATTGGGGAGAAGGGAGGTGAAACTCTCTTATATTTCAGGCCCCCATCATTACATAGATTGAGGGCCATGGACGTGTCTACGCTTGGGAGAGAGACATCCTCTGGACCACCTACCATGATTTGTACAGGTGGTCGACTATAGGATAGTCATCGAGCCACCCGACTCTTGTTATGAGTAGGGTGTATGAGCATATCACTCTATATGGGAGAGGTGTAGAGGTGGAGGATCCCGAGGCCATCAGGGCAGTGAGGTGGACAGTGATGACAGTTCTTAGAGCACCCCACCAGCCAGTGGCCTCTTTGACCACTACTAGACATGGAGGCCACTCCTTATCATGCCATGGTAGGGGTATGGGGAGAGGATCATTACATTGATTGCTTGTCGGACTACGGTCATTTGGTAGACAGGCGGGAAGTTAGAGATCCATCCCTTTGATAGAGTACCACGACAGTTCGGCCTCCCCTATATCAACATGTTTCATCTGGTGGGGCCAGTGTATAGATCTATTTGTGAGGCTCGGGAGGTCCTAGAGGCCGGGTTGGACTATTGTTACTCCCAATGTTCCCATTGCAGCCAAGAGGGTGGTACGTGCTCGAGGGAGAGTTGGTGCTCCTCAAGCACCTTTACTTCGGATTGTCATTGGTCCCGCTCATAGCAGCAATGAGCCCATTGACGTGGACTCCGAGTCTGAGGAGTTCACTGGGGGAGAGATAGAGGAGGAGACAGAGGAGATGGAGATCGGTGAGATGGGTGGGGAGGATGATAGTGATCCCGAGTGGCATGATACTCAAGAGATCCTACAGGCCGAGAGGGCAGAGCGAGCACAAAGAGGGTGACTCTAGTTTCAAAGGAGTTGCTCTCTCAGGATTTGGGGGAGATGGCGAGTTTGTTGTAGGCCGTCACATTGCCCCAGACATGGGAGAGGGACACCAGTCAGTGGTGGCATCAGTGGCAGGCGCGGATCCTAGAGATCCTTCCGGAGGCCCAGAGATCCGAGTGAGTTGCTATTCTTCTCTTGACTTTGTTTTAGTTAGAATTGTCTTAGTTGTTATTTCTTTTTGTTTTGTTTACTCTTGGTTTTATCTTTGATCATTTTCTAACCGATTTTCTCCTTTATTTGTAGGGACTGCTGATGGGTTGCGAGACTTGATTCGCCGAGTATGCACTGATACCTTGCTTCTCCCTCGAGAGAAGACTTGTCTTTGAGATTTTTGTGGACGTAGGGGAGCCTTTAGCAACTGGTAGGCATACCGATGTTTTTTCCTATGTCTGACATGCATTGAAGATCATGACTTCTCTCCACGCTGAGGTAGCTAGATATAGGACAGCCAAGTGCTTAATGAGGAGGAGTCATTCTCATAGTGAGACAAAGCTACTGGCCATGACCGCGAGCCCTCAGTGCATTCGGAGCGCCGGCGTAGCTGGAGTCCTAGACGTGGTCGTGCACCTTCTGAGGGATCCCATAGGGATTGAGAGGCCACTTTTGTAGTATTTTGTTAGATATCTATATGAGTGTTTTTGTACTTTTCGGGCTCATTGAGCATTTTGACCATGCCTAGTGCATGATGGCATTGTATATGAAACTTGATTTATATATATATATATATATATATATATATATATCTTTTTGGATCTAGACTCTTGGTGCCTAGAATTTTGTGACTTGTTTCCACATGTATACTAGATGTTTTTAGAGTATTTGTTTTCATGCTTTTCAGTATGTATGCAATGGATGACAAATGATAATAAACAGAATGTTTTACTTTGTATGTTTTTGTAATGCTGATATGAGATGATACAAACATATGGTAGTATTGAACTTTTGAACTCTTTGGGAAATGTTTGTAATTTCTTCTTATGTTGGCAAAATGTGATGAATGTATAGTGATAAAGAGATGAACTTGCCCCAATCCCAATTCCACGCAACTAGTAAGATGCGAGGGCTCAACACCAAGAGTTAGGAAGGGCACAAGTTGTATGAGTTTGACTGAATGGAACGATGAGAGACAGACAAACCAGTAACAAAAACCAAACATAGACCTACACACCTACCCTACTCAGAGCTACCACCAAGCTTAGAAGGCCACTTACTTTCCAGTTTATCTAGACTTAGATTCATAAATGGCAACCTGGTTGACAAAATCTGGTTTTGAGGATTTGATCTCTTTGGAATTTGGATATTTGGATATTTTTTCTCTTAATAGAATTTGATTTGTGCTTCTAGCATACCAAGATTTGTTAATTTGTGTGAATGGACCCCCCACACCCTGCCTCATGCTACTAGTAAGAAGCATGGGTTTTTCACCAAAGGCAAGATATAGGCGAGTAAAGGCACTTCTTTCCTTTCCCAACCTCACACCACCAGTAAGAGATGTGGGCTTATCACCGAAGGTTGATGGGGCAAAGCAGTGTGTAAAATTAAATATTTTATTTGCTTGGCACTTTTGATTTCATTTGATTTTGACATTTCGATCTATGACTTTAGAATATCCTTTCTTTTAATGAGATTTAAGAGGGATAGATGTGACACCAAGAAGCTTCTAGAATAGACCGTAGGTAAGGACAACTTCACCTAGTAGATAGAAAGAGCAAGACGAAGTATGCAGGCCTTGGTATGGTTTTCGACAATACTTGTCTATCAAACTTGATGAGAAGATTTGAAAATACTTGATGATGTTTGAAGAGATGTGATTTGAATGCTTTTTCCAATATTTTCAGAGACTTGTAATAGATTGCTTAAGAGTAACTTCCTTGACTACAATTTTTATGAAACGAATCGACAAAATGAAACAAACTAAATGACTCGATGCAATATAGGTAGCTATAATGTACAAGTGGTGATTATGATGTCTTTATGTGAAAACCATTTAAGATGCAAGGAATTGATAGTTTCATTGAATTCCTTTCCTTCTAGTGTGCACAAAAGATATGCACTTGTTTCCGTAGTCTTTCATGACTCGATATGGGCCCAACCACTTGGGCCGGAACTTCCTTTTCCAGTTTTCTTATCGATCCGATGTCTAGTCTTAGAACTAGATCTCCCTCATATATTTCTCACTCATAGACTTTCTTGTTATACTACCGGCACATCTAGTCGGCATAGGCTTTGTGCTTGTTGTTCGGCGTTTAACTTAGCCTCGTCAAGGCTTTTCAGTTGAGAGAAGCGTGCCTCCTGTAAGCTTCTTCGTCCATAATCCCTTGTAATGAGATACGGAGACTGGGTATTTCAACCTCAAGTGGGAGAACTGCTTCTGCTCTGAATACCAGTGAGAAAGGAGTTACTCCTGTTGGTGTTCTTACCGAGGTTTGATGGGCCCACAAGGCCGGATATAGTTTTAAATGCCAATCTCACTTGTTCTCCTTGACTATTTTGAGGAGAATAGCCTTTAACGTTTTGTTTGTCGCTTCGGCTTGCCCATTGGCTTGAGGGTAGTAAAGAGAGGCCGTGTGATGGTTTATTTTGAATTTTCTGCATAACTCACGGACTTCGTCATTTTTAAAGGACGTGCCATTATCTGAGATAATGACTTGTGGGACACCATACCTGCAAATGATTTGGTTCAGAATGAATTTGGCAATTACCAAACCTGGTACGGTGGTGAGAGGCATGGCCTCCACCCATTTGGTAAAATATTTTGTGGCTGTAATTATAAAATTATGGCCATCAGTTGATGAGGGAGAGAATTTCCTATCAAGTCTAGACCCCACGTGGAGAAGGGCCACGGGGTCACTATTGGTTGCAGGGATTGTGTTGGCATGTGAATCTTGTGAGAGAATTCTTGGCATTTATGGCACTTACGTACAAATTCCACTGTGTCATGTTCAAGAGTGGACCAAAAATAGCCCATCCAATGTATTTTGCGAGCAGTGGCATGACCACCAAAGTGACCTCCACATATTCCACTATGTGATTCATGAAGAATCTTCTTGGATTCTTCTGTGTCGACGCATCTTAGAAGCATGTCATTGAAGGCTTTACGATAGAGTACCTGTTCTAAAACAACATATTTAGCGGTAATAATGCATAACCGCCTTCTTTGTTGTGATGTGGCACCTTCCGGGTATGTGTGGTCTATGATAAAATTGATGATATCAGTATATCAGGGACATGTAGAGATGGGAGGCCTGGTTTTGATGAAGTATATACACTCATCAGGAAAGTCCAGATTTACCAGATCACCTCCATCTAGTGGATTGTCAGCTAGCCAATCTACAATGTTATGTCCCTTAACGGATTTTTGGTTTACAAATGTCAACTCAAATTCACCCATTAAGGTTATGAAACACCCAACTTTTTTAGATAAAGACCCTTATGTGAGGAATGTTCATAAATGATCTGTCTTTACAATGACCCTTGTTTCTTGGTTTAACATGTAATGTCTTAAATGTTTTGTTGTGAAGACTATGGCAAGGCATTCTCTTTCTACCTGTGTATAACGTGTTTCATAATTGAGCAACGTTTGGCTAATGAAATAGACCGCACGTTCTCGTTTATCATTGTCTTCTTAAGCCAGCATGCAGGCTAGCGAGACATGAGTGGCTCGTGAGTATAGGATCAGAGGGCGGTCTGGTTTGGGAGGCATTAGCATGGGTGGAGACAACAAGAAGCGTTTAACTGCTTCAAAGGCCTCGTTGCATTCTTTAGTCCAATCAATGTTATAATCTTTCTTTAATAGATTGTTGATTGGATGAATGGAAAAACTTAAATCGGGATGAACCTTCGAGATTACACCGAGTTTCCCAAGAAATGACCTGATTCCAGACTCGTCCGATGGTGGGATCATTTCGAGAACAACCCGTATTTTGGCTGGATCAACATCAATCCCTCATGAAGATATAATGTAGCCCAGAAGTTTTCCTCCTGTCACACCAAACACGCACTTCTTTGGGTTTAATGTGACACCATATTCAATTAATCATGAGAGGATGATACAGAGCACTTCTGGATGATCACAGCATTTCTTGGCCTTGGCCAACAAGTCATCCACATAGGATTCCACAATTTTATGGATAAGATCGTGGAATATATATGTCATTGCCCGCTGATACGTAGCGCCGACGTTCTTAAGACCAAATGGCATGACAGCGTAGCAATAAGTTCCCCAGGGAGTTATGAATGTAGTTTTGGCTTGATCCTGTTCAAATATTTTAATCTGATTATACCCTGAGAACCCATCCATGAGGGACAACAACTCAAATCCAGTTATTGCATCAATGATAACATCAATGGATGGTAATGGGAAGTCATCCTTGGGACAAGCTTTGTTAATATCCCGAAAATCTATGCAAATGTGTATCTTCCCATTCTTTTTTAGAATAGGGACAATATTAGATACCCATTGTGAATAGTCAATGGGCTTGATGAATCCCACTTGGAGAAGTTTTATTACTTCCTCTTTTACCATGAGAGCCACTTTTGGCTTCATTGGTCTTGACTTCTATTTAATTGGTTTTGCATTTGGTTTAGTGACAAGATTATGTATCGCGACATGTGGTGCGATGCCTGTCATTTCTTTATAGTTAAATGTGAAAGCCTTTTGATGTTCTTTGAGGATTTGGGTGTGTATTTCTATCTCCTCTAGAGTTAACGAGGATCCCAACTTCAAAAATTTTGGTTCTTCCTCTGTTCCAATGTTTATGTCAATGGTTTCTTCTATTAAAGAAGTGTTACCTTCTTCAAATTCAGGTGGGGCTAGAGGTAGTTCCAAGCTTTCTCCATTTTCTATCTCGTAGATATC
The DNA here is from genome assembly GCA_018340775.1 of Taxus wallichiana var. yunnanensis. Classification (NCBI taxonomy): domain Eukaryota; kingdom Viridiplantae; phylum Streptophyta; class Pinopsida; order Cupressales; family Taxaceae; genus Taxus; species Taxus wallichiana. Next base: position 935,784,715 of record CM031242.1, read on the forward strand.
GAGATCCTTATGTGGAGGAGACTCTACCATGGGATTTCCAAAATAGGAAGAGGAATGTGGTATTAGGGAAAGATCAACTATACGGTGAGCAAGGTGTAGCTCCGCATAGGCGTTTAGATATTCGAGAGTGACTCTATCATCGTCAAAGTGATCCATGATAGAAAAATCATCCTCAACTTCTCCATGAGTCAGGAGTGATTTTGTTGGTATTTTACACACTAATGGTTTGGTATGAAGTGATACCATGAAATTTGTATCTTCCAACTCACTGTTTGGAGTGAAACAGAAGTTGAGGTTGCTATTGAGTCTACGAGAAGGTTCTGCTCTCATGGGATTGCTTCAATTGATATGAAGTTAAATCCCTTGCTTAGATCTAATACCGTTGTTTTATAGAGTTGTAAATGCTCAACCCTAGTTTCATATACTTCAGAGACTTGGTTTGTAACTAATTGCGAGTCTCCTAGTACCCTAATGTAAATCGATGCCCATTCTTTTAACTAGGATGAGTCCAAGGAGGTGAGCTTCAGACTCGGCCCCATTGTTTGTACATTCAAAGTTTAATTTAAAGGTGAAAGGTAGGATCTTTCCCTCAAGTGAAGTATGATCACTCCCACCCCAGCTCCAAAGTGACATCTAGCTCCATCGAAGTGGAGAGTCCAATACTTGCTTGGAAAAATAGATGTTGAGATATCTGTCGTATCTATTTCTTTTACTTCGGTTACTTCTACCATAAAAACTTCATCTGATGGAAGAGAAGTGATTCCCAGGGTGTGTCCCATACCCATAGAATCAAATGGTAGGAGAATTGGTAAGTCTTTCTCTAACAACTCGATAATTTTTGTTGTAGTCCCTAGTGACACTGTTTTTATAACATTGGTCTCACTTTTGAGCACTTGGAATGTCCTCCTATTTGGATTTGTAATTTCTATTTCGTGGCGGGTATCAACTTTTCTTTTGGTTTTGAATTAATTGGTTTGACAAGCTGATTTGTTGGGAGTTCAAACTCGAAGTGAACACCGGTCTTTTCTTCAAATCAGCTAGGTGTATATCGAAGGGTTTTGGGTACCTTGTGCCACATTTATTTTCCCTAAGTGTAGAAATCTTATTTCTTGGAATAACGTGGAAGGGATTTCCTCATACGGTGTATGCATGTTGACCGAGAATCATATTATAGTTGGTTTCTCAATCTATAATATAAAATTTGGTGAGGACCGTCTTGGGTCCTAAAGTGACTGGTAAAACTATGGTTCCAATTGAAGTGGCCTTGAGGCTATCATATCCTCTTAACGTATTCCATGTTGTGGAACAGTTTGTCTCTCCATATCCTAACTTTTGAAGAAAAGTGAAGGGGACTATGTTAACTGATGTCCCATCGTCAACCATTGCATGTTTAACATAATTATTGTAAACCCATACTTGTAAATGTAAAGTTGGGTTGCCTCTTCATGTAATTTCAGTGTCTGTTGGCATTTTGCTTATATCGAATATAAACTCAATATCCCTATCTGGCTGACTGGAGAATAAACATCAAAGTCTACATGGTTTACTTACATTTCGAAGGAGGAGTGATGTTGATTAAATGACCAAGGCCTAATGCTTCTAAGAGAGCAACTGTGGGCGGGAGAGTTCTTTAACAAATCCAAAAAGGAGATGTGAGAGAAGGTTTTAGTTAAATCGTTAATTAAATCATAGGCACCTATGGGTTTTACCAACGTTTGTTGACTGTTGTCTGGTTCCAATGGATAACTTGGAGTAGGTTGAGAAGAATAATCCCATGTTCTTGTTATGCTTTCTACGGGTTCGTTGGTTGTTAGAGTTAAAATTTTGAGGCTGTTGCCTTTGGTTTTGACTCTGATATCTAGTTGGGTTTTGATTTGGATTTTGTGTTTGGATTTTTCATTGTTGTTGTTGTTTTCGTGGTGGATGATTAAAATCCACCGCATTGATTGTTGGAGTAAAATTGTTATTTCATTGATTATTAATAGGTGGTGAAATGTTTACAATGTTTTCCCTTTTAACTTGGTCAATTACCCCATCTGTTGTAACTTTGCGGTTCTTATTAAGGATCTTAGGTCCTTGATTAGCGTTCCTAGTATTAGGATAGGCCACGGTGTTTTGATTAGGAGTGGTTAATTTCCCATTTGTCCCATATGTCTTACGACCACTATCTATCGTTGCTTGGTCGATTCGGAGAGCACTCTCGAGTACTTCATCATAAGTTCTTAGTGGGAACTTTTGGACTTCTTCCTTTATCTCTCTATTGAGAGAATTAAGGAATAAATCACATAGTTCCATTTGATCCATGTTTGGAGCACTCACTGATGAGTAGAGAACCGTACGCCATCTTTGGATAAAATGAGCAATGGATTCATTATGTTCTTGTTTAATATGCAAGAATTCCCTGATTCCTATTCTTAACAATTTGTTCATGTCAAAAGCTTTGATGAACTCTGACACGAGTTGTTTAAATGAGTGTATCGAGGCTTCAGGTATTCTATAATACCAATCAAGGGCAATACCCTCTAAGGTCTTAGGGAATATCTTAGCAACAACCCCGTCCCAAGGGAGTAACTCCCGTATAGTTGTGGCATAGGCCTTAATGTCTACGTTTGGATCACCTTCCCCTTTATATTTGGGGTAAATCGGGAAGAGGTCTTGGAAGAATAACACTTTGTATGGTGAAGTCTAAGGGCTCTTTTAGGCCTTGACCATCGATGGTGCTTGTTGAGGGGGTGGAGGTGGAATGGGTTGTTGATATGGCATAGCATATGCGTTTGTAGGGACATAAGGGAATCCCTGTGGTTGAACGAACATCCCGGGAGAAGAGAACATGTCTCCTTATGGTGAATTTGAATAAATTTTTAAGTAAGGAGGAGCATTGTTCTAGTATGGGTTGTTTGGTGCCAAGTTGGGAGGTGTCGTGTTTTCAACTAGAGCAGCGTTTGAAAATGTAGTCCTAGTTAGTGTTTGTTGTGGGTAACTATAAGGATTTTGAGGAGGCATGCCTAACGTGCTTGTTCCTATAAGGAGGTCGACCTGACTGGGATGATGTGGAGGGTTGGGTATTCCTACTTGCCCCAAATATGAATTTTTGGTTTGCTTGAGCAAGTTCCAACCCTTTAACCTTTTCAACTAAGGCTGAAATGACCTCTATTGGTGAAGACAATGTGTTTTTCCTTAATTTCGTTTGTTGTATACTTTGAGGTTGTAAAGGGGTATGATACCCTGCTATGAATTAATCGTTACCCTGCCAAGATTCACCGAGGGCATTTCCCATAGGTGGAGTAATGGGGTATTTCCTTGTAATAGGGTATTAGATTGTATTTGCAAACTCCTTATAGGTGGATACATGTTTTGGAAACATTGTTCACTTTTAGCGTAGCGTGCTAAGTACTCCTCATCCAAAAATGGGAGTGGATCTGACTATCTACTGATCTGTGGTCTAAACAAGACCTGTGGAGATGAAGTGGACTCTCCGGTAAATGTCATATTATTAGAACCTGATGGCTCTAGTTGTTGTGTTTGTGTAAGCTGATCAAACTCCTCGATTCGGAATGAAGAACTAGAAGTAGTTTTGTGAGTGGGATTTTGAGATGACAAATAATTACTTGAATAGTTATCAGCCCATGCAGAAAGAGAGGGTGATGGTTTTCTATTTGTTTGACTATAGATTGCTTCAAGACCGAGAGAGGTCTACCATATGTGTTGTATCCCGACATATTTGGGGGGTATATGAATACCCACAAAATAATGGGAAAGAGCAAAGGTGGATGAAAGAAATAAAAATAAAAGGAGAAATTTTGTTTGTTTCACGTCGGGTTCACCAATTTTATACGATGGAAAAGTGACATGTGAGCATGGGAATCTACAAGTACCTCTTCCTCATACCCAACCTCCCAAGGTCATGTCAAGACATCCGGTGAATGTTGAATGTGAATGGATACAGACAAGCTAATCGGGTAATCTTATATCCTCAATATGCAATAATGGAATCTACGAATCTAAGGCAAAGAAGGCCCTCCTAACTTGAATTGGTGTAATGGATCATTTAGATATAATAGTTGTTTGGAGGCTCCAATCAATGTCGAGCTCTGCCGAGATCCTGTTTCTTGGTTGTTGGATACGTGGGAAGTGACTGTGGGAGCTTCGTATATATCTCTAGACAAGGTCATGAAAATGGTGATAGGAGGTTTAGTGGATTTGTAGTGAACTATGGGTGGTTTTCTGGTCTAGTCCTAGAAAATATTAGATTGATTGGCTTCTATATTTAATACGGAGAACTGCGTGATGATATCTAGCGGGAGTGGTGAGGATCTAAATACCAACGTTCGTAAGTCGGTGTCAATACTTAACTGATTTGTAGGCCCATTGGGTTGTGGGACTTGGGGATCACAACCATGAGTGCGTGGTTGTTTTGGACCTATTATGGTCATGTGAAGAATCAATCCCTTCTTCCAACTATCCAATAATCATACGCCTTTTCAGCCTCTATGTTTAGAACTAGAAGTTGTATAATTTTCTCAGAGTACCTAACAGGTGTTCTGGCAACTTGAATGCGTAAGCTAGTATCTATGTCAATGAGGAGGTCTCCTACGTCAAGTTGTGGAACTAAAGGATCACAACCAAATACTTGTTCTCTTTCAAATCCTTGTACAATAATTTGGATGTTTTATCAAGGTAGTCTATAGTTAGGATGATTTTCCCAAAATGTGTATGCTTTGTCGTCTTCGATATTAACCCTCTCAGTTGTTCACTAATTGCTTATAGGTTTTCCATTGCTCAAAAGACCTGTATCCTAAGGTCTTGGTCTATATCAGCTAATGTTGTGGGTAGATTTGGTTGAGGCACTATTAGTTCAAATATATATTCTCTAGGCTCTTTAGGTCCTGTGATTGTCATATAAAGTGTTTCAACTGTTAACTAAAATTAATAAATTGATTACAAAGATGTATACACTATGCAAGCATTCTTCTATTTTTGTATTTTCGATGATGTATTTTAATGAAATTAAAGAGCAACTATTCTAGTGTATTTAGAAAAATGAACAACTAATCTGAAGAATGAATTTTAAAACAAACAAAGTAGCCCTGGTATGGCTATTTGCACTGTGCAATTGTGATTTTATCCTAAATATCTAAGCAACTAATTATTTTGAATTGAAAGACTCTCAATCCTACCTCGAAGTGAGGAATGAATTACGCTTTCTCGAAACTATCAATCCCCACAGCTTCCCCGGTGATATCGAGAGTGAACTTTTGACTGAAATAAAATAATTCACTACTCTATTTGATATGTTGTAACTAGAACTTTGATAGCTCAAACCTGGCATTTACATAACAGTGGTAAATCCGATTGTGTGTGTGATTTCATCCCCTAAGTGTGATCTCCTTGTTCCTTCGTGTTCTCGTGAATCCAGAAAAGTGTGTATATGATAGTATCAACAGAAGATGGTATTTGAACAATGGCAGCTTTGGATATAGACTAAATACAATGCGAGTAGGAGAGGGATAGCGCAAGTGAACAGAGTTTTACTATGTAATTCCTAGTGGGATTTATTGTAGGAATACAACACAAAGTGTCTTTGAAAGTTTTAATCTATCCTTGTGACAAAACAAAAAACTCGCAACTTTAATGGATTGTAATCTAGAAATGAAACTATTCTATGTTAAACTGATTGTATGGAGCGTAATGGAACAAGACTGAAACAAGAAGATTGAATGACTTCTAAACAACAAAGGAAAGCTAATAATTGATGCAAAACATGAAGCTAGTAGAACTCTAAGCAAGAAATTCAAAGATTGAATAATAGAATTGAGAAGATGAGGGGCCATTTGTTTGAAAACAAGTTGGCTATTTATAACAAATGCAATTACCAGAGGGTAACTCCCAATTGAACTCTTTTACTATAAACAAAGGGAAAACACTATTACCAAGGAACCAAAAACATTAATGCAAGCTAAAGTGGTTGAAGAAAGCGGGTAAAATTGAAGATTTACGTTTGACGCGATCATCGGAAGAATCTGGAAAACACGCACAGACCGCCGCCCACTGTGCGCAGAGAGCGGCGGTTATGGGACTACTACACTGTCGACCACCGCCTGGGAAAGGGTAGTGGTTTCATCACTGAAGACTAAAATGCAAGAAAACAGGGGGCAAAGGGCAAAACAAAGCATGCGGAGGCCAAGCGGGGCATGCAGATACAAACATATACTTGGCGAGCTTTTCTGGATCCCGAACACCTTGCGAGGAGACCTGTATCATCATTGGGGTATGTGTAACATCATTCTGGTGGTACCCTACAATTTTGGGTATGTACAAGTACCACCTATTGGTAAAAATTGTGTCGATCAAGAATGAACGATGTATTGTTTGTTTACATACAAAAAAATTATACAATAAACCATATACAATTGTAATGCATGTGGAGTTCCAATTGGAACTACATGTAAGAGGTATCATTTTGAGGATTAAAAATTTGCATTTGTTTCTTAAGGAAAATAATATTAGTTATATGGAAAGATACAATACATTCCAATAGTATACAATGATGCAAATACATACATAATATAAGTGCAAGTAATTATCATTTATTTTCTTAAAAGATATTTCAATCCACATAGTAGTAGGAGGCAATAGTATGTCAGAATCAATAAACTATATACATTTGAAATGCATGTGGAGTTCTAATGGGAACTAATCATAAGAGGTAACAATTTGAGGATTAAAAAATTTTATGTGTTGCCTAAGGAAAATAATTTTTGTTATATGGAAAGATACAATACGTTCTAATACTATACAAGGATGAAAATACATACATAATAAAAGTGCAAGTTAAATGCATTTATTTTCTTAAAATTACTTACAATCCACATAGTAGCAGGTGACAATATTATGTCACTTTATAAGGAACTACAAAAGTTTTCTTTTGAAGCGGTGGAAAATGGTGAAACATAAATATGAAATAAGCAACATAGCGGTGATAGTTCAAAGTATAGAATGGGATGGTTGAAGGTGTAAATTTTGAAGGGATAGATACATTAGAAGTATTTGCATAAAGAAGTTTACAAAGGAGTTGCATTGTTATCCACTTTCTTAGAACTGAGGATGACACATTTCAATCTGTTGTTTCCATAGTATGTCTCTTTTTTCAAGGAAAGTGTGAAGCAGTATTAATTGCCGATGACATTGCTTCTAATTTCAACAAATCACATCTTCGTCTATAAACGATAGGTGGATATCGCTAACTTCAACACCCATGATTGACTCAATTGTCTCATCAAAAGTGGTAACTGACTGGATTTCTCTTGTTGAGTCCTTTAGATTGATCCTGAGTGCATATCTATAATCATAGTTTTGAACTTGTACATTGCAACTCGAATAAAACCATGAACCATTACCATTCTCTTTCACCTTTTTCCTACATTGTTTATCACCTTTTTGAAGAGGACATGCCTTGTAAAAAAAAATTGTCCATGTTGATATTTGTGATTTCGTAGTAACCATGGCCCATTCATTTCTCTCAGTGTTCCCCATCTGTACGATGTGCGAAATCATTGTTACAGAGGTCAAGCTTTTTGGAGGGCCCTAAAATTGGTTTGTGATAGAGGGTACTGAGAAGGAGTAGTCATCAGAATCATCCCAGCCATGAAGTGTATTTGTTTCTGAAATTAGAGGGTTGATGTAACATTTGGTTCTTGAAACAGTGTCAACTGAGCTTCTATTGAAACTGGAGATGCAAGCAACTTTCAAGGCAAGGACCGGAAGAGACAGTATAAAAAGCATGTCTTCAAGTTCATTGTTTATCTCATCTAAATATTTTCCCCACAATGTGACACTTACACTGAATCCCGACATGTCCTTTAATTGTAGTGTTCTTATCTTTGTTTCAGACTTGTCATGTCGATGAATTGTTGAGCATGGTGACATTGTAAGAACAATGTCAATCAAATCAATTGTAGAACCTTCAACGCTTGCAGGTATGTCCTTGATTTTTGTGAAGTTAAAGTGATGGGAATGTATTATATCCTCATTTTCTATGAGTGGAGATATGGTTGAGGAAGGTTACAGGAAAATCTCTAAATCATTGTTCAAATGGTTCTAACATAGCTTTGCATCAACAATCCTCACAAAGTCCTCCCATTGGAAATTGTATATAGCTTCCCATTTTCAATCTGATCATAGAATGCTTCCATGGCCTCATCAAACAGGTAATGTGGATTTCTCCTTCCCGATGCACAAAACCAAACCCAAACATGGAACCATCTCCCCTTGCATTGTGATATTGGCAAAGGGTTTTTTTTGCTAGGGAACAACCCTCTACGAACCACATGTGCATAGATGTATTCAATCCACTTATTTTAGTTGGTGTTCTCACAAAATAATTATTAACCTGATTGGAACTTGAATCTGTTTGAGGCAAGTAGTGTCTTGGAGATAATTTTTGGTAGTTGGGTTAGAGCACCGATTATCAAATGTTTTTCAAAACAACATCCATTTCAATAATAAGAACAATCTTGTAGTGGAAAATAAAATCATGATAGAATTAGAATTGAGCAACAAATGAAAAAACAAACATAAAGAAATTATAATTAATATAGGGAGTTTATATACATTGGTAATTGTACGTACCCAAAATTGTAAGGTACTGCACTGCTGGAACAACGTAACACGTCCCCCAATGATGATACAGGTCTCCTCGCAAGGTGTTCGAGATCTGGAAAAGCTCCCTAGTGTGTGTGTTAACTTCCCGCATGCCCCGCTTAGCCCCGCGTGTTTTGTTTTCTCTTTTCCCTCTTTTCTTTGCCTTTTGCTCTTGATGAAACCGCCGCCCCAAGCAGGCGGCGATCCCGCACGTGTTTTCCGAATGCTCTTTTAACACAACTCACGTAAATTGCAATGTTTACCAGCTTTTTTCATTGCCTTGGGCTTGCATTAATGATTCTGGTTCCCTGGAATAGTGTTTTTTCATTGTTTATAGTTTAAGAGATCAATTTGGTTTTTACCTTGGGTAAATGCAAATGCTATAAATAGTTGGCTTGTGCTCAAGCAAATGGCCCTCAAATTTGCCTCTGAATTTCTCATTGCAATAGATTAGTCTTTCATTTTTTCTTAGAATTCTTAGTTTCATTCATTGCATGCCTAGTTAGTAATGTTTTGTTGTTAGGAAGCCACATATCCATCTTGTGCAAGTGTTGTCATCACTTCATCCAAATCAATTGGAATAGGATAGTTTGATTTCGATAAGAAGCCATTAAAGTTCAGGGTTTTGTTCTTCAAATAGGATAGTTTCAGGTGTTCGGACGCTTTACGTTGCATGACTCGCAATAAATCCCGCTAGGAATTACATAAGCCAAGCTCGTACTCTTGCGCTATCCTCTCCTACTCGCATTATATTCAAGTATGTATCCTAAGCGCCTTATCCCAATATCTACTTTTGTTGATGCTAGCATTACACGCTTTTCGGATCCACGTGAACACGAAGGAACGAGGAGATCACACCGAGGGGACAAAATTACACACACGATCAGATTCACCACCGTTCTACGTAATCCAGTTATAGCTTTCAAAGTTCTAATTAGAAGCATATCAAATAGAGTAGTCAATCACTTTATTTCAGTCAATTTTACTTTCGATATTGCCAGGGAAGCTGTGGGGATTGATAGTTTCTGAGAGACTATGATTCACTCCTCACTTCTGAGGTAGGATCGAGAGTCTTTCAAATAGATTAGATCAGTTATTTCATTGTTTAGAATAGATTTACAACTGCACAAGCAAGTAGCTATACTCGGTTGTTTTGTTTGTTTTAAATTTGTCATTAGATTAATTGTCAATTTCTAGATATATTAAAATAGTTGCTCCTTAAAAAATCAAGGAGGATCTACTTCTAAAGGTTCTTAAGGAGGAGGAAAATCTCTCCCACCTGGGTCTCATATGCATATTTCACAAATTTTGGCCTAAGCTTTCTCAGCTTCATGACTGGATAACCCAGAGATGGAGAGAAAAAATACAAGGTAAGATTGAGCTTTACCCTTGTGCTAAAGCTTACTTCATTGTTGTCTTTGAAACCCCTGAGGATAGGGATTTAATTTTTAGCCAACATTGGGTTTGGGGGGAACACGGGCTTATGTCCAAACCATGGTATCCGTCTTTTGACCCGTTAAAGGAGTCTTTTGATACCTACCCGATTTGGGTTCGTTTACCAGGACTCCCACTGCAGCTTTGGAACAGATCTTGTCTCACTGCTATAGGCGATACTCTAGGCTCAAGTGTGGCAGTTGATGATAAGACCTCCATTCAAGCACATACTACTTATGCTCGAATCCTGGTTAATCTCGATACCTCCAAACTCTTACTGTAGAAATCAATCTACAGATTGGTGACAGGCTCTGGGTGTAGAGGATAGACTATGAGAGACTTGCCTTCAGATGTAGGCGTTGCTTCCAAACTGGTCATGTTACAGATGATTGTGAACACTCCAAACGTAAGACCAAAATAGCCTGGTGGAAGGATTCTCTACCTGAACATCTTACAATTGACTCAGATCCGGCTAAGGAATCTAGTGCTCCTTTGCAAGTTAACTCACCCATCATGGTTGATTCACAGACCAATACAGAGAAGCCTCCAGACTATTCTTTACAGGTTGCTGACTCAGTGATTAAGGATATTTCGACCCCCCTTCCTATGGGTCACATCCCCATCAAACCCATTGCAGTTCCTCCGACTGTAGTGGATGTGGGAAATCAGGAATGGACTGTGGTGGATAGGAAAAAGAAGGGAAATGCCAAATCTAAATCCCCCACCATATCGGACAAGGTTTGATTCTTGTCTTTTGGGTGCTTTCATTGATACATTTAGGCAAATGGTCTAATACGCAGTTGATAGGCAGCTGTGTTGCTGTTTTGTTGTTGTTTATTAGCTGTTTTTGTAGAAATTTGGTTTCCTTTGTTGGTTCTATCCTACATGATTTTTTTCGTTCTCCGGCTTTTCCGGGATAAAATCTTGCTTTTGAGCACTTTTGTACAAGGGTATAGTCCCTTTCAAAAAACTATTTTCCCATAATAAAAAAAATAGCTGCTCCTTCAATTTCATTCATATAAACTCATCGAGAAAAACACAAAAATAGAGAATTCGTATATGCTATAGATACACTTCACATAGTTAATTTTACTTTGCTGCAATTGGATTTACGTTGTTGCTTTTGTATGACAATCATGGGACCTAGAGAGCCCAGAGAATACGTATTCGAGCCAATCATGCCCCAACCCAATCTCATCACAGCAATAACTGATATAGATCAGAATCTTAGGATCCAAGTCTTCCGAACAACAGTAAATCTACAACAGATCAGCCTCCAGTTAAGCGGGTTAAACATAGAAGATGACAAAGCACACACATTTTGGTCAAATCAACCAAACTACAGATTACCCTAGATATATATCCACATGACTGTGGAAGGGCTTGAAAGAGAGAAAACATTCGGTTGTGATCCTTTGGTCCCACAACTAGACGTAGGAGACACTCTCACAGATATAGATACCAGCTTAAGAATTCAAAGTTACACGAACGCCTATGATATACTCAAAAGATCACACAACCTGCACTCGAATATAGAGACCGAGAAAGCATATGACTATTGGATACTAGGGATTAGAGACTCGAGTCTACACATGACCATAAATAGGACCACAAAAACATGAATCTATGGTTGTGACCATAAATCCCCCATGCCCAACAAATCCATAGGTGAATCGGACATACATGTTGGCCTACGTACATTAGTATTCAGATCTACTCCACTTCCACCTATCATCATCGAATAGTTATCCTTGTTAGACGTAGCAACTAACGAAGCTAAGGAATTCTTGAATAGGCCAGAGAATCACCCATAAAGTCAATTATATTTACCATCCACCCTATGACCTTATCTGGAGACATACATGAAACTATCCCAGTCATTTTCCACGTATTCCACAACCCATAGACCGAATCACGCCGAGCTCGATATTGATTGGAGCCTTCGAGCAATCATCTCTTGCTAATATATCTATCACACCGGTTCAGTTAGAGGGCCTTCTTTGCCTTAGATTCACAATTTCCACTAGTACGCATCAAAGGCATCGATTACCTAACTAGTTTGTCTACATCCCATGCATATTCGATCCCCACCCATTTTGTCTCGGCATGACCTTGGGAGGTCCGATGCGAGGAAAAGTTACTTGTAGATTCCCATGCTCACTTGTCACTTTTCCATCATACAAAATTGGTGAACCCAACGTGAAACTTCCTACTTTCTAGTTCGGAGTCATATTTCTACTTGCTCTTTCAAAATAACATTTATTTCATCTTATCTGCCTCATCAGCTTTCACCATCAGCTTCACCAACAAAATTGGTGAACCTGACATGAAACGAAACAGTTCTTCTTTATTTTCACTTCTTCCTTCCACCTTCACTTTTTCCCATTATTCTGCAGGTATCCATATACCCCGAATATGTTAGGATTTGATGCATATGGTAGACCTCTCCTAGGTCTTGAAGCATACTACGCTCAACTGAATAGACAGTCATCACCCTCGCTCTCAGTGTGGGGTGACAACTATTCAAATAACCAATTATCAACACAAACTCCATCTCCAAGGGTCAGATATAACTCATCTTTCCAAACAGAGGAGTGGGATCAGCTCGCTCAAACACAACAAACAGAGCCTTTAGGCTGGAACAATATGATGCTCATAGGAGAATCTAGTTCATCTCCTCAAGTACTACTTAGACCACAAATTAGTAGACAAGTTGACCCATACCTGGTTTTAGATAATGAACATGTGATACGTTATGCCAGGAATGAAAAGCGTTCTCGAAGTATGTACCCACCTGTAGGAGGTTTACAAACACAACCCGAGGTCTCTTTTCAAGAAAATACCTCCATGCCACGTCATATAGGAAATGCCCTCGGGGAAACTTGGCAAGGCAATGATCAGTTCATAACGAGGATATCACATGCCTATACAACACCAGGATATACAACAAACGCCACTAAGGCAAAATACCGTGACTTCACCAAATGAAGTCATTTCAACGTTAGTAGAAAACGAGGGGGTTAGAACTTGCTCAGGAAAATCACCATTCTCAATTCATACAAGCAGGAAATTCTAATCCTCCACACCATCCTAGCCAAGTAGACCTCCTCACAGGAATAGGCACATTAGGCATGACTCCTCAGTATTCACAACAAACACCAACAAGAACCGCCATTTCTAACACCACTCCGATACCTCCCAGTCTAGTACAGAATAATCCATTCCTAGACAGTACCCCTTCATACTTAAACATATACTCCAAATCACCACAAGGGGACATGTTCTCCTCTCCCAGCATGTTTTCTCAAACACTGGGGCTACCTTATGCCCCTGCCAATGCATATGCTACGCCATATCAACAACCTATTCCACCACCGCCCCCTCAGTAGGCACCATCAATGGTCGAAACCTATGCGATAGGAACTTATTCAGAATATTTGAAAGAGCCCTTAGATTTCACCATACGAAGCATCATGCTTCCAAGACCTCTTCCCGATTTACCCAAATACAAAGGTGAGGGAGATCCGAATGCACATATCAAGGCTTACGCCACAACCATTCGAGAACTACTCCCTTGGGATGGGGTTGTTGCTAAAATATTCCCCAAAACCTTGGAAGTTATCGCTCTCGATTGGTATTACTGAGAATACCGAAGCTTCCATACATTCATTTAAACAACTCATTTCTAAGGTGATCAAGGTGTTTGACATGAACAAACTATTAAGAACAAGAATCGGGGGATTCTTACACATTAAGCAGGAACACAATGAATATGTTTCTCATTTCATCCAAAGGTGGCGTACAGTTCTTTATTCTTTAGCTAGTGCTCCAAATATGGACCAAATGGAATTATGTGATTTATTCCTACATTCTCTCAAACAGATAAGTGAAGGAAGAAGTCCAAAAGTTCCCACTAAGAACTTATGATGAGGTACTCAAAGCGCTCTCCCAATAGATCAAGTGGCAATAGAGATAAATAAGACGTACGGAACAAACGGGAGGTTAATCACCTCCAACCAGAACACTACGGTTTATCCTACCACCACAAATACCAATCAAGGACCTAAAATCCTTAATAAAAATCACAGAGTGACAACAGATGGAGTAACTGATCAGGTCAAAAAGGTAAATGTTGTGAATACTCCACCACTAATAAACAACCAACGAAACAAAAATTTTACCCCAATACCAATACAAAGTGGATTTTAATCATCCACAACAACGGTGAAACCCTACATAGGGTCCAAGCCAAAACTCAACTGGATATCAAAACCAGAACCAAAACCAAAAACAACAAATGTAAAACTTTAATCCTAATAGGCAACGGCTTGATCAGAGTTTTGGGCCACAATATACACCAAGTCAACAAACTAGGAATTACAATCCTAACTTGTATTGTGGTTTTCACAAAATCCGAGGCCATGACACTAGAACGTGTCATGACTACAATAAATTCATGCAACATTTTCCAGAGGAACAAAGAAAACTTTTTATAGATATGTTCTTAGCAGATCCTACGTCACCAGCACCAAATACTTTTACAAGGGCAGTTTCTCCTCAAAATGCACCCCTCAAGGTCTTCAATGATCCGCTCCCAAATCACAACAACAACAGGTTAAATCCAGATGGAACAAACAAAGGTGTAATGATAGGAAACAATGATCATGAAGCCTCGACTTCACTAAATCCATTAGTTGCGCCACAATTAGGAAGTCAGCTGCGACCCAAGATAGTCAGTTTAGTGGAGCTAGACGCTGAACTACCTGTAGAGGTCAGTAAAAGGACACGAGAGTATTCCTCTCAACCAAGTCCAAGTTACTTACCAGAGACAGATAACATCCAACAAATATTAGTAAAACCCGTGGGTGCCTATGATTTAATTTGTGATTTAACAAAAACCTTCTTACACATTTCTTTTTTGGACTTACTAAAGAATTCTCCCGCCCACAGGGCTGCTCTTTTAGAGGCATTAGGTTTAGGCCACCTAATTAACATCACTCCACCTCTCGAAACACAGGTAAACCATATAGACTTTTATATCCACCCTTGGGCAGCCTGGATAAGGATACCGAATTCATATTTGAAATAAACAAAATGCCAACAGACGCTGAGATTACACGCCGAGGTGATCCAGCCTTATATTTGCAAGTCTAGGTTTATAACAATTACATTAAACATGCAATGGTTGACGATGGGGCAGCAGTTAACATAGTCCCCTTCTCTTTCCTTCAAAAGCTAGGGCTTGGAGAAACGAATTGTTCCACAACTCAAAATACGCTAAGAGGCTATGATAGCCTTAAAGCCACCTCGATTGGAACTATAATACTACCGGTCACCTTAGGGCCCAAAACAATCTTGATTGAGTTTTATATTATAGATCGGGAAACTAACTATAATATGATCCTCGGCCGGCCATGGATACACCGTATGAAGGCTATCCCTTCTACGTTATTTCAAAAAGTAAGATTCTTGCATTTAGGAAAGGTGTTCATAGCCAAAGGTGATATAAAACCATTCGATATACACCTGTCTGACTTAAAGAAAAGACCAGGCATACACTCAGAGTTTAAACTCCCAACAAACCAACTTACTAAACCTACCAGGCTGAAACCGGAAGAAAAGTTGGTACCTACGACAGATCTTGAAACTATGAGCCTAGCCAAGATGATCCCAGCCCTCAAAGGTGAGGTTAAGATTGTAGAAGCAGTATCATTAGGAACTACTGTAAAAATTGTTGAACTGATAGAACATGATCTACCAATGTTCCTACCATTTGATTCTGTAGGCATGGGATACACCCTAGGTGTCGGTTCTCTCCCAGCAGTAGATCTCTGCATGGTAGAGGTAGAAGATGTTAACACAACAAATATCCCAGCACCCATATTCCCAACTAAGTATTGGACTCTCCATTTTGATGGAGCTAAATGTCATTATGGAGCTGGGGCAGGTGTAATTGTTACTTCTCCCGAGGGAAGAATCCTACCATTTTCCTTTAAACTAAACTTCAAATGTACAAACAACGGCACTGAGTATGAAGCCCTCCTCCTTGGCCTCATCTTAGCTAAGAGGATCGGTGTTAATAATATTAGGGTGTTGGGAGACTCACAATTGGTAGCAAACCAAGTCTCTGAGGTGTATGAAACCAGAGTCGGGCACTTACAGCTCTACAAAACAATTGTACTGAATTTAAGCAACGAGTTTGACTTTGTATCAATTGAAGCAATCCCACGAGAGAAAAATATTCTCACCGATTCAATAGCAACCTCAAAGCATCGTGCTTTACTCCAAACAAGAACCTAGAGGATACTCGTTTCATAGATCCTTCGCATCGAACCACCGATAAAAATAATGTCAAATCCTCTTTTAAATGGAAATGAAAACAAATCTACTATCCTAGACCACATCGATAGTGATACAACCACTCTTGATTTCTTAAATGCCTATGTGGCGTTACATCTAACCTATCACGTGGTAGATTTATCATTGATCCCGCATTCATCCTCCTACTTTAGAAATCCCATGACAGAGCTTCCCCCACAAAAGGAACTTAGCATATACACAATCGAAAATAGGGACGATCTGGAATTACCTCCAGCCCCATCTGAGTTTGAAGAAGGTAACGCTTCTCTAATCGAAGAAACAATCAATATTAATATCGTAACGGAAGACGAACCAAGGATATTGAAGTTAGGATCCTCGTTAACTCCATCGGAAGTAGAAATACACACTCAAATCCTCAAGGAACATCGGAAGGCTTTTGCATTTAATTATAAGGAAATGACAGGGGTTGCACCACACATTGTGGTACATAACCTCGTCACTAAATCAGATGCAAAGCTGATTAAATAAAAATCAAGACCAATGAAACCTAAGGTAGCTCTCATGGTAAAAGAGGAGGTAACGAAACTCCTCCAAGTAGGATTCCTCAAGCCAATTGATTACTCTCATTAGATATCTAATATCGTACCCATTCTCAAAAAAAATAGGAAGATACGCATCTCGCATAGACTTCCGAGACATTAACAAGGCATGTCTTAAGGATGACTTCCCGTTGCCATCCATAGACGTAATTGTTGACGCAACAGCTGGATTTGAGTTGTTGTCTCTCATGGAAAGATTTTTAGGATACAATCAAATCAGAATATCCGAACAAGATCAAGCTAAAACCACGTTTATAACTCCTTGGGGAACCTATTGCTATATTGTTATGCCATTCGGTCTCAAGAACGTTGGCGCTACATACCAACGGGATATGACATATATATTTCATGATCTTATTCATAAAATTGTGGAATCCTACGTAGATGACTTGTTGGCCAAGGCCAAGAAGCGTTGTGACCATCCGGGAGTGCTTCGCGTTATTCTTTCACATCTGATAGAATACGGAGTTACGCTAAATCCGAAAAAATGCGTCTTTGGTGTAACAGGAGGGAAGCTCCTAGGTTACATTATATCATCACGCAGGATTGATGTTGACCCAACCAAAATTAAGGTTTTTCTAAAAATGGTCCCACCTTCGGACGAATCTGGAATCAGGTCATTTCTCGGAAAGCTTGGTGCAATCCAGAGATTCATCCCGGACTTAAGTTTGTCATTCATCCAATCAACAATCTACTCAAGAAAGATTATAGTATTGATTGGACCGAATATTGCAATGAAGCTTTCGACGTAGTTAAGCATTTCTTGTTATCACCACCTACGTTAATGCCACCTAAGCCAAATCACCCATTAATTTTGTATTCGCGAGCTACCAATGTCTCGCTAGCCTGTATGCTGGCTCAAGAAGACGATGACATGAGAGAACGTGTGATCTATTTCATTAACCGAATGTTGCTCGACTATGAAACACATTATACACAAGCAGAATGAGAATGCCTTGCCATAGTCTTTACAACCAAACACTTAAGACATTACATGCTAAATCAAGAAACAAAGGTCATTGTAAAGACAGAGCATTTGCAAACTTTCCTCACGCAAGGGTCCTTGTCTAAAAAGGTTGGATGCTTTATAACCTTAATGGGGGAGTTCGAACTAACGTTTGTAAATCAAAAGTCTATTAAAGGACAAATCATCGCAGATTGGTTAGCTGATAACCCATTAGACGGAGGCAATCTAGTAGATTTGGACTTTCCAGGATGAATGTGTATACTACATTGAAAATAGACCTCCCATCTCTGAGTGTCCTTAGTATACTGATATTATTAATTACATCATGGATCATACGTATCCGGAAGGCGTTACATCGCAACAAAGAAGGCGGTTACGCATTATTGTAGCCAAATACGTCATTATAGAGCAAGTGCTCTATTGAAAAGTGTTCGATGGAATGCTTTTAAGATGTGTCGACACAGAAGAATCCAAGAAGATTCTCCACAAATCTCACAGTGGAATGTGTGGAGGCCACTTTGGTGGCCATGCCACCGCTCATAAAATACATCGAATGGGCTATTTCTCGGCCTACTTTGGAACATGACTTGAAAGAGAGTTTGTACGAAGGTGTCATAAGTGCCAAAAATTCTCCCATGAGATCCACATGCCGGCATAAGCTCTAGAACCAATCGCTACTCCATGGTCCTTTTCTACATGGGGCCTCGATTTGATAGGGAAGTTCTCTCCCTCATCTACAGATGGCCATAATTTCATAATCACGGCCACCGAATATTTTACCAAGTGGGTAGAGGCCATGCCTCTTACTACTGTACCAGGTTATGTAATCGCCAAGTTCATTTTGAACCAAATCATTTATAGGTACGGTGTCCCACAAATCATTATCTCGAGATAATGGGACTTCTTTTAAGAATGATGAAGTTCACGAATTGTGCAATAAATTCAAAATAAGCCATCATACGGCCTCCTTGTATTACCCCCAAGCCAATGGACAAGCTGAAGCAACAAATAAAACGTTAAAAGCCATTCTCCTTAAAACGGTGAAAGAAAACAAATGAGATTGGCATTTGAAGTTATATCCAGCCTTATGGGCCCACCGAACCTCAATAAGAACACCAACAGGGGCGACTCCTTTCTCGCTAGTATTCGGGGCGGAAGCAGTTCTCCCACTTGAGGTTGAAATACCCAGTCTCCGTATCTCATTACAAGGGATTCTGGATGAAGACGCTTACAGAGAAGCACGTCTCTCCCAACTAGAAAGCCTAGATGAAGCTAGGTTAGATGTTGAATAACGGCACAGAGTCTATGCTGACCGGATGTGCGGCAATATAACAAGAAGGTCTATGAATGAGACATATATGAAGGTGATCTAGTTCTAAGGCTAGACAGCCGGATCGATAAAAAGACCGGCGAAGGAAGGAAGGAAGTTCGGCCCAAATGGTTGGGCCCATACCGAGTCATGAAGGACTATGGAAATGGTGCATATCTCTTATGCACACTAGAAGGTGAGGAATTTGGTGAAACGGTCAATTCCCTACACCTTAAACGATTCTATGCATAAGCAACCAGCACTACTTGTATAATTATAGCTACATTGCATCTTCATATAGTTAGGATCATTTTGTCCTGCTTGTTTTGTACAACTTTGTGATCAAGGAATTTATTCTTAAAAGCAATTCATTACAAACTTCTGATGGTATTGGCATAAACACTCTAATCATACTTTTCATTTCCATGATATCATCAACTATTTCGGAATCATTTCATCAAATAAAGCTAGATATGACAAAGTCTTAACGGTAACCATACCAAGATCTGCATGCTTGTTCTCACTTTTGGTTTCTTCTTAGGATAGGTGTCTTGCCTATGGTCTGTTCTAGAAGCTTCATCGTGTCACATCTAGGCCATATGAATATCTCTTTGGAAGTAAGGGCATGCTGACATTTTACTCAAACAAACAAGTCAAATATAAATCAAACAGAAAATTTTAAATTTACACATTTCCTTGCCCCACCAACCTTTGGTGATGAGCTTGTGTCTCTTACTAGTGACGTAGGGTTGGGAAAGGATGGAAATGCCCTTACTCACCTATGCCTTGCCTATGGTGATAAACCCACACTTCTTACTAGTAGCATGGGGCAAGGTGTAGGGGGTCCTCTTAACAAACAAACACGAAAGGTCATAAACAAACAATTCAAATCTTGAAGTCTTGAGTCAAAAACAAATGAATCGGATGTCTAAAATTCCAAGAGAATTAAAAATCCTAAAAACCCAAATTTTGTCTACCATGTGGCCATCTACGGATCTAAGTCTAGATAAACCACAAAGCAAGTTGCATCCCAAACTATGGAGTCACTCAAGTAGAGTAGGCTTGTAGCATCCTAATTTGGTTCCACCAAAGCTTTGTCTATCTTTCATCACTATCATTTCAACACATTTCATAACTTGTGCCCTTTCCAACTCTCGGTGATGAGCCCTCGCATCTTACTAGTTGCGTGGAGTTAGGAGTAGGGGCAGGTTTATCTGCTCATCATACCATCTTATCTTCACCACTTTGCCAAAACAGATATGAGGTATCAAAATTGCTTAAAGAAACTAAAAATTCAAAATCACATTGTATCTACATTATCATATATCAGCACCATGAAATACAAAAAGAAAGTAGACACTTGTATCATTTGTTCTCCATTGCATACATTCTAAAAAGCATATAAGCATAACATCATAGTTTACATGAGGAAATGGAAATGGAAGAAAAGCCATAAATGCTAAGAGTCTAATCCAAAAAGAATATATATATATATATATATATATATATATATATATATATATAAATGGTCAAAAAATTCTGACAATGCCATCATGCGCTCAAAGATGGTCAAAATGCTCAAAGAGCCCAGAAGTACACAAATATCATACAAAAAAAATAAGAGAGCCAAGTAGCTTCTCAACCCCTATGAGATCCCTCTGAAGGTGCACGCCCATGCCTAGGACTCCAGCTATGCCGGCACTCTGAATGCACGGAGGGCTCACGATCCCGAGGGGCAGCTACGGTCTCGCCATGAGAATGACTCCTCATCAGGCACTCTACTGTCCTATACCCTTCCAGCTTAGTACGGAGGGTAGATACCATCCTAGCCACATGCCAGATGGGGGCAAAGAGGCGTCGATGTCTGCGCCACTGCGAGGGCTCCCATGCATCCACAGACAGCTCTGCACGGGTCCTCTCCATGGGGATCATCAGGGAATCGGTGCATACCCCCGCTAATCGGTCTCGCCACTCATCGGCACTCTCCAAACAAAGGAGAAAATGAATTAGAAATAAAGCAAGAGATAAACACAAGTGTAAACAAAAGGAGAGATGGCAATTAAAGCAATCCTAACTCAAATCAAAGGGAGGATAACTTACTCGGGTCACCTGGGCCTCCAAGATGGATCTCAGGGTCGGCCCCCTACCACAGATGTCGCCGCCGACCGAGGTGCTCTCCGTGGCCTGGAGTGACGTAACACCCCGCAACGGACTCATCCTCCCCACCATGGACCCGAGAGAGTGGCTCCTCGAAACCAGAGTCACCTCTCTCGCACTCTGCTCGCCCTCTCTACTGCATAATATCACGAGTGTCATGCCACTCGGGATCACTATCCTCCTCGGTCTCCTCCTCTGTCTCTCACCCCGTGAACTCCCCGGACTCGTGAGTCTATGTCGATGGGGTCATCACCGCATATGGGCGGGACCGCGGCAATCTGAAGTAAGGGTGCCGAGGAGCACCGCTCTCCCTGGACACGTACTACCCGCCTAGCCACAATAGGAAAACCGGGGTAACAACCGGCCCAACCCCATCCCCTAGGACCCCCTCGGCCTCTCGAACCGACTCGTATACTTTGGAACTACCGAGGGAAGCATACCCATGTAAGGTAGGCCAAACTGCCGAGGAACCCACCAAAGGGGTGAATCTCCACTCACCCTACTCTATCAATGAGCTACCCAGTGGTGGAGCAGAGATCAAAGTAAGAGCCTCCTCGCCCCATAAACCTTCGTCATGGCTCGATATGGTATGGTCTCCATGTCATCAATAGTCAGCGAGGCAATCGGGCTGGTGAGGTGCTCGAGCACCGACATATCTCGCCCATCTCGGCTGCCCTCACGCCTCGGGATCTCGCCACCTCTACACCTCTCGCCATAAGGGATGAAGCGCTGGTAAACCGGCTCATAACCAGGGTCGAGTGGCTCAAAGGCGCTTCTATAGATGGACTACCTGTATAAGTCATGATAGGTAGTCCCAAGTATATCTCGTGCCCTGCATAAATCCGGCCATGTCCCTTGATCTGTGCAATGATGGGGGACCAGCAGTATAGTAGTGTGTCTCCTCCCTTGTCCCCGATCAATCTCGAGGCAAGGATCCCCATAATAGCCTGGCGAATCAAGGGGATAGGCAGGCTAGGAATAGATCGGACCCTCACCCCCTTCTTCGATCCAGTGGAGATAACTGCATCTCCCATATAAGAAGCCCACTGTGCTATCTGGGCCCGTGAACCTGTTGTCTCAAGGGTGAGTCGTCTCCCGATGATCGGGACCCCCAGGATACGGTAAACATCCTCCAAAGTGATGGTCCACTCACCTCGGACCCCTAGCAATCGGAAGGTGTTCGATTCAGCATCCCAATAGGAAAATAAGTCACAAATTATGTGACTGGATGGTGCAACATGTGGAACTCGTGATATACGCAATATGCCGGCCCTCTCGTAGAGTGTCCCGCTCATCTTGTGAAAGGGCATCTAATCTTTGTCGGGAGCCGGGCCGCACTCTCTCTCTCGGCTCCATCGAATGTACTCCTCCTCGCCTGCGCATACACCCAAAAACACACAAAACAGAGCAAGTTAGCATCCAAATGACGTTAAAAAAATCATGAAAACACTTAAAGATGCTAAAAATGCAAAAACAATTTCAAACAAGTGTTCTTTTGGCATTCTGTGAAGAACCGCCCGACCTAAGTTAGGGCGGCGGTTTCGCAACCGCCACCTTAAGGCGGTGGTCTTGTAACCGCCGCCCTATTCAGGGTGGCGGTCGTGTCCCGAAAACCCACGCAAGTTTTATAACTTAAAAAAGCCAAAAAGACACGAAAAAGGACCATTTTAACTAAAAACAAAGCCTACCCAGTAGGCGCCCCCTAGATAGACCTTTTGAACCTAACATTTTCAAAAATGACCCCCCATGACAAAGATTTTAACAATTCAAAATTTTGGGGTAAAAATGATAAATTGAGAAAAACTAACCTGTGATCTCACGGGTTGATGTTTCCACTCGCGGAGGCATGATTGCTATCTTGCCATGAACATTTTGACTCTACTCTCGTAAGAAACCGTCACCGTGGGTCCCAAAGCTCAACACCAACCAAATCAACATGCACAAATGAATAGGAAAATGGGCCCACTTTCATATATATATAAAGAAGTGACTCATTTTTGAATTCCTTTTTCACAGGTTTGGAATGCCAACGGAGGTAAGTTCTTACCCCCGCACAAATGGTACGTCCTCATTTCATGTTATTTTAGCATTTATTTTCCGATCTATTTTGTCTATCTGCACTTGATTCCTCTTTTCATTTTGCAGGTGGCGGGAATTTTGGATGGCATCATTTCGACACACGGATGTATCAAGTATAACTTCCAACTTCCCATTTCGGGACCGCCATACTTGGACCCACCATTTTATGCCTCTTCATGGCTAAAACGCTTCTCCGAGGGGGCAATATGTACGTACCCAAAATTGTAAGGTACTTCACTGCCGGAACAACGTAACACGTCCCCCAATGATGATACAGTCTCCTCACAAGATATTGGGATCCGGAAAATCTCCCTGTGTGTGCGTTAAAATCCCGTATGCCACGCTTAGCCCTCACGTGCTTTGTTTTTCTCTTTTCCCCTCTTTTCTTTGCCTTTTGCTCTTTGATTAAAAAACCGCCGCCGCCTGCCTGGGCGGCGGTCTCGTGACCGCCGCCCTAAGCAAGGCGGTGGTCCTATATGTCGCCGCCCGCTCAAGGCGGCAGTCCTACACACATTTTCCGAATGCTCTTTTAACGCGACTCACATAAATTTCAACGTTTACCAGCTTTTTTCACTGCCTTGGGCTTGTATTAATGATTCTGGTTCCCTGGAATAGTGTTTTGCCATTGTTTATAGTTTAAGAGATCAATTTAGTTTTTACCTTGGGTAAATGCAAATGCTATAAATAGTTGGCTTGTGTTCAAGCAAATGGCCCTCAAATTTGCCTCCGAATTTCTCATTGCAATAGATTAGTCTTTCATTTTTGCTTAGAATTCTTAGTTTCATTCATTGCATGCCTAGTTGGTATTGTTTTTTGTTAGGAAGCCACATATCCATCTTATGCAAGTGTTGTCATCACTTCATCCAAATCAATTGGAATAGGATAATTTGATTTCAATAGGAAGCCATTAAAGTTGCAGGTTTTGTTCTTCAAACAGGATAGTTTCGGAGTTCGGACGTTTTACGTTGCATGACTCGTAATAAATCCCGCTTAGGAATTGTATAAGCCAAGCTCTATACTCTTGCGCTATCCCTCTCCTACTCGCATTATATTCAGTCTGTATCCTAAGTTGCCTTTGTCCCAATATCTACTTACATTGATGATAGCATTACATGCTTTTCTGGATCCACATGAACACGAAGGAACGAGGAGATCACACTGAGGGGACAAAATTACACACACGATCAGATTCGCCACTGTTCTGTAGAATCCAGGTTCTAGCTTTCAAAGTTCTAATTATAAGCATATCAAATAGAGTAGCCAATCACTTTTTTTCAGTCAATTTTACTTTCGATATTACCAGGGAAGTTGTGGGGATTGATAGTTTCTGAGAGACTATGATTCACTCCTCACTTCTGAGGTAGGATCGAGAGTCTTTCAAATAGATTAGATCAGTTATTTCATTGTTTAGAATAGATTTACAACTACACAAGAAAGTAGCTATACTCGGTTGCTTTGTTTGTTTTAAATTCATCATTAGATTAATTGTCAATTTCTAGATATATTAAAATAGCTGCTCCTTCAATTTCATTCATATAAACTCATCAGAAAAACACAAAAATAGAGAAGTCATATATGCTATAAATACACTTCACATAGTTAATTTTACTTTACTGCAATTGGATTTACGTTGTTGCTTTTGTATGACAATCATGGGACCTAGAGAGCCCAGAGAATACGTATTCGAGCCAATCGTGCCCCAACCCAATCTCATCACAGCAATAACTGATATAGATCAGAATCTTAGGATCCAAGTCTTTCGAACAACAACAAATCTACAACAGATCAGCCTCCAGTTAAGCGGGTTAAACATAGAAGACGACAAAGTGCACACATTTTGGTCAAATCAACCAAACTACAGATTACCCTAGATATATATCCGCATGAATGTGGAAGGGCTTGAAAGAGAGAAAACATTCGGTTGTGATCCTTTGGTCCCACAACCAGACATAGGAGACACTCTCATAGATATAGATACCAGCTTAAGAATTCGGGTTGCACGAATGCCTGTGAGATACTCTGAAAAGATCACACAACTGTTAATTCTGAATATAGAGGCTGAGAAAGCATATGACTATTGGATACTAGGGATTAGGGACTGAGTCCACACATGACCATAGCAGGACCACAACAAACATGAATCTATGGTTGTGACCCACAAATCCCACAGCCCAACAAATCCATAGGTGAATCAGACATAGATGCTGGCCTACATACATTAGTATTCAGATCTACTCCACTTCCACCTATCATCATCGAATAGTTATCCTTGTTAGACGTAGCAGCTAACGAAGCTAAGGAATTCTGGACTAGGCCAGAGAATCACCCATAGAGTCAATTATATTTACCATCCACCCTATGACCTTATCTGGAGACATACACGAAACTATCCCAGGTCATTTTCCATATATTCCACAACCCATAGACCGAATCACGCCAGAGCTCGATATTGATTGGAGCCTTTGAGCAGTCATCCTTACTGATCGATCTATCACACCAGTTCAAGGTTAGGAGGGCCTTCTTTGCCTTAGATTCGTAATTTCCACTAGTGCGCGTCGAAGACATCAGATTGCCTAACTAGTTTGTTTGCATCCCATGCATATTCAATCCCCACCACTGTCTCGGCATGACCTCGGGAGGTCGGGTGCGAGGAAAAGTTACTTGTAGATTCCCACGCTCGCTTGTCACTTTTCCATCGTAAAAATCGAGCATGAAATGAATCTTACAATTCACTTTTTATCATTCTAACGCAGGATTTGTGTAAAAACACAATGGAGCCTTCTTGTATTAATTTGTCAATTACACGGCTTGCAAATTTGGAGGGTAGAAGTGTTGTCTCGAAAATTTATCCCATCTGAAAGGTCAACATGATGTTGGGAAGTCGTGTTTAGAATGGAAATTAGGGGGGACAAGTGCAGTATATGAAATGTGGGGTCAACAATGGAACCGCCCTCAATCAATTGAGAAATGCCTTCGTGTGTCAAATTTATTTCCATGGCAAATAAAAGATGCTCGAGATAGTGGGAGTTATGTAAATGTATGGTGGAAAATGTAAACTTGTAGTGCAGTCAAAGATGAAATGAAGGTTATGTTATGGAAAGCATGCATTTGTAAGTAATGACAACCTTTAAAGTTTGCTTTCTTTTTCATTTATATTTTCTAAAAAGTGCAAACATGAAGTCTAACCCTTTAACAATTCAATATGCAAAAAAGTGATATAATGTACAAAGCTTTGCATGAAAATAACTAAAAATTGCATGATTCTTTCTTAGCATTTTAAAACTATATGTATCGTAGGTGCGAGATATAATGAGAACATATTAAAAATGGTTGTTGTTGGTTTACATAAAGAAGTGGGCAATTGTATAAAGGAAAGATATAATGAAGAACACATTAAACATGTGTTGTTGTTTGTTTACATAAAGTTAAACTCAACAATTTTGTTGAAAAGTTAGATTTTGTGTTCCATATGTTCCGCCATAATATATACATGTATTCATTTGAAACAAATTACTGAGACTATTATGTTAAGCAAATAGAATGGAAAATAATAAGAACAATATGTACACTTGAAGTGAGAAAACTGTAGGTATTTATATGGAGATACAATGATAAAGAAATTGGGAATGCATAGTTGTTGGATAACAAAATCGAACATGTGTTTAATAAGTTTGATTCTCTGTCGGATATATACTGCCACAATACATACATGGAATTATTTGGAACGAGTTATAGTTTGTTTCAAAAACACTTATAGACAAACACTTATAAACTAACCACTACAAGCTATTTTTTAAAATCAAATTTCTTGCTTTTTGCTTGTGCAATTTTCTTTGCACATTTCTTGTATTTTTGTCCAGTTGCAGATGCCTCGATTGGTATTCCCATTCTCCTCAATTTTTGGGGTGGTTCATATTTCAGTGCATCTTTATTAGAATCATAAATCAAGAAGAAGCCTCGTGAATGATCTCCAATCGTTCAGATTTTGGAGAGAAAATTAGGGATGTTGCCATCAGGTGGAGTCGATCTCTGATCATTTCGGCTATCACTGTTTTAGGTGGTTTCAGTTTCTTGCAATGCAAAACATTAACAACACATTGAATACGTTTAAAATCTTCCTCCCTCTACAAGTGAGGCATAGTTAATGTCAATCTTGTTGTAGGGAGGGGAATTGTGTTTCTAGTCTGCATCATATTAAACTGGAGAGGGAAAAGAAGTATGTTAGTTCTAGAAGATGTTTTTAGGTATGACGAACAACTTAAAAAGCCTTGTCAATGATCAGTCTAACGTCCAACTTGGGATGCTTCGAAATGGCCTCATTGGGAACAAGCCCTCCAAGACATAACAAATCCTATCATGGAAAAAGGCACATGCCCCCACATGTCACTTCGGAAAAAGATTGCAGCCAACTATAAAAAAATGTAACAATCAAAAGCAAATAACATGAAAGCACTCTACAATAATTTTTAAAAATCAAATTTCTTGCTTTTTGCTTATTCCTATTTTGTATCTATTATTTTGCACTGTACATCATGAGCCATGAATGTAATAATGTAATCAAGATTCTCTTTGATGATTTTAATCTATATATATATATATATATATATATATATATATATATATATATATATATATATATTTTAACTTTAATGAAGCATACAATCAAATTCCTTTTTATATATATTTTTTTAAATCAAATTTCTTGCTTTTTGCTTGTGCAATTTTCTTTACACGTTTCTTGTATTTTTGTCAATTGCAGATGCCTTGATTGGAATTCCCATTCTCCTCAATTTGTGGGGTGGTTCACATTTCAGTGCATCTTCCTTAGAATCATAAATCAATCGAAGCCTTGCGAATGATCTCCAATCATTCAGATTTTGGAGAGAAAAATTGGGGATGTTGGAATCAGGAGGAGGTGATCTCTGATCATTTCAGCTATCACTGTTTTAGGTGGTTTCAGTTGCCTACAATGTAAAACATTAACAACACATTGAAGATGTTTAAACTCTTCTTCCCTCTACAAGTGAGGCATAGTTAATGTCAGTCCCATTGTAGGGAGGGGAATTGTGTTTCTAGTCTGCATCATATTAAACTGGAGAGGGAAAAGAAGTATGTTAGTTCTAGAAGATGTTTTTAGGTATGACGGGTAGCTTAAAAAGCCTTGTCAATGATCAGTCTAACATCCAACTTGGGATGCTTATAAATGGCCTCATTGGGGAAGAATCCCCTTAGCACATAAAGAATCATGTCATTGATGCAAGGTTCATTTTAAGACACCTCTATAAAATTGTAGGTGGAAAATACCTGGCGAATATCCCCGGAACCAGTTTCAGCGAAAGGCGAATTTGACAGTATTCCAAAACAAAAATTTCACCTATTTTTTCATGGCTCCATCATTGACGTGTGACAACAAGACGTCAATAATCACTCCTGACGCGCGTCAATGGCTCCAATCGACGCGTCACTGTTCTCCACCGACGCGCACATCATCGGCTCCATTGACTCGCGTCACTGGCTCCAATTGATGTGCGTCAGCAGAGCCAACGACGCACGCCACCGGCTCCATTGACATGTGTCACGGCTCCATTGACGTGTGTCATCGGCTCCATTGGCGGCGGCGTCGCGGCTCTAATTGACGCACGTCACTAGCTCCATTTGATGTGCGCCATCGCTCAATTTGACGCACGTCGCTAGCTCCATTTGACACACGTCACTGGCTCGTATTGACACGCATCACTGGCCCATATTGACGCACGTCACTGGGTCCTCTTGATGCATGTCACTGGGTCCTCTTGACGCGCGCGTCACTAGTCCTTCGACACGTCGTCGACTCCTACTAATGCGCGTCGCCGGCTTACCGACGCACGTCAATTGAAGCCATTGACGCCTCGATTTAGCCTATAAATACCCTTCAACCGGTCATTTTTCTCCCTCCCGCTCTTGAATTTTTACAGGTCTCAATCATTGTCAAAGACGCAAGTACAACTATAATGTCAACTTCACATGCTTCCCAACTGCAAGTTCAGAAAAAAATCAAGAGAATCCAATTCA
Source organism: Taxus wallichiana var. yunnanensis (assembly GCA_018340775.1). NCBI lineage: Eukaryota > Viridiplantae > Streptophyta > Pinopsida > Cupressales > Taxaceae > Taxus > Taxus wallichiana. The sequence continues at coordinate 935,814,272 of CM031242.1, forward strand.
ATCGATTTCCAAGATCAACTACAGGAATCCCTTATGCCCTCACATCCATACTGTTTTAAATATGTCTTCAGAATATAAAGATTTGATGGATGCGTGTGAATTTACAGGGCTCGTTAATATGCCCCATTTCGAAATAGATCCGGATATTTTGAATTACCTTCTGTCATCCTACAATTCAGAGGACGACATTTTTTATGTGACTCTGAACGATGGCCAAATGTTCCAATTCAGTATCGAAGCAAATGACATCCATCGGTTTACGGGCCTTCCGTTCAAAAATTTACCAATTGTTACAACCAAGGCAACACTCGTGGAAGAAGACAAGAAATTACTCGAATCAAAGTTTGGTTTCCATGTTGATTGTAAGTATAATTCGTTTTAATTCATATTTTTTATTCTGTTTTTTTATTCTGATACAATTTGTTGTTATAAATTTATAGTAATTTTCACTCTTTCACATTTGCAGCCCATGTCAATAAATCCAGGCGTGGTGTGGATACACAATCAATTGCACACCACTTTCTTGCTGCACTTATTTCATTTTTTCAATCCAGAATTGTTTTGCAGGGTCGCCAAACTGATATACCAAATTGGGCCATTGCATACATTGTTGCCACTATCTCAAAACAAAAATTCGATTGGTGCACATATCTATCCAAAAAAATAAGAACTGAACTAACAAATTCAAAACTTTCTGAAAAACCTGTCATTTATTCAACAAACTATCTCCTTGGCCTTTATTATGAGGCACTTTTAAATTTAAGAGATAAAAAAATTCCTACTTGCACTGATGAGGAGTTGATGAAGTTGTCAATTCCATTTGAAGAACAACAGGTATAAAGTATTTAGTTTGTATTTCAATTTTCGACATTACACTGCGCAGTTATTAACACTTAAATGTTAATTTTTTGCAGAGAAGATATCTTGAAGCCCTTCCCCGAAAAAAGGCGTTATCGAGAGGAAGAGGCCAACAACACGCTGAGGCTTCGGGGGACTCCCAATCTGAAATGGAAGCTCACTCCTCTCCAAACCCTCAATAGTTTGAACTCGTTAAACACCAGAGAAGTAATACCTTCTCATATATTATTTACAAATTCCAAAGTTGCATATTTATTTTTCAATTTAAATTTTAACCAAATGAATTGACAACATTTAATATTGATGAATTGCAGGGACTTTGGAACATACACCTATTTCACAAACTCAACCTTCTTCCCCAACTCACTCCATACAGTCGCATGCATTCATATCTTCTGAACAGACACTGAGTACAACTCCTACAAGGCCACCCGTAGCACCGAGAAAAACAACCCCTCGACAACAAGGTACAACTCTTCGATAGTACGTTTAATTTCGAAATTTTTGACTTTATGAATTGTTTTCCTATTTTTCATTTTTTTCTTGTACTTTTCAGCACATGTCAGTCCTGATCAAACCGCGGCACCGACACCCACTCAACCAATAATTTTTAAAATGCCAACCAGAGGAACAGTGAAAAAGAACATTGGTAAACGCATGCCTTTTGCTCCGGCCCCTAGTGGGACACTAAACATTGCCTCCTCCTTTCGAATTCCAACTCTCTCACTTGGTGGCTTGCCCAGTGCAACGGGCATATCTATTTTGAACAATATAAATTTAGATGAAGATTATTTGGGCATTGATAGCAATGACCCAACTGGTTTTTTCGATACCCGCGAGATGATTCAAGGCCAGCAGGTATACTTCAAATTTCAATTTAAATATGCTTTACAATTTTGAATTACATTTCGATTTAAATTTATTTATCTAAATCTTGATTAATTTTTTCACAAATAGGATCAGCCCACCCAAAGGCAGAAACACGTAGCAGTTGATCTTGGTGAAAGCCCCCATACTTCTCCAGCAAGATCGTCTTCATCAGATTCAGATAGTGAACAGTTGCCACCTTTTCCTTTGGAGAACTTAATTGGTTATGATTGTCAATCCCATGTCAGTGAGTTTATTCTTCCTCATATCAAACAACTTATAGAATGGGAGAGAAGGGCTAAAGTTCTTATCAATGAGATTATTAGTTGTTATGAAAATTATTGGCAACGGGATAGTTTATACGCTGCAGTCCAGAATCAACCTGCGAAGATGGATTCCTTACTTACCCAAGTAAGAAGTGGGACTGTCACGTATAACAACAACTATAAAGATGACATTTTAGATAAGGCATTAAACAAATTGGAAAATATTAGTGCCGAGGCCCAGGCATATTTTAACAAATGGTCCAAGGACAAGGATTTGGTAGCAATCGCAAATGCCGAAAGAGATAGAGCGGTTGTAAGTACTATTACATTCAAACAATCATTCTTGTTAATTTGAAATTTTCATTTTTTAGTAATATTTTGAATTGACATTACTCTTTTTGTGCAGTTGAAATATGAAAATTTGAAGAGTCAGGTGAAGGTTTTGCAAGTTCACTTGGAAACAACAAAGAATAGCTTATCCATAGCAAAAAAAATTTGAAGCAAAATATTGTTTTGGTTAACAAACAAAACAATACACTAAAGCGGATAATTAAAGAGCATGGTTTCGACCCTGACATATTATTCAAAGCTAAAGCAGCAGCTGATCCAAATTTGTTGTCGCAGGGAGATGCGACAAATCAAGAAGAAAGAATTTTAAAAAATCTAGACAGTGCTGCAGAAGATCTTATAAGTTCAGGGGTTATTTCTGGTGTTGGGGAAAGAGGTACAACCACAGTGGAAGAAGCCGTTGGGGAAGAGAGCAGAGGAGTAGAATTGGATAAAGAAAAAGAGGGTTTTGAAAACTAGAAACTTTTATTATTGAGGAAACTTTAAATATTGAATTTGAAAACTTCTACTATTGAGTATGTACTATGGTATTTGAATTTAATTATATGGATTTATATAGTCTTTAATTTTAATTGCATTAGATGGTGATTATCATGAATTATATGTATGTTTCTTGTTTACTTGCATTGTCATGAATTGTATGTGGACGTAGATGATGAATGATGATAATTGATAATTAATGATAGATGATGCTGAAAGACGATGAATGACGATAATGATATGATATATATGGACGATGATCAATTTAATGTGGACGTAGATTTATCATCAAGCACAGTAATTCTTCTTCTCTAGACTTTTGTAATTCTTCTTCTCTAGAATGGATATAGATGATAAATAAATGGAATGTGTTATAATGGATATAGATGACATTAATGATTAGAATGGATATAGATGACATTAGAACGAATAGAATTGTAATGATATGATTATGAATTATTTTAAAAAAACTGAATTGTTTTAATAAATTTAAATTAGATAAATAATTGTGTTAATAATAATTGTAGTGTCAGGAGTCAGGATATGATAATGATATGGTGATGATATGATATATATGGATGATGAGGAATTTTATGTGGACTTATATTTAAAATTGTATAATGTATTGTTTATCCCACAGTTAAAAAAATATATCAAAGGATTTTGCACATATAAAAAATAAATTAAATATAATTCTAAGAAATCAAGAAAGAATCATCACTGGCAAGAAATTAAACATAATTGCAAATATGATAGGGTTTAGCTTACCTCTTGCGTATTAGATTGCTGTGAAATCATCAAGGGTAACGTGCTATGAAATCATCAAGGGTAAGCGTATTAGATTGCTGTGAAATCTTGCGTATATGATAGGGTTTGTTTTACCTGACATTGTAGATAGAGGGGTGAGTTGCCTGACATTGTCAGTCCTGAGAAGTGCCAGCAACATCTTTAAATATATAGACCAACAATATCTTTAAATAAATGTAAATATATAGAATTAGACCTATAACATCTTTAATGATAACAAGAGCTGAAAAAATGTAAAGTAACAAACAATAAGATTATGTTGAAGAAGATACCTATTTAAAATTGAAATCATCACCGGTAATGTGCTAGATCTTTGTCTTAAAAAAATTCAACACAAAAAATGGATTAGTAGATAGATGGGTGAGTTTCCTGACATTGTCAGTCCAGAAATTGACAGCTTCCTCGGACGGATGTCAACCCACGTTTTCAAAAAATAAAAAGATTGTATTTAACTAAATGTAAATACATAGACTGTAACATCTTTAATGATAACCAGCTGATTAAACTACTTGTAGTTCTCCAAGTGTCATGGAAGAGTAGAGGTTAGAAAAGTGTAAATGAAGATGGAGCCCTAATTTTATCCTCAAAACTTGGTAACATTGCTTGGCTTGTATTTAATTAAGGGATAGAGATATGTGATAAGGGTAAGAAGATAGATATAATCAAAATCGGATAACTCATGTATATGGTGACTTATGAAAATTAATTCTTGATCAATCAAATATAAGTTGACTAAGGTAATGTGTGAATTTGAAAAGATGACTATTGTAAGTATAAAAGGCTAGTTTATTGGAAATGTGAAAAATAATTAGAGGGTCATCCACATCTATTACAATATGATGGAGCACCAACACATTAAAAAACATTGATATAAAAATGCATCATCTTTGGTAGTTAATCTATCACAAGACTCTCAACCTTAAGTTTTCGACAAAAAATTTGGTTTTAGACAACTTCATAAATCCCTTGCTTGAGGATCAATTTTTTCATCTTAGGAAACTTTTGGGAGTGAAGGCAATTTTCATTAAGGTGGGATAGTTCAGTGTTCCTCCTTCATTCCCTTTATTAAAGTACATATTAAGGGGGGATGTCAGTGTATTTAAATAACCATACACTATTGTATATAATTAAGGTGCACTTGTAATATTAGTTGTATTTTAGTATTTGGATAATTCACCCATTAGTGTACATTTATCCACATATATTAATAGGGAAGAGTATGAACCAATTTATTGACTTGATTATCTTCATTATTAATAGAAAAGTAAATTTTCCTTACAAGTTAACTACTCTCCAAGGCTAATAATAGCCTCTACTTGTTTTTATAAAAGTATGGAGAGCTAGTGTTAGTGATCAATCTTGTGGAAGAGAGTTTTTATTACTATGAAGAATTCAAGCCATAACATCTTAATAAAATTGTGGTACTCATGATACTCTCGGTAAATTTGTGTTATGTCTTTACTTTAATCTTTCATTAATTAATCATGTATACATGCTTGTGGGTGTTTGTTTTATGGTTTTTAACTACGATTTTGGAGAGTAAATTGTACATTAATAATCATCCCAAATATTTCAATTCAAATTTTCAATGATGACATCTTCAAAATGTGACACTTTCTTTTTTCTTATCAATAGCTTCATCAAACTCGATGTTGTCTTTTGTAGAATGTGACGTGCGACAACAAGACGTCAATAATCACTCTCGACGCGCGTCGATTCAAGCGTCGAACGTCAATGGTCTTGACTATTGCGCGTCATCCGCTTCTATGCGCGCATGTCACGGCTTTATTGAGGCGCGTCAGCGGCTTATTGACGCGCGTCACTGGATCCTATTGACGCGCGTCACTGGCTCCTATTGACGCGCCATCGGCTCCATTGGCGACGCGTCCATCGGCTCTTATTGACGTGCATCACGGGCTCTCGATTCTATATCAGCGCTCGACGCGCCATCCTGGATCCTATTGATGTGTGACAGCTAGGACTATATCGCGTCAGCTAAGACCTTTGACGCGCGTCAATTGAAGCCATTGACGCCTGATTTAGCCTATAAATACCCTTCAACCGGTCATTTTCTCGTTTTCACCTTCCCGCTCTTGAATTTTTACAGGTCTCAATCGTTGTCAAAGACGCAAGTACAACTATAATGTCGACTTCACATGCTTCCCAACTGCAAGTTCAGCAAAAAAATCTAGAGAATCCAATTCAATCGATTTCCAAGATCAACTACAGGAATCCCTTATGCCCTCACATCCATACTGTTAATATGCCCCATTTCGAAACAGATCCGGATATTTTGAATTACCTTCTGTCATCCTACAATTCAGAGGATCACATTTTTTATGTGACTCTGAACGATGGCCGAATGTTCGAATTCAGTATCGAAGCAAATGACATCCATCAGTTTATGGGCCTTCCATTCAAAAATTTACCAATTGTTACAACCAAGGCAACACTCGTGGAAGAAGACAAGAAATTTCTCGAATCAACGTTCGGTTTCCATGTTGATTGTAAGTATAATTCGTTTTAATTCATATTTTTTATTCTATTTTTTATTCTGATACAATTTGTTGTTATAAATTTATAGTAATTTTCATTGTTTCGCATTTGCAGCCCATGTCAATAAATCCAGGCGTGGTGTCTAAGATGTAGCATTTCTGAGTACATGTAATTTTTGCAATGCTAGGGTCTAAGATGAGCTTTGTAACTTTGTTTGACCTGATGAGTGCAGTGGAAAAGTGTGTACTTGAAAGTATACTGGCGTGGGCAGAGTTTAAACAAAAAAAAGATCTTAAGAAAACTGATGGAACCAAGAAGGGGAAATTAATTGATGTTCCCAAACTTGATGATGCAAATCAAGCAGGGGGGAAGAATTCTGATCAATGTACTTTAATATTAACGGAGGGTGACTCAGCCAAGGCTCTTGCTGTAAGTGTTTGTGCCTTGAATCAGGGAAATGTGAATACTGAATTTGGTAGTATTGTGACATGTTTCGACATCACTTTCCAATTTAATTTTTTGTTATTTTAGTTATCTTTATCCTATCAGGTGGCAGGAATATCTGTTGTTGGTCAAGATTATTATGGCGTGTTTCCTCTCAGAGGTAAGCTGCTCAATGTCAGGGAAGCTACCACTCACCAACAAATGGAGAATAAAGATAAAATCCTTGGTCTACAGGAAGATAAAATATATGACAGCATTAAATCTTTAAGATATGGCCATCTGATGATAATGACAGACCAGGTACATGATCTTTGTCTAGCTATTTAGTTTCTGCTTAATTTTGACACATCCTTTCTAGTGAGATCCTTTTTGACTTGTCCTTTGTCTCTTAAAGGACCATGATGGTTCCCACATCAAAGGATTGCTGATCAATTTCATACTCCTATTGTCAGGGTAAATGTTCCCCCTGTATTTGGTTGAGTGTATTGAGACTCTTTATATTTGTTTTTAAGCCTCCAGAGGTTATGTATCTCCATGTCTAGATTGTTGTGTTATCTTTTTACACCATTCCTGAGTATGAAGCTTGGAGAGAATCATTGAGTGGATCGATAACTGGCTGGACCATAAAGTACTACAAAGTAATGCTAGTTTGTTTTCTCTTTATATGTTTTTAAGTTCTGGTTTTGTTCACTTGTTGATTAGGTATCACTTGTTGCTTGGACCATACAGGGTTTGGGCACAAGTACTTCTAAAGAGGGCAAGGAGTATTTCATAGATCTGGACAAGCACAAAAAAGATTTTGTGTGGGTTGATGAGAAAGATGGAGATGCAATTGAGCTGGCCTTCAGCAGGAAGAAGATAGAGGCCAGAAAAAACTAGCTGAGACAATTTGAGGTAGTTAGGCCAGGGGAGCAAGGTGAAATGAAATCTGAATTAAAATGATATTCATTTCAACACTAACAAGTTAACAGTTGCCACCTTTTCAATCAGCTTATTCTTCAGTGAGTTTATTCTTCCTCATATCAATCAGCTTATAGAATGGGAGAGAAGGGCTAAGGTTCTTATCAATGAGATTATTAGTCGTTATGAAAATTATTGGCAACGGGATAGTTTATACGCTGCAGCTGATCCAAATTTGTTGTCGCATGGAGATGCGACAAATCAAGAAGAAAGAATTTTAAAAAATCTAGACAGTGCTGCAGAAGATCTTATAAGTTCAGGGGTTATTTCTGGTGTTGGGGAAAGAGGTACAGCCACAGTGGAAGAAGCCGTTGGGGAAGAGAGCAGAGGAGTAGAATTGGATAAAGAAAAAGAGGGTTTTGAAAACTAGAAACTTTTATTATTGAGGAAACTTTAAATATTGAATTTGAAAACTTCTACTATTGAGTATGTACTATGGTATTTGAATTTAATTATATGGATTTATATACAATCTTTAATTTTAATTGCATTAGATGGTGATTATCATGAATTATATGTATGTTTCTTGTTTACTTGCATTGTCATGAATTGTATGTGGACGTAGATGATGAATGATGATAATTGATAATTAATGATAGATGATGATGAAAGACGATGAATGACGATAATGATATGATATATATGGACGATGATCAATTTAATGTGGACGTAGATTTATCATCAAGCACAGTAATTCTTCTTCTCTAGACTTTTGAACTTGTTTTAAGATAATTATTCTCTATACTTGTAACGATATGATCATAATGTCATTAGAATGGATAAAGATGATAAATAAATGGAATGTGTTATAATGGATATAGATGACATTAATGATTAGAATGGATATAGATAACATTAGAACGAATAGAATTGTGTTAATAATAATTGTAGTGTCAGGACTCAGGATATGATAATGATATGGTGATGATATGATATATATGGATGATGAGGAATTTTATGATATGATATATATAATTCTAAGAAATCAAGAAAGAATCATCACTGGTAAGAAATTAAACATAATTGCAAATATGATAGGGTTTAGCTTACCTCTTGCGTATTAGATTGCTGTGAAATCATCAAGGGTAAGCGTATTAGATTGCTGTGAAATCTTGCGTATATGACAGGGTTTGTTTTACCTGACATTGTAGATAGAGGGGTGAGTTGCCTGACATTGTCAGTCCTGAGAAGTGCCAGCAACATCTTTAAATATATAGACCAACAATATCTTTAAATAAATGTAAATATATAGAATTAGACCTGTAACATCTTTAATGATAACAAGAGCTGAAAAAATGTAAAGTAACAAACAATAAGATTATGTTGAAGAAGATACCTATTTAAAATTGAAATCATCACCGGTAATGTGCTAGATCTTTGTCTTAAAAAAATTCAACACAAAAAATGGATTAGTAGATAGATGGGTGAGTTTCGACATTGTCGGATCTCAGAAATAATGACTTCCTCGGACGGATGTCAACCCACGTTTTCAAAAAATAAAAAGATTGTATTTAACTAAATGTAAATACATAGACCTGTAACATCTTTAATGATAACCAGAGCTGAAAAAAATGAATAGTAACAAACAATAAGATTAAGGGGAAAAAGATACCTGCTTAAAGTTGAAATCATCACTGCCACTGGTAATGAGCTAGATCTATGTTTTAAAAAAACCCAACACGAGAAATGGATTAGTAGATAGATGGGTGAATTGCCTAACATTTTTAGTATATAGACCTGTAACATCTTTAATGATAAAGATAAAAGATAGATAAAGAAGATACCTATTTAAAGTTGAAACAATCCATTATCAACAGCTTCATCAAACTCGATGTTGTCTTCTGTAGAATGTGACGAAGAGCCAATTACACTCTCAAGGTTGGGAATATTTGTACTTGTAGCTGTATTATTCACACCTCTTCTTTCGCAAAGGGAATTCCAGTGCGCAATTGCTCTGTCGAACGGAAAGGTTTCGATGGAGTATCGAGAAACATAACACCTCATGCAACTTTCCAGATTTTTATCCAACCTGTTTCTCAGTTTTGATTTTATAAATGACAATGCACTGAAAACCCTTTCATCCTCCACAGACCCCAAAATCATTGTTTGGCATAACTCATATAATCTAAAATATTCACTGATATCTTCTTGTAAGATAGAACTTTGATAGATTCCTCGCCACAGCCTTGTAATAGCACCACTTTCAGAAGGTTGATCTAAATTCTTATATTGGTTCCTCATTGTTGTTGCAAAATTTGTTGACTGAAACTTTAATAAATCGGCATTCAGTATACCTTTGATTTCCATACCCTTGAGCTCTGACGTCTTTGTAAATTGTTCCATTATTGTACCCATTGATTTATGGAAATGCTTTCTGACAAAGTCTGCACGGCCACCTTCTATATTCCAAAAATTAGGATTCATCACACCCATGGCTTCCAGAATTTTATCTTTACAGAAACGTTCCCTAATTTCTGATGACAAGGTTTCTGAAATTTTTTTAAGCTTTATTCTTGTTTCAACTATAATCAGACTCAAACAAATTACGTGTCACGGGAACATCTTTCGTTACGATCTGTAATATCTTGACGTTTTTGCAAAATGTGCATTGGTATTTCCCTCCCATTACATAGTGATGCAGAGGTGATCGTGGATATTAAATCTCAAAAAGGTGTTAGGATTTTTAAGATCTAATAAATCTTTCCAATTTTCAAAAATAGGTGCATCAAAACTATCCTGGGAACAATACAATATATCAAGACTTTGACATACCATTTTTCTCATCCGTATAAAATCCACAATATAGATTAATCTACCATGTGCATGCTTCATCAGTGTATTGATCTCCTTTAACATTGGAAGAATACCAACCAATGTAAGCAATGTCTCCAAATCAGTTAAACGGAACAACAAGTCCCTTGCCCTATCAACTTCATGACGGTATTTGTGCATGAAACCAACCAATGAAGGATACTCCTCACGAACTCTGCATGCAGGTTCATACAAAGAGATCCATCTAGTCTCCACATCCTTCAGAAGTTTTTTGCCATCTGTAATTCCAATTGCAAATTTTTGGAACTCGAGAAAATGCTTTGGGCTGCTTGACATATAGGCATGAAGTTCTCTTATAAGGTCTTCTAATTTAGCAACATTTTCGTGGTTGCTTACCATTTTATACGCTAAATTCATTCTGTGAGCCATACAGTGAATTGGTAGCATATATGGGGCCACTGTTGTTTGTAATCTAACACAGAGCCCTGTTCGGTGACCCTGCATGACAGATGCACCATCTGCTCCAACGCATACCAACTTCGTAGCAATTTCATAATCAGTCATTCCAGCAACATCTTTCAAATGAGAAACAACTATTTTATATAGGTTTTCGGCATTGCAGTTTTCAACCATTTTCATAACACCCAACAGATGAGGTGTCCTTATATGATTTTCTAAAGTATAGATGTGGATACATACCCATGCGGTGTTGTCGACTGTTGTCACTTCATCAATTGAAAGAGAGATAAAGTTTGCTTTTTTTACATTCTCTTTCAAATCTTCCTTCTCTATCATCGAGAGGCATTTTGCCATTTCCCATCCACTACTTTCAGACCAATGAGACTGAGGTACATTCAGCATTCCGTTAAATTGATACAAAACTTTGAAATCGAGGAAATCCGAAATCGCTCTTCCTTTTTTTAGTATTTGAAAAAGAGTAGAGAATTGTATGAATTTTGCATGTAGATTTGTTTCTTTCATCTTACCAATATGCGATGTGATCGTTCCTCCCTTTTCCAACAAATGTCTGTGTTTTTTCTGCTCTGCCTCATATTCCGCTGCGTATCTAACATGCATGCATTCTTTTTCAGTTTTCCACCTATGTGTTTTGATTTTCTGGCCATCCGCCCCCGTTACAGTTAAATATTGTTTTCCACAATGTTTTTCTATAGTGTCCAGCTTCAGTTGCATTTTTTGTTGCTTTCCCAATTTCCACGTACATATTGTACATGTACATTCAGATGGGATTTCTTCATAATTAGATGATTGTACAGGTTCAATAAACAGAAATTTAGTTGCCCAATCAAACTTGTATGTCCTGCCAATGGTCCACATATTCTTGTTCGTTTTAATGCTTTACTTTTTTGAGTAGAATTTTGAGCAATATCACAATCACCTAGTTTCCTCTTTCTTGGACCGGAGTTTGATTTTGATTTCTGTCTTCCATTTTGTTGAGTGTTTGTATCTGTGATATCTAGCTGCACTTCTAGTTGCACCCCAACAGGAACAATATCTTCAAGATCTGGCATATTATCGTAGGTTTCATTTGTTTGACTTTGATACTATGCAGAATGCATGTCCACCTCAATAATACCTTCCACACAGTCAGTATTCTGATTCTTTGTGGTGGCATCTATATGATTGGTATTTACAATATCTGTATCCGCAGAGTTTCCAAAATACTTGAAGAGTGATTTCTGAGATTTCTTACTTACTTTTAGGTTATTCGTATTCTTTGAGCTGGCACCTTCCATTATTCTGAAAAGAGTCTGCGTCAGCAAAAGAACCAAGTAGCGACTATGTCCAGTGTCTGAGGTCTTCTCACGCGTCCCCTGTCTGAGGTCTTTATCACATGTCAACTCTGCACTTGTCACGCGTCAACACTTCCCAAGTCGCGCATCAACACTTCCTCTATCGCGCGTCAACACTTCCTTTGTCGCGCATCAACTTCTTTGCCCAAGTCACGCGTCAACACTTCCTCTGTCGCGCGTCAGTATAGCTGTTGTCGCGCGTCAACAATGCCCTTGTCGCGCAACAACAATGCCAAAGCAATCAATGATGAATCTGAATCTCTGGTGCTTAAGGGTATGCGAGTTCAAATTTCACAGTATTGGTAATTTGTTAAGCTACTTGAGGTATACTACCCGGTGAATCAGCTAGGTTTTTATAGGAGATGTTTTCAAATGAAGGCGAAGCCAACCCCCCAAAAAAAATATACTATATATTTTAGGCGAACAGGACACCGACCCACTCCGAATAATTCACCTTTTCAAATTTTCCTAAAATGAAATTTTTGCCATATTACGAATATTCACCGCTAAAATTATCCTCCCTGCATTGATGAAGGCACATGCCCCACATGTCACTTCAAAAAAAGGATTGGAGTCTAAATATAAATGTAACAATCAAAAGCAAATAACATGAAAGCACTCTACAATAATTTTTTAATCCATAACATGCAATAAACAAAACAAATGAATAAATACTTCAATCAATATTGAAACCCACCTGAAGTTCGTTTAGAGATGACACTCTCTTCTTTATTGCAGGAGAATGAGAATCACAAATACCCTACAAAAAAGTGAAAAAGAAGTTAATAAAACTAAATATATCTATACTTATTCAATTAGTTACATCAAAAACAACCCTATTTTCGACGAGATTATAAATTGATCAATGAATAGTTGAGCACCAATTTTCAAAGGTACAAATTAATATAGAGGTAATTTTACAATATTTTGAGAAAGGGGGTAAATTATGAGGGGCCTACTATTAAGTTGATAGATGTCTAAAACTAGTGGTATTTGTACCAAAGAAATTTGTATGGTTGATCCATACACATGAATATTGAATGTACATCTTTCAAGAAAACAATTATCTCAAGTTGTGCCTAAATTGAAAGGGAGGAATGTAAAAATCCATAAATGAGCAATGATGTCGAGCATTTTTTGGGCTACCATGGAATTTGAAACTATGTTATCTATCAAAAATGTTCTTTCATTATGTTTTGATGCATTTGCATATCCTGTTTCAAAGGTGGTTGTTTGCCTTTGGCCATTTTCAATTTCCCCAAAGCTTTTGTTCATGCTCCGAAATACCAGTTTTTATCTTCACATGTAGATTGGTTGCCTAACTTGGGGCCTAATGATTCATTGCAGTGAATAGAAACAACATTCAAAGCTCCAACCTTATGATTCCCAATGATTTCTTGAGACTGAGGCACAAAGGAGTTGACAAATACCTTGCTTTTGTAACTAACTACACCTCCTCTCATTGACTTCGGCATATTCTCACTACACTACACTCTATACATATATTGCACCCATACACATGTCACCGGCATGCTTGCCTTCTAGAATAATGTGACCAAAAAATATGTCTTTAGGTGTGATTCTAAATAAGCTTCTGATTATGCACGAGAAAAGAAACACAACGAATAATTATGGTCTTAAACCTTGCACCATTGGATGGAATGATTTATGGGCATGGCTCTTCACATGTATGATGACATAATGAGAATCAAAGAAAATATAAATGAGAAATATATAATTGGCTATGGTGTTACAAGCATTGTTTATAAATGTATCCTAAAGAAATGTAATCGAATTGCTATAAAGAGATTGCACAGTCACTACCCACAAAGCTTGCGTGAAGTTGGAACTGAGCTTGAAACAGTTGGAAGCATCAAGCATAGGAATCTTGTGATTCTACATGGATATTCACTTTCTCCACTGGGCCTTTTATTTGCCTTCTTATGCAAGGTGTACTTAGTTGATAAGCAGTCAGTTTATGAAATAAATGGAAACAAGATTACAAAGTGTATTCCCTTTTTGGGTGTCTGGTTTAGCTCCTTTAACTTCACTATTGAGTACTACCGAGTCGCCTTTTCTTGTACAACAGGCGGCTCTGCCAAAAAATGCACCTAAAAGAGTACACTCCACTCTTAAGCTAGATAAAATAGATTATGCAAACAAAAGGTGGCTTGATGCAGATTTATTGATTTTCAATTCTGGACATTGGTGGACACCTAATAAACCTTTCCAATTTCGATGGAGGGAAATTGAATCGCCAGGTGTTTGTGTTAATGTCCTCCAATATTAGTCCAAAGTAAGACAAGTAGACTTGAATCCCAAAGCTTATTTTTCAACACTGGTAAAGCTTTTGTTACAGAAACTAGTACTTTGTCATAATTGTTGGTCAATTATATTGTTTATAATCAATTTCATTGTACCCACCTGAAAAAATCCCCAACACTTGGAGCAAGAAGAAAGGAGGAGTCAAGACTATTATCACTCAACCAAAACAACCCGTCGTCAATACTACCCTAAGAAGAAAGGAGGATTCAAGACTACTATCACTCAACCAAAACAACCTGTCTGTAAATACTACCCTCTACTTTGATAGCACCTCCACTACTTCTTTACTCAATGTTTATTTCATGTTATGAAGTAAAAAAATATTGTAGAGTACTTTCATTTTATTTACTTGTGATTTCTTGCAAGATCAGCCAAGGACGAATGGTGCTTTGTAAAATATTGACATTCTGTATCAATGAGGCCTCAAGCTGGATTATTGTAACATATCAAGCATGGCTTCAAAGCCTCAAAAGGGAAGTGATGCATTAGTAGCACTATGCCCAACTCTACAAAAATGTTCAAAAAAATATTAACTACTTAACTAAATCAATATATTTATATGTAGTTGTTTTTCCAATCTCTGGGTTTTTTACACCTATGATATCTAGGAAAAGCATATTGTTGCGAGTATGTGCTTCCGCATTCCTTTCAAGTAACCCAGTTTATGCTTTTCCAACATCCAAAGATTGATTGTGTTTTCTGTTTATTTTTGGACACTCGAGAGCAAGCAATTGCAAAGAAGCAATACAGAAAATGCTTCTTCTCTGAATTTTTCACAAAACCAAAAATCTTAGACCTTGAGCAAGATGTATGAAATATACCTGCATTGTTTCTGATTTCTTATCAAAATTGCCCTTTGTTGAACATTCCAATTTCCAAATCCGTAAGCTCCATAGCATTCCAATTTTTATTGTGTTTTTAGTACAATGATATGTATTTATACTTATAACCTTCCTTTATCATCCTCATTTCTCTTTCGTTGACTTCCTGATTTATGCTGGGCGAGTCAACATGGATTCAAGTTAAATATTGATTCTTCATGCTGCGGTTGATCATTCCTTTGTGCTTTCTAAAATCTTGGGATTTTGTTGTATTTGCATATTTTATATGTATATAATATGTTTGTTAGGATATTTAGTTTATGTTTTCATAAATTTTACTTGATTTTCATTTTGTCCTGGTTAGGCTCATGTTTTAAATGTTAGCCCATGCTTATTAGGATGTCTGAGTTCAAATCTCAACTGCAGAGAATTTCTTCAGTAGGTTTTATAGTTGTCATATTGAGTAGAGATTTGTAGAATCATGTGGTATTGAGATATGGACAAACAATATGCTTGGTTTGAGTCTGTGTTCCATTATTTTAGTTTTGATTTGGTGAGGCTTATGGCTCAAATGTTAATCCCCATTTAGATGTTTGAGTTCAAATTTTGATGAATTTCTTGTGTTGATTTAGTTTGTTATGTACCTAATCAGTGACCTGTAGACTTGAGTCATCTAATTCAAAGTTGAAAGCTCCTCCTATAGGGATCTATCAACTCTAATCTTTGTTCCATGCAAATCCGAAACAACATCTTCAAAGGTTTTGGCAACAACAAGTGCAGGATATGAGACAAATTGCAGGTAATCTCAGTTTTGCTTTTCCATTCATAATTCTAAATAATGCATTGAATTTCCTTTCTCTACATGATTGGACCAATTCCATGGAGTTTCCTCCCTTAACATTTATACATTGATGTAAAAGTAGGGTTTATATGTTCAATAAAGTCTCATCACTCAGAAACTCATTCAGGTTTTCCTTTTCCTTCCTTGGAAGAATTCATGGAGCATCAACTTCCTAAAACTCCCTTAATTTATGTGTTGCTGATGATTTTAATCTTGATGTTAGGATTTGTCTCAATAACAAAGAATTGATGAGCTAATGATAAGTGCAGAAGCTCCAGTCTTATTTTCAAGGCTGTGAGCTTTTCATTCTAGAGCTCACCCTGCGTTCATGGTTACATACTAAGGAGAACAAGAGGCGTACATTGCAGGAGTTGTAAACAAGGGTGATATCCTTGATTTTCTTGTCGACATTGTCCATAGAGATGATATAAAGGTATAGTTTTGGGCCCTTTCCAATTCTTTTTGTGGTTTAGATATACTTAGCCATCTTCTAATAGGGTTCCTTTTACCCTACTACTGTCTATTGTAAGATGATGTATTTTGATGTACCATATATCTACTTTGGTCATTTTCATATATTAATATAATTTCATGTAATTTCTGCATGAATCAATACTTTTTGTAGGATTGTAACAGATTTCAAAGCATATTTATAATAATTTTTAGCGAGTTACATTAGAAGGGATGTTAGATAACATGATTAGTTGTGTAATAGTTGAATACAAATGCAAGTGAGACATGTAATTTTGCTAATACTCACTCTCAAGAATGTAGTGAATGTGAAGTGTTGTTGTCAAAGTAGATTGAAAGAATGACTAAGTGCTTTAACATATTATGTCTCCATGAAACTAAAATGAGACAGAATATGCAATTATATATAAACAAATTTGAAATGGTTATGGTACATTCGAATTTCTTTACTACCTCAACGAGTTTGAGAGCATCATTTTTAGAGCTATTTTGTGCATATCTTACAATCATAGCATTTCATGAGACCACATTTCTTTAAGGCATTTTACAAACAAAAAGCGGTATATGTTATTTGTGTTATAGGGATGGTTTGTTTTTTTGTAGTTGTGTTTTTTAAACTATGGGTGATTGATTTTTATGTGTAGAAATTTTCAAGGAGATTGATCAAATGACGAGCCTTCTTAGAGAGAGTTTTTGGGTCAAGAATGTACAAAGGAATTGAGACTTGAAAATTACTTTTGTTTCCTAATTTACCATATAATGGTGAGTCATTTAGTCTAAAATACTATAGGGAGGAAATCAGTCTTGGCTTTAGAATAATGAGTTTCCTAATCTCGGAGGATGGAGTTGATGAAGTATATAACACATTCCCTAATGTCATGGTCCTCTTCGGAAAACATGCATGCCAAAGGGATATCATATGCACGTATATACTTGATAAAAGGTTTCTCATACCATGGTACCATGAGTGTAAGAAGAGATAGGAGTAATTTATTAATGTCCTCAAAGGCCTCATGCAAATATTGAGTCCACTAGATTACTTTATTTTTAGGATTTTATTGAATGGGTTGACAATGTATGTAATATTATGGATGAATCTGCATATAACCCATAACTTCCCCAAAATGGATTTGATTCCATAATTCACTTGTTGGTGGAACCATTTCAAGGATAACACAAATTTTAGTGGGATCAATGTCAATTCCTTTCTTAGATATGATATAACCTAGTAGTTTTTATCTCGTCGCCCTGAATACACATTTTTATGGGTTCAATGTGACACAAAACTCATTGGTTCACAGCACCATTATTCTACAGAAGGTATATTTAAATTTAATATATCATTACAGAGAAATTACAGTTTTCACAAGAAACATTATTCTACATAAGGTATATTTTAAATTTAATATATCATTACAGAGAAATTATAGTCTTCACAACACCATTATTCTATAGAAGGTATATTTTAAATTTAATATATCATTATAGCAGAAATTACAGTTTTCACAACACCATTATTATACATAAAGCATATTTTAAATTTAATATATCATTACAAAGTAGTAAATTACAGTCTTCACGGCACCATTATTCTACAAAAGGTATATTTTAAATTTAATATATCGTTACATGTTAGAAAATACAGTTTTCACAACACCATTATTCTACGAAGGTATATTTTAAATTTATTATATCATTACTAGAAAAAATTATAGTCTTCACAACACCATTATTCTGAAGGTATATTTTAAATTTAATAGATCATTATGGCGAAATTACGGTTTTCACAAAGACACCACATTCTACATAAGGTATATTTTAAATTTAATATATCATTACAAAAAAATTACAGTTTTCACAGCACCATTATTACCATGCATTGACATTGAACACCGAAATTTGTGAAGCTTGGTCATGATACAAGAGATTTTAAATGGGGTTTTACAAAAAATGAGCTAGGGTTTCAATGTAGAGGTAGATCAAAGAAAAAAATGAACAGAGCTCTGTTAAAAATGATTAGACAAAAACGTATCAAATTGGCTAGGGTTTTGTAAAAAATGAGCTAGGGTTTCAATTATTTTACGCCCAAATCCATGGGATCCTCCATTTTCACCAATAAAACAACTTATTTCATACCTAGTGCTTGTCAATGGCCTTGTTGGTCATCAGTGGCCACGCTAGTGGGCTCGTTGGGCACGGTCTGCACTTGTGGGCTCGGTGGGCAAATTGCAGTGCGTGTTATTTCATACTCGGTGCTCATTAGTGGCCATGCTAGTCTGCTCGGTGGGCTCATTGGGCACGGTCTTCTCGGTGGGCTCGGTCTAGTCTGGTCTATGTAATCTTCACACAAAGGAGGTGGGTGGAGGAAAAGTGAATTCCTCCGCAAAGCACCTCCAATATATAAACAGGGGTGTTCATGCGAATGCCCTTCGCACAAACCACATTCAATGCCATACGTGGCAAAATAATAACATATGTGTCACTTCGCGCAAACGTGGTTCGCACAAAGGGGGTGTTCGCACAAACCACTACTATTTACCACCCAACCACACTCCCCACTCGTGTTTTTGGGACAATAAGTGGGACACAACACCATGCATTGACCCTACATTGCAAACTATATTTCGGCAACAAGGAACAACCGATGCATAAGTTTCATTCTAGAATTTACTGCTCAACATGCGAGATTCAACCCCTCTTATTGAGGACTGGGAACTCCTAATGTCTCGCACAGACACACACCTAACTCAGCAAGAGCTCAAAAATTTTAAGGACGCACCACATTTGTTTGCAAAAAATGACCTCGTGGACTCCCACAACCTTCGAGATCTTTGAAGGTATGGAACGCCTCGATAGCCCAATCCATTATTGAAAGTAATCAGGCAGGCTGGACCAAGAAATCCTGATGATGATCAGTTGGAGCACAAAGTTTTGTTGTGCAAACAACAAAAAATCATGTTTATTGTAAATTTATGGGTTGACGCAGGCCTTGTAAATGGTGCTATAGGAACAATCACCGACATTGTCTATGATGCATCAATGCCACCACCAGCATTACCTTTATTTATTGTTTTCAAATTTGATAGATACAATGCCCATGTTGGGATCCCTCCAACCCGTTACATATTCCGATACCCCCTATTTTGAGAGGGAATCGAAGACAATTGCCGCTTAAAATGGCCGGTCATTAACTATCCACAAGTCCCAAGGACTTACTATGCATAGAGCAATTGTCGACATTGGAACCAATGAAAGGCAGGGTCTGACATTCACAACTTTCTCCAGAGTTGCCTCGCTTGCAAATCTGTGCATTTCACCTCTTTTCTCATTCGAAAGGTACTCAAAAATGTTGCACATAGCAACACTTAGAGCAAGAAAAAGGAGGAAGTAAGACTACTATCACTCAACCCTTCGTAAATACTACACTCGCTTTGATAGCACCTCCGCTACTACTTTACTCAACACTTCTTCTATCCTAGATGTCATTTCCATTCAAGGGGTATCAAATGTACTCATGTTTACCGGAAATAAAATTACCCTCAAAAGGCTACCATTCATGATATAATTCTTCTCATGTTAAGTTCAAATAAAGCAATCTGCAAAACGATACCACTCATGATATAAGATTTGTAAATGTATATGTACGAATTTGTAACAACTTTGAAATGAATAGATGAAACCTTTAAATGAAGTGGTTCATCTATATATCTACAATTACAAAATTACATGTTTCAACATACATGTTCAATTTTTCCTTTTTATTGTTGTCCGTTTCTTTATGTTGACCAACAACAACACTTAATGTCTTCATATGCACACAAATACCTATAAATTTAAAATGTCAAGAAAGGACCATGCAAATTATAGTTGTTTCCATCCAAAGCTTTGTACATTATATCACTTTTTTGCATTTTGAATAGTTTTAAGGGTAACACCTCATGTTTGCGCTTTTAAATGAAGTGACTCATCTATATTTCTACACATACAAAATCAATCACCCATAGTTTAAACAAACACAACTACAAAAAAAAAAACTATCCCTATAACACAAATAACATATACCCTTTTTGTTTGCAAAATGCCTCAAAGAAATGTGGTCTCATGGAATGCTATGATTGTAAGATATGCACAAAATAGCTCTAACAATGATGCTCTCAAACTTGTTGAGGTAATAAAGAAATTTGGAATGTACCATAACCATTTCAGATTTGTTTATATATAATTGCATATTTTGTCTCATTTTAGTTTCATGGAGAGATAATATGTTAAAGCACTTAGTCATTATTTCAATCTACTTTGACAACAACACTTCACATTCACTACATTCTTGAGAGTGAGTATTAGCAAACTTACATGTCTCACTTGCATTTGTATTCAATTATTACACAACTAACTGTTATCTAACATCCCTTCTAATGTATTTTGCAACATTTATTTTGGCTTTAATAGAAAATCAGTATTGTCAATCACACCCCTTATCAACATCAACTACAAAAATAATAACTATCTTTTCTAAATCTAATAACATATACCATTCGACGTTCACATTGCATTGTACACATGCGATCGCTAGTAAATTTTATTGCAACTATTTTCAATGGTCTACAATTAGATAAATATAGATTAAATTGAATGATTAATAAACACAAACCAAAATAGCAACTAATCCATTTTTAAATTTAGAAGATAAAAGTAAACAAAAGAACCTATACCCAATTAAATTAACTAACACACATAAATGTGTTAAATTAGCATATATAAAAGCAACTCTAATAAGAATGCTCTTTATGTCAATGAATACAACACTTCGACGAATACAACAATTTAGTGAATGCAAGTTGCAACAGTCCTCCTTTGCTAATTTGTACTCCTTAGAGAGACACCTTAGACCGCCTACATCTTTCCTATAGAAATCATATTATTATTTTCTTAAAAGATCGAGGTAGACGTGCATTTACCAATTTGAAATTTGACTATGGGACAGCTAACGATAAAGTTTTCTTGTTTGCATGGATTAATCAATGGATATGAGTATTTATTGAGGCTCAAATGACTATTTATGGAGAGTGAACATGGATCGAAAGATTTTTGTGTAAATGTTTTTTTGGGGTATTTATACGAAAAGAGGTGTAATGTTATGTTCAATAGTTAAAATATGAGAGGGATTATAAAATTGTTGAAGAAATTTGAAGATGTATTGAAGAGATATATCGACATAAGGTAGTAATTTGTGGGGTTGTCGAAGCCATTCTAAAATGCATAACGAGAGGAAAAGCTACTATTTTGTTAGTGAGAGGGCCACCTCCAATGAGACTTCACCCCAAGTGGCACAAGGAGCATAATATATTACGAGACCAGACCAGGCCAACCAACCAAGACATGATTGATTTGTTTATTAAATGTGGTTTTTTAGAGTCATAGAAGCAATTCCAAGGTCTGCTAAAATTGTAACACCGAGCATGTTTGTCGTCACCGCTAAAGACGAAGATTGGGGAGTCATAGTTATTAACATGTTATATTAGCGAGAGAGTCGCCTCCTTTTTAGTGACATCCATATTGGCATAAGGATCACGATAAACAATAACCATGTCTAAATCTTCATGACACATTTCCAAAATATTTGTAAAGGCAGGGGAAGGAACATTGACATATGTGTGGTGAGTTGTTGGTGAGAGGGTCATGTCTACTATGGCATCACTCCTATTAAAATAATCATGATATATTGGGATTTACATGTTATTGGGTATCAAGCCAACCAACCATTATAGAATTATTATTTTAACAAGGCAAACCAATTTAAATACCTTACGAAGCACCCTAATTTGATATTTTGGTATGATGTGAATGTAGTTTACATTTAAAATTTAAATGACCCGAGATAAAATCCCAACAAAAAATGGAATGTCTTTAGCAGGAAAGATTAAACCTCGGCTTGGGAGAGGCTAATTAGATTTAATAAAATGTTTGATTTTGACATAAATCTATTTTATACGTAAATAAATATCTATTAGGTGTGTATTTTGACCACAGATATGGGAGGGGAGCCAGTCACGGTGCACCCTAACTTTGGGTGACTATTTGCAACAGCACAAAAACCAGACGAATCACAAAAATCCGTCAAAAGAAGCGCGCGCAAATTCTCTACACGACCATGTCATTTGCCAGCTCAACAGACACGTAGACCTCCGTACGCCTGAGCTGGAATGTGAGGTGTCCAAAAATTCGTGTTTTCCCGCGCTTGACCAAATCCGTGCATGTAAACCCCCACCGGTTGAGATTTTTGATGCCATTTAAGGCGCATTAACGGACTGTACACTGAGGACAGCGAAATCCAGGCATAGGGATATGGTCGTAGTAAATGTTTTTGGCGCCGTGTCAGGGAAGCAAACGGATTGATGACTCCCTCCGCGCGGATTCATTGCACTGCTCAGTATGGCGCCACCTACTCCCAAACCGCCTCCAGCACCCACACCGTATACCGCTCGAACCAGCAAAGCACGCACCCATGCTTTGGAAGCCATCGGACCAGGAGGGGAGTGTTTACAGTTGTGGCGTGATAATTTTCAACAGCACAAACGTGTTCATGCTTACGGCTACGGCGTTGGGAGCGACTCAAACTTGCGACTTCTTTCTTCAGCAATAACTCAGTGTTTCAAAGACAATCCTTCTGATCTGCCATCTTCAATCTTGCCGTGGATGCTTCATGACAGGTTTCGTTCGGTTCTGTTCTGTCTCATTTACTTCTTTTAGACAAACCCTCCTTAGTCGTTTTAAAGTGAATTTCAATTTGATTTGGTGGTTTTACATATGAAAACTGACTGTTTTTTCTGTACGCGTCTTGCAGTGGTGGGGAGGAGCTCGTTCGGTTGACGGAGAATGATCCACGCAGATGCAGACACATTCCTTCAAATGTGTTTATCAACACATCAAAAGAGCTTGGAAATTGTTTGATTCTCTTCGAATATTAACAGTCGATTCGGTTCTATTAGGTGAGGTTTTAACCCTCACTGAGGCAGTGATAGAAACAATTACTATTACTTCTTCTGTACTGGTAGATGATGTTATATGTCTTCCTAGTTACGTGATTCCTTCTCGCAAAGACTTAAACTCCTATTGTTTCTGAAAATTACAATATACTGAACATTAAAAAACAGCTGGGTGTTCCATAAAATGTGTCAAAAGAAGTGCGTGAGAGTTGAATCTTTGTGCAGGTTGAATTTATATAAAAATATGTCAAACCGAGCGTGCTCAAAGTGTGATTTTTGCTCTCACGTTTCCATTGTTGTAGCTATGTACACGGACGCTTCCATTCTTTTAAAGACATTACTGTATGAGAGGGGATCCAGTCCCGGTGCACCCAAACTTTGGGACACTAAACTGAACATTTAAAATCACCACTTAATCACAAAAATCTGTCAAAAGAAGCGCGTGAGAATTCTCTACAGCCCCATCTCCTTCGCTGTTTTCGACAACTGTGAAATCCACGCATAGGGATATGGTAAGTTTAACAACAAAGCTGCCTAATGTTTCGGCCTGAGATTTTTGTGTGTGGGTGTTTACACTGACCACCTCTGTGTTGGGAGCTAGTCATACTTCTGAGTGTACTTCTGTTTTCTTTCTTCAGCAATAATATCTACTTGAAGTGATATTTTAACTTTGCTTCCTTCAAAACTAGAAATAGTCATTTGAATCTTGCCGTGGATGCTTCAAAAGAGGTTTCGTTCTGTACACTGTTCTGTTCTTAGCCATTTACTTCTTTTATGGTAACCCTCCTTAGTCGTTTTAATGTGAAGATTGGAAAATTGTTCATATTTAAAGGTAATCAAGTGGTTAGGCTCCTTGAGCAATAGTCAAAATGGAGTTGTTTGATTCAAACTACACTGGTATGCATGTGATTTATAATCGGATATGATTTATAACTGAATATATTTCAATCATAGTTGATAAAAGCCTTCGAATGTTACAAGAAAGTCGAAGAGGCTGATTTGTCAAAGGACAGGGCAACCCCTATTATTAGTAACTGATTCGTATAATTTGGTGATTTTACATATTAAAATCTGATAATATAATTTGTACTTGTCTTGCACTGGTGTTGTTATGCTTGTTGTAGTGACTGATAATGGAAGTGCCTATGCTTGTTGTTATCAACACATTTTTTAGTTTGGCAATTGTTTGATTCTTTTTGAATATCTACAGTCCATGTGCTTCCAGCAGGTGAGGTTTTTACCCTCATTGAGGCAGTGATAGAAACTATTGCGTATTTCTCTTTTCTACTTGTAGATTGGGTTATTGGCTTCTGTGTGTTACTTTAATGACATTTACCATTGATTGTTACTCAGTGTAATTTTCAGAAACAATAGGAGTTTAAATCTTTCAAAAAGGTTATCACATAACTTGGAAGACATATATATTCATTCAGTAAACATTTGCATTGTCCATTACAAAAACATGGCCATACAATATACTTGGGCCATATAACTACTACTACTATATTGTACTTTTTAAATCGAAAGGCCAATTCCACACATCAAAAATTCAGCCCTCAAAATTAAATATTTACTTTCGAAAATATTATTTCCAAAATCCGAGGAAGGGCGGCGTTGAATCTGCAGTTGAGGTTGAAGCTGGGGTGTTACTTTGCAATTGCCTCCCAATGTTGACATCCCTCGTAGGCGTAGTTGGAAATGGATCAGAACTTGGAGAAGCATTCACTCCGACTGCAGTATTATGTGTTGAAACTGATAAAGGGCAATGTATGCCCATTAATTCTCTTAGCATTGGGTGTTGATCAGGAAAAGGATTAATTGGACTGCTCAATCTCCTTTTCCTTTCTAACTCTCTTCTTGCCTTCTCAAACTCCTTCTCCTTTATCTCTTGATCCCTTTGAATTCTTTCCTGTTCCTTTTTCTGTTCCCTTTCCTGCCTTTGAATCAACTTTTGGTGCTCCTTTGTTTTCCTTCTATATTCTTTTTCAATCTTTTCCTGCTCCTTCCTCTCCCTTTCAACAATTCGTTCAGCCTTCTTCTCTTGGATTTGTTCCTTTTTTCTTTGCTTTAATTCATCTATTTCTTTTTTTCTGTTCTCTTTCTCAACCAGAAGCTCCATGTACTGATCTGCTGTAATTAGTAGAGATTCCCTGCTCAATCTTATACCAGAAGCACTATTTGACCTTGATGATTCTCTAACCTTTTCCACAGGGAGTTTCAAGAATCTACCAAGAGTTTTCTGTCCCTGGTTTGCCTCACAAGTTTGGTTCGAATCTGCCCCTAATACCCCTGCATCATTATCTTCAGGTTGACTGCCAACATAGTAGTGCACCAAATCTGAGTCATGAAATACTGCTGGTTGAGAGGGTAAAGAGAGGCTGACCTCTTCATTATTGAAGTTCAAGTTGACACCAAGATTAAGAGCTGCTTCTTTCATCCAATCGGGTGGGCTTTCTTCTGTGGGCAAAGATAGTGATTCATCGATTTGATTAATTCTGTTTGGAGTTTCCAATTGTTGAGCAACACATTCATTTATATTTATCTCCATCTGCTGAGGTTCTGATTCTTTCTCCAATTGTGTGTTAGGGACCATCTGAACATCTTCACTTCCCTCTAAATCAACCCTAGATAGATTAAGCATATTTTACTGCACGCTTTTGACATCATCTTGAAAAGATGTGTCAAATGTTCTGCTTGGTGCCATGTCTTCATCCAAGGCATTGGGATTAAGAGGCCATATCCCTGTTCTTTTGAATCCTGATTTAATGTTGCTAGGTGTAAGAGCCATTCTGAATGCTTTGCTCCCTAACTCTGCTAATTCAGCCCTTTTCACATCTATCCCATGGTTTGCAACTATCCATTTGCGTCTCTCCTCCTTGAAGTATGTTTTGAATGGAGCAAAGACACTCACATCCAATGGCTGTAATTTATGAGAGGTGTGTGCAGGCAATGTTAATAAATCAATCCCCAAACTCCTGGCTTCTTGAATTGTCCCCAAAGCAACATGTGAACCATGGCCATCAAAAATTAGTAAATGCCTATTGGTAGGAGACACTCCACCAGGTATAGATGATGCAAAGTGATGTAACCAATTCATGAATAAATCTTTTGTCATCCATGCATGTGATTGTGTTGCCATGCAAGCTCCAGGCTCGCAACCTGCAATATAATTTTCTAAATGGCTCTTCCCCTTAAAAAGATAGAATCCTGGAATACTTTGTCCAGCAGCATTTACACAACACAAAATGGTAATCCATTCTCTGCTTTTTGGGATGATATATGGCACACTCCTACTACCCCTTTTAGCAAGCACTCTCATACCGCAGTTCCTCCCTGCTTGTAATCCAGTTTCATCACAATTCCATATTCGGTTTGGTCCATATGGGTTGGCCTCATAAGCTTTAGACAAATTAATGTAGAAGGAAGGCGACAATTGATGGCCTCAAACACCTTTGCTCGATCCTTATCAAGCCCTTCAGCTGTCCTTAATGTTAGATCCGGGTGTCTTTTTTTAAAACCTGCCCACCATGACTTACCCGGAAAACCATCCGTGAATGGGTTAGACCTTGTTTCGCAAATTTGTGCCACACATGTCTTAAGTTGTATAATTTCTAACCCATGTCCCATGTCAGCCATTTCATGACACCAACTCACTATCTCCATCTCTTCTTCTTCTGTTAGAATTGTTGGTGGACCCTTTCTTTTAGTGGTGGTAATGCCCATTAGCCATGAAGTAAGGGTGGTTCTTTGGTATACCCCATTTTTTGCAGCAGTGCGTGTAGAGTATCCATAATCTTCAACATCTTTCATGGCATTATTCATATCAGACTTGTTCCAATCAGATCTTGGCTTTGACACATTTTGTGTTGAAGGGCTCACTCTTATTGCTTGGACATTTACTTCTTCATGTGGTGTGTCATTGGCATCTTGAGGTGGGGTATTGATAGCCTCTTCTTCACGTTCTTCACTTGGCGGAAATCTTGCTCCCCTAATTTTGGCACATGCAGGTCTTACTCTTTTTGGAAGCTGCCTTCTCCTCATGATGTCAATAAAAACCTGCTAATATAGTTAAATTCAACAAACCGATGTAACTTACAACAATGAGATATTCAGCATATTGAATCATCAAACGTAATTCTCAAGTGCAGCCATTTGATATGAGTGCCTATGTTCTGAGCAATGGATACTTCAAAAATCAAAGGTAGATGAATATTCACAAGTAATTCTGAGCTAAATTAATGAAACTGTATACTTTATGCTGCCTCTAAATGTAGATGAATATTCAAAAGTAATTCGAGCTAAATTATTGAAACTGT
Organism: Taxus wallichiana var. yunnanensis; assembly: GCA_018340775.1. Classification (NCBI taxonomy): domain Eukaryota; kingdom Viridiplantae; phylum Streptophyta; class Pinopsida; order Cupressales; family Taxaceae; genus Taxus; species Taxus wallichiana. The sequence goes on from CM031242.1 coordinate 935,842,141, forward strand.
ATACTTTATGCTGGCCAAAGATTTCTGTACAGCCCAATCTACTTTGCAAACTAATTCATGTAAGATGTATATCAACAAGTAATTCCAGTCTAAAGTAATGAAACCTGCAGATGTATGTGTACTATTAGATTTATATTTACAAGTAATTCCAGGCTAAATTGAAGAAATATGTATATATATATGCTTACAAAAAATTACATGTTCCACATATATTTTATGCTGCCTTTTCATGTAGTTGTATATTTTATGCTTCATTTTCACGTAGCTGTATTATTTATGCTGCCTTTTTTGTCGTTGTATATTCTGTAGATGTATATTTAGATCCAGAAGTGTATTCTGTAGATGTATCTTTACAAGTAGATGTATATTTCTTATATATCTATTTGCAAATACAGAGCCTTTCCGTAATTCAGCCTGGAATTTCTTGTAAATATACGTCTACATAACACACGGCTACTTGTAAATATGAAATACAGGTTTCATTAATTTAGTCTGGAATTACTTGTTAATAAACATCTACATGAAAATTACTGGTTGTTTATTACTACCATATACCTATGTGTGGATTTCATTTGTCCTCGGAAAGCTTGTGATTGTTTTAGTGATAAGTGGCGTGAATACAAGAAAGCTGTGGGGGTTCTACTAATGACTATTGGTACGCACCATGAAAATTCGGAATTTGAGACACCTCACACTCCAGTTCATGTGTACGGTGATCTGCGTGTCAAATGTGTTGGCAAAGGAGATGGGGCTGTAGAGAATTCTCGTGCGCTTCTTTTGACGGATTTTTGTGATTACAATGTTTTTTTTAATGTCCACTATAATCCGCCAAAGTGTGGGTGCACCATGACTGCCTCCCCTGCCATAGAGCCTTTCCGTAATTTAGCCTGGAATTTCTTGTAAATATACGTCTACAGAACATACAGCTTCTTGTAAATATGAAATACAGATTTCATGTATTTAGTCTGGAATTACTTATTAATATACATGTTACATGAAAAGGCAGCATAAAGTATGCACCAGCAAGTGGAACATACATCTACTCGTAAATATGAAAAGGCAGATTTAATTAATTTAGACTGGAATAACTTGTTAATATACGTCTACATGAAAAGGCAGCATAAAGTATGCACCAGCAAGGGGATACATACTTTGACTGTATAAATGTGAAATACAGTTTTCATTAATTTAGACTGGAATTACTTGTTAATATACATCTTACATGAATTAGTTTGCAAAGTAGATTGGGCTGTACAGAAATCTCAAGCGCTTCTTTTGACAGATTTTTGGGATCATCAGGTTTTTTCCCATATGGAGATGGACAATAAAAAAAAATTAAAATTAAATGAATGTGCATCAATATAAGAACAGAGTTAAGAACTTACTGTATGTGGCACTATGATGTGGAATATGATTGATTATGGCACTTAGGAATCTGTAATTGTCATGCACTAGCAAAATAGCTCTAACTGAATAAAATTTCACAGCAGTTGAGGAACTAGATTTATAGGAGATATGGAAAGTGTTGTAGTTGAGTGATCCCTGTGCTTTTTTTTGATTGGGTAAAATTGGTTGATCCTTGTGCTTGTTTTTGATTGGGTGAAACTGATAGGGGTGGATCAAGATTTATGATATTTTATTTCAATACTCATATGTGAAGTTCAATTTGATTTGATTTCTCATTTCAATTCAATGTTTGTTTCTTGAGCCTCACATTTGATCAAAATATGCAGGTACATAATTTATGGGAGTAGCTGGGATGGAAAATGGTGACAAAGTTAATGCTTGAAAGACAACTTGTATCTGAAAATGGTGCACTTTGGACTGCTGCTTGTGAGAACCTGGCCTAAAGTGTGTGAATGACAAGACCTTTTACACAGTAAACAGGGAACTTAAATTATGTGAAATTTGACATCAAATTGATATGATGATGTCATATCTATTTTGTATAGGGATGAAATACAATAATATATCTTTGTATTAAATACATGTTGACTTTAAATCTGGCAATTTTTGAAGTGTAATATATGTTATTATATGTTAAAAAGCCACACTGACTATTCTCTTGTTTGAAGATTCATGGCTGTACATGAAAAGTGACAGACACATCAGTTTTTGAGGATACTTTGTACATTTATAGGATAATATTCATTCCATTATTAATATTTTACTGTGCAAAAGCTGACAGCAAATACTCCCACTACCCTCACCACTACTGGGTAATGCACCATGATTGGCTCCTCTCCCTATTGTTATCAATATGTGATTAAGAGAGAATTTTAAGATTAAATACATATTTTATTGTCTTTAATATAGAATTCTAAGGATTCCCTCCAATATATACGAACATATGATCCAAGCAAGCGGTTAGGAAAATGAAATGATATATAAAACAAAGAGCAAAAATGAGCCCCATGGTACCAACTACAACCCACTTTTTCTCAGGCAATGACACTATATATATTGGCCAAGAATTCCAACATGGCGAAGCCCACCGTAGTGCACAAAACTATATATTGACGAACCAAATAAGCCCACTTGTGAATCATAATCTTTCACATAGCTTAGAAGAGTAGTCTCTTTTTTGGACTATTCCGGCATGAAACATTTTTTTAACAAAGCATGAGGCCTCTTTTTGGGAGACAACGTTTTCTTCGCTAGTATAGCCTATCAATGAATTATCAATTGTACTAATTAGTACAAAAATATTTTGATAGAGAATAGTAGTAACACACTTATTTGTAAAAAATGAGGTAAGTAAATCTTAAAACCATTACAACCATGATGTTAGGTATATATTTGTGACACCTCTCATTTGTAATCCATGATAATATTTCTAGAAGCATTATTGAATAAGTAAAAAAATATTAATATTTAGTTTGAAGTTGTTATAATGAATAAAATTTTGTTTTATGTGAAATGTGTGGAGAGAAACTTATATTGTAATATGATCGATCCGTTGAATTGTAAATGGATTAAAGATATTTTTTAACTTTGTAATACTTTTTTCTAATGGGGACATAGAAACTATCTTTCATCAAATGAGAATGTCGGTGATATGTGTAAGTATTTTAGGGTTTGGCCTCTAAATATAATAATAATAAATGTTAGTGTGACTTTCCACAATACCAATATTGATTTTTGCTCTTTATAGTGTATGTCAATCCCTTGAATGTCTAGTATTTTTTTACTTTGTAATACTTCTTTTCTAATGGAGACACGAGGCACTATCTTCATCCTCACATATCATCAAATGAGAATGTTGGTGATATGTTTAGGGTTTGGACTCTAAATATAACAATAGTAAATGTCGGTTTGTCTTTCCACAATACCAATATTGATTTTTGCTCTTTGTAATGTATGTCAATCCCTTGAATGTGTTGTATTAAGACACGTTGTCGAGGTTTATCTAATAGAATTTTTGAATTTTATATAATGTAAATTTTTGTGTACACAACCCATGAAATAGGCCACACAATTACTCTTTTACTTGCTAACCTTGACCCCAAATTCTTTGTTTACAAATCTCGTCTTGCTCACTTTGTTTACAAATCTTTTACTTGCTAACTTTATTGCCAAATTTGTAGTTTGACAAATAATTCACCTTAAGAAATATATGTAATCAATTTCAGTTGGTTGGTGTGCTTCTTGTAGTCGGTCATATAGAAAAATGTTTACCGTCTTTTATACTTGATATAATTTTGAAACGGGATAGTTGAGTTCTAGTCAATGAAGATATGTTACTTGCCGAAATGAGATTTACTAAGTAATTTCCTAGTGTAAATGATTCAAACAATCGTGCAGTTTGAAGTCACCCTGAAGGTATGTGTGACAGAAAATGGTCTATGACTAGGAATATGAATCTTTGCATAGCAGAATTACATGCAGTGAAGTTTTATTGAACATAAACCACCAGTGTGATGTCACTGATAATGTTTTGTAGACTTGAGTTTAAGTAAGTTAAAACTATACATATGTTGACCTTTTCTTTTTCTTTGTATTTTTTAACTTTTAACTGTGAAGTATACGTAATCATCATTATGTTTTTTATTGTTTTAAAATACATGTGGTATTCAATTGTGGCTAATGCTTTATGATCTGATAATGTAAAGCACGTGGGCATTCCGTAATTTCAAATATTTTGCTAAAGAATATCATACTTGGTTTTTATTGACATTTAAGGCTTACAAAGTCCATGAGTTGTGCATTCTTGACTCGCAATTTTTATTAGATGCAGCTACTCTTAGATGTAACTAATCTATTTTGTGTTTGATCAATGATAGTTTACTATCTTCTTATGTATGGCCTCTACTAATATACAGTTTTTAATAACTCTTTATAATCTTTTTGGTTTTGTTGTATTATATCTGAGAATGAAATTGAAAATATAGAATAATCTTAATGGAGGAGTCCCTCCTTTTGAATTTGTCAGATACATTTAGTTTTATTAACTTCCTATTTCATTTTTTTGTAGGATATTTGTGATTCTCTTTCTCTGGCGGTAAAGAAAAGAGTGTTGTCTCTAGACGAACTTCAGGTGGGTTTCAATATTGATTGAAGTATTTATTCAATTGTTTTGTTTATTGCATGTTATGGACTAAAAAATTATTGTAGAGAGTTTTCATGTTATTTGGTTTGGATTGTTCCATTTATATTTGTAGTTGGCTCCAATCCTTTTTCCGAAGTGACATGTGGGAGCATGTGCCTTCATCAATGACAAGATTCATTATGTGTTGAGGGGCTCATTCCCCAATGAGGCCATTTCGAAGCGTCCCAAGTTGGACGTTAGACTGATCAACGACAAGGCTTTTAAAGCTGCCCATCATACCTAAGAACATCTTGTTGGACTAACATACTTCTTTTCCCTCTCCAATTTAATATGATGCAGACTAGAAACACAATTCCCCTCCCCACACAGATTGACATTAACATTAACGCCTCGCTTGCAAAGTGAGGAAGATTTTAAGCGTATTCAATGTTTTGTTAATGTTTTGCATTGCAGGCAACCAAAACCACTTAAAACAATGATAGCTGAAATGATTAGAGATCACCTCCATTTGATGCCAACATCCCCAATTTTTCTCTCCAAAATCTGAACAATTGGAGATCATTCACGAGGCTTCTGTTTGATTTATGATTCTAACGAAGATGCACTGAAATATGAACCACCCCACAAATTGAGAAGAATGGGAATACCAATTGAGGCATCTACAAATGGACAAAAATACAAGAAACGTGCTAAGAAAATTGCACAAGAAAAAAGCAAGAAATTTGGTTTAAAGAAATAGCTTGTAGTGGTTAGTTTATAAGTGTTTTTGAAACAAACTATAACTCGTACCAAATAATTCTCTGTATGCATTGTGGCACAATATATCGGGCAGAGAATCAAACTTTTTAAACACATGTTCGATTTTGTAATCCAAAAACTATGCATTTTGAATTTCTTTATCATTGTATCTCCATATAAATACCTATAGTTTTCTTACTTCAAGTGTACATATTGTTATTATTTTCCATTTTATTTGCTTACCATAATAATATGTAATTCGTTTCAAATAAATGCATGTACATATTGCGGTGGAACATATGGATCACAGAATCTAACTTTTCAACATACGTTTTCAATTATTCCTTTATACAATTGCTCGCTTCTTTATGTAAACCAACAACACATTTTTAATGTGTTATTCATAATATCTGCACACAAATACATATAGTTTTAAAATGCCAAGAAACAACCATGCAAATTTTAGTTGTTTTCAACCAAAGCTTTGTACATTATATCACTTTTTTGCATATTGAATTGTTAAAGGGTTAGACTTCATGTTTGCGCTTTTTAGAAAATATAAAATAATAAGGAAGCAAACTTTAAAGGTTCTCATTCTTTACAAATGCATGCTTTCCTAAACACATCCTTCATTTCATGATTGACTGCCCTACAAGTTTACATTTTCCACCATATATTTACAGAATTCCCACTATCTCGAGCATCTTTTAGTTGTCATGGAAATAACTTTGACACACGAAGGCATTTCTCAATTGATTGAGGGTGGTTCCAATGTTGACCCCACATTTCAGATACTACACTTGTCCTCCCTAAGGTCCATTCTCAACACGGGTGCCCAACATTGTGTTGACCTTTCAGATGGGATACATTTTCAGCTAGCATGTCTACCCTCCAAATTTGCAAGTCATGTAACCGAAAAATCAATACAAGAAGGCTCCATTGTGTGCTTACACAAATCCCACGTTAGAATGATCAAAAGTGAATTGTAAGCTTCATCTCCTGCTCAATTACCAATGTATATAAACTCCCTATATTAATTATAATTTCTTATAGTTTGTTTTTTTCCATCCGTTGCTCAATTCTAATTCTATCCTAATTTTCTTTTCCATTGTAGGATTGTTCTTATCATTGAAATGGATGTTGTTGTCGAAACACATTTGGTAATTGGTGCTCCAACCCGATTACCAACAAATGCTCTTGAACACAGTCAGTTATTATGAACAGATGCAAGTGCAAACCAGGTTAACAAATATTTTGAGAACACCAACTAAAATAAGTGCTTTGAATACATATATGCGCATGTGGTCCGTAGAGGGTTGTGCCCTAGCAAAAACAACCCTTTGGGAATATCACGAGAGATTTCCCATATTCCCACCCTCGTCGCAGACTATTGAAGCCAAACGTCGGTTTCACAAAAGAATAGATTTGTTGGTGAACATCCAAACTTGTTCAATCTGTTTGGAAAATTACCCTTGAATTAAAACAATTTCCTTTGAAGGTTTTCCCTCCTATAACAGATGCAAATCTGAAAAACATGACCATCGCTTCTCTTCATGGAATAACATGGACCCTGAAAAGCGGCCTATTATTCTTACGTCTTTAACCCAAATCAAGGAGATGCTTATCGCACGAGTCAATCCATTCCTGCAAGTCACCCAAGTACGTGGAGGACAATACAAATACTCATGACACACCATAAGTTTCCCGCAAAACATTACTTCAATAGCAAAGTACCTACCTCACCGCCTTGGAGATTTAGACATAGTTCTCATACAAAGGGAAGGATCTAATTTTAAAAATTATGATTTCTATGTTAGTAGATCTCGTGTTTGGGAAGCGTTGCAATATAAAATCCAACACGATCCCTATTACAAAATGTCTTAATCGACAATGACGCCCTTTCCTCTCTACCATTTGTGTCGTCAAATGTTTCCTCCTCTCTTAACACAGCCACAATGGAACTACCCCAAATGCAAAAGTGTCTCTATAGCTCGTGGTATTGATGTTCCTACTGACTTTGATGAAACGTATGAACACTCATCATCTTTCGTGCCAACACCTCACAATACAGGAAAAGAAGAAGAGGAAATCGAATAGTTCTTACTCAACCACTATGGTAACACTCCATTTACCATGCCATGGCCAGAGCTTGGGCTCTCGCCAATAAATGAATACAATATGGAGGGCATGTTCTCAATGGCTTTCCCAACTTTATTTCCAATAGGAAAAGCAATGTGGCAATAACCCCACATAAAAGAAGTTCCAATGCATGAATACGCTCTTCATTTGATGCATTTACCATGATGGCGCTTTCAATTCCCACAAGATTTTGTTCCTTTTTTAAACCTCATAATGCGACACAAAAGTCAGTCCACAGTAGTAGTTTTTATGAAACAAAACCTCGAATCTGGAATCCCTCCGACAATTAGAGATATGCGAAGACAACTACTAGAATGCCCCAAAGACAACCTCCCAGAAAACTTAATGTGCTTTGGATCGAGCCTTCGAGGGACACGTTCATTCTACGGGCAAAAAGTAGAAGCAAGCTTTCAGATATGGTGGAACAATTGGGGACACCAACCTTATTCTTCACTCTATGTGTGTGCTGAAACACTAAATGGCCAAATCTCAACAATATTATGTCTGGTGAATGCCTAGCTGATCCTTGAGCCGCACAGCGTTGGAGAACACTTAACATTGTCTCTAACCCTCATCGAGTATCAGCATACCTACATCACAAATTCACAATATTTCGAGAAGAAATATTGCAGAAGGAACTTGGAGCAGTAGAATTTTGGTACAGGAATCAAATCTACTTATTTCAAAGTTTTTTCCAAACTACATAGCTAATATTTATGTCCCCTCATCTCACGGGTATGAATGACAACATAGAGGCTCCGCACATGTCCACGGTTTATTATGGCTCGAGAATGCACCTAAATTTGAGGAAATGGACTAGGAGGACAAACAATACTTTTATTACCCCGCCCGGGCAACCGCTTGGATTTTGTTTGTGTCACTCCTAGATGACCCTTGCTTGCTAGATACAACACAAACTCTATCTTCCTCCCCACATACAAACCTTCGAGAACCGCTTAATCGTGTTCACCACCACACTAAATGTTCAGAGCAAACATCCCTGTGTAGAAAGCAATCAAATGCGGTGCGGTACAACACACCCTTGGGGGCCACGTAACCTACTTCTTCCTTGCACATTAAAAGTGATGGAAAAATGAAGTACCTCCCTTCCATAAACACTGACTGATTGAACATCCACAATCGAACTATGATATTTATATGGAGAGCAAATGTCGATTGTCAACCGTGTACTTTCCGCCATGTTCGTTCTTAAGTATATTACAAAATATGTTTTGAAAGTCGAGCAACGTTCAGAAACATATCACCAAATGCTATCCAGATTTTCAAGAGATGCTGACACAAATTCTCCAACACATATTGTGATCCGTAAAATGCTCACAAAAGCGTTGTTGAACATGACATAAGCGCACAAGAAACATGCCACATGCTGCAAAAATGTCACTTATTATGTGCAACCATCCATTTGTATCATTAAATGTTGGCAAAAAGATTCTGAGATGTGTCGTTGAAAGTGACGTTGATGCACAACAAACAACCGCTTTCTTGGATGCATATAAAGTTCGTCCTACAACCATGGAACACCTACCACTTATTCAAGTTGCTCAAGATTGGAGCTACAACAAGAACCGTAAAGGTGATAAATGGAAAAAGCGACCGACTCAAGCAATTGTTCGGGTCCACCCGAGATTTGTGGATGTCCTGCTCAGGATTCAACATCATATGACATTTTCTGTTGGTCATAACTCCTTTTATACAAACCTTTCATAAATATTGCCTCCGAATTTGGCTCAACCCCACATGACATCAACAACACTTGGGACATGTACAAGCAAACTACAGACCGTGGCATGTTTTACGCACTACCGTGGACACAGGACTTGCTACGAGATGTTACTTTTGACTCAAAGGGCAATGCAAGATTCAACACAAACCAATGCAAGAATGACAAGTCTTCACACAACTTCGTTTGGGAAACAACAGAGGTCTTGACAATCTTGATATGTTGGGGAAACGAGATTTTGATGTACACAATAGTTAGAGCATATATGACGTTCCGCAAGATTTGCAAATAACGGGTTCATCGTTCATCAAGAGAGAAAACGAAGACATAATTAACAATAGCAGTGTGCCACACCACCATCTTCCACACTTCCTTTGTCTTGTAACAACTAGCTCTTGATACCATACTACGCCATTCAGAAACAAAACCCATCTACCTCCACTAAGATTGATAATTTAAGGAATGGTTTGCACTGGAAAATCATTTCTGATAAATAAAATCCGGAATACATTCACAGCATCAACCACATCTCCCTCACCTCTACTTGTGCTCGCCCCTACCGATGTTTCAGCATTCAACATCTCCGCGCCCACAATTCACGCAACCCCGCTTAATCCAATCAAAGAATTGAAACCCCTTGTAGGAAGTGCATTATCATCTTTCAAGAGTCGTTGAAACATATAGAATATGTTCTTATTGATGAAACGAGTTTCATCAGCCCAAAGTTACTAAGCAAAATTGACAGTAGGCTACGCGAAGCTTTCCCACACTCAAGAACATCTGAATTTGGGAACAGATCAATCATCCTCCTCGCGACCTCGGCCAATTACCACCAATTTTGGACATTCCTCTTTATGCAAGTAACTCCTACGGAGCAACCCTTTAGAAGGGATTACATTCTTCCATTACATTGCAAACAATATTTCGGCAACAAGGAACAACCAATGCACAAGTTTCATTCTGGAATTTACTGCTCCACATGCGAGATTCAACCCCTCTAATTGAGGATTGAGAACTCTTAATGTCTCGCATAGGCACACACCTAACTCAAGAAGAGATCAACATTTTTAAGGACACACCACATTTGTTTGCAAAAAACGATTTGGTGGACTCCCACAACTTTCAGATGTTGAAGGCATTGAACGTTCCAATCGTCCAATCCATTACTGAAAGTAACAGGCAAATTGGACCAGGAAATCCTGATGACGATCAGTTGGAACACAAAGTTTTGTTGTGCAAACAACAAAAAATCATGTTTATTGCAAATATATGGGTTGACGCAGGCCTTGTAAATGGTATCACAGGAACAATCATCGACATTGTCCACGACGCAAAGAATGCGACCACCAAAATTACCTTTATTTTTTGTTGTCAAATTTGATAGTACAACGACCCATGTTGTGATCCCTCCAACCCATTACATATTTTCATACCCCTATTTCGAGAGGGAATCGAAGACAATTTTGATTAAAATGGTCTAGGGATTAACTATCCACAAGTCTCAGGACTTACCTTTCCATAAAGCAACCGTCAACATAGGAACCATTGAAAGACGGTGGTTTGACTTTCACATCTTTTCCGAGTTCCTCACTTGCAAATCAGTGCATTTCACCCGCTTTTTCATTCGAGAGATACTCAAATTTGACACACGTACCAACACTTGTAGCAAGAAGAAAGGAGGTAGTAAGACTACTATCACTCAACCCATCGTAAATACTACCCCCGCCTTGATAGCACCTCCACTACTACTATACTCAAACACTTCTTGTATCTAAAGCGACACCGCCGTTCAAGAGGTATCAAATGTAATCATGTTTATTGAAACTAAAATTGCCCACTAAAGACTACCATTCATTATATAAATATTGCAAATGTATACATGTCTCATTATGTGCACGTAGATCTTCATGTATTTGATGTTGTGAAATATAATTTATAACTTTAAATATAAGAATCAGTAACAAAATTAAATGTACACATACGACATTTCAATTTGATGTTTCATCAATATTCCTACACCACCACTATCAATCACACACATTATCAACTATACAATAAATATGTTTTCCATAAAATACCAACTAAACAACCGATGCACAACTAACACGATAAACCCGAATTAAATACATACAACATCAACTATAAAATAAATTAACTATCAAAAACGATATCAAATAAGCCCATTTATATTTCTACACTTAAATAATCAATCAAACCCCTTATCAACATCAACTACAAAAATAATAATTATACCTCTAAATCAAATAATATATACCATTCGGGCGTTCACATTGAATGGAACACATGAGATTGCTAATATTATTAACTGTGTTAATAGGTTTACCTACGACACATTAGGTTATAAAAATCCTTCTGACCATTTTAGCCATTTGTAAATAGCAGTATAATTTCTTTTCACTGTCAATACAGACCCATCCCCCTACCCACTTAGCACCACAATACCTAGAACATTTTGTGGATTATGTGTATTATGGTCTTCAAACCCCTTAACCTTCATGCTCTCATCAATATGACAACTCTGCCATATCTTCTACTTCAATGGCTACTGTGAGGCACCATTGAAACATCATAATGCCTTGTTTCAAGAGGAAGAAAATAATAATCAATATGCTAACATTCAAAAAGAAAACATCCATTTGTTTAAGAGATGAACATCTTAATCGCACTCGGTGTTCAATAAAGCACTCGGAATTCAATAATTGTGTCTTAGTGACAAGTTTTGACATGTCCTCAAATATTAAATAGAACAAGATCGCGCTTGAAAATTCTAACAGAATTGCAATCCGATTTTAACCACGAGTGTAAGTTGCATTCTGTACAAGTCTGCTTTTCAGATGTGCAGGAATGCGTGTAGGCTCTGCAATTGGGCTAATTCGACAATTTGATTAGATTCGTGAAACAGCAGCGTGTTTTAAGACAATAAACATTCCAAAAGCTTTATCAATAAATAAAAGGGGTGGATTGCATTAACTATTCCTCCAAAAATACACTAGAAAATAGCATTGCTGTATGGTCACTTATGACTTATACATATTCAGTGGGTCCCACTCCCCTTAACATGTCATTATTACTATTCGTTTCTTATAGGGAATTGCATTGTAGAACACATTTAATTTGGAAAGGTTTTGAAGGTTTCTATGTCCAATTAGAGTCGTTTCTTATGATATGCTCCACATTTAATTTTCTGTCAGAATAAAGAGTTGCTCGTTAATTTGCAAGAGTTCCAAACCTGCTGTTCATCAATGTAGCACAAGATAGAGTAGTAAATTGCAAATTAGAAACACTGAACTGATATAATACAGAAATCTACTAAAATAGTCTTATTTAGACAATTCATTATTTCTCCCTTAAGAAATCCTACAAACCACAAGAAGCTTATGCCTTTTACATATTGCAAGCGATCTTACAAAACTACACATCCCCATTTGTAGCAGCAGAAATGGTCTCATGATATATGAATCAAACAACTGAAAGACAACAGAGGTTATGCTTGGCCTGGATACTAAAAGATCAAATAATCATACTAACTTTCCTAAATACTCCTCTGTACCGAGAGTATGTCGGACATAGTTGACTTATTTTATCAATCCAACAACCCCAGTAAACCTGTCCATCCAGAAATTGCTTCATCCACAGGACAGTAAGTTTTGTAAATCACGAAACATCCCTACATTTATCCTGGAAAATGTACCTAATTGTTTCTCTCTCGAATCATCTCAGATGTATGACAAGTGTGTTCTTATAGCACCACTTCTCTGTTGAATATCCAGCTGAAACCACATTTCTCCCCCTGTTTTACCCTTTCTTGAGCTCGCTCTTCTAGCCTCCTGATACGAGGTGGCAATTTGCATACATAGTCTTGAGCCTTCCGTCCCTCGCCTGAAAGGCCTTCTAGTTTCTCCACATTCCATCTCTTAACCAAGAACTCCAAGATGTCGGCATAGTCCCTTGCTGTGTATACCCCTAATCTCTGAGCAACAGAGGAAAAATGATCAAACAAATTATCATCCTGCCCGTCATACATCAAATGGGCGGGCATGGAAATCTTCTTGCGCATCATGTCTTCAAAAGCTATGACTGTCCCATCATGGTCAATCTCAAACAGCTTTTCAACTATCTTCGTATATGCAGTCTCATGACGCTTCTCATCTGCAGCAATAGTTCCACATATTTGGGCTAGTTTGACATCACCGTAATCTTTGGCAAACCTTGCAGTATTACCATGTGATATGAATGTTGCCCTTTCCTGGAAAGATGTGTACAGAAAGCCAAGAAAGGGACTATTTTCTGTGCGAGGATCCTACAGAAACAAGAACCTCCAGTCAAAGATTCCTTTAATACATCTATGTTACCCTACCAAAAGTGTATCTCAAAATAGTAAATAGAATTGAAGAAATTAAACTGAATTTACGTTTGCTTTTAATATATAATTGCCATCAATATCATATTCAACAATTAGAATTGCCGAGCATATGTTTGCCAAGATCAACGGAAAAATCAGAAAGAATATGAAAGCTTACCATTCCCGAGCCAATCAAGTATTGTATGGTCTTTTCAATCTGTCTCATGTCTACACGGCCACACAAGTAAAGATACTTATTGAGAAGATCACCATGTCTGTTCTCTTCAGCTGTCCACATACGAGTCCACACGCCCGCCCAGGAAGTGGGACTGGCACCAGTCTCATCTCGTACACCATCCAAAGTGTTAAGCATAGTCTGATAAGTTGGCAATGCTTCCTCTGTAATCATATCTCCCACTAGACAGACTAAATAGTCATCCGGCAATTCAAGAGACCGCTCCCGTAACTCTTTAACATCATCAATAAAGCCCTCAGAAGCAGGATCAGGCAAAAAGTCTTGTGGCTGCCAAGACTTCTCAACAGGTTTTAGATGGATCAATATATTGTCTTCTGCCCAACCCTCAAGTGATTTAAAGATTTCAATCTTCTGTGGTGGCATGGAATGAAGCACCTGTTCGTGAACCTCGCGTATGTGGAAATGACTTTTACCCTTTTCAACTTCTCTGAAATGAAATACACCACATTAGAAAAATCGCTAGCAATCTATTTCACAAAAAAAAAAAAAACTCGAGACCAAACAAAAATGCATCTCGAGACCAAACACAAATATTACATCTCTTTTTTATTTTGTTTGCTTACCTGACATTTATTTTGTTTGCCTTCTATTTGCATGTTCAATGCTTTTTTCATATTGTAAGCCTCGATTTTTGTCCTTTGCATTATCTAATGTGCAATGCTTAAAGTGGAAAATTTTAAAACTTAAAAAATGGTATCATAGCAGGCCAAGTCATGCTATGGGGTGTGAATGCGTCCTTGAGCATGAGAACCTCTGAATTTAACCTGCCAGAACTTTTTTACATTAATGTGAGAAGAATGGAGGAATCCATTAAAATCTCCTCATGTGTGATACTGATTCTCCTCTGAAAGACAATTGCAGCATGTATTTGTTCTCTGAATTTTGTCGTCAGCTCATGAAGTTATCAGCTTCAGAACTTCTAGGGTATCATAATTTCTCTTGAGAATTGCTTATATTCTGGTTCATATTTTCCAAATTTCTGTCGTCAGTTCATGAAGTTATCAGCTTCAGAACTTCTAGGTTATCATAATTTCTCTTGAGATTTGCTTATATTCTGGTTCATATTTTCCAATTTTGTCTTCGCCACTAATTCATTCATCTCAAGTGCTTTTTTGTTAACATTTGTCTAGAAGCTTTTTGGAAAACAAAGTTATAAGCACAACAAGATTTCCTTCTCTAAGACAACAACCCAAAATCACTGATGTTTTCATGAATTTTTCAAGAGAATTTGAAACGATCCCTCAACAAGCAGGTTTCTGAACTAGACAAGATTTGTCTGTATTTCCATGATTTTCTCAATGAAAGGACTGAGGTGGTTGTGCATCTGTTGATTATCATCTCTCAGAGGTTGATTTTCCTTCATGACCAGTTTATGCTCATTTACAGATGTAGAAGGCATGTCTGCATCTTGGTGCTGGTCAAAGAATACAAATTTCTTTGCAGCAATCAAAATATTTTAGTATGAGGAATTACATCTGAAATTCTATAAGCCTAATTTCCAAAGTGATGGTGACAACATGGGTTCTGGATTGGTAGACACCATACTGATTCAAAATAAAAGGTTCATTGAACTGAACATCACACGGTTCAAGGGGTATCACATCACAAAGCAATTCGTCCTAAAATTGCCTGATTGCAAACCGAAGTAGGCACTGTTTACAAACATGCATATCTATGCTCTGATTCATCCAACCTATTTTCTAAGGTTGATGGGTGAGGTGAGTTAGTTGACAGATTCAATCTCCTCAATGACATCTTGAGAATGCCACTATCACAATAAAATACAGAGATGTTCCCCTCACCCATAGTTGGGAGTAGAAGAGAATCTCTTCTCTGCCTCCTCTGGCTTGGAAGGTCACACTGAGATGTCGGAGGTGATAATGGGGTAGGTGTCGGCCTATATGATTTCCTTTCTCTTGTCCATCTGACAATGATCTCAGATTTGAATTAGCTTGAGAATTCAGTGGTGGCATTCATAAGCCAATAGCATTTTGTGCACGCAAATTCTTCATATTCGTGTTGCTCTTTGTGAGTATCACACCAATTCCCCATGTTCCTTCTGCCAGCTTCTCTCTAGGTGAATTGACCTGTTAACAATCCTTCTTGGACTCCAATTTCAACCAAAGGTGAGGGATCAACTCTTTACAGTCACATGCACTGCCAGAGACTGTTTCTTTCCTAACCTTGCGTTTTTATCTCCGATCTTGCCTATATTTTGGAAGCATCTTCCAATGACACTTTTGACAAGAGGGCATGAAATACAATGGTAATGATCCAGCACGCTTTAATCTCATCCTTGGTGCAAGCGATGCAATTTTTGTACTATGTCACAATAATTCTTTACCAGGTAATGGCCTCTAGAAGACTGTTCAAGGCATTTTGTTTAGAGCGGGCATGAGAGATGCTCGGCCTATATATGAAAACAGGTACCAGAACATCTGTCAGGACCCGCCACCTAACAGATTGAAAGTGCTTCTTATTTTCTTGCAATTTTGCAGGAAGGAGCCCAGATTGGGATTAGGCACACAAAAAGTCAAAAACCGTTATGCGGGGTCTACAAATTGCATTTGTTAGACTACCATTATTCTTTGTGTATAACATCATCAACTATAGGTATTTTTATGCTGTAGGTATTTTAATGCAACCATTTTCAATTTTGTACAACTTTTCATGTAGATTCTGATGGAATTTAGAAATTTTGTTGTTGAAGAGAGATCTTTGTTTCTACTTTTTTGATATGGATAAGGAAAACATGAACAAAAGGGTGAAAGAGATACAAAATGAGTACATGCACAAAAGGAATGCCATGAAAGAATCTGACATGAGAATATTAACTAGAAAAAGGAAAATGGCCACCTCAAATCAGAAAATCAAATTCTCAAGAGTCGGAATAAGATATTAACATCTATAATGTATAACAATTTACAGTCTCGTGAAGATTCAGCCTACTTATTGGCAAGAATTCCTGAAGAAAGGACTAAAGATGAAAGAAAACCTAGATCAATTTTTTGAGCAAGTCCTGTAAAAATAGGCATCCAAGGAGAATTACAGTGTTCGCGGAGTCTCGGAAAGGGGGACAGGTCTCAAAGAAAGGGGACCAAGGGCCTAGGCTTGGAGACAGCGGCGAAGCAGCATCGGAGCAAATAAATATAATACTTGAAAATTTAGTTACAGAAAAATGTCGAAGGAACATCAAATGAAACTTTGAAATACTAAACACGTTGCATTGAACAGTGAAAATCCCAAATATCAATATATTAATATTTATATTCTCAACCACAATTCAAAGACAGTTGTCCAATGGCTCAATGAAATGAAGCCTTGGCTTTTGCTCTAACTCTTGCTGTTAATGCTCTCAACTCTTGCTTGCTAATGTTATTGCTCTCACTCTTGCTTTGACCATGCATTTTTATTATTTGGAGTGAAGGTGTAACTCTTAAATAATAGTTTTTTTAGTGCTTACGGGGTGGGTGAGGCCCAATGAGTATTAGGGTTAGGGTTGGGAGTCGCATATTATAAAACAAAATAATTAAAATAAACTTTTTGACAACCTTATGCCTCTAGGGACAGCAGGGAGACTCAAACGTCTAGGAGTCTCTAAGACGAGTCAGTGTTTACACCTCCGAAAAGACTTCTAAAAGTCTCTGGGATGTCCCAAATTCCCCAAAAAATGGGGACGTCTCAAAAACATCCCCTCTTTGAAGAAAACGTTTTGTACATGTCCCCATGGAGTTGGTGGCGATGGGCAGGCGGCAGGGGACATCCTCTGGCGTCCTCAAGTCTCATAGATGTCCTAAGTCTCCAGGCGGCAGTTTCAGGAGGGGCACTTTCCTGTGGAGCACTGGAATTACATGAGATGGCCCGCAAAATTTGAAAAAGCTGAGCAATTACAAAAGCTTGATATTGTAAGACCTAAAATGTGTGATGCAGCCCTGATTGCATATCATGAAACTCAAAACATGTAATGCAGAAGTTTTGACAGGTACCATGTTAAGAATGAGATTTGCACAATATACTGACAATATTGGTTTGATTTTGATGAAGGCAATTGGACATATTGTTAGTGGATTATACGTGGACCAACAAGGAATGGTTTATCCTATTATTCCTCAAATCAAGTATGACAATGCAGGGATTTAACACTACGGAGAATAACAAATGGTAAAACATTGCGACAAACAAATAAAAGCAAAGTCGTCAAGGAGCCAATATTTACAACAAAACTAAGAGCAAGAACTTTGGCATAACGAAGGAAATTGGTAATATGATCATCCTTGGAACTGGCAAGACTGCTAGAAAAGATGTGCAGATTGATTTTGGTATAGAGAGCCATGCATTGTGTGACATAACCATCAATCACAAAACTGTTATTACAGGGACAAGATGACAGCTTTTAGAAGGCACCTTAGCAGTAACTATGTGGATTCCAAACGAAGCAATGACAACTCTAGAGGCCCTATGTGGAAGGTGCAATTGATTCAAAATTGAAGCTTGATGATAGTACGTAATATGGGAATTTCATGACTTGGGCTATGTAGGATCAAGATGTCTTCTAATGATCTCATGTAGATGATAAAATTTGTATCAAGAGGATACATGGTAACAACATTGAAAAGCATTTGAAGGACATATCACCAAACTAGCTAGAGTACCATGATTCCAAGATCATAAAATAATACTATGGCAATTCAAGGAAATAATTGTCATATTCCGTAGAGAACTTTGAGTATATTGTGTGTTTTTCCCCGCCAAATAAACATTATGGGGGCTGTCATGTCATTTTATTGTTATTTCTTCTTTGTTTTACAGTTTACTGATGTTAAGAGTATTAGTTCAAACTTTTAAGTACTCTAGTATGTTCAATGTGATATCAAAGCACCAATCCTTCCTTTCAATGTATTTTATCTGGGGTTTCCTCCTATTTTGTTAAAACGATAAAAATCCTTCGTTCCCCCTTGCCTATTCTCCTACCAGATTTTGTTTTTAAAAAAGTAAAATACAAACCCTAGCTTGTCACTTTCTCTTCTTTTCTCCTGCACCATAATGCCTTCTAACATGAGTAGCAGGGGTTTTGAGAACCTAAAGATTTTGGATGTTATACCAAGCATGAGATCAATGCAAAGCTTGATCTCTATAGAAAAAAAGATCAGTTATTTATGGTATTGTAATAGTTTATACTGTGACACCCACACCTCCCCATCGAGCCAAAAGGACTCTGATCTAGACATTTCCAATATCTTCACTAAGGAGACACAAACGAAAATAATATTTCCAGCAAGAACCCCTCTTACAACTTCTAAATGAAGATGATGCAGCTTGATTTTGATTGGGATTTTTCAGGTTGTCATAGCCGTTCAACATTTGGATGATTCTTCTGCCCACCCTTGGACCAAACTTTAGATAGTTGAGAACCTCCATAAATACTTTGATGACATTATCAAGGTATTGCTAAATTGGGCTAACTACAACTTGGGTGAGTCATACAGTGTTTGGCTGATTGTGAGCTAACGCATCTATGCCAGTAGTAAAATGTTTTTATGGTGAGAGATTCCAGATCTTGGAAGCCAAAGTTGAGATGAATGACAATTCTGGCATGGTTCATGATGTTTACACCTCCGACCTGACATTAGCACATAGGTAATGCATGAACCCTACACTCTTGAAAATACAATTACATTAGCTAGAGGTGTTTCTTTAAAAATGCATGCTCTTTGGAAGCAGTCATAGAACTCGTGTCAATGAAATGAAATTCAAACTCGACTACTACATATCTAAACTTCTCAATCCTTAAGTACCTTGAAAAGCTCCATGTGGTCAAAGATCTATAACCCGTGGATAATAGCTCTGATTTTGATACACCCATTGACCATTCTTAACCTCCTATATGCCCCTCAGATAGGGATACTCAATTTGACCCTCTATTTCTATCTCACTGCACTCTTAGCATCGCTCTCTTTCCATCATTTAGTCATTGTTGCCAAATGGCAAAAAATGGTAGCAAATTTGTTTTCGAAAAAGTAGGACAATTTGTCTATCCAATTTAATAACTTTCATCGCATTAACGAATGAAAAATCCTCTCCATTAACCTCTAATTTATGCATTCCCACTCTGATTCTCGATTAAAATGTTACCTCTTCTTCAATTAAATTTATTATGCTCCAAAGAACAAATTTTTAAATATCTACAATAAAATAGTTAAAAATAAGAAAATTGTGATGAATAGACCACTCCAAGTAAAATTAAGATGGCCTGAAATATAGTAAATGTAAGCACCACTTTACAACCCAAGTAGAATTTTTAGGTAGTATTACCACCAAAGGGGTCCTTCACCCACTAAAATATAATCCTTTTGGGAATAATCATATAATGAGTTTGTGAGAAGTCTCCTTAGAATGCTCCTAGCCTTGTGTCTGTGTGTACATGACTCTGAATAATTTCCTGACCTTCATTGGCCTACTATTGATAGCCACCCTTGGACCTTCATCCATACTTATGAATGGTCCAGTGAGTGTTTTCAGAATAACCTGTGCTCAAAACTGAACTTTTCACTACGCCTACCTCTACCATGGCTCTGCCTCTTCCATTGCATCCTTCCTCTTCTCCACTCATTCTCTGATCCTCCATTGACAAGCAGTCCCACTACTCCACCGAAAAATGGTTCCTTGTGCTGTCACTGATATGCACAGTGAGGTGACAAAATTGTTCCGTAATATGAGCAGACCATTCAAGACAACAGTAAAATGCTTTTTATCCTCTAGTGGTGCACCGATCGCCAGAAGTTTTCTGATTTCTTCAATCTTTTAAATATGATCTACTACTGAGGCACATTAAGATATGTTAGGTTGGTCGGCTTGGTTCCAAGTGGTAAAATACTCAATTTATATTTGGTTTATACAGTGACTAAAGTTTTTCCCAAGCATTTATGGAAAAACTACAGCTCCTGATATGCGGCAGAATTTCATTCACAACAGCAACTCGAATGAAATCCAAGGCATAAATCTATTATTTTTTTCAATTAGCTTCATGGTTAGGAGGACATCAGTAACTCCATTTTCTGTTTCCATGCAGACTTATTTTTCCCACTGAATTTGGGGAATCTGACATCATAAGATTTATATATATTTCATACTAGTAGAAATGTTTCTGCCTTAGTTTCTCTTCTATATTCTGGGATGTTTGTCTTCCGACCTAATTTCTGATATTTGTGTCAGTTCTTGAATTCTGATTTGTTTTCCCTGTCTCCTAAAATTTCCATTCTTCAACACAGATTTAAAACCTTCATTTCTTAAATTCTGCTGCCATAATTCCGACAACACATTGAATTCAAAAGATGGGGCAGCGACTTGCAGTGCAATATTGGCTTTCCAGGCACCTGCAAATGGCCAAAATAGTATAGAGCGGAGTTTGATATGCCGCGTGGCTGTGTTGGGTATGGATAATATAAAGGTTGTATCCAAAGATAGCACAGAGATGATTCTATTTGGTTGTTGGGTATGCCTGTAATAACTTGCTGGTTATGGGAAAGGTGTACAGTTGGCTTCCCCACCAGACTCTCTACCGCTATTGCAGGTATGAATTCAATTCTTCTGGTAAATATAAACAGGCACAACAAACTTAACTACAGAACAGGAGTAACATTAATAGTAGGCAGAAAAGTTTGAGAACTGCGTCTTACAGAGTTGGAAGTCCATATGCATGCCATACTCATGGAGATGTTTCTGCTGTCTTAACTACCAACAGCCGTTTGTGTTCCACACCTTCTCTATGGCCCTTTTTGTAGGCAGTATTCTTTGAATTCAATGTTCTAATATAAACAGGCACAACAAGCTTACCTCCAGAAGTTAGAACAGAAGTGACATTAATAGTAACCAGAAAAGTGTGAAGAAATGCGTCTTACAAATACAGACTTTAAGTCATATATGCACGCCATCTTCATGAGGATGTAGCTGTTGTTCGAGGGCCAACATCTATTTATGTGTTTCAGATCTTGCCTGGGACCCGTTTTATAGGCACATCTAGTTCTAAGAATGTGATTTTGTAATCAGACACCTCTAATTTCAGGGCTTGCTACAGTTGGACACTATATTTTTTTGCTATTTTTTCTGTTGTCTTAAAAGTTTATACAAGCAAATATGCCATCTGTGTGCAATACATCGTTTACAGAAAGAAAACTCAATACATAATACAACAACACATCTATCCATAAATGAATAAAGAATTTACCTCGAGATAACCCTTATGGGGTAGAAAACTCCATAAGATAAGATTTTCCTGTAGTTTTATTTTGAGGAATAATATAACAGCAAAATACACAGAACCTTTCACTGTGGAATTTACAACCCTGACTTCCCTTCAGCAGTGCTGTATCCCAAAGATTCTACAGTAATTTGCATACATTTAGGTACAGAGGCGTACTCACATATGGAGTGCCTGTAATATGGTGTATATAATCATCTCTAAAGTAATAACTTAAGGGCTGAAAACTTTTCTGCAGCTGTTCTTGGATAACCAATCAGCCTTTGTCCCAGAAGGATAGACCAAAGACAATATTACAGCTGTTTACATCATAATTACAACTTACACAGTTTTTTCCAGAAGCTGGTTATATCATAATTACGGACTGTGAAAACTTGAGTCTTCGACAAATTACATATGTCAAAAGCCTTTGACAGGTGCAGCTGGTCTTTTCTAGCTCAGACAACGGAGGTATTTGGTTTCAGCAAACATGTAATCAGTTGTACATCCACTGCTACATTTTCTATTAGAATCAAAGATCACATGGGAAATGTGGTTCAAATCTTCCCATGGGCTGCAGAAGGAGATCCCCAAGTCCTGTCCTTTTCATCGTAATAAGAGAAATTCTTCTTATCCAATAGGTCGCAGAAACTGGATGTTCTAAGGATTTTGACACTCAAGAAAGGGCAAACTCCCCATGAGCTAACCAGGTTTCAATCCACTAAAAACAAATCTGTCCCTATCTGGGAACCCATGGGGGCGAAAAGAAGAAAGGCAAACAAACTTGCTAACTGAACCAAGACATGGCTGACCTTTACAAGGAGAATTCAATTGGCAAGCGTTGTTTTACAAGCAATACTGGTTTAGCTTCTCACTCTCTCACTCTCCACCCCTTCTTGGCTCGATTCAAAAGGCTTTAGTGGCAATACAGAAAAATTCAAATGACAAGGAACAAAAGGAAACAATCAAATATCCGCTTGTGGCTTGGAAGTTAACCACCAATACAAAAACGATGTTAGCCTGACCATTAAAAGCCTCAAGAAGTTCAACTAGGCCCTAATAAGGAGGCTTGCTTTGAGAACCCTAAAAAATGGTATATCACCTTGGGCCACAATTTATTTGACAAATATTTCCAACAGCCTTCTAAAGACCCCGTGTGCACAAACTGGAAGCCTATATAATAAGCTATAGCAAAACCAGTAAAATCAGGTTCTGTGATGCTGCAAAAAGGCATCACCAGGTAGATTGGTAAGTGGAACAAGATAGGGTTTTGGGAACACAGCTGGAATGGAAGCCGCCAATCTTTGTGCCTAACTTGATGAACCACCAAAGCTGAAATGCAAAGGGATCGATATATCAGGCAAAACCACACTCAAAATTTAGGAGGAAGACAACAAAATTTGGACATAATTCACAAATATAGCCTTCAGTTCTCCACTCAATGCCAACACCTAACAGAGGATTTGACTAGGTACATCCTACTCATCAACAATAACAAAAAAGCTGTTTGAAGCCCTACACTGGTGACTGCATAGTGGCCGTTATGTAGAAGATGGCAAACACTGATCACAGCAGGTTAACAGACGCCTGATTTAGGAGAGGAACATCCAATCAATGGCAGACTATGGATCAACTAATAACTACTGGCCGAAATTCAGCGCAGTGGGTTATAAACCACCTGGTAGAATTCTGGAGAGAAATGTGACTGAATATAAAATCAGAGAAAGCTGAGAACTCCTGAGTTACCAAGTTAGGTTTAATGGAAGTTCTCAAGATGCCTTTCCATGTTCATGTTGTCAAGACATATACCCACAACACTAGCAGTGAATGGCCATAAAACTTCAGCGTGGTGGATTATTAATCATCTTCTAGAGGCCTGGTGAGAAATGTGACTGAAGAGAACTCCTCTGAGATACCAAGGTTTGCTTGTGATTTGTTCTTCTCTAGACTATGTAAGGCCTATTGCAAGTCCCCAAGATGCCTTTCTCATGTTCTATTGAATGTTGTCTAAACACACGACACAAAACTACTAGTAAACGGCCATAAAACATCTTTCGTAAGTTTCATATAAATATCACAAGGTCATAGACGAGGCTGAAGTTCATGACCATCGATACAATGCTAGTTGAATAGGAGTCTGGTAATAGCCAGATTGAGGATTTACTTATTTCCATATATCTTCAAGTAGAATAGGAACCTGGTGTTAGCCGGATTGGTAATTAGTCTATGTCAAAGGTTTTGTACCTTAGAGCGACCGTCTATTTATGGCAGTGGTTCTGTTCTTCACAATGAATTTATCGGAAGATATGAACATGCCAAGAAGGATCTTTGTTAGTTACAAAGACAACTGAGTTATCCGAAAGGGAAACGTTTGAGCTATGTGCCATTTATCTAACAATTCTGGAATCCTGTCATTCTTCTGAAGAGAATGAAAATAGAGTAGCATATTGCATAGTGGGCAACCTGGAACCAACTCAAAGTGATGCACTGGGGAGTTTTGTGGTATTATGTGGGTTCTTCGAACACATCTTTAAATTCATCAACGATAGAATTGACTTCCTTCTGTTGACTTGGGCAAGTTTGAAGAATTACTCGTGTTGGCGAATTTTTTTTTGGTTTATTTTCTTTCGTGTTCCAGTTCTCGTGGTCAGATCACATGGAGAAAAATCATGCTGTAAAAGGACAGCAGATTGGTTTTGAGGCCAATAACTCCAGTAACAAATGCTATCCTGTAAGTTTTAGCAAGTTATCAATAAGGCAAAATTATAACTATGTATCAGTGTGGTCTTGAGATCTTACCACAAACATTCCAGAAAATAGAGAGATGCTTTTATTTATCAAGTACACATAATCCAAGAAGTTGCAGTCTATGGGGGGCCACCTACGAAAGTTATCCAGTTTAAACCCCACTCACGTTCAAATCAACAAGCCACAATATGCAGCCTGTAACTCACATATGATCTACCAAATAAAAGAACCCCCTCGCTGTAATAAGGGACCCGTAAATCTCACCCCGAGATTAACCACAACGTGATGAAAAATAAGCTCCTAGCATTTTACCGTTTAACATGACAGGAAGAATGAAATTACGTAAGATGAAAACTCAAAATTAACATAATTTCATCGTCTACTGGTGAACATTTATCTCGCTATTACAGTCTGCAGAAAATACTGCTATCACAAAGTTTTAAAAAGGAATTTCCCCATTACTAAATTTGACGTCAATTTAACAAACAGCCCTAAATAACCGAGCTATAAAATTGAAAACGAACGCTAAAATGGCCACATATTTTAAAATCCAGACCGCAAAATGCTCACGCGAATACTGAATACTTAAATTTATGTTAAGCCACTCCCAAAAACGGCTTCAATTGAAAATCATTTTCGCTAGGATTCAGCAGTCAGGCTAAAATAACAGTAGCCAAAAATTTGAAAAATGCACAAAAGATTGAGAACTGGCATCACAGAGAATCGAGAAGAAAAAGCACGCATTCATACTTCGAATCTATACCATTGAAATTTCAGAAGAGCCTCTGCAATAAAATGCAAATCGTGAGCAAAATTATCGAATTGTTCATAAATGCAGACAGCAAACATTATTAATCTCCAAAGCAGATCGAATTCCTTGCAATATAAAGCACAACAGTAAAAATAGATATGAAAAGACAAACATAAAAAATGCAACCGAACATTTTACAAAACCAAGGAAAAAACCCAACCATAAACATAAAACCAGAAAACAATGCATCTATGTCCTACGCTTTGCACCAGAAACGATCCATACACAGAACACAAAATAAAACCTTTCAAACGCACATTAATTGAAATCGAGCTAGGGTTTGAAATTTTCGTTCAAACTTACTTGGCCTTCGGAGGAAGAGTTGCAGTCATCGAAACCCTGTGAGATCCGGCCACCGAATTCACCGGCTGCGAGGATCCTCCGAGCTTAGCGCCATTGGAACCCGAAAAAGCAGCAGAAAACGCTCCACTTCCACCATACTTGGGCGCAGCCATGCATTTCACAGCACAAGCAGATGCCATTCCAAACTGCCTTCTGAGAACTCAAAATAAAAAAACGAAAAATGGAACGGCCACGGGAAACCACTTTCGGAGTTTACCTTCCGGAGGTTTAAGCACATATAAAGGCGAAAACAAGCAAAATATTAACCGCCATGATATTTTTCCTGAGAGTGGTAAGTAGCTCCACACGGCCTCTTGCATGTTTTCCTCTCTACCCAAACCACATTACACATGTCAATGGAGTGTTATGAAACATTGCATTCAAATGGGACCTTAATCGACGTTAACGTTTAATATTTGTCCTTTTCTAATATTTTGTGCTTTTATTTTTTAAATTAATCGATCCGACTTGATGTATTTGTACTGTTCCTAAGTTGGGGTTTACTAAGGTGGAGAAGATTTCTGGCATATTCTTATTGGTGGAAATTTATTAATGTCTGCGCCTTCATTTTGTTGGTGAGGGATTTTATGACTTTTGGACTGCTCGTCGATATGTCCAAGGTGGAGACTTTTACGGCCACGACTCTGGCAACTGGTTAACATTGACGGCCGTGTACACGTTTTTACTAAAAAAATTAATTAATAGTTTTTTTATTTTTGCATCTCCTGATAATAGTGCTATTGTGGCGAAACAAAATCCTGAGGAAATTGGAAAAATGTTTCGACCGACACAGTTGCCTGTCAAATTTGAAGCCGCGGGACTTCGGTTCTTGATGAGTAAGAAAGATTTTTATGTATTCCGTGAAGGCAAAGACGCTTTGGTGTGTCCGTGAATTTGTGAGGAGAATCGGGTGGCAAGCGAAGTGTATTGGAAGTTAATACGAAACGGGATAAAAACATCTGCATTTAAGTGTAACGAATCGGATGTTATATTTCTTTTCCTTAAAAGAGGAAAACAACAAACCGCCACCGGCATAGTAATGGGAAATGCGGTTCTCGATCATTGCAACATGAATATGGCATGCAAATGTAGATGGTAGTTTTGTCCTCTTTACATGGGAAGGCAACATTTAGAGGGTGCTTAAATTTAAAATATATATATATTTTTGGTTATTACTAGCAATTGCAAATGAGTTGCAAGTTACGCCGGAGAGGGTTTGACTTTTGTGTGTTCAATATGGTTTGGATGCAATCTGAAGGTGACTTGTATTTGTATTGCATTACAGTTGGGTGTTGTCTATATAAATGTGGCACACCTTTTTTAATACGAAGGTTGGAACCAAGATCCGGGAACACTATTGCGGGTATGATGTGGGAAGGAGTGTGCACATGCCTTGTACGTCATGTGACAATTCTGTGTTACAAAGTCTTTTCTCCTCTTCCTTGCATGCTTTTACATTCTTTGTATATCTCATTCTTGCGTAGCGTTCAAACGTAAAAGCTGGTAGGATTTGTAGATCTTTGATGGCACGAACTCTTGACATTGCCGTGAATGTTAGTCCTTGACGGTCAACATTTCCGATGTCTATTGTGGCCTTGTCAAGAGTTAGGCCTTGTGATTTGTGGATGGTGAGGCCCCAAGACATTTTTAGTGGGATTTGGCGACGTTTTCCACGTGTGACAGGAGGTAGGGGCAAGTGGGTTGGGTTGAGTATGTCAATTAAGTGTAAAGTAGTTATCTGACATAGTATAATACATTAAGTGTATGGCAATTCAATGTGCGCTTAGATGTTTGGGCTTTGTATTCTAAGGATACAAGGGGTATGTGCTAAACGAAAAGTGTGATGCATGACATGGATAAGGATAATTTACAAAACAGACATTCAACAAAGAATAGTAAACAGTGTAGGGTAGGAAAATGCATTTTATTAACTATAGGGATATGATGTATGGCGTGTGTTGTCTGTTTAAGAGTAGGGGTGGTGTTGGGAACGTAATCATGGTGGGATAAATGCCATAGGAAAGCAAAAGACATTCCTACAATGTACAATGTGGAAGATATTCACAGAACACAAAATTTTTCATGCACATTCAAAGTAAAGTAGGAAACATATGTACAGAGAATACAATGTATATCTCATGAAAGACACTTTACAAAACTTCTATAGGGGGTTATAAAATGGAACAAGTACAACATATTTATGTGAGAATAGGTTTTTTGAGTCTGCCCTTCGAAAAGAGGTTTCTATGGGTTAGCAAAAAAAAGTTGGGTGTATGTATGAGTTTTGCAAAGTTGTAGTAGGGGTGAGGCAGGCGCTAAAATTAGAGGGACGCAAGGTAAGCATTGAATGCGTCTCTAATGTATTGTTCCTCGCCACCAGAGTAGTACTGGTCATAGCCTAACGCACGAAGGAAAGTATACAATGCTTCAAGGCGAAGGTACGTTGCATCTACCTTGTGCATCATGTCTAACACAATGGTTAAATCACTATCGATAACCATCGCTGATGGGATTAGAGACTCTGATATCCTACCGGAAATGGTTGAGCATGTTTTTGCAACTGAAGTAGCCAAAGAATGCACAAAAGTTGTAAGCGGTGGTTGGACGTTATGTATTGAGCTCTGGTCGGTGGCTGCCTAAGTTGCATACGAATGAGGGGACCCATTTGAAGCTACCAGATCAATAGGAGGGCTCCCACCAATGGCACCAGAGCTATCATCGGATATCGTGATAATGGTTGGACTTGCATTTGGAGTGGCCATAGCTACCTGAAAATAGCAAGCAACTTTGTTTAATATAAAACATGTTTCTACTGACAATTAGATAAATACATATACATATATATGTTACAAAGACATGATAGAAAGACAATAAACCCTATTTTGAAGCTCTTATATTGGCACAAGTTAGGAGTATGCTAAAAAAGATGAACCGATTAAAGTGGACACCTGTTGGTTGCATTTGGCGAGACAACATCAATGTTCGTAAGGGCAACCCATTTTTTTGCATATCCCACATTCATTGCAATCCATGAGGCCATATATCTTTCAAGCATTTTGCCAAACATTCACATGCTTCCACGTTATGGAATATAGATGAACATCTACTTTTTAAATTTTATTATCAATGAAACTTTAAGGATTCGTTTTTAAATATTCAAATAATTTTTTTCAATAATTATGATAAATCTTCAACACAAAAAAAAATACAAGGCAACCGATTGCACTATTGAGTCCTTTCCATCATTCATTTACAATAATTTTACTTTTGTGTTGTAATTCCAAAGAGTGTTTTAATGCTTCTCATAAACTTTAATGTTATTTCTGGCTTTGGGAATTGATTGGTGTAGCATTGAATTTCATAAAAGAAGTATTGAATCTCTGAAATAAATATTCACCATTTATTTCAAACAATCTATTAACAACTATCAAGAAATTTAAAAACTATAAACTATAAACAAATGAGAAATAAACCTAGAGCAATAAATGAGAAATATATACCCTATTTCCTAATAAGTTAATAACATATTCTAAGACGACCATGATTCACCCAATCGGGTAGGACCCGTGCACTTCTATGTGTTATACGCACGTCTCACGAGATCACATGCAGACAGGTTGCAACTGCAGCTGTAGCGCACAATGGACGATGAACTGTGGTGTCAACATCAGGAGTGAGGTTAGAACTCGAAGACTGCATGTTAAATATGCATTTAGAGGTTCATAACAGAAAAATATCTTCAGAGATTTGAGCAGAGCGAATATCTAAACCCATATTACGAGCTTCCAACAGAACAGGATCTTCTGAAGAGGAATTAGCCGATGGGTGCAGGGAAAACTCGAGGTGAGGATCAAGGGGAGGGATCTGATGCGGATCGAACCATCGATGCCATGATTTTGGAATGGACCAAGCTCCTGGTTTTTCAAGCGGGTTACTTTGTGTTTCTGTTCGCCTTTCTTTGGTTTCGACGAGGCAGTTGTGGTATACACGGTGACCTGCATATAATTGGGTGAGCAGAGTTTAATTGAAAATGGGTTTATGGATTCCAGGCTGAGAAATGGGTTGATTGGTGATTGCTTTGAATATTCCCTAACGGATATGCCTCACATTGACTCTGAGACTAAACCTGGGCTACTCTCTAAGGAGGTGATGCCTACTTTTTCACCAATAAATCAAAGCTCAGAGAATTGCACTCAAAATTCGAGTTTGAAATCGATGTGAGCTGTGAAGAGGACGACATGGGTATGAGTGAAGTGGATGATATGTTATGCTGGGATGAAGTTTTCACCGAGGAAACCCAATTCCCAGATTACAATGGCCTTTCAGAAATGTCTGAGATTGCCAAATCTCTGGAATCGAATTAAAGAAGATGATGTATGGTTATAGAATTTGAAGTGATTTAGTAAGGGTGCCCTTGTGTTTTTTTTTCTTTGGAGTAGCCTTGTTGTTCCTTTGATGTAGTTGGATTAAAGACAATAAAAGAGTGTATGGTTTTAGTGTAGGAGACATACACATGACATCCATGCAAAGTTGGAGAGCTGTAGAGCAGGGCATGGACATACATTGAAGCGGATGATCAATGAAACCTGCAAGTATGCAAGATAGCAATGATGCAGTATGATAGGCAGAGGCATCAGCAACAAGATGACAAATAGAAATGGCGGATTCAAGAGGAGCAGGAAAAAATAACAGCAATATCAGTTGTAAAAGAATGCATTTGTTTACAATACAAATCTGGGCAGATATAAAACAATAAACTACAGTTTTGAAAGTAAGTAAACATGCCAAATTTTATGCATACCGGTAGAAGTAGATGATCTGGGGTGAGTAACACAGAGGAGCAGGCTTACTGAGATGGTGGTGTAGGATAAAATGCAGATGGGTGGGGTATTTATAGGGGAATGTAGATATTTTACATAGTTAATGTGAGAAGCTATTCTGATAATAGCTGAGAATTAATGTAGGTTCCTATTCAGAGTTGGTAAAAGAAAATCAAATAAAATTTTACCACTGCTTGTAATGAGACGAGACAAGCATTAATAAGTAATGGACAGGTTGGTTCCTACAAACAGTGTGTTTGATCCAAAGAAAATAATATCCATCCAAACAAACTTAGGTGAAAAATTACCACCAGAATTTGTGATTTCAAGCAAGGGGAACACCAAAGTGGACGCCTTCCGGCGAATTAGAACTTAATATTATTATTTTTACTGAAATCAATATTAATTTTACCCATATGCATAAAAAAGTACTATAATATTTTTGCAAGTAAAAATAAATATGCATATTTTTAAGCTACTACAATTTTGTTGGTATTTTTACCCATTCTCTAATGTAGCTCTAGATAATTCAGGTGTGTATTTTTTATCAAATGAAATTCATGTAGTTTTTGTAATATCACCGGTGTAGCTAATAGAGGCAAGTATAATTAAAAGAAAGAATTATTTAATTCTATATTTCCTAATGTTTTGGGGGAATCTCTCTTTTATGGAGGAATTAGTAGGCTTGATCTAGATACCACTCTTCACAAAACCATGGGATCTACCTAAGAATTTTTATTGATTTACAAAAAAATGGTTGTGTTCAATTTTGAGTCTCATCACTTTCTTGATATTGGTAAATAAGATGAGTAACCAACCTTGTATAAAAATTATATTTGTTGCATTTTGAGCACCTCCTGTGATTAATTATCTCCATCCATAGATTATTACTTGTCCTTATTTGAAAATTTTATAGGATATTTTTATTCCTTTTGTATATCAATTTCTCTAAATTATTGATTTATTATGATCCTTATAAAAAAATTAAAATATGATAACGTATGTAGCTTTTATTTATTTATTTGATGGGAAAAAATATTGACTAAAATTGTAAGAAGGGCGTCCACTTCACTTATTGCCTAGGGCGCTCCTAATCTTTAGTTCGGCTATGTCGAAAGGTGTGTATACAATGGGAAAGACCCTTCCCATAGTTGACACCATCGTGAAATCAAAAGGTGGTAAGGGTGTTATAGAGGATGTTGAAGCACGACCTATTTGAAGTCATTGATTGATAAGAAGGCTAAAGGGATGTGTGACCTATTATGGTTTGTTGAATGTGATCGCCACACTAGACTACCACTCACTACATGATTGGGACGGTCACGAGACTTATAGAAGAAAACGCCACCACCTTTATAGATTTGAGTACAAAAAATAAAGATTTAACTTTGTCATCAAGCTTAGGTTTGTACATAGTTTGAAATAATCATTCGAATTTTGTGCATTCAATGTGAGCAATCTCCACACAATTCTCTAAGTTTTTGTTTAAAAAAAGCGCATTTAACCTCCTACTCCAAGAATCGCCTTCAAAAAGCATTTTTGGGACTACTCATATGAGCATTCTATTATGGATCCATCACTCTAGACGGTGAACAAATTTATGGATTTAATTTCTAGAGCTCTTTTGTTTGGATTATTTTGAGTTAGATTTTGTCAAATCTTGGCTTTCTCTCTGATTGTGATGTGAATTCGATCCGATAATTTGAATTTGTATCTCCTCGCATAATACTGTTTTGAACGAAAGTCACAAAGTGCCCAGTCTAATTCGCATCACTCACTTTTGACTCGACATCCTCCTATAGCTCGCCCTAGACTTCTAACCACCATGCAACGAGATCTCCTAACCCGAGCTACCCAAAGTGCATGACCATCCGTCCTCCACCTCTACCGCTAGAAAAATAATTTTCTTTGGATTCTCCAAAGCCGACGCCTTGACATCTTAACGTCTTAATTCTAGTTGCATCACAAGAACTAGAAGGGAGGTAAACAACGCATCAACATTGAGTAGATTTGTGGCAAGGAAAGTCAGGTGGAGCTCCAATGCCCAAGAGTTGAAAATGTATAAGGTATGTTGGCCCCTCCTTGGTAGAGACTCTACGATTGAGAACTCGTGTATTGCATCAACATTGAGTGAATTTTGCAACTAAGAAAGCTAAGCATGGAGCTCGATGGCTAGGTTGGCAATGTATAAGGTTTGTTGGCCCCTAATTGGTGGGGACCATTGGGGTGATAATATGTGTATCGATGTTGGCATGTTGGCCACCCTTGATGATGTGTTTAACGACATGATTTCACATTTTGAGTATTTTTACGTTGAAAGTCTTGTACACAATGGGAAATACCCCTTCCCACGGTTGGCAAGCATCGGTGAATTTAAAGGTGGTAAGGGTGTTGTAGGGGACATCGAAGCACGAATTGCTTGGAGTCATTGATTACAAAGACAAGTATATCGACCACGAGAATTTTCGCTACCCAATTTCTCTCGACTTGATGCGAGAACCGATGATCATCTCCATCGGGAAGACGTATGACCGCTTTTTTCATAACTCGTTGGATTGATGAGGACACTCCACCTACCCGAAGAGCAAGCGGGCTTTATTACATACCAATCTCATTCGAACTACACGTTGTGGAATCCGATACTGAAGAATGGTGCAAGGATCACAGAGAGACATTCGAGAGGCTAAAGAAGCACGAGGGTAACCCCTGGGGAAGCCACAAAGATGACCGCAGATTTCCTAGTCGAAAAGTTTTGTAACAGCACACCCGAAGTGAAAAATAGGTCACCTATGAGTTACGTTCCCTTGTAAAGTGTGGGATGGACAAGCTTGCTTTGCATGACACGAGGTCGAGGCGGTTCCTTTCTATCGCCCCTTCTCTCACCTCGGAGGATGCTAAACCCGAGGAGAACGTCGTGATGGCATTGTTGAATCTCTCCATCTACCACAACAACAAGGCCCTAATCATAGAGACCCCAATTTTCTATGGATGTGATAATAGGCGTCTTGAAAGCTTAGGCGCAGTGTGGAAGCAAAGGAAAATGCAGAGGTGACGATCTTCGGTCTCTCGCATTGCCACCTCTCCCTTACGGTAATCTCTACCCTCCTTTTCTTTTTCTTTTCCCCGATTCGACAAAAACATAAATTAATCAAAGGTATTCTTCCTAAATCTAACTCTCGCATATTTTTTTCATTTTAAATTTTATTACATTATATTATTTGCATTCCCCCAAATTGTTTGAGTTACCCTTCACATTCTTTTGGAAAGAACAATGCTAATAAAAAGAGCGAGCCTGTCTCGCTTAATGAAAACCGGTAGCTTCCTTTCTCTATGGCAATGGCTTACATAGATTACCACCAAAATATATATTTATATTTATCATACATACCTTTCAAGCATTTTGTCAAGCAGTTCATATGCTTGCATGTTTTGTATACATATATGCTAAGGCACTTGCAGCTATAACTAATGTTCCTTCTCCAATATGCTTAGGCAGATTTCCACACGTTGTTTCAAAGCTCTTATTTTGGATGAGGTGTTGAGCGTGCTAGAAAAGGTGAAACGATCGGAGGTTGAGACATAGGTTCTATTATGTGAAACAAAGTCTTTGTGATGAAGTCCGTGTCTTTTCTAAACTACTTCTAGGAAGAAGAAGATATGATGGGTTGACTATACCAACCAAGTCTAAGGTGTTAAGAAAATATCATTTCTTATATTATTAGTGTGAACATTACAATTGTATGTTAATAATTTGTTATAGCAAATTACTTAATATTGTTACATAACAATATTACGTATGTAGTCACAACTACCTATTTAGAATACATTGTTGTTTGTATAATCTCTATATATTTGTAATAATGGTACTCTCATAATATGGAGGATTATTGTTGTGTTTCATTCATTGAAATTGCTCATACCTAACATTTGGTATCATAGCGATGAACGTATTTTATTGGGTTTATATGTAGTTGACATTAAGAAGTGGAACAAACCAATCTAGAACGGTCTGTACCTTGCCGTGTGACTCCGTGCAAGGGACGTTTTTGTACTATCATCCTTGGTCGTGAATATGTTGGCTATCATATGAGAATTCAAAGGATTTTATTGTTGGTGTGCTAGGCTTAGACAAAAATTTGTCACAGTCTGATCCATGCCTGAATTCTGTGAATGATTACCCATCGCTCCTGTTAGTTATTGCATCTAATCTGAGTGGCTTTGATTCAGTTTTGTTCGCCCTCGCCAGTTCTCTCCTTTCAATTCTCGGACACGGTTATTACATCAACTCCTTCCATGGACAAGAAGATAAAGATCCAGATATGACGTATGCTCAGCCATGGATATGTTTCACAAAATGCGCAGTATGCTCAGCCATGCTTTCATTATTGGTCACATCTTTTAAGTCAAAACAGTCTCGTGAGTTAGAATTATTTGTAAAAAGTAGGTACATACGTTTTGGTATATTGTCTTAGTATCTGTAGTTATAGTGGGTCCAGGTCGTAGTTTTCTTGAAGTTACTTTTTAATAATAATTTAATTATTTGAATGTAAAAGAATCACTTGTTTATAAATGTGTCGATTCGTATTCTGTCATTTATAGAGTCGGTCATATAAATGCTAAGTTGATAATCATAAAGTCATTGTATAATATTAAGTTCACGAGAGGTATGTCAAACCTATAAGTAAGGAGTTGTCCTCGTTATCTCAATAGTCAACATTTATATAAATGTTTAGTTGTTAGTGGCATCAATCTTTAATAATTATAAAGTCATTGTATATTATTAAGTTTATGACATGTATGTCAAAGCTATAAGTAAGTTGTTGTCCTTGCTATGTCAACAATTGTTCAATGTAAGTGTTATTGTAAAAAAAAACAAAGTTGTGTTAATTGTCCTAAGTCAAAATTGTGAAAGTGTCATTTAGGTGAATATTAGGAATAGTGTATCGTCATGTTTGGTCAAGTATTGTCATGGATAAATTAAGTCATATTCAAACATTTGATGGAAAGGATTTCCACGGATGATAAGTTCGAACATAGTTATTTCTAATCAATAAAAGTTGTGGGATATCGTTGATGGCAAAGCAAAGAAACCAACAGATGTAGATGAAGTAGCAAAATGGGAGAGAAAAGATCAAAAAGCTACAACAATTATTGGATTGGGGCTATCTGATGCTTATTTGCATCATATAGACTTGTCTAAATCCTCTCACACAATTTGGGAGACACTAAACAAATTGTTTGTTCACAAGTTGGAAGCGCAACGATAGCATTAAAACAAAGGTTATTCGGTCTCAAGATGGAAGAAGACGACAACATGGTGGAGCACATTAGTAAGTTTCGATCCATCTCAAATCAGTCAATTGGACTTAAAATTGATGTCCCTGTTGATGATGCAAAAGTTATTTTACTTGATAGCATATCAGTTAGTTGTTCCAATATGGTTTTGTTGGTGAAATAATTTGTCGTGTTGTAAATTATGTGTTTCCACCAATGCTCATAGGGTTACGCCCCTCCTTCTTGTGTATGGGGAGGCTCCCATTATTGAATGTAACTATCATAATTCTATCTAAATGTTGTGGGGTGGCCAAATAGGTCGGGGATCACACATGCACACTTCATTGAACTGTGCAAAGTGCTTGTACAGGGTACAAGGGAGGAAATCATAGTGATGAGGGTGAATGAGAGAAATTAGGAAAAGGAATGTTATTGTTGTGAGTAGGCAATTACAGAGTTCACACCCAATAACTAGAGTAGTTCAACATTCAATTAGAGGAAAGCAACAATGAAGCATCTAGCGAGACTAACAAACCGAGACACACAATTCTTTAGGTTCATTTATCAAGGACACCAAGTTCCTTCTTGATCACCATACTTGCAAAGTTATAAAAGAGAGAGAATAGAGGAAACATGAGAAAATGAAATGGAAGAATGTAGCTTTTATTTCTTGTGTTGGTGATATAAAGTTCAACATCCAAAACACAATTCATAATTTTTACAGAGTAGAAATTATCAAAATCTTAGATCCTTTAGAATGGAGAAGCCATTCCAATTTATAGCCTTGTGAATTGACCTTTCATTTCCCCCCACATGACTCTTCATGTTCTTATTCCCCTTGTGACCTTTCAATTGCCCTTAGAAGAGACAAATTAAGTACCTCTCTTATAATTTTGAGAGAATACTTTTACAATTTACAAATATTGTCACTTAAGTGAATAGGACAAAATACCATGATTGTGTACAATGAAGAATTAAAAGAAAGGGAGAGAAAAGAAGAAGGGGAAAGGGATTGACTGATCTATTGAAGAATTTGTTTTTGATGTAGAACTTGTTGATCCGAGACATGGTGGTCATAATATCCTCCTACCGCGGATGCACGAACACCTTGGACCACCGAATGAGTGTTTAAAAACACTATTTCAAGACCTCCTGATGTGAGCTTGGGATGAATCACGAATCTCACCCATGATGATGCATTCTTTATCTCACAATGAGAGTGGGGATCACTCTCACTACAACAAACTAGACCTTTTGCCACAATTTTTCAACAACATTTTTGTGGTTATGTAGTATTTCAAAAATAAAAATTGTGGCATTGGAATTATAGCTAATCCACATTTTAATATATTATTGTAGATTTTCCACATTTCATTATACTATGGATATTCCACAATTTATAAAATTTATAGTTAATCTCCATTTTTTTAATTGTACATCATCCACATTTTTAAAAGTTTGTACCATTTCTACATTTTCTATTTTTGTTATTATTCCACAATTTTTGCAAAAAATTGTAGTTTATCTATATAGTCCATATTTGTAGAAATTTCACAATTTACATTTTTGTAACTCTCATCGATGTTATATTGTGGCAATTTCAACAATTTTTTCCTACAATTGTCATTACCACATAGAACTTGTAGGTGGAAGCTACAATTTGATTGCCACAATAATTAATTGTAAAATTATCTTATTTTTAAATGTAGAAATGTTACAATTAACAACCAATTTCACATTTATTTATATAATTCATTACGTTGGTTGTCTACATATATATATATATATATATATATATATATATATATATATATATATATATATATATATATATATAATATATATATATATTTCGAATGTTTTCTTAAAAAAATATTTTCATTCTTGAAAAATATATTATAAAAAAATGTTTAAGTAACATTTTAAATATTGGTAGAAAAAAATTATGTTTCTTTTTCATAAATATTATTAACAATTCGAATAAATATATTTATTACTTAAAATGAAAATTTAAAAATAGCATTATAAAATATCTAATGCAAAGATTAAAAAAATTATTACTATAAATTAATGAGCTTATAAATTGAAATTTAGTTTTAAGAAAATAAAATTTATATAACCCTAAAATAAATATACACTAATTATAAATAAATATTTTAAATATAGCATACATATAATAAAACTATAATTAAATTTATAAATTTATGCCCAAAAATTCATTAAAGATATAAATACTAATTTCCAAGGTAAATTGTCATTTGTTGGGAGACAATTTTTATTCATATTGGTGAATGGTGGTTCGGTAAGAAGTTTCATTTGATTTTCTCAATTTTCTTTGTTTAAAAGTTACAATTCATTGAAATGTCATTTGTGAAATCGTTTGTCCTTCAATTTAATTAATTTCCTAAATTTATTATGTAAACGAAATATATTTTAATATATTAGTTGTAAAATATGTATTATGTTACATTTTTATATTTTTTTAATAGGAAAGAAAAACATATATTAATATAAATATGATAACTATAATTTTCACAATACATATTAGACTTTAATTGAGAATCAATCGAAATTAAAAGCATAACCAATTTAAAATATGCTTTGCCTACATATCAAATTATTTAGAATAGAAGTAAAGATGGAGACAAATCAAATTATTTATATATGTCACACACCTACACGAGGTAATATAATTTAAAACGTTTCTCAAAAATTTCAATACTATTTCTATACAATATCAATGATAGATCACTTGAGAGAGTAGCAAACATTGAACATATAGCTAAAATGGGTAGGGCATTCACAAGAGATGAAAATCTCCTCCATCACCTTAGGATTATTGTAATGCCCTGTTCTACGTTACACCTGTTCACCCTTCGGCGACCGAGTGCTAAGCATGGAATGTCATTGTGCCCTTGTCGATCATTGGTGGACTTCATCTTGGTCACGGGAATACTCAATCATCTCCCTCTTCATCGTGTTTCTTTGGTGTCGTGTTGTTGTTGTCATTACGGCCCTTCAACGCCTGTTACGATTTCCTTGTTAAAGGAGAATCATGTTCGCTTTTACCGTGCTTGTCTGTCAGCCCTTATTAATAGGAGTAATTATTATTAGGTTATAAAATAATAATAATAGTATTATTATTTTAGTTGTCGAATAACAATTACTATTATTATTATTTATTTATTTATTGTGTCGATTTCAGGAATATTATTAAGTACCTGTAAGTTACCTTATTTATTTATTTTATCGGCCGCTCTCGAAGACTGAACCCCGATTCACGCATGAGGAGGACCTTGTTCATGGGTGATGCCATTGCTTAGGAAGTGGTGTTCGTTCTTAGCGTTTAACATTTTATTGTGGCCATCCGGATCTCTTGTGTGCGGTGTATACATACTTTCTTTTCGGTTAGTGTTTTGGTTGTATGGGGGCATCAACCCACCCCAACTAAATTTTGTTACCCTTGCTGGCCGCGTACACTTGTTTCCCTTTTTGTTGAAAGACCTGGCCTTTATTTATGCATGGAGGAAGATCACTTACCACTCATTCTTCTTTTAGGCAAGGCGTGTTGGTCCTTCCTTTGGTT
This sequence comes from Taxus wallichiana var. yunnanensis, assembly GCA_018340775.1. Lineage (NCBI taxonomy): Eukaryota > Viridiplantae > Streptophyta > Pinopsida > Cupressales > Taxaceae > Taxus > Taxus wallichiana. Next base: position 935,881,744 of record CM031242.1, read on the forward strand.
TGAATGCCAAGTGGGGGGGGGGGCAGTTGGCCACCAGTCCTTTTCAGCGACCTTTCAACCACTTCAGACCTGTATCTTTTATGACCTGCTCTACTTTCTTTGACTTCCTGATGCCCTTGTCTGCCGTGTCTTGGGGGAAGGAAACCCCTGTTTTGGGAGGTCTGCAATTCTGTGGTTATAGAATTGTTTCTGTTTTGGTTCAAACGAGCAGAGAAGAGTAGACAATGCATCTTCCTGGGCATCAAGGACAGGAGGGGAAGTAGATGAAGATGGACGATACTGTTGCAGCATGGTAGAAGCCTGTTGAGTGCTTCCAACAAGCAGGATGTCCAGCTACGTTGTTATCTGTTCTGTATCGAATGCATCCTCAAATTCGGGATTCTCAGTGTGTATACCCGATGTGGATGTTGCCTACGTATTTTATTTGGAGCGTTTGATATCTGATAGTGGATACTCAGCATGGATACCCTTGTCGATTACAGTATACTCATTATATATCATTTTCAGTTGCATTGTTCGTATGGTTGAATCCGGATGCGGATGCTGCCCATGTATCCACACTGTCTGTATTGAGGAGAGGAATTTAATTATAGTTCCGAGGGAGCTGATTGATGGGTCATGGGCATCTGTGTCTCCAGAAGATCAAAAGTAGACACTTCTATTACTAGCACCGGTACTCAATCTGCTGAAACCAAAAATCCCAATGACAGCAGCAAACCGTTGGCTGTTTCCCAGACAACGTCTTCTAGTGGCACCTCTGCGTATACAGAAAGCATTCCATCTACTCCCAAGGTGGAGAATGAATTGATATTGTCATCCAAGTTGAAAAAAAAATTGCCTTCAGTGAGCTGAAGTCTGCCACTAGGAACTTCAGGCCGGAGAGTGTCCTCGGTGGTGGGGGGTTCGGCTATGTCTTTAAAGGTTGGATAGAAGAGAATGGTACAGCTCCTGTCACGCTGGAGACTAGCCTCACTGTTGCTATCAAAACACCGAATCGATGGGTCCGCAGGTCACAAGGAATGGCTGGCAGAAGTCAACTTCCTAGGCCAACTTCACCATCCCAATCTTGTCAAACTTGTTGGATACTGTATAGAAGATGATCAAAGGTTACTCGTATATGAATTTATGCCCGGAGGCGTTTGGAAAATCACCGTTCTTCAGAAATGGCTGCAAAAACATGGTCTGAGGTCAACAATCTCATCCGAATTACACGCCTTCAAACCGCATCAAACCACAAAGAAATCTCTGTCACAGAAGAAGGGCAACTTGAGACGATCAATACATGGGAGCTCATGGAAGGGTTAGAAGATAATACTCGAAGCAGTCCTTTGGTTGTGGTTAACGAGATTGCCATAAAGAAATCTGTGGATCGAATGCTAGACAGGTCATTTTCTTTTAACAGTGTCGAGGGACGCCAAACAACTTGCAGAGACGAGCCCAAACGCTCCGTCTGGCACAGAGTTACTCCCGGCGTGAAGCTCGCCGACGAAAAGCTCAAGTTTTCGTCCAAAGAAATGGAAGAGGCAGGAGGGCGAAGCTGAATCTGGAGAAAAAGGCAAGATATTTCTACACTTTTCTACTGTTATTTTATTTAAAATTATCGTGAAATCGAACCACTTTTCCTTGCATTGATTTGTCAGTTGGATGTCATGATGGGAGATTTCCCTTTTTGCTTGTTTCTTCTTGTTTTATCTTTTATCGTTGACAGTATGTGGGTCGAAAGGATGCGTGTGCCCTCTCCTCCAAATGTTATATTACTCGAATGATAGAACTTCGTCATTTGTTTATGTATTAATTCTTCTTTGCGATTGAGTTACAAGTTATTATGTTGATCCACTAATATTTTCAATATTATGGAAGTAAGCTACGATAACTATGAAGCTCCTCCCTAGCACCCAAGTTGTCTTTTGACGTTTTTTGTTAGCCCCTTCACAAGTCCCTTTGATAACCTTTTGGCATTGAGAAAGAAAGGTTGTAGGATTGTGTGAGCAATGCGTGGGCTAGCCAGCTTAGAGTTTTGGTATTAATACTAGTAGAATGAAAAGGTTTGTGTGTAATGTGTTTTGTTGTCTCGCGTGTTTAGACTATTATACTATCTTTCGTCTTGTTTCTAGGCTTTTAAGGCCATCCGCAAGAAGTATCTTGACCATCCTTACCAACTTGAACTATAACTAGCTTTTCGGATCAACTGAGCTCGAGGTTTCTTTGTGCGAATCCAGTACCTCGTTGACACTAGAATAGCTTTGGTCTAATCCCCCTCTATGTATTATTGTTGGTGGCACTCTTCTATTTTTCCTAACTTGCATTGTTTCTCCTTTGTAGTGTTAATGCTATTAATTAATATTGGTCAGTTTTTATGCACGTAATTACCTTAATATTTTGTGATGGAAATTTCCTTAAATGTGATTATCTTCGGGAAAAAACTCATCTTTCTTTTGATAGTCTTATGGATTCAAAGCGGAAGGTTTTGTTTTGATAATTTCACCTAGAAATTATGTTATATCTATTGTGTGACGGTTGATCGTGTGTTACCAAGGTTGCCTTAAAATATGGTTTTTTTGGGATATGGGTAATTTATTTTATATTAACCAAACATTAGTATTGTAGAGGAGGTATGCAAATCTTTAGTGTTATAAAAATTTGTTGATGACATTATTGTATAATTTTGTTGGACGGAACCCCTTCTTCTCTCGCGTGGTTCTTATTAGCTTTGTAAGACTTGGACCCTTCTTGGATGATTAGAAAATCTTTGTAGTTAATGGTCAAAACTAGTACTCTTGCCTTCACTTGAAACTTATGTTGTATGTATACTCTAATTGATTTCCGGTTTGAAACTCAATTATACATGGCTTTTTATGTTAATTTCAAACCCGTGTTTCCCTCTTCTTGGGCCGATCAACTCTTGTTCTTTTGGAAAAATATTATTTTAGCCTATGCGTTTGGTACCTTTGATAAATTTTCTAGATGACTGGTATATTTATCAAATCTCAATCTTGTAATTATTGTTTAATTACTTATTTGATGGGGATTCTGTTTTTTCTATATTGTTGTTTTCTCCTTATAGGGCAAGGGCCATTCTCATATGATTGTTACTTTCGTTGCATTTGCTCCTAAGCGAAGTGCAAGGTCTCCTCCTTCTTTGATTGACATGTTTTACACTTTATTATAACTTGATGTGTTCTTATTGTTTAGAGGTTTGACCCAAATTCTTGGAATAAAGTGCTTCTTTTCATGATATTGTTAGATAATAGTTATGGTGGTTTTGTGTAGCCTTATCTTGCTTAGTTCTCGTGAACTCGACTCTTATAGAAAATTGTTTGAGATGGATTTTGCATGTAGATGAGGGATAGAATTGTAGACTTTGTCATCAACCTTAGTTGAAAAGATCCTTTGCTCGAAACCTTTTATGTTGTTCAACTATTGTTAACGTCCAGTGGAAAGTTTAAAAGAGGATTAATGTCTTAGTATAAAGTATTGTGGAATTTGTCTTTTGAACTTTGGAAACCTTGTATTGTTTGACCATCTTTGAAATTATAAGAAAATTTTGTTATTGTTGTTGAGTGACTTTGTTGGAGTATCAGTATTTTAAGAATTGATGTAATCTTGTTTTGTTCTTGTAAATGAGTGTTGCTACAACCTTGCCTTGAGAATAAATTCTGAGTTAAACCTGGACATGACTTAGTAATAAAGTGTCATAAGTAAACGAACATGGGATTTTTTAATACTTCGGAAGTTAAATTAAAATTTGTATTCAAATAAAGTAACGTAGGGGTCACCAACTTGAGAGCAAGAAATTCTTTAAGTAAACAAGGGCGGGACTATCATTGCAAGTAACATTATATAACTTGAAATCCCTAAAGCTACACTAATGAACACTATCCCTTTCATGGTGGAATTCTTAAGCGAACTAAAAGGAAATCTATGGTTAGATCTCGGAAGATAATAATATTTAATAAACATGAGAAAACAATTTTTAAATCACGCAATCTATCTCTCGGCCATTTGGAAAGTAAATTCTTTTACTCCTTGTTAATACTTTTAGCGAAGCCTAAGTAAAGTTGTTGTCAATTAAGTTAAGAGCCCTAGCTTCAATATAATACCTGCAATAACTAATGAGGTCCTAAAATGTTTCATCTCGACCTTCTCCCTCTAACCCTTTTCAAGGCACCTTATATCTCTTCTCTTAAGTGTGTTGAACTTAAAACCATGTTGTCTTGTGGGAAAGAACAAATCTTAGTAGCGTTAGTGGTGAGCATATGGCCTTGTGGAATTTAATTACTCCTTTTTCTTTATAAACGAGTTAAGCAAATAAATGTCATAATAGAGAAGATTTAAAGATGATTACTCGGTGTAAAAAGATTAAACTTAGCTTGGTAAGATGAATTGCATGAAGAATACCCCGAGCATCCTTAAAAACGTAAGCTAAGAATGTAAGAAGTACTTTTAAAAATAAATAACCCTCAAGAATATCTCATTGTGGTTGGCCCTAGCGTAAGTGTGTTCGGTGATTGGACTTCTATGTTGTCTTGTCAAAAGAAAAGTAAATTGTACTTGATAGGTGTGAACGTTTCCGTCTTTGCCTTTATGGCCATCCTTGTATCAAATTTCATAGTGTTAGTTGTATCCTTGGTGATGACATGTTGCATCATGTTATGTGTCAAGCAAGTCAAAAAAAAATTTATCCTGTATTTCACTGTGTTGTTCGTGTGAGGATTTCGGGTTGTTACACTTGGTATCAGAGCATAGGTTCATGCTCTCGAACCTATGGGCCGGATTGGTGTTATATGGTGATGTTACATGGTGGTGGTGGTGTTACATGATGATACTGCATGATGATGATGATGTTGCATGATGGTGGTAGATATTGGAAGAGTAATGTGCTTTAAACGTGATGTGATTATTGTCGTAATTGTGATATTGTGAATGCACGTGATGTGTATGTCACCTTGTGCATGTTTGTGATCATGTTGATAGTTGGGGATGGTAGTATTCTCTCTCCTTCTTATGGATTCTATAAAGAGTTCACGTGTGAATTACTATTTGTGGCATGTGAAAAGAATTATAAAGTGGATGACATAGTGTTAGAGCATTGTGGCATATTGTGATATGTGGGTGTATCAATGTGTTGTATGACTAGATTGATGTTAAAAGAAATGAGTTGTATCATGATGTTTTTACCATGTTTTGAAGAAATGTGTGTACCACCTTGTTATGCAGCAATGGATGTTATGTTGAGATGTACTATGTTCATCTTATATATGTATTGTGCGAATATGTAATGCTTCATGTTGTGATTTTGGGTCATACGGTGAGTGTATGAACCCTATCGTATGGTGCTTGCACTTTGGGTGGAGAATGTGGTAAAGTGATGTGTTACACTCAGTGAATGTATGACGGTGATCTACCTTGTATATGTACCACCGTTATGTTAGTGATGTTGTTGTATGTTATGTTGTGAACCTTACGCTAACCGACCCTGAGGGTAATTGGTAGAAGTGTATGTTGAGAGTGAGGAATGGTGTACCATGGGTCAATAACTCGAGCCAAAACTCGGTTTAGTAGATAACATGTGATTCTTTCCTCTCTCCCTATGTGGTTGTATGTACGCAACCTAACTGCAACTATGACTATGTTTAGCCTTGTCAAGTGGTGGCGGGATGATTCGAGATAGAGATGATGACAGGTTGTATTATTGATATGTATTTTTGCGAGATGAGGCTCAATGTTCCGAAAGCAAGAACTCGTTGAATACCCCTTGGTGGCGAGATAAGGCCACACGCTTATGTAATGTGACATTATTATAAGTTGATTTTATTCGTAAATTGAGATTTTTACTTTATTTGTAAGGACCAGCAACTTTTCTTGATTGCCATGCTTTACAATTTTGGGCATTTCCTTGGTTTGTGGCACTAACATGGGGATTTTGATACTAACTATGGCTATTTGGCCATTTATTTTGCTTGAATTTGGGTCTTCTTTTAAATTTGGAATTTTTACCGCCTTGCCCAAGGCTTGTACTTTGCCACTTGGCACTTTGATTGGATTGTTATGCTGGTTCTATTGTCGTGATGTGTGGAATAGGGTCATGGGATGCACCATGGAATGGTTGGACCTATGGACCCGCTTCGTTGTATAGGGGTACGCCCCAAGGAGTACAGATAACTAGTGGGTTGTTGAACCATGCGTTATTATGTCACTTGGGTTAGGAGTGTTCGAACTCTATGTGTCTTGGACCATAGGGTCAACCGGCCTCCTTGAGGGAGGCATAAGAGACTTAAGGGAGGCATAAGATTTTGAGGAGGCATAAGAGACTTGACGGAGGCATAAGAGACTTGACGGAGGCATAAGAGTTTGAGGGAGGCATAAGAGACTTGAGGGAGGCATAAGAGTTTGAGGAGGCATAAGAGACTTGAGGGAGGCATAAGAGTTTGAGGGAGGCATAAGAGACTTGAGGGAGGCATAAGAGTTTGAGGAGGCTTATGATATTTGTCTATATGGTTAATGTTTCAGGATATATGTTGAGTTATTGTGATGTTTGGTAGTGGTCTTTTGATGCATGTGTTACTCATGTCGATGAATATGTGTTGTGATGTTGTGGATATGTCATTGATTCCCTTGTGGACACTATGTACCTGTAGCATGGTTTGGTGTTATGTGAGTTTTTCATTGATGCAAATTGAGGAAATGTCTAGTGGATTGTAGTACTCTTTTGGTTGAGCATTTTATATGTCATTCATTGATGTGTGCCGAGTACTATGTTATGTGGATGGTATGCCTATTCTATTCCGTATTTGAGTAACCTTTTGTGGTGTAATACAATCTTGAAGTATATACTTGTGTGCTTGTGAATCTGTAGTGTCTTGTGAACCTGATAGGGTGTTGTGTTAGCAGTTCATGTTGGGCACCCACAATAAGGAATAAACCAAAACTCTTCAATGATGAAATTTTAAAATAAATTAAAGTAAGAATAATGCTAATGGAAGGGAACTAATGAAATGATGAACAAGAAAGAACTGCCAATCTTCACAGAACATTGAAAGTTAAAATTTCTACCAAATGTTCCTAAGGCTACCCTGTGGCCGTGCTTTAAATCGACTAAAATTTTAAACCATAGGGTGTAATTTCTCCTTTACCTGTTCTTGGTTACGTGCCATTTCATTCCCTCTGTGTAATGTCGCATCGAGGACGATGCTTTCTTAAGGGGAGGAGAATGTAATGCCCTGTTCTACGTTACACCTGTTCACCCTTCGGCGACCGAGTGCTAAGTATGGAACGTCATTTTTCCCTCGTCGATCATTGGTGGACTTCACCTTGGTCACAGGGAATACTCAATCATCTCCCTCTTCATCGTGTTTGCTGGTGTCGTGTTGTTTTTGTCGTTACCAACCCTTACAACACCTGTTACGATTTCCTTGTTAAAGGAGAATCATGTTCTCTTTTACCGTGCTTGTCTGTCGGCCCTTATTAATAGGAGTAATAATAATTATTATTATTAGGTTATAAAATAATAATAATAGTATTATTATTTTAGTTGTCGAATAACAATTACTATTATTATTATTTATTTATTTATTTATTTATTTATTGTGTCGATTTCAGGAATATTATTAAGTACCTGTAAGTTACCTTATTTATTTATTTTATCGGCCACTCTCGAAGACTGAACCCCGATTCACGCATGAGGAGGACCTTGTTCATGGGTGATGCCATTGCTTAGGAAGTGGTGTTCGTTCTTAGCGTTTAACATTTTATTGTGGCGTCGGATCTCTTGTGTGTGGTGTATACATACTTTCTTTTCGGTTAGTGTTTTGGTTGTATGGGGGCATCAACCCACCCCAACTAAATTTTGTTACCCTTGCTGGCCGCGTACACTTGTTTCCCTTTTTGTTGAAAGACCTGGCCTTTATTTATGCGTGGAGGAAGATCACTTACCACTCATTCTTCTTTTAGGCAAGGCGTGTTGGTCCTTCCTTTGGTTTGAATGCCAAGTGGGGGGGGGTTGTACAGTCTTTTCAACAACCTTTCAACCACTTTGACACTGTATCTTTATGATCCGCTCTACTTTCTTTGATTTCCTGATGCCCTTGTCTGCCGCGTCTTGGGGGAAGGAAACCCCTGTTTTGGGAGGTCTCAGTAATTCTGTGGTTATAGAATTGTTTCTGTTTTGGTTCAAACGAGCAGAGAAGAGTAGACAATGCATCTTCCGGGCATCAAGGACAGGAGGGGAAGTAGTTGAAGATGGACGATACTGTTGCAGCATGGTAGAAGCCTGTTGAGCGCTTCCAACAAGTAGGATGTCCAGCTACGTTGTTATCTGTTCTGTATCGAATGCATCCTCAAATTCGGGATTCTCAGTGTGTATACCCGATGTGGATGTTTCCTACGTATTTTATTTGGAGCGTTTGATATCTGATAGCGGATACTCAGCGTGGATACCCTTGTCGATTGCAGTATACTCATTATATATCATTTTCAGTTGCATTGTTCGTATGGTTGAATCCAGATGCGGATGCTGCCCATGTATCCACACTGTCTGTACTGAGGAGAGGAATTTAATTATAGTGCCGAGGGAGCTGATTGATGGGTCATGGGCATCTGTGTCTCTAGAAGATCAAAAGTAGACACTTCTATTACTAGCACCGGTACTCAATCTACTGAAACCAAAAATCCTAATGACAGCAGTAAACCGTTGGCTGTTTCCCAGACATCGTCTTTTAGTGGCACCTCTGCGTATACAGAAAGCATTCCATCTACTCCAAAGGTGGAGAATGAATTGATATTATCATCCAAGTTGAATTTTTTTTTTTCCTTCATTGAGCTGAAGTCTTGCACTAGGAACTTCAGGCCGAAGAGTGTCCTCAGAGGTGGGGGGTTCGGCTATGTCTTTTAAGGTTGGATAGAAGAGAATGGTACAACTCCTATCAAGCCGGGGACTAGCCTCACTGTTGCTGTCAAAACACTGAATCCTGATGGGCTGCAGGGTCACAAGGAATGGCTGGCAGAAGTCAACTTCCTAGGCCAACTTCACCATCCCAATCTTGTCAAACTTGTTGGATACTGTATAGAAGATGATCAAAGGTTACTCGTATATGAATTTATGCCTGAGAGGCAGTTTGGAAAATCACCGTTCTTCAGAAATGGCTGCAAAAACATGGTCTGAGGTCAACAATCTCATCCAGAATTACACGCCCTTCAAATCTGCTTCAAACCACAGCAAATCTCCGTCGCAGGAAGAAGGGCAGCTTGAGACGATCAATACATGGGAGCTCATGGAAGGGTTAGAAGATAATACTGGAAGCAGTCCTTTGGTTGTGGTTAACGAGATTGCCATGAAGAAATCTGTGGATCGAACGCTAGACCGGTCATTTTCTTTTCACAGCGTCAAGGACGTCGAACAACTTGCCAGAGACGAGCCCAAACGCTCCGTCTGGCACAGAGTTACTCCCGGCGTGAAGCTCGCCGATGAAAAGCTCAAGTTTTCATCCAAAGCAATGGAAGAGGCAGGAGGGTGAAGCTGAATCTGGAGAAAAAGGCAAGATATTTCTACACTTTTCTACTGTTATTTTATTTAAAATTATCGTGAAATCGAACCACTTTTCCTTGCATTGATTTGTCAGTTGGATGTCATGATGGGAGATTTCCCTTTCTGCTTGTTTCTTCTTGTTTTAGCTTTTATCGTTGATGTATGTGGGTCGAAAGGATGCGTGTGCCCTCTCCTCTGAATGTTATATTACTCGAATGATAGAACTTCGTCTATTTGTTTATGTATTAATTCTTCTTTGCGATTGAGTTACAAGTTATTATGTTGATCCACTAGTATTTTCAATATTATGGAAGTAAGTTACAATAACTATGAAGCTCCTCCTAGCACCCAAGTTGTCTTTTGACGTTTTTTTTAGCCCCTTCACAAGTCCTTTTGATAACCTTTTGGCATTGAGAAAGAAAGGTTGTAGGATTGTGTGAGCAATGCGTACAGCTAGCCAGGTTTAGAGTTTTGGTATTATCTTTGGTAGAATGAAAAGGTTTGTGTGCAATGTGTTTTGCCGTCTCGCGTGTTTAGACTATTATACTATCTTTCATCTTGTTTCTAGGCTTTTAAGGCCATCCTCAAGAAGTATCTTGACCATCCTTATCAACTTGAACCATAACTAGCTTTTCGGATCAACTGAGCTCGAGGTTTCTTTGTGCGAATCCAGTACCTCGTTGACACTAGAATAGCTTTGGTCTAATCCCCCTCTGTGAATTATTGTTGGTGGCACTCTTCTATTTTTCCTAACTTGCATTATTTCTCCTTTGTAGTGTTAATGCTATTAATTAATATTGGTCGGTTTTTATGCACGTAATTACCTTAATATTTTGTGATGGAAATTTCCTTAAATGTGATTATCTTTGGGAAAAAACTCATCTTTCTTTTGATAGTCTTATGGATTCATAGCGGAAGTTTTTGTTTTGATAATGTCACCTAGAATTTATGTTGTATCTATTGTGTGACGGTTGACTGTGTTACCAAGGTTTGCCTTAAAATATGGTTGTTTTGGGATATGGGTAATTTATTTGAAATTAACCATACATTAGTATTGTAGTGGAGGTATGCAAATCTTTAGTGTTATAAAAATTTGTTGATGACATTATTGTATAATCTTGTTGGACGGAACCCCCTTCTTCTCTCGCATGGTTGCTATTAGCCTGTAAGACTTGGACCCTTCTTGGATGATTGGAAAATATTTGTAGTTAATGGTCAAAACTAGTACTCTTGCCTTCACTTCGAAACTTATGTTGTATGTATACTCTAATTGATTTCCGGTTTGAAACTCAATTATACATGGCTTTTTGTGTTAATTTCTGAAACCCGTGTTTCCCTCTTCTTGGGCCGATCAACTCTTGTTCTTTTGGAAAAATATTATTTTAGCCTATGCATTTGGTACCTTTGATAAATTTCTAGATGACTGGTATATTTATCAAATCTCAATCTTGTAATTATTGTTTAATTACTTACTTGATGGGGATTCTGTTTTTGCTAGATTGTTTGTTTTCTCCTTATAGGGCCAAGGGCCATTCTCATATGATTGTTACTTTCATTGCATTTGCTCCTAACTGAAGTACAAGGTCTCCTCCTTCTTGATTGACATGTTATAGACTTTATTATAACTTGATGTGTTCATATTGTTTAGAGGTTTGACCCAAATTCTTGTAATAAAGTGCTTCTTTTCATGATATTGTTAGATAATAGTTATGGTGGTTTTGTGTAGCCTTATCTTGCTCGGCTTCTCGTGAACCCGACTCTTGTAGAAAATTGCTTTGCAGATGGATTTTGCGTGTAGATGAGGGATAGAATTGTAGACTTTTGTCATCAACCTCAGTTGAGAAGATCCTTTGCTCGAAACCTTTTTATGTTGTTCAACTATTGTTAACGTCCAGTGGAAAGTTTAAAAGAGGATTAATGTCTTACTATAAAGTATTGTGGACTTTGTCTTCTGAACTTTGGAAACCTTGTATTGTTTGACCATCTTTGAAATTATAAGAAAATTTGGTTATTGTTGTTGAGTGACTTTGTTGGAGTATCAATATTTTAAGAATTGATGTAATCTTGTTTTGTTCTTGTAAATGAGTGTTGCTACAACCTTGCCTTGAGAATAAATTTTGAGTTAAACCTGGACATGACTTAGTAATAAAGTGTCATAAGTAAACTAACATGGGATTGTTTAATACTTCTGGAAGTTAAATTAAAAGTTGTATTCAAATAAAGTAACGTAGGGGTCACCAACTTGAGAGCAAGAAATTCTTTAAGTAAACAAGGGCAGGACTATCATTGCAAGTAACATTATATAACTTGAAATCCCTAGCTACACTAATGAACACTATCCCTTTCATGGTGGAATTCTTAAGTGAACTAAAAGGAAATCTATGGTTAGATCGGAAGATAACAAGATTTAATAAACACGAAAAAACAATTTTTAAATCACGCAATCTATCTCTCAACCATTTGGAAAGTAAATTCTTTTACTCCTTGTTAATACTTTTAATAAGCCTAAGTAAAGTTGTTAATTCTCGGTTAAGAGCCATAGCTTCAATATAATACCGCAATAACTAATGAGGTCCTAAAATGTTTCATCTCGACCTTCTCCCTCTAACCCTTTTTAAGGCACTTGTATCTCTTCTCTTAAGTGTGTTGAACTTAAAACCATGTTGTCTTGTGGGTAGGAATGAATCTTAGTAGCTTTAGTGGTGAGCAGATGGCCTTGTGGAATTTAATTACTCCTTTTTCTTTATAAACGAGTTAAGCAAATAAATGTCATAATAGAGAAGATTTAAAGATGATTACTCAAAGTGTAAAAAGATTAAACTTAGCTTGGTAAGATGAATTGCATGAAGAATACCACTGAGCATCCTTAAAAACGTAAGCTAAGAATTGCAAGAAGTCATTTTAAAAATAAATAACCCTCAAGAATATCTCATTGTGGTTGGCCCTAACTGTAAGTATGTTCGGTGATTGGACTTCTATGTTGTCTTGTCAAAAAGAAAAGTAAATTGTACTTGATAGGTGTGAACGTTTCCGTGTTTCCTTTATGGCCATCCTTGTATCAAGTTGTTCACAGTGTTAGTTGTATCCTTGGTGATGACATGTTGCGTCATGTTATGTGTCAAGCAAGTAAAAAAATTATCCTGTATTTCACTGTGTTGTTCGTGTGTGGTTTTTTGGGTTGTTACACTTGGTATCAGAGCATAGGTTCATGCTCTCAAACCTATGGGCCGGATTGGTGTTATATGATGATGTTACATGGTGGTGGTGGTGTTACATGATGATACTACCGATGATGATGATGTTGCATGATGGTGGTAGATATTGGAAGAGTAATGTGCTTTGAACGTGATGTGATTATTGTCGTAATTGTGATATTATGAATGCATGTGATGTGTATGTCACCTTGTGCGTGTTTGTGATCATGTTGATATGTTGGGGATGGGAGTATTCTCTCTCCTTCTTGTGGATTCTATGAAGAGTTCACGTGTGAATTCTTGTTTGTGGCGTGTGAAAAGAGTTATAAATTGGAGGACATAGTGTTAGAGCATTGTGGCATATTGTGATATGTGGGTGTATCAATGTGTTGTATGACTAGATTGATGTTAAAAGAAATGAGTCAGATCATGATGTTTTTACCATGTTTTGAAGAAATGTGTGTACCACCTTGTTATGCAAAGAATGGATGTTATGTTGAGATGTACTATGTTCATCGTATGTATGATTTGTCTGCAAATATGTAATGCTTCATGTTGTGATTTTGGGTCATATGGTGAGTGTATGAACCCTATCGTATGGTGCTTGCACTTTGGGTGGAGAATGTGGTAAAGTGTTGTGTTACACTCGGTGAATGTATGATGGTGATCCGCCTTGTATATGTACCATCGTTATGTTAGTGATGTTGTTGTATGTTATGTTGTGAACCTTACGCTAACCGAACCCGAGGGTAATCGGTAGAAGTGTATGTTGAGAGTGAGGAATGGTGTACCATGGGTCAATAACTCGAGCCGAAACTCGTTTAGTAGATAACATGTGATTCTTTCCTCTCCGTATGTGGTTGTATGTGCGCAACCTAAGTGCAACTATGACTATGTTTAGCCTTGTCGAAGTGGTGGCGGGATGATTCGAGATAGAGATGATGATAGTTGCATTATTGATATGGATTTTACGAGTGAGGCTCAATGTTCGAAAGCAAGAACACGTTGAGAACCCCTTGGTGGCTAGATAAGGCCACACGCTTATCGTAATGTGACATTTTTATAAGTTGATTTTATTTGTAAATTGAGCTTTTTACTTTATTTGTAAGGACCAAAGTGACTTTTCTTGATTGCCATGCTTTTACAATTTTGGGCATTTCCTTGGTTTGTGGCACTAACATGGGGATTTTGATACTAACTATGGCTATTTGGCCATTTATTTTGCTTGAATTTGGTTCTTCTTTTAAATTTGGAATTTTTACCGCCTTGCCCAAGGCTTGTACTTTGCCACTGGCACTTTGATTGGATTGTTATCTTGGTTCTATTGTCGTGATGTGTGGAATAGGGTCATGGGATGCACCATGGAATGGTTGGACCTATGGACCGGCTTCGTCAGAGTATAGGGGTACGCCCCAAGGAGTACTGAGATAACTAGAGGTTGTTGAACCACGCGTTATTATGTCACTTGGGTTAGGAGTGTTCGAACTCGTGTGTCTTGGACCATAGGGTCAACCGGCCTCCTCGAGGGAGGCATAAGAGTTTGAGGGAGGCGAATGGAATTGAGAGGAGGCGTAAGAGTTTGAGGGAGGCATAAGAGTTTGAGGGAGGCATAAGAGACTTTGAGGGAGGCATAAGAGTTTGAGGGAGGCTTATGATATTTGTCTATATGGTTGATGTTTGGGATATATGTTGAGTTATTGTTATGTTTGGTAGTGGTCTTTTGATGTATGTGTTACTCATGTCGAGATGGATATGTGTTGTGATGTTGTGGATATGTCATTTATTCCTTGTGGACACTATGTACCTGTAGCATGGTTTGGTGTTATGTGAGTTTTTCATTGATGCAAATTGAGGAAATGTCTGGTGGATTGTAGTACTCTTTTGGTTGAGTATTTTGTATGTCAGTCATTGAGGTGTGACGAGTACTATGTTATGTGGACTGTGCCTATTCTATTCCGTATTTGAGTAACCTTTTGTGGTGTAATACAATCTTGAAGTATATACTTGTGTGCTTGTGAATCTGTAGTGTCTTGTGAACCGATAGGGTGTTGTGTTAGCAGTTCATGTTGGGCACCCACAATAAGGAATAAACCAAAACTCTTCAATGATGAAATTTTAAAAGAAATTAAAGTAAGAATAATGCTAATGGAAGGGAACTAATGAAATGATGAACAAGAAAGAACTGCCAATCTTCACAGAACATTGCAAGTTAAATTTCTACCAAATGTTCCTAAGGCTACCTTGTGACCATGCTTTAAATCGACTAAAATTTTAAACCATAGGGTGTAATTTCTCCTTTACCTATTCTTGGTTACGTTCCATTTCATTCCCTTTGTGTAATGTCGCATCAAGGACGATGCTTTCTTAAGGGGAGGAGAATGTAATGCCCTGTTCTACGTTACACCTGTTCACCCTTCGGCGACCGAGTGCTAAGCATGGAACGTCATTGTGCCGTCGTCGATCATTGGTGGACTTCACCTTGGTCACAGGGAATACTAAATCATCTCCCTCTTGATCGTTTGCTGGTGTCGTGTTGTTGATCGTTTTGATGGACGATCTTTGTTGCGGCATGGTAGAAGCTTGTTGAGTGCTTCCAACAAGCAGGATGTCCAACTACGTGGTTATCATTGCTCAGATCGAATGCATCCTCAAATTTGGGATTCTCAGTGTGTATACCCGATGTCGATGTTGCCTACGTATTTTATTTGGAGTGTTTGATATATGATAGCGAGATACTCGGCAGTAGATACCCTTTGTCGATCAAGCAAAGTATACTCATTATATATCATTTTCAGTTGCATTGTTCGTATGGTTGAATCCGGATGCGGATGCTTCCCATGTATCCGCACTGTCTGTACTGAGGAGAGGAATTTAATTATAGTGCCGAGGGAGCTGATTGATGGGTCATGGGCATATGTGTCTCCAGAATATCAAAAGTAGACACTTCTATTACTAAGACCGATACTCAATCTCTAAAACCAAAAATCCCAATGACAAAGATCAAACCATTGGTCGCTTCCCAGGATCGCATCTTCTAGTGGCACCTCTGCGTATATAGAAAGCATTCCATCTACTCCCAAGGTGGAGAATGAATTGATATTGTCATCCAAGTTGAAGTTTTTTTTTGCCTTGGTGAGTCAAGTCTGCCACTAGAACATCAGTGGAGAGTGTCCTCGGTGGTGGGGGTTTGGCTATGTCTTTAAAGGTTAGATAGAAGAGAATGATACTGAGATCCTGTCGCTGGGGTAGGGCCTCATTCTTTGTCAAAACACTAAATCTCGATGGGTGCGCAAGGTCCCAAGGAATGGCTGAGAAGTCAACTTCCTAGGCCAACTTCACCATCCCAATCTTGTCAAACTTGTTGGATATTGTATAGAAGATGATCAAAGGTTACTTGTATATGAATTTATGCCCGGAGGCAGTTTGGAAAATCACCGTTCTTCAGAAATGGCTGCAAAAACATGGTCTAAGGTCAACAATCTCATCCAGAATTACACGCCCTTCAAATCTGTTTCAAACCACAGCAAATCTCCGTCGTAGGAAGAAGGGAAGCTTGAGACGATCAATACATGGGAGCTCATGGAAGGGTTAGAAGATAATACTGGAAGCAGTCCTTTGGTTGTGGTTAATGAGATTGTCATGAAGAAATCTACAGATTGAACGCTAGACCAGTCATTTTCTTTTCACAAACACAGAAACGTCAAACAACTTCAGAGGCGAGCCCAAATGCTCCGTTTGGCACGAGTTACTCCCCTGCGTGAAGCTCGCCAACGAAAAGCTCTAGTTTTTGTCCAAAGCAATGGAAGAGGCAGGAGGGCGAAGCTGAATCTGGAGAAAAGGCAAGATATTTCTACACTTTTATACTGTTATTTTATTTAAAATTATCGTTAAATCGAACCACTTTTCCTTGCATTGATTTGTCGGTTGGATTTCATGATGGGAGATTTCCCTTTCTACTTGTTTCTTCTTTTTTAGCTTTTATCGTTGATGATGTGGGTCTAAAGGATGCGTGTGCCCTCTCCTCTCACAATGTTATATTACTCGAATGATAGAACTTTTCTGTTTGTTTATGTATTAATTCTTCTCTCGCGATTGAGTTGTAAGTTATTATGTTGATCCACTAGTATTTTCGATATTATGGAAGTAAGTTACGATAAATATGAAGCTCCTCAAGTAGCACCCAAGTTGTCTTTTGACTTTTTTTGTTAGCCCCTTCGCAAGTCCCTTTGATAACTATTATCCAAAATTCACCCTCAAGGTAATTTTGATAACATGCGTCAAATTCTTTAGTCCCAGGAAAATAGATTGAGTCAGGGCAAAAATTCATGTTTCTAGGGTCCCCTCATATTTTTTTAACTCCCCTGTCCAAGTAGAAGAGAGCAAGTTCTGAGAAAATGTGAAAAAATTTGCAAAAACAAGCTCGGGCCAGGAAAAATCACGAAAAATGGCTAAGTCCTAGTCCTCGCAGCATTTGGGATAGTTGGGACAAAAGGGCGCGAACCGGCCGAAAGGCCGCCAGACGGTCCGAAAGCAAATGGGACATTCGGTTAAAAGGACGCGCGGGACGGAAATCCAAATCGACGAAAAGAGAGAAAAAATTGGCTAATCTTTGAGAGGGTCGCCTTTGGGACATACGGGACAAAAGACGCTTGAACCATTTGAACCGGCGAAATGAGTCAAGGCAGCCCAAAGCAGATCTGGGACGCAGGCGGGCCAAAAAGAAACGCGAATGTGGCCGGCGAATCGGGCCGAAATGAGAACTTTGTCCGGGCAGCTGGGACAAAAAGGGCGTGAACCTGGCCGAATCAAGGTAATTTGTCCCGAGACAGTCCAAAGCAAATGGGACATATGGGCTGTGAGTCGCGAACCGGCCGGTTCGGCCGAAATGGGAAATTTCAGCACCGAAACCAAATGGGACAAAGGGACGCGCGGGATGCGAAAAGCCGAAATGGCCGAAGGCAGGGAAGAAAAGTCAACGTTTGGTCCGGAAACTTCAAACGGCCATAACTTTTGACTCCGAGCTCCGATTTTCATAAAATTGGACTTTCTGGAACGAGCACGACGTCCTCTACGCCAAAAAAACTGGATTTCTTAATTTTAATGAGGGTAGATATATTTAAATAAAAGAAACATATTCGGCTCCAGTCAGTCAATGCTCATTCCCGTCAAATGACAGAAAACGCCTGGCAGACCCTTTAAATTGCTGCCCACACTCAGAAGGCCATAACTTTTGCATTTCTCAATGAAATTGCACAAAATTGGTACCGTTGGAATCGTGGTTCCAAGCCCGATGCACAGAAATCAAGAAATTCCAGTTTTGATCAGAAATTGATTGAGATTTTTAAGGAAACGTGGCCGGGTTCAGAACAGTGTTTTATTTGGTAGCTGGGAGTGCAATTAAGAGGCATGGTCATCATTCTTTCTCTGCTGCAGCACATGGGACAGTATGGGGAGCCTTTTGCAAGTAATGGACAACCTTTTCACTCAATTTAATGCCTCTTACAGGTGGTTGAAGGACAGATTTCGGGATTTCCATTTTCCCTTCTCTTTTCCTTCTCATTTTTCTATAAATTGGAGTGCTGGGCTCATTGTAAAGGGGAGAGTTTTGGGTAACAAAGCTCTGTCAAAATTGCTTTGAAGCTGCGGTGTGTTGCAGCCCTTGTAGTGGACTCCTTGCATGGTGATCCAGGCCCTTATCTTGTAATAGGTTGAACTGTATGCATATCATGAAGCAATAAAATACCAGTTTGTGGATATATCTTCCCCTGCTGTGCTTTCTTGCATTCTTCTTGCCCCTTTGATCCTTCTATGAGAATATTGTGTCTATCTATTATGTTCTTGCAGGAATTCATTATCATTGTGTGTGCTTGAAATATTACTGTGAATGCATTTTGCTAGATTATGGAGAACTGTCATCACCTCTTCTAGTGTGCACTTTGCCTCTGTATTTCACACATTTGGAGACTACTCTCCCATCCTCCTTTTCTGGTGTATCACCGCTTTAGTGTAGGCTTTCATTTTATGCATTCTCTCTCTCTGGTCCCTTGGAATTTTAGGTTAGAATAGCTAGTTTCTCCTGCATTAGAGTAGATTGTAAGGGTAGTTTAGGAGCAAGAACCACTTTCTTTGGAGGTCTATCTCAAGTAGCAAGTCCCACAACTTGGAGATAGTACCCATGTTATCCAATCACACCTGGATGCTTAGAGTGATCAAACTAGAAATCGATCAACATCCGGGGTGTTGTGATTCGATGATAACAATAACCTTTTGGCATCAAGAAAGAAAGGTTGTAGGATTGTGTGAGCAATGCATGGGCTAGCTAGCTTAGAGTTTTGGTATTAATATTGGAAGAATGAAAAGGTTTGTGTGCAATGTGTTTTTCTGTCTCGCATGTTTAGACTATTATACTATCTTTCATCTTGTTTCTAGGCTTTTAAGGCCATCCGCAAGAAGTATCTTGACCATCCTTATCAACTTGAACCATAACTAGCTTTTCCGATCAACAGAGCTCGAGGTTTCTTTACATGCGAATCCAAGACCTCGTTGACACTAGAATAGCTTTGGTCTAATCCTCCGTGAATTATTGTTGGTGGCACTCTTCTATTTTTCCTAACTTGCATTGTTTCTCCTTTGTAGTGTTAATGCTATTAATTAATATTGGTCAATTTTTATGCATGTAATTACCTTAATATTTTGTGATGGAAATTTCATTAAATGTGATTATCTTCGGGAAAAAACTCATCTTTCTTTTGATAGTCTTATGGATTCATAGCGGAAGGTTTTGTTTTGATAATGTCACCTAGAAATTATGTTGTATCTATTGTGTGACGGTTGATGTGTTACCAAGGGTTGCCTTAAAATATGGTTGTTTTGGAATATGGGTAATTTATTTTAAATTAACCAAACATTAGTATGTAGAGTGGAGGTATGCAAATCTTTAGTGTTATAAAAATTTGTTGATGACATTATTGTATAATCTTGTTGGACGGAACCCCTTCTTCTCTCTCTCGTGGTCATTGCTATTAGCCTTGTAAGACTTGGACCCTTCTTGGATGATCGGAAAATCTTTGTAGTTAATGGTAAAAACTAGTACTCTTGCCTTCACTTTGAAACTTATGTTGTATGTATACTCTAATTGATTTCTGGTTTGAAACTCAATTATACATGGCTTTTTGTGTTAATTTCTGAAACCCGTGTTTCCCTCTTCTTGGGCCGATCAACTCTTGTTCTTTTGGAAAAATATTATTTTAGCCTATGCGTTTGGTACCTTTGATAAATTTTCTAGATGACTGGTATATTTATCAAATCTCAATCTTGTAATTATTCTTTAATTACTTACTTGATGGGGATTCTATTTTTGCTAGATTGTTGTTTTCTCCTTATAGGGCCAAGGGCCATTCTCATATGATTGTTACTTTTTGCATTTGCTCCTAACTGAAGTACAAGGTCTTCTCCTTCTTTGATTGACATGTTATAGACTTTATTATAACTTGATGTGTTCATAGTGTTTAGAGGTTTGACCCAAATTCTTGTAATAAAGTGCTTCTTTTCATGATATTGTTAGATAATAGTTATGGTGGTTTTGTGTAGCCTTATCTTGCTCAGTTCTCGTGAACTGACTCTTGTAGAAAATTTGCTGCAGATGGATTTTGCGTGTAGATGAGGGATAGAATTGTAGACTTTGTCATCAACCTCAGTTGAGAAGTTCCTTTGCTCGAAACCTTTGTATGTTGTTCAACTATTGTTAACATCCAGTGGAAAGTTTAAAAGAGGATTAATGTCTTAGTATAAAGTATTGTGGACTTTGTCATCTGAACTTTGGAAACCTTGTATTGTTTGACCATCTTTGAAATTATAAGAAAATTTGGTTATTGTTGTTGAGTGACTTTGTTGGAGTATCAGTATTTTAAGAATTGATGTAATCTTGTTTTGTTCTTGTAAATGAGTGTTGCTACAACCTTGCCTTGAGAATAAATTTTGAGTTAAACCTGGACATGACTTAGTAATAAAGTGTCATAAGTAAACGAACATGGGATTGTTTAGTACTTCTGGAAGTTAAATTAAAATTTGTATTCAAATAAAGTAACGTAGGGGTCACCAACTTGAGAGCAAGAAATTCTTTAAGTAAACAAGGCAGACTATCATCATAAGTAACATTATATAAATTTAAATCCCTAGCTACACTAATGAACACTATCCCTTTCATGGTGGAATTCTTAAGCAAACTAAAAGGAAATCTATGGTTAGATCTCGGAAGATAATAAGATTTAATAAACATGAGAAAACAATTTTAAATCACGCAATCTATCTCTTAGCCATTTAGAAAGTAAATTCTTTTACTCCTTGTTAATACTTTTAGTGAAGCCTAAGTAAAGTTGTTGTTAATTCTAAGTTAAGAGCCCTAGCTTCAATATAATACGCCAATAACTAATGAGGTCCTAAAATGTTTCATCTCGACCTTCTCCCTCTAATCCTTTTCAAGGCACCTTGTATCTCTTCTCTTAACCGTGTTGAACTTAAAACCATGTTGTCTTGTGGGCAAGAACAAATCTTAGTAGCGTTAGTGGTGAGCAGATGGCCTTGTGGAATTTAATTACTCCTTTTTCTTGATAAACGAGCTAAGCAAATAAATGTCATAATAGAGAAGATTTAAAGATGATTACTCAAAGTGTAAAAAGAATAAACTTAGCTTGGTAAGATGAATTGCATGAAGAATACCCGAGCATCCTTAAAAACGTAAGCTAAGAATCGCAAGAAGTCATTTTAAAAATAAATAACCCTCAAGAATATCTCATTGTGGTTGGCCCTAACTCGTAAGTATGTTTGGTGATTGGACTTCTATGTTGTCTTGTCAAAAAGAAAAGTAAATTGTACTTGATAGGTGTGAATGTTTCCGTGCTGCCTTTATGGCCATCCTTGTATCAAGTTGTTCACAGTGTTATTTGTATCCTTGGTGATGACATGTTGCATCATGTTATGTGTCAAGCAAGTAAAAAAAAAAGGTTATCCTATATTTCACTGTGTTGTTCGTGTGTGGATTTCTGGGTTGTTACAATTATTGTGTATTTTCCTCACTAATATAACAAAACTTTAGCATACCATAGAATATATATTCCTTCAAATTTGCATCCCAAAGAAAAGCCTTCACAACAAAACTCGATGGTGAAATGAAGCAAGCTGTAGTGCTAGAAAATAAAACCTTCGTTGTGTTTTGATAATATTTTGTGATTAAAATAAGATGTAGTGGGAGATCCAATAATGGTGTTCAGGACTTCAATTTCTCACCATTCCATTGATTTTTGATATGCGGATGATATTTAATTTACTTTTATCTATGAACCATCAATTCCACCAATGCATGGTCATGAATATCCCCTTTTTCTCAACATGCAAGTATACAAAGACCTATTCAACATTGGCATAGCTCATATCCCACGTGGTTTATTACAATGACATGTGCATTGGGGCAAAATACCTTGGTATTTTTTTCTTTGACAAAATACTATGAAAAATAATTGTATCCAACAATATTAAAATATATACTTTGTGCATTATTTATTTATACATTCCAAACATGTCTATGTTTAATTAACTAAGAGTACTTAGTAGTTAGAATGTAATGGTTCTAGAGTTATTTAAATTTATAATTACTATTAATATATTTTATTAGAATTATTATTAGGGTTGTGGATATTTTATAATATTTTTTTAGTTTGTAATAGTTATTAATATGTCTAATTTTTGTATAGCCTAAATACACATGAATGTATTTATACTTCTTTCTCAAATTTAAATTAGGATATTATTGACATACATGCAAAAAAAAATTAACAACATTTTATTCATCAACAAGATAGCAAGTATGATGTGCTACATAACATTAGAGTTAAATTTTAAATAATTTCCATAATATATAATGTGGCTTATTTATATTATTATAAATTTATATCAATATTGTTAAAGTATGTTATAATATGCATATGTTTGGTGTAATGTGATATTTAAGCATTACATATTGGTCTTCTTATGTATGTAAATATATTTAATTTTTTAATGTGGCATTTTCACAATATTAGAATTTAATATCAATGTTCATAAAACATGTCACAAGTACAAGTTTGTGCGTAATGTTTAAAATAAATTCTAAATTGTTTTCTAAAAAAATGTGGAATTTCTATAATGAAGGTTTAAACATGTGAGTTTTCTACAAATTATTAACAATATAAATTTACTATAGAAAATCCACAATAATTTAAAACCAATAACTAGATTATCATAGACATGCCATAATTATTCTACAATTATGTCAAATTGTGGAAAATTTGTAGAATAATTGTGGTAAAAAGTGCTTGTTTGTTGTAGTGTCTCTTGCTCCTTAGACTTTCACAATTGTCATTCACGATGCATAAACCTCTCAATGCGTGTATTCTTGTCTCGCACACTACATTGTGACATTACAAACTCTACCTTTACTGACCAATGAGATGTGAGCTCCTGAAGGAAGAAGGACAAGCTCTTGGCTGGATCACCTGACTCACCCAACTCATTTGACTCACCCAACCAACTCTCTCATTTTAATTAGTTTAATCAATCACTCGCCCAACTCGCCTCAACCAACTCAATGAGCTTACTTCAACCAGCTCACTGAGAGATGATGATGGATCCAACTCAACCAATGAGCTATGATAACCTCTTTAACTTGAATTACAATGGAGCTTTTTAATCTTTTCAAATCTCTTTCGACTGCACAATGTCCCTAGATTTTACCCTGCTACACCCTGCGATGCTCTTCCTCGTTTCCTGGACAATTGAGATCAAGATGATGTTTCAAGGTTATTATAAAGAGTGATTTGACCACCTTGAAACCTTTTTTAGGATGTAAAAATTAGAAATATGAGTGAAATCCTAACCAACTACAAATTTCTGCATCCAAAACAGAGACTTTTTATTTTTAGCAGGTAGGACCAAGACCTATTATTTTTGGTAATTTTGCCTTGTTTACATTCCCTGATGCTTCTTTCATGTATGGAGGATCATGAATGTTGATAATTATCCTTGTTTAACCACTTTTTGTTTTTAAACATGCACTGCTATGGACATATGCTATTTTTAGTAAGTGCATTTGCATGAGTGTCAAAGGACCGAGACGAAAAAGGTCTTGAAATTCTAGTTTTTATTCCAGGATTCCCCACTCCAAATTTTAGATGATTACTTCATTTGAACAAGCGGGAAAATTAATTTTTCATCATAGGGGTAAAATAATAAGAAAAAATTAGTCCTCTATATCTCAAAAAATTGACAACTTCATCGTGCAAAAACTAGTTTCCATGAAACTAGATTTTCAAGATCCTTCCTCTACGATTTTTAGATGTTTTCACTCACCTTGGATCTTCGGGAATTTGAAAAAAAAATCGAGGAGGGAAGAATTTTGATGAAAAACACATTCCTCCATATCCCTATAAAATAAGGTCTTTATGGCATGAAAACTAGTTCACGCAAAACTAGATTTTTCAAGGATTGTTCCCTCCAATTTTGGATGATTCTACCTATTGGATCCTCGATAAATAAAGAGGTGTCTTGTTGTCCTTTCGATGTTGTTTCATGGTGGTAATTAATGGTGGCTTGAAGCTTTGAAACACTGACATGAAGTATTATATGAAAAACACTTGACAATTATGCACTCTCAGGTTTTGATAGCCATCCGGTAGTCAAATTTAAAGCGACAGTAGCTAGGGCACGAAGCAAGGTTTTAGATGCATGGGGGATCTATTTTGAGGTCATATGAAGAACCGTGAAAGGGGTTGAAGGTTGGCGCACATTTTCTTGTCCCCGCTGTCTCGTGGACAATTGGGACAATCGGGACATTTCGGACGATAAAAGCGCCACATAGCAAAACTTCAAAAAAAAATAAGCCAAGGAGGGGAAGGGGCACATTTTCATGTCCCCTTTGTCCCAAGGACAACTAGGACAATCGGGACAAGAAACCTACCACCTATTAAATTGATAAAATGGCTAAGTATGGGAAACTTGAGAACGAATTTTCCTAGAGCTCCAAATGGTCATTTTTGTTAAGTCTTATATACTTTTGACTCCCAACAACATTCTACGAATAATAAGAGGGGTATCATCCTTCAATTATGCTTGAAAAATCCCTGAAATGGATCCATTTATCTTGGGATGGCAGGTGTGTCTTCATAAATTGATCTTCCCTGAGAGATACTTGATTTTTGTGAAATATTTAAATCTTCCATCAATATTTCTAATGAGTATTTTATCAACTCCTAACTCCTTATGGAGCTCTGGAAATCATCATGAGAAGATCATGTCCCCATTTAGCTCTTCATTCCAACAACTCCAAAACCTCCAATACTTCAAAAAATAAGCTAAGTATGGGGGGGCGTATTTTCTTGTCCCATTTTTCCCAAGGATAAGAGGGATAGTAAAACCCACCACCTATCCAACATAGAAATGGCTAAGTCCTTAAAACTTGAAAACCCTTTTCCCTGAAGCTCCAGAAGGTCTTTTCATGCAAAAATTTATATCATTTTGACTCCAAAGATCATTCCAAGATCAATGGGATGGTTTTAAAGAATTTATTCTTCCTCCTTATCCAAAAAAATCCCATTTTTCATTCGGGACAACAAGATGAGTTTGCATAAACGGATCCCCTAAGAAGAAACCATGTCTTGTAAAGAATTTTGTGATTCCATCATGAAGAGGGCTCTTCAATATTTCTAATGGTTATGTTTTTATGTCTTGACTCATCATGGAGCTCTTAAAATACTTTGTTGAAGCTTAGGCACTATTTTTTATTGTTCGCTCCTTACACCTCGAAACTCAATGTTGCATTGTTTGTTCCTAAACCTCGAATCTTTCCTAAAATTTCCTAAATCAATTCCAACATGTTCATATATCTTCAATACCATCCTTGGATGAGTTTGAGTCTTTCGTTCCATCCTAGAGGATGCCAACCAGTCTTGGAAAGGTCAAAATTGGCCTTTTTAGGCCTACTGAGAAACGAGCCATTATAAGCATTTCACTTTGTTTGAAATTGTTTACCTTGTTACATCATTTCAAACACCTATACTTGATTGTTCATCATCTTGAAAGTACCTATAATGTAAAAATGGACATAATGTAACTAACAAACTGATAAGGAGAGGGTTTTGAGAAAACTTGGGAGTAAAATTTTCAATTTGGGTCTAGTTGTCATGTTTGAAATTTTTAATTTTCACATTACACATTTGTATGACAATGAGTTTTTACATTGAGTAAAATTAATCATGGTTTAGAAGATTTGATTTCTTCTCTGATAGAGGAAGAAAAAAGAACAAAGAAAATTGAACCAGAAGAAATTGCATCATATGGAAAACAAGATAAATCATATGCTAAAAGGAGATCCAAATCTTCTTTTAAGCAAGGATCTACTTCTAAAAGTAAATAAAAAGCGACTCATATATTACTATTGTAGACAAGCTGATCACTTATTAATGAACTGTAAGAAAAGAGCACAAGATTTTCTTGATGGTAAATTACAAGAAAATGCCATGGCTGTTGATGAAGAAGAGGAGAATGAAGAAGAAGCAAAATCTACTCATACCAAAAATCTAAGTGATGAAGACTACCTATATTAGGTAACCAACCATTGGAGGATGGAGGCACATGAGGTTAGAGGTTGATCAATGACCTCTTGTTCATCGTCGATGATGGGGCCGCACTTCTAGTACGGTGACTTGTTTTTTGATTTTTAGTGTGGTGTGAAAAATAAGAACAAAGGTTCATTCATGTTCACTTGTATCTATGACTATTCCTTACATAGTTCCCTAATGTAAACATATATTTGAAAGATAAAAGCACAATGAAATGTAGCTTCATGATACTTGAAGAGGTTGAATAGTCAAATGTTTTCTTGTTCATACCTAGGTTTGTGGTAAACCTTTATAAAACCATTAAAGGTTGTAGAGATGGTTTCAGCTAGAGTTCCCACACCTAGTAGATTAGATATGTTCCCACAATGATCGGTTAATAAGCAAATGGTTCCTATACGTGTCCGTAGTCTTTTTATTTCCACTAGAGCACTATGCACACTAACACTTCATTCAAAGCAGATTGAATTCTCACCCAACACGTGCACGGCTACTAGATCCCTCCTTTGTTATGTTTACCAAAACATTAACATGCATAATCATCATGATATTTGACTAAGTAATCAATCAAGTATCTTTAATCATTGCATAAACTCACTTGGAAACACATGTAATAAGGAAACATAACATCTCAAACAATAATTAAGATTAATTGTAATAACACATCTCCATACTCAGATACATCAATGACCATAATCCAAACACAATTATCCATTAATATCCAAAACAACTACATAACAAGAAGTTGGTACATAATATGTGGACACGGAGCCATACGCACGAGATATACCAGAGCAACATAACACTAGCACATAACACATTTACCATGACCCATAACCAATCTTAATTCAACTATTTATAGGGATGAGGACTTTCCCTTCACGGCTCATGCACTTCCTAATAATAGGTGTGCCAAAAAAAAAAGACTACATGCATGCTTTATAACAACTAATAGTAAATTATCCTATAAATAGAACTTGATTTAATCATATTAATAACATCCATGCATGTGCTTGATCTCGCATGTTCATCTTCCAAAAATAGTCATTGCTTAGATGTTGTTTTCATGCAAATGTGCAATGATAAAATTCCCAATTTTCAAGCATGACAACCTGATTAACAAAAATATGTCCTAAATGGGGTATTTAGGGTTCTAGTGTTAATGTAAATAGGAGGTATAAAACACTATAATGAACTAAAGCAAGATGAAATAAATGTGAGTAAATTATTCTAAGTGAAATCAAGCCCTAATATGCAAGAAGGAAAAGGGGAATGACTTAGTTGATTATAGAAGACCTGCCGCAGTCTAAAATTGGAATCCAGATGCATGCATAACCACTCAAGAACCCTGCGAAGGGTAGATCGTACTATTTGAAGTGACACATGCACCTAGGAGTGTACTAAGGTGCCTTAGTCCTGGATACTAGGTGTTG
The DNA here is from genome assembly GCA_018340775.1 of Taxus wallichiana var. yunnanensis. Taxonomy (NCBI): domain Eukaryota; kingdom Viridiplantae; phylum Streptophyta; class Pinopsida; order Cupressales; family Taxaceae; genus Taxus; species Taxus wallichiana. The sequence goes on from CM031242.1 coordinate 935,909,540, forward strand.
TGAATTATGTCAAAGCTCGGGATCTCGTATTTGGCAAAGTGTCGCAACAAGGTTTGAAATCTTGTTTGTTTGTCACATGGATTCGTTGGATGAACTAGATGATGCCATGCATAAGAAGAAAAGATTGAGTTAGATCGACCTCGCCGCCAAACCGTGGACTTATCATTGAGTGTTGCACTACATTACGGACTTGCCATGTAGAGTGTAGAAGAAGACGTGCCGATGGACTAGACTCAAGCATGGAATGACTAAAAGAAAAATGTGGAGCATGGATTCTAAAGATGAAAAACGTGAAAAAGTGATGAGAGTGAACCTAGGATGGAATGCATGTGTAGTTGTTGCATGTTTTTGGTGTACTTGCATGATTAGTATGGCAAGTACCGCCGTGGTGTGTTGTCATTGTCATTGTCATTGTCGTTGTTTGTTGTTGTTATTGTTTGTTGTTTTACCCCAATTTGACTGCTTGTTTCTCATACGGTGGACCTACAAGGAGAAAATGATCAAGTAGTCAAATATGTATGTATGTAAAAACATTGTGTAAAATATGCAAATGTAAATTACGCTAGAATAGAAAATGTAAATGGAAAAATGGAACATGTGCACCTGATCCATGTCGAGAAAAAGGGTGTAGAAGGATATCCTATAAAGCATCACGATTTTTTAGGCGATCTCATGCCACCCTGGCTGAAGAAGTGTAGGGAGGAAATGCTCGGTGTCCTCTAACTCTAACCACTTATGCTAAAATTTTTTGAAGAGATCTCTATACTATGTTGGTTTTGGGCGATCCTACGCCACTAGATGGAGAAGTGTAGAGAGGCCACCCATTATAACCCTTGAGCTGTGAATCGCTCCACAAAATTGTTGAAGGACACCATGTCCTGTTAAGGTCATTGTGTATGGAGTTCGTAGACTAGTCTAAACTCACTCATTATGTGTGAACCGGTGTAGATACATTGTGTTATTAGAAACCCTCAATGATGCCCCTCCTCTTTGGGGGTGCATGCAATGACCCTGGAAGGAGAATGCGGCCCCAAAAGAGGACCAACCACACTCTGACCTTATAACCAACTTAGCCTTGTAGGGGGAAGGGAAAGTGCTTGGTAGATACCAAGGTGTGCACAAAAGGGATGGTTAGCCAATACAAGTGTTATTAGAACACATGAATGTAAATAAATGAAAACATGTAAACAATGTAAAACTACCAAGCAAAGTAATGTAAATACACAAGAAAACAAGTAGATCGCATAAAGCATCTTTCAAATAAGGGACATCACTCACGATGTCACAAGACACACAAGGCCATCATGGCCGTAAATAATAGACAAATATGCACACAAGCAAAGGGAAAAGCCCGCAAACAATGGCAAACAATGCAGACAAGTAGAAATACACAAGTAATCATGGAAACATGTAGTCCTGCAAAACAAGTGTTACACATGGAACACCCGTTAGCATGTTAGGATGATAACCAATATGTCAAAGTGTGTAGAAGAAAGCAGTAAAAGATTCTAAGTACAAAATGAAACAATAACACCTATATGAGACTAATGTGGATTCACCCAACGACCAATATAGTAAGGGTAGAAGACGAGCATCCATGCCGCGTGTAAATGTCATGTATGTGTGATCACACTAAACAAAAGGTGCGAAGGTGCATGTGTGTATGATAATGACATATAGGAAAGCAAGCTAACATGTGTAATAGAATGAGCATGCAAAACACTAGTAAACAAAATTAAATGATATCAAGACAACGTAGTATGCTATGGATGGATGGAATGGAATGCAAAATGGAATGATATGAGCAATGTGCCCCCCGAGTGTATGGAAGTGTATGCAGTGAGGTTCATTTTGTTTTCCCCCTCAACAGTCAAGAATGAACCATAAACGAGAGTGCATCATCGGGAAATGGTCGAGTAGTGTTGGTTATGTCTAACACGTTGTGATGAGTGTGTATGTGTAGTGGTGATGAAATGTGACATGGGGATAATATGTGTGTGAACCTTATAATCTGAAGCGTATATCACGACTTTGTTGATCGGAGGAGTGATGATTTATCCCTAAGCATATATCACTATAAGATGGATGGATGGGAATGTGTCGTATAGAAAGGTGTTCGCTGACACTATAGCCTAAGCGTATACCACGACTGTAGAATGTGTGAGTGATGATTTATCCCTAAGCGTATATCACTATATGATGAAAGAAGAAGGTGATGATCTAGCCTATAGTGTATGTCACTACGAGATGGGTGATGAAGGTGTATGAAGTGGATATGAGTATGCAATGAATAGTGGTGGGTTGTGGTGTAGCATTAAGCATAGACCACTGTGTGATGAATAAGAAGGAGGTGGTGATTTAGCACTAAGCATATACTACTAAGTGATAAATAGGATAAATGATTATATAAGAGGATGACGTAGAATAGGATAATAGAATAGTTGATGATAGGACGTAAGATGGAACAGAGAAAGTGATGAAGGGAGTGGTGATTTAACCTAAGGTGTATACCACTACGTGATGATTGAAAGTGTGACGATGAGTGTGGGTGACGATATAGTCCGGAGCATTGGTCACTAGTCTGATAAACATGGTAGGATGACATGTCGCATATAGGTAAGGTCCATTTGGTTGGTAAACCCTCGGTAGTCGAGTATGGACCGAGGAACTAAAGTGCATTATAGGGTGGTGGTTGAGTAGTGTTAGTTAAGTGTAATATTTCTTGAGATGCATGACATTTAATGGGTTTTTGAGTGGTTTTCCTAGAATGGTGGCAAGGCAGTAAATGCCACCCCAAGTTTATCTGTGATGATGTAAGGGCCAAGCTAGTTGGGCTTGAATTTCCCTTTGAGCATGGCTTCATTTGGTATTTTTTTGGTTTTATTTTAAGACAAGATCGTCAATATTGAAGTCTCGAGGTCGGGTCTTGCATTTGTAAGCATGTGAAATGTGGGTTTGGTATGTGCGTAGGTTTTCCAATGCTTGGACACGACATGAGTCCAACATTTCTAACTCATGTAAATGATTTTTACGGTAAGTGTCATCTTTAAGGATTCCTTTAAGAGAGATTCGGAGAGTTGGTATTTCTAGTTCTAAGAATAATGGCCTCGACACCATAAACTAGGGAGAAAGGGGTAGCATTCGTGGGGGTTTGAATGCTAGTGTGGTAGGCCCATAATGCATATAGGATTTGATTATGCCAATCAGTGCCACTACAATCAACAGTTTTACATAGGATTTTGACAATGGTTTTATTGGTAGCTTTTGCTTGGCCATTGCCTTGTGGGTAATAAGGCGTGGAAAATGATTGTTTGATCTTAAACTTAACACAAAATTTCTTGACATATTTATTTTTGAAGGAGGATCCATTATCGATGATAATGGTAGACGATACACCAAAGTGGGTGATAATGTGTGTGGTAAGAAAGTTACAAATGTTGGTACTGGTGGTTGTATGTAAGGGCATGACTTCAACCCATTTGGTGAAGTATTCAATGGTGGTAATTATGAATTTTGGCCATCAACAGATTCTGGGTTGATAAGGCCAATTAAATCAAATCCCCAAAGGGAAAAAGGCCATGTGGGAGCGATAGGTTGAAGGTCATAGGCAGGCGCATGATGGAGATTACCATGCTTTTGACATTTTTGCAATGTTGAGCATAATCTAGGTAATCATGTTCCATTGTTGGCTAGTAATACCCTTGACGTAAGAGTTTTTTTCGTTAGGCCTTATCGGAGAAATGGCCACCACATAGGCTATCATGAATGTGAGATACATCATTGGGAATATCCGCATGGGAAAAGATGGATGGATCAAAGCGACCCAAGAGCACGTTTGAACAATTCGGTGTCGACGATAACATAACAAGTGGCTTCATGACGTAGCATGCAGGCTTCATGGGGTTGTAAAGTATTAGGAATAGTTTGTTTGTATAAATAATTATAGATAGGTGTGAACCATTCAACATGTGTCATGACTACGGGTGATGGCACAAGCGGCGATAGGTATGGTGGAAATAGATGGTTGGCGTAAGTGGGTAATTATGAAAGTGGCTTGATCATCGTGAAGGTCGTGTGGGATAAGGGAGGTGGCACAAGCCATGGCATCGACATGGCGATTGTCTTTGTGAGGAATCATAGTGATGGAATAAGACTCAAAGGTAGCTAAGAGTTCTATCACAAAGGAATTGTATAGAACAAGGTGTTCTTCCTTAATATGATAGGTGTCATTAATTTGGTTAATGACTAATTGAGAGTCCCCATGGATGCACACGTTATGGATGAGGAGAATTTTAGCGGTAAGCAAACCTAAAATTAGGGCTTTGTATTCAACAATATTATTTGTGCAGAAGAATCCTAACCGATATGAAAAGGGGAGTGAATCACCATGTGGGGTAATAAAGACAATACCAAAGCACCGACACTAGAGCGATAATGAGATCTATTGAAGTACATAGTCCACATATGCGATTCAATGGTATAAGCAGTGAAATCATCATGGAAGGAATTAGAAATAGGGGAAGCATCTAAAAGAGGGGCAACGACCAACTGATCAACAATGACTTGCCCCTTAATTGCTTTCTACGGGATGAACTTAAGGTCGAATTCAGTAAGGAGCATGACCCAGTGAGCCAAATGCCCTAAAATATGAGTACAAGACAAGAGATAGTGTAAAGGGTCAACTTTAGTGATAATGTGAACCTCATGGTTAAGGATGTAATGACACAACTTGTCGGCAACGAAGACAAGGCCGAGGCATAATTTTTCGATGTAACTATAATTACATTCATAAGAGAGAAGAGTATGACTAATATAGTAGATGGCTCATTCTCGATGGGTATCATCATGTTGGGCCAATAGTGTGCCTAAGGCATGGAAGGTAGTGGAAATATATAAGAGAAAGGGGAAGCGGTCTGTTGTGGGTGGGACTAGGACAGAAGGGTTTATTAGGTAAGATTTGATGGGATTGAATTCTTGCATTGATATTATTCATCCCAAGTGAATTGAGTATCTTAAATCATAAGACATGTAAATGGTTGGGTCTTCATAGCGAGTTGTGTAATGAAATGACAAATAGCTTGAATCTTACCTTATAAAGAGTGAAGTTAATGCATACTTTTAGGTGGAGGCATGTCGAGAACAACCTTTATTTTAGTGGGGTCAATTTCGATGCCTTGGCATGAGATAACATATCCGAGTAAATTTCCTATGGTGATGTTGAAGACACATTTTTTGGGATTGAGGCGAACATGATACTGACATAATCATTCAAATAGCACCCGAAGGTCACATGCGTGTGAAGAATGATGACGAGACTTAGCGAGAATATCATCAATGTAATCTTCGATTATCTTGCGGATGTAATAGTGAAAAATATGTGTCATAGTACATTGATAGGTAGCCCCAACATTCTTGAGGCCAAATGGCATGACAAGTATAGAAAAATGTACCCCATGGCGTAGTGAAAGAGGTTTTTTCTTGATCATCCGATTTATTTTAATTTGATTATAGCCAGTGAAACCATCCATAAAGGAGAGTATGTCGTATCATGTGGTAGAGTCTACTATAGTATCAATGTGTGGGAGGGGAAAAATATCCTTCGGGTAAGCCTTATTTAAATCATGAAAATCAATGTAGTAGCGGACACAACCATCGGGTTTCATTATTGGAAAATGTTGGAAACCCATTTGGGATAGTCAACAACACGGATGAAGCCAACATCAAGCAATTTTTGGATTTCTTCTTTGACTAAAAGTGTAACCTTAGGATTCATCTTACAGATTTTTGTTGGACAAGCTTAGCACCGGGATTGAGGATAATGTTATGCATTGTGACAAAGGTATCGATACTTGGCATGTCACTATATTTCCGGTGAAGATATCGAAGAGAATTCGTGAAGGACCTATTAAATATCCTTTTGTTCAACCGAGGTAAGGGAAGTGTCTAACAAGACAATACGAGGATTGTCAACCATTACCAAATTATGTCGTATGGTTTCTTTGTTGATGAATGCATAATGATCCTTGACATACGAAGTGGTAGGAATAGTTTCAGGTAGGTCAGAAGTATCAGTGGAGTTAACAAAATTCCCCAAATAAATCATATTAACAGAGGGCAGGGATTGGTGTTGTTTATGATGCTAAGTAGGTAGATCCTCGTAAGCACATGTATGATCCAATAACACATCATCAGTAGGGAAAGAATTGGTCTTGCCCCAAAAGGAAGGAGTGTCACTACTAATAAGTTCTAGGTGTAATAGGGGAAGAGATGTAACATGACATATGGTTGGCACCTCGACGAGCGATGGGTTAGAAGGTTGATAGCCAAGGCCAAACTTATGTGCACATGCAGGGAGGTCCCAAAGTTCATTAACTTTGTGGTATTGGTAGTGAGAAAAACCAAAGCAACGAAGATAGTCATATCCTAGCCCATACTTGGAGAGAAGTAGACCAATGTGTGGGGAAGTTAGGGAGTCTAAAAGTTGTTGAACATAGTTACAATATGCAAAAAGGGAAGGATCGACAAGAACATTATAAACGGTGCCCTGATAATGAAGCTTGAGTCAAGCATGGAAGGAAATGCATGCATGGCATGGATCCAGGGCCAACCAAGGATAATGTTATAATTAAGGTCATTAGGCATTACATGGCAGGGGATAGTAAGCGTACATGGGTTGACGGTAATGGGTAACTGTAGAATACCTAGAATGTGTTTTGGGATGTTATCAAAGCCATGAATAGAAATGCTGGAAGGAGCAAGGGATGTCGAGGTCATGTTGATATGATGGAGAAAACTAATGTTACAAATGTTGAGGCCAGATCCATTATCTACTAGGGCACGCTTGATACCGACTTTGTTAACACACACCTGGATATATAATGGAGGGTCATGGGCTAAGAACTCGGGGGGAGGTCATTAGATGTGAAGGTGATTTGATCTTCATTAAGGGTTAAGGTGGAAACAAATTTATGGTAGACATATTTGGGTGATAGGTGTGGAGAAACGTAATGAGTAGTTAAGTACTTTTGGAGGCAAAGAAGGTAATCCGGTACTTTTGTAAGTATGCGTGAATAGAGATACTCATGGTGCCATGAGTGGAATGATGATTACATGGAAGGAGAAGGTATCAGGGATGGTGAATAGATATCATATAAACAAAAATAAAAGGGGGAGTAAAGCATGATGGTAAAGATGGAGCACCATAAAAGGTGATGAGAACACACGTCCATGTTCACCAAAATGATTAACAAAAATATCTCCTAAATGGGGTATTTAGGGTTCTAGTATTAATCTCAATAGGAGGGCTAAAACATTGTAAATGAACTAAAACAATATAAAATAAATGTAAGTAAACTATTCTAAGTGAAATCAAACCATAATATGCAAGAAGGAAAAGGGGAATGACTTAGTTGATTATAGAAGACTTTCGTAGGTCCGAAACTAGAATGCAGGTAAACGACCACTCAAGAACCTGCGAAGGGTAGGTTTAGACTATCCGAAGTGACACATGTGCCTGGGAGTGTACTAGAGCACCCTGGGGTGCCCGGTCCTGGATTATAGGCATTGTGAATTGTGTCAAAGCTTAGGATTTGTGTTTGGTAGTATCACAACAAGTTCTAAAACCTTGTATGTTTATCGCATTGGATTCCCTGTAATAATTGGATGACACCCTACACAAGAAGAATAACAATGGGTAGAAATGACCTCAGCCGCCAAATCGGTGGACTTATCATTGAGCATTGCACTACATTACATACCTTGATGTAGTTCTGGTGAGTGTGTGTGAATCATGCCCTAGGTGCTCTCGTGTTAGTCACACTTTGTGAAGTAGCGAGTTATAATAGCTATAGAAGATGTAGATAGTAGAATAGAATGAATAGAATCCCTCCTCCTCTAAGAATGTGTGTGATGCAGACTTCCTAGCTTGGATGTATGGCACTATATGGATGCAAGTGGTGCAATGGATGCAACCCTAGATGGAGTGATAGTAGTGATAGGATGTAATGACCTAGGACCCTTATTATGGTCTTATAACTTTATATTTATAGGTCTCTCCAGTTTAATTTTGTAATTAATCTCGACAAGGCCGAATGAGAAGAAGATAAAGATGAGAAACAACTAGAAGTGACCCAAAAAGGAGCAAAGGATATTTTGCACAAATCGAAGCACCTGGGTGGGACCCGGGAGTGCCTCGGGGCACCCTAGTATAGCACAGGCGCCATGATTTAGGGATAGAAACTCGGGGATGTTAGAAAATGGGGTGATAAGTATTGGAAATGATGTGGGAAAGAAAAAATAAAATTTAAGAAAAAGATGGCCAAAAGGTGGGATCAATTAGTACTTTCTACACTTGAGAACCTTCTAAATAATAGTATAAGACCAAAGCTAAATATTGCCTAATGTGCAATATTTGTGTCTACACAACCATACCCTGTAAACAAGGAAAAATCACAAAGTAATGGAAAGATAAACAAACACAATGCAAACCTTTCAGAACCTTTCAATGTAAACCTTGGTTGCTTTGAAGTTGTATAACCTTACAAAGTGATTGATTTTTGGGTGCTCTTGAATGGCCTCCAAACATGGGTGCAATTGCTACAAACACAGATACTTTGGCTTAGAAATTTAGTAGAGTTATTGTACTTAAATCCAAGAGGATTTACAAGAGATTAAGCCTGCAATTTATAGAGGCAAAAGTAGTTGGAAATTGGTTGAACTCGATTAAATGCACATGCTAAAAATAACATGGGAGGAGGGTCAGAGGCCTCCGGGGCATTTAGGGGCAATGATGGAATTAATTACATAAGTTGCATCCGAGAAAAGTGGTTGTACGTGTAATTCAATTGCCCCCACCTTTCTAGGATTCTAGAAGTGTAGTTAACTAGGATGAGGATGTGGATTCCAAGTGGAGTCTAAGTGGATGTTGACTAAGTGGCAGTTGACTAGGATGTGCACACACTAACTAATTAATTAATAAATGATAATTAACTTAACTAAAGGGGTACTAAGGGTACATGGGATTAATTTAATTAATCCAAAGGGTGCAATGTGTATGAATTAATTGATTTAATCAATCAATCACAAATGGGTGAATAACATGGTGTATTAGGATAACATTAGGAATAGGTGAGTAATTTTGGGGTGTCCACATTTCACCCCTCTTTAAAGTGCTATTGCAAAGTAATATTGCTTGAAAGATAGTAGACGCATGCATACCAAAGTGAGCGAGAAAATTGTAAAGCATTAGGATGCCCCGTAGAAGTAAGATAATAGAGGAATGCCCCTTCAAGTGGGTGGATGATGCGGCAAGGCGGGGGACAACTACTTGATAGGAAGGAAAATAAGGGATTGGAATAAGGATGGGAAAAGGACCTGTGCTTCAGAAAGACGAGCTTCATTTGGAGAATACTTTTAGAGCAACCATATTTTTGTTGTTGCACAATAGAGTTTTCACCGTGATTATAAAATAATCAAGATGGTTAACCCCGATGCGTGTAAACAAACACACACAACAAATAATAGATACAAATTAGACAACAAAATCAATATATAGAGTAGATGAAGGCATTATGGTTATAAAGGAACCAAGATATACTCAGACTACTTACAAGTGGACTAAAAAGGAAACACCAACAATGTAACACAAAGTAAAAAAATAAGACAATCAACTATGCCCCTAATGCATGCCACAATGATGATTAAGTAGATGTAAATGCTCCCAAAGAGGGAATAGGATCAGACTGGAAGAGCGAGTTAAAGTGAATCCTTATGACACTCTTGTTGGATCCATTGTACAAATGATCGAAGTTGAAATTTCCCCAAGAGAAGTTATATCATGAAGGAAAAATAATTTTGTGACTTGCCCCAAGCAGATTTAGCATATCATGCAAAGGGAAGAAAGTGAAAATTGTAGCATTGGCATGATCACTAGGGTATAGATAAAGGTATGACGTTTACCAAAATGGTGTTGAGATGTTGAAAAATTCATTTCAAGTGTTTTCCAATTGTAACATTTCTATAATAAGTGAATGTTGGTTTCAAAAAAATTGTTTTTTTATTTTTATTTTTGAAATATTTGAATTTTTTTCATGTTTACGAGTTTTGAAAAATTTGAACGCCCATGGCTTAAATAAACTAGGAGAAAAACACAACACATCCAAGTGACACAAAGATACAAAAAAGAAATAGAAGTAAACCTAATATGAACAGGAAGGATCCACACCAATGTTATATGTGAACTAAGATGTGAATAAATTTCCTGCAATTGGTCTATAAGCACATTCTAGATACAGAGTACTTTGGTTATTCTAACTAACAAAAATAAGAGACTAAGCTAAGAATATACAAGACAACATTCTATATGTACAAACATTAGACAAGAAAATATGACAAACAAGCCAGTGAACAATGCACACCAATGTTAAATACTAATAAGTAAGCGACAATATGAAATAATTTGCAATAACAATGTCCAAAGACATTCCTAGTGTTTTCCACAATGAATAGATAGACAAATTTCAAGTTGCCCCCAAGTGAAAGTGTAAGCCAAGTAATGTCCCTATACAAATTTACATTACAAATAATGGCTTGATTGATTGGAAAAATGAAAATTATTGGGAACAATTAGATGACGAAAGTGAAAAAAAAAGTTACATAGTCGCGAATGTTTTTTTTTGGAAAGCATTTTCAAAGCGTTTTGTATATTTTGGTATTTTCTGAACAATTTTATACTATTTTTTGGGATATTGAACGATTTAATACTTTTTTTGAAGTTTTGTAAGACATTTGTGAATTTTTTTGTCTTTTTGGAATTTTAGACCACACGCAAAAGAAGAGGGAAAAGGAAATTCCCAAGTCATAACCAACATGCTACATATGAAGGAAGTGAATGAAAGCATAATGGAAGGTAAACAAGAGTGGTAGACAATGGGCATGATGACCTAACAAGGAGAACATGTGACACAAGGTGAGGTAGAAAGATACAAGTGGGAAACAAAGTGAAATGACGAAATAGGTGGATGCACTAATATGCCCCCAACACAAGGGTTACTCTTTGGAGACTTAGGAGTAGAAATTCTTCAGATGAATGGAATTCATAGGCTCCTTCAACTCTTTTCCATCCTTAGTAGATAGTTTGTATGTGCCAGATCCTAACTTGGCAGTTATAACATAAGGACCCAACTAATTAGGCTAAAATTTGCCCTATTTTTCTCGTGGTTTAGTTGTGTTCTTCTAATTTTCCTTTAGGACTAAATCACTGATTTCAAACTATCGAGGTTTGATCTTGTAATTATAATTATGGTGCAGTCTATTCTGATATACCTATAGATGGTCTAAGGCATGAAGCCTTCTCTCATCCAGTAGTTCTAGCTCTATGAGGCATGGAACATGGTAATCCTCTTCATGAATGAGATGCTTTGGAGGGAGACGAAGTGAAGGTAGTTCAACTTTGATAGGCAATATGGCTTCAGAGCCATATACTAGGGAGAATGGAGTAGCTCTTATAGGAGTACGGAAGGAAGTGCGGAGGCCCAGAGGGCAAGATACAAATGTATATGCCAATTACGTCCATGTTTATTGATTGTCTTGTCCATAATGGATTTCATAGTCTTGTTTGACGCTTTAGATTGGCCATTACCATGTGGATAGTAGGGTGTAGCCCATTTTAGGCAAATATTATATTTTTAGCTAGGGCCTTAAGATCCTTATTTTTGAAGGAACCACCATTGTCAGTGACAATAGCAGCGGGGATGCCAAAACGACAAATAATATGGTTGAAAATGAATTTAGAAATATTACACCCGATAACATAGGTAAGAGGCATAGCCTTAACCCACTTGGTGAAATACTCAATGGAAATTATAATAAATGTGTGGCCATCAGAAGATGTGGGCTTTATTTTTCCAATTAAATCGAGTCCCCATTTTGAAAAAGGCCAAGGTGAAGTGATGGGCTGCAAGGCTTGGGATGGTGCATGAATGAGATTACCGTGTTTTTGGCAAGCCTAACATTTCTTCACAAAGTTGCATGCATCTTCCTCCATTGTGGGCTAGTAATATCCAACATGCAAAATCTTCTTCGCGAGGACAATTTCTTTGGTATGGGCACTGAAAATACCCAAATATACTTTAGCTAACGTCTGATTAGCTTCATCTTGATTGAGACATCTTAAGAGAGTCCCATCATAGCCTCTTTGATACAAGGTGTTAACAAGAAGGGTGTAGCGCAAAGCACATTGTGCTAAGGCTCTTTTATTGGCTGAATTTAAATTAAGAGGGTAGGCTTTGGTTTGAATGAAGGTATATATATCATGGTACTAGGGATGATCAGGACCAACAATCTCACAAACCATGGTGGACTTCGATAATTCATATGTGGGCACCAAAATATGTTCAACGAGGAACTCATTGTGATTTTGATTAGTGTCAAATGAAAGAAGGGATGCGATAGTTGCCATGGCATCTGCTGCTTTGTTTTTATACGAGGAACTTGTTTAAAATTGATAATCTAGAAATACCCTTTAAGGATATCAACCATTCATTTATAGGGTAAGAGCTTCTCATCTTTTACTTGATACTCTTCGTTAACTTGATTAATGACGAGAAGAGAATCGTCGAGAATTGTTAGTTCTTGTAGGTGCCAGGAGATAGCAAAGCCTAAGCCTACTATCAATGTTTCATACTTGACTATGTTATTTGTGCAAGGGAAGTTGATACAATAAGATTTAGGTATGAGGTCTCCATCTGGTGTACACAAGACAATTCCTGCTCTAAAACCATGGATGTTGCAAGATCCATCAAAGAATAACATCCATGAGGGGGTTGCTTCTATGTACAAAAGGTCTTCATCTAGAAATTTAAAATTTAACGGTTGTGAACCTTGCAGTGGTGTTGCGGCTAGTTGATCCGTTAGTGCTTTACCTTTGATTGACAATTTCAATGTCAAATTCACTAAGGAGTGCAATCCAAAGCTAGACATCTGTCCTGTTATGAATGGTCTCGAAAGTAGGTACTTAAGAGGGTCAACCCTTGAAATTAGCTTGGTAGTATGATTTAGTAGATAGTGTCGCAACTTACCAAAAGTATAAGCAACCGCTAAACAAGCCTTTTCAACTTGTGAGTACTTGGTCTCATGTTCAAGGAGAGTTCTTCTTAAATAATACATAGCTTGTTCCTGACCCTTATCATTGTGTTGTGCCAATAATGTGCCAATGACATGTTTTGTTTTAGAATTATACAACAACATAGGATTATTCTGTATAGGCAGTATGAGTAGTGCAAGCAGAGATAACATGTATTCTTTCAATTTTACAAAGGAGTCTTGATAGTCTTGTGTCCATTTGAATTGGACATCCTTCTTAAGCAATTGGTTGAAGTGATGGCACTTATCTGCCAATTGAGAGATGAAGTGATAGATAGACTGTATTTTTCCTTGTAGGCCTCTTATTTATTGAATGTTCGAGGAGGCAGCATATCTATTATAGCTTTGACCTTGGTAGGGTCCACTTCAATTCCTCTTCGTGAGACAATGAATCCCAAAAGTTTTCCTAAAGTGACACCAAAGACACATTTTTTTGGATTAAGGTGAACCTTGTATTCCCTTAATCGCTCAAATATACACCTAAGAAATGTTGGATGATCCACTCTATTCTTTGATTTAGCAATAATATCATCGACATAATCCTCCATTATGTCGTGAAGAAGGTCATGGAAAATAACAATCATGACATGTTGATAAGTTGCGCCAGTGTTTTTAAGGTCAAAAGGCATGACCTTGTAACAAAATGTCCCCATGGGGTTGTGAAAGTTGTCTTATGTTGGTCTTCTTCATAAATTTGAATTTGGTTATATCTAGAAAATCCATCCATAAGAGATAACATCTCATGACCCGCAATAGAATCGAAAATCATGTCAATATTAGGCAAAGGGAAGTCATCCTTAGGACATGCCTTGTTAATGTCACATAAATTTGTACAAATATAGATTCGAGGGTCTTCTTCACAATTGGTACCATATTAGATATCCACTCTAAGTAGTCAATGGACCGTATGAATCTTACATCCAATAATTTTTGTAATTCAGCCTTAAAGAGCAATGTGACCTTGGGATGCATCTTACGTAGTTTTTACTTTACAAGCTTAACATCTGGGTGCACCACAAGGTGATGAACCAAAAGAGAGGGATCAAGGCCTGACATATCTTTGTAAAACCAAATGAATATATCTTGAAACTCAATTATAAATGTTGTGAAGGCCTTGATTTTAGTTTCGCTAAAGCGGCACCTAGTTGTAATAGTTTTGGTTGGTCTTCATTCCAATGTTGATGGTTGTTGTCTCTTCTACCAACAACTTAGAAGTGTCATTATCTTGAAATGATGTTGTAGGATTGTGTAGATTGTCTGATATTTCTGGATCCGAATATCCTCTCTCTAGCACCTTTAAAAGGTTTTCACTAGGAGATGCATCTCTTTTCTTTCTTTTTCTTTTTCATTTTTGTTGCTCGCATAGTGCCTCAAAAAGGTTTTCACTATGCGAGATATAATTTTTCTTTCTTCGTGTTTAATTTCTTTTCTTTAGGACTATATATTGTAAGTTCTTCACCGAATTAGGCGGTAGCATCAAGGTTTATATCGAAACCCTTCTTGTGATTTGATAAGGGAAAAGGGTCTCAAGCCCGAGGAACTCTTGAATGGCCTCATCTATTTGAAAGAGGTCCATGGAAATATTACATTGTTGGTCCTAATCAATGAGGAAGGATGAAAGATCAAGAGTTCAAATGGATAAGTATTCAAGCAAAAGTGTAGTTTTGATGAGGTATTCGAAGAGGCTATGTGTGGAACCGGTCTCAACTTTGGAATTCGAGTCCTCATCGCTAGGTAATACATCAAAGACTATAGGCCTCTTTCGAAATATTTCATATCCTAGACCATACATGTCGAGATTAGATTTGACTATAACAGGTTCAAGAACACCATGTCCTTGTGGGCCAAGGCCTATTCCTTTCCAATTCATGTTTTTCATCATTCTATGGGCCTTGGTGTAATTAGTGGATTCGTAGCATTCTGCTACCATCATGTCTTTGTATAACCAAGAGCTATCAGAGATTGGAATATGTTCATCTTCTAGATATCCATATTGTCTCCAAAGAATTTTTCTAAGATAATAAGGTGGAGGTTCTCATAGATGAGAAGCGTTAGGACGTCCATAACTGCGAGGTGATAATGGGAGTTTGCCAACAAGAAATGCATTTTCGAGAGTGTACTCACCTAGGCCTTTATGGGAGAATGTAACCTTGGGTGACGCCTTAGATGTAGATGTTTCATAAGAAGATACATAAGCACGAGGAGTAACCTCGGGTGATGCCTTAGATGTAGATTCTTTAGAAGAAGATGCGAAGCATGAGGGTGCAATATTATTTTAGGGTCAATATGGTTGGTAGTAATAGGGGTTGCACTAGATTTAGTTGTGCTATCAGCAGATGGACAATAATTTGATTTTTGTACCTTGCTTTGAAAAAATTATAGTATTCAAAGGGGTCAGTATCACCACGTAAGGTGAACTCTCTACTGTTATGTGGAAACTTTATGCATTGATGGAAGGTGGAAGGTATGACTTGCATTGCATGTATCCAAGGTCTACCCAAAAGAAGGTTATATGACATTTTTGTGTCAACGACATGACATACAATGTCAAGGAGCTATGGACCTACTTGTATGGGAAGAGCGAGATGTTAAGAGTTTCTGCATTATCGATAATAAATCTCTTGACCTTATGGCATGTAATGTAGGCTTCGATGTACAAGCGTTATTGTTAATTATATTTAGGTTCAACATATTTTGAGGGTCAAAAGATATGATAGGAGTTTCAGGCATAAGATTTGCGATCATAGCATGAAATTATTAAACATTGAGAGTAAGAGGAACATGTGAATCATTTAGAGCACGAGTAAGAATGTCCGAAAACTAGGTGACTCTTTTAACACTCAATTAGAGAGATATGCATTAGAATGGTTCTAATTAATACTAACCAGGAGTGGGAGATTTGGCATTAGAGTTTGACTTTTGATTCGAAGGAGTTGTTGGTTTGGATGTTTGAGGTTCTGTAGAAGACGTAGAAGGTTGGTTTTCCGTGGGAACCCACATCTTCCTTTGGCGTGTGGTCACAACATTACTCAAAGGTTTGAATTTAATGGTCACCATTATAGAAGGTACTTCCTCAATAAATGATATAATTGAACTGTAATCAGTGTTATTGGCAGAGGAACCTTTGTCAACATTTTTATTGTCATTGCCATGTTTGGGAAATGGGTTTGAGAACACCTTGAGATTTTCGTTGGGTGTTTTATTTGGTGATGGTTCTTCAACAATAATATTGTTGGTGAGGTCTTGGAAAAAGTGATGTAACCGAAAGCACCAATTAGTTGTGTGACCGTCAATGCGATGAAAATCATAATAAGTATTAGCTTTATACCAAGTGGGCTTGGGTTCTCCCTCAACCCAAGGTTTGGTGATAGGATAGGTAACCATGTTTGCATTAATGAGTTGTTGGAGGACACTTGAGAGAGGTTCTCCCAAAGGAGTGAAATGACATCGCTTAGAATCATGAGAGGAGGAAACCTCTTTACTAGAAACAACAAGAGGTTGTTTACCTTTGTTTGGTTTAGTTTGAGTGTTTTGGATGTTGTGGACATTGCGGTTGTCCGTAACACCATCATTGACCATATTATAATTGCGGTTAATGTGTTTGGATTTGTCTTGGTGAGAGATATTATGATGGTTACTATGTTTCCCATTATCCTTTGAATGAGGTTTGATCAAACCTTTTACGACAAGGGATTTTTCAATCTGTGATCCTTTCTCAATAACTTCTTCAAAATTATTAAGGAAATGCATTTGCATGTGAAAGGATAGCTCACTATTGAGGTTAGGTACAAATATTCTCACAAGTTGTTTCTCGAGCATGGAGCATGGGAAGCAACTAGCAATCCCACACCATCTTTGTAGGAATTGTGCAAAGGTTTCATTTGTTCATTGTTTGGCATTACACAAATCCATCATTGTAATTTCGAGTCTAGGTTGAATGAGAAATGTTTAACGAACTTCTCTGAGAGGTCCGTAAAATTTTGTATAGAACCCTTGGGGAGGTGTAGAAACCAGTCCAAGGCTTGTCCACCTAGACTTCATGGAAAGAGACGCATTAAAAAGACATCACTATAGACCACCTCTTGGCAAGCCATATAGAATTCCTTGATGTGTTCTCTAGGATCATTCTTTCCCTTGTATTTGTCGAATTTGGGCGTCTCAAAATATTTGGGAAAGGGGATGCACAAAATGTCCTTATCAAAGGGGTAAGGACACAATTCTTCAAAGTTGAATTGTTTGCGTTGATGTTGCATACCTAAGATGGTGTCCTTCATCATTTGTCATTCTTAGGCAAATGGTGAGTTGTTATGTAAGAAAGATAAGGAACCATCACTTGTAGATTTGTTGTTATCTTTGGTGTGTGTGGTATGACTCTTAAATGAAGCATCACTAGTTTTATTTGGTGCCTCATTATGGGATTCATTGGTGACTTTGGAATTTAGGATAGCAAGTTGCTTAGCCATCTCATTAATTTGATTCATGAGGGCTTTAGTGGGATCGGTGGCCGAATCAGTTGATTTTCCTTTGTTCCCTACGTCAAATTTTTCTTTGTTCCCTTCATCAGATTTGTCTTTGTTTGGTTCATCATCTTTGGTGTTGTTCGAGGTGGACTTGTTTTAATCATCATTGTTCATGTGACTAGGGCCGACCCATCATCATTGTTTGTCGAAATGAAAGGTTCACCCTTGTTGGGTGGTGGTTTTCCAAGTAATGTTCGTAGAACATCCTCATCAAAATCAAAGGGTAATTTTTCTCCCATCTCAAGGAGATGAAGAAAAAATGGTCTTTATTCATACATAAGATATTTTCGACGTGGGATTTTTCTTCAAGAGAGATGTCATTCTGATCATCCTCAGATTTTTGGTCATTGTCACTATCAAAATTTCCAAAAGGATTTCGATGTCATTCATTCCTTCCAAAAGGAATATAATCTCGAGTGTCATGTTCCCACCATTTTTAAAAGAGGAGGGGAATAAAAAGAGATGTGAAATATAACTCAACCTCGTAGCAAAGTGAATACTACGATGGAAGAGAGGCGTGCGGTTAAGTTTGGTAATAACTGGTCCCTTAACAAAGTGAATGCTAAGATGGGCAAGACGTTTGGAAGATATGAATGACGCAACCCTTAAAAAAGTGAATGTCAAGATGGAAGCGTGCGAAAGTGATTGATAAACTCAACCCTCGACAAAGTGAATGCCAAGATGGAAGAGTGGTTCAATGTGGTGAAAGTTCTCATCCTCTAACAAAGTGAATGCTAGATGGGAGGAGGGTTATAATGACAAAAGTCCAAATGTGCTCAACCTCTAATAATGTGAATGCTAGAATGGAGGAGCAAGGATAGATTGATTTCAAATGTACTCTACCACTAGCAAAGTGAATGCTATATGGGAAGAGGGTATAAAAAAGGAGTCAAATTGTACTCAATACTTCTATGAATGGCTTAATTATTAAACACATGTGTTTGATGAAATGTGTATGAGTAGAATGAAGGTTGGAAATCATTGGGTTCAGTATTTACTTGATTAGGAATTGAAAAGTTTGAAGATCATCTTATGACTATGTATAGAATGTCTTCTTATTGATTGACGAGTCCTTAAGACATCAGTGCATTCTAAGTAACTTATATTGATTCTAGGAATCCTGGCTAACTTTCTTCTCAAACTACATTAAATCCTAAAAAAGAAAGATGTAAAATGGGAGGTCGAGTTGTCACCGGTTTTCAACAAAGTGAACTTACAATCGAGCACTAAACTACATTATAGACCCCATCTAGTTCTATGTATGTGTGTGAAGAGATTGTGCCCTAGGTGGCTCTTGTGCATATCACACTTAATTGCGAGCAAGTAGCTAGATGTAAAAAATGTAAATAGATGTGTGCATGGAAAAATTAACTTCCCCTCCTATGAAGTGTATGTAGAATAACCAGCCCTTATCCCTTGAATGAAGTTAGATGGATGCAATGATGCTCTTTAGATGCCTTTGGATGTAACCTTAGGTGGTGATAGTAGATGCTTAGAGCTTGGTCCCTTAATTTGATCCCATAACATTGTATTTATATGATTCCCTTGCTTGAATTTCATAATTGATCACTAAAAGGCTGACCCCTAAGAGATAAGGATGCCCAACAGCTAGAAAGGACCCAAAAGGAGTGAGTAAGATACAAAGAGGTCTAGGGAACCTAGAGGGGACAAACACGTCCGGGCATTGGTGTCCTGGTTGGGTGTTGGTGTGCAGAGCCAAAAAGGTGAAGTATCAAAGGTCAGACTAGGAAGTAGGGTGTGTAAGGCCAAGAAGGAGACTAAAAAGGAACCTAAGAGGCCAAATATAGTGATCAATTAGTACTTTTCTCCCTTAGGAAACATATGAATGCAATGCATGTGATTAGGACCTAGAAATGTACCTAAGTGTGTGATTTAGTTTTTATACTTTATTGCCTTATCTTTCATGACTATAGACACCAACGTCAAGCCGGGATGCCCGTGCCCATGTGCTCTCGTCCTTTTGGATGCCCATGACTTCTTTCTATCTTACTCACTTCTTTTGGGTCTCTTTTATCTTTTGGGCATATTATTTTTTTATGGGTTGGCCTTCCAGTTTTCAATTACAAAATTCAACCAAGGGAATCATATAAATACAAAGCTATGTGACCAAAATAAAGGACCAAGATCTAAGCATCTATTATCACCACCTAAGGTTACATCTAAAGGCATCTAAGAGCATCAAAGGCATCCATCTAGCACTCATACAAGGGACAAGGGACTACATTTTCTACATACACGCATAGAGGGGAAGTTCATTTTACCATCCACACATCTATTTACATTGGTACATCTAGCTATCACCTGCTATCATGTGCACTTGCACAAGGGCTTCCTAGGGCATGATTATTTCACACACACACACAAGAACTACATGGATTCTGAGATGTAGTGCAACACTCGATCATAAGTTCACTCAGTTGGGTGACCATTGGGGTTAGTCCGACTCCCCATATTGCATCTTTTCTTTTTGGGATTTGATGTAGTTTGAGGGTTTTGTAAGTCATCTTGTCTTTTTAAGTTAAAGGTGAATTCGGCGATCATCTAGTGACACACAAGCGACCAACAAAAAAGGTTAGCAACCATGTTGTGACACGAGAAAAATCAGATTTTGAGATCTGTGTAGTCATAGGTGCCTAACAGAGGTCTTTAATGCTTAGGTTCCCTAGCCCCACTCCAAGCGCCCGGTCCAGGATTGTTCGACAAGTATAGAATTTCTTGATCACATTTGCGATAGTTTTCCCTTGTGTTTCTTCATTTTTCTAGTCCAACATGCTTCTGGATCCAACTAAGCCTTTTATTCCCTCTCTTACACTTACGTTTTTACATTTCTTTAGCTTATTGCTTGTGTCAAATATGTACTTTAGCATTTATATATCATATGTGACTCTGTAATTTAGGATTTCACAAATTCAATATTTGTTAAATCATTTGGTGAACCCACATTCAAACACTCTAGGATATTCATTTTGTTTATTCTATCCAATATGCTTTCATGGATCCTAAAGCTCTTGAACTCTCCTTGTATAAATTACTTCAAAAGCACCCAATTTGCAAAGATGCTCTCACAAAATCCATACACACAATGTACCTCCCTCACGATACACCACCTTCACAAATAAGTTCCATTTTCAATTGTATCTTATACTGTCTATTAGTTATGATAACACATCTTCTCAAGCTATCTTAGAGTCAATTCAAGCTTCACACCATGCTTTTCAAGATAAATTTCAAGCTATGGAATCCACGATTACATCTCTCAAAGCTAAAATCCAAGATATCAAGGATGTTTCTCAAGCCCATGCTTGTTCTTGTTCTACATATCATCCCACTTCTATGTCTTCTACATGTTCTCATATCAGTGAACCCCAAGTCTTACCCACACCTCTCAAATTTGATTTCAATGCTAAGAAACAAGATATTCTTCCTCAACTACTCACTCATCAATTGATTAGCTTTTCATCTACTCATTGTTATCTTCCTTATTAGATTGCAAGATATCAAGGTCATCCATATTGAAATTATCATCAAATTAATGGACATAATGACAATGATTTTCATTCTCTTAACGACACATTAGACACCTTAAGCATTATGGTCTCATTTCATTTGCTACACAAAATGCCGCTACAAATCCAATTGTTACATCCCTTTGGGTTCCTAAATTCAATTTATCTATATCTAATGAGCATCATGCCATCACTTCCAATGTTCCTTCTTTGGTCAATCAAACGTCACCTATCCAACCCATTCTAACTACGCAATCACCTCTCAAGGTCTGTCCTCCATCACCTCCTCTTACTAATTCATCTACAACATTACCAAGTCAAACTAAGCAACCACCTCTCAAAATTAGTTTAAATATTCCTCCTCTTAAGTCTTTTATGGAATTACAAATCCCAAATAAGCAACCACTCACTAGAAAGACCAACAAACTCTAGAAGGCCTCTTTCGACTTCTGTCATTCAAAATCCCTTCGTAACCTCTACTTCAACGTCCAATCACTTTTATCAAGCAAACTACTCCTTACATTGATCCCTTTAGCAACATTGACTAGATCTACACCTCTCACACACTTGGGGGCATCATGTACTCCCCCCCTAGAATCATTTTTTGTTCATCATTTCTCCTTTTATGCTTCGCACTTCATGTTTCATCTTTATAAGCACTTTCAAACCCTTTGTTGAGTTGTGGAGCTCAATTACTTCAGATTAGCATGCGGAGGAAACTTGCAGGAAAATATAGTAACCGTCATTGATTATGGACGGGTGGTATATGTCACTTATGACCGGCATCGGTCAAGCAAGGAGGAACCGAAATCGGTTAGGGCTAACCGGCGTTGGTTACCTGTGTGTGAGTGTTTTAATTAACTCACGGGAATTAGATCTAATTTTAGCATAAAATCATATCTATTGATTGTAATTACATGGCTAAGTGCCCTAAGTTTTTATACTCCTATATAGGTATGAAAGATAGGGTTTAGAAGAAGAAGAATTGAAGACTTTTATGATTATCGTGAGAATAGTTGTGAGAGAGAGAGAGAATTCTTTGAGAAGAAGCAAAATCTTCATAGAAAGAAAGTATTATACATCTGAGAGGTGTGGAAGATTGTAAATATTCAATTGTATATCTTGTGAAAGCTTTGGAT
This sequence comes from Taxus wallichiana var. yunnanensis, assembly GCA_018340775.1. Lineage (NCBI taxonomy): Eukaryota > Viridiplantae > Streptophyta > Pinopsida > Cupressales > Taxaceae > Taxus > Taxus wallichiana. The sequence goes on from CM031242.1 coordinate 935,931,866, forward strand.
AATAGATTGAATTGTTTCTTGGTGGATGTAGCCCACACTGGGTGAACCATGTTAAATATGGTGTTGATTTATATCTCTTGTTTTGTATATTTGTTCGGTAGAATATCTCTTTTAATTTGCATGTATACTTAGATCGATATATATTATACATAACAACAGGTGTGCTAACCCCAACAACTGGTATCAGAGTTTTTTTGAGGGTTTGTGTGTTGACATATTTACTCACAGAGGGTTTTCTGATTGAGTGGGAGCTACAACAATGACAGAAGAAAACAAATACAAGGTAGAGAAGTTTGAAAACCGAAATGATCAATTATGGAAGATGCAGATTGAGGATTATCTATATCAAATAGATTTGTACTTACCGTTGGATGAAAAGTCTAGACCTATGAAGATGACTGATGAAGAATGGAAGATTCTTGACATAAAATCTTTGGGATTTATAAGATTGAGCCTGACAGCATCCATGGCTTCCAATATTATAGAAGCGACATCTACGATAGAGTTAATGAAATCTCTTGTTAATTTATATGAAAAACCTAGTGCTTCAAATAAAGTTTATTTGATGAAGAAACTATTTAGTTCTAAGATGCATGAAGGTGGATCTACATCTAGTCATTTGAATGATTTCAGATCTATTGTAAATCAATTAAAATCGATTGATATTTCATTTGATGATAAAGTGAAAGCACTTTTATTCTTATGTTCTTTGCCTGATAGTTGGGATAAATTGGTAATGGTTATTAGTAATACAACATCTACTAATAATATTTTGAAGTTTGATGATGTGGTTAGTATAATCTTGAATGAAGAAATTCGTAGGAAAAGTACAGAGGAATCATCATCTGGGAATGATTTGAATGTAGAAAGTAGAGGCAGGCAAAAGGAGAGATCTAAGAGTAAGAGTAATGAAAAATAAAAGTCAAGGGATAGCAGATCTAAATCCAGAGGTAAGGGAATTACCTATTGGAATTGTGGAAAGAAATGACATGTAAAGAAAGATTGTTGGTCAAAGGATAAAGAGAACCAACACCTAGACAAAGGTAAAGAGGCAAATAAAGAAGCAAATTTTTAGAAACAGAGGTAATGCAAGATGCTCTTATTCTTTCTTTGGATAATAGAATAGAATCATGGGTTTTAGATTCAGGAGCTTCTTTCCATGCAACCCCTAATAAGGGTTATTTTAGAAATTATGTCCAAGGTAATTTTGGGCATGTTTATTTGGGTGATGATGAACCTTGCAGTATTACTGGTAAAGGGAAGTTTGTTTAAAATTGCATAATGGAAATACATGGATATTGAAATATGTGAGGCATGTGCCAAGCCTCGGGAGGAATCTTATTTTGCATGGCAATTAGGTGAAGTTGGTTGAATGGTTACATTCACAACAGACTCTTGGAAAGTCACCAAGGGTGCTTTTGTTGTGGCAAGAGGTAAGAAGATAGGAATGCTATATTTATCTACATGTGTTATTGAATCTTTTCTACATTATCTACTTTAGATTCAGATGCATGCATGTGGCATAATCGGTTGGGCCATATGAGTCAAAAAGGAATGCAGATCTTAAAGGCTAAGGGTAAGTTATCAGATTTGAAAGATTTAGATCTTGATTTATGTGAGTATTGTGTCTTTGGAAAGCAAAAGAGAGTGATATTTCTCAAAGTTGGGGCAACTAAGAAGGAGCAGAAATTGGAGCTTGTACACTCAGATGTGTGGGGACCAGCTCAGGTAGTTTCTCATAGAGGATCCCAATATTATGTTACTTTCTTTGATAATGCTACAAGAAAGGTATGGATTTATTGTATTAAACATAAATTTGATGTTTTTAGTTTTTAAAAGATGCAAAGCCCTTGTTGAGAATGAATCAAATTCAAAGTTAAAGTGCCTTAGATCTGACAATGGTGGTGAATACTGTAGCAAGGCTTTTAATGATTATTGTTTAGTGAATGGAATACATAGAGAAAGGATAGTTCCAAGAACACCACAAGAGAATGGTGTTGCAGAAAGAATGAACATGATAATCATGGAACGTGCTAGAAGTATGAGGATACATGTTGGATTGCCATTGCAATTTTTGGGCGATAGTTAATACATCGGTTTATTTGATTAATCGTGGGCCTTCAAGTTCACTAGATGGAGGAATATCAGAGGAAACTTGGACCTGGAAAAGAGGTAGATCTTTCTTTTCTTAAAGTTTTTGGTTCAAAAGCTTTTGTGCATATTGATAAGGAAAATAGGAAAAAGTTGGATGTAAAATCCAAGAGATGCACTTTCATTGGTTATGGATATGGTGATTTCAAATTTCATTTTTGGTATTTAGAGAATTCTAAAATTATTAGGAGTCGTGATATTTAATGGAATGAAAAAAAGTACGAGGATCAAATTTTGGTACCCAAGGATGAACCGGTTGAGAAGTTTGTAAAACAAAATGAACTCTTCGATTTAAAGTAATACCGACGTGGTTACATAATAACCGATGTTGTTTTACCCCTAGCGACATCGGGTCAAGAGAACTGTATCGCTTATAGAAGAGCTAAACCGACATCGGTTAGCGTAACCGACATTGGTTACAGACAGCGCTTGGCGTCGGTCGATGATTTGGATACGAATATTCAGGAGGTCCAGAATGAGCCTCCGGTACCCCAAACTCCTGTGAGAAGGTCTCAAAGGGTAAGTAAACCTCCATAAAGATTTACACCTTCTCTATTTTATTTATTATTGACTAATAATGGTGAACTAGAAAGTTTTGAAGAAGCAATATAGGATAAGACCCACGTCCAGTGGGAGCATGACATGGATGAGGAGATGGAATCCTTGGAACAGAACTAAACTTGGGATTTGGTTAAGTTGTCAAGTAGGTAAGAGGACATTGTAGAACAAGTGGGTTTACAAGATCAAGGAAGAAGAGGGTGGATAGAAAAGGTACAAGACAAGGCTTGTAGTAAAGGGATTTACATGAAAAGGTATTGACTTTGGTGAAATATTTTCTCCTATTGTTAAGATGACTTCTATTCGTACTATATTGAGTTTAGTTGCAGTACATGATTTACATTTAGAGAAACTAGATGTGAAGATGACTTTCTCTTTTGCTGATTTAGATGAAAAGATTTATATGCAGCAATCGTTTGGGTATGAAGTCAAGGGTAAGGAGAAATTAGTGTGTAGTTTGAAAAATAGTCTATATGGGCTTAAGCAAGTTCTAAGGCAATGGTACACGAGGTTTAATAGTTTTATGCATGATCATGGTTACTTGAGATGTGAATATGACCATTGTATTCATTTCAAGAAGCTTGGAAATGGGAGCTATATTATTTTGTAAATGTATGTGGATGATATGCTTATTGTAGGATCTAGTATGCAGGACATTGGTGAGCTTAAGGGAAAGCTAGCTCACACATTTGCAATGAAGGATTTAAGAACTGCAAAAAGAATCCTTGGCATGCAAATACAAAGAGACAAGAAGAACAAGAAATTATATTTGTCTCAGGAGGCTTATATCAATAAGGTGTTGGAAAGGTTTAATATGCAAGATTCAAAACCTATAAGTACACCTATGGTAGGACACTCCAAATTCAACAAAGATTAGTGTCCTTCATTACATGAAGAGGTCAAATACATGACATGGGTACCATATGCTTAGCAGTTGGGAGTCTCACGTATGTTATGGTTTGTACCAGACTAGACATTGCACATGTAGTGGGAGTTGTGAGTATATTTATGTCCAATCTAGGTAAAGAGCATTAGAAAGCAGTCTAATGGATACTCAGGTATTTGAGAGGGACATCTAGCATGTAATTATGTTGTGGACATTCGGATATTTTTATGTGGATATGTTGATTCGGATATGGTGGAGATTTGGTTGGTAGGAGGAGCACTCTGGATATATTTTCTGAGAGGTGGAATGATAGTTAGTTAGATTTTAGGATTGCAAAAGGTTGTGGCTTTGTCTATTACAAAGAGGCTAGCAAGAAAATGATATGGATGCACAAAGTTCATGGAAGAGTTGAGAAAGGAACAAGATGATTACAAATTGTTCAAAGTGACAGTCATAGTGTAATTAATTTGCAAAGAACGAAACACATTCAATTGAGGTATCACTTCATTCGGCGGTATTGGAGGATGGGCAAATTTGAAATTGGAGAAGATTTCATGACGAGTGAAAATCCCGTGGATATGCTAACAAAGCCTTTAGCAAAAGAGAATTTGGAGCTACACTTCACTTTTGTTGGTCTTCGAGTTCGAGACTTGAAGAGGAAGAAACAAAGCTAAGGAAGGATCCAAGAATGTTGTTGTACATGTATAGTGCAGTGATTATTCTCCAAGTGGGAGATTGTTGAGTTGTGGAGCTCATTTGCTTCGTAATAGCATGTAATAGGAAACTTGCAAGAAAAATACAAAGAACCATCATCATCGGTTATGGAGGGACCGGCATCGGTCACCTATGACCAACATCGGTCAGAAAGGAGGAACCGACATCGGTTAGAGCTAACCGACGTCGGTTACTTGTGTGTGAGTGTTTTAATTAACTCAAGAGAATCAAATATAATTTTAACATAAAGCAGATCTATTGGTTTTAATTGCATGGCTAAGTGCCCTAAGTTTGTATATGCCTATATAGGCATGAAAGATAGGGTTTAGAAGAAGAAGAATTTAAGATGTGAGAGAGATAATTCTTGGAGGAGAAACATAAATTTGATAGAAAGAAAGTATTGTACATCTGAGAGGTGTGAAAAATTGTAAATCTTCAATTGTATATCTTGTGAAAGCTTTGGATAATAGATTGGATTGTTTCTTGGTGGATGTAGCCCACATTGGGTGAACCACATTAAATATGGTGTTGATTTATATCTCTTATTTTATATATTTCTTCTGGTAGAATATCTGCTTTTATTTACATGTATGCTTAGATATGATATATTATATGTACAACTAGTGTGCTAACCCCAACACCCTTTGATACACACATTATATCATCATTACCCTATGACACACTCTTGTGTTAAGGTTCACACTTGAGTGTTGAGGGCATACTACATCCATTAACCTCACCTTTGTAGACACAAAATCACACACTTTGGGTAATTATTTAGTTCTAATTACATATTATTATTCATATGATTCCTAAGTGAGAAAAGTACTAGTTAACCCATATATTTGGCCACCTTTCTTTGTTTTCTTTCACTTCTCTTGGTCTTACACCTTTACTTGTTCAATCTACCTTTTTATACCTCAAGATTTATCATCCTTCGACACCAACGCCCTTGCCTAGAACGCTAGCGTTAGGTGCCCCTAACCTCAATATACTTTGTTCAATGTAATCGCATCTTTTGGGTCCTTTCAGCCATTCGAGCATTTTTTTTTTTTGGTAGTCATCCTTTTCGAGGTTAATTACAAGATTCAAGCATATGAATCATAATAAATGACCAAACACTAAGCATTAGCTATCACCACCTAAGGTTGCATCCATCAAACATTTAAAGAGATCCATTGCATCCATCTAGCACCATCCAAAGGACACAAGGGATGGTTATTCTACATACACTTCATAGGAGGGAAGTTCATTCTATTTCATGCATATATCTATTACATTTCTTTACATCTAGCTACTTTGCTTGCTATCAAGTACGACACGCACAAGAGACACCTAGGGTACAATTTCGCACACACACATAGAACTACATTAGGTCTAAGATGTAGTGCAATGCTCAGTTGTAAGTTCACCATTGTGACAGTTGTGACAGTCGACCCCTCACATTCTACATATTTCTTTTTTAGGATTTGATGTCTATTTGAGGATTTTACAGGTCAATACTTCATTACATGTTTCTAGTGACTTCGGCAATCATTGTCCAACCTTATAGCTACCAAAGGCAAACTACAACAAATAACTAGTGACCACTTAGAGGAGGTTTCTTGAGCATTTCTGCAGACCGAGCACCTAGAAATAGGCGTAGGGTGCCCACAAGTTCCCCTATCCCTCTCGGGCATCCTAGTGAGCTTATTCTTCCAAATCTACATTTTTCTGAGCTTGATGCGATGGTCAGTGCTTCATATTTTCCAGTTCTTTCCTCTGTACACCTCTGGGATTTATGTGAATTAGTTAAGGCTTCTTACCCTCTCTTTGCACTTAGGGTTTCATATATTTTGGCTTAGTTTGTTTGGGTTAATTTTTATACTTCATTGTTGCATTTATTTATTGCTACAATAACAATCAGATTAGGCATAAAATTCACATTTAGCTTAATAACTCACACACTACATGTTTCATGCTCTGCGCTTCACAATATATCTTTCTAGCATTCCATTCTCACACATCATACTACCCTATGATGCACTCTAGTTTCATGGTTCATAATTGATTGTTGAGGGTATAAATATGAAATGAACCTCACCTCTTCTCCACTTTACACTCCATGCTTCAAGTTCTATCTATCTAGCGCATATTTTCAAACCATTAACCTATGATGCACTCTAGTCGCATGGTTCATACTCATTTGTTAAGGGTATAAATTTGAAATGAACCTCACATCTTCTCCACTTTACGCTCCATGCTTCATGTTCTATCTATCTCGTGCATATTTTCCAACCATTTCCCGATGACGTGCTCTTGTTCTATGGTTCATTCTTGATTGTTGAGGGGTATTTTATAAATGAACCTCATCTCATGCTCATCCACATACGCTTGGGGGGCACGTTACTCCTATCACATTCACATTGCATATCATTCCATCTCACTCATTCACAACATACTACATATCTTGGTTATACATTACTCTTTCTTGCTTATACTCACATGCACACTTTACTTTCTATGCCAGTCAAATATTCAGTATGTCATTATCTTTTTTATATATACATGCGTGTTGACTTGGTCTTTAGTTGTGAATATAGGCTTCTTATAGAGCTTTACATGCAACATTGATTCTTGGCACTTTGTATCTCTTACAGTCCCACCGAGGCTCCTAGGGGCATCTACATTTACTTTCTCACACAATACATGTGTTTTTATTTCCTTACATGCTAATTTTCACTTTTACTATCACACTACTTATTCTATCGATATATACACGTCTTAACATAATTTTTATCTTTCTAACATGCTAACGGGTGCTTCATGTGCAATATTTACCTTACAAGAACTATTTTCCACCATGGTTGTCTGATGTTTGTTATTGTTTTCCATTATTTTCCATTATATGTCATTGTTTGTGGGCTTTGCCCTATGTCTTTCTTGATCATTGCTTGTATGATTTTGGTCGCTTTGGCCTTGATTGTCTTGTGACATTGTGAGTGATGTCCCATGTTTGAAACCCACTTTTCACAGTCTACTTTATCTGCACTATTGCTTATTTACATTGTCTTTTATAACATGCTTGTCACTTTTTCTACTAACACATGATTTTAGACACTTTGTTTGCATTTGCCTTGGTTTCTACCATGCACATCCCTCCCCCCTGTAGGGATACAATTTCATATCAACATCAGGTCCTCTCCTTTGGGCCACATCCTCCTAGCGACGTCACATGCATCCTAAACAAGGGGTGACATACATTAGGTGAATCGGTCACCCCATACAATAGCTTAGAGTTTCAGTACATGCCTACATAGTATAAGAACAAAATAGAGTTACAGTCATGAACGACTCGAGAATCGACTTTGGTCCTCAATTCAACACAAACACTAGTGCACTGGGCGCTTCGAATTTTCCTAGGTGCCTAAGACCTTGTGCGGTTACACTTACTTTCTCATATTAGCACAACTTGCAATAGTTCATAAAGCACTTTTCATAGTACAAGCGCAATCCTCCAATAATAAGAATGCATTCTATCTCCTTTTCTATCTCCTTAGATTGAACACGAAACAACAAAAACAAAGCAAGATCACACCATCTGCAGTGGTGTATAAATTCAGGAAGCAATCATGGAAGGAGAGTAAAACTAGACCTCTCTCCCCAACACTCTTTTGTTGTGGCATGAGATCACCCAAAAAACTCACACTTGGCATTACATTGCCCAAAAACTTGATCTTCTACAACATTCCAGGACATTCTTGTCATGAGATCGCACAAAAAAATTGCTCTTCACATGAGATCACCCAAAAAACTTGATCTTCTACAACATTCCAGGACATTTTTCTATCTCTTTCACTCTTCACGGATCAGTGCACACTTTCCTTTTACTACTTTTTCACATTTACATACTTTTACAGAGTTTTCATAACACATGACTTTGACTACAAGTTTGTCCTTAATATGCAACAAGAAGTAGCCCAACATCAAGCTATAACAACAACGGGTATATCATAGACACAACTCATATGCTTCACCCCTAGGGTCACTTCCTCTTTCTTATCTTCCACGCTTCATTTTTATCACTCCACGCTTTCACTTGTCTCTTCGGCATGCTTTCGCCATCACACTCTACAGGGTTATCAGTACGCATCTCTTATCTAATTTATGTTATCAAGTATTCACTCAATAACATAAAATTGGGGAAAATGTACACAAAATCACACACTTGGGTATATTTCTAGGTCCATAAACACATACTTGCATTCATATGATTCCTAAGTGAGAAAACTAGTAATTGACAATTATCTTTGGCCTTTTTTGTCTCTAGTCTTCTTTCTAGTCTTTCACACCCTACAACCTAGTCGATACTTTATTGCTTTATCTTTCATGACTCTGGGACACCATCGCCCACCAGACGCCAAAGCACCTGTGTACCCTCGTCCTTCCGGGAGACCCTAACCTCTTTCTATCTTAATTATTTCTTTTGAGTCTCTTTTATCAATTAGGCATATTATTTTCTTATCGGTCGACCTTCTAGTTGTCAATTACGAAATTTAACTAAGGGAATCATATAAATACAAAGCTATGTGACTAAAATAAAGGACCAAGCTCTAAGCATCTATTATCACCACCTAAGGTTGCATATAAAGGCACCTAAGAGCATCAAAGGCATAGATCTAGCACTCATACAAGGGACAAAGGACTACATTTTTGCATACACGCATAGGATGGGAAGTTCATTTTTCCATCCACACATCTATTTACATTGGTACATATAGTTATCTCCCGCTATCATGTGCACTTGCACAAGGGCTTCTAGGGGATGATTTTTTCACCCATGCACAAGAACTACATGGAGTCTTAGATATAGCATAATGCTCGATCGTAAGTTCACTCTGTTTGGGTGACCGTTGGGGTCAGTTTGACTCCCCATATTACATCTTTTCTATTTTGGGATTTGATGTAGTTTGAGGGTTTTTCAGGTCATATTCTCTTTGTAGGTTATAGGAAAATTTAGTCATCATCCAATAACACACGTGTCCAACAACAAAGGTTAATTTCCATTTTATGACACCAAAAAAACCATCTTTTGAGCTCTTGCACTGATACCATATGCGCCTATGAGGTGCTGTGGCACTTAGGTGCCCTAGCCCCACTCCAAGTGCCCTGGTCTAGCATTGTGATCCACAAAATTTCGAGCGTAGTTGTGACATCTGCCCTTCTATTTCATCAATTTTCGAGTCCAACATAATTCGGGATCAAGTGTGAAATCAACTAAGTATTTCATTCCCTATCTTACACTTAGGGTTAGGTTATTGCTTATGTAGAATCTATACTTTAGAATTTATTTATCATATGTGACTCTACTGATTTAGGATTTCACAAATTCCAATATTTGTTAGATCATATAGTTAACTTAAGCGCTTTAAAGGTGAAAAGTTCCCACTACATGAAAACTTGTACATAAACATGGAAAATGATGTTTCAACAATAAGTTTACTATTTCTAGGATGAAACAGATAAAGGTAAAGGTCCAAGAGGAATACCTATAAAGCGAAGGTGGAAAGTAGAATGCGTGTGTTGTTGACATTGTCAATTTGATCGTGGAGAGCTCCTTTTTATCCGGGAAGGACTACCTACATATACAAAACAAGACCACAAAAAAATATCAAATAGCATCTGACAAATGTGGATTGCCTAAAGCGTATACTAGATCCGAGAAAGTGGGATGCTTCCTAGAGAGGTTGTCAATCCAATGTTTCATAACAATTTCATGTAAGAAATAACAACTCCTATTATAGTTGATAAGATTTAGGTATCCCCTAGTAATGTACAAAAAGTGAATTTAACTCAATAGCAATGGTCAAAATTAAATCCATATGATTAAAGGGTTGGTTTAGGTTCAGTAGGTATAGCTAAAGGGTCGTAAGTGAGGTCCTGGGTGAAATTAGATAAGGTTTTGGGTTGTTTTGGGGAAGTTGTTAACTCGTTGTTATAGGTAAAATTACCAGTCTCAGAGACCGGTATCGGTTGGTCGACCGATGCCAGTATAGGAGATAGACCGACACCGGTTAGCTAACCAATGTCGGTAGGGGCAATTTGGTTAAAATATTAAAAATGGGAGTTTGGGCCTCTCTGTGATTACATAGAGAGCTGAGGAGGTTTGGGGAAGGATGGAAAGGTGTTGATTAAGACTCAGTAAGGTACAAAGGGTGATGGGATAGGTGAAATGGCTCTGGTTGGTAGAAAAGGTGATAAACATGTAGAAGGTGGTAACGAGATAGAGAAATTGAATGAAAGCAATAAATGAAATGATTAAGATCAAAAACACGAACTTAACAGTAAGAATGATTCACTTATCCAATAAACCTTATAAATCTGAACGTGATAGGAATGGTTAGTCATTTGGAGTAGAAGTGTATCATGTCCAGTGTAATGTTAGCAGTGTCTGTGTACTCTGTCATGTCACTCTGGAGTTGTGCAAGTGATGATCGGGTGTTGGTGGAGGTATGATGTGCTCTGGTTCGTTGTCAAGAAGCTTGATTGTTGGAGACTCTAATACCAAAGTTGTGTGTGTGAATGAATTTGGTGGACCCATGACAAGAGTTAGAAAATCACATTTAAGGGTAACCAATGGTGGTTCATGAACTGATGTTGACTAAGGGAAAAATGGCGTCGGTTAGGGAGAATTAGTCCAAGTTACCAAAAATAGCCTGATCTTTACTATTTTTGGCATGATCTTGATTGCTAATTTGGGTCTCAAGTGAGGGTTGACACTTAGATAAGTGGGAGTGTTGTTGGAGAAGTAATAGGACTTTAATTTTAGGGTTTAAAAGAGTCCCAGTTGGTTAAGATAAGTAGAGACTTAGCCTCAATTAATCAATAGGTTAGGAATAGGTCCATGGTGAGGTGGCTAGGTGATGTGGCTAAGTGAAGTATAAATTAATTTAATCAAAGTAATTAAATTAATAATGTGAGGGTTAAATTAATATGAATGTGGGGCAAGGGATCATGGTTAGGTGAATAAGTTACGTTGGTTAATTCAAAGGGATCGGAGGGAGTGTGATCCAAATTTGGTGTCTACATTTGCCCCTTTTTATCGCGTAGCTTGTATTGATAAGTGATGCTTTGACAAAAATAGGAGGTTGTTTCCCGGGTAAGGGTGAAGGTTACGATGCCCCAAGTATGAGTGGAGGTGATCCCCTCAAACTAGGAACTGATGAGGTGATAAACACAATCGGTGAGTGGTTTGACGAATGGGTAAGTGATGAAAAGGGAGGTATATGTGAGGTATAGGTAATGGTGATATTGGTTTGGGTATTAGGTAGTGGCATTCGAATGCATGGAAACGTATAAAATGTGACAAGGTACTAGTTTTAAAAGCACGCAAATTCTACATCGTCAAAGGTCGATAGGTTTATCCAAACAAGGGTGATGTGATCCAGGCATCCAAGGTAAAGGATACTGTCCTAAAACACAACTAGGCTAGGTGCAGGAATGGGTAATAGGTGTGTTCTGAAACACCGAAGGTTTGGTCGGGATAAAAACACGACATTAGACAAGGCAAGGTCATTAGCAAGTTAACACGAGTAACATCATCGCAAGGTATATAGCAAGTAGGCAAATTTGAGTGGCAAATAGGTGTGTGCAGTTGGATAAATAAGTAAGGCCACATTAGAGGCAAAAACCTACCCCAACTGATTGTGAGGTTGGGTTCAGTAGGTAATAAGGTCATTAGGTGGGGTAATAAGGTGGGGTAAAGGCATGATAGTGGAGACGAGGGCCCGATATGGGGGTGATGCAAGATGATAGGTGATATGGCATTTTGATTTTGATATATATATTGGCCTGGGTGCCTAAGATGTGAGATTGTACATGAGATTTTTTGAGATACTTGTATTATTTAGTCTTGTGCATATATGTATTGATACACAGACACTCCTTTTATATAGTTGATGATGATATTGGACTAATGATGTACTTGGTTTTATTTCCATTGTTTTATTATTAAAACTAGGTGAGTTAGGCATGGTTGAGTCCGGTGATTTAGGCATGATGGAGTCTAGGTTGTTTAGGCATGGTTGAGTTAGGTCGTTTAGGCATGATGGAGTCTAGGTTGTTTAGGCATGATGGAGTCTAGGTTGTTTAGGCATGGTGGATTCTAGGTTGTTTAAGCATGGTGGATTCTAGGTTGTTTAGGCATGGTTGAGTCAGGTTGTGTTAGGTATGGTTGGGTCATAGGTGTAGGCATGGTTGAGTCAAAAATTTCCAAGTTATTGTTTTTATGGAAATTATGTGTTGTTGATATGGTATGGTTTTAATTTCCAAGTAATTGATATTTATGGAAATATATGGATGTTTTTATTATGGTAAGTATGATGAAATGGTTTATGTTTAGTTTGGTCATAAGTTAATTTCGAGTTGATGTGTAGATGGAAACTAGCTAGGCGATGATGTATGTAAAAAAGGGGGAAATGGTTAGAGAAAAGAGTGGTTGAGCTAACCTCCAAGGGCCCCATACCCTCGGAGTGCTACCTACATAGTCCCGACGAAAAGGGGCCTCACGTCAATGTAGTTATCCCATAGGAGGGAAGAATAGAATGAGGTAGATAGGTAGGATGATCAGTTTAGGCATGGATGAGTCTTAGGTTATCAGGCATATTTGAGTTTAGGTTGCTTAGGTATGGATGAGTCTAGGGTTGGTTAGGCATAGTTGAGTCTAGGTTTGGTTAGGCATGGTTGAAGGTTGAAGATGAGTTGATGAAAGTATGAGAAATGTTGAGGTAGGTGAAAGGAGGATAAAACCGAGAATGTAAGTGTCGAAGGTCTAGTCTTGTGTAGGAGGATCAATAAGTAAGAAAATAGATGAATGATAAAACAGGTGAACTAATTCAGAATTGGCAAGGACCATAATGAGCATACCAAGGATGGGCTTATGAACTTAAACCCCTAAAGGCATTGCATGATTGAACTTCCTAAGGGTGAATGAAGTTACATGATCATGAAATGTCAAATTTACAACACATCCCTTGAGTAGGTGGGAAAACAAAAGGTTTTGAAAGGTGAGGTGGAGTGATTTTATTAACGTAACCTTGTTGTGAGACATCATGCCTCTTTTGTAAGATACCCAAAACCAAAATAGGCAAGTCCATGATGAAAAAGTTGTAGTTTTCATGAATTTTTTTCATATTTTTCATTTTGCTTTTGTTTTATAGATTGATCGATGCGGGAAGTCTATATGGGATGAATAGAATGACTCCTTGAGGTCTTTGTGAAGTTGATCAATGCGGGAAGCTTCAGAATATTTTATTTTTATTTTTACAAAAATAGTTTTCTTTTTGGATAGACTATGTATAATAGGGTTAGCTTTTTACTGATTGTCCTTTGAGGGAGCAGTCTATTTATAGTGGCAAGATAGAGAGAGAGATGTCCTTTTGAGGGAGTCATCTATTTATAAGAAGTTTGACTCAAGGAGTGGAATTTTTAGTATCCCATATATTACTTTTGAATTATTTGTACTTTTAATTCTTGGACAAGACTATAAAGGAGTATAGACCTCTTTTATGAAGGCAAAACTATAGCACACAAATGTTAACTATGAAATAGAGGGTTTAAGTGACCAAAAACCATGGGATTCCATCTTGAAAAGAATGAAAAGTGTCCATGAGAATCATGCCATGAGTAGAGTCGTGATACTCATATTAAAGATAAGACTGAAAGGTATTGGTTAATCACATGATTCTTGTTTAGTCATTGGTCCTTAAAATAGGTAAGTGAAAGGTGAAGGTTGCTCAAGGGACAAGTGTTTAATAGAAAGAAGGTGATATTTTACTTGATTCAACAATAGAATGGTCAAAGATGCAAGGCATTGAGGGGCTCCAGCTTGGGTTTACCTTAGAGAGAAGCTAAATGATAAACACCTAATCCGTAGGTATGTGTAACAATAGAGGGTCCAAGCCAGTTAGGAGAAAACTTGCCCCGTTTACCTTTTTCCGCTTTGGTTACATGTTGATTTTCCTTGAGGACAAGGTCGCTAACCTTGAAGGTTCGCTCACTCATGGACACATTTTTCATAGGCCTGTTTGATGCATTTTTGATAGATTTGAAGGTGATCGAGAGTATTTAAATGACGTTCATCTAGAAGCTCAAGTTGAGCCAAACACTCTAGGTGAAAGTCATCATCATTGAGCATATATTTGAGTGAAATACACAAAGAGAGAATTTGGACTTCGAGAGGTAACATGACTTGGTGTTGTAAAACAAAGAGAAAGGTGTAGCAGCGGTCGAGGTACGAATACTGGTGAGATAGGCCCATAAGGCGAAAGGAATGTGCGTGTGCCAATCTTTACCAGTATTGTCAACTAATTTCATAAGAATTTTGTTAAGATTTTTATAGTTGATTTGGCTTGCCCATTAGTTTGAGGGTAGTAAGGTGAAGAAAAACTAAGTTGAATATCGAAGTTATCACATTGTTGTCATAGGGTTTTATTTTTGAATTGTTTACCATTGTTAGTGATGAGGGGTTTTGTCTTTGATCTTCCAAGGTGAGAAATAGTTGGTTATAACCCGAGAAATTGTCCATGAGTGATAGCATCTCATGGTTGGTGGTGAGATCAACTAGTTGGTCAATGCTAGCTAGAGGAAAGTCATCCTTGGGGTAGACTAGGTTGAGGTCATAGAAATCCATGCATATGCGGAGTCCCCTATTGTCTTGGTGACAAGAACGATGTTAGAGATCCATTGGGGATAATCAATGGGTAGAATAAAAGAAACAAAAAGGAGACGTTGGAGTTCTTCTTTCACAAGAAGGGCAATGAGAGGATGCATTGTTGCATTTCTGCTATTTCAAATGTTTAGCATCGGGGATAGTTATAATATTGTGGACCACAATATTTGGGTCAATATCGGGCATGTCAAGATAAGACCAAGAAAAAGCATTGCTATGATCTTAGAGGAAAGTGGCAAAAGCTTCTTGTTCAAAGCAACATCTAAGATTGGCCTATCTTTAGAATGTGAGGTTTGTCCCAGTATGAATGTTGATTTCAATGGTTGATTCATTCAACATGGTTTGCATCTCAGAAGGCAACAAATGATGAATATAAGAATCTTTTGCACCAAGGTAGGTGAGAATAGACTCATCGTCCCGACGATATGAACGATGTTGATAGAAGGCATGTCATCATCGATCATATCGGGATGTAAGAAGGGAAGTAAAGAGGAGCCTCGCCACCGCACTAATAGGTCGAGGTCCCGGGAAAACGATGTTTACGAAATTTTTTAGGAGGAATGGATTTTGGATCCATAGACTCCGTAGGTGAAGGTGGTGAGGTAGGTGAATGGGGTGGAGAAGGTTTATCATCCTCGATGAGTTCGACTTTGGCCTTCTTGGAAGGTGGAGGTAGGTGAATTGGGTGGAGAAGGTTTATCATCCTCGATGAGTTCGACTTTGGCCTTCTTGGAAGGTGGTTCGGGAAATCCAATACTATTGAGGTCTTGGTGCTTACAGGTGGTTTAAGAAAGGACAGTATGACAACCTTGCTCATATACACCAAATCCAAAACCCTTCAGTGCACAATGATGAAGGAAGGTGTGGGCCAAATGATGGTTGGTGAGAGATTGGAGGTCAGAGGAAAAAGGTTGGGTTTGGAAAGGTGGCTCAAGAGAGTAGGTAGAAATATCAAGTCCCCCATATGTGAGGTTGGCGCGAAGGTGGGAAGGACCGTAGGGGATAAATTTTCCTACTCGATGATCATAGCGGGGATGTTGGTGAAGGTTGTCATACTCTTGTGAAGTAAGGAATGTGTCGATGTTATAAAGGCGGTACACCCCAGAGTGAGGTGTTGAAAAACACCTACTAAGGGATCGGTTGTTGGTATGTTGGTAGGTGGAATAGATGAATCACTAGACGGTTGTGAAGAAGAAGAATCAAATGCTAGGGAGGTAGATGGGTTGGCTAATGGGTCAACCGCATAAGCGGTGGTTATAATGGGAATAGAGAAGTTGGTTGTGGAAGATGTAGCGACAAGAGTGGTGGATGAGATAACAAAGGAAGAAGACATGGTAGTAGTGGTAGATGTCTTAATTGGTATAAGAACATAATTAGGTCGATAGAACATGTTACAAGTTTTAAAGGGTGAAGGATCTGCCAGGATGGTGTAGTTTCGCCCTTCATGTTCAAATTTTAAACAATGATGTAATGTTGAAGGAACACAACCCATGGTGTGAATCCGTGGTCGGCAAGCTACACATTGTATTGAAATTCCCCTTCTAAGACATAGAAT
This sequence comes from Taxus wallichiana var. yunnanensis, assembly GCA_018340775.1. Lineage (NCBI taxonomy): Eukaryota > Viridiplantae > Streptophyta > Pinopsida > Cupressales > Taxaceae > Taxus > Taxus wallichiana. The sequence goes on from CM031242.1 coordinate 935,948,438, forward strand.
AACTACAAAATGGTATGTGGACCCACACAGATGTGGAGAATGATGGTGCCAAGAGTGGAAGTTGTGGCGTCATTAAATGAACACAACATAATTGGGTTATTATGCATGCAATTGACAATTATGCACATTTGTTTGTACCCATGGGAGGAAATGATGTTGATAATGACACCTCCATCGATCATAACACGTCAAACATGTATATTATCAATGTAAATGGAGATGAAGAGAGTGGGGTCAGGATCATCTGATTGGAGAGGGACAATCTCTTCATCAAAAAAACTCGAGTAGAGACTTGGTGAGTGGTAGCGGGAGTAGAAGACAGAGGTGAAGTGGTGAGAGCAGAAAGATGATGAAGAGTGATAATAATAGCAATAGGTGTGGGGTCATTAGGTAAAAACTCAATAGATTGGGGAAATCAATGAGGGCCTATCGATGAGACTCAGAGGGTTGGACGAGGTCATAAAAAGACATTTTCAAAGGTGGCTGATGAAGTTGTTTGATCATGGTACGATGTGCGACTCCATAAAAAATGGGATATGTTGGTCCATGGATTGTGATTTTGGATGCAGGGGAAAATGGAATGTTGGGTAAAGGTCTAGTAGATGCACTAGTTGTCTTCTCCTTACCTTTTTCCTTCTGAGCCCGAGTGGCAACTTGAACCATATTAACCTAAGGTGAAGAAGAAGGGGTATCGTGAAAGGTGTAATGGCAGGATGGGAAAAATACTGGTTAAGGAAAAGAGTCTTGTGCAAGGAGTATGGTGCACCGACATTTTGGTGGAGGTTTGACTAGCTCTTTGATGCGAACCATATTGATCTCAAAGGTTAGAGGAGGGTAGAAGGGTTGCGGATGTGAAGATGGAGGTCGTTGAATAGGTATGGGGTGAGGTTGTGTGGTGATATGTGAAGGTTGAATAGGGTCCTCTTCTAACACATCATTATCATTAAATTTATCTTCAAAAGGACATAGTTGGAGAAGAATATTCTTAAGAACATTATAATTTTCTACATCATGTCCTGGCACACGACAGTAAGCACAAATTTTGGTATCATCAAACCCTTCTGGTTTAGGTTTGAGTGGGTTGTAAGGTCTAAGCAATGGCAATGTGATGACAAAGGTTTCCAAAAGGTTAGCCAGAATGTTGGCGTAAGACCCTGCCAATGGATCACAATGTGAAGTGAGTGTGGGTTTGGATGGAAGTTTGGGTGATTTCGGTGGGAGAGGCATCACCAGAGGTGGAATTGGAGGTTGAGTAAGTTTGACTACCTATTTGGTAGATAGTATGGTTTTGGGTTTGGGTTGCACCTTCTTGGGTAAAGGTGTAGTTGGTGAGTTGGTTATTGGAGGCGGTGTAGGTTTAACTACCTCTTTGGAAGGTAATGAGGCTTTGGATTCGGGTTGCACCTTCTTGGGTAAAGGTGTAGAAAGCGATCTGTGATTTATAAGGGAAGGAAGGTGGTGGAAGAGGATGGGTTAGTCAAGGTGATAATGGAGCTGCAGTGAAGACGGTGGTAGGAGGCGATGTAGAAAGGATTGGTTGAAGAGAAGGGAATGGTGTGGGTAATGATGAGGATATAGGAAGTGGTGTAGGTATGGGAAGTGGAAAGGATGTAGGTAACGACAAAGGTGTAGGTTGTGTAGGTAATTTGGGTAGAGCAAAAGATCATGACTAGGAGGTAGGCTCGTGTTTTTGGTTTACCTTGAGTAGGAGGTTATTTGACCAAGGTTAATGGGTGCAGACCTAAGATAGATGGAAGTGGTGAAGGTGATAGAGGGGTAGTGGGCAAAGCCAGTGTATGTGGCCTAAGAGGTTGGGTCTTCCTCTTAGGTGGAGGAATAGTCTTTACGGATTGCGAGGATGTGGCTAAATCCAGTTTGATAGGAGGGTGGACTAGGCTCGATGTCGGCGTGACTCCCAATGTGGTAATGGGTTTGGACATGGGTGAAGGTCTGGGTGTAGGTAGGGTTTTAGGCATAGGCGAATGTTTGACCGATGGTAACGGTTTAGGTATGGGTGAGGGTGATGAAGAAGAGGTGACTATTATGGGCATGGTGGGTTTGGTTGTCTTAAACACCTTTAGATAGATTGTGGAAGTGTCGACGGACAACATCTACATTTGAGTTGAGACAGGAAGCCGAAGGTGTCCCCAAAGCATGGAATTATCAACATAATCCAAGCGGTTGGCCAAATGTGATTATGTGTAGAATTTAAGGGAGATGATATTGATTTGGTGGTAATCCATGTAAAGAATGTCTATGAGACAGGGAAATGGTTGGCTTCGAGACTACGTAGGCGAAGAGATGATAGAAAATCGACAGGATCTTTAAAAGCTAGCGGGGAATTGTCATTAATAGAAAGAGCTGCCACTAGTGGGTCCTCTATGAGCAGAGAAGGAGGTGAGGTTGATGATGTAGGATTTTCCTTTGGTGAAGAAGAGAGTATGTTGGGATCTTCCGTAGGTAGAAGAATGGGTAAAGCGGGTTACTCGGCTGGTGGTGAAATGAGTGGGATAGACGCCTCGAAAGATAAGGGAGACTCTTATGTGGGTAAAGAAGAAGATAAGGTATACTCTTCCATGGGTAGAGAAATAGGTAAGGTAGACTCCTTTGTGGATAGAGAAGCGAATGAAATAGGTGTCTTCATAGGTGGAGGAGATCGTGCAAGAATTTCTTGAATAGATGGGATGGGAAGAAAGCGAGTTAAAGTAACAAGATATAATATAAAAATGGCGTGGACCTTGCAAGCGTTATTGTCATTAGTTGAGGTTTCGTCGTCTTGATTGGATGATGGGGTATGATTTGGAAACAATTCTTGAAGATATGGAGGTTTTGGTTAGCCGGTGCATTGGGATTATCTAAGACGAGATCACCATTATCCAACATCTCCTGGATGATGTTTTTAAACGTTATGTAATTACTGTCACTATGACCTTGGACACGGTGATAATTACAGTAGTCATTCTCCTTGTACCATGCAGGCATAGGATGGGAGGGGTCAAAACTAGTGTGTGGCTTGACGAGTGGAAGATTAATTGCTCTAGTGTTTAGAATTTTTTCCAAAACAAAAGAATAAGGTTCTCCAATGGGAGTATATTTTCATTGTTCCACTCAAACTGGAAAGTTTGAATGGGTGAAAGGTTAGAAGAAGGTTTTGATTGGTTGGATGGATGAGAAGGGCCAACCTTTAAAACCACTGCATTGATGAGTTCCTTTTTCTTTAGAATAATTATTTTGTGGTTTGGAATAGGAAGAAGAATCGTGTGGTTTGAAGGGAGCGCTTTTGTTTCGCAATTACAACTTCTTCTCCTCAATAGCGTGGATTTCAGCTTACGGCTCATCATAAATGCCTCGCCAAATTTGCGAACGTTTGGAGTTGGAGAGTCGGTGAGATGTGTCAAAGACAAGCTCGAGTGAATAACTTTGTTAACTCGGTTTGAAGCAATTGGAACGTGAGTTTATTAATTAGGTCACGCCAATGAGTGACAAAGTCTGCGATAGACTCATCCTCATACTGGTGTGTCACGTACAAGTCGGTCATTGTGACCTTCTTGACAATGTTGATAGAAAAGTGGTCTAGAAAAGCCTAAGCTACCTGATTAAATGAAAATATGGAGTGCTTAGGTAGAGCACTATACTAATCTAAAGTGGGTCTCGTCAAGGACATTGGGAATGTTCACAGGAGCAAAGTGTCATCATGAGTGATGAGATAACACACATGTTTAAAAGACTACAAATGTTGTTGCGAGTATTCTTTGCTATTGAATCGATTGAATTTTGGCATTTCCCAATGCATAGGGTATGGACGAATCGGAATGGAAAAGTGAATGGGCTCGTTACAAATCTTGTCGTATATCGAGAGAGTTCATGCAAGCCGAAGATAGATGCTTCTAATGTCTACATCTTGTTGATCATCATTTTAATGAGGTCATTTCAGAGGTGTGATGACGATGCACCCCCGTGTGTGGTGTAAGGGGGTAGATACGATGAGTATGATGTGGATAACACTCCAGTATGTGGTGGTGCCGAGTATGAAAATTGTGATGAGGGAATATAGGACGGAATGGATGTCGTGGGAAAATACCTAGGATAAGTGGTAGATGAAATAGGTGGTTGTTGATGATAGGTGTAGGTAGGTGGGATGGATGTAAAGACTCTCATGGAAATCAGTTGAAGAGACTGCAAAATGGAGAGGAAAAGGTTTTGGAGGGGAGTGTGAGTTGCCGACACCAGAGGTGGCTGAGATGAAAAAGGTACTTGGGAAGTGGATGATGGCATGGTAGACATCGCAGGGCGGCAGGACATCGAGGGTGCGATGAGTTGTCGTAGGTGCGATAGATACCAATAATGTGGGGTCAAGCTGAGAAACCACAGGTGATGAGGTAGGAGTAGGTAATGATGTACTAGTAGTAGCCGATGCAGAGGTGGGTGCCAGAGCAGAGGGAATGGATACAAGCATTCCATAGATAAGCTTCCCTGAGGAATCTTGGGTGGATGAGTGAGCTAGGTAATGTTGTAAGGTGGTAGGGTTTTGATCAAGGAGTCTTGTGAACTCCTCATCACTAGTATTGATGGTAATAGGTTGGTTGGGGTCCATAGGTGATAAAATCGAGGGTAGTGATGGGCTAGGCGGGAGAGGTTGGAAGTTAGTGTGAAACGCGAGAGGGTTGGATTGTCATGAGTCGAACCATGTGACTGATAGTAGAACTAGTAATCTAAGCTTTGTTGATGATATAGAAACACATAAAGATGGAGAAAAATGGGTCCGAAAGGCGGAATTTGGTCATTGTTGCTCGCTTGAAAAACCAAAACACAGAGATCAACGCCGGTTAGGTAACCGATGTCAAGTATAGGATGGTAAATGATACCATCGATGAACCGATGTTGTTCTTGTGGAAAATTAAAAGATTTGAAAACACGGGAATAAATGGTGAATATCACATGCAATTGGGTTCGAAGGTGATGCCAAGACCCAAGAATGTAGTGGGTGACAGAGGAAGTGACAACAAGTGATGGAAGTGATTTGAACGTTGTTTTAGCTAAGTGGATAAAATAGAAAGAAAATGACAATGGTCAGTAAACCATGGACGATATGATGAATGAACCAATGGTGGTTCGAAGGACAAGTACAAAAATAACACCGTGAATGAGTTAATAGATTAAAAATTTGGAGATGAAAAGGTATGAATGAGATGGATCTAAACTTTGTAGGTGATAACAGAACACAGAAAAGATGATAAGATGACAGAATAAATCATAGAAAGAATAGAAAATGTAGATTGAATGCTATTTTGGCATAAATGACCAAAAATCACAAATCGACAAAGTGGTCACCAACCGACAATGGTATGATGATGTAATCGATGTCGGTCATTTGGATCGATAATAATTACTATGAAAAGATGGAAAAGGTGAATTTTGGTGATTTAGATCAAATAAAATGACTAACCTAGAGACTGGGTATGGCAATGATAGACCATAACACACTCAGAAACAATCGGAATACCCCAACTTTGATTGTGGAGTATGTAGGGAGAGAAAAAAATGGAGAAAATGAACTCACACCTCAAAACAAAAATTAAGAAAAAGCTAACAAACACGAAATCTTATGTTGTAGATTTTATGTTGTGGCTTATGCCATTTATGACTAACTATAAGTAGAATAGAATTTTTGGTCAACAAATGTGCCCTATAGAAACTGACAACTATGGTTGGTTTCATGTAAATTTTGGCTTGGGGTCCCCAATATATACTTTGTAGTATGTAAGGCCCTACTCTGATATGATGACTAGCCAGAACACCAGCTAGCTCCACCGCTAATCTGATTATTAGTCGTTAATGGTAAATACCGGGAGGGAAGATGTTTAAGCAGTGAGTTATTTGTTTTAGTGATTTGGTTTGGGAGTGTGTGCACAAAGTGAACTACGATTCAATTTGTCAACCATCGCTGATCACAACTTCTAGCATATAGGTTGCCCATAATTTAAATGAGCTAAAATACAACAAACAAAAATGAGATGCAAATATTTTAAACCCAAATCCACAATGAAATTCTATGAGAGAAATGATGAATAGGCAAGATTATGTCTTTCACTAATGCAATATAGAATAGAAAGAAGTATTCCTTTTAATCCAAAATACAAGTTTCACCGAGACAAGTAGGAGAAGAAGAATGTTTCCAAGGGGGAAGATTTAATGTGAACACTTTCAAAATGAAACAAGCAAATAATAATTCCCTAAGAATTAATAATGCAAGAGAATCCAATTGGGTCCCACCTGGGTGTGCCAAAATGTTTCACCAATAAGTTTACTCTTTTCAAAACGAAACAAATAAATGTAAAGGTCAAGGAGGAATAAGCAGTAAAACAAAGGTGAAAGGTAGAATGCATGCGTTGTTAACATTGTCTAAGCTGATCATGGAGAGATCCTTTTTTTTTGGGAAGGAATAAATACGAGATACAAAACAAGACCAAAAAATAATATCAAATAGCATATGACAGTGGTTTGCTTGGCGTATGCTAGATCCGAAGCATGGTGCTTCCTAGAGAGGTTGTCAATCCACTATTTAATAACAATTTAATGTAAGAAATAATAGTTCCTATTGTATTTGATAAGATTTAGGTATCCTCTATTAACATACAAGTGAATTTAACTCAATAGGAAATAGTTAAAATTAAATCTAGATGATTAAAGGGTTGGTTTAGGTCTACAAGTGTAGCAGGGGTTGTAAGTGAGGTCTGGGTGAAATTAGGTAAGGTTTTGGGTTGTTTGGGGAAGTTGTTAACTTGTTGTTATAGGTAAAATTACTAGTCTCAAATATTGGTATTGGTTGGTCGACCGATGCCGGTATAGGAGATAGACCGACACCGATTAGCTAACCTAGGTGTCGGTAGGGGCAATTTGGTTAAAATATGAAAACAGGAGTTTGGGCCTCTCTTTGATTGCACAGAGAGCTAAGGAGGTTTGGGGAAGGATGGAAAGGTGTTGATTAAGAATCATCAAGGTACAAAGGGTGATGGGATAGGTGAAGTGGGGGTTGGCGCTTAGATAAATGGGAGTGTTGTTGGAGAAGTAACAGGACTTTAATTTTAGGGTTTGAAAGAGTCCTAGTTGGTTAAGATAAGTAGAGACTTAGTCTCAGCTAATCAATAGATTGGGAATAGGTCCATGGTGAGGTGGCTAGGTAAGGTATAAATTAATTTAATCAAAGTAATTAAATTAATAATGTGAGGGTTAATTTAATATGAATGTGGGGCAAGGAATCATGGTTAGGTGAATAAGTTATGTTGGTTAATCAAAGGGATCGGAGGGAGTGTGACCCAAATTTGGTGTCTACACATATGCTACTAAATTTCAATAATGAGGAGTCCAATTGTGACATAATGAATGTAAAAGCAATCCAATATTAAAATTTAATTAAATTCTTGTTGGGTATTTACCATAAGACTTGGTTTCGATAGTGTTTCTTTGTATGTAGTTGTCGAGGCAATGCTTTAATGCATGTGAATGTGCATATATAATGTGGTTTTCCTATTTTTGATGGTGCTAACCAATATATATTCTAGGGAAAGCCACAATAATGACTTATACATAAGCATACCTTGTTTTTAGAGTTAGCTCTATGGACAAGCTACGAGAGTCACTTTTATGGAAACTAAGCATATGTCACTCAAATTCAACGAGGAGGAGTAATAAATATGTATTAATCTTACTACTCTATGGATGCATCTATTTTCAATATCTTGACCCATATTTATCACCAAATTCAATATAAGTAGCAAATAAACATGGTGTGTTTACCATAAAAATGACTCTTGTAGCTTGTTTTCAAATATAAATTGGTTAGTACTAGCTAACAACTAGATAAGAAACACAATAGATATGTACACTCCCCCTATAATAGAGCACCACCTCAAATACTAAATACAAATTAAAAATGTCTGAAACAATGCCTTATGGTATACCCAATAAGAAATTCATTGCATTTTAATATTGGATTTATTTTACATTCATTCTAGTCTCGTTTTAAAACTAAATCTAATGAAATGATAACCATCTTGAGAAGAACACTCAAATTTTTATCAAATTCGTCTCGTGGCCAAAATCAAGGGTGGAAGTGATGGATAAGGTGTATGATATGGTAGATAAAATGACATAAGTTTTCCTCCTCAGCCTTTACAACTCACATATATAAAATTCCTTATCCATACCATTCACCTAAACAACATATTGATCATCATTATTATGAAGAATTTGGCTCAATATTTGATGTGGGGAGAAAATAATAAGTAATAACTATAGATACCCTAATTTCACATCTGTCATAAATCAATTAATTCCCCTTCCTCATTTCCCACAAAAATACATTTCAAATTAATCAAATATAATTTGATTAATTATCCATTTCAAAATCCAAAAAAACCCAATCCTCACCACATGTCATTATTCTCCATGTTTTTCTACTATTCAATTAAAAATTCAAATTCAAATTCTCACCCACTCTTTGTAGTCCCCACTCACCTAAAATCCTCCACTTATGAATTAAAAATCCAAAATCAAATCCTCATCCATTCTTCGTGGTCCCCACTCACCTAATCTTGTCCACATTTTCAAACCATGATTAATTAAATTACTCTAAGTTAATCACTCCCCAAGCTATAAATAGAACATTACCGCTCCCCTCTAAACACACGGAGAATAAGCTTGAATGCCTTATCTAAGTTCTTGCTCATTTGAGCAAAGAACATCCTTCTGCCTCGTCCTAATGCCCAAATAGCCTCATAATCCTTTTTTCCATCTTATGCAAAGTAAGAGGATCGTTGTTGCAGGAAGGTCTTGTTCCATCTTGAAGAAAAAGTACCTACATATCACACAATCAGGGCTCAATCCAAGTTTCCTAGCCCATTCCAAGGTTTGCTACGGAACGCGAAAGAGGAGGTAATATTATTGGTATTTTACTTCCTTGTTAGTAGTGTATTTTTCCTAGCTTACATTCTGGCACACCCGGTTACTTTTGATTTGTTACCATTAATTTCTCAATTAGTGGTTTTATTTGTTCTTTATTTATTATTGTTTGTTATTATTTCCTTTTTAGTTCCTTATGGCCTTCTTTGGTTAACCTTCACGCTTTGTGTAGTGTTTTTGTTGTACGATGTCTTGTGGTGTATCTGCAGGTTATAACAACAATGAAACTATGACGCTCATCCTATCTTTGATCTCCTCGATGCTTGGTGTTTAGTTCCCAGTTCTAATTTTGCTATTCACTCGTAATCTATAGAAACACATGAACTAGTCATTAGTTTATCATCTTACTGTCATGGGACAACCAATCCGGAAAATGCATTAATTTATTTATTTTTGCTAAAATAATTACTTTGTAGGAAGTTAATCATTTTTTTCTTTCATTTTAGTTAATCATTTTGTGATCTAACTCTTTATTTTTGTTTATTGTTCTTTTTTAACCTTGTCAAAATTTTAGCTTCTCAGGGGAAGTACAAAAGTCAGAAAATTAAAAAAACCAGCTCCGGGACGTTTTTCTCACGTTCAAAATTTTCATTCAAAGTGCTACCATAGCCCATCTTCCGGAAGCCATAAATTTTGCTCCCGAACTCAGAATGACTTCGTTTTTTTAACGGAAAGGTATAAAAAAGATCTATGCAATGGAAAAATATTTTTTTGATTTAGACTTACGAGTAAAAAAATTGGTTTCATTTCTTCTAACACTGTCTTTTTTAACAAAAAAACAAAATTATATTATTCGTTAAAAATTAATTTTATTTTATTTAACGTAACAACCTCACGCATATGCTCTTTCCTCACACTTCAAAAGTGATCTTGGAAATCGAAATGTGAGACCACCTGTGCTCCACAAAAATATATATATTTTTAATTTTTGCCTTACATTTCAATTTTCCACGACAACACTTCTAGGTAATGTTTTCACACTCTTCTTTCGTCATTTTTCTTTTTGTGAAAATAATCATTATTGCTATTTTGTAATCATGATTAATTGCAATAATTATTAACATTTTAAAAAAATCTATTCCAATTGTATCCGTGTATGTTCTTTTCTTGCGCCTTCAAGCGATCTAGAAAATCAGAAATGGTCACAATTTTTTAGTTTTTTGTTCTAACATTGCAAGATCCTCTAGCTTTGTTTTCCAACTGTCATTTCAATCATTATTTTCCTTTGTCATATTATTAATATTTGTTTGGTCATTGGTTGTGTATGTTCTTTTCCTGCGCCTTCGAGCGATCTAAAAATAAAACAATCACGATCACTTTTCTACTATTTTGTTTGCAGGATAACTACTAATTTGTTTTCTGTAGGACCGGTCGCTGGAATATTGTCAAAAAAAAACACAAAAACAACAAAAATACCACCATTCAAAGAAAATTGTTGAAAAAAAAAAAAAAAGTACACTTAGGTACGTAATTATTCTTTGTTGGTGATTTATTTCAAGTTGGAAAGAACACTACATTTAATCACTTTATTATTTTGTTTTTACACGTAGGCGAGGTGGATTTCATCACCACCAAAGCTACACCAGTTACGTGGACTTGACTACCACGTACCAACAACATTTACATCCGCTTTGCACTTTGAGACCTAGTCTCATCACAATGTTTGGTATTTACCTCGCCCCTGCTTTTCACTTACAGGTAATGTTGTCGCAGTGCACGCATGCGAGTCACGCCTAAATAGTGTAACAACGAAGCTTGAGCATCGTCCCTATAAATATTCGGGGAGTTATAAGAACACCATACACATTCATCCCTCCATCACCTTCCACCTTTTCACAAAACTTGTTCTGGATGTGGTGATTTACTCTGAAACATGCAAGTAAGAATTGACGAGTCTCCTCCAAAGTGCTTTAAGGGCTCCCCGCACCAATTTTCCCCCCATGTACGAGAATTAAGTATATCAGGACTAGGGTATATCAGAGGACGCATCTTTTTGGAGTAATAAGAGCCTGCATCCATTAGTCCACAACATACTTGTATGATTACATGAAACAATGATCATTCTGAAGAATTTACCTCCTAAGCCAAAACAATTGGATCCACATGATTGCTTGCTGTTTGAAAACAAAATAGTTTAGCATTGTTTTATCATAAAACTTGGCTGATATCAATGTGTTCATTGTAAAAGTTCAAACCCTAGTTGTGTTCCAAAAAAAAAAGTTCTCGACCAATTCAATACCAAGTGAAAACATCCAAACAATCCAACAACGCAGACCAAAACATCACACCAATTTCATTAGCTTGCTTCAGCCAACAATACATCTGCCATAGCTTGTCTTCGGCTATATCCAACTGATATTGAGTGACTAGCATTCACTCCCCATATCATCAATTGTCAAAACATCCTTCATAGCTTGTTTCCAACTATATCAAACTAATATTGGGTGACTTGTTTGAGTTCACTCATTATTTTGTCCACCATCGCGTTTATCCAAATCACAACCAACACAAATCCTTTCATAACTCATTTTGAGTTATATTACAACCATGTAACGATTAATCTATTCAGGTTACTCTCCCCGTCAATAGTCCAGAGCTTGTTTAATCCAAATCTACACAATGTGTAAAATCCTCTAATAACTCGTCTCGAGTTACATCATCATCATATTGAGATAACTTGTTTGAGTTACTCTCCTTATCAGTCATCACGAGCTTATTCGAGATAAATCCAAAGTAATCAAGTTCTCATTTCCTCACACCTGTTCAAAATTCCTACCCACTTTTCAGCTTAATCAGACACATTTCATCATGGTATTCACTCATAGTCACAATCATGAAAATGATGATGAAGAAGTCGCACCTGACGAGCTCACCAATGAAGAACAAGAACAAGTCAATAGGGTGATAGAACAAAACAAAAATGAATATCTGTTACACATCCTAGCCATGGGGGCAAAACTACCCCCGACTTCGGGACGGAAAATTTAAACAAACTCATCGACAATGGTGAATCAAGTTATCACAATGAAATACCAAACAATCCAAATGGTTCTTTGGTCGAAGATTTATTCACTAAAATTAAAGACTTAACAAAGAAACTTGAGGAAGTAACGACTAGAGTTGAAAGATTAAACGACCTCAATCTAGATTCCAATACTCGCGACATGTTTGATAAACCGTCCCTTGCTTCTCCATTCGCACAAGAATGGAAACTTATGAAAGATACCATTTAGGGACTACAAAAACAATCAAAACAATTCAACTTTAAAGAATTGTGTCCTTATCCATTTGATACAGAGATATCACGATTACCATTTCCGTCATCCTTCGAAATCTCTAAGTTTGATCAATACAAAATCAAAGGCGACCCCCATGAACATGTCAAGGAATTTTACATGCAATTTCGGGAAGTTGGTTATCCAGACACATACCTTTTAAAATTATTTCCCCAAAGTTTAGGAGGACAGCTTTAGATTGGTTTATCCATCCGCCCAAAGGGTCGGTCATGATATTTACAGACTTATCGGAGAAAATTTTCAAACATTTTTCCTATAACTTAGACTCGGAAATAACCATGATTAATCTCTGCAACACTAAGCAAAGGCCAAACGAAAACTTTGCCTCCTTTTTACAACGATGGCAAGGAATTACAAGTCAATTTCCCTGCTCAGTACCCGAGAGGTAACTAGTTAGCATTTTTATCCCTAATCTCAATGCCAAATTATCATTCCACATGCAAATGCATTGTCTGAATAGTTTCAAAGAAGTCATCGAAAAGGGCACACAAATCGAAAAAGCCCTCATTTCTAAGGGCTTACTTAAAGCACCCTTTAGGGACCAACCTTATCGAGACACTCCTCAGAACCAAGACAAATCTAAATTCTTTAACCGGAATCAAAATATCATCAACGACGACGTTACTAATTCCTGCCATGTCTGAAATGTTCAAAACCATCCTATCAATACATTAAAATCCCAACAACCAATCATCATCCCTAGAAAGGAAGTTCCTTCTCGGGACCGATGAAGACAGTTTACTCCTCTCGGAGAAAGTCTATCTAGTGTCTTTTGACATTTGGCAAATGCCAATATGATTACATATCCCATCGTCAAACCCTTTAAAGAAGGACAACCCAAACCAAATTGGTATAAGGACAACAAATATTGTGATTACCATCACATAAAAGGGCACTCCATAGATCGATGCATGCAACTCTGCCATTATGTCCAAGACTTGATTGAATGTGGAGACATAGAAGTTAAAAATACTTCTGAGACAAAAACACCTAATGAAAAACTTAACATGTTCAAAAATCCCTTCCCTAACCATGATAACAATTCAAAAGATAAGGGTCAATCATCAAGCAATGTCGAGTATGACTCAGTCATCTCGACCATAGATTATGACCAAGACTTAGTGGCAACTATAAAGATCAGAACTGACTGTGCGATCACCACTAGATAGAAAAAATGTGGGTCCCTACAACAAAAAAATATGCCACTTCATCCCCCGCATCACCTCCTAATCCACCATCTAATTCCACCACCAATTCCTCTCCACAACCTATGCCATCATTCAATATTGTCAAACAATTAGAGAAGACTGCAACACAAATTTCCATCATGGAACTACTTAATTCTTCTCCCACACTACAACGCATCCTTATGCAAACATTGAATAATGCTCGTGTCCTTGAGGACATCAATTCACAACAATTCTAGGCTTTAATTACACATCTTACGGTCCCCAATCCTATTTTATCTTTTGGTCCCGTTGACCTGCTTAATCCCAACATTGCTAATAATCATTATTTATACGTCGAGGGTTATGTAACTCATCGTAAGATCAAGCGCATCTTAATTGACAATGGATCCGCATTGAATATTTGTTCCATGAAACTTTTACGTTGTCTAGGTTACACTGAAAATGATTTACAAAACAATATCATAACCATTCGTGGGTATGATAATAGCGAAAGAAAGTTTGAAGGCACAATCACGTTGCCTCTCCAAGTTGGACCCATCACCTTAGACACGGTTTGTCATGTGGTGGATGTAGAAGTTGCATATAACATTCTCGTCGGCCGACCATGGATTCATGCCATGAAAGTCATTCCATCAACATTCCACCAATGTATTAAGTTTCCTCATTTGGACAAGGAATTTACATTATGTGCAGATCCCCAACCTTTTGAGTATTATAGATTCCTCGAAGGACAGTATCGACATGATCACTATTGTCCATCAACAGATAAATATGCTCCACCTCGCATAATCACTAACGAAACCCGCATCGATCCTGATACACTCCCTAACAATGATCCGAAACCATCATCATCTAACCAAAACGTATTTTCCAATCCATTATCTTCTACTATTCAACCATCTTCCATCAGTCATCCTCCCACTAATCAATCATCTTCTTCCACTAATCAAGCTTCTTCTTCAACAACAAGTTATTCTTCCACCACACCATCTTCTTCCTCACCTAGCCAACCTTCTTCATCCAACCACACCTCTTCCATTAAGATACCTCCTCCTGTGAATAACCAAACTTCATCCTTCAATCCACCCCCTTCTTCTTATAACCCATTCTCTTCATCTTTTAAAACTACCAAACTAACTTCCCCACCACATGAGGTACCTATTGGTCCCCCATCCCACACATTTAAAATCATTGACACAAGATGTGGTGAATATCAATTTCAAAAGATGGTAGACTCCTTTTATATCAACAAATCCCCACATAGCTACGGCAAACCTAACGCTCCACATCTGAGAATCCATCCCACTTACCAAATGGGATAGTCAGTTTGGAAAAAGTTTGGTTATCTTGACAACGAACATATTCCAAGTTCTTTAGGATCTTGGTTATATAATGATGACTTTGCTCCATGTTATGAGTCCCCTCAATTTACCAAAGCTCACCAAATAATGAAAAACATGTGATGGAAGGGTAAAGGACTCAGTCCAAATGAACAAGGTCGTTTAGACCCGATAAATTACACACAACATCATGGTAAATATGGTCTAGGTTTCAAGGTATTTGATGTTGCTCCCATAATAATTTCAAGTGACAATGATGACACCAGTTCTGATAATGACATCAGGTCTCTGTGTAGTCTTTTTGAGGACCTTGCTAAAACACATCTTTACTTTGAACATTTATCTGTTAATGTCATCAATTTTGAGCCTACACATCTGAGTCTCATAGACCATGGCCAACCACATCATGCGGTCATAGACATGTTCCAAAATGATGAAGCCATCGAAGAATTCCTTGGAACTCGTAACCAAATCCCTACTTCCGACCATAGAAAAGGATTTGAAATCAATCTAAATGAATCGGCCTATTTTGGCGAAGAGATAAAATATTCAGATCCTTCACCCTCAGAAAATTTGGATTAGAAGCGCAAACAGAGGATTTCCCATAGTCAAAATCTCACCACCACCCTATCCAACAAACATGTCAATAAAAATCCCAACATTACACACCAAAATCTTGTACCAACTCACCTAAAACACCCGACACCGATGACCTACATCAACCATTAGCATCGTTCTCTGAAAAGGATACATCTAAAATGCTTGTAGAAGAAACAAAAGACATAAACATTGGCACCACCAAACAACCAAAAATTTTACAACTTGGCATTAGTCTGTCTGACCAAGAATGCATGGAATTCACAACACTCCTTATTGAATTCCAAGATATATTTGCATGGACATATAAGGACATGCCAGGCCTAGACCCATCTCTTGTAGTACACCATCTTGTGGTACATCTAGATGCAAAACCTATAAAGCAAAAACTACGTAAAATGCATCCCCAAGTTACATTGCTTGTCAAAGTCGAACTCGAGAAACTCTTGGAAGCTGACTTTATCAAACCTATTGATTATTCGGCATGGATATCTAACATAGTTCCCGTCACTAAGAAAGCTCCTGTGATCGTAATATGCACACACTTCTGCGACATCAACAAGGCTTGTCCCAAAGATGAATTTCCCTTGCCAAATATAAATATGATTGTTGATTCTATGACAGGCCATGAAATGCTCTCCTTAATGGATGGATTCTCTGGTTACAATCAGATATGTATTGCTGAAGGGGATCAACATAAAATGACATTTACTACACCATGGGGCACCTTCTGTTATAAGGTCATGCCTTTCGGCTTGAAAAATGTTGGTGCCACCTATCAACGAGTAATGATTGTCATCTTCCATGACATGTTACATGATATCATGGAAGATTATGTTGATGATAAATTAGTAAAATCTAAAACACAAATAGGGCATCCCAGTGTGTTGAGATGCATTTTTGATAGATTACGCGAGTATAAGGTTCGTCTTAACCCAAAGAAATGTGTGTTTGGAGTAACCTCTGGAAAATTATTAGGGTTTATTGCCTCACGAAGAGGCATAGAAGTGGATCATTCCAAATTCAAAGCCATTATGGAAATGCCTCCTCCTCAAAACCTAAAACAATTACGCAGTCTTCAAGGAAAAATACACAATTTATTCGGTGTTTCATATCACGGTTGGTGATAAGTGCCATCACTTCAACCAGCTTACTCAAGAAAGATGCATAATTTCAATGGAACCATGATTGCAAGACACTTTTGCTAAGCTAAAAGAATACCTCTCTAGTCCACATGTTCTTATGTCACCGGTTGTCGATAAACCCATGTTTACTTTATACATCCGCCTTCTGAACATGCCATAGAGCTCTACTAGCACAACATAACGATTAAGCAAAAGAATAGGCTGTATATTACCTTAGTCGAACACTTATTGAGCACAAAGTACGTTATTCTCAAATCGAAAAAGTATGCTTGGTAATCGCCTTTGCATTCCATAAGTTGTGTCATTACTTGCTCAATCACACAACTAAGTTGATTGCCAAAATCGATCCTCTCAAGTATTTGTTGTCCAAGCCCATTCTCATGGGAATAATGTCTAGTGGGTTGTATTACTTAGTGAATTTGATGTTGAATTTGTTACGCATAAGGCAATTAAAGGACAAGCCCTTGCAGACCAACTTGCTGAAGCACCCCTTCCTGGCACAAAACCACTTCAATTCTCTTTTCCTGATGAAGATATTCTACAAATAGACATCGTGCCATTCCTTCAACTCTATTTTTGATGGATCTTGTAATCTCCATGGCTCGGGAAGGGCTGGTATTTTGCTTATTATACCCAATGGACATGTTATCCCCAAATCATTTTACTTAGCATTCCCATGTGTTGGTCGTCAAATAGGACTTTTTAGAAGAGCAACAGTCAGGGGACAAGAAGTCCCTCCTCTTTAATGGGAGAGGTTCCCTTATTCAGAAACGAACTTATTTACAAATGTACAGAACATTGTTTTATGGTCAAACTTGGATTTTACGAAAGTGTTTTCCACAAGGATCATCAATTACACAAGGACTGAGGAAAGGGAATAAGAAGATGAGCAGAATAGCAACATTCAGAATTATAGATAGCAGAATAATTCTTCGTGTATGCGAAGCTTCAAAGAATTTAAGACAAGATCATTTGCGTTGGCTGAATGAGATTAAATTTAAAGACACAAAGTTCTATAAATAACCTTCTTCAGATTTATTAATCAAGGACACAAAGTTCCTTCTTGGTTGTACAAGATCACTGTATTTGCAAAACTTAAAAGGATGCAATCAGAGAGACTAACGAGTTAGGAACAAAATGATCTCCACAATATTAAAGGAAAACAGAGATAACAAGAATTAGATAGACAAAGAATGGAAAGCCCTTTTGTATTGATTTCTTTAAGATCTATTTACACTTTCAGCAAATATCCAAGTTCTTCCTCTCCGCAAAATGGCGTGGAAAGGCCATTATATAGCTTACAAGTCGATTACTCTTTGAACGTTTCTTTTAATTAAAGAATAGTTAAGGATCGCCAATTGCAATACCTTAACTAATTACAAAGAATACGAAAAGAATGGGAAGAAGAGAAAAGAAAGGAGAAGGAGACAGGTGGCCAGCTACTGGGAGGGACCCACTGTCTTCAGAATCCGCTGCCTGAATTTCTTCAATGCCTCAGCTATGTCTCTGCCACGTGGAACTGACGTGTTGGCTGCAGACTGAGTCCAAAATCCCAGACACTTCTCCATC
This sequence comes from Taxus wallichiana var. yunnanensis, assembly GCA_018340775.1. Taxonomy (NCBI): domain Eukaryota; kingdom Viridiplantae; phylum Streptophyta; class Pinopsida; order Cupressales; family Taxaceae; genus Taxus; species Taxus wallichiana. Next base: position 935,966,536 of record CM031242.1, read on the forward strand.
TCTTTATCAAACTCGACGTGAGTATGATAATCTTTATTTGCTTCTTCGATGGCAGATTGAAGAGAACAAATTCCCTTCATATTTTACTTAGAGATGGAGCTTTCCTTGAATAGATTATCTTTGACAAAAGCTCAATCGAGCTTTGATTTCTTGCAAGACGACAGGAAAACACTGAGTTTTCATCCTGAAGATGACAATGTATATCCTTGAAAGCAGCAACAGCTAGTGTCTTGAAAGCTTCTCCCTTCTGCCAGCTGTTCTTCATTTCTCCCAAAGCTTCCTCCAAAACTCTGATCTTCCACTCCACGCTGTAGACCCAGGATTTTGATAGATTGTCCTTAGCATCATCGAAAATCTTATTCGCCAGTAAGATGTTCTCATCTGTCTGTCCCATAAGGCGAAGGTCTACTATACAACTGCTCCAGATTTTTAGTTCTTTATCCATGGTATTGATAGTGGAGGAGAGCTTCAGTTGCACATTACTCACCTTTTCGTGGAGTTTGAAAGCTTCATCGATGAAGTTTAATCCAGCAACAAGCATGTCATCCACCATGGCTTCAATAGCTCTGCCATAGACAGAATACTTGTGCATATCTTTGATACTTTGCACTTCATCTTGGCTTAGAATTACAGGAGGTGGAAGAGTAGTCAATGGGGTAGGGTCCAAGACTTTATCCTTAGATAAAAGAGACTTGATGAAACCTGTGAGAATCCGGGCTTGTTCTTCCAACTGTTCAATAGTTTGCTTTGCCCTTTCTCTACCCTTCCAATGACTCTTGTGGATTTCAAGCTTTCCGGAGGTTGTGAATTTCACCTTCAGGAGTAGACTCTCCCATAGGGATTCTTGAAAGCTCCAAGTCAGATGCCAGCAAGTCTGATTCTGATTTGTCTATTGTAGGCTTAGCAATCTCCAAGAATTGCTGACCTTGGGCATCAGACACTATTCTGGAAGTGGTTCTGGCTTTCTTGGCACGAGAAGGAGTGGTGCCCAACAAGGCTGCAACAGCATCGAAATTTGGTCCCAAGCTTTGAGAGGAGGATTTTCTCTTCCTTTTGTCGACCAAAGGTTGCACCCAAGCAAAAGAGGAAGAAGAATCTGCAGGAGAAGCAAGGGGACCAAGAGACAGGGAGCTCATGACACTCAGGGTCTGCGCAGCTGTTGACTCAAGCTGAGATGTGAGTAGAGCACTGGAGGCAATAGCGGTAGAAGAATCAGTAGCACCTGGAAGTTCAGTGCTCTGGACCTCCTTGTCCTTATCTGCTGGATCTTCAGGAACATTTGCAGGAGTTGGCATCTCACTTTCTTCACTTTCACTGAGAACAATGATGTTCTCTGGCCCTATAGGCAACTCTGCCTGTTTTCTTGGAGGGTCATTCTCTGCAGGCTCCTTCTTTACCTCTTTGAGTTTCTTCTTATATACCTGGGTAGATGGAGAGGGAGTAGATTCAGTAGGTCCTTGTGTTGATGAGGCAGGAGGGGTTTGCATTGGTGTTTCAGACCTTGGAACTGATGCCTCTCTTATTGGTGTCGAATCATCCTTGGAGGAGGATTCTCCTGAGTGCCTCTTGAATTCTCGGATCTTCTTACTCGAACTGCCTTAGTCGACTAAAAGCGGAGCAAGAATCTTAGCAGATCATCCCTCTCTTTCCCTGTTCCAATCCAGTCCTCCAGAGGGGTGTGCTTAATCACATTTTCATACTCATACAAGTATAGGTCGAATTGTCATCCTGGAGACCTTCGGGAACTTGGCATGCACCGAAAGAGTTCTTGAATCGGTGCAGGAGAACCCGCCACAATGCCTTCTCCTGGCTTCAAAATCATCTGCATACCAGATCGGCCGAGTAGTCTTCTGTATCTACCCTATGATGATAGATTATCTTGATGTTCTGTTCAATAAACTTCTTCAAGTCAAAGCAGGTTCTTGGCTTGAAGAAATGAACAGTGATAGGGACCAGGGCTCTTTCTATGTTCTGAGCATCCAGAGTTGTTTTGCATGTGTAGTTTCCCAGAGAGATGGGAAAGTGCAAGCCAGAAATCTTCTTATCTCTGCAAGTTCTGTGCAACTTGTCTAGTTGCCTGCATATTTCTATCAAGGCCATTTTATCATTACAGAACATGGGAAGCCATGAGGAGTGCTTTCATGCCAAAGAAGCCCGATATAGGAAAATTTCGAATTGGATGAAATAGGCTCCATCTTTGCGATATCGGGTTCATGGCTTCATCGAAAACCTTCTAAAGCAGATATCACCTTGAGCAATCGACCACGTACATGGTGAAAGCATCATTGACCCTTCGAAATTCCGATTCTTTGGTCTCGGTGGTGAAGCTGCAGCAATAGGCATACACTGGATCATCTTTGTGTGCATCTATATAGGAGAAACCAAACCACCGCTTGATCTGCTAGGGTATACATCGTGTATGAAGTCATATAGAATTTCTTTGTTTGCTGAACATTGGATAGCTGCTCCGCCAAATTCATACTGATGATCTCTGCCCAGTTGATGTTTTGTGTTCCCTCGCACACCATGCTGATGAGCGGGCACATCCAGAAATGAAACTCATTGGTGGAGGGCAAACCCATAACCCGAGCACAGGATTATAAAGTCGATAATTCCTCATTGAAATCTGCTCGGAAGAGGGTTTTGGTTAGGCGAGAAGCACCTTTCTTAGGGTTCTTCAACCAAGACTTCGCCACTCGCGCCTTATATTTGTCACTGTCTTGATCGAATAGGGTCTGTGCTTGATCCCGGGAGACGACTATAGCATTATCCAACTCCGGAATCCTCAGAGCAGCGCCAATGGCGGCAGCGTCCAGCTTGGCAATGAGTTCCCCATGTACATTTGTCAATTCACTCGAAGCGGGGTCGAAGTGAGCTCCGCATGAAAGCACGAGTCGACACCTGCATCGAGATCGGGAAACCACCGCAAAAGCCAAACCGCTATCATGAATCGTTTGTGCTATTGGTGTAGGGTTTGATCGCCATTCTTGCCCAAAATCACCGAAGTCGAGATGACAAGCTTCATTGCCCCCAATATTGCTAACAAAGCAGACTCAAGCGGAGAAACTTGCTCTGTCCCCGAAACTTGATCTTCATATTGATAGTCTCGGAGCCGCAACCTAGACTCGGGAAGGAATTTGCAAAGGGAGGGGATATTTGCGCGAGTTTTCAAATTCGTAAGGGTTCGAGCAAAGATAGCATGCAAGCAATGCGAAAAATGCAAAGGGGAAATGCTCGTTATATAGCATTGGAGAGAGGAATGAATTTAATGCGCATTCAATACACAACCACCAATTTGAATAGCATCATACTCGGGTGAGCGGGAAAAACTAAGTGTGAATGACACTTGAGTACGCTTGGGACATGTGAGACGCGAATGCGCGAAACACGCGGCTCAGCCGATTCGGGTGAAACAGGGAGAGGATGCACAAATGCTTTTGGAACGATTGGGACGAAAATGCGCGGAGTACGCGGTTCGGGTGATTCGGCCGAAAACGGAACAGTGGGCCCGTTTGGACTTGGGACATTCGGGATAAAAAGTTCCAGAGTACGCGGTTTGGCCGGTTCGGGCGAAAATGAAACAACTTGCATTTTTCGATTTGGGACAAGGAGCTCTGAAGTACGCGACACGGGAGTTTCGGCCGAAAATTGGAAAGCTCACACTTTTTAACTTTGGGACATTCGGGACAAAAAGTTCCGTAGTACACGGTTCGGGTGATTCGGCCGAAATTGGAACAACTCGCACAATAAATTTTGGGACACTTGGGACAAAACTTTCCGACGGGCCCGAAAATGGGACAACTTCGGGGATTTCGGCCGATCGGGGAACAGAGTGCACTTTCGTACTTGGGACAGTTGGGACAAAAAGTTCCGACAGGCCCGAAAATCACACAAAATGACCCAAAACACAGATTTTTTTAATTTCACGACTTAGGCACTTCAGAGAAAAACACTTAAACTCAAAATTTTGAAATTTTACTCTTATCAGAGTGGGGAATTTTGAGTGGACAACACCATGTACCAACAATATCGTAGAATATGAAGCTCTCGTCGCAGGATTAAAACTAGCTATATCTTGGAATCTTACAGAATTAGTTGTATTTGGTGATTCTTTACTTATCATCAAGCAAGTTACCAATGAATACCAGGTCAAGGATTAAAAAATTATCCCATATAAACGCATGGTGGATAGTCTTCGAAGCTATTTTCGATTAATTAGCTTTGATCAAATCCTCAAAATTCGTAATAAATTTGCCGACGCTATGGCAACCATCAGATCCCTATTAGAAATCACGTCTAGTCAACCCCAGGCACATTTTCTCGTTGAACATCTCTTAATGCCTACCTATGATCTTCCTAAAAACACTATGGTATGTGTGATCGTGGTCCGAATAACCCTTGGTACCATGATCTTTATACCTTCATTCGTGATAAACATTTCTGTCGACATGAAACCAATGCATAAACATGCTTTAGCACAACATGCTTCTCGTTACACCATTTTAGCAGAAACTCTTTATAAATGAGGATATGATGGCCCTCGCTCCGATGTATTAATCGGGAATAAGCCTCGAGTGTCTTAATCAAGTCCATTATGGTATATGTGGAGCACACACGAATGGTATCGCCTTAGCCAAGAAAATCCTACGAGTTATATATTATTGGCCCACCATGGAAAGTGACCCGTGTCATTTTGTCAAACATTGTCAAGCATGTCAAAAGCATGGAAATCTTATCCACGCACCTTCCTGTGCATTACAATCAATAACCACACCACGGCCCTTCTCTCAATGGGGACTTGACCTCATTGGTAAAATTAGACCAACATCGTCGATGGACATAAGTTCATCGTTACCGCATCGATTACTTCATTAAATGGGTAGAAGCTATGCCTCTCACTTATGTTACTGGTAGCCAAATATCAAAATTCATTTTTAATAATCTCATCTGTCGATTTGGTATTCCATCCGCTCTGGTTGTAGATAATCATAAATCATTTAAAACCAGGATGTAAAAGACCTAGCCAAATGTTTTCGCATCAAACTTAAATGGTCCACTCCATACTACCCTTAGGGGTAGCTTGGTTGGAAGCAACCAATAAGACCTTAAAATCATCATGGAAAATATTTTCAATACCTATGGACATAATTAGCATACTCAAATTTACCCCGCTCTTTGGGCTTACCATATATCTTATCGCATGCCTACCGGGGCCACCCCATTTTCCCTTGTTTATGGTTGTGAAGCCATTTTATCTATTGAGATAGAAATCCCATCCTTGAGGATCTCCCTTAAAGATGTAATTAACGAGGATGAATACCAACAAATCACGGCTTCAAGAGCTTGAGCTTATTGATGAAAAATGACTTAATGCTCTCAATCATCTTCAAGTCTATTAAAACCGACTGCAACACAATTATCATAAAAATGTAAGACCCGAGAGAATTCAAATTGGTGACCTCGTTTTAAAAGAAAATCAAAAGAATACCACTAAAGAATGAGAAAAAAAGAAAATTTGAGCCTAATTTGTTAGGACTCTATATAATTACACCTAAATTTGGCTCTGGAGCCTATAAATTAGCCACTAAAGATGGTCAAGATCTTGATGAACCAATGAATGTAGTTCATTTAAAGAAATTTTATCCTTGAGATGTTCACTATTTCGGGAAACAACGTGTACATTATTCCTTCTGTCTTGCTTATCTCTGAATAATTTAAATTTATTCATTTCCATTGGCAGATATTTTTATTATCAAAATCACATCTTCATATTTATCATCATGAGACAGGTGCTAATATAGATCCTATTAAGTTTGTGAGTATCATACTTCTTATAATATCTCCCATTTTCAGTTGCTTTCACCTATGGTCATACCTAGAAGCTTACTGATGGTAATATATTCCCTTCAAAGACATTCTCTCTTTCATAACAAAGCTCTAAACTTCTTTACCCAGTTCGTTTGATCGTCCATCTTAGTCTTCGGTGTTGAACCCTCGTGTCCTACTAGTCATGTGGGGCTAAGATGGGGGTAGAAGTTTATTCCCAAATACAAAGCGATATCGTAAAAAATCCATGAATTCAATAACTTATGAATAATTCATCGTCACATCTTTCATCCTTCATAGTCTTTGGTGTTGAGCCCACACTTCTTCCTAGTAGTGTGAGACTGGGAATGGAGGAAGGTGCCCTTACTCGTCCACGTCTTGTCTTCGGTGATAAAATCTTGCCTCTTACAAGTGGCATGGGGCAAAGCGTAGAGGGTCATTCTCATAAAAGCATAAAAACATTACAAAATATTCAAAAAAACAAAAACAAAAAGGGAATTCACTCACCTATATTTTTCCTTAGGTGATGAGCCTCGCTTTCTCACTAAGAAGTGGGCAAGGCATAGGGAGTCATTTCAAAAATATAAAATCTTATAATGCTTGCAAATTATAGAATCCCTAAAGAAGTAATTTAGATTCCTAAGTGAAGAGACAACTATCCCTTCCCTCATATCTTACCAATCAAGAGCCACATAACTGTCTAAGCCTAGCATGTGACTTATAAAGTGAAAGCCATTTTTTGATACTGGTTCATTATCGTTATGAAGAATGGAGTCACAATTTCCCGAAGGGACTGTTAGCATTTGTCTCTATATTCATTATCTACCTCCTACGTCCTTCTTGATTCTCATGAATGAGCCCACACATCTTACTAGTTGTGTGGAGTCAAGAATGGAGCCTGGACTTCTTTTCATCATATCCTCACCACCATATCCCGCCAATGGAAAGAGAATTTGTGTTATTTTGAGCATAAGTTACCACACGGAAACACTCAGACATAAAGATAATATCCTGGTTTATCACCTTTCAAAATAAGTCGCACTTTGGTCCATAAATTGCCAATAACAAAGTGTAAAAATCACAAACAAAGGTGTGAAAATCGTCAAAAATCTAAAAACAACACGTAAAAATCTAAAAATCCAAAAACATCGAAAATCATCAAAACCCAAAAATATTAGAAACACTCGTCAAAATCTTAAAAAAAAAACAAAATTAGACATCGTCAAAAATCCAAAAACAATGTAAAAATCTAAAAATCTAAAAACATTTGAAAATCGTCAAAAACCCAAAAACATTAGAAACAATCGTCAAAAATATTAAAAAATAACAAAAAAATTAGAACTCACAAAAATCCGAAAACATTAGAAAGAATCGTCAAAAATCACGAACACATTTGCAAATCGCAAAATAAAAATAAAAATTCACAAATCGAAATTAAAAAATTAGAAACGGTTACAAAAATCTAAAAAAACATTAGAAATAAAAATTAAATATAATATATATATATATATATATATATATATATATAAAAAAAAACAAAAATGTTGTAAAATCACAAAAACTCTAAAATGCCCAATGGATGATCCAATCACTTTATGAGTACCGAATTCAAAACACTTCTCCTCGCATGAATCCTCGCAGGGGCAAATCCGGCTCTCATTTGCTTCGTTATTTAAGAACAATGACCCAATACTTTACTATGTCCTCGCACCTGGCTGGGAGCACATCCGATCAATCCTCACTTTGTGGAACACGTTAGGGACATGTTTATTGGTTTTTGTGTTGCATTATTAGTTATAAATTATTAATTGTTTTTGTATCTTGATATATTACAGGGGGCATCTTGATTTTATGTATCCTGGTGTTCTCTCTAATATTCTTATGTTATCTGATTACATGTCATACTAGGGCATCATATTTTCTTGATGGCCTCTATCTATGCTCTCTTCCATTTGCATATCGTATTAGGGCATCAAACTTTTTGATGGCCCATGTCTATGCTATCACGCATATTACAGTCTAGTCATCCTGATCTTTTATATCACGATGCATCCTGTTATGTGTTATAATAAAATTAAGATACTTTTCGTCACGTGAGTATCTTCCTGCATGATCAACATCTTACTTTGCACCCCATCCGCTCACCCATACTAATACATTCCCAGTTTGGGAATCCTACTTAATCACGTTGCAGTTTGTAAATCCTACTTGACGATCTTTCTCAAGTAGGATTCACTATCCAGCAGCTCCTCCTCCCCCACCATGCTCACCATGTATTTGATCCATTCATCCTTGCCTCCTCCACCACTTATCCCCATATTACCCTTCTCACCATTCTTGTCCCCTCTCACCCATTTGTATTCTTTCCTTTCACCCTTTTGCTTCCCACTTGACAATCTTACTTAATAACCCCTTCTATATGGAATCCTCAGTGGAGGTTTACCCTCTCCCTAAGATCTTCCCATTGTAGAAGCTTCTTCACCACCTCCCCTTTCATCAAACAACACTCACCACCGCACACATCTTCCCATTCCACCTCTTTTATTTCTCATTCTTGCATCATTACTCTCACCATGCAGCATCCTAATTAAGGATTCCCCTCACACTCTCTCGCCCTTCACTACATATATTCCTTCATCCATTCATGTTACACTCCTTTGTTTCCTTTCTTTCTTGTTATCACCTCATCTCGTATCCTATTCCAATCAGGCATACCTCACTCACTCTTTTCTCATCCTTCCCTAAATTCATCTTATGTCTGGTCATCCTACTTACACGCTCTTATAGTATGGAAAATTCACTTGAGGGTTCCCCTTCAGTCCATTTTGTCATACCCTATTCCCACCAACTTTATCTTCATCCTTCTTCTTCTTCAGCTTGGCAATCTTACTTAACCATTCCGGCCACATGGCAATCTTACTTAAGACTTCCTCTTAAGATTGATCTGCCCTACGGCCTTCCCCCATCCCATCATATTTTCCCCATCTTATTTCTCCCGCCTCTCGTCACGATTATCTTCTTCAACCTACCATTCCACCCTATCCCCAATATCATTTTGTCTTTCTCCTTGCATATCATCCCTATCGGTTAAGTGATCTTACAAAACCTCTCCCAGTAACATGACGATCTTACTTAAGAGATTCTCTTAAGCATGACATGTCATCTTACACTCGCCCATCACTCTACAATCTCACCATCCATATTTCCTCTTCATTCCCCATCATCACATCTTTTTACCACCATTGCCACCCTCCTTTGCTTGGCAATCTTACTTAACCACTCACCCGGCATGGCGATCTCACTTAAGAGTCCCTCTTAAGGATGATTCGTCTCCTTGCCTTTCCCCATCACTACACACCATTCACTCTTCACTTTTTCTCAGCATTCCCCATTATCACATCCTTTCACCTCCTTTTCCATTCTTGCAAACACCACTTCTCGCTTACCCACTTGTCATCTCCAGTTTCGCTTGCTTGGCAATCTTACTTAACCACTTCCGTCACATGACAATCTTATGTCAGGGTCCTCCCTACGCTTAACTTGTCATCGTGAACTTCTCCCCCACCTCATTCTTCATTCACTTTGTTGATCGCTTCTTCCACCTGGTCTCTCCTACTACCCACTTTTTCCTCCTACCATTATCCTTTCTCCACATATCCTCTTATAACATACGTCTAATCTCTTCCACCTACAATCACGTTCTTTTCCCCCATTTTCCCCTTCTTGATCCATCATCCTTCATACCATTTCTTCCCATTCTTTTCATGTCTTGTTTATTCATCTTCACCTCATTCATCCTCATCACCCGCATCCTCTCCTCGCTTTCACCTAGTCCCAACTCATCCCTCCCATTTTCTTTACTCTTTCCACTTCATCTTCTCAAATCCCCCCTCATTTCTACCCACACATGTGTTTGCCATTATTGTTAACATTCCTCTATCATTCTTTCATCATCATCTTCTATTCCCGCGCTAATAATTGTAAGTGGGCTTTCCCTAAAAATCATCAATCCTCATTCTACACGACCTCATTCACTCCCTTGGACCTTCTAGAGTTTCCCTTCATTCCTTCCCTCCTCTAAGCCCACCACTCATTGTAAGGGGGATTTCCCTAACGTCCCTTTGTTGGTGTTACCCTTTCCAATCCTCATTACCTTTCCCCTTTTCTTCATTTTTTCTCTCACCCTTCCCCACCACTCATTATAAGGGGGCTTTCCCTAACGTCCCCTCATTGGTGTTGCCTCTTCTATCCCCCATTCTCTTTTCTCTCCTATTCTTTTCCCTCAATCCCACCCTTTCTTGTCGCTTCTTACCCATCTCTCCATCTTCCCTTCGCCCTCTTCAATATCTTTACTGTCTTCATCATACATCCTTTGTCTATTTTCTTGTAGTCCTAATATCCTCATTTCATGCATCTCCGCATCTTTTCCAATCGATGTCATTCCTCCCCTCTTTCTTCTCTTTACATTCCTTATATTGTTCCCTTTCCACTTATTATCCACATCATTTTATTTGTTATCCTCTTCTCTCTCCCACACCTCATCTTATTTCCCTTCCCCTGTATCATCTTCTTCCCCTTTTTCCATCACGTTTCCTCCTTACTTCCCCATTGATAACCTGGCTCTTCAGCATTGTCTTGTCTTTTTTATCATACCACCCTCCACATGCATCTCCATATGGTCTGCTCCATATTCTTTGCCTTGGTCTTCCTCGCCATGACACAATTTCTTCAATCTTCTCCCTATATTCGCTCTATCTTCCTTTCCTCTCCCTTGATTTTCACGTTTCTTCCGACCACTTCTCTTTTTCTCTACCATCCCTATCTTTTCGTTTATTCTCGTATCTGTTTCTCTTCTTTTCTCTATTCTTTTTCACACTTTCCTCGCCCCTCATAGTTTCTTTTTTTTTTTCTCCGTTATACTTCTTCTTTCGTCCTCTTTCCATTTTTTTCCATTTCACCCCTACTCCCACCTCGTTTTCTCCTTATTTATCCTTTCTCGTTTCCTACTTTTCTCACTCTATCATTTCTTTCACTTTCACGCATACCTCTTTATTGTCTTTGTTGTTTCCTTCATTTGGCACATCTCTCTATTTCATCCCTTCACTCTCTACTCTGTCATTTTCCTATTTTTACCTTGTTTGTCCTTCATCATTGACTTCTTCCCCTATCATCCCTCTCTCTTATTTCTACCTCTTTCATTCCTTTTTTCCCTTCCCTTATCTCCCTTACTCTTCTCATAATCAACCCCCAATCCTATCCATTCCCTTTTCTCTTTCCCACACACCCTCACACCTAGCATTCAAGGCCGATTGAATCCTTCCTCCATTTGCATCGTGCGGTCATTCCAGTCTCTTCCACTCCATTATCGTCCTCTTCTCCACATAATTCATTTCTCTTCTTTTCGAGAGTTTACATTGTATATTCCATTCTCGTTAGTACTCTCGAGGGGCATCACCACATCTATCCATAATCACATCTTCTCATGACATTTTTGTCTTGGAGGATACTATGGCATCCGTCACTCACCACTTTCTATTCTCCCCAACAAACATTCACTCTACCTTTTGCTTAAGAAAAGTAGATTGAATTCTTCCCCCATCTCGTCTACTTTCTTTGAAAGGACACTACTTTCATAGTACCCTTCCAAAGAGGGGCAAATTTAGACACCCTAATTTCACATCTGTCTTAAATCAATTAATTCCCCTTCCTCATTTCCCACAAAAATACACTTTGAATTAATCAAATATAATTTGATTAATTATCCATTTCAAAATCCAAAAAATAACCCAATCTTCACCACATGTCATTATTCTTCATGTTTTGCTACTATTCAATTAAAAATTCAAATTCAAATCCTCACCTACTCTTCATGGTCTCCACTCACCTAAAATCCTCCACTTATGAATTAAAAATCCAAAATCAAATCCTCACCCATTCTTCGTGGTCCCCACTCACCTAATCTTGCCCACATTTTCAAACCATGATTACTTAAATTACTCTAAGTTAATCACTCCCCCGAGTTATAAATACAACCTTACCCCTCCCCTCTAAACACACATATAATAAACTTGAATGCCCTATCTAAGTTCTTGTATCCTTTGAGCAAAGAACATCCTTCTGCCTCGTCCTAATGCCCACATAGCCTCGTAATCTTTTTTTCCATCTGGTGCAAAGTAAGAGGATCGTTGTTGCAGGAAGGTCTTGCTCCGTCTTGAAGAAAAGCACCTACATATCACATAATCAAGGCTTAATCAAAGTTTCCTATCCCATTCCGAGGTTTGCTACGGAACGCAAAAGAGGAGGTAATATTATTGGTATTTTACTTCCTTGTGAGTAGTGTATTTTTCCTAGCTTACAATAACAACATTACTGCTTTAGAGGAGATGGATACCCTGTAGTTACAAAAACACCGGAAGGTAAACAAAAACAACAACATGTAGGAGAAAGGAAGATGTTTATTAGGGTATTGAGAATGACAATTTGTGCATACTTTTCCATGCAGATGTTATCATCCACGAAACTTATGGATTTGGGTTCCCAAGCCTCCAATTTATTTTTGAAGAAAGCGAGAATAGGAATATGGGTATGTTTTAAAATCCCACATATGTGCATCTTCTCTATCTTTCTATTATGTATGTTGTTTTATATATGGATATTACGTAAGAAAAGTATTCACTTTGGTGTTCCCTAGTCCATCCACTTGTCTTGTTGGTTTATATTGCTTTTATCTTTCACACGTGTCATTCATACACCTGATTAAGTCGAGATCACGTGGATCCTCGTTAATCGAGTCTCCACTCATTTGTCGTTGGACACTAGCACCTGTGCGCTCTTGTCCATCCGGGCACCCATGTTCTCTTTATGTTTGATTTTATGTTCGACACTTGAGGTCGGTAGTTTCAATTTTCCCACTCATATTCGGAGGTGGTAGTCATCATATCAAGTCATTAGTGTCGAAATTCAAGCAAGAGATCCCTATATAAACACAACATACATACCATAATAAGGGCGAGCAATTCTTATCAAGGGCTATCTATCTACATATCTCAAGGGACTGCATTTGGGTACATTACTTTGCATACACATTACATATGAAGGGGAGTTCATTCTATTCCATCCACACATTTGTATTTTATCTAGTTATCACTTGATATCTTGGTGTCATTTCCATGAGGGCAACCTAGGAGCACTATTACACACACAAGCACATAGAACTATATTGGGTCTGAGATGTAGTGCAACACTCAGTCATAAGTTCACCATTATGACAACTGAGGACAATATGACCCCTCATTTTGCATCTTTCTTTTTTAGAATTTGATGTCTTTTTAGGGTTTTATAGGATAATATTTATGTGCAGGAGTTTATAGGTACCTCGCGATCCAAATGTGACATACAGTAATCAAAGGTGAAAAAGTGCAAAATCCTAGTGATAGTGTTGGAACTAGATTTTGACCTTTCTACAGACTCCAGTGCCCATGCGGAGGTTTTGGGTGCCCATAGGTGCCCTTATCCTTGCCCAAGCACCTGTGTTTAGGCATTGCGAGCATCTCTGCATTATTCTGAGCCTAATTGTGAATGTTTGTGCTCTTGTTCCACCACATTCTCCAATTCAAACTCACTTCAGGATAAGTGAAATTAAGGTAACCATCCTATCTCTTACATTTTCTTTCATATAAAGATCAAATAAATTGTCAAGCACTTGTATTTCATTGTATATCAGTTATAACAGATCTTTGCATTCATATTTTAATAAAATATTCAAATTTTATTAAAACATTCTTGACTACTGAGGGGTCTTATATAAATGAACCTTATCGTGTACACATTGGGGGCATTATTATTCTCCCTCCTTCCACTCTTCATCATACTAACACACGCTTACACACGCTCTTACGACCATCTCATTCACATACTCTTTTACATCATTTATTTTACACATACTTTATCATTCATCACAACTCTATTCATACATACAATACACTTCTTCATCATTTCTATATCACATGGAACAATCACATTATATACACTATCTATTATCACATACGTTATCTCATCATGATCACATTAATCATCATTATCCATTAGTCAACATCAACAACCATGCAATATAAATCACATCGACAAATACGAACAATGCTCCAAACATCATACATCAAATATAACAACAATAATCAACACATCATATGAGAACCAATCATCACATCACATATCAATAAACATAAAATACAACAAACATACGTTGATAATCCATATATTTCAGTGATTCAAGATCATAGTTACAAAATCCCATCGCTAGGGCAACTCCCCATACATCGGTACATCAATACATGTCAGATCTCATCATCACTATCACTATCTACAATTGCGGGAGCTCTAGAACTAGAATCTTCACCACTCAATCTGTGTCGTTGATTGTGGCCCATGTATCTCTACCTACCTAAGCAATAATGTCACCTCAGTTGACTGCTCCACAAAGCAACCATGTAGCTCCATGAATCTCGCAAATACATCTTCTATTAAGGGACCTCCATCTCGCAAAGCCTCTCTAGATCACTATGTCTCCTCTCGCACCTCATCCCTCTCACTTTATAATACAACACACATAGCCACCGCTAACGCCACTAGATCAAATAAGTGTGCATGTTACCCATAATAACATCCATAGGCTCTAAAGATACCTCCACATATGAATACATCGATCAACACATTCCACATCAATGTGCGGATGGATGTGTCCATAATTAACGACCAATATGCATCACCTACATCTATAGATCAACAAATCGACAACAACAACAATCACACAACCAAATAACAAATCATAAACATCACTACACAAATACTCATGCTTTTTATCATTGCCGCAAGGATATCGGGGCATGTGCTTGCCCTTCTAATCCTCCACCCCGTGGTGCTCTTGTTGCATCTACAAAGACTAGAAACAAAAATACCCACCAATGTGACACCCACTAGGCATGTTTATACACCCCTGCATTATCCACATATATCATCTCCATCGTTGTATCTACCTTGTCGGCCCATGAGGTACTAGGTGCGCTCTCGCGCGCCTTGTCTAGCTCCAACACCCTAATGGCCCTCACCCATATATATGGCTCTAGGGGCACATCTTGGGTCATGCCAAACTTTTGTGAAACATGCTCTGCTGGAATATCCCTGGTCACCCTGAAACCGATCCTCTAGCCACATAGTCCTCCAAATACATCATAGCTCTACTCCATCCTCTAACCACCCTCCATAGTATTGATATGGCCTCCATATCATGACATTGGACCCCATACGATTTAACATAACTCTTGTAGGTGTTAGTAACCATCTTCCTATTGTGAATACCTACCCATCTCCTAGAAAATATATCTGTCCTGCCCACTCTCCTTGTGATCTACCAACCGGCCTCGAGATCGAAATATGTTCATAGGCCCATACATGTAACAATGTGGTAGCTCGATACCACCCTCATGTTCCTCCTGTAAATCAGTATAAATATTTGTATATGTGGGCCAATACACATCGTGCCCAAGCATATCTCATCCCATCCTCCTTTATATAACCGAAAATCTCATACATATTATAAAAGATGCCTACACCACCACCTTCCACCGTAGGTGATAAAGAAATCACAACAAAGCAATAAACTTCCGCAATCACCGAACCCCGACCTCAATATAACATCCAAGCTAATGTGGATCTCATTATGAACTCAGTCCCCGTAAAATACCGCCTAACTTTCATTTGTCTCGGTGCATCATCCATGGTCGTCACATGAACCCTCTCACCAATAATAGACAAGCGTAATATGCGATATACGTCCTCTAAAGTCACAATGATCTCACCCGTAAGTTAAACCAAAAGGTGCAAGTATCTGCACACCACCTCTCACACAAAGCTATGATCATAGGCATATTATGGGGCACATCCCCATCCTTGTTATGTGTTGCAATCCAAACAGTCTAGAACATCCTACTCATCATTTGACAACCCCAATCCTAACAATGTACTCAAATGGAGGCCACCATGAAACTCTCTCGAATGGATGTCCCTCTATACAACACAAACCGACAACAAATAACCCATTAACATCTCATATATATGCAAATACACCTACCTATAACATCACAAGCATCAATTTTCACATTTACAACACTTTGGGATCAACCCAAGCCTTTTGGGTCGCAAACGCCTAAAAGTAGGAGTGGGGCACCCAGGAGCAAGTCACTAAGCACCCATGCCTAAGCGCTAGTGTCCTGAAGGTCATTAGTGCCTTTGCCACTCTTGTCCAAGTCCAAAACATCGAGAAACTCAAAAATATTTTTTTGTAAAATTCATCAAAAACTACTAATATCAACACATTATTCGAAAATATCACTCACTAGATCAGCTATCAGACGTGATGCCATAACTGCCGCCACCATCTCAAATCAACTTAATCGTGGTGCTCTCATTTGTAGCATCTTCACACACCCAGAGCTCAAAATCACACTCACGCAGTAATTAAATGAGTTTCCTATTAATTTTTTCATATTACTATTTACAAGAATCCTCTACTACCTACCTTGCTATAGTCATTATTTGCGCTCATTCTCTTAACTAATACACATCGCATGATTTTAATCATATCTTGCACATCCTTACTCCGATTCTTGTCTCGTTTCAAGGCGTTCTCTTTAGAATTTCACCTATTATCGTATCGCATACATTCTCGGAAACACTATATTCTTCCTCGATATCATTTTAACTCGATATACACACACTTTCACAATATCTATCATATATTCACTATTACATCATTATGCAATTACTTTTGACTCAACGTTCGTTCTCATCATCACCCTCCCTTTCACCGAAAGGGGGGCATACAATCGGGCATCCCATAATCCCCCTCACACCATTATATGATCATTTTACATTTCTAACTCCACATTATTAAAAATTTTCTTGTACATTATGCTATATTTCACATCACTTTCTAACGATCCCCCTAATGACCTAATATGGGGGCAACAAACGTAAAATATCTACATGAGTAACCAATCAATAAATCACATAAATTCAAATCTTAACAACAACAAAAATTTGCTATTTGAAATCATATCAATCAATTGACATAATCATAATGTATTTATCCTCCTAGATTACCTAACTTGGGAGTTATATCACCACTTTCCCAGATGACCTAACATGGGAAATTATTCTACATTTTCTATCGCTTCCAAATGACCTAACATGGAAGCCATCTCATACACATTATGACAATACCTTTGGAGTGGGGGTAATGAGATGTCATTGCCTTTCCTATATTGCTCCTATATGGGTTATTCACATTTGATCGAAATAAATCAAAATGGATCCAAATGAACAAAATATGGTCTTTGTCCGTTTACAAAGCAACTAGACCTTTTGAGGATGTAGTTAAAGTTGGAGAGTAAAACTAGACCTCTCTCCCTACACTCTTCCTTTGGTGGTAGGACGCCCAAATCCTCATTTTTTCACACACACAAAATCGGGTTGGGAATTGATCACTCCCAAACACATCTCTATCAAAGTGACAAAATTGAAATCTCTAATCACTCAATATCAAAATCATCAATCTCGCTTAGTGCTCCTCATAATGGTCCCACATCTCTCATTACGTTGCATGGATTGACACGTTGATCCATGGTTTGCCATGCTATATGTTCTCATTCTATATGTACTTCTACAATATTTGCACGTGCTTCTACAACATGGGCTTCTCTAGACTTCTCTTAGGTATGTATCTCTATCTACTTTATGTTACCAAGCTTTCACTCAACAACATAAAGTGGGGGCAAATGTAGACACAAAATCACAAACTTACTACTATTTACTATACTGTCAAGTATGTTGTTTTATATATAGATCTTGCATAAGAAAAGTATTCATTGGTGACCCATTCTCTAGTCCATCTCGCTTGTCTTGTTGGTTTATATTACTTTTATCTTTCACACTTGTCACTCATAAGATCATAGGGATCCCTGTCAGTCAATCTCCACTCATTTGTCATCATTTGTCTCTGGACACTAGCACCCAGAACTCTTGTCCATCCTAGCGCCTGGTGTCCTCTTTATGCTTCACACTTAAGGTTAGTTTTTTTATTTTCCCACTCGTATCCCTCTGTACTAGTTGGCATGTCAGGTCATTAGTGTTAAAATTCAAGCAAGAGATCCCTATATAAACACAACATACATACTATAATAAGGGCGGACAATTCTTATCAAGGGTTATCTATCTACATATCTCAAGGGACTACATTTGGGCACATTACTCGCATACACACTGCATAGGAAGGGGAGTTCATTCTATTCCATCCACACATTTTCATTTTATCTAGCTATCACCTGTTATCTTGGCGTCATTGGCACGAGGGTGACCTAAGAGCACTTTTGCACACACAAGCACTTAAAACTACATTGGGTCTGAGATGTAGTGCAAAACTCAGTCATAACTTCACCATTATGACAATTGAGGACAATCTAACCTATCATTTTGCACCTTTCTTTTTAGGATTTGATGTTTTTAGGGTTTTGTAGGATAATATGTGTGTGTAGGTTTACAGGTACCTCAACGATCCAAGTGCGACATATAAGTGATCAAAGGCGAGCAAGTGTGAAACCCTAATGATAGTGTTCAAACCAGATTTCAACCTTTCTTGCAGACTCTAATGCCCCCATAGAGGCCTTGGGCGCCTGTGGGTGCCCTTATACTTACCCAAGCACTCATTTCTAAGCATTGCGAGCATCTCTCGCATTTTTCTCGATCATGATTACGATGATCTGTGCTTTTGTTCCATCGCGATCACCGGTTCATAATCTCTTCAAGATAAGCTAAATTAAGGGTCGGTTCTATCTTTTGCATTTATTTTCATATAAATATCAAATAAATTGTCGACCACTTGTATTTCATTATATATCAGTTATAACATATCTTTGCATTTCCGATTTTAATAAAATATTCATATTTTATTAAATCACTAACATAACATAATTAGTTAAACACCAATAAACACTAGACTATGGATGTACAAGATAAAACCAATACAAACTACCCCATATATGTAACTTATCTCATCCCTTTCATTCACATGTAATCACCAATGAATGTGTTGCTTCTTTATTTTTAAATAGTATAAACTTCATGTTATTGAATTTTGCATTAGCTAGATTTGGGTAGAGAAGATCCTCTTAGAGGTGGAGTGCATCTAGTTTCTTCCGGCCCACCTGGGAATGCTCCATGCGTTTTTAGTTAGATGCCTTTGTATTCTCCCCATCACTACTCTCATTTTCAAAGTTGTAGCTAGGGTTTTCTCCTTCACTTATCAAGGAGTAGGAAAATATTATCTCCCATTCCCATCAACCTTCGCATAATAAAGGTAGTGATGGAGTTTTTATCCCATTGGAGGTAGTGGTAGTGGCGAATAGAGAGATCTCCTCCTAAGGACAACTTTCCTTGTTTGGTTCTTCTAATTTCTCCATTTAAGCAAGCCAAGTAAAACAAAACAAAAGTAATAAAATGATGGGTGGGATCATATACCCGACATTTCAGACCCTCTCCAGTACCGATGAGAAATTTGGGGAGAGCCTAATAGCCCCCTTTTCCACCTCCTCCAACCACCATGTTTTTCATTGCTCCCTAATGTATTATTTCTTGTTGTTTGTGTGGTTAATGGTCCTTGCTTTCATACTCCTTGTTTTTATAACTTTTAAATTAAAAACACATTTATTAACTATATGTAATTATGATAGCCATTTTATACGTTTATAACGATACTTTGTTGAGGCTAGTATAGCTCAATGTGATTGGCATCCTATAATGCAATTTTCCGCCCATTTTTTGTATAATTAGCATTGCACAATTGTGTATTATTAATAAAAGTATGTTTTTCAATAAAAATAAAAATTGCACTATCGATTGATTATTCATATAGTTATAGACAAAACCTAAAATTTCCCCCTCGCTTAGAATTAATTTTATAAATGATTGGATTACATTACATTATCGCATGTTCGTATTACATTTAAAGGTGCCCCTTTATTTACTACTATTTTATTTGTGTTAGCATATTTTGTCCGTACATTGGTAATTTGGTTTAGATTAAGTGTTATTTAACTATCTTGTTGATTTTAAGGTTTAAACTTTTCTTACAAAATATTTTTTCTGTCTATCTCGTGCTATTTTTAAATTTAGTTATCCCATACCAAGGTTCCCAGTATGATCCTAACACTTATCACCAACATTTATATGAACCAAGTACTTTTTCTTGCTCCTCCTTTCTTCCAAGGTTCTCGTTTATAGTTGTCTTAAGTTGGCATATGCATTATTCTTGTGACAAACCACATTTCTTAATGGGAAGCCTTAGCGAATAAATTTGCTTGTGTGCCCCTTGGATTAATGCCACATATATTGTCATTTGTAGATCTCCACCTTGTGTCTATGTTTCCGATTACATAATATTCACATCACAATAACAACATGTGTGGGAGAGAATCCCCACCATTGATATTTGCCACATATATATCGCACATATCCTTCAAAACCAAATCAATGGTCACTATTAGTTCGTCGTGGCTATGGAAATACAAATGACATAAACTTTTAAGAGGCTAAAAATAAGAAAAAAAGGGAAGTAAAGGGTAAGGGAATAAATACCAATGGAAAATCTATTAGTAGCTTCACAAAAGATCAAAATTTACAATCCTCGGGAATAAAAATATAGTCATCAATTAATTGTCAAATTATTTAAACATCTTCTTTTACAATCACATATGAGTGAGTAGCTATTAATTACAATATTTTCTTGGTCAAATGAAAATATTTTTATTAATTTTTATGGACTTTGCTTACTATCATACTATCGCACTATCACATTTCATTAATTAGGTTATATTTTAAAAAGGTTAATCTACTTCATAATGTGCCCTATATGCAGGGGTAGAATATGACGGTCCATTGTACTTGTTAGTATTTTTTATGACGTCCATCCATTCAACATCACCCTTCAAAATTTAACATTCCAATTGCAATAATTATACAATAATAGAGCAATTGACATGTCTTACCTAATCCCAATGACTCTCAAGTGACGATAACAATGTTTGTTCAAAGGCCAATAAGTTATGTTGACATTTTATTTATGGGTGAAACTAGGGTTGATTAATGGAGTTTTTTGGCCAAGTTGTTTACATTTAATATAATGCAAAATCAAAACCCTTTGCATATAAATGGTTATTGAATTCAAAATAGTACTCTACCCCAATGGGATACCACCAACCTCACATATTTTCTAAAGTTTCTTGTTACATAGGGGTATTATCAATCACTACCACTCAAAAGGACATGGGTCTCAATAATATACAAATCACAACATGACCGACACTAGACAAGATAATAATACATATTGGAAACAATGATCTCTAAGGCTTAACCTTCATTGCAATAACAAGAAGGTAATCGGTGTTTGATCTTCATATAAATTTCCTTCGATCACCATGTAAGAAAGAAAATAGTAAATATGTAAATATTGAAAAAGAAGAGGAGGCAAGATTCACTTCACAATTTGTTGCACTACATTTACAATAAATGTAAATTTTAAGCAATATTTTTGTAATACATTTTAAAACAATTTTATGTTATACATTCATAACCATAAATCGCTCTTCACAAATCTGTGTAGAAATAAAAATAAAAAGCCTATTAAAAACCAATTATAACCCCTATTTACAAAAATGGTAATTTCAAAATAAATAATTATCATCGAAAAAAACATTTTAGTAAAATAAAAGGTTTACATTGTAACCTCTAGAGCAAATGTTAGAGAAAAATAAGATTTAGGTAGTGGTCATATGGAGGGGTAAACCACAAATTTCTATCCAAATACTGTAACTATATTTTATGATGGTTTTTGGCAGGATGTGGTGTCATGATATTTTTACATTGCTTCCAAAATATATATATATATATATATCCTTTATTAAAGTGTCGTCGTTATTAAGTAAGAAGAAATATTAAAATGTATTATTCGTAAATTATCGACCCTCCATTATTAACTCGAATTGATATCACTCTTCATTAACAATGGTTACTCCTCAGATTTAAGAGAAGATATTTCATCAGAGGTGTTTTCTATGAAGAAAGCCCTACTTGAAAACGTCAAATTCCATCGTGGTCTTTCCCAAAGAACATTCTCGAGGAAGCTTCTCTTTGCTCATTTCGAGTTCGAATTCGTGAACACCTTCACTACAATTTTATCACCGCTGGATAAAAAGCCTCTCTAAACACAACCATAGTTGTCAGCGTCGATTAAATTACTGCGGCTGAAGTATTCGATCACTCTTTTCAGTTCTTCTATCAATATTTTCAGATCCCCTGTTGTTTTTACAAAAGCGCATTGAGATAATGGGCACAATCATTTTAGTGGAATGTATGTGTATATTATCCAAAACCCTACTTGGTAAAAAAATGTTGCAGATACACCAATGAGCGTGGAAATTAAAATTGCCTTCATCTTCTTCTTTTGTTGAATTGTGGTGCTTGTTTGTAGGCATTGAACAGGCTGCCAAACCTGAACAATTACCACATATTCCCATATTTCGAGAAAAGATGACCTGTTCATCTTCTTAAGACGCCCGAACATGGGATTCGACCTTGTGAAATTATTATAGAAAATGAGGGTATCTAAGAGCTTACCGATGGAAGCAGGCACCGTGCCTGTGAGATGGTTTCTCGATAGATCAAGCTTTTATAATTTAGGCAATTGGAAAGCACTTCCATTATCGGTATCGGTCCAAAGGTTGTTCTTCTGACGAACATTAGAATGCATATTGAGGATGACGAGCCTGGACAACATGCCCAATTCCTGAGGTATAATTCCTCCCACCTTATTAAACCCTAGCTCCACTTGTGAAAGGTGAGAACAGTTTGCTAGCGATTTGGGAATGGTGTCGCTGAGATTGTTCCCAGCCAGAAGCAACAAGTCCAAATTAGGAAGCCGGCTCCACATCCGGAGGTATAGAGCTGAAGAAGTTTAACGACAAGT
This sequence comes from Taxus wallichiana var. yunnanensis, assembly GCA_018340775.1. Classification (NCBI taxonomy): domain Eukaryota; kingdom Viridiplantae; phylum Streptophyta; class Pinopsida; order Cupressales; family Taxaceae; genus Taxus; species Taxus wallichiana. The sequence goes on from CM031242.1 coordinate 935,989,433, forward strand.
TCTGCGCAACTCTGTACAGTTGAACAGAGAAGGGGGAATGTGGCCTGTGAAATAATTATTTTCCAGAGAAATGAACACAAGTTGAGACAACATACCTATTTCTCCAAGAACTCAGTCAGTCAGATTGTTTTGAGCAAGGCCGGTCTTTTGTAGCATAGAATAATTCCCCAATGGTCCGGGAATGTTTTCATTGTGGTTATTTCCGTAAGAACACAATATTTACAGGGCACCGAAATTCCCAAGCTTGTTCACCGAAGGTGTCCTCTATGAAGAGAGCCATGTTGGAAAACATCAAATTCTCGAAAGCTCTTTCCTAGCGGCATATTTCTGCGACACACCATTTATGAGCTTGACATAAGATTAAACAACAAATTTGCTCAACTTCAAGCAATATTGTGGGTGTTGTTGATTGAAACTGAATCCATCTTCAACTTGTGAGAAATAAGATGTGGTGAGTTGTGTATCAAATACGCATTTGGAATTAATGATGGATGTGGAAGTTTAGAGTATAGATTGTTATTCATGTGCATCTACAACACCCAACTTGAATTAAGTACCCTAACCGATAGATATGTCATCAAAAATATAAACCATGATGAACATGACCCACATGTTATTATATCTGATCCATCCATGTGGACTTGTGGATCTAAACTTCCCCACTCCCACCAAACATTTAGTCTTGACACGAGTAAGAAATTCTCTATTTCAAATACCAACAATTTCCTCTATTTCAATTGCAACCACACCTCTGTCCTGCTTCAACCTCAATTATGAGTCTCGAGTCTGAATCTGTGTGTGACACTAACAATTACTTGTGCAAGAAGTTGGCTAATTGTCCCACTCACACATCATGTTGCTCCTACTATCCATGGACTTCAAATTCGTTGAGATTCATGCTTGAAAATTGTGAATCATATGCCACTATATATTCATATGTTGGGATTACATGGCCTTTCTATGGGATTCACTTGAATTATGAGATTCCCATCACGACTAATACTCATTACCTCAATTGCCGCCAAGGAGGAGGGAGTTCATGGCTACCACACCCAATTTTCCACTTTTCTTTGTCTTTGCAATCACACCAATCTCACCGCTTACTTTTCCTGCTCCACCTCAGTAAGTATGTCTTTCTAAATTCTTCCCTCTATAATATTTGTTTTTCTTTTATATGGATGATGAAGTAAGCAGGGTGTTGTTACAGATCATCACAACCATGTTGGAGTAGCAGGTGCAAGTACAACTACACTCCACACACTTTCTTATGCATCTCAACTTTGTATGCATGTTTTACTTAAGTATATTTGATGTTCACTTTTGGCAACAATAGGCGTTGATGCGCAGGTTTTTATTCACCGATATTTTAGAAAATGCAGAGCTAAGAGAGCCTGTTTGAGATTAGGAGTTGTCAACACCATTCCTTAATAACAAACTTGATTTGGTCATAAATGTGAATGTAATTCAATGTTAAATCTTATGCCAAGCTCATAAATGTTAGTGTCATGGGCGAGGAGGGTGACTATGGAACCAAGGTGAGTCTCAATGATTTATAATAGTGAGTGACACATTTCACAATGGGAGATTCAAACATGGCATGTGAAATGTTCAATGTTAGTCAAATATTGACACTGTTTCACCTAATGCAACCAACATGTGTCCAATCTTTTTCTAGCATGCTCGCAGCCTGTGTGTAAAAAAAAGGAGCTTCAAAATAGGTCTTGGACATTCACCAAAGCATAATAAGAAGTGTTTTTTTCCAGATGTTGTAGTTGTACTATATTGCTCCCTCCTCCCCATAACACAAACTTAAAACAATTTAAGATAACATATATTTCACCACAAATTTGTAACTCCAAAAACTTAACATTGTTATCCTCTTCGGTGTAGTTTGCAACTCATGTGCAATTGCTAGTATTATATACAATTTTGAAATATAAAAAGTTAACAAGAGTTACCCATAAATGTAGAACACTAAAGGCTCAAAAAAAAATATGCTAAAGGTGAAATAGGTAAACAAGAGGAGCCAGGTCATGGAGCATTACCCAATAGTTGTGAGGGTAGTTGACCTCCTCGACTCCAATTTTTACACATTAAAATATTAATAATTGAATGAATACTATCCTATAAATATAAAAAAATCTTCAAAACTGATGTAAATGTCACTTTTCATGTACAACCATGAATCTATCAACAATAAGATACTTGATATCATTTTTAAACATAAAATAACATATATTATACTTCCATGATTCCCAAATTTAAAGTCAACATGTATTTAATACATGGATATATAATTGTATTCCATCCCAATACAAAACCGATACCACATAATCATATCAATTTGTGTCACTTTTCATATAATTTAAGTTCCCATTTTACAATGTTAAAGATCTTGTCTTACACAAAATCTGGGGTAGGTTCTCACAAATAAGTCCAAAGTGCACCATTTTCAAATACATGTTGTCTTTTAAGCATTAACTTTCTCACCATTTTTTATACCAACTACTCCCATAAATGATGTACCTGCATATTTTCAACAAATGTAAGGCTCAAGAAACAAAGATTGAATTGAAATGAGAAATCAAATCAAATTGAACTTCAAATATGAGTATTGAAATAAAATATCCTAAATCTTGATCCACCCCTATCAATTTCACCCAATCAAAAACAAGCACAAGGATCAATCAACTACAACACTTTTCATATCTCCTATAAATCCAATTCCTCAACTACTTTGAAGTTTTATTTAGTTAGTCTTACTTTGCTAGTGCATGAAAATTAGAGTTCCAGTGCTATCGTATTCAATCAAGTTATTTTTCTCGTATAGTGCCACATAGTAAGTGCTTAATTATGTTGTTATATTGATGCACATTCATTTAATTTTATAAAAAAATATGTCAATTTATATATTTTATGGAGTGCTTTGATAAGAGAAAGACTTGCTTGATTCAAGATATGTAACACAACTGTTTCAATAAAGTTAATTTTTTTTTTTGGATCTTTTTCATTTTACTTTGAATTTTACTAGTGTTATTTTGGTGTTCAACCCAACTATTAATTGGGAAGGACTGGAAATATTCTGGACTTTTACTTTTTGTTGCCTTTTCATGTAAGATGTATATTAACAAGTAATTCTAGGCTAAATTAATGAAATTTGTAGGTGTATATTTACAAATACTTCTAGGCTAAATTAATGAAATCTGTAATGTATATTTACAAGTAGATGTATGTTATGTAGATGTATATTTACAAGTAATTCCAAAGCTAAATTAATGAAATATGTAGATGTATATTTACAAATAGATATATATGAAATATACATATACTTGTAAATATACATATGAAATATACATCTACTTGTAAATTTACATCTACAGAATATACAACGACATGAAAAGGCATCATAAAATATACAACTACATGAAAAGGCAACATAAAATATACATCTAACATGGAATTACTTGTAAATATACATCTCCAGATTTCATTAATTTAGCCTGGAATTACTTGTAAATATAAATCTACATGTACACATACATCTATAGGTTTCATTAATTTAGCTCATAATTACTTGTAAATATTCATCTACATGAAAAGGAAGCATAAAATTATATTGCATGCTGCCTTTTCATGTAGATGTATATTTGGTCATAAATTCAAATCTGTATTTGTTTCAATAACATTACCTTCCTCTATACTATACCCATTTTCACCTCTCATCTTTGAAGTATACATTGCTTCAAAACATAGGCACTCACATCAAATGGTTGCACTTCCTCTTATGTTAGTTGATTCAATATTATTTCTTCTCATTGTTGTAAGTTACATTGGTTTGGTAAATTTATCTATCTTTACAAATTTTTATTGTGTTGGTCCGAAAATCATTGGTGGGCGGATCTATGGATGACAGCCAAAAGCATGTGCAGGGGCATAGCCCCTCTTTAAGACAAAGAGTTTAAATCGGTTTATTGCTATTCTACCAACAGAACTGCGTAATTCCTATAGTATTCTACCTTTGGGGGTTTGGGATCTCATCCCAAAGAGAGTTAGTTCCGATGAACAATGTAAAGGAACGAAGGAAGGAATGGAAGAAAGATAGATCTGAAGGGAGAAAAGAAATGAATTCCAAAGTAGAAAGGTCAGAGGGTTTATGTTTTGGGCCGATAGTAAACAAAGCCAAACTTACTCACATAAACAAATAAAGCAATACTGATAAACAAAATGACAAAAGTAGATATGAATCTAACAGAATAAACACACAGATCTGACGTAAGAAAGATCTAATGCATATAACACATGTATTCAGCACAAAGTCTCAATATTTGTATTAATGTTTTCTTCTGTTACAAGAAAGCTCAAAGTCTTTCTCTCCTCACTTCTATTTTTCATACAAGATTGTCCACCACCTGAATACTACAAGTATCCAAGTATTTATAGAAGGAGAAGGAGAAAGAAGACAAAAAGGAGCCAACAACTTATTTACAAAATATCTAAAAGTCAAATGTTGACTTTGGGGCAATTTTGTGGATGATAACATCCCATGGTGCAACATGGATGATGTCATCGCGTGTGCCAACATACTTTTAAATATTTTTACAAAAATGGGATTTATCCTAGGAGGAGGAAGCTTATTCATCATCATCCCTTTGCTCGAATGGAGTGTCTTGTTTCTGCTTTGGAGAGGCGATATGATACTGAGCTCGATACTCCATAAACTTGCTGATCATCTTCTGAAGTTGATCATGATCGGGACCCTTTGTGTGGTCTCTGATGACTTCACAAGTTTCTCGTTCATCTCTGAGCCTATCAGGGAGCTTGAAGTATTCGTTGCCCGCCTATCAAGTACCCGACGAAATCGCGGCAAGCCAGAAGGTTATTAATAGATTCTTAGTCAAAAGTGACCTCTGGTGTCAAACCTTGTGATGCAATTCCCTTAAAAAGTTGAATAGTATCGTTTGCTTCTCTCAAGGTGAACGATGCGCTAAGCAACCCTGAAGACATCCTCAAGACAATCTTCTCCATTTGATGTTTCGCGTCTAGAGCTTCCTCCTTGATTTTGTTTATCTTTTATAGGACAAACTCCATTTGATCAACCCGATAGTCTAAAGCGATAAGTACTTTGTTGTGTGCTTGTAGGTGATCAATGACGCTGAATTTTAACAAGTCATCGGTTGGGCAGTCGACCATTTTCTGGAATGTCTCGTGTTACAACCTGACATGGTCCAACTCTTCAGAGACGGGTCCTGCTATTGCCTGGAGTTCATTGTTTGCCTTATCTATACTTTGGTAGAGGCCTGTGAACTTCGTGATTACTTCCTCACTGTCTCTGAGGATCTCGCTCTCTAGGAGGACACTGTTGCACCTTGTTCATCAATCTTGGCGTATTCATTTATCTTCTCCTGACTAAGGACTTCAGGAGTTTCGGTGGAAGCTATAGGAGGTGCATTTCCCGTTATTTGCAGAGCTTGGAGAAGATGTTCATTTTGTTCCTTTAACATTCTCTTCTTCTCCTTTCGCTTTGCAGATTTCTTGCAAAGGGCATCCACAGACTAATAAGGCCTCTCCTTGAAAGCTCTCTGATGATGTTCCCATTGTGACCTTGGTCACTATAAAATGTAGGAGACAGATCTTCTTTCTTCTTTACGGGATCCGGGTAGGCTATCTCCATAACCCTTTCACCTGAAACACTTTTTGAGAAGCGAATTATCGCTTTTTGATTCTTTGGTCCTTTAACCGGGATGGCGGAGAAGTCCATGGGTTTAATGGGGAATTTCCTCTTATGTTGGCTTAGGTGGTCCGAGATCCGGACTTGGACTTATGGGAGTGGGACCAGAGGACGAAGAAGAAACATGGGTGGAAGGACGAACAACTACAAGTGGACACAGGAAGTGTGTCGAGACACTTGGGTGGCAAAGATGGAGAAAGGGGCCGACACACCAATGCTCACGGGATTAGGAGTCACTACAAGAGAGGAGGCCATGGGGGTGGAAGGGATCTGTAAGGTGACGGAAGAAATGTCGAGGGACAGATCCGTAAGGGAAGAGAAGATGGAGGAAGAGGGAGAGGGAAAGGAAGAAGATGGAGGAGAAGACATAACCAAAGGAGTGATTGTTTGGGCGAGAGAGGGAACGGTTGGTACCTCGCCGGTTGTAGTTGTGCCAACATCCTGAGTGGATGTGTCCGTTGGAGCACTTACCACTTCTTCTTCTCCGGGGACACTAAGTCCACAACTTGCTCTTCTGCGGTAGTAGGAGGGCTTTCAGTGAGCTTTCTCTTGAGTGGTGCTTGCCTCTCCCACTTTCCCTTTGCCTTTAGGCAAGTGTTTAGCCTAACGGTGGGTGCATTGCCCAGGGAGATGTGGTAAAATCTACCCCAAGATAGATGATACCATTTTTCTTACACCAATGCTCGGTGCGTTGTAGAGTAGGTTGAACCCTTTCTTGGATGGTTTGGGGCGCTTTGTTCCTGTCAATATCTGCAAATGGCCAATCATCCCCATCCGTGTCTAGGTAAACTTGATCAATTTCCTAATCAGTTTCTAGGAAATCCTTTGGGATGATGGCCATGCCATATTGAATGATCTCTATCAGGGCCAGTCGGGAGTGATCCTTTCATTGCCTGAGTTTGACTTCATGATTTAAGTCGATGTAGATATCCTCGATCTGAGGAACATGGATAGGATCGATCTTTGCCCTGGAAGGCAACCACGAGGATCGAAGGTTGGCCTTGCCGGGAAATTATGCTTCAAATTGAGCAATTCAAGCTCTGCATACATCTCCCGAGCTTTACTTTGTGAGGGGCACGTGTACCTGCCTACTGTGAGGGGGAATGGAGTTCCTCCCTTCTTCCTCTTCATACACTTCTTGTGATAGGTGATAAGCTCGCCCGATGACTCCGTAAGGATTAGTTTAGCCCCGCATATCTCGGCAATCTTGTGGGTTCTCCCAAGAAGTTGGCAGCTTTGAGATAGGTAAAGGTGGGGAATTGCATAAACAACGCTCCCCACTTCATTGTGGCGGTGATCATGCTTTTGCTTGTCCGACCATGAGTCATGTTGGGCCTCAAGAGGCAGATGATGCCATAGAAGAAGACATCATTGATCTTGCTAAACTGAGCTATGTTGTTCTCAAGCCTCAACTCTAGATAGTATTCGTATATTTTGACCTGGGGCCATACCCCATACTGATTCAACCCTGGGTAGTCTCTCTCTAAGGCAGCTACATATACTACATAGGAGTTCATATAGAACCTCCCAGTTGTTGAAAGTTATTGAAGTTGTTCCGAGATCGTATCACTGATAATCTCGCCCCAGCCAAAACGCTGATCGAGCAAATTCTTATTTATTGTTTCCAAATACCTTAACATCCACTTGTGAAAGTAATGGGCATCAAGGAGCCCATGTACTCTGCTAAGGAAGGTGATCGTGTCACTTAGCTCTTCTAAAAAATCACTGCGATGAATGACTTGGGGTCGCTTGCTCGCCACCTTTTTATTCTTGAGGTATACCTCGTTCATCATCTACATGCACTTGTCCTCATTATCGGTCTAAGTCTTCATGCAGTCTTCTTGACTTACTACCACAAAATGTCCTGTGGTGGGGGATGCCCAAGATAGTTTCAAAGTGTCAGCTGTGAGGTTGATTATCACTTTTCCCTCCTCATTTTCGACACATCTTATGTCCTTGTTGTAACAACGACCCACCAACATGATGAATTCATTATTAATCATGCTCATTGGGAGCCCTACAAGTGCAGACCACTACCAACCAATTTATCCATCCACGGGCTACCTGTGACCTTCTTGGTTCTGGCCCAAAAGTCGTCCATGTCTATATGCCCAAGTTCTGAATCTCTGATATCGAGATCACACTCTGCAAGTGAGTCAGGCATCCTGACCTTTTGGTATTTATACTTCATTTCTTGCTCCGTCAACTTGGCTTTTCCTTTGGACTTGGTTGGCTTCTTACTCGATGAAGACATAAGTGCACTCGAGGATTGTTGTTGCTCTACAAGAAGAATCAGAGAGTTCCAACATAGAAGGGCCATGTTAGCCATCAAGTTGTCCATAAAAGCTTTGCAGAATGAAAAATTATCAACTTATGAGCCTTTGGGCGCAAGGCGCATCCTTACTGTAGGCTGCAGGGCTTTGAAAAGCAAGGCACACTTTTAGGGAGTGTTGCATGGGAGAAAGTAATGCCAAAAGGGGCGCGGGGCGCTGGAAAGGCTACACACAACATTCAGATGTTGATGTCACGGACGTTGCGCCAGTGCATAGGAAGTGCTTTAACTGGGCGCAGATTTGTTTGGTGTAGCAGGGTCTCAGGGTGTGCCATTGGCGCAGATGTAACACAAAGGTCAAGTGCGCTAAGGGGTTTAGTTTTTGCGCGCGCAGAAGGGTTTGCACAACATGCGGTGTTGTTGTTGTAGTTGCCGCGCGCCAGGCCGCTTACGCTTTGGGAATTTTGTAATGTTTTATAAGGCGCATGAAAGGCTTATGTTGGCAGGTGACAAAGTGCGCCTATGGTGCGATTGTTTTTGATGTAATACGAATGAAGATTCATCAAGAAAAAATAGTGGGTTGTTTACTCTATTTTATGATTTTCACTCTTTTGGCTTAGACTTTGATGTCTAAGAGGAAAACCTAGCAAGGCAGGGGAATAAGGGACAAATGGGCTTTGGCTCATTTTCAGGCGTGAGCCTTCAGATTACTGAGATCTAGAAGGAGGAGAAGGGGTTTTCAGTTGAGTACTTAGGTTTGCAAAACAGTGTTATCCCTTTCTTCTCGATTCATTTCCTTTATCACATAACCCTATTCTCCTAACTTTGACATAAAAACCACAAAGACCACAAAAACAATAACGAGGATGGCAGAACCACTTACCTGGTATAAATAACGCACTTAAGGACAAGGTGGGGTCCACGAACACAATGAATGGCAAGCGCGGATCGATAAGATAACGACAAAGCGCAGAGGAAAAGTTTTCACGATTTTCAACTTGTGAAAATGATAGGTTCAATGCGTATATATATAGAAAAGTTCGCATTTAATGTGCCAACCACTTTTTTCTTTCGCGCATTGGGAAGGACGCCGACATGGAGGAGATTGTGCCTCAGCGCGGGTTTAGATGTGTCGACATCACCTTTCCAGCGCATGGCGTGATTTGGGAAGTGTAATCAAGATGATGGGTGCGCTTTGGCGCACCTTTGGGAGGCGTAAAATTTAGAGTGTTGACACTCCAGGAAGTGCTCCAAAGGCAAAGATGGGGCGCAGTTTTGCAAGATGTTGCAACAATGGTTCTTGCGCGCACCTAAAAAGGTTAAAAATGACCAATTTCTTAAAAGTTGATTTTCTGGAAGGGAGTTCTAGGCCATTCAAAACATTAATAGACCTTATCAGGGGATCAACAGAATTTTTGGTATGGTTACCTGCAAAATTGCCCTTGTCAATTTTACAGGATAACATATTGACATCACAAGGAGAAGGCAACTTCTTAAAAGAGTAAGACTGCATGTGCCAAAATTAGGGGAACAAGATTTCCGCCAAGTGAAGAACATGAAGAAGGGGCTAACAATACCCCGCCTCAAGATGCCAACGACACACCACATGAAGAAGTAAATGTCCAAACAACAAGAGTGAGCCCTTCAACAAAAAAAAAGTGACAAAGCCAAGAGTTGATAGGAACAAGTCCGGTATGGATAATGTCATGAAAGATGTTCAAGAATATGGATACTCTACACATGTCGCCGCAAAAATGGGGTGTACCAGCGACCACCCTTACTTCTTGGATGATGGGCATTACCACCACTAAAATAAAGGGTCCACTAACAATTCTAACAAATGAAGAAGAGATGGAGATAGTGAGTTGGTGTCATGAAATGGCCGACATGGGCCATGGGTTAGAAATTAAACAACTTAAGACATGTGTGGCAAAAATATGTGAAACAAGGTCTAACCAGAAATTCCTACATCCCCACAACCCCTCTTCGGGCCTCCAAGTGTTTGGAACACAATTTTTTTTGCATTGGTGCGGCGTGCACAAGGAAAAATTTTTGCAGAATTTAAAATAACGTGGCCAAGTTGACTTCTCCAATCTAAAACGTGGCCAAGTCGACTTCTCCAATCTAAAGCTCGAAAACATGGCCAAGTTGACTTCTCCAATCTAAAGCTCGAGCCATCCTACAACTACGAACCCGCACAAGCTCAAAGAAACAATGATCATTCACAAATCAACGAAGAATACTCCATTGTTGACCCGCACAAAAAGGGGGCGTTTATCAAATCAATAAATGACGGAAATAAAATCAAAAGCAAAAGGAGATAATCTCCAGATCCATTTTTTACGGTGAAAACCCTAAACACCTTGTCAAATCATCGCATGCCATGTGGATCCTCCCTCCACCCACGTCACATTTTCAAAGGTTAGCATTTTTACATTAATTTAAATTGAATTTGCTTCATTTCATGCCATAAGCGCTACATGCGCCAAGGTGGATAATGCAAAAGACTTGGGTGGGTGAGGTTTGGGGTTCGACCCCACCCCCAACCCATTTTTAAAAAAATGCATTTAGTGGCAAATTTGGAAAACTGCCAATTTTAGAGGTTAAAATAGCCCAAAAACCATTGCTAAAGCCTTAGTTACAACTAAACAGACTACTAATTTTAGCAAGGAAAAGCCTATTTTAGGGCAATTTTTTGTTTCTTCCACTCTGCATATTTTTTGATTCCGAACAAAATTTTCCAAAGGAGTGGTATCGAAAAACTTCATTTTAAGACATTTTTTAACGGTTTTTTGCTTAGAGAGCCATATTGGGCTTCTGAGGCCACTGTGGCCTCGAAAAACAATTTTTTTGCCTTCCATTCAATTTTTCAATTTTTTTAAAATGTAATTGTATGCTTCAGTATATTATACTAATTTGCAGGTTGCCATAGTCAACCACAAACATTGTAACTGCTCAAAAATTGGCAGAGAAATGTAATAAAAAACAGTGAAATTTGGTTCTAAATCACTCATGAGATCCTAGATCTCATTCGCAACGTTCAGTATAAACAGTGCCTCTGGGAAGCACTTACGGGAAAAGTCATCACGACTACTACTACACTTAACGCCTAATATACTTGCAACAACGTCGTATAGGCATCGACCCTTTAAATCGACAGGGAGTAATAAGGACACAATGCACACACTATGAGCCATCCCATCTATCTGTGAACGATTGCACGACTTAAATCTAGACTGAGAAATTATCCAAGTATATAGTGAAGTTATGCGTGTGTATGAGGATATTTCTTTGAGTTGGTGTCAATAATCACATAGACCCCTTTCAGTATTGCCTTAGTACCACGTATCGAATTCTTTCACGTATGTTAACGCCTCTTTCACGTACTCATCAAGTATATAGAAAGGGCGAGCTTCTTCCACGACCGACATGTATATCAAAATGGCGCATATATAGAAAGGTTTGGTATATTAGATTGACGGTATATAGATTGGGAGACCTTATAACCGGAATGATAAGAGCCTAACCTTGTCATTAGATTCTCGCAAAATGGGCACCAATGACCCCAAATTCTTTCTTCCGATTCACAACTACTCGTGAGGAAACAACTATGTTGCATGGAAGACAAAAATCAAGACACAACTTGAGTTTGAAGAGATATGGACTATTGTGAATGGTACTATAACCAAATTAGCAACTGATACGACACAACAGAGACAATTTGATAGATCATATCAGAAGGCCAAGCTCATCATCTTGTTTGGAGTGTCCAATGATGTAACCCCACATTCGAGATGCCAAAACAACCAAATAAGCATGAGATAAGTTGAGCATGGTATACAAGGCCAAAAACAAGAATGTCATAATGAATTTATAGAGTCAGTTACACACACTGAAGTTTAAGCAAAATGAGAAAATGAAGCTTTCTTGAGAAGAGTTGCAGAGTTGAGGGCTTCACTTCTAGCCCCTGGGAGAAATGGTCATAGATGAATCTCTCATTCCCATTGTTATGAGAGATCTCCCTTCTTCTTACCGCATTTTTGTAACAACACTAAACTTGTTAGATACGACAGTTAGTTTTGACAAGTTGGTAAACCTACTGCAATAAGAGGAAGCCATGTATAATAAAGATGATGAAGAAGAGCAAACACTTTCTTCTCATCAAAAATGGAAAGGAAAAGGAAAAGGTAAACCTAATTCCTATCAAAAGTCCCAACATCAGAATTAATATCAACATCAAGGGGACAAACAACATAAGAAGTAATGTCCAATATGTAAAAGAGGACATGAGTTGAAAGATTATTGGTATAATAAATACAAGAAAGGTTCATCAAGTAATTATGGACCTCAACACCAACAATATCACAAGGGACATACAAACTACAATCAAGGGAAGAAAAAGGGGAACTGGAAAAGAAGACCCCATTAACAAGGAAATATTGCTTGAGCAAGAAGAACATTCAGATAATGAAGACTACTTGTACATTGCTCGATCAAGTGAACCCTCCATGTCATCTAGTGATGTCTAGTATGTTGATTCGGGAGCCACTCGACACATGACACGTGGCCAGAGATGGTTTACTTCAACGAGGATACCCTTCAAAAAACCATGTTTCATTGGGTGATGATTCTTCATATATCTGATTCAGGGATTGTGAACATTTCTCTACCTTTTGGTTCACACAATTGTAGACTATCGATGTCTTATATGTCCCTGGGTTAACTAAAAATTTGTTTTCAGTCAGTCAACTCCTAGATCACAACTTAAAAATTGACTTTAATAGTCATTCCGACAAGAAGACGTGTTTAATTCGAGATAAATCACGAGGCTCGAAAATAGTTGCAAAAGCCTCTAATGTCGGATGTATGTTCCAGCTTGGTTTTGTCCACATAGATGATCAGGCACTTGTGGCTAAGAACTCTACCTCTGCATAGTTGTGGCATCGAAGACTTGGTCATATTAGTTTTAAGTATCTCGAGACACTTCGCTAGCGGAATATGGTACATGGTTTACCATCTCTTCAGAAGGATACAGATAAATGTCCTCACCGCTAGTAAGAAAAAACAACACAAAGCTTCATTCAAAAGAGTACTTTTTTCAAGCTCGTGGTAAGCTTGATCTGGTTCATACCAATCTTTGTGGTCTGATGCAACCGATTCATTTTGGATATCAGTACTTCATGTTTTGTGTTGATGACTATTCAAGAAAAATGTGTATTTTTTCTTCGCAAGAAAAGTGAAGCTTTTGAAACCTTCAAGAAGTTCAAAGTAGCTATTGAGAACGAAATTGGTCGCCACATTAGAACTCTCCGCTCAGATCAAGGGGGATAATTCATCAGTGATGAGTTCAAAGACTACCTACAAGCTCATGGGATTCGTTGACAAATTCCTCCTCCACACACACCGCAACAGAATGGTGTTGTTGAGAGAAGAAATCGTACTATCATGGAAATGGTGTGATGCATGATCGATGATTCTAGACTAGCAAAGACATTCTAGGTAGAAGCAACAAAGACAACAATGTATTTGTTGAACAAAGTGCCCATAATTTCTCTTGACGGAGTAACACCACATGAAGCATGGTCAAAGCAGAAACCATTTGTTGCACACCTCAAAGTATTCAGTGTAAAGTAAGTATGCACATACCCAAGCAGAATATAAAGAAATTGGATATGAAATCACAAAAACTCATCTTCATTGGGTACAATGAAGAGACTCTTGGGTATAGATTGATGGATCCGAAGACCAGGAAAGTCTACACCAGCAGAGATGTTGATTTCTTTGAGAAGAAGGAAGCAGAGTCTCCTCCTCCAGACTCACCTAATGTAGATTCTTCACCAGTTGTAAAAATTGAAGTTGATGTTCCCACAGATGATGAAAGTGATGATGGGGATGATGGTGATGATCTGATAGAACCACAACCCACGGGAACAAGTTCAACGTATGCCCAAGTGGTATACTAACACGTTACAAGATGCAAGAATGGATGCTCCACCAAATACATCCACCCTTGGACCACGGACTTGCAGTAAAGCAAGAGAAGAAGTGAACTTTACTTTGATGAGTAGAGTTATTGAATTTGATGAGCCCTCTATAGTCCAAGAAGCCCCCTACGGTCAAAATCTTGGAAAGATGTCATGGACGTTGAGTGTTAATCAATGATGAAAAACAACACTTGGCAAACATCGATCTTCCACTAGGGAAGAAACCCATTAGATGCAAATGGATATTCAAAACAAAGTACAAAGCAAATGGGATAATAGACAAGTACAAAACGAGACTAGTAAAGAAAGGGGTATGCACAAAAAAAAGGCATTGACTATGAGGAGACATTTGCTCCCACAACTAAGATCAAAATGATTAGGATGATCTTTGCTCTAGCTACATAGTTTGGTTGGAAAGTCCATCAAATGGACGTAAAAAGTACCTTTCTGAACGAAGATTTACAAGAAGAAGTATATATGACTCAACCCAAGGGATATGTTGTACTTGGTTAAGAAGCAAAGGTATGTAGACTCAGAAATCTCTGTATGGCCTCAAACAGGCACCCCGGGCATGGTACATCAAAATTGATGAACATCTCGTATAACATGGATTTGTTAGAAATCCATACGATCCCAATCTTTACCTCAAAAAGCAAGGTGGGGAGATTGTGATTGTTGTTGTCTATGTTGACAATCTAGTCATCACTGGCAGTTCAGTGAGGATGATCGATGCAATGAAGAAAGATCTTAATCGATCGTTCGACATGACAGATCTTGGGCTAATGCACTATTGTCTTAGATTGGAAGTATGGCAAAAAGAGAATCACATATTTGTTTCTCAGTTGAAATATACCAAGACAATGCTTGAGAAATTCAGGATGATGGATTGCACACCAATTGCTACACCTATGGAGAACATATTGCAATTATCTCGTTTAGATCCATCTCCTACGTAAATGCCACTCTCTGTCGACAGTTGATTGGGAGTCTCATTTGCCTGACCTACACTAGACTAGATATCAAATTTGTAGTGAGCTATCTATCTAGGTTCATGCAGGAACCCAATTTTTTTCATTGGAAGGCAACAAAGCACATTTTGGGATATCTCAAAGGATCGGTGGATCTTGGTCTAGAATACAAGAACAAAGAAAACTTCTTCTTGTTAGGATATTTGGATTCAGATCATACAGTAACATTGATGACAAAAATCCACTTTAGGATTTGTGTTCTTTATGGGATCTGGACCAATATCATGGGAAGCAAGAAACAACACTTTGTTTCTCGTTTCGCACGAAGCTTGAGTATTTTTCTATAGGAGAAGCTATCTGTGAAGCGATATGGCTACATCACATACTTGAAGGACTTGGAATACCACAGGACAAACTGACCACCATGTATGTAGATAATGAAGGTGTTCTCAAACTTGTTCGCAATCCAATTTTTCATGAAAGAACAAAGCACATTGAGGTACAAGTACATTTCATATGCGAGCATGTCTTAAAGCACAATATACAACTTCAATTTTGTCCAACAACTGAACAATGAGCAAATATCTTCACAAAGTCACTTGCACGTGACAAGTTTGAGTTGTTCAGAGAATTCCTCTCCTCATCCCTTGAGGAAATGCAAAATTAAAGGGGGGAATGTTAGGGTAAATATATTATTACCTTAATTAATTATGCATTGCATAGTTAGTTTGTTTATTTATTAATTGTTATATGGTTATATTTAATTATAACCATCTATTTTGTTTTATTCAACATACGGGAGTTGTTGTATTGTTTTAACAATACTATTGTTTGTATTAGTTCACGGTTGTACCTGTGCAACCCATTTATTTTTTTGTATATTGTTGTCCAATATGTATAAATATTGCAACACATCTTTTGTAAATTGATTTTGATTATTAATAAAATTCTACGGTGTTTCATCGTCCTATTTTACGAGAGAGTACTTGCTTAAAAGGGATAGTAGGAGTGTCCCATACACCATCCCAAAAAGTAGAGAATGGATTACCATATTGTGTTGTGTAAATGATGGACAAAACATTCCAGGATTTTATCTTTTTAAGGGTAATAACCATTTACAAAATTATATTGTAGGTTGTGACCCTGGAGCTTGCATGGCAACACAAGCACATGCATGGATGACAAAAGATTTATTCATGAAATGGCTACATCACTTTCCATTGTCTATACCTGGTGGTGTGTCTCCTACAAATATGCATTTACTAATTTTTGATGGCCATGGTTCACATGTTTCTTTGGGGACAATTCAAGAAGCTAGGAGTTTGGGGATTGATTTGTTAACATTGCCTGCACACACCTCTCATAAATTACATCCATTGGATGTGAGTGTCTTTGCTCCATTCAAAACATACTTCAAGGAGGAGAGACACAAATGGATAATTGCAAACCATGGGATAGATGTGAAAAGGGTAGAATTAGCTGAATTAGGGAGCAAAGCATTCGTAATGGCTCTTACACCTAACAACATTAAATCAGGATTCAAAAGAACAAGGATATGGCCTCTTAATCCCAATGCCTTGGATGAAGACATGGGACCTAGCAGAACATTTGACACATCTTTTCAAGATGATGTTGGTGCAAAGCAGAAAATATGCTTCATCTATCTAGGGTTGATTTAGAGAAAAGTGAAGATGTTGAGATGGTGCTTAACACACAATTGGGGAAAGAATCGAAGCTCAACGAAAGAGATAAATTTAAATGAATGTGTTGATCAACAATTGGAAACTCCAAATGGAATTAATCAAATTGATGAGTCACTATCTATGCCCACAGAAGATAGCCCTCTTGATTGGATGAAAGAAACAACTCTTAATCTTGGTGTAAACTTGAACTTCAATAATGAAGAGGCCAGTCTCTCTTTACCCTCTTAGCCAACACTACTTCATGACTCAGATTTGGTGCACTACTATGTTGGTAGTCAAGCTGAAGAAAATGATGCAGAATCATAGTTAGAGGTAGTAGGGGTATTAGGGGCAGATTCAAACCAAACTGTGAGGGCAACCAAGGACAAAGAAATCTTAGTAGATTCTTGAAACTCCCAGTGGAAAAGGTTAGAGAATCATCAAGGCCAAATAGTGATGTTGGTATAAGATTGAGCAGGGAATCTCAACTAATCACTACATATCAGTACATGGAGCTGGTTGAGAAAGAGAACAAAAAGAAAGAAATAGATGAATTGAAGCAAAGAAAAAGGGAACAAATTCAGAGAAGAAGGTTGAACAAATTGTTGAAAGAGAAAGAAAGGAGGAAGAAAAGATTGAAAAAGAATATAGAAGGAAAACAAAGGAGCACCAAAAGTTGATGCAAAGGCAAGAAAGAGAGCAGAGAAAGGAACAAGAAAGGATTTAAAGGGATCAAGACAGAAAGGAGAAAGATTTCGAGAAGGCAAGAAGAGAGTTAGAAAGGAAAAGGAGATTGAGTAGTCCAATTAATCCTTTTCATGATCAACACCCAATGTTAAGAGAATTGATAGGCATAAATTGCCCTTATCAGTTTCAACACACAATTTTGCAGTTGGAGTGAATGCTTCTCCAAGTTTTGATCCATTCCCAACTACACATGTGAGGGATGTCAACATGGGGAGGCAACTGCAAATTAACACCCCAACTTCAACCTCAACTGCAGATTCAACACCATCCTTCACCGGATTTTGGAAATGATATTATTGAAAGTAAATATTTCTTTTTGAAGGCTGAGTTTTTGATGTCTGGAATTGGCCTTTCGATTTAAAAACTACTATATAGTTATAATAGTTATATGGCCCAAGTATGTTGTATGGCCATGTTTTTGTAATGGACAATTCAAATGTTTACTTGAATGAATACATGTCTTCTAAGTTATGTTATTTTTTTCAAAAATTTTAACTCCTTTTTTTTTTTTAAAAATTACATTGAGAAACAGAAAATAGTAAATGTCATTATGCAATTTGCCAATAACCTATATTGGTCATTAATGTAATAGCCAGAAGCCAATAACATAATCTACCAGTAGAAAAGAAAAATATGAAATAGTTTCTATCACTTGCCTTAATGAGGGTAAAAACCTCACCTATTAAAACCGTATGGAGTGTAGATATTCAAAGAGAATCAAACAATTTCCAAACTTATTTGATGTGTTGATAAACACAATAAAAATCATGCTCTGCATCTGCACTTCCAATCTGAGTCACTCCAACAAGCATAACAACACCACTGCAACACATGTACAAAAAATACTATCAACTTTTAATATGTAAAATCACCAAAATATGCAAAAACTATCTACAAAAACAAAATCTATATTACCAAAACTGTTAAAATCCTGTGTGTGAGGAGGTGGTGGAAGATGTAAAACATCACCTGCAAATATGATGGTGATGGTTCATATTCTTTGCAAACAGAAGCTTTCAAACTTCATTTTTTTCAGTTTTTGTTTGGTTACAGTGAATGGGTGTCTCAACCAGACTTGTAAATCTTAGGGTCAGAACTCTAGACAAAACTGGGTGCAAATTATGCCAATAGAAAATGAATCAGATTTGAACAATAGCAAGAATTAGCAGAAACATGGTTTTTTACGGAATAATGGTTCTTATAGAGGCCGTTTTTATGCCCAAAGAGATGGAAGGAACCCAAGTAGCTATTAATGAAGCAGAACCAAATCCAGTTGGATAAAAGAGGAAAAATCACTGTGAAAATCCAAAAAAACTGCATCACAAAAGCCAACGATGTGATTTGATAGAACCACTTTGTGGGATACGTAGAATGGCAAGTAGAAGCATGGATATATACCTAAGATACTATGTATAGTGCGAAGAAAATAGATAAAGACCCAGAGAAGTTGAAACAGATAAAAGACATAAGCAAATAACTGGAAAAAATCACTAAGAAATAAAGGTTGTCGTGCACATGCAGAGACAAGATTCACAACCGGAGAACGAAGCGAGGAAGGAATAGTGAGTTCCACACGTAGAGACAAGATTTACAAAATTTAGAAAAATTAAGCAACGACTAAGCACAAAACCTGTAAGATGAAAAATTCCCGCAGAAAGCTTACAAAACATGAAGTCGTGGTGCTCTTGCAATGAAATGGCGGTGAGGTTCAAGTGGAAAACTCCACAGCAAGTAATGGATGGTGGTGAGAAGTTAATTCGTGCATTCAATGGCAATAAATGAAGCAACAATGTACACATTAAGATTTGCTTCGTTGAAAGAACACGACATTCCCTTTCTAATTTAATACCATATCTACATGTAAAGATTTCTCTGTCCTCGAAAATAACGGATCCCTTTGTAATAAGTGGCAGACTAAATAGTAATAGGTGGGGTGATTAAGTGGCATGTATTGGTCCAACCCTGAAAAGACAAAAATTTTGACACCTCACACTCCAGCAAGTATGCACGGTGGGTTACATGTCAGATTTGTTTGGAAAGCATATTGGGCTGTAGAGAATTCTCAAGTGCTTCTTTTGACAAGTTTTTGGAATTACCAGGGCCATACAATGCTCGGTATAGTCTCCCAAAGTTTGGGTGCACCATGACTGGCTCCCTCCCTTATGAGAGAGTCGGTTCTATTATGTAAACAAAATATATTTGCATGCATACATATAAATTACCAAAAAAACATTCTAAACGGTCGTCAAATTCAACCGTTGAATTGACGAGCGATGCATTTCTCTGTTACAAATGGTATTTATTTCATGTCAAATACCTAACGTTTGATTTTTTTAACCATCACATGTAATAATAGTCAATGGCATTCATTTGTACAAGTACATTTTGTATAGGGAAAGATGCTCAAAATATCATAAAGATAATCTTGAGATATATTAGAACGGTAGAAAATAAAGAATTTGCATACCAGCGGCAGACGCGGGTTCGATTCATAAGGGTTGAGACGCATAAATTTTTTGACCTGTTTGTTCGTCACGAGATAAAAAGATGCAGATGGTGTGGAAGAAAACAAGCGCCCACGTCCTCTGCCACAGCGCCAATTAAATCTTCCTTTCGAAGCTGAACAATCTGAATCACAATCTCAACCATCTGTTCCAGCTCTCCCTCAAATTCACCACGATTCGGACCGTATTTTCACACTTTCCGAGCAATTTCAAGTCCAGGGAGACACCTTAGCCGAGGTTAGTGTTCTTATTATTTCTGTATTTAGTACTGTTCATTAATATAGAACTCCCTCTATAAAACCCTAATTGTAGGGTTTGGGTTAGAGAAGGAAGAAGCTAACCTCTCCCCAGTCTGAGATGTACTTCATAATTCCGCAATGAAAAAGCTAGGAGAAAAACCCTAGTTCTGGAAAGTTTGGTTTTTGTTTTTATTTTAAAAAATAAACGAGCCTTCCTTATCGTAGAGTTCACATTGGATAAAAACAAAGTAAAGGTTATACTTATTCATGCCAAGGAAATGCCTCTGCTATATTCTTAACATAACCGTTGAGAAAACCTGCCGGAGGACCCAGGTTCGAGCTCCAGCAAGTCGAGAGCCCCTTAATTACCTGAAGGTATAAAGCACGACAGTCAAGGGACAATGCCAAAGAGAGCTCCAACAAGAAGTACCCATTCATGAATATACAGATGATCAATAGGCATGCCAGACACCCGTATGAGTATGAGTATGACTATGAACTGACCACATCTACCGATCAAGACTAATCATAAAAATCAATGAAGTTCTTATACATTGCACGACACTGAATACAATATGCCAAATTGCCGATACTTTAGTATTACTAAAGCCATAACACAATTGATGCCAAATACTAATTATCTTACAACTGCGCTCCAGCATTACCCATGCCATTGCCAGGAATGTGGGAACTGTCCCAGGAAGTACCAAGAGTTTTTGCCACTGTGTCCTGGTTATGTTTTATGAACTTAATCTGGGTAGTAATGATTCCAGACATTCCTTCAAGGTCACTATTTACAAAGTTGCTTCTAAAGACTGAAACTGTCTAATGCTTCTTGGCAGGCCCAAGGTTTGCATCTCTCAAATGTTTGGGCATTGTTATGAGTGTGTCTCTTGAATCAGAGAGAATGTCATCATCTTGAAGGTTACTGTCATCCTTTCAGGTCATATTTTTGGCTGGTGCCACAGATGCATGGGATCAATTATCCACTCCAGAACTATTGGCTTCTGAATCCTATTGGTTAATTCTTTAAAGAGCTTCCCAATGTTGCAACAGTCCTACTTACCTTTGCATCGGGGACTTAGACCATACTGATAATCTATTTGTTGGGCTTCATAGAAAAAGCATTGCAGACATGAAATTATTTCCTTAAATCTTCATTATGGATAGGAAGCTGCTTTGATTCTGCTGCAACCTCTTACAACTTCTGTGAGAAGGTAATGGATAGGCATCATTTCCCTTTTTCCGCCCACTGCAAGAACCCAATAGTTGAACAACTCCGAGATAAAGACCAGGGCAGGGACAAAAATTAGCGATTCAAACCAAACCATCACTCTTAGTAGTAAATTGAAAAGGAAAAGATGTGTTCTTAAATGGATAAATACCAAGCGCATCAAAATAAGCTCAGATTCTTTCATGATTTCCGAATTCAGTTGTCACAGCTTTGGAAAGATTGCAGCAGGTGGTGGGCGCGCTTCATTTGAGGGAAAACAATGAGACAAGTTCGTTCAAATTTCCCATCAATGTATGTCACTTAACTAGTTATAATTGGCTAATAAATGCTTCCAAGTCATCCATCTTATGGGAATGCACACCCCCTTAAAAATAACACTCTCTCTCAAAGGTATGTTTTTAAACTTCCATTTATCAACCTTGCTACTAATCACCCCCAAGGTTATTCAAGCATAATTTGACCTTTCCCACTCACCACGTGCTCTGTATCTTCCCCCTACCCCCAACAGTAATCACTAATTAAGAAATGCAAATGCTTTGTAATCATCTCCTTTTGGGAATGCTTCCCCTCTTAAAAATTATTGTCTCACAAAGGTATGTTTTGAACCTTCCATATCCTCAACCTTGCTTCAAGTCCAATGTTATTCATAGTTTGACCTTTCCCACCCACCTGTTCCCCCACCCCCGCAATTTGTTAGGTCTGCACTCCATTCGCTTCTCTATGAAGATGGAAAGGGGTGTTCTTAAAGCATGTCAGAAGGTTTGTGCTTCCTTAATAATGGACCGTAGTCTCAAACTGTTTAGGGAGTTCCTGTTCATAGAAGTTATAATTAACATAGAATCACCCTCCTTTAATAACTTTTGATCTTTCTTTCAATTTCCAGATGGAGGCTTCTCACGAGGCCTTCTGCTTCAGCTCTGTTATTAGTGCGGCCTTAGTCAATCCTGAAGCATAGAACATAACTTTTGTTATCCTGATAATTCCAGCCAAACCTTCCTATTCCAGGGTATCCTTTGGAGGTGTTGTTGAAGTCCAGCTTAAGGGAGTTCCCCTTTGAGAGTACCCATTTGGATTCTTCCCACTTTGGATTATTATTGCAAACCCTTTAAGCAGTGAGGAATCTAACCTTGTGCGAGGTTGTGAGTTTTTCAATTTGTTATGCTAGTATTCCTGTACCTCTAGGTTCAATGCCATAATTTGATTCAAAACCCCAAAATGATAAAATAACTTCCTCTGGTGTATGTTGCATATCTCTCTTCAAATTGTAATTTCTGATGCCATGGTCCATTAGACACTTAAACAGATTGTAGCCCATGGTCTTTGATGTTGCTAATGCTCCATTTGTGCCCATAGAATTTCAAATGATTTGTAACTTGTGCTCATTGGGCTCTTTACCTACTCCTTGATGAAGAGAAACTTAAAACCAACAATTTGTTGTATTTCTAATATTTGATGAAGGGACAATTTAAATTCTTCTGCAAATCATATGAGAAGGTCAAGTAGAAGGGTAATGTAAACTTTGCTTATTAATTTGAGATATGTTACTGACACAACTTTTTTAGTAATTGTACCTCTGCTATGTTCTGTGCATAATAATTATGGTCCAACATGTACATAGCTAAGGTTCTTAGCATACATGTCGACGTCAACAAGAGCACAATCTACATATATGCTTAATGCATACCATTGTGTTCTTGTATTCCTCTGGTATCATGCATTACGCTTCATAAATTACAAAGAGCAGCTCTTTGACTTTTTAAGGATTATTTCTGCCACTGTCAGCTTTTCTTCACGATCTTTTTGCACATGCTTTATTTCTGTTTAAATCTAAAAATTCCCTTTTGGTTCTAATTGGCGATAGGCATTTCTAAAGTCAATTTTCTTTGTAACTCCCATCTTCATCGTCATTGTCGTCCTAGTTTTAGTTTAATTATTTTGAAACACCAACTACAAAAACCTTTACACAGAAGGTGGAAGGCGGAATAGTAGAATCCCTGTATATGTATATATAGAAATATGGCGGAGTAGAGCAATGTCAAATGTCAATGTGCTCCGTGTTAATGCGTTTGGTGTGGGTTAGCTGTGATAACATTTTCTTCACATGCCTCTCGCATTTGCCATCACAACATCTCTCTCTCTCTCACATGAAATTCAGGCAGGCTGCTTCTCTGCATTGAAGAAGAAGAAGAATGCAGAGGACAAGGAGTTTATATGCTTCGGGACTGTGGGGATCGAGCAATGCCAGTGCCAGTGTAAATGTATTCTCACACAAGAGGGAAGACGAGGAAGAGGAAGAAGAGGCGCTCAGGTGGGCTGCTTTGAAAAGTCTGCTGACTTACGATTGCCTTCGCAGGGGTATTCTTCTCAATGACTTGGGTGAGCAACGCGACGTCGATGTCTCCAATCTCACCTTTCAAGACCGCCAGCTCCTCCTCGACAGGCTCTTCAATGCTGCAGACCAAAATGCTGAGCGCTTCCTCCACAACATGTGCGATAGAATCAACATGTAAACTAACTAGATCTATGTCCATCCTCCAAAAATACCCCTCTAACACATCGTCCTCTCTCTTTTACTCAGAGTGGGAGTGGCTCTGCCTAAAATCGAAGTGCGCTTTCAAGAATTAAACGTGGATGCAGATGTTTATATTGGTAACAGAGCGCTGCCTACCATACCCAATTTCATTTTCAATATGGGAGAGGTAGTTATTTTTCATCGCTTTTCCTTTTACCAATTCACCAACTGTATGGCATGGCATGACATGACACTTGTAGTAATCTAAATCCACAGGTATTTTTGAGGTACCTTGGACTATTTCCCAGTGGAAAGAGACGATTGCCAATTCTAGGGGATGGATGTCGGATTGTGAAGCCCTGCATGTATTATGCTGCACCGCCCATGGACCCCCTGTCTGTCTAAGCAATTAAATGCTCCATCTGTAACCTGACACCTTCCATTAATGCAGGATAACGCTTCTATTGGGACCACCCAGCTTTGGGAAAACGACTTTACTCCTGCTTTGACCGGCAGGCTTGACCCCCATCTAAAAGTAATTCATACTTTTCTTTTTAAGACCAATGCAATTGCTTGCATTTTCTCTTTTCTTATCTGAGGCAACCAGGATCAGGAATTTCTTTCATTGAAATTGAGCCTGTTTTCTTATTTTTATTTTCCTGGGACAATGGCTTATATTCCATTAGAATTATCTAAGTGATTTCACATATAGGTAACTAGCAAATGCATCCATAGGTGCATGGGAGAGATCGATAGGCATATGGACAAATGTATTAAAATGACTGAAATTATTGTTTCTGAGTGAAGGACTATTTGTTTCCAAAACAGAAGATTGAGATGGAAAGAGGATGATACAATACTCAGTTCCTATGTTCGGGAACATATGATAGAGGTAACATTTTTGTTGATATTGGTAAATTCTTCAGTAACCATTGTACCTGCAGAAGCCGAATGGATATGGAATATGTTTGTTTCCAGCATCCGGTCCCTTGCCAAATGGATCATGACAAATGTTCAAAATCTATGGGAAAGTGTTGTTAATGAAATACAAGGCATAAAGGAGAGCATTAAAAAAATTAATACATTTTTGGATGAATAGCCAAGAGTTCATCCTGAAAATTAATTTTATGTTTTCTAATAATTGATTTTATATATTATGAAAAATTTGTGGTACGACCTACTATCAACAAACTTACAATCTCTTTTTTCTTTCCATACATCTCATATTTATCTATTACATTTTTCTTAGGTTCAACATCTACTAATTGAGTCATTTTAAATTTAATTTTGATTTCTTGTTAACAAATCATTGCATCATACAATTTGGGTAGGGGAATTCACTCTGCCAACATGTTTGAAGCGTATTATCTTGAGCCAACACCAATTATAATGAATACTATTTTAAAGGTCATGAGAAAATGAGTATTTTACCTCACACATTATTTCACATATTCACTTTAATTTTTCACATTGAATAATAATTTTGGATGATTCATACTTAAAATAGTTCCTTGAAACTATGATTATTTTGAGAGTTTAATATTCTAGCTACATACATCATATTACATTCCCCTTCTCATATTGTTTTTTCATGTATATAAAATACAGTCATTTTAATACATTCGTGCTTATGGCTATCGGCCTCTCCCATTCACCTATGGATGCATTTGCTAGTTATACTTCTTATTCATCTTCATCATTCACACTTTTGGTATTTCAGTCATCTCTTTATCAAACCTGTATTTGCCTCTTTCTTTTTGTCCTTCATAACTTGTTTGATTACTTTCAACCTTCCTTTATAAATATTTTAGTATTAAATACAAAAAAATTGAGCAAAACTAACTTTGTAAATATTCATTTCAATAGACAGGGCCTGAGTGTTTACAAAAACTTAAAATAAAATTTCTTTGTAATTACATTGCTAGAATATAAAGTGCAAGGATAAGCCTATTGCAACTGAACCTATTATGGTGATCGTGCATGGTAGAAAAGCAAAAGGAAACTATTGCAGATCAGTTTAACTGTTTTTGATTCCAATCAGAAAATAGTATGAAAGCTTATGTGGTTTAACTGGCTACAAATCTTTGGCATTTATATTTATTGCTTATCTAGTATAAAAAGTGTGATGATAAGCCTATTGCAACCAAACAGATTATGGTGATCTTGCACAGTGGCAAAGCAAAAGGAAACTGTTGTAGATAAGTTGAACTATTTTGATTTTTGCCTCCAATCAGAAAGTAGTATGAATGCTTATGTGGTTTGACTTGCTACAGATCATTGGCATTCATATTTATTGCTTCTAAACACTTTGGAGAAGGTTTTCTAGATTTTCAAGGACATCATAAAACAAGCCACGAATATAATGTGCTTTCTTGGGAACTGAAAGACCACAGTTGCATTCCATTCACTTGGCATGACACAAGTGTAAATGGAATTTAATCACCTGGGTTCAAATCGGTAAAAACACGTGAACCTAAGTGTAAAAATGAGCCAATTTTTTTTAGAACCACTTAATAAACCGAGTTTTAAAAAAAACATGGCATTTTAAGGTCAACACCCAGTTTTCCGTTTTATTGTCGTTTCATTTGGTGGTTTGAAACAAATCTTTCGCATTTATATTTATTGCTTCTAAACACTTTGGAGAAGGTTTTCTAGATTTTCATGGACATCATAAAACAAGCCACAAATATAATGTGCTTTCTCAGGAACTGAAAGACCATAGTTGCATTCCATTTACATGGCATGGCAAAACTACAAATGGAATTTATTACCTGAGTTTAAAATGGTAAAAACATGGCAATATGAGTGTAAAAATGAGCCAAAAAAAGATATGTATATATAAAAATTTAGAACCACTTTATAATTTGAGTTAAAAAACATCAGTGTTTTTAGGTCAATGCCCAGGTTTTACTGCTGTTAAATTCGGTAGTTTTTAACAGCATGGCAAATGCAGTGGATCACAATTAATCACGAGTAATGCTACTATGTGATAGACTATAAGAGGAAACACACTTAACTTCGAGGCAAGTTTGTAAGCAAAGTTGCAAAATACCTTGGGTTGTAACTGTTATCACAAAAAGTAGCAACCTGAGATTTGGCAATGCAGATCTCTATTTTGTGCTAACATTGGGTTACCTCTCAAGCTATGGGACTTGCGGGCTTGAGATAACCCTCCAGAGAAAGCCGATTCTTGCTCCTAAATTACCTACCACGATCTACTCCTAATGTAGGCAAGCAAACTACCTAATCCTATTCTAACATTACCAAGGGACCAGGGGGAGAGAGTGCATGAAAATAAACTTACACTAAAAGCGGTGATGCACCAGAAAAGGAGGTGAGAGACAATCTAGTGAGGGAGAAAGAGAAAGAAATGGAGAAGGGAAAGGCCAGACATAAGTGACACAGACCCAAAGCTTCATTTACCATCTGTTCTCACATGAAACACAACAAAAAGGAATTGACAAGGAGAAAGACATGCACAACACAATGCAATAAGTAAAAGAGAGGCAAGGTTGCAGCTAAAACGAGCAAGGATAGACAAATGTGTCACAAAACAAGCTTTATTGCAATAAAAGTATGCACAGACCATTACAGTTGCAAAGGAAGGCACAAGAACACATTGCCAAGCCAAAAATGGAGGTTTGATGGCTCACAACTGCTTTGGAACAAATTTTACAGAGTTCCATTACAGTTTTTGAATGTCCTCCAAATCTGCCTGCTCTGTTTTGGTGTTCAGCCCCTTTTCTTGCACAATTTGAACCATCTCATCCTCCCAATCTGAATCAGACCAATCTTCAACAGATACAAAATTATTTGAATTGGTTGGAGAAGAGGTATAAATAAGGGACTGCTGATTTGTTTCATGTCTGGGCAGAGATGTTTGATGCACACAAGTCCTGATTTGATCAATTGGAGAAGCCAAATGACCCTCCAAAACATGCTCCCTGCCCTGCTGGTTTTCTTTCTGCTCCTTCTCTCCAAAAGCATAGCAGGCCTCCCTTTCTATCAACCTTGTAGGGTAACTTGGTTTAGTGAGTGTTGGATAGAAGGTAGGGACAACATGTGAAATACCACAACCTCTAAAAACATTAGTGCATGGTTTAGAGAAGTTGGGTAGTGCCCTAGGTGGAGATGGGAGAGAATTTTGCAAAGTTTGGGGAATGTTTTGGGCATGATAAACTTGTGAAACATCTAATGAAGGATAAGGAAGCAAAGGAGCTTCCTGATTTTGGCAAGGAATGATGGATTTTTCATTATTTGCACAAGGAGAAGGAAGAATTTGAGGTGGTGAGGGAAGAATTGCAGCAATGGGGATGGGTTTTCTTTTCCAGCCTAAATGAGAATCTTCTCAAGCTTGGGATGCAATAGCAAAAGTTTGAGGAAGATTGTTGCCTCCTAGGGATTGGATCAATACACTAAATCAACATCAAAGGACCTCAAATAATATAAGAATGCCATACCTTGTGGGGGTTTGAATTCTTGAGGAATTTTGCATGCAGTCCTTGTAAATTTGATGTTGAAATCAAAAATAAACTCCATTGGAGCCCATTTGTATCTTGCTTGAGATGTTCCATGAGGCAAATGACATTTGCATCCTCCTTGAACTGGTTGTGAAGTTGTTCTCCTAGCTGATTCCATGTGGAAATGGATTGTGGAGCCAAACTGTTGTACCAATATTTTGCTTTGCCTTTGAAAGATGAAACCAGAAGTCTAAGGCAAACATTCTCTCTCTGTGACATCATGAATGACACAATGGTTGGCAATATCTTGAATGTGATCAATAGGGGATTGATCTCCATTTCCATAGAAAAAGGGGCAAATTTTTCAACGCTGTTTTTGGGATAACATCCAACTGCTGCAAATGGAGTGGACTGGAACTGAAATGAGGGAATGGAAAAGCTCTTTGGAGAGCCATGACTGAAATGGAAACATTAAAATGAATGGAAGAACAAATGGAAAGGTCTGCAATTGAGATAATGGGCTGCTTAAATCAGTGGAGTCACCAGATATGCTTGAAACTTGCCTCTAAAGGCTGAGATCTCACCAAGAGCACATCAAACTTGTTGAGATGAAAATGTAGACCAAGATACACACATGTGAAATGTATAGCTTTCACTTGCTTGTCCCCGGGCGTGTTAAAACTGTTATCACAAAAAAGTAGCACCTTGAGATTTGGCAATACAAATCTTTACGCTTTGCTAACATTGGTTTACCTCTCAAGTTGTGGGACTTGCGGGTTTGAGATAACCCTCCAGAGAAAGCTGGTTCTTGCTCCTAAACTACCTGCCACAATCTACACCTAATACAAGTAAGCAAACTACCTAATCTTGTTCTAACATTACCAAGGGACCAGGGAGAGAGAGTGCATGGAAATAAATCTACACTAAAAGCAGTGATACACCAGAAAAGGAGATGAGAGACAATCTAGTGAGGGAGAAAGAGAAGGAAATGGAGAAGGGAAAGGCCAACATAAGTGACACAGACCCAAAGCTTCATTTACCATTTGTTCTCACATGAAACACAATAAAAATGAACTTGCAAGGAGAAGGACATGCACAACACAATGCAATAAGCAAAAGAGAGGCAAGGTTGTAGCTAAAACGAGCAAGGACAGAGACAAATGTGTCACAAAACAAGCTTTATTGCAATAAAAGTATGCAGACCATTACTGATTGCAAAGGAAGGCACAAGAACACATTGCAAGCCTAAGAATAGAGGTTCGACGACACACAATTGCTCTGGAACAAATTTTACAAAGTTCAATCACAGTTTTTGAATGTCCTCTTTCAAAATGAAAGATTTTACAATATAGCTTGAATGAAAGAGTAGGAAGAAAGAGAAGAAGGGGGCGACTTTTTGGTCTTCAACCACCGACAATCTGTCTTAAAGACCTCTGCAAAGCACATGGGCACTTCACATAGCCATTATTATGTCAATTCCGTCTTGTAGAAGCAAATAGAGCCATGCTTCATCAAGTCTGGTGGTTGAAAGTTGTTTGATTTGACCGTTTGTGTGCAAAAACAACTCTCCTTTACCTCCAAAAGACGTGTTTGCCATTTTGACCCACCAAAAGCCACCAAAATCAGATTTTGATGATGCCAAATTGAAGAGCTCGATGAGAGCTTTCAGTGATATAAATTTTGTCTAATTTGGAGCTTGGGGTCGAAAGATATGGCCATTTGAAGTTTTGTCTGTCGGGAGGCACAAGAATTTGACACGTGGCAGCCTTTAATTGGTTCGGGATCGGCCTCTACTAACGTGTACTTGCTTCGCCTTTTGCCAAGTGCCATCCCCTCATTGGGTTGCAATATCGAGCTTTACTTCTCCGCTCGCCATCTGTCCTTGTCTTTTTACTTTTGCGGGCTGCCTTTATGAAAATACAGGCAATAAAACTCTACCACGTTCCTTCGGAATGTTAGGTTGTCCTTTACCTTTGTCAGTCTTTGGACACGTGGACCAATGAAATGACTCCATGCCTTGATGCGTTGCAGACCTTGTGAAATGCGAGCCAATAAGAAACGATCACGTTCCTTTGCAATTTACCTCTCTTGGTGACCATTGTGAAATGCGAGCCAATGGGAAGGCTCCACACACTTTGCATGTCGGTCCCTTCTTGATTCCCAACCTTTGACATCTGCAAAATGCAAGCCAATAAGGAAGCTCCACGCCTTGATGCGTTGTCAGACTTTAAATAGTCAACTTGTGAAGTGTGAGCCAATAGAAAGGCTCCACGCACTTCACGTTGTCGATCTTTATTTGATCTCCATCGACAAATCTGCGAAACACGAGCGAATGAGAAAGCTCCTCGTTCCCACAGTGTCAGAACATGTTAGTCTTTTGCTTTGTGCTTGGATTTGATTGGACGGGCCTTCGCAATTGTCAGATTTGCGAAAGGCGAGCTAATAAAATGGTGCCACGTATCCCTTTGCTTTCCTTTGTATCGCGGCTTTTTAATGTCTCGCGGGTTTAAGCAAAACTCGCCTAAGTCTTCGACCGTGCTCCTTTGTTCCACGACTTTTCGATGTCTCGCGAGTTTAAGCAAAACCCGCCTAAGTCTTTGACCAAGCTCCTTTGTTTCGCGTCTTTAGAAATTTTAGCACATTGAATTGCCTTTCAATGTCTCGTGGGTTTAAGCAAAACCCGCCTAAGTCTTTGACCGAGCTCCTTTGTCTCGCAGCTTTAGAACTTTTAGGCCATTGAATTGCCGCCGACTATCTTTGACCCTGTTTGACTTAGCCATGTAGCCCCGTTGATGTTGTCATTGAGTTTGATGGGCATTTGAACATCAGTCGGCTTTTATAACCAACCCGCCAATGTTTTTAAACTGCACTCCCGCGGGTTTTTGAATACCAACGACCAATGCATTTGGGAAGTGCAATTTGACAGCTGTTTGACTGTCACAGACCTGTAAAAATGGCTAAGTCCATTTTTAAAGCTGTTAAAGCCAAAATAACCCGGGGGGATAATTTTGGATAACAATAACTTTGGCATGCTTGTAGAGAAGAACATCACCATCAATGTAAGAGGAAGAAACTTAATTAGGTACTTGGAATCCTCTTGAAAATGTCCAGGAACAGTACTTGAAATTTAATCTACTTTTAACAACAATAGAATTGGAAATTATGTTGTTAGTGCTTTTCTTCAAGATTTTGTAGCAAAAGCATCTGCATACGGTGAAACTCACTATTGCTTTTGCAAACTGAAGGGATCTTATGATTTTGGATCAAATTTAATTTATGTTCAAATAGCATTATAGCACAATAACTTGGGAAAGAACATTCAGTGACTTTATTTGTAACACTGTACTTCAAGTAAGTTTGATCAGGTTCCTGTATTGGTAAGCAAGAAAGATGGTTCAATCATATATGCAAACTCATGAAGTTCTTAGTATCTACTATATTTTTGGAGTCGTGATAACTATATGGATTAAATATTCCTATTTTTGATGGGTAAAGCAAAAACACAGTGTTTGCACTGGGTCCTCCACCCCTAAATAGGAAGATGTAAATCGATAGATTAAAAAAGGACGTATAATGAGAGTAAACAAGCTCTTACTGATAAATTGATAGTCCTTTTCCATTAATGTCAGACTAAAGAGCAGGGTATATATATATATAGGTAAAGATAAAGTAGTTTTGTAGGTCATCGACAAGTGAGACACTAATTTGGTGCATGAGACCCTCCTCATGGAAGTACACAAAAGGATTGTTTTTCTTTTACCTTATATATTGTTCAACAAGGTATACACACAGCTTCACGATTAGTCCCATTCAGGTTGTGCAAATAGATTGCCATCTGTGATCTACCAAGAATTTGTAAATTAAAAACATATTAGTTCTAGCCGAGATTGTATCTTCTGATTAAGATGTGTGGTGACCCTTATGTGTAAAACTGAAGTTTTTGTGGAAGTTCTAGAAAGTTAGGATATTTTGAACTAAATGCACAAACTTTTTCTACCATGCCTAAATTGGACTAGACATTACAATTCTCACAATTCGCCATACTTTTATTAAATGACAGAATAGATACAGGAAATAATGTTTCTAATTATTTCTGTAGGTCTCAATATTTTTGAAGCTACTCACTACTTTTCCTACCAGTCTCTCCCTATGTTTTTTTGTCTATTTCTTTCTGTGCTCTGATCAGTACTTGGGAATCAGGACCATAAACAAAGTAGACTTGATGTAAAACCAATACGAGGTAGTTATTCTTTCTTATTGGAACTTGGTCTTACTTGATCATAATTTGATTCCTGATGTCATGTATCGTTCAGGCATAGCCATATCAATCTTGCACTCATCACACTGTGCTGCATACATCTGAATATACTGTGGGTGATTAAACCTGAAGCCCTGTGGGACACCTTTGGATGAAAGGAGTGAAGGATAAATGTTTTTGGCTTTAAATATAGGGATATAAAAACTCCCCTGCCTCAATAATTTATATCTCGTAAGGTATCTAAATATTATATCAGACTCAATGACAATAAATGCATATTATTGGGAGGAAGTGTGATTAGAGAAATGAATGTTAAACTGTTCATTGAAGAATAAACTCCTCCATGATTCAGCCATGGGTGTATATTTTCATCTTTTGCTAGTCTTTTGAAACTCCAGTTATACAATTTATTGTCTTACCACTGTCCAGGAAGGAAAATATGGGGAGGCACTTGGAAAATGGGAGGCAGCAATTTCATTAACACCTGAAAGGGCAGTATTGCATGAGCAAAAGGCTCAAATCTTGCTTGAGATTGGTGAAACGTGGAAAGCATTGCAAGCAGCCACGCGTATGTATTGTCTTTCTATTTACTTTGGCTGCATGTGTTATTATCTTCCTCTAGCAATTTTTTCCTGCATGTGTTATTATCTTCCTGTAGCAATTTTTTCCTGAAGTGCACTTGAACACATAATGGTTTTGAATTATAGGGAAATAGGCTGTATTGTTTTTCTTATAGATAAAAAATTAGTCATAGCATGAATTACAAATTGAAATCATAAAACTTAAGTGGAACATAATAATTTGATGTATTTAAGTAGTTTAAGAAGCTGCTCGCCTTTAGTATATAAGCTCTACTGTAAATTGTAATGTTGGATATGATGATAGTTTTGCAGAAAGCCCTTTATTGTGTCTATGCTTTTTTATAGCAAATACATGAAGATTCATGATATGAAATGAGCGAGGAGAAGATTAAATCATTAAAATGAGGATATTGAATGTTTGTAGCATATGACAGTTCGTAATTGCACGGATTATTAAGCAATTTGTTGCCAAATTAGAAGAGTAACGAGTTCCCAACTCAAACACACTAATCATTTTTATAGCATATGTTGTATTATTTACTCTTATGAATCAGATGCCCCATATTTTGAGGTTTGGGCGTACTTAATATCAATAAAATTTGTTGATAGCATTATTTATTGATTTTCAAGTGCAACAGAATAAAAACCATAGACAAGTCTTCTAACAACTTTAGTCCCATGATACCCATTTTTGCTTGAGCATAGTGTTGTTGACGTTTTTTTTGCTGGTGAATATATTTCAATATAGAAATATTTCAGCGAACTGCTTTCATCTTGAAAAATACAAACATTGTTTATGAGTGTAGATGAAGCAACATTATTTATATACAGGATTAGGAGGTGTGGCGTTTAGTATGAATTTACATCTAAGTGCAAGCACCAATCACGGGAAAAGTTATTCTTTAATACATGAAGTCTCTCCTTTTAAACATTAAAATGGGCTACTTGCATGTGGAAATAGATTTAAAGGATGGTCAGACACTAATGCTTACTGGCGATTTATCTTCTTTTCTCTCTCTTAATATCACTGAAGTCAGTGTTTGTAATTCTCTGAATGCATTGTTTCTTCTAGAATCTAAGTTGTTATGCCTCAATGTGTCTGTTGAAACTTGCTTTGATTTTCCAGCAACAAACAATTCAATTTGATGGATGTTTGGAAATTCTACCGTCAAGTTCAGTAACATTGAAGAACATGTGTCCATAATACTTCATTGAAAATGGGATTTTGATGCAGAATATTGAATGGATATAGGCGGACACGAGTAATCTAATCACACCGCCCATGCTTTTGATAGTGTCATGTTTAAATGAAAAATCAGGTATATTGAATATTTTGTATGCATTGGGTTGATATTGAAAATTGCCTGGCTGTTCCCTTGTATTTTGAAATACTGTCTCCTAGATAAGCTAAAAATCTCTATTGGTCCAACCTTTAATTTTTTATTAGTTTGTTTTTCCAATGTTAGTTACTTTGGAAGGCATTGGATTGCAAACAGAAGTCATTTTTAATTTTGAAATTGGTATGTGAGTATTTTATATCCTTCAGCATGTTTAGCTCAATTTTATAAATGCTTTCTTTTAAATGCTCTCTCTATGTTTTAATGTGCCTCAGTCACATGCCTAGTTGATTTGAAACGTTGGACATTGGAGCAAGATAATAATATTACTTTAGTTGAAAATTCGTCTAAAGTGCATGAGAGGTTTGTAGGTTGTAAGCATTATTTGCCACAAGTAATGCCTAAAGGTCCTTTATCTTCTTTCCTAATGTCACTGTAGTTAGTGTTGGTATTTTGCTGAATGTTTTGTTTTTTCTAGAATCTAAGTGCTGTGCCTCAATGTTTCTGTTGAAAATTGCTTCTCTTTCAACAACAAACAATTCATTTGATGGATGTTTGGAAAAGTTCTATCATCAAGTGGAACTTTCTTGTAATTGTCTCTTTATTTCATACTCTTGTCCTGTGACACCAGGAAATGCCTAAGGGGCCCACGTTTCTGCTCGGAAACATGAAACGGGTACGAAATGCTGTGGAAACGCGTTCCAGACGTTTCCAACTGTTTTTTAATTTTTAAAGCATCATAACTTAAAAATAAAATAAAAAATACCTTAATTTATTGCACCTAAACCTAATCTTGCTAAAGACACTTCCTAAAAGCTATATAATGACATCTTGGGTCCATTCTAAATCACACTCATTTTTCTCTTGCTAAA
Source organism: Taxus wallichiana var. yunnanensis (assembly GCA_018340775.1). NCBI lineage: Eukaryota > Viridiplantae > Streptophyta > Pinopsida > Cupressales > Taxaceae > Taxus > Taxus wallichiana. The sequence goes on from CM031242.1 coordinate 936,024,811, forward strand.
TTCAGTTTTCATGAATCATTGAAATTGTAACCATGTTGAATGATGACTCTTTAGAACTTCAAATTTCAATGAATACAAAATATTTTGAGTGCTTCATCAATTATCTCTTATGGTCCATGGAGTACAATTGTAAAATGAGTACTATATATATATTTTATAATATACTGTACCGATGCGTTTCTGCCCCATTTCGTATCCAAGATTTTTTGAAAATTGCCGTTTCCGCATTTTGTACTTGTACCTGTTTCCGTTTCCTGGCAACATAGCTCTTGTCTTGTAGGGAAGTTGAAATATGGCACTCCGTGAGCTTCTGGCAGCTTAGTGTTACTTTCGGTTGCAATTTATACTAGTTTTCTATATTTGCAATTTGTATCACTTTACTATTCATTCATATGAAATACTACATAAAAAAATGAGTATTCATTGATGACTGTATGGACGAGATCACGAGGTGAAAAAATCTCCTCACAAATATTTGTGGAGAACTCACTTCTATTGTCATATGTGTACAGAATTTTCTTCTTTTTTATATTTGTGGTTGAACGTGTCTGCTTCATTTTCAGTCTTGTAGCTGGCTAACTCATTTTGTGTCATGTGGGGTTTCTGTTTTGCAGCTGCTTGATTTTTGATGAGGCTATTTCTCCTTGTGTACAGGTGCAACAGAGCTACAACCATCTTGGCCAGAGGTGAGCAGGTTTATGAGCTTGTTTTTCGTATCTGCTTGATTCTTGCCTTATTATTGAAACATCAGAGTAATACATTTCTGTCATTTGTTTCAATATTTGCATACTTGATTTAAAAAATCCAGATACTTGATTTAAGCAAAGATTGCATAGCATTTCCTTACTCACTTTTTCAAAATGTACCTCTTCTTTCACTGTAAACCACTTAGGTTGCATGATGAGTATAATGTACAAATACTATATGTTTTACCATGCAGTCTTTTAAATGACATGTTTTTCTTGCTTCGGAGCAATGGTAATGGCTAGAATAATTTTTTATTGATTTTGATTCTGAATTTTCTCATTTAATGTACTTAACATTGGATAATCCGTAAGTGCTTTGTAAAGGGAACTCAAACTCCAAATAGGTTTTTGTCCATTACAATTTGTCTGCCTACTAGTGAATCTAATTTTTATCAGGATTCCTAATCTGGTCAGTACGCCATTACATCCCTCTTGCTGCCATTGTAGAATGCTTATGAGCATAATTACTTTTAAGAGGACGGCTTCAACTTGACTGTCTATTTTTATATTGCATGCTAAGTTGCTAACCTTAAACTATGTCATCAAATAGACTGCTTGTTCGTTTTATACTTTTATGTAAACATCGTGTAATTTGTCTATGGCTTTATTAGGGTTTTTTCCCAATGATTATGGTTAGAAACATTTCATTTATTTTATTTGTATTGGTGTATCTTCAACTGGGAAATAAATTTGATTATTTATTTCGGTGGGAAACTGAATATTATATATTGCGAGAAAGCATTGATACAGAGCTTGCAGCTAACGAAAGCACACATCTGCTTGAACTGTAAATCAACAACTGTAATATACCATCTAAGAAGATGCTGCACAGTACACTTGAGTTCCCAAGTCTTAGAGGAAGCATACAAATATTTGTACAAAAATATCTTTTGATGTCAACCAAAAGTTGGCATTGACTAATCTAGCGACTGGATGCACCAATGAATGTGATTCACACCATAATACACATTCCATACATACATGTCACGTCAGTTAAAATGTCAAAATAATATTTTCTTTCAAATAAATATAATTTGTTTTACTGCATTTATGTCTGCTACCATGTGGTTGAATTAGTAAATGCCCGCACCATAGTCTGCATACTCGTATTTGGAAAATACTCGGCAGACCCAAAAAAATTGACTCAGCAAAAACTTGGCAAGACTCGGCGAATATTCGACAACTTAAAAAATATGCAAATTTCTTTAAGAAACATTAATTTTAAGTAAAATATTAAAATAAAAAGTTTCTCCAAAAACTCAAGAATATTCGCCATATACTCGCGAATATTCGCCAGAGACTTCGCGAGTATTCGCCAAAAACTCGGCTGTGCGCATACTCAGCCAGGGGAAAAAATGGTGAGTACTCGCCGCCGACTCAGCAAGTACTCACCGAGTATGCATATTATGGCCTGCACTATTAAATTGCAAGTCATGGGTTCAAATTACAGTTCATATTCTAGTAATCACAATTGTTTTGGCAAATACACTGGTTACCAGCAAAAAAAATTCAAAGTTCTAAATCTGGTAAACACACAAGTGGATGGAGGAGTGTGTATGCATATGTACTTCCATTGTCTCTATACATACATAGGTGCATCTAGTTGCCAGATTAGTTACACCACCTTACGAACCAAACAGACAAAATAGCTATAAAGAAATCAAGCTTTCGGAAAAATTATGTATGGAAAAGAAATTCATCGATATTTTGGATATCCTTTGAGACCCATCATCAGGATGAGACCTCATAGATATCGTTAATTTTAGTTATGTTTCAACATACCAACATGTCTCCTTATAGTTGTTGAAGTGATGTGATTGACTTCATTCTTATGTTTATGTTCTTCATAGTTGTATATGGTTGCCATGTATTCATTATATTTCATTGTTTATGAAACTGTAGTGTCAGAACACCTACATGAGTTGAAAACTTGAAACATGACGTCTTTGCTAGAAATGCATGCTAACACGAGTAATTTGCTCCCTTTTTGTTGTACAGTGCTTATTATAGGTGATTTGGAAATTCATACAAGGGTCAATATTGGGGCTGGCTGCCTGTGCAAATAAGGAGTTTCCTATCTTTACATAAGTCTAAAGCTTTAGGCTTGCCATTGCATTTTTGGTTATTCCTATTACACTGTCAAAGCTGGCCTAGATCCCCAATCTTATTCTCACAATTTGAATGAGGTTTCTTTATGCTCGTCTATTATTTCACGATCTTATTTGCCTTTGTTACTTTTTGCATTAACTTGGTTTTTTTCTCCACCTGGCTATTGCTATTTGGGTCCTTCTAAGCTCGAAAAAAGTTTTTGCACCAAGTGTTACTAAATTTCCAATTAACCACCATTTTTCTGATTAATTGCAGTTTGTAATATCCCAATCATCATAATTAAGGATTGCATGTGTTCCTTGAGAAATACTTTCAATTCGCCCCCATTTTTAACCCAGATAATATCTTTCAGATCCCTGCTAATCGATTGCTTTTCAAGGTCTTAATTTTGTTGTGCTTGTCAGGGTTGGAAGTTTTGTCTAAGTTTCTCTGCTTTGGTATGACCTTGGCTAGTCTGTTTTGGGGAATTGTTTTCAGTTCTGATTCCTACCCCTGAATTTTGTTTAGGTGTTTGATTATTTTGGGCAAAGTCTAATAAGATTCCTGTGCTCAAAGTGGATTCTGTGTTTTAAGGAAAGTTTCTTCTTACTAAGAGCTTGTTTCCAGGAGAAACCCAGAGGTTGCAAATTTGGAGGCTAGAAGTCACTTTTCCAATTTTACACACAGATTCTAGCATATAATGAGTGTTTAGTGCAGTTTTGGTGATCATCAAGATTTTCCAAAAGAATCACCCAATTTGCTTGAAGGATGTTTCATGCGAAAATCCTCCAAGATGCTAAAATCTACTGTCCACTATTTCATGAACAGCCTAACACTACTGAACAAACAGACATACTTCAATAGGTGGTAGACGCTGGAGAAATTTAATGTATCCATCAATCTCTTTGTATTTTTGTAGATTATCAGGCTTTTGCTGTACCTGATCAATAAGCCTGTATTTTATGAAAGAAATTGTTGATAGCTTTTCTTGTTGCAAGGGTTTATTTTCTGGATTGTGGTATGGCTAGGGAAAGTTCATGTGGCTATATGCCAACTTTCCCGTGTACGGTAGGGAGAAGCTCCTTACGCATTAATTATGGCCTTTCGTGGGTGTCTCAATATAGGATTTTACCTCTCAAGAGCAAGTGAAATATTTGTTATTCCTACAATTTAAGACCAGACAAGCAAATCCTGGTGGTAAAATATTTTGCACCAAGGCAAAATGAGGGATTTTGCAACAGTGAAGGGGACAAAAGTTGTCCTCTATTATGAGGGAAGGTTCCCTTTATTGAAAGTAGGGAATGTTGGAAATGGAATATATATAGGGAAAATTGGATTTGAATGGTTTTGCATTACACTTAAAAGAAAATGTGGAATGGAGAGAGAGTGAGATTGTGAAAGAAAAGAAAAGAAAACGCAGTACATGCATGAATAAGTAAACTCAAATTTTATTCTTGATGAAAGAAAAAAATTCATAGGAGTGTCAACAATTTAACGTGGTATTTAATAGCATCAAGAAAGATTGGAAAATATATGCATTAAACATAGGAATAGCTTGTACTCTATGTAGAGACAATGAGAAACAAAGTTTTGCAAAATTTCTTCATATTCCTTGCTGAAAATAAATTCACAGTTTTATTTTCTATCTTCCTCTCTACTAAAAACTGATTTAAGTGTCAAAAAGTCCTTTTACAATGGTCACCTCTTCTATTTATAACCTATAGAAAAGTGTAACTGACTTATAACCAACCTTTCATATTCCCTCCTAATTTGACAGTCACTTTTTACTTTTACAAAGTGACTTGAATGTTACAAAAATAGAAAGTGAAATGAAAATATAAGGAGATTATAAATTATCATGAAGATTTTCCAATTACAAGACTCCACTTGGTGGAGGTGTACCAGTTGTCTGCATACTGCATCACCCTTGTTCTTCTGTTTCAGCCTCTTCATCATGAAACCTCTGAATTTAGTCACAGTATTGAGTACGATCTTTTCATATAGAATCATTGTATTATTGCAGCGAACTAACCACGTTTCCCTGGCTTTTATGATAGCACCATAAACTTCATGAAATTCAAACAAAGCATTGTTAAGTGCATTGTGGATTTGATTCAACTTGTTCACAGCTGTGATATTAATATCATTTGTTCTGAAGAGTTCTTCCTTTACAAATTTCTGAAACCGTTCCTTGAGCTCGGCAGTACTACATAGTATTGTGCCATCACTCTTGAGAAAATCACAATGTATAGCTCCAAAGTTAGCACGTCCCTGAAAATTTATCCTTACCTATCTTCTATTGCTCACTGAGCTCCTTCAAGGAATCGTTCAACACACTAATTTTCCATTTGACATTTTTGAACCAATTGCAAGAATCATCTTCTTCTTTCTTGTCCAATATGCCTTCGAGAGACGAGCAAGTTTACATCAGTAAGAGTTATCTCCTCAACATCACCCTTCATGATTCCCACATGGTTAGCTCCTTATTGCGAGTTCGCACTCTTTAATCCAAGTGATCACGCTAAACTTCAATCTTTTTACGAGCCTTCATAGCCTCATCTATATATTTTAATCTATTTACCAATAGCTATTCAACCTGAGGCTTTAATGGTTTTTGCTTCAAAGATGAAAAAATTTACATAAGAGTTATCACCTGTACATCACCCTTCATGGATTCCCATTTGATTAGCTCCTCATGAGTCTACACTCCTTTATCCAAGTGAGCACACTCAACGTCAATCTTTTCATAAGCCTTTGTAGCCTCATTTATATCATCTAGGCTTTTTAATACTTTTTCCGAAGCTATTAAGTTCACCAATGGCTGAAATGGATTCTTGATCGATCTTAGGAACTAGAATTGAGGAAGCAACATTGGTGTTGATGTTCCCATTGGGGTTTGAAGATACATGATATATTCTGTGAGTCTCCTATTCTTTTCTTTGAGTTGCTCTATAGTCCGCCCACCCCTTCAACTCTTTTGATGATCTTGTCGGTGTAGACACAAAATCATGCACTTTAGACATTATTTAGTCCCGATCTCATACTACTATTTAGAGGGTTTTTGAGTGAAGAAAGTACTAATTAACCCCCATAGTTGCATCCATCTATTGCATTGAAGATCACTTGCATCTACATAGCTCCATCACAAGGCACAAGGCTAGGACATTTGCATCACACACAACATAGGGGAGGATTCTATTCTATTCCATGCACACATTCTATTACATTTTCTACATCTAGTTATTGCTCGCTACTTCACAAAGTGTGACTGACACAAGAGCACCTAGGGCACATTATGCACACACTCACCAGAACTACATTTGGGTCCGAAATGTAGTGCAACGCTCGATAAGCCCACTTTGTTGTAGGCAACTGAGGTCAGTCGACCCATTCATTTGCATTTTCTTTTTTAGGGTTTTGATACTCTTTTTGGTCTTTTGTAGGTCTTCTATTCATCTTGGAATACCAGCGACATCCGAAAACAATACAACAAACTTGATGTGCCGGACAACAAGGATTTCGGACCATCTGCCGAACTTTTAAAGATTAGTTCCAAAACTTTTACACGAGACTGGGTGCCCCTTTTGCGAGACTGGGGTGCTTGTAGGCACCCCAATCCCTCTCTAGGCGCTCCAGTCCAACCAATTAGTCCAGATCCATCCTTTTCGGGGCCACCTTGCACGTTGTTCCTACTTCTAGATTCTCTAATCACCGGCTGCGACATAGTCTTGTCAAGCATCTTCTATTCAACTGAGTTCTTCCTCTTCTCTCTTGCACTTTAGGGTTTCTATTTTCATTAGATTAGTTGCTTTGGGTCATTCACATACTTATTTATTGCATTTATTTACTTTATTTACAATTGTTCATAGCTTAGATTAACTAGTACCTATATTACATTTTTAGCTAATCAGTCGGTAGCCACCTTTATGTGATGTACATCACTTTCAATTATGGGTTCCCCAATGGGAATACTCTGAAGGTTACAATTTGCCAACATCAATTCATTTTCATTCTTATCTCCGATAGGCTTTGTAATTTCAAAGAATTGGGAACTAGATGGATCAAAAATTATCCTTGAGGTAACCTTTGCCTTTTTGAGAGGAGTTTGGAAAAGGTTTATTATTGCACTAAAATCGGGAGTTGAAGCTAAGATTAATTTTCTCCTCACCAATCAAAGGCTTGACACAATCAAATGGTTTGTCACAAGTGTTACGCGGGGACACGTCCCAGAGGTATACATCTAAGTTGCCGCATTCGAATTCGTGTTCGAATTCGCCGATGATTAAATTCGTGAAAAATTCGCCAGTAAAAAAATCAGCAATTAAATTCGTGATTAAATTCGACTATGAGAAATATACATTTTTATTAAATATATAAAAACAAAAGATAAATTCACATTTCAAAAGAGAGATAATATCACATTTCATTGATTTCATTACTAATCTATCTACAGGCGATCAAAGCTCATGATTATTTCAGAAGATTGCAAGAAGTTGCTTGGTCGAAAAAGGTGCAAAAATGGATTTTATGAAAATAAGAAAAATATTGCCATCAATGCGTAGAGCTCAAGAAAATATGCACTTTTAGAGAAAACGACACCTGAAACGGAGCCACAGAATGAAAGTTATGGCACATGCAAGTTTTTGCTGCTACATCTTCCCGGACCCTTTCCAAAAATGGCAAATTTTTTCCTATCCTTCTGTTTTTTTCACCAAAAATCCAAAAAAGGAAAAAATTGCCAAAAAAGGAAAAAAACGCGAATTAAATCGCGATTTTCAAGGCGCTGTTAAAATTCGGCGAATTTCGAATTTTTTCCTTGAAGTTCGCCGAATGCGGCAACATAGGTATACATCACGTCTCGGACGTCAAGGGATGTCTTGGGGACAGGGACGTTTCCATGCTGTCCCCATTTTCCAAAAAATAAGGGCGACATCCTAGGGACGTCCCCTAAAAACAAGGAATGCACCTGGGACGTCCCGGGTGCAAACAAGGTTTAGGGACTTCGTTGGGGATGTCGTGACATCCCCAACGACTTTCACACCAAGCAAAAGCTAAAACAACTCGTACTTTATCATTTTTATGTTTTTTAAAATATTTTTTTAACTTTTAATGCTTTCTAATTAAAAGCAACATGACCTAACCCTAAAAGCAACAAAAAAACTTATAAAAAGAGCATTTCACACTCATTCTAATCACACCAAGCAAGAGCAAAAAAGAGAAGGAAAGAGCAAGAGTAAAAAAAAGAGAAGGCAAGAGCAAGGAGCAAGGTGCAAAGAGCAAGAGCAAGAGCAAGAGGTATGTACATACATTACTAATTTACTACCATTCTTTGTTTTTTTTTAAAAATTTCCAAATGCAAAGTTGAAAGTGAAGGCATTGCATTTGCTTGTATTTTTTTCCTATTTGGATTAACAAGTGATGGAATGAGATAAAGCATAAAGGGAGGGCATGTTTATTGCTTTTAAAAAAAAAATGTATTCATCGCTGTTTTTAAAAAAAAATTGTATTCATTGTTTTATTGTATTCTATAGTTATATTGTTTTGTATTTTAATTATTGCAGCTTCAAAATGAGTTCGATAGTGATTATCAAGCTGAATATGAGGTTGAAATGGGTGTGTAAGGAGAAGGAACACAATCGAAACACCTAATCTGCTACTAGTTCACAAGGGAGTGTGGACAAGTAGGGGCCTTTTGATAAGAAAAACCTTTGAAACAATTTGGTTAAATTATGCAGGTCCTAGATCAAGCATTTGGGGGGCACTAAAATATGGAAATGCAACATATGCTCATTATCTTGGTCTGGCAACATTACTAGGTTGAATGCACATTTATTGCACATTGCAGGTAAAGGTGTAGGCATGTGTGGACAACTATCACTTGAAGAGAGGCCAGAAATGGTGACGCTGTATAATGGAGATATGGTGGAAAAGGTTCCAAAAGTTCGTGGCCGTCATGTTAATGGCACTAGCACCCCTTCTAGTTATGTGAGAATTAATACTGGTAGTGTTACAGGTGCATCTTATGAGGTGTCTGAATTGGATGCTTTTGGTAGTAGTAGGGGAAGAGGAAGGTTGTGGCCTCCAATCCAGTTGTTGAAATGTATGATACAAAGGCTAGAGAAGAGGCTGATGATGCCATTAGAAAATTCTTTTTGCTACAGGCATTCCATTTCATGTTGCTCGCTCTCCTTATTTCAAGGAGGCTTTGGCTAAGGTAGCCAAAGTAGGTGTGAGTTATGTGCCCCTAGGAGACACGAAGTTGAGAACCACAATCTTGGATAGGAACTATTCCAAGGTTAATTTATTGATGGAGGAAATGAGGTGCACATGGGTCTCTCACGGTTGCAGCATCATCATGGATGGGTGGATGATATAGACACCACCCACTCATAAATATCATTGTTTCATGCAAAGAGGGTCCTTACTTTTTGAGGGCAATTGATTGTTCAGGGAAGAAGGATGTAGAGTTCCAATTCACCATTTTCATGAGATCTATTGAGGAGGTTGGCCCCGCCAACATTGTGCAGGTTATTACAGATGCAACTTATGTGTGCAGGGCAACTGATAAGCTTGTCGAAGCTCATTACCGACATATATATTGGACCCCATGTTGTGTGCATGCCATGAACAATGCACTAAAAGATATTGGAAAAATTGATTGGGTAAAAAATGTAGTGGCTGATGCTAAAGATGTGCAGATGTTCATTTGCAACCACCATACTTCATTGGCACTCTTCCGTAGCTTTTCGAGGAAGGAATTCCTCAAGCTAGTGGACACACGTTTTGCATCATATTTTATTTTGTTGGATAGGATGGCTGAGTTGCAGGAATCATTATAGTGTATGGTTATGACATCAGAGTGGTCTAGGTGGGATGAGTCGAAGACGAGAGCGGTGGAAGAAGGTGAAAGCAATTGTGGTGAATGAAACATTTTTGATAGATGTGAGATATATTACATCCATAATATCTCCGGTTTTCAATGTGATAAAATATGGGGATTTTGAGAGCCCTAGCCTTGGTGAGATATACGAATGTATTGATAGTATGCTTGGCTAGATGAAGGCTGCTGTACGGGCAAGGGACCCCACCTTGGAGTTCTACCATCACCATATTTAGCCTATCATTGAGTGGAGATGGGAGAAGTTGAACACTCCTTTACACATGGCTGCATATGCACTAAATCCGAAGTGGTATGTTGAGAGGCCTGACAAAGTTCTCCCAGTAGATGATGAGGAGGTGAGGAAGGGTTTCTTGAAAGCCCTAAAAAAGTATAATGTAGAGGATGCTTCATGAGTCAGAATTGATTGGCTCAAGTTCGCTTATTTGGATGGCTACAAAAAATCATCAAAGATAGACAAGACCACATTGGCACAAGAGAGTCCAGTTAGTTGGTGGCAATTGTATGGACATGCAAGATTGCTATGTACACTTGTTATTCGTCTTCTTTCTCAGGTTTCTAGTTCCTCTGCTTCTGAGAGGAATTGGTCAACATATGGGTGGATCCACTCTCTTAAGAGGAACAAACTTACCTCTAAGAGTAAAGAAACTTGTTGTTGTACATAGTGCCTTGCGTCTCATGGATCGCAAGACACCTATGTACAAGGAGAGCCCAACATTGCGGTGGGATGTGGATCCTGAGGATGCAAGGCAGATTGATGAAGATCAGGAGCAACGAGGATTGGTTGATATCTCCTTTGCAGATGCAGATGACGTTGATACAGATACTTCTAGTGAGGAGTGGTTCGCAATTGTTCCTTCGGAGGGCTCTGATAGCGATTTTTGAGTTGTACTTGTCACTTGTCATTTTGGTTATGTAATGTCATTTTGGTTATGAGACATGACATAATATTTCATAGCATATGTAATGTGGGTGTAGTTGTACTCTTCTCATGTTGATTATTGAAGAGTAAGACTAAGACTTGTTTTTAATTTTCAGCTTTACTATTTACTATTTAGTATTTAGTCTTTCATTGTCATGTTGAAGTTTTGAACATTGAATATAATATATATAGTTGTAGCATTTTGGGCCTTGGCTTATGTGATGAATAATTGGATTAATCATTAATGCTTTCAATCTTCAAACTTTCAATTTTAAGTCTTAGTTTATTGAATTATTCATGTTATATTTGTAAAATTAATAAATTATATATATATTTTTATATATTTTTATTAGCCGTCCCCTGCCATCCTCCCGCCGTCAGGAAACCCCGTCCCTACGTCCCAATGTCCCGCCGTCGCGGAGTCTTAGGTAACTATGGTTTGTCACTAGTAAAACTCACCACCTAAATCTTAGACTCAAAAGAGATGGATCAAAATTATGCTTGAGGTGGTTTTTGCCTTCTTGGGAGGAGTTTGGAGAAGGTTTAACATTGTCGAAATCATGTAGTGACCTCCTAATCGTATCTTGGAAATCAAACTAGTTTTTGTTTTTCTTATCAATTCCATGATAACATGTCCGGGAATGAAATCGATTCTCTATTAATTCCTAGTCCCCAACTCTAACAAATATCTCAATTCATATGCTACAATAATTGAAACATACAAGTAGTAAATACCATCTAGTCAAATCACATTGCGAAGAGTAAAACAATAATAGAACGTTCGTTTTATCCCAATTTTTCATTTTAACACAATAAACTGATTTGTAACTCTATATTCATAACTACATTTCACCTAATAATTTAATTGACTCATGATTACTTTCAAAACATCATTTCATAATTATCATTCTCAAATTCGTAAATGCTAGTAATTCATTCATAAAAGTTGACTCATTTCTACTTATAAATCAATCTGCAACTATGGTTTGCAATTGGGTTTTCGATAAAAGTAAGATTCATTCCAAATGTTTTACAACCATTAGCTCTCAGGCTAGAACACAATATACATTACATAATGATTATTACAATCTTTTGCCCATAGTTTGCATACTCGTATTTGGCAGACCCAAAATAAATTGACTCGACAAAAACTCGGCAAGACACGATGAATATTGGGAATATTCGACAACTTTAAAAATAGGCGAATTTCTTTAAAAAACATAAATTTTATGTAAAATTTAGCTATAAAACGTATCAAATGAGTCTGTAAAATGTTGGGGAAGTGTTTTCTATTAGATTTGAATACAAATACAGTACAAATCGCATTATCATGTGAATACAACAGCCAGTTGATAAGTGTTATGAATTTATGATGATTTTCATTGAAAATTATCATCATAAATTGCATACCTATGTGTTGGCCAGATATTTTGCACATAAACCTAGGCAGTCATGGAATAAATTCCTTTCATTTAACGGTGAAGCTCCCGTGTGATGTATTTATTTATTCTACAACTTATTAATTTATATTTTGGGTATTACTTTAATTGCAGGGCTCATGAACCATAGCCAGACAATTCTGCAGCAAGTAAGCAGCTGTGTTTGGGAAAGTTGTGCAGAAAAGAAAAGGGAAGAAGATGTGGAATTATAACAGCAGCGGGAAAAAGACAAGTACTTCGCAATAAGTAGATTGCAGAGCTTATTGCAGCCGTACAGAATAAATAAACACTTTAGAATTGTCACATTTTAAGCAAATGAAAAAGAAATAAATTCATATTCAGACTTTAAGTAACACAAAGTTTACCATAAAAATCCTCATAGAATTTACAACGAGACTTCTCAGACACAAAGTTCTCCAGAAATTCTCCTTCTTATTCAATTCCAGCAAAGTTATACAAAGAACATTCAAGAGTCTCAACACAAAGTTTGAGATCTTTAAATTTTTGCATAAAATTACAATAATTGGTTGCCAAAAATTTCATCATCCTTTGCCCGTAGGCTTCTCTCTCTATTTAAAGCATCTAGAAAGAAGATACAAATATGATAAATTAATTGTGCCTTCGCATGTGCTAGCTACAAAACCGCAAGAAGTTGAGCATTTTCCTCCTCGAATCTCTCTCTGCTTGGCACACATGATATTCGAATGTTCTGATGTGCCACCTATTTATAAGTAATTGACTTTTTCAAACAACTTGAAGTAATGACTTTTAACCAGATTACTTAAGTTTTACAATTAAGCTTAATTACTTTATTGCATTTTCTAGAAAAATTAGTAGAAGAAGTAACAATTCCAATTGAAAACCCTCATCAAAGCTTATACCCTTTTTATCTTTGAAGAAGAAATTTGCCCATACTGCGGTAAAGACCGCTGCTTGAACTGTTATTTTATGTTGGGATTTTTATACCCAACTACCATTTCCAAAATTAGATTTTTTGGATTCCATGATGTAGACGAGGTCAAGAGCTTTTCAGAAAGTCCAAGATCTCGAAAAACGGAGCACTTGAGAAAAAATTATGGCCAATCGGGTTTTCAACCTCCATTACTACTTTCTTTTGTATTTCGGGTTTTAGCAATTGTTTTACTTATTACTTCAATGAAGTAATGAGTTGTTGAAATTTCCTTTGTATTGTGGGATTTAACAACTATTTTACTTATTACTTCAATGAAGTAATGAGTTGTTGAAATTTCCTTTGTATAGGGATTTTTACGCATTACTCTCTTCTTGTTCCTTTTTTGCGGATTTTTGCAACTGCTTTACTTAGTTACTTTTGGAAGTAAAGTAACTTCATTTTTCTGCATTACCCTTTTCTTTTTCCTGCTTTGCGGGTTTTCAGAATCGCTTTACTTAGTTACTTTTACAAGTAATTTTATTTTTCCTCATTACTCTCTTCTTTTTCCTTGTTTGCATGGTGTTTTCAGAATCGTTTTACTTAGTTACTTTTACAAGTAAAGTAACTTCATTTTTCTGCATTACTTTTTTTTTTCATTCTTTCGTAAGGTTTTGAATCGCTTACTTAGTTACTTTTAGAAGTAAAGTAACTTCATTTTTCCGCATTACTTTTTTTTTTCCTTCTTTGCATGGGTTTTTGCAACTACTTTACTTAGTTACTTTTAGAAGTAAAGTAACTTCATTTTTCCGCATTACTCTCTTCTTTTTCCTTCTTTGAAGTTTTTGCAACTGTTTTACTTAGTTACTTTTAGAAGTAAAGTAACTTTATTTTTCCAATTACTCTATTTTTTCCTTCTTTGTGGGTTTTTGCAACTACTTTACTTAGTTACTTTATGAAGTAAAGTAACTCCATTTTTCCGCATTACTTTTTTTTTTGCGGGTTTTGCAATTGCTTTACTTATTTACTTTATGAAGTAAAGTAACTCCATCTTTCCCCATTACTCTCTTCTTTGTTCTTCTTTGTTGGTTTTGCGTGTCAATCGCTTTACTTAGTTTTTACTTAACAAAGTAATTACTTAGTTTTTTTAGAAACTTTAGGACATTTTGGGAAAATAGGTATTCCTCCAACTGCTTCCAAGCACCTTTTGCAACCATCTAGAGAATTATAGAGCAAATTTGCAAAATATTTAAAAGGGGTATCCCAAAATTTCTAAGTGAAATCTTGGGAATACCACTATGCAAGTTATAATTTACAATAATTTACATTTTCCTCTTCCTTGTTCTAGAGGGTTAATATTTTAGATCTTAGCATTGTGGCGTGGCATATGGCTATCATATGGAAATTTTATTGTTTTTTCAGCATTGTTTATGCGTTTTCTTGTCGGACACTGCGTATGAGGAGTTTTAGGCTCAGTTTTGCCGAGTATTTTACCAATACTCGGTAGCACCGAGTCGCAGGGTTTCTTGACGATTATTCGCAAAGTGTAGGATTTTGGCGAGTACTCGCTGAATAGGCATACTATACTTCTACCAACTCGTACGGTATAGGAATATAAGTATAAGAATAAACATTCAATACGTGGTATCAAGATTCCATTGGAGATCATTTGAAGCTACAAAGCGGTACAAGAGGAGTATCATCGAAATGCTTTGCCTCCAACCACATACTTGGTGGACCTTTGCACACCTCTCGAATACACAAGGAGTGGCCCTACCCTTCAACAAAGCAGGTAGATATGAAACCAATGTGGCAAGAGAGCGTGTCATATGTGCAACATTAAGTTGTCATCTACCATGCGATGTCTATGTGACAAGAGTGAATTGGAACAAGATGCATACAATACTCCTAATTAACAAATACTAATGTTGTGCTTGTGGCCACAAGACTAAAGAAAGGTAGGTACCTCCTATCCATTTCTTTTCTAAGCTCTAGGCCACTATAAGGACCTTGGAGTCTATAGTCCGTGCAATTTACACTCATCCCTTATGCACTTAGCAAATGTGAACACCGCCACGTGTTCTCATGTTCACCATGGGCCTCATCAAAGCTAATGCTATATCCAAGTCGCGACCTAACACGCAACACCGACAAAACTCCAACAAGCTATAAACATGTGATGCATCAAATACTAATAGGGTGGTGTCATACCTCGTACTTATGTCCCATACCACCTAAAAGTATATCATGGCCCCTTCACTAAAATGACGTTTCATGACAAAATATGCTATCTAAACTAAACATCTAACACTTCGTGTTTTCTATAACTCGGATGACGAGGAAAGTTTACATCTGTTGTCATAAGCAGAATGACAATACAAATTGGTCAAAAAGATTCAAAATAAGTTTAAGTGATAATAGCACATAATCACAACTTGATATAGGATGAATTACAATCACTTTACATAAGGGGTTTAAATTTTTAGTATGGAGTCGATAATGTTCGTAGTTGAACAAGGTAGTCGGAAGGACAATCGTTAAGTCACTAAACGACTCCGAGAGTGGAGATAGAGAAGAAGAAAAAGTTGATTATAGATGTTTTAAATGTTTTCATCTTATAACTAATCAACCATTATGCATGTATGAGGTCCACGTCTATTGTGGCATCACCTCCATTGGCTAAGATGTCATGATTTTTCAATTGACTTTTCTAAGAAAAAGAAAGAGGTCTCTTAAGAGAAGGTCAAATGGACGATAAATTTAAAGGTTGAAGATAAAAGTGGTCATGCTCGAACCATGAAACTCTATCCTTAGCTCACAATATATTAATAAAACAGCCCCAAAAGTCACGTCAGTAATTTAATTCTAATGCTATAATAATATAGAATTTCCAAAAGTGGTCTCCGATTGTATATAATTATTGTATTAATAAAAAGAGTCCTAAGTTTGTATTGATCAAGAAATTCCAAAATATAGTGAAGAAGCATATCCAACTTAGAATAGTAAGACATGTATTTAGTGATAATTAATAATTAAAATCATGATGGGTTATATTTATGCATCCCAACCTGAATCACTTAAAAACATCAAGCTAAAAAAATAATTTTAAGTATTATTTGACAATTACACATCATAAATATTATTAAATTTAAGTATTATTTTAAAGGGGTTTTAAATTTTTTCAAAATCTTCAAACCTTTTAATATTTTTTAGAAGTCTACGGATCTATTTAAGTTAAATGAGTTTATTAACTAGTTAAACAAATTCCTAAAGCTCTTAAAACATAAAAAGCTAAATATATACAATTAGAATTTGAAGGTAACTTAAATGTAAAACTCATTTCCCTAATCCCACGCGATTATAAAAAAGTTAATACTCAAAAGTCTAAATTTAAAATGAGTATAAAGTTATTCACTTTTTCTTTAATCAACGGTAGTAAAATATTAAGTTTTACCCTTATACCATTTTTGCGAAGCTTAAGAATGCCATGGTTTGGCTTTTGCATAATACTGATTTGTTCAAGTTGCAGGAAACAGATTTGCTTTAATCTTTTAGTCATTTACTCTTTTGTTTGATATTTCACACGATTTTTTTACGCCCTAATATAGGTATGAAAAATAGAGGCACAACTTTATATATTTGAGGCATGATTTGTAACATCTAGGGCTTTTCCATACCCTCGACCTCTTCATGTTTTGTCAATCCACAATACCTTTTTTGGGCTAGTTGGCCGCAGTTTGCTCAAATATTCACTCGAGGCACTAGGGTTTGTGCATAGGTTTATACAGCCTTCGGGGAAAGGATGAGTATTTAAATACAATAGTTAATTTTTAATTTTATTCTTATTTTATTTTATTTAATTTAATTCACTAAGAGTATTTAAATACAATAGTTAATTTTTGATTTGATTTTATTTAATTTTCTTAAAGCCAATAAAACTCGGCTCTGCCCTAAAACACATTTGGATTGTGAATGTTATTTCCACGGCCTTGTTCATGTGCAAGTTTTGAGAGTGAAGGTTTTGACAGGATTTTTATGGCATTCAATAGGCAGCAATTTCTTCTGATCTCACACAGACTTAGATGGCTTCCATACAAATTTGAACCAGTTTTAGATGACAAAAGTTTCGACCCACCTTTAATGGTATCAAGGTCATATAAGGATTCCCATGGTGGCTGCAAGTGGACTTGCTAATTCAGAGATAATGATAGTTCTAATACAGTTGAGGTAACATGAGATCCATTTCTAGAGGAGGAGAGCGCTTTAAACTGAAAATTCCTATTTGCTCAATCAAAAGTTTGGATTGTTGGTAAAGTCTGCAAGGGCAATTAATAAAACCCGAGACATTAGAAGAAAAATAACTTAAAAGGTATTAGTGATTGTGAGAGGCAGGGAGGAAAAGATAATGAAATCCACTGAGGATCTTGCAGTGTTGGCAAGAGAAAAGTAACATGTTTTTGTCCTTGATCAGAGGCAATGAATTGCTGCGTGGCATTGTTGATCAAGACAAAAGTATTCATTACTTGAGATGAAATGGTTGTATTGATTTGTTGATTGGTCTCATGAGGGTTGAACTCTATTGAAGGGCAACTTTACTGAAAGACAAGTTCCCCCATGTTTGTTTTGGCATTTTATCTTGATTAGGATCTTCTCCATCTCCGTCGGTTCTTGTTGCAGTTGCTTTGAGAGAGGCAGAGTTGGGAGCATTAGTGTGAGAAACTTTTGATGTATGTTTTGTCGGTGCTCTTGGAGTCCTCAAACGCTTAGATTCATTAGACCCTCTTGAGGTAGTGAATTCTGCCAATTTCTTATTAAATCCATTTGATGACTGATCAATGACTGCTCTAGTAGAGGTTTCCAAGTCGACAACTTCTTGAATGGACTAGTTTATTGGAGGCAATGACATTGATATATATAATAATTTCATTTGTGTATGAAGGCTCTACAAGATCACTACCATTATCAATCATACCTGCAGGAACCCAATCTCTTCTGAATGCCGAAATCTGTTTTAGACTCATTCTTTCATAATCCCTCCAGCGTACTTCAAAGTCATCTGCACGGTCAGCCTAGTAGTCTTCAATGGTTGACTTGTGCATGTAAGCAAAAGAACCTAGGTAACTCTCCACGAAGCCTTACTGATGATACTTCACGAGTCAATAAACTCCTTTCCAATACTAATGATGTTCATCATTAGGAACGTTCTAGGGTGAAAATCTCTTGATTGTCTTGTTACACCCACTACT
The DNA here is from genome assembly GCA_018340775.1 of Taxus wallichiana var. yunnanensis. Lineage (NCBI taxonomy): Eukaryota > Viridiplantae > Streptophyta > Pinopsida > Cupressales > Taxaceae > Taxus > Taxus wallichiana. Next base: position 936,043,039 of record CM031242.1, read on the forward strand.
GTGTTTAGTAGAGTAATCATATTTGACAAGTCATCTTTGAAGTCTGACCTATGAGAGGTTTTTAGCTTTGACTTTCTGTTTCTCTTATGTTTTAACCGTGTCTCATTGATTTGTTTGAGGCATAAGGCAGGGTTTTGGTCCCAAAAGGCTTGCCCAATTGGTTCGCTTGTATATTCATCCAAGGAGTCACCATCAAGTTTGGTAATCAGAACATCATGAGCTATCTGTACTTCTCATTTCTCTTCATCGTAGTACGTAGCATGAGCAAGCACCAGGTCTGTGCATTGCATCAAAACTGAGAAGCCAATTGCACTTAGGAGTTTGCTATCAAATATGTGTTGGATCAAACCTTAACAATTTGCTGCATTAACCATCTCTTTGAATTTTCCAATTCAACGTGACAAATGGTGTTCACATATAATAATAGAATAATTTGAACAACATGCAAAATATAATGAAGATCAACACAACACGAGGTATTTTTGGGCCTAGATGCCCTAATATTCTTCAGAAATAGATTGAATACCCTTGAGGTAGGGAAACACCATAGAATACTCCTTTAAAAGGAGTAATTCCACAAGATCTCCAAATATGTGAATGCCAATTTGAGGGGGATACCTCCAATATCCTTCTACCATATAGAAGACTTCCACATACTTCACATCCATCATATTTATATTCATCTTTTTACATAGATGTACATTACTCATATTGGTGAGTCAAAATTAATGTCAATGTAGGTTACTTATCACTCAATATAACTAATTCCACAAGTTACCTATTCGACCCAATAAATTATAACGAAGGGGATGTTTGCCATATGTTGGGATCTCCATTAACCTATATACATTATGTCATATCCCAAGGTACATAACATGCCATCCTCGACACGTTTCGTCCCGAAACATGAGAAGAAACCAAGTAATGAGTGTGCTTCAAATCATCACACACTTGTTGCCGTGCTCAATCATCCAACCACTCATATGTGATTTTGGTGAGTGATATCTCTTTGAACGTGGTTGCATAATCTATTGCGCTATTCTAATTCCATCCATAATCATGGTCATTCTTTCTTGGTGTTTCGTAGCCATTGTGATTACTCCAATGATTATGTGTTCCATAATTGTGGCTCCTTTGATTCTATATATAGTTGTAGTGATTGTTCCTTTGATTCCCTATATAGCCATATTGGTTTCTTTGACGTGCCGTAACATGCCTCCATGATTGTTGCCCCTCATGATGATGTGGTGTCAATATGCCCCAACCTTTCTATTATTTGACCTTATCAACCTTTTTCTTGGCTTTCCCTACCCCTTTATTTTCTAGTTGCCTTTATCTCTTGAGTAGATGAATTGTTTTTTTTTCATATTCTTCTTGTTCTTCTTATGAATCTTCTTTATGCTTTTCTCCACCATATTCAAATTCATTCTCATGCTCTGCCATGAACTTCCTTTGTTCCTCGCTAAGTGTGATATCTTGCAAGATGAACTTCTTTCTCTTGTACCAAAACTTCATGAACTTCTTCTGCACATTAATATCGATTGTTCCCAAAGTCTCAAACCAAGGATATCCAAGAACAATCTGAATGCAAAACATATTTTTCCATAAAGAGCTTCAGATCTTCAAAACTTCAATTTGCTTACCATCCGCTTGAGCTTCCTTGATATTCCTTGCGTGAACATGTAGATGAGCTACATCAATGTTGATGAAATTATATTTGCTGTTAGGGTTTGTGAACACAATTCTCTTCTTCTTTTGAGTGCTTCTGTGAAATTCGAATATTAAAGTTGTTTCCTTTGGAGCTACACAGTTCACACCGTTATCCTCCATCTCTACTTCATCATGATCCTTTATCTTCATCATCATCATTATGCTCCTTTTCTTCTTTATAATCTGCATCCTCTTCCTCCTCATCATCAGTACCAACATAATCATTATTTGCTTCCTCTTCCAATTTTGGCCTTTCTAATACTTACCCAGAGTATTCTCTTTATCTTAGACTGCATTTTGCATATTTTGCACCGTCTCTTGCATATCTCTCACCAAATATATGAAATATTCTCGATCCATTATTCAAATAATTACTAGGGTTTCATGGACAATAGTATCCCCGGGATTTCATTACCTACTCCCAACTTGAGAATAAAAACATGTAACAAGTAGACTTGAATCTCCTTTGACCAAACTTTGATTGGATGGTTTCAGGGTGATGTTATGTTTGTTCGACATCATAAAACATAGAGTGTACCCCAACTAATTTTTTGCAGGCTTTTGAAAATGTAAAGAAATCACAAAAATTCAAAGATTCTAATCTGTGAAAACCCCTTAAATCGCAATAACTCCCTCAAAATGAATCACAGAAGGCTGAAATTTGGACTGCAGTTTCCCTGAATAATATCCCAACTTCAATAAAACAATTGCAAATAAAATTGCAACGGTTTGTGAGATATATACAAATCTTTACAATCACGTTTTCAACCCAATTGTTGCCCAAATTGAAGCTTGGATACCACTTGTAATGAAATTACTTGGATAGATAAGTAGAATAACATCAATATGCCACTAAATGATGGAAATAAGAACAGAATATTTAAATATATATGAGTTAGCCCCTTTGAGGGAACACCTCCAATATCCTTCTACCTAGTAAAACTCTTCACACACTTCACATCCGTCATAACGATAATCATCTCCTTTATAGACATGCATTACTCTTATTGGGTGAGTAACACTTAATCCCAATGTATGCCAACTCATTATTCAATATAACTAATTCCACAAGTTACCTATTTTACCCAATATATTATAACGATATTACGAAGAAGCTCTGTGTGCCACATGTTGATATCTCCATCAACTCATATACATTATAATATCATATCCCTAGGTACTTAGCAACTTGGGAGTCCGTTATCAAATACGTGTTGGACCAAACAAGAAAGATTTGTTGCATTGAGCTTTTCTTTGAAATATCTAAATCGACATGACCAACGACATGCTCTCCAATCTTGGGAATGTAAGTCTCAAGGGTCGAAATGGGTTTAAATCCCATATATTTGAACTTCTTTGCTCGAGTGGAGGATTTGAAGGCAACTTTGGTGGGGATTTGTAGGTTTTGGTATGAATGATCGTGAGGGAGGAAATGTTAGGCCACAATGGTCATCATAATGCAAAAATACCCAATATCACGGAGCAAGAAAAAGTCAGGCAGAACTTTTGGGTGTTCACGATGCCTCAAAAAATGCACTTAGTGATTTGGGGGAAATAACTTAGTCCAGAAACTTGAAGGGAGGATGGGAAATGAAGAGCAGCAGCAGAGGAACCCACTAGATACGATTTTATGACTTTGGAAAAGTTCTTTTGCACTGAATTAGAGTTTGGGAGAGAACATTACTGCAAATCATAAAATGAGGAAACATGGATGGCAACGTTCGCAAGCTTCGAGACGACGAGGGGTGATTCTTGGAAATGTGCGAGTGGACGGTAATAGCGAAAAGTCTTTGGAGGAGAAGCTAATAGGGAGAAGTGCTTTTGTGAAAATGAAGTGGGCGAAGAATGCTATAAATAGAGGGGATTTTAAAACTCGCTGGTGTAGGCAATAAGTAGCATGAAATGTGGTTAAAATAACATCTAGCGCGCTCTACACAATTTGCGCGTCGCCCTTGCTTGCTACATACACTTGTCGAGATCTTTGGCGTGTCTAGCTTGCTTTTCAACTATTTCCACAACTTGTCCAAACTCGTGTCTCACTCGCCTCGGTTCCATGTCGTCATGTCAACATCTCATGTGCCCCAAGGCAGTTCCTGAACCTTTACAAAACATGCTTTATGCACCTCAACCTCATTCCTTAATGTTTAACGCATATAGCACGTGCCATGTGCCCAAAGGGTTGTTCTTGCACTCCTCCAAAAATGCACCCTGGTTTTGCGCAAAAAAAAACCCAAAATCAGACCTTGTGTTTTTAGGCAAAGAGAAACTTTAGCACAAAGGCTAAGTTGGGATCAAAATTCCAAAATTTTGATCGATCAAAAATTTGGAATTTTGACTAAGTATTTTGGTACAACAAGCTATTTTCAAACGTTCATGTGTACAATAGGGGAGGCTCCTTATTAATTATAGCTTTTCACGTGTGTGTCGGGTGTGTCAAGATATTTGATTATTCCTACAATCTATGTCAAGAAAAAGGAAATGAGTTTGTATGGACAACCAAAGGCTGAAGCTATTTGGTTGAGAGATTGAATATCCAACCTCTGGATGGGCTGAAGTAAAGATGGTTTGTGGAAGGATTTTTGCCTTGTTACAAGACTAGCATTGGGGGAGATATAAGTGCAACTTATTGGGTGGATGAATTTTGAAGGCACTATAACTACTCTTCTTCCTTTATTTGTAAATAAACAAAAGGATTAAGAGACATTTTTATGAACCGCTACAATGAGAGTGGTGGAGCGAAACAAAGGTGGTGGAGGCACCACACTCTAGAGACAATTGTAAAAGTTAGACCCCGTCATTCAATCCTCCCAATGTCAATAGTTTCTTTCAAAGAATGTAGGGGTGCAAACTTGCAAATCAACATGATTTTAGGTTGACAAGGGATGAAGATAAAAATCAAGGCATAATTGGTTGTGACAATGTAAGTGCCCAACACGTGCATAATTAGTGAAGAAATACACTTTTTTTTTGTTAAATTTGACAACATATCAAATGCGGATAAAGGAAAAAAATATAAGACAAAAATATTGAAAAGTCAATTTAACATAAAGCCCAACTACATATTTCAAACACTTTTTCTTCAGAAACACCTATTGAGGAGTATCTTTACTTATGAAAATGACTTCACTATGGTATAATAATGAAAGCAAATTTATCATACTCATTAACAAATGAAAAATCAATTCATATTCACAATGTTATAAAGCAACATAAACTATTTCCAACACTTGCATGGTAAGCACAATTAGAGTAAACAATAGAACATCAAGGTTTGCACAACCCCGCCAATACATTAAAAATAGAAAAAAATGTTTTATAAAAAAATTGTCAAATATGAACATGGTTTGAAAAAGTTTCTTCTTTTCCCCGTTTAGGTTAGTAATCACATCTATATCTTATTTAGGTTAGCAATAAACCTCAAAGAATCAATATATCTGCTAAGGAATAGTATTATACTAAGACTGCAATGTTGAATTTTAGTATTAGCTACAAAATATGTGTATCAAATTATGATGCTCTAGATATTTATCACAATATCATAAAAAACAAATATACTTTCCCAAAAATAGCTTAAGTCATTTGCTAGCACAACTGACATAAACTTGTAGTTAACTCGATGAACCTAAAATGCTTTCTTACGAGAAATCACACATATTTGAAATTTTAAACTCAATAAACTTGAAATGCTTTCTAATAAAAAATCACACATGCATTTGAGATTTTAACAACATGAACAAAATTTTACACAATCGTATCCCTATAGAAATGATAAAAATCTCTGCCAAATCAAAGGGTTCCCAAGAATTCTCCTTAGCTCACAACATTGATGAAAATGTGCAACTAACATTCATCAGCCTTGTCGCATCAGTCAACCATTACGACATAAGAGTCAGTTTAATATCTACTCCAACATAGAGAAATTTGGGGATATAAAAACTCACAAAATCCCCCAAATCCTAAATCCCAAAAATCCCATTTCAGTTTCAAAAACCCTAAAAAACACAATTTCAGGAAAACGAGTAACACATTGTGTAGAGGGGTGATCTATACCTTTCAATTTAATGATGTGTGGTTTGTATGCTTTGTCGATTAAAACATCCTAAAATTGTAGATAGAACGCAAGAGCCCAACACATATTCAAATGGAAGGCAAGCTAACAAGTAGCATAACATGGCACTTTGTCGAAGGAAAAGAAAATGACCATGCAAGTATTTTTACAGGAAAAGGCAACAGGCTAACTAAAATGCTTCTTATATATATCAACATCTTACCATTGCAAGGGTCAGACAAGATGTGCTTCCCTTTTCAGCCAAGGTCACCTGCATCGTTCATCCTATTTCGTTCTTTGTACATGTCCTATGTCCTCACTCAATCTTATTGTTCTTATTACTCCCTGCCCACGGAAAAAGAGTCTAATATTGATTACAATTTAACTTATAACGAACTGGGATGAAGCAATGCAAAGGTTAGATCAAATCAATTTTGATATAAAAATATTCAACGAGGAGTAACTAAGGGAAAAATGATTTTTCATTTAATTCAAATTTAGATGAACATGGCATCTAATATGAGAAGTATTTTCCTTAAGGAACTAAAATGGAGTATTATGAAAGTTAGTTGAAATAAAATTTGTTGTGGAAATATGCAATAAACAATAAGGAAGGGAATTAAAAACAAGATTTTCATCTACCTCTGAAAGAAAGTATAAGGAGCTTAATAGTTGAAATAAAATTTGTTGTGGAAATATGCAGTAAACAATAAGGGCTTAGATTTTCATATACCTCTAAAAGAAAGTATAAGGAGTTTAATACCTGAAATAAGACAGAATTTGTAAAAGGTTACATCAACTAAAACATCATATTGAAAAATGTTCAAAATAGAATAGCGAAGGGCGAGAGTTTAAAAGATTCTTGATTACATTCTACATGAAGCACAAACGGCCTATACCGAAGCTTTTATGAAACTGCGACGACACAATTCAAAGGTCAGATAACTAAAAGAGAGCAGCACCAAGGTTAAATATAATAGAACTTCATATGAAAAATATGATCAAGAGAAATACGAAAAAGGATAGATCCAAGGGAAGTATAAAACTAATATCTTAAGCAACACATTAACCAGTAATAGCAACCAGATATTTCATTAATAAACACCAAAAAAACATTCATAGAAATAAACTCGAACTATACACACACCACATGATCAGTTCTGTAAGGTTGGGTCCCTTTGAAACCAAGTTCTTTCAATTTTTCAGGAACGAATATTTTTTTCACATCCAGCTTTTTTTTTTCTGTGCTTGTTCCCAAGTCTGTATGAAGCAATCAGGCGAAGTCAAATATCATAGAAGGAATTCATTTAATTAAGAAAACCATGGATTGGATAAAATATTCAAAGTACCAAATACAGGTACTTTCCAGATTTAAACATGTATTGAGCATTTGGTGGAGGAAAAAGAGTTATTCCTCTTCCTCCATAGTGAAAAGTTGGCAATTATGTCTGGACAACTATTACATCCGCCAAGCACCTTCGAGTATGTGTTGACTGCCACACTGCAAACAAGTTCATCTCCAAAAGTGTTACAAGAAAATTGTTGTGAGAGAGGAAAACTCGTTCCATCATGACAAACAAGGACAATTTTATTGCTGACACTTTAACACTGTAAGTGTCAGACCTACAGCGATAAGAAGGGACGATGTCTTGCTTATCCTTAGGCGTGAACAGTAGACACACATAGAACCTGTGAACCAGAAAATGTCAAGTATTCACTCTCATGTTTTGAGATTTTAATTAAAAAAGGTAGGTGTGAGAGCGCTCATCTCCTAACATGGGCCTTCCCTACACAGGGTAAATGCACAGGATGTAAAAATAATCTCTCATTTATAAGGGCAGGAGAGGATGTGCTTCCTGCATCCCTTTTTAGCCAAGGTTTCCTGCACACTCAAATAGCAAGGCATTTCATTTAGGGCCAGGGCTGCCTGAAAACACAAACCTAAAACCACAAAATTTATGGATATGGAGAATCTAACGCCAAAGGAAAATCTGGCGCTCCAAGGGAAAACCAAACACACATGCATTGATTTGACAAGTGACAACACACGATAAGCTTTCAGGGAACACCACACCAACAGAGCACTGCCTCGGGTTAAACTGCAACACGCCATCTGAAAGACTTCGAAGCTGAAAAACCAACAGAGTTCGGTGGGTTCATCCCACTTAGAAATGACTCTCAGCGTAAATATATGGATAGGAGGCGTAAATATATGGATAGGAAGTCGAAATATTTAGCACAAGGCACTGCAAAAACTGCTTTAAGGTGGAATGGAACCTAGGACCTAAATTATCTAATTGGAGGCTTTAAAAATATAAAATTTGATTAAACGGAGAAAATGGAACTAATGGGCAGAGATAAATCTATGCTAACCTCCAATCGACAGACTAATTGAACATTACAATTAAAAGATACATTGAAATGACAGGGTGTAGAGGTAAATATATAATGAAAATATTAAACATAACTACTCCGCTGCTCAATTGCTCAGCCGCCGCGCAGGTTCTCTCTGATTTCATCTGGAATGACTTTGCCAAACTTTGGTTTGGAATGGCGGGATTGGAGGTGAAAGTAGCCAAAGGAATTACAGAGTCACCTGGAGCTTGACTGTTAAGAGCGACTATCACAGAAGCAGCTGTGTTTCCTATGTTGTGAACAAAGTGAATGATACCCCTGGGAAACACGAACGCATCCCTGTTTTGATCTCCGCAGAGAAAAGCTTGTTGGTGGTGTCGACGAAGCCAACGTTGAGAGTCCCTTCCAAGACGAAGATAATTTCAGAGGCTCTTGGGTGGGTATGCAGAGGAAGCACTGCTCCCACCGCCAGATCCACACGGGCCATTATTAATCCCAATGTGTTAATTATGACAAGGAGGAACTGAGTTCTTGTGGCTAGCTAACTCATTACGTGTTAAAATATAGAGCATTATATAGTATATAATGCAGTTATGTAGTTGTTCGGTTGGTAACTGTTCAACCAATTTGTAACCACCTCTTCACATATAAATAAACCTCTGCCTGTGTCATTTGAGCAGTGCAGTTTGCCTTCTCTGTATTCTTTCTTCTCTTTGCATATGCTAACATTGGTATCAGAGCGATTTGCCTGAGGAAGCCCTTGAAGGGTACGGGAGATTGACACAAAATTCGAGGAAGCCCTAACAGGGCACGAATTGGAGGGAGGTTAGGGCATTTGAGGGAAAGAAAACTGATCTTCGAGTTGCTGCTTCGACAACAAAGACTTTTATTCCTGTTCGCTGTTGTTATCCTGTTCGTTTAGGAGAACTTGTGGGTAGTTCGAAGCAGTTTGAAGGCAACCAAGAGAAATTGTGGGTAGTTCGAAGGCAACCAGTCGAGACTGTCTTTTTGGAGGGCAAAAGACACGTGAACCTATTGTGTGAAAGGAAAACGTGGTTCGTGGCTACCCTGGCTGGCACTGAAAACATGGTACGTGGGTTCTTGGCTGTAGCAAACACTCGCCGCAAAACCCGGTCATCTCGAAGGAGTTCATGGCTATAAACCGGTTCGTGGCTGTCGATTGAAGGAATTCGTGATCCAGTTTGTGGTTGTAAGTGCCATAAATCGTGGGGTAGAAAGGATACGAATCCAGTCGCAAATGCAAAATCCCAAGTCGTGTGGAGGAAAACTGAATACATTTGGGCATAAGCAAAGTCGTGAGGACAAGATATAATATTATTTGGGCATATTAATATTCATTTTTTCCAACAAAGGTATTCATCTTGCTTTTGAATAGTCAATTTCGGAGGAATAAGTAATAATATTTTTTAATACAAGCAAATATAGTTGGAGGGGTGATTTGCCTAATTTAATATTATTTGTTGGAAAAGGTAATATTGTTTTATTAAGTGTGGGCAAAATTTTATTTTATTATCTCCGTTATTTTGGAATAATAACATGGCAAATATTTCACACTTGACTTTGCCGGAGACACAAAAATTAACGGGCACTAATTTTAATGTATGGAGTCATAAGATTTTAACGCTATGGAGTTTCGTGATTGTGATAAAATAATCACGGGTAGTGAAAGTCGACCAACGACTAACTTCACGGATTATGACAAACATCATAAGGAAGCGTTATTGCTTCTCAAGTTGTCGGTGTCAGATGATATGATATCGGAAGTGCGGAATGCCATTGTGGCATGTACGTTGTGGACCATCACGAAGGATAAATATCGACGTCGAAAAGAGTCAGTTTTATACCTGAAGAATATGCTCTTTTCCGTAAAGTTACAAGAAGGTGGATCGTTGTTTGAGCACCTACTTCGGATGAAAGACCTCCGAGACTAGTTATCTTCCATCAACAAAAAGGTGGATGACGATGATATGGTGGCTCTGGTTTTGAACAACTTACCTTCTTCGTATGAGTCATTTGTGGAGGCACTCCATTTAATGGCTGAAAGTCAAACACTCATGTTTGACAAGGTGAGTTCCTACCTGTTGCAAAAGGAGCGGAGACAACTTCAGGCAAAATCTAATTGTGACCATTCAGAGAGTGCTCTTATCACTTAGTCAAAGGGAAAGTGGAAACGTCAATCTGGTGAGTCTTCCACTCGGTATCAGGTCACATGCTATTACTGTCACAAGGTTGGGCACCTCAAGAAGGATTGTCGGAAGCGGAAGTATGATCTTTCGCAGCAGAACAAAAAGCCATGTGATGAGGAACATGTGGCAACAGTTGCAGAAGAACGAGATTCGGATGACAGCATGCTCTTTATTGTCTTACGACATCATGCTCGAATGACAGTGGTACCAGTTGTTGGATCATTGACTCTGGTGCGTCTGCACACTTTTCATGTCGTAGGGACTGGTATGTTTCATTTATTGCAAATATTTGTTTTGAATCAATAGTGCTAGCTGATGGAGAATCACTTGCAGTAGAAGGGATAGGAGATATATGCATTGTATTGAATAATGCTCATAAATTGTTGGTACGGAATGTTAGATATGTACCTTCTTTACAAAAGAATCTTCTATCTATTCGTCAATTGACTGAAAATCCCAATATTTCTATGGATTTCTGTGGAAAGAAGTGTGTTGTCTTTGATGTCAAATAGAGACGGATAATTGCCCTTGGTATTGGGGAAGGTGGTCAGTATCGGCTTGTTGATCCGGCTACGATCAACATGAATGCACGTGTGGAGGACAGCTCCACCATTCAGGATGTGCAGGAGGCTGCAATGCCTTGGGAGGAAGCCATTCCTCACAAATCTGTTGACTTGGATACAATCAACCTACATGCACCTATTGTGGCGGGAAGTATCCACTATACTAGATGTGCGGGAGGCGGACATGCCTCGGGAGGATGGATTTCCTCATTCTAAAGAATAGTTTGTTGTGGACAGAGAGTCCACTATTCCAAATGCATTGACGGTGCATGGTGAGATGGCATGCCCAGCCACTCACTCAGAGGTCCTTGCTCGAAGGACAGTAGAGCATGAACAGTTTGCTCATTGTGTTGTGAAGGATCTTTCCCAACAGAGGGGGATAGATGAGCAAATTGATGAGCAGTTGATTCTCATTCCTACCACTGCTGAAACGAAGACTACCGCTGAGATAGAGACCACTTGCTGAGACGAAGATGGTTATTTCTCCTACCGAGACGAAGATGGTTATTTCTCCTACTATTGCGGGGTTGGTTCTAACTCCTCTTTCGCACGAGATGGTCACATTTCTCTTATTGAGAAAGATGGTGTTGCAAGGACATGATCGAGGTGACTTCGATTGTAGGATAACTGAGTCTCTGTATAGACTCCAACAGGCTACACAAGCCTGGAACAGATTTTTCAATCCACTTCTCCAAGGTTCTGATTTCAGCACTGGAGATGGGGCTGACACTCTCAGCCATTGGTGATTCATCACTGGTCAATGAATCACGTAACAGAGAACCAGTGGACCACTTGCCATATCCTTTGTTCATGGGACCAAATTTTTGTTTTGCGGTTCTTCTTCATTCGACAATTGCAACACAATCATGGACTGATGATTTTGAAGTACAACCTATGGCACAGTCTATAGATGTAATGACTAAACATGTGGGCTTTAGGAAATTTGTAAAATTTTGGGACAAACTTGGTATTGTTTCCGGTTTAGTCATTAAGAGGGGGTGTTAAAATATAGAGCATTATATAGTATATAATGCAGTTATGTAGTTGTTCGGTTGGTAACTGTTCAACCAATCTGTAACCACCTCTTCACATATAAATAAACCTCTGCCTGTGTCATTTGAGCAGTGCAGTTTGCCTTCTCTGTATTCTTTCTTCTCTTTGCATATTTTAACATTACGGATGGATTTTCTGATGTATTTCCTGGACTGTTCCGCGTAAATGTGGTGAACCTCTGTTCAGTGTACCCGCCATGGATGACAGAAGGGCATGTCAGAAAAACAAATGGCTTAGATCTATTTGATCAACGTCTCAGTACCAAAGTCAAACTGTTCAAATATCTTGTGTGTGTCAAAGTTCGGTGGGTTCATCTCACTTAAGGAACGCCTATCGGCGTAAAAATAAGTAGAAGCTGTCCCATCAATTACATATGACAAAGCAGTAAAATAAAGTTATAAACATAGAAATTGAACGCAAAACAGCATTGAGTACAAATGGTTATTGTGATGATGTATAACTACTCTTGCTCACTTGTTGCATGGGAAAAAACATGTTGAACATATTTAAAGAATTGGAGGTTGACTAAGCGAAATCCTTTGAGGGTCATGTTGCAGGACTTACAACATGGAAGGCCATAGTGAATTTGAATGCTCCAAGCCAACTAATATGGACACTGAGATATGACAAGAGAAGCTGGATGAATGCTCATGAATAACACAGGCACAGGTGGATGATACAAAGCCTTGACATGGAAGGCCATAGTGAATGTGAATGCTCCAAGCCAATTAATATACACTGAGATTTGATGACAAGACAACCTGGATGAATGCCCATAAATAACACAGGCACATGCATATGATACAAAGCCCCAACTGAATAATAGATAGAATTTTTTTGTTGACTTTAGTGGCACATCAATGAACATGCTGAAAATGCAGGCAATAGAGACACTTTGTGTGAGATTGTTTAGATAAGACCCAAGGAACAAAGCAGTGAAAATAGCACAGACCAAGAGACCATATATGACTGTGAACCGAAGCTATAGGGTGATTATCCAGCCAAAAGATATGTGACAAAAATTGGGGAATTTTTCCTTTGTCCGCAAGAGTTTAGATTGGGGTTTGCAAACCTGACATGGTTGGATCCTTTATTGACACTAATGGCACAACTGTTTTGGTTGGGAGGAGAGACGGTTCTTTCTGATTCATGGCGATTTCCATGGCAAAACCAGTGCCAGCTTAGGACTCTATCAAAACAGAATGAAGAGTCTGCATTGACTAATTTAAAAAGTCTAATTCAACTTTTGGTATTATGGTGAAGATGGATTCTAATGTGCAGAAGGCCATGAAAATAAGCTAACAGAACTTAGACAGATTTTTATACACAGGGCTCTCTTCCATTGAGTTCCCTATATTGTTCTTTCATTGAACTTTGCACAGCATCAGTTGAGCAATGATACTCCTTGGATATAGACCAGGTAATTAATCGTAAACAATCAGTGCTCCAATTTATATTGACAACTATCTAGATTATTGAGATGTCATAAGCAGCTGAGACAAGATATATCTTCAAATTCTTGATTGTGAGGAATCTTTTAGATGTTGCACATGTTGTTGGCCATGGTCTTGAATCTTTGATCAAGTATTTGGTGGTTCAGAGGCATTTAGTATAGAGGGGGAATCATTGATGAGGATTTGTCTTTTTGAGCTTCTCCGAGCCTATAGTATATTTGATCTGGAAAGCAGACACAAGGTCGTGTTTGGGAGATGTATAGGAGGATATGATCACCACGATTGAATCATGTGAAGACGTAAATAAAAGGAGAATTGGGTCAGAAAAATTAATATTGAGCAATGTATAAGACATGTTAAAGCAGTAATTTTTGAAATATTAAAACAAGTTGAAGAACTGCAATGACACATTTTGTACAATTTCTGGATCTGGAGTATCATGCTGATGAGTTTATTAGTACCACCAGTGGGAAGAGGAAGGTTCTTCACAACAGCATGCCCACGAGAGTGAATGCAGACATCAAGAAAATGGCCCAAATTCACTTGTTTGAAGCAAGTTTGCCAACATCATTGGTCTCGTGTATCTTACGGCTACAGAATTTGTTGATACCACTGCCACTCATGACAGGGTAGTGTTACCACCAATACGGCAGTGTGTCATTCATTGTTCTGGAGCAGAGGACTCAATGAGAGTTGCCACTTGTTTTTTTTTCAATAGTTTACTTTTTAAGAATTTGAGGATAGCTAGAGCACCTACAACTTTATCTGGACAAGATTGATAAGTGTTCATCATGGTAACCATTTTTTGGCTATGGTAGGCCAATGAATGAAGTGTCTTCTACAAAGTTTTCATATATGCTTGTGAACCTTACGAGACTTCTAGTTAGAATATTCATTCATTCTAATATCAGCCCCTTCTCTCAAAAAGATTGACAGTGTTTATCACGGTAACCATTTTTGGCTATGGTAAGCCAATGAATGAAGTGTCTTCTACAAAGTTTTCGAATATGCTTGTGAACTTTCTGAGATTAGTTAGAAGATTCATGATCTCATTGAGTTTGATCGATCCTTCTCGATTTGTTTGGCATATGGCCAAATTGCTCATATTGGCCAAAGTACATTTGTCTTAATCCTCGATGTAATCACCTTCTGCTCACAATGTTCTAAGAGAATTTATTTGTTTGTTATGTACGCTGTATGTTTTCAATTGCACGGTGTATGTAATTTTACCTTTTCAAAATTAATTAATTCTAGATACCGAAGCCTATTCTTATTATTTTCCGTAGGCTAAGAGGAAATTAAAGAGGGAATAAATTAATTTAAGTGGTCCAAGGGTACTTTTATATTTTAATTGGAAAAATGACACTTAAATTATATTTTTAATCCAAAAAGCAGAAATAGAATAAAATAATAATAGAATGATGAACTTCTATTATGGGGCGCTAAAGATAGAATAATAATTAAATAAAGCATTCTATTATGGGGTGCCAAAGATAGAATGCATTGCATGAGCATCAAGATCCTATTTTTAGGATGGAGAGAGGATAAAACAATTTTATATTGTTTATTCCTATTTTTAAGAGGGGGCACCAACTTTGGAGAAGGCCTTGGAAGTTATAAAGACAGATTTGGGGTTTATTATTACATTTTTCTTAGAAATTTATTAACTACTTCATTGTCTGCAAGTAGCTTCTGCTTTTGCATCAGTAATAGAGGACAAAAACCCTCATTTACACACAAATTTGAGGATGGAAACCCTCATATCTAAGCTTGGCAATTCCATCCAGGGGTTGCAGTGATCATTCAGAGTGCAAATATTCATCCAGTTCAGCTAGGGCATCATATTCAGGGCTGTTTTAGCATCTAGAACAACTACAGCTAGGACGTCCCCCTTTGGGAACAAAATACAGTGTTGGCGCCATGTTTGGGGGCAGATTTCAGTCAAATCAGTTTGCATGCTTTTATCTTATGTTCATCTTTCCATTTGGTTCAACAGTTGTAAAAAAATAATTGTATTCAGACATTCTGGTATTTTCATTAAAGCTGATTTGAAATAAATAAATAAAAGTTTGTTTTTCTACATATCGGGGTTTGCTGTTTTTATAAAAATTTCAGTTTATTGCCGCTTTCATAAAAGTTCAAATTCTAATATTGCTGCCTTAGGGTTTGATAAAATATTCAAATTTGTTAAAAATTATTTATCAAATATATTACGGTGTATAAATATATTTTAATTCTATGAATTAATAAATTTTAAAGATTTTTTTGAAATATTTATGTATGTGGATATGTACTAATACAAATATACTAAATAAATTTATTTGAAAAATGTCGAGAGATATCAATCTCAAGGCACCTATCTTATTACATACCATATTGATTAATAATTCCATTATTTTTTCTATGAATTATCTATCGACTAATGATAGATGGCCTCAATCTATCTGCACCATGGTGTCGGGCTTGAATTTTTGGTAAAAAAGGGCTTCAAACTCCATTGTGTTGCTAACCTATTGTGATTTTTCAATTGACTTCTAGTAAAAAGAAAAAACTTCTGATGCCATAAGTTTGGAAGTTCCTATGACAGTCAAATGGACATCAAATTTAAGGTTGTCTAGTAATTGTTAACATCTCATGGGCATTACAGTCCACCACTACAACCTGCACTCTCAACCCCGACTGCAATTGTAGGACGCCTCTTGGCACAATAAAAGACGAGTTCTTGCTTCCAAAAGTTTTAATGTGTCATTTTTCAATCTCAACCATTTCAAAAGCTATAGTTCCTGTAAATAATTTCTTATTAGCAAAAATAGAATATGTGAAAGGGGATGCCTTATATGTGAATCAATTCCCCTTATTGCCATTACATGTTTAGTAATTTTGCAGCTTAGTTTGTGGATGATTGACTTGAGGGGATGATCTTATGCAGGCATGGTTGACTCTCTCACGAGCCCAGCTAAATTTTGGAGAGCCAGAGCTTTCTATCCAAAGCTCTAAGAAAGCATTAGAACTGCAGGTATCATCGAAACTAGATTATCTAATCCAGCAATGCTTTTTGATTTTATATATATTAGACTACTGATGCCTGATTGTGGTCTTTGGTGTCTTGCTTTTATGTAGCCAAATTTCAAGGATGCTCTGGTTGATATGGAAGTTGCAATGCATCTCACGGCTAATAAGCGGACGACTTAAACAGGCAGATGTAAAAGTAGCTGAATATCGTTATCCTGTTGGTGAAAACAGGCCTTCCAATTCACATGATTCAGAAACTAGTGTATCACCTAAATCTACTGGAACAAATTCTCCAGAATCAGCCGAGAAAACATCATACACAGCAAATGAGGGTGTCTTAAAGATGTGGAGGAAAGCTTAGTGAAAACAAGCTGTCAAAATCAAGGAGGAGATGCCATTAATATAGATAATTGATGTTGAGGGCCACCCAATGGAAGTGTAGAAATTCTCGAGTGTAAATATGTTATCACTGCTATTGTGCGCTGTTGGGAGCAAGACCTTGTTGACAGTTGATATTATAGTATTTTTCTTTGTAATCCATTATTGTTGCATTTAGTAGAAGTGGTAAGTATAATAATTTTTCCTAGCCATTCATTCCTTTATATTGGAGCTAGTTCAGTGGTTGAGTTTTGTGGTCTACATGGATGACTGTGTTTAGTGAAGGTGACAATATGATCCAATTCGTTGATATTATAATATTTTTGCTTTGTAATCCATTATTCTTGCATTTAGTAGAAGTGATAGGTATATAATTTTTCTTTGTAATACATTGTTGCATTTAAGTAGTAGAAATGATAGGTATAATAAATTTTTCTTAGCCATTCATCCTTTCATATTGGAGCTAATTCGTTGGTTGAATTTTTGTAGTCTACATGGATGAGTGTGTTGAAAATGCAATGGAAATGTAGGTTTTGTATAGCAAGCAATGGGTGAGCATTTTTGAAAATGACATAGGACTTGCAAGATTATGATCAACGTCTTATTTATAATAATTTTAAAAAGTAAATAATAATGACCAATAACATAACTTGGTCCAAGTGAGAGATCTAATGGGGAATTTATCATGTGGGTTTAATGCCAAGATGCCAAAACTTAGTGAAGAGTCTTTGTATTTTAAACCAAAAAAAAAAAGGTTCGCCTTGAAAGACCCTTACCTTTTCCTTCATAAAAAATTACAATAACATAGCTAAGGGCATGATAGATATTTGCAAATACCTAAACTTGTTAGAAGGCATATGTCAACACTAATTTTGACACCTTTTAATACATTGTTGTACGTCTAGTTTAACCAGTCATGTACGTAGAACTTTCATGATCTTTAGCATGCACCAATACCACTATCTCTTTGTGTCGGCCTTATCACACTAAGGCGGGAGACCTTAAAGCACTCACCCGAGGCACAAGAGATTCTAGGCTCCCATCCCGTTTAGCATTTTGACGGTGAGGTGTTTAAACAAAGTACTATTTCTAAGAATTATCACATTCCAACAAAGAAGAGACAAGGCATGCCTGCAGAATCATACACAATGGATCCATAATATGCTATTTTATATTATTAGTTGTACAAAATCTCCATATTTCTTCTTACAATTCATGCTCTAGTCTAACATTGTAACCCCAATAGCTCTCTCCTTTGCATATCTATCTCTCTCTCTCTCTCTCTCTCTCTCTCTCACACATGCACACGCACACACATTCGCGCGCATGCATGCACAGATTCACACACGTGTGCGTGCACACACACACACACACATCATCTCCTATTACAATGATCCCAAGGGGTTTCACTAGGTTGAACAAGACTATAATTAGCCTTGAGTTCCAAAACTAACTCTTGACTATTACATTGGGGTGGTGTTTATGACACTTTGTCTTCATCTATTCATTCCTTGATCTACATGGAAGCTTCGATGCTTACGGATGCTTGTTTTTCTGCTTTGCATGCTTTCTTTGCCTATCTTGAAGACTTCTATTTTTACTTTTCCTTGTGTTGCTTGTTTTTCTTTTCATACAAATATTTTACTTACACGTCTTTTCTATCTTTAGCTCTTGTATTTTTGGCATACCGACTTTCATGTTCGTGCAACCTTTTTCGCTTTCTTTTCCTGCTTTTTTCAACTAAGGATGCCCTTGACTATAGGTTCATGTTTAACCTTGTATTCTTCCCCAAACTTTGCACACAACTCTTTACCTACATTCTCACACTCAACTTTCTTTCTTTTTTTTTGGATTACTTGCCCAAGTCTCTTTTGAAATTCTCACATGCTCCCAACAAATATAAAGAATAAAGTATTGGTTCCCAATGTGGAACTTTAAGTAATGAAAAATAGAAGAATTTTGGGGCCCAACATCAACCCACACTAGCTCTATTGCCTGCCCTTAGGTAACACTTTTTTGGCCTCTTCGAACAACTTTGAGACTTCTTTGCCTTGGTAGATATTTGTGTGCCATCCATTCATCCAAGGCCTTCGAAAGAGGGAGTTCTATTGGTCAATCCACTTGATGAGTTCAATAAAAGCTTTGACACCTTTCCTAGTGTCAAGTGCCCCAACTCGCACCTCTTGCAATTTTTCCTCGACACGGTTGGCTACAATTTCTAGCTCGATCTCCTCTTTGACATTTAGCTTCCTTAGCTCATCTAGTCATTTGTTTGATATTTTCCCTTTTTGTGCTAACCTCTTCCCCTAACATTTCAAAATCTTCCAAGATTTGATTACAAACAACCTTATCAACATCATTGCTCTCCATCCACACTTCTCGGGTGGCTTGGAGCATGCACACGTATATTATTTTGGTCTGTTTGAAGAAGCCTTTGACCAACCTGGTCCTCATATGTAGCCTTCTCTACGAGTTTCTTTACCAAATCCATGTATGTCTGTGATTTTTAGTGCAAACGAACCTTAACTTATCCTTTTCGCCCTTACCCTCTTGCACTCTCTTCTCGTATGCTTCTATTTTTTTGAGTAGGAGGCTTAACAATTGCTCCAACTCCTCTATACATGTTATCGAGGTTATGGGGCTTTCTTTTGCAAGTTTAGGTTCATTGAGGAGTATCCTCTCACCTAAATATTTTACCTTTTATCCATACGTGTATAGTTTTCTCGGTAGGGTCTTGTGTTCCTTGGTCAAGTCTTTCAATTTATTTCTTGTTTCCTTGAGCTCTTTGGTTAGCTCGATCATTTTTATTCTTTGTAAGTGGCAATCCATAACGTTATTAAGATTTTGTTGCACCACTTCCCCAACTTTTTAACAGTGCTTCCCCGCTTGTATTTGCGACATGTGGTAAGTTTTAGCGACGACTATTTGTTGTTGACGAAGGATAACACTTTCTTTATTCATATTGATCCTATTGATTCCTTCAAACATCACCACATGAACAAGTTCTTATACAACCATCCTTTTTGGGATGCGGAGCGAAGGGATTTCAAAGGTTTCTTTTCATCATGATTTAATGCATCCTCCTCTTTATTTTACTCCTCTTCTTGCACACCCTCACGCTTTTCTAGTGCCATTTTTCATCATCTTCATCATCATTGCATGTTCCTTCCTCCTCATGCTCGTGCTCTTCTTCCTCATCCTCCTCCCTCTCCTCCTCATTCTCTCCTTCTCGATCCTCAACATTAATGACCTCATGTTTTGTATGTCAGGGTGGAGTGGTTCTTGCGTCGAGTCTATTGGATTCTCTTCTTTCTCTTGCTCATCCTCCACACATGAGGGGCTTTTTGTAGGGGTGGGTACTCTTGGAGGAGTTGTTTGTGTGGGTGTGCCCAAACCTAAGACTTCTCATTCCTCCGGTTCAAGTGATTTTGCTCTACTAATTCCTTCACCGGTGTCCATATAGGTTGACGTGTTGATTTCTTACACCCTATAAGCGGCCCCGAACTTCCAAACTCTTCTCCATCGTTTCCCCTTTTGTTTAACTCACTTTCCCTAGTTACATTAGCTACTTCCGAGTTTGGACGTAGTAGGAAGTTCTAATGCATTTCCGCATTTGTTTCTTCTTCTTGAGGGCTCAAGATCTTATCCTTCTTCTTCTTTTGCTTCTTCAACACACTCTTGTATAGCCGGAGGGATTTTCACCTACGTCGACCTCTTGATCCCTTTTTTCTTGGTCTTGGATGGTTGGCACATTTTTTCATCTGGATCTTCCTCCATCTCGCATGCTAGTTGTTTTTGTCCTTTTTGGACCTTAAGTAGTAGAACGAATGATGCGATTGGTTACCTACCACTATTGTTTCTACTTGGCTCGGGGCACATATATCAAATTTTTACTTTTCTACATATGCGTCCCTTCCCTCATACTTGTATGTATTGCGAAAGAGTATGCATGCCCGTGTC
Organism: Taxus wallichiana var. yunnanensis; assembly: GCA_018340775.1. Taxonomy (NCBI): domain Eukaryota; kingdom Viridiplantae; phylum Streptophyta; class Pinopsida; order Cupressales; family Taxaceae; genus Taxus; species Taxus wallichiana. The sequence goes on from CM031242.1 coordinate 936,063,779, forward strand.
AATTTTTAGCATGTTGATTCTTATATTTTTGCATCTTTGATCGATTAACGGATCACATAAAGTAATCCGTAGTGAAAGTAAAGGGAAATTTGGACCAAGGGGACATTTGTCCATTGACCATCTTAAACCACCATAAGGAGTAGTGTTGCATCAAAGCAAAATCTACTTCTCACTCTACTTCCTTAGGTAGCGACGTGGTATTCTCCAATCTTCATCCAAAAAAATTGCAGTGCCTTAGCTAGTTGTTGAGTCTCGGTCTTATATGCATTGTTGAGGTGGAGGGCACCAAAAGTCCTTGTATTTCTCTACGGGTGATTTGTTTTCTAGGGGATACACCAAATTAGGTTTCCCACTACCCTCTAGGACACCTATCTCGTTGAAAAACACGAGTATAAGTATCGTGTCCCATGTGAGCTTGACCCCTTCCTTGTGATGTGCAAGTTTTGCATCTTGTGTGATTCCCTCAATGATACACTTGAAAAAATTATATTGTGTCCCTTGTGCCATTTTGTGTGTGATATACAAGAACTTCTTGTCGATCTTTGTCCATATTTTAACACCATTCGGGTTTGATGTTAGAAAACAAACCACAACTCTTGTAGCTAGGTCTTTCACTTGTGAAATGAAAAAGTTACACCTACCTTTCTTGTATTTTAAGAGATTGCCAACTTCATCGATCTCCTTGTCATTGCACAAGTCTTGTGTCAAGTCTTCTCCAACATTGACCAACCCGGTGGCTTTGCTAATTAGTGAGCAAGTAATTCTCATGCGCTAGCTGCTAAATAGAAGTAGCCTTCTTGGACACGCGAGAAAAAATATTGAAAGAACTTTATTGGTTTGTTAAAATAGGGTAGATCATAGAGATGAAGGACACTAACTTTCTCTAGCACCTTCTTTATGCTATCATCATAAATGACCTAGGTCTTCTTGTTCGTTGCATGCACTACATATTCGATCATTGTGACTTCCAACCTGGGTATGCGATGATTGAAGTCAAAAATCTTGCAATCGCTGAATTTTGTCTTCCATTTCTCTGCCTCGAACACCCTATGGATATTGCATTTCTAAGTTTAGTGGTGGGGGTGATGCGGGACTTTCATCTTTTAGCCTTCTTGCTAAATGTCATAGTCTTCATGCCGCTTTTTTTTTCTATTTCGTGGAAGAATTAGCTTCTTGTTTCTTTGAATCCTCTACAATGATGTATTATTCTTCTTCCCCCTAAAAGTTATTTTATCAAGGTGCTACTCGAGTCTTTGCGACATTGACTCTCACGGAATTTCTTGTAGTAAGGTCACTTGAAGAACTAGATTCTCACATGACCCCTTCTTGGCACGCCTCCTTTGGTCTAACCTTCTTGTTTTACCTAGTCTCGAAATCCACTCGATTTACTTTGGGGCAGTTAAGTGCCCCAAAGTTCTACATTTTATTGAAGAATCTCAACTTCCATATTAATGGTGGCGAAAAATATTTGTAGATCTTGGATAATTGTTCTTTCCTGAATCCTATCAACTCCTCTTCCACAAGTTAGTGCCACTACTTCTCTATCACTATCCTTGGCCCCGATACCTATAAAAGCTTTCTTTACTATCTAATAATGGAAAGGGTTTATGTTTTTATGTTCTTTGATCAATTTTTCAGTTGTTTTTCTTTTGAGCTCTTGATCATTTGAATGCTTGGTAACTTAAAAAAGACTTCTTACCCTCCTTTTATACCTCCCAACTTAGGTAATAAAGCCACATTTATTGCATTCACATGCATGAGCTTTTGCTTCCTCACCAACCACATTCAACAACAATTGTTGTTACCCACTTGTTTTCACATTTCCCCCTTTATTTCAAACTTTCCATAAATGTCTTCAACCACTTGCATATATGTGTCATGAATCTCATGGATTTGTCTTGCTCTATCCCCATGCCTCTAGCTATAATAGGTAGATTATGTTCTTGGGATGCATCATATTTCCTTGTGTACTCCCATTTCCTTATGTGCTTCCTTGCCCCATAGCCTTCCTACAAACACCTTACCTTATCCACTCCCATCTTTTCACTTGTTTCATATCCATCTTCTTTGATTATGTTTGTCTTGTAGACCACGTTCTGCTGTGTCTCAATAATATTTTCGTGCCAATCTCACTATCCTTCTTTCCAAAATACTTTTGGAATTCCAACCAGGCACCTTATTTTCTCGCGTCCCTTATTTTTAAAAACTTCTTGGGTACCCCACACGAATTTTATACACCGTTCTTCTGTCGCGCGATTATATGCAAAATTCTTTGTTCTTTTGTGTCTTGTGCGTGTAACTTTTTGAAGTCTTGTCCCTCTGCTAATTTTCTTTTTCTACCTTCCCTTATAGAAATTAAGCGTGCGCTCCTCCACATCTTATTATATTAGTTACCTTAGAGGGATTAATAGAGGACTGGAGTGAATCATATCTTTTTTTTTTGAACTTTGGTTTGAACACAATACACAGAGATTAGTCTTGTGCCAGAACATGCACACTTATTACAAAAATAAAACATGCATGAAAATAAACTATCCTAAGCACATGAAGGAGACTATCCTATGAAATGTAAACAACATATATCCTAATGGCATTAGTCTTATTCAATTACAAAGTAGGACCTTCAATGGAAATAGGGTTTTAACCTACATCCATTGAAGTGACCATGTAAAACTCACCATTCAAATCCTTCGATTTGTATGGCCTAGTTGGTAAAATGACATGTGTTTCTTATGGGCCCAACCAATGTGTTTTCAAATTTCTTGGGTATCGTACAAGTATTGAGTCATAGAGTAGACTTTGGCACCGACAATCAAAGTTTTATTTTAATGTGATGATCATGCCATGATTTTTGTCATGCCTTTTCTACGCCTTGGCTCCATTGTGCATGTACCCTTCATTCATCCATTTGCAGTAGTTAAGTTATTCACTATGTGATTGAAGCTTCATCATCCAAATTCGCCACTCATGCTATTATTAGTGATGGAACCATAAATTCAATTGGTAGCACTTGCTTCTTTTCTAAACACTAGTTGAAAAGGTGTTGCTTTGTTCAATCTTTTGTAGGTTGTCTGTATGCCGATAATACCACTTACATTTTATCATCCTAATCCTTGCACCCAACATCGTAGATCTTAGTCAAAGTGTTGCTTACTATTTTTTTGAAAGCTTCAACTATTCCATTTACTTGTGGGTGGTAGGGTGTTGTTTTATGGTGCGCGACCATGCATTCGATAGTAGTATCCACACTCTCTCATTGAGGAAATGCGTTCCCCTATCACTTATTAGGCTCAAAGGAAATCCATATCAATTGATGATGTTTTCCCATATAAACTTCTTTGTTTTTGCACGCTATCGGTCCTTTGTTGGTATGGCTTCGTCCCATCTTGTTAAATAAATTTTTACTATGATAATATAACACGTGTCCGTTCATTGTGTGGATGGATTGATTGGTCCCATGAAGTCAATAACCAACTTTTAAAATGGTTCTTGAGAAAGGATTGGATGCAAAGGCGCATATCTTTTGTTTGGATTTCCAACACGTCGGAAAATATTGTAGTTGCATGCGTATTTTTGCGTCATTAAATAAGTTCGCCACCATAATCCTATTGCTAATGTTTTTCATGTTGTAGCATCTTTAACATAATATCCTCCTAATACCCCTTCGCATGCTTTACGAAAAATATTTTTTTGTTTATGTTCCATTATACAATGCCTTAATACCCCATCTCTTCCCATCTTGTGTAAGGAACCATTGATTATTTGATAAGAGACAACCTTGATAAGTAGTTGCTTATTTTGGTGGGTACTTTAGTTATACGGTACGATTCAGGTTCAAGGAACATCACAATATCACTTAGTTCATCTGGGCATTGGTAAATTGTAGTAGTTATGTGTCATGCATTCCATCCTCTATTGTTTCTAAATATTCACTAGTGGTGATGCACAAGAGATTACCGAGGTCCCATATTGTTTTTGTTCGGCTCGACTACTATTGAGAATTGAAATTATTGGAACAAGATAATCTATCCATGCAGATTCTCCCATATAACATTTCATTGTTAACCAAATGTTTCAACACTATATGATCAATATAAAATACAAAGGGCATTCTAGAAAGTATTGTCTAAATTTTTGTAGTGCATAAACTATTGAAAGCTTTTTCCTTTCTATTGTAGTATAATTTTGTTTTATGGGCATCAATTTTATATTGGTGAAAAAGGTTAGATGATCCACATTTTCTTCTCTTGGTTGTGTAAGTATAGCCCCTATTCTTTGCTTGCGCCCGACGGATCCATGTGTACATGAAATGCTTGTTCCAAAGACAAGAATATTAATATTGGCATGCTAGACGAGTGCTATTTTAGTTCTTCAAACGCCTTTTGTTGTTTTGTCCCCCATTCAAAAATTCTTTGTTTCTTCAATATATTTTTAAAGGGCACGACAATCTTTTCATATTCGATATAAACTTTCAATAATATCCGAGTTTCCAAGGAATGCATGCAATCCCTTTGTGTTTGTGGGGTTTCTAATTGTAAAATGATGTAATTTGTAATTTTATTGCGAGTCAACAAGTAAGTCATATTTACAAATGATATGGCCCAATAATGTCCCAAAAGGAGTCGTAAGCACACACTTTTTCAAATTCAAAGAGATTTTCCACTATCTACAATGCTCAATTATCAAGCACAAACATTCACACCGATCCCTTACCAATCCGTTTACTATCCAATCATCCAAATACAGTTGTAAGAATTTAAGTATGAAGTCTTCAAACACGGCTATAACAATCCATGGGAGCATTTTTAGCCTAAATGACGTAACAATGTAAGAAAATGATCCCCATTTTGTTGTAAAAGTTGTCTTCATGCAATCTTCTTCAACTATTTAGACTTAATGATATCCTTAAAACACATCGTGAAAGTATAGATTTCTCTTCCAGCCTACTCCTTTAAGAATTTCTTACGTAAATGGGGTAGGGAAAGGATCTATGACGCATACTACATTTAACATGTGATAGTCAACACAAATTCTAATGCGCTTATCATTTTTAATAATTATCACCATCGGGCTTACCTAATTAGCTTCTTTGATTGGCACAATGACACTCTGGAAAATAACATTACGTTTATTCCTCTTTAATGTTGGTGTGTAGGTTTGGATTCATCATGTATGTTTGTTTGTGTACTAGTTTGGTGCCTTGAATAACTTGATATGTATCTTACCCAAGGATGGGTGCAACCCTTTCATCTCTTGATAACTTCTTGAAAAACGGTCCTCATAGTCGCGCAATAGTTCTACTATCTTTACAATTTCAACTTCGCCCAATAATATCCAATTGTTGCAAATTTTGGCACATATTTTGCGTCGATGTTGTATTTTTAGAATTTAGTGGCCCATTATACAACGCATTATATTTGGATTTCTTATCTACCACTTCCTTGGAGTTATAAGTGGTCTTGGAATCCAAATGGTTTGCATCTACTTACTCATCAATTTGACAAACCATCTTATGTTTTCCTTTGTGCTTATAGTGTCGTTCTATCCAAATAGCCTCATCTTCTAATCTAGAATCATCATTGATGTCATGTTCTTCAAACATATTTGATAACACCATAATTTTCTTCTTATGAAGATTTGACATTTTGTCTTCCATGACGACCTCATTTCCAAATATCACCTTTTTGATGCTTTGTAGTGATGGATTCATTTTGTGTACCTTCAATGTAAAGGAGAATGTTTACACAAAATTGGTTTTTAGTCTCTCCTATGTAAATGTTCCTTATTGCACTTCATAATCCACATAACATGCACATGCCCAAATTTGCAGTATTATAGAATGTATGCACTCATAGTTATGGATTGGAATTTCTAGCACTTGAGCTCCAAGATTCTTCACATTGATTCATATGTTCTTCTAGTTTTGTTACCCCACTATAACTTAGAAGTTTTCGTGCATGATTTCTATGTTCAAATCTTGCGTGCTTAGCTTTACTTAATTGCTCCCATGTTTAAAAGTGTGGTTGGTGGGTTTCCCACCATCTAGACATTGTACCTCATATTGTATATATAATGTAATTTATTCATGATTGTTCTAGGGGTATATGTGTCTCCATTTGACATAAATATTAATGGATGCTTCCACCACCTTAATAGCTCAAAATTTGAACCTTGTTATCTATAATAATCCTTTAGACATAGCTTCTCAATGAAGTTGGTCTTACTTTACCCTATAATATCTTACTTGATTTTATGGCACCACAATCACACTCAATCAACTCATAAGACACATGCACCCACTTTTTAGATGTCGCGTTGGTAGTATCTGAAACTGACTGTGCATCATCCCATTGTAAGACCATGTCTTGATTTGGTTTGAATTTTTCTAAATATTTAGCCCTTATATCACAAATTTCTTCCATGTCTTCATATTCTTCAACATATTTGACATACGAAATACCCTACTTAGGATCCATTGGAAGAATCACACAATGTGCATCGTTCTAAAAACTTATATACCGCTTCTTAAAGTGTAGCTGTGAATTATTTTCATAACACCATGGTCTTCCGATTAGTTCTATAAAATTATTTTCTTTATCCAAATTTATTACCTCAAAGTCTCCAATGAACCTTATTCCTTGTATGTTAATGATGATGTGCTTTAATACTATGATAGGAATAACACACTTCTTATTTTCCTTGAACAAAATGTAATGTGATGGGTGGAGCATTTCTCACCCCATCTTGTTGCATGCATTTACTATAAGTATGTTTACTTGAGTCTGTGTCTACCAAGATATTGTTAATGTTTCATCCATCTATCTGAGACATCAACTAAGATTTCCTTGTCACAATCCTACTTCCCATACAACTTGATATTTTTCTTCTATTCCTACCATAGTTACTTTCAAGTGCCATACAATGTATTTGATGGGTTAATCATTATCGAGTAAAGGGATTACTCCTTTGAAAAGTAGCATCCTACAAAATTTTGGAATTCATTTCTCTTTATATTGTCAAATTCGGACATCCTTTATTGTTCGGTCCCAACATACGCTTCTTCCCTTAAGAACTCAATTTCTCCTTGTAAATATTGCACCAATCATTTAATTTTTGCAAGATCACCATTTGTTGCTTTGTGCCTAGGTATCCACTTCCAATGTGAGGTTTTGTGTGCTAAATATTCTCTATTGGTGACTCGAGATCTTTGACACACATCTTTGCTTGGTCCTTTTATTGCTATATGAACCTTATCACTTTGATTTAACTTTTTCTTATTTACCTTTTATGGGGTCTCCATTACATTTTGCACAATTTTGATCATCCCATACATTTTCACTTTTATCCATCATAACCATGTAGAGGTTGGTACATTATTCTACCTTGTGTTCTTTCCTATAATATCCACATATAGGGAATGTAGATAATTCTCATTCTAATGATCCAACAGGATGCACTTGTAATAATTTCTTCATGGAAACCTTCCCTATCTCGACCTCCCCTAACGTGACCTCTCCTTGGATATTTCCATTATGCTCCTCATTATTGTTGTTTTTACTACCCATAGTTGTTTGTCTCAATCCCAAGAATCATACATCGTGAATTTGATCAATTATTCAAAAGTACTTAATATTATGTGTATGGACATCACATATCTTACGATAACATGACACTTTTGTTTGAATTTTGTGTTGAAGTACTAGACACCTTTTTACATCAAGCTCGGTGCCATATATTTTTACAATCCATAAGCATTGCTTTTACACTACATCGAGGAAAATTATTTTTGGTATGTCCCTCCACTTCTGAGTCTAGGCACCATATATTATTACACATATATTTTTCATTGTTCTGTTAGTTTTTCTAACTAATTTTCCATTGATGTGATATATGTCTCCATGAATGGGCTTATTCCTATATCAACACTACTAACAACTTCGTGCGTAGCTTCGATTCCAAATCTTGATGTAGGTTTATGAATGTCTTTTGTGAAAGGGCACGTCGAAAGGGAAATATTAATCCTCCAAAAAACCATTGATCATTTGAGTTGGATATATCTCATAAGACAACTTCAATATTAAGGTTTTAAAACACACATCATATGTGCACAAAATCTTAGTGAGTTCTTTCTTGATTTCCTTCATCCCCGATATGCTCTGTTTCTAAAATTTAGGTATGTTTACCTCTTTTAAGAAAACATATTTTAGTTATTCATAGTTGACAACCGCCTTTTTGGGTAGTGTTTTCTATACCAAGTATGCACCTGATCCAACAAAGTGGTAGCAAATTTTTTTGCCTTGCACTCAGGAGAAGTAATCCCATTGGCATGCCATATTAACTCACACTTGTACGCATGATCTACAATGTTATAAACCCCATGATATTATGGTAAATGAAATGACATGTTATAGAAAATTTAGGGCACTGACACCTATTGTGTAACTGCTATAACCCGTTGTTGTGGCCCGATACTAGCTTGAAGTGTTGTTGAAGAACCAATTCCTCAACCACTTTTAGTTTGCACGCTAACTATCACTACTTGATGTATTGGATCATTTATTCCTAGTATTATATTTCCTAATGTGGTAATAGCTTACGTGCCTATCTTCACACCCACTTGTATCCGAGTTGTCTAGGTAGTACTCATCATTCCAAACCTTTGCGCTTTTGGAGTATTTGGGTTAAATTGAATCCTCTTTGGTGCGATCTATTGTACTAAAAATGGGAATATACTATTCAATACCTCCTTTAATTTCAATTTACCCACTTCTTTGTCACTATCACTTTTAATGAGTATTTGGTCATCTATATCTTGAGATCCAATTGTATAAGAAGGTATGACATGTTGGGATAGGATTCTTGAAACAAGGATTACATCCACATCATATTGATACTCATCATCCTTTATGGGTCATTGTATTCTCCAATCATTTAACTAATAGGTTCTTCTGCTAGTGTCATTATAAAACCAGGGTTGTGTGTCCAAGGCTATATGCAATGAAGCTTTATGCAACTCAATTGTTCGGTGGTTCATTTTTGGGGTTTTGGTTATTATGCTTCTCTGTCTCTACTAATATATGGAAATTTAATGCTAAACTATGGAAATGACATTGCTATAATGAAATGCATTCAATGGAAATACTTTACTAGAATTATAATGCACACACCAAATTAATATACCGAATTCAAATAACACACACTCTGAATTGAAATTGTATAAAAGGAAATAGACACACGAAGGAAATTACGATAAAGGAAATAAACACACTGAATGGAAATTACATAGTAGAGGAAATGAGAAAATTATGACTTATCAGAAAACCACATTCATGCGTAAATGTAAATAGCCTCTAGTTGCCTTGGTCGAGTGGGCCCTTGCTCTTCCTTGGGACAAAGGTAATATTAACAACATGAGATACTCATAACGATATCCACTTATATTGATTCAAAGAAGTTCTATGACATATTCAGTGCATCTGGAAAGTAAATACTAACTGTTACAAACTATATTATAAATTATCAATATTATCCAACTACTAAATTGTTCCTCAAGAAGATGTCTTTATATAGACACAGTTGGTTACATATCATGCCAAAATGGTAGGCACTAAGTTCTTCCACTAACAACATTTGATTAAGGTTCATAAAACCCTATAAAACTGCTAGAAACAAGACCCATGTTTATAGGCCATTAATGGAAAAATTCCTCCATGACTGCATACCGACTCCAGACTTGGGCTCCTTGATTGCACTCCAAAATTGGTAGTAAATGTTCATTATTATCCTGTTCACATTACCACATTTCACTCACAAAGGCAATTAGTAGGAAGTTATATGGTTAACAAGTTGCATGAACAAGAGAAAGGAAAATGCATTAAACTCACTAAGATATAACCATATAAAGCATCCCCATGCACTAGTAAATCATGTTTAAATGACAAATTATCAATCATATAAATGATATAAATAAGTCAAATAATGTACTCATCATCTCCCCTGCACTTTACCTATTGCATGTCCCAATGCAACTCATCTTTGTCTTGCCCTTTGGCCAAGTTGTTGAGCCATGTCATACTCCTCAAATTGATCGGCATATTATTTTTTGGTTCCCTTACATCCCCTGAGTGTTTGACATAGCTTTCACCCAAGCTGTGAAACTATCATGTGACTGGGAAACATTATTCTACTAGGTATTAATTAGATTTAGGAGAAGAGGTGGCCTCACCCATGTCCCTACCCACTCATTATTGTAGCCTTTATCATTTTTCTCATACAAAGTCAAATTATTGTGACCAGTGCATCACCCCTCCGTATACACTAATTGAGATTCTGAGGGGAGATAACTTCCCTCCTTTTTAATGGAAGGCTTAAGGTATCCCACCTTCTATCACAAGCCTATCTCAGCTTCACCAAAGTGCTTCTTGACTATAGGACTTAAAATCTTGCACACATTTCAGTAGAATCCTCGAAGTATTTTCCCCAACACTAGCCTGATAATAAAGAGATCAAAAATTTTTCTTCATGGCTACATCATTGTGATGGGTAGGCCTAATGTGGAAACCTATGGTGCAAGTTTTTGATTGAAATTGTCCATTTGTTCATCCCACACAATTTGTGTCCTAAGTAGTGACTGGAAGGCCTTTAACTGAAAATATCCCACAAATAGATTGATAAAGAAATCGACACCATTGGTGACCAAAATGTTGTGGAGGTAAAATTCACACAGTTTATTTTGTATCACAGGTGTATTGTTTTGATAAATTGACAAAAAGGTTTTACCATCAGGAGCTTCATGAGGTTCTTGACTACATAGTCTCATCAATTTCCAAGCATAGAATTGCTCTTGGAAAAACATGCTATAGATAGAAGAAGGCTTCCTATAGGCCAAAAGCTTACAAGCCAAAGGACAAACAAAGTCCAAAAGAGATTGTAACTTCCTTTTCTCATTTGTGTTAGCCTCAAACTCTTCCTTTAATTTTTTGTTCTCCTTTTTTAACTCTTTATTTTGAAGAGATAATTGATTGAAATCATCAAAACTCTAAGGCCTATATCTTTTTGTCTCTTTAGACTGCTAATTTCTACTGTAAATTTCTCTAACTTTTTCTACCGTTCTCTGTGTGAATGCAGTTTGCAAAGATAAATTTATTTCTTGCATACCTTTCAATTTTTTTGAGGGAGGAAATTTCTTCCAAATAACACTTTGGTACATCATCTTCACGTAACCCATGGATGTCAGTCTCCATCGCAACTAGTTATGGATTTGGGGTCCGTGTTTGGTCTCGAGGGTATTTCTAGAACAATGGGTTGATTTTCAAAGATGTAGGCATATCAGAGCTCTGTGTGGTAGGGATAGCTGTGGTGAATGGAACATCTTGAGATTAGTTAGTAGGGACAATCGAGGTACCCACCATTTCCTTCTCTTCCGAATGGGAGAAAAATCATCATCGAAAAATTCCAGATGTGAACTTCTAGGTCTTTGCAAGGTACATGACTACCTTGGCCTTAACAAAATAGAAGAACAAAGTGGCAAGGTGCTCTTACCCTTAGAATTGTGAGGTGTAGAAGATGGGCTCTCTTGACTACCAGGTTCCTCCACATTCTCCTATGAAGGGCAAGAGGTGACTCGAGCTTGGGTCGAATAATGGAAGATGGCCCCTTTTTGAGTTTCCTTGGTTTGAAACCCTCCCCCACACTTATATTTTTAATCCTTCTCTTCGGTTTGTAGAAAACTTGATTCAAGCAGAGCAATTGAATAAGCCCCTGGATGTTTTAACGTTGCCTTGCCATTTGCATTCTTATATTTTTGTCGACTTTGATGACTACATTGACTAAATATTTAGGTAAATTTACCCTGAGTGCAGGGTTTATGCAACCGTTATTTAAATGAATTAGAATTTTTAGCGAATCCCCACCAAACACAGATGGATTTCCGTCACAGATGAAGTATCTGTTGACCCATTTAGTTACTTCTTTCCAAATGCCATGTAGACTTTCCTTCTTAATCCCTTTCTGAACACCATTGGAGGTGAGGATTACCTCTGGAAAAGCTTTTCCATCCTCATGAAACAGGGGAATTAGGTTATTAAGAGGAGCATTTGTCATAACCTTGAGACCAAAATCCGGTAAACCAGACAGTTCAGAAACAACTTGACTATTTATTTCTACCCCCCTAATGAGCGAACAGGTGGCTTCAAAATTTACTAGGAAATCATCCACTAAATTTTCATCAAAGCCTTCAAATTTCCTAATGAATTCCAACCAACCAACATCATAAAATACCTGGGAAATCGCCGCATTCCGGAGTAATGGGTCCGGAGATTTTGGTTCAATTTTTTCTTTTTCCCCATAGTGTAGATGAATCCAAGCGATTGGAAAAGTAAAAATAATATTGCATTGAACACACAGAGTAATGACAGGGAAGCGATAATGGTGTGTTTGAATCCACAAAGCAATGACATGAAGTGATTAGCGAGTCACAATTTGAAATACACCACAATATTTAGCGACGTAAAAAGTTGACAGGACCAGGTATGCGTGGGAAGTTTTAATGTGTGGTATGACACATATCCCATCATTTTGAATAACAATGCCACATGTCCTTCCTATAAAGCAGTGCATCCTCTTCTTAAAAACTTGACACATGCGGTTTCCTCGGTAATTATGACTCATTACACCCCACTCCGTATCTTAAGATTTGGAATGATATTCCCAATAAATGCATTGAACATTGTGTAGTGATTTAATCATGCTAGGTACATGTAATGGGGAATCACTTCAAAAGGAAATATTTATAGTGAAGTAAAATGCACTTACTGTGCTAGCTCAACTTCCCGATATTTGTAGATTTCCACATCCTACACTCTTAGATAAAATGTGATTAGTGTTCATTCAAACAATGAATATTTCTGTCTGATTGAAAAAAAAAATCTAAGGGAAGAAGATCAAAAGCATGATCATCTTCCTTTATTCAAATTCAAAAAAATCAATCACTCCTGATAGGAGGAGATGAGCACCTCCATTGAATCCATTTCCTCACATAACAACATATCTTTGTTGAAGGTTTCCTTATCAAGACAACGCTGGTACATCTGTAGTCTATGTCCATTCACAAGAAGAGTTCTTTTATCTCCATCAATCAACAATAATCACATAGAGCCGTTATTAAACATTGTTTTGATCTGGCATGGTCCCAACTACCATGTTTGTAGCTTTCCTTTGAATTGTTGATATTTTGAATCAAAAAGTAAGACCCATTCTCCCTCGTTAAAATTCTTGTATTTGATATGAGCGTCATGCCATGTTTTCCTCTGATGTTGGAGAATTTTTATTTGTTTGTGCTTCCATCCTCATTTCATCTAATTCATTCAGTTGCATCACTCTCTCGCGTTGTGCTTCATCCAAGTCAATTCTGATTTCCAATTTTGTTCTCCATGTTCGCAACTCGAATTCCACAGGTAATAATGGATTTTTCCCATATACCAATTCATAAGGGAGAATCAAAGTATTAGTCTTCGTGAGTTACATATAGTCCCATACCGCTTATGGAAGTTTTGGAACCCATTTTTTTCTATCCGCATTGACTACTTTGGTCAAAATGTTCTCAAGTTCTCTGTTTATGACTTCCACCTACCCATTGGATTGGGGGTGATATGGTGATGATTTTGGTGCTTGATTCGGTAGATTTCCAGAAAATCTTCAATCATGTTAGACACAAATTGAGGGCCTTGATCAGATACAATTGCTCTAGGGGCACCAAATCTTAGCATTATACGATTGTACAGAAAGCCAACAACAACATCCTCATTGGTAGATGCAAGTGCTTGAACTTCGGCCCATTTCATGATGTAGTCAGTGCACACCAACATGCATTCTTTCCCAAAGGATGGGGGATCAACAGGTCCAACGAAATCAATTCCCCATTTCTCAAATGGTCCTAAGACCAACTTAGGATTGAGAGGCATTTCCATGGACGATGTAGGCTTTTCAATTCTTTGACATGCATCACACTGCCACACATACTTCTTGACAAAATTTTGAAGAGAAGGAAAATAATACCCAGCTCCAAGGACCTTATGAGTTGTCCTCTTCACTGATTATTGTTCTCCTCCAGGATCATCATGACAAGCTCTCAATATGTCATACACTTCATCTTCCCAAACACACATGTAAAGAACCATATCTGGAAGACATTTGAATAAAAATCCATTACACCACGTATATGTTGCACTATTTTAAACTAATCTTCACCGCTCTTTATTAGTAAAATAGGTAAGAAAATTACCTGTAGTTAAATAATTTACAAGATAAACAAACCGTGGAGGTTGAGTTGATACTGCAAAAAAATTTTCATCGAAAAATGATCTTGGACTGCTTCTTCATCACCTAAAACATTCAATCTTGAAATAAAATCAGCAACAACATTATATTTTCCTGGCTTATCAATAATGGTCAAATTAAATTCCTGTAACAAGAGTAACCATCTAATAATCCGACCCCCGACTACTGGTTTATTCATCAAATATCTTATGGCCGAGTGGTTAGTATAAACAAAGATTTTGTACCCAATAATGTAATGTCTGAATTTATTCAGGAGTAAACAACAACTAAAATTCCTTTTCCGTAGTGGTGTAGTTTCTCTCCATAGGGGTCAAATTCTTGCTGATAAAATAAATGGCATACATATGATATTCTTCATATTTTTGTCCAAGAACAAATCCCATGGTTGTATTAGATGCATCAATGTGAATATGGAAAGGCTGCCCCCAATCGGGTCCTCTCAAGACTGGAGTAGTGGTTAGCTTCTCTTTGATAATCTTGAAAGCTTGCTAACATTGAGGAGACCATTCAAAAACACAATCTTTTTCAAAAAAGAAAACATAGGTGCAACAATTTTACTAAAGTCTTTGATGAATCACCTATAATACCCTACATGTCTAAGGAAACTCTTGATGTCAATTTGATTTGTTGGCATATGTAGCTGAGTAATTACTGCAATCTTGTTGGGGTCAACTGCGCATTGCACGGGAAAATATATGATGACCTAAGACAATTCCTTGATCAACCATAATCAAACATTTTTCATGACTCAAGGAGATTTGATGTTGCTCACATCTAGTTAATACTTTTTCAAGATTGTTTAGAGATTCATCAAAAGTGGAACCATGGATAGTGAAGTCGTCCATGTAAACTTCAACATAGTCATTTGTAAGATCTGCAAAAATGGCCAAAACTGCTCTCTAGAAAAGTAGCAGGTGCATTACAAATCCCAAATGGTAAGAATCTATATGAAAATGTACCCCAAGGACAAGTGAAGGTGGTTTTATCTTGATCATAAGGTGCAATACAAATTTGGTTATACCCACTAAACCCATCCAAGAAGGAGAAATATTTCTTACCTGCAAGATTGTCCAAAACCTGATCAATAAAGGGCATGGGAAAGTAGTCTTTCTTGGTGGCTTTATTAAGTTCCCTATAGTCTACACAGATTCTCCATTTACTATTTTTCTTGGGAATTATAACTAGTGGTGATACCCACTGACTATCATATATAAGATAGATGAATCCTACCTTCAACAATTTTTCTATCTCATTTTCGACTATGTCCCTGAGTGCTGGGTTAATTCTTCGTTGCGGCTGTCTTATAGGTTTAACATCCTCAGTGTAGATATGGTGAGTGTAGATTCTTGGATGAATTCCCTTCATATCAATATAATCCCAAGAAAAATCTTGGGAATGCTTCCTTAAGATTTCTAAAACCCTAGTCTCTTGGCTAGCCTCTAAATTATTACCAATGGTCAACTCTTTTCCTATATTAACAGTCACTTGCTTGGTATCTTTCAAAATAGCAAGCTTTGCATTAGCAATTAAATAATTCAAGGGACAAACATGAGGCTGAAGCATGTGAAAAATAGTCATATTTTCAAGAGACATAATCTTGGTTAAAGGACAATAGAAATCAAAGACTGCACATTCCACATTATAAGCATAGGTTTATTTATAATCTTCATTGGAAATGTCACTTACCAAGGTAATAGTATCTGATGTGTTCATAACATGAGATGGTTACGTAGACTTAGTTCCAATTTATGTAGCCCCGCTTCGATATCCATAGCCACAAAGTGTCCTTTTCATCAGACATTGTGTATGACTCAACAATTTTTGTCATGTGATTTTCACTACAATGGTGGCCAGATAAGAAGAACTCGGAGGGTTAGTATCCGAATAATCTACCCATACATGTTCACAATCATACACATAGGGCTGGGAAGGAGGATATAATGAAATATTATTTGATTTTTTCCCATTTAAAATGGTCATTTTTCCCGACCTACAGTCAATATATGCAGCAACAATAGCCAACCAAGGTCTTCCTAAGATGACTGGATATCCCAATTTCCAAGCTTTAGGCTGTAAGACCATGAAATCAACAAGATACTCCTAGGATTCAACTATGACCATTACATCCTCAATCACTCCATCTGGTACAACAATAAATTGATCTGCCAATTGAAGAACGGTATTGGTTGGTTGCAATCTGTTAAAGACAACATATTAAACATATCTGTTGTTATAACATTGATGGCAACACCAAGATCCACCAAAACATTAGATATTGACTAACCATTTATAAAAATAGTAATGACTGGACTCTAGGATCCCCATATTTTGGTGAAATAATCTTTCCAACAACAAGATTAGCTAGATTCCCTTCCACTTTGACCGTTTTTGGGTATTTCTTCTTCCTTCTTGGTGTCTTTATACACTCATTTCTAATGGTTTGGTTTAATTTAGGAATGTCCCTTATTTCTCTCAGAAGTGGGACCTCAATGTTCATCTTTTTCAACTCTTGAACTAGCGTTGTTTCTTTTGCGTTCGAGTTTCCTGTAATCATTCTGGAAAAGGAGTTGCATGCACATTATTATCTTTTCCTTGACCGTTCCTAGTGTCTTACATTTGTGGAACATGTTTAGTTTCTTCATTTTCCTTAGGTGTCTCTTCTTTCTCATTTTCTTCAGGTATTTCTATGATAACAATAGGAGGATGATTCAATGTTCTCCTAGACCTTAGTCACAAATTATTGATAGTATTAACCTACATTGTATCACTCGTCCTGCTTCATTAATTGAAGTTGTTTGCTGATGTTTAGGGTTCACTACAGTTTTGGGTTGGAAGTTGAGTTTATGTTACTTTCCTGTGTTGTTGATAGTTTTGTAGTGGGGACATTAAAACTGTTGCGGTGAATGGAACCTCCTCTGTTGATTAAAATTTTATTGAGGTGCCCATTGTTGATTTTGGTTAGAATTTTATTAAGGTGCTGTACGTACCCAAAATTGTATGTCTTTGTCATGATCAGAAATTGGTTCTGAGAAAACCCCAATGATGATTTAGATCTCTTCGTAAGGTGTTCGAAATCCAGAAAGCTCGCCGAGTATACATTTGCATCCCAAAATGCCTTATCCAACCTTTGCATGTTTTGTTTTGACCCCTATCCCATTTTCCCATGTATTTTGTCTTTAAGTTTCGGGACCGCCGCCCTACGGCGGCGGTCGTGACCGCCGCCCAGGATAGGGCGGCGGTCTCAGAATTCAATGCCACTGCCTGCTGGGCGGCGGTCATGTTCACCTTTTCTAGAATCTTCCGACACACTCAACAAAGCAAAAATCAAGTTACACTTTGCAACTCTCCACCGCTTCAAATTTGTTTAGAGTTTCCACCACTTTGTAATAGCGAGTGCTCCATTTTTAATGATAAAGCATGGCAATTTGAACTTGCCTTCTAGTGAGTAAGAATGTTATAAATACTTGAGCTTGTTTACAAGCAAATGGCCCCTCTCTCTCTATGTTTTATTATTCAGTGTATTTGGAAGTTCCTCAATAAGTCTCATGGACAGTTTTAGACTTAACACAAGTTCTCGCCTCTTAGTTCAAGGCTCTTCATTTTTTGGTTTAGAGATCACTTGATATCTCTAGTTTAATTTTCTTCCATTATTGTTCTCCAAACAACTGGCTTAGCATTAATTCAACATCAGTTCTAGATTAAGTTCATTTAAAACTTGGTTTTGTTTAGAGTTATAGGTTTTGTTTCATCACATGAAGATTAGATCCTATAATTTTAGGTGTGTCTTGTCGTATCCCTGCAACAATCCTACTAGGAATCGTATAGCTAGGCTTTGTTCTCTTGCGCTATCTCTCTCCTAATTGCATTCTATTCAGTTTACCTCTAAGATGCCATTGTTAAAATATCCTCTCTCGCCGGCGTGCATTGTCACATTCTCACCTTTCTAGATTCACGAGAACATGAAGGAACGAAGAAATCACATTGAGGGGACAAGCTAGACACAACCGAATTTTCCACATTTCGTAAACTCCAGGTTTGAGTTGTCAAAGTTGTAGTTACAATATACCAAATAGAGTAGTGAATCATTTCTTTTCAGTCAAAGCTTACTTTTAATATTACTGGGGAAGATGTGGGGAATGATAGCTTCTGAGAAGCTATGATTTATTTCTCACTTCTGAGGTAAGATTGGAGGTCTTTCAATCAAACTAGTTAGATATTTATATTTGTATCAACTCACAAGTGCACAGGAAAATAGCTACATTTGGCTACCTTGCTTGTTTTAGCTTTATTCTTAAGTTAATTACTTGTTATCTAAATTTATTAGATTAGTTGCTTTTTAAAATTGTTCAAGTTTATATCTCTAAAAATACAAAAAAAACAAGCTTAAAGTAGATTCAATTTCATAATTAGTTTGTTTCATTCAGTTAAGTTTAGTTATTTCTTGCATGACTATTACGGGACCAAGAGAGCCGTGGATTATGTATTCGAACGGTGATACCCGGTTGAATCTCTGCATGGCATTAGCTGATACAGATCAAGGTCTTAGGATCCACATCTTCCAAATGACTGCAAACCCACAAGCAATTAGTGAAAAATTAAGAGAATTGAATATTGAAGATGACAAAGCATACGAATTCTGGTCTAATCAACCCAACTATAGATTACCTTGATAAGATGTCCATATGACCATACAAGAACCCAAAAGAGAACAAACATTCGGTTGTGATCCATTAGTTCCGTAGCTTGCAGGACGTAGGAGACATTCTCAATGACATAGATACGAGGCCTATGCATACAAGTTTTAGGACACCCGTGAGGAAATCCGAAAAGAGTGCAAAACTCTTGATATTAAACATAGAAGCTGAAAAAGTTTACGACTACTAGATAGTTGGAAGACGGGATTGATTCTTCACATGACCATAAAAGGATCTTAATAACCACGAGTTCATGGTTGTGATCCTCAGGTCCCACAACCCAATGGGCCTACTAGTCAGTTAAGCATTGACACCATTTTACGTACACTGGTATTTAGATGCTCACCGCTCCTGTCGGACATCATCACATAACTTTCTATGTTGAACATAGAAACTAATCAGGCCAATACTTTCTGGGTTAGACCAGAAAACCGTCCATAAGTAAATCCACTACACTTCTCACTACCACTTTTATGACCCTGTTTGGAAATATATATGAAGTGCCCACAGGTCACTTTCCATGAGTCCAACAACCAACATATAGGATCTCGGTAGAGCTCGACATTGATTGGAGCCTCCAAATGGTTATAGTGTTAAACTAATCCATAACACCAGTTTAAGTTAGAAGAGCCTTCTTTGCTTTGGATTCACATATCCCGTTATTACGTATCGAGGACATAGGATTGCCCAACTAATTTTTCCGTATCTGCATATATTCCACTTTCACCGGCTGTCTCGGCACGACCTCGGGAGGTCGGGTACGGAGAAAGGCTGCTTGATGATTCTCATACTCACCTGTCACTTTTCTATCATACATTGCCTTTGTTGGTTTTGACATGGATTTACATTGGCTAGTGGTGTCCAACCTTGTTGATTGTAGAGAGTCATCCATGGTGGTGGATGTGGGTAAACCATCTAGTTTGGTGGTGTCCACTTAGGTTGTCCCCGGGTAGGTGTAGGAGCTTGGTGGGCCATGGCATCCTCCGGGGGTTTTGAGCGGAGTCGAGGGCATACGAAGCATGGTTATTTGGTCTTTGAACAAAATTTACCTCTGCATCAGCTTGAGAGACAAAATTCAATCCTTCTTTCAACTAAGGTAAGAAAGTGCAATTCTTAGTATCGTGATCAGTGCCATCACAGATCAAACACATGTCTGTGAAATCCAAAGGAAATTCTCTCAAAGGATCTCTCTTCCTGCATTTAGGGTAATATATGTCCAGAGGTTCTTTTACAACACTGGATTTGGCTTTCAACCCATCTATGGTTGATGTCAATTGTGACATGAGTGTCTGTTTTCATATTAGCCATTTCCTCCGAAGTTACGAGGTACCTAGGGAAAGCTTGGATGTTTATTACATTATATGAAGAAAATGGTGAATAGGTAGAAATGTGCTCTTTCACTAATGCAATGCAAAAAATGAAAAAGAAATAAGAATGTGTTCCTTTTAAAGCACCAAAAACACAATTGTTTTTAGACAATAAAGAGAGGAAGAATGATTCCAGAGAAGAATAATTAATGTGTAAGATTTTTGAAGGGAAAAAAACACACAATTTTACCTAGGAATGAAGAAAATGCAAGGACCCTTGGATGGGTCCCACCAGCGATGCGTGCCAAAATGTTTCACCGTTTTCTTTACTTTTTGGAGTAGTAGTCATGAATGAATTTACCCGTAAGCACTTTCGAGAGGCACTGTATATACCAAAAGCTGTGAAAGAGATCCAAAGATCTTGTGAGTGTTACAGAACCAAAATTTCACTGATTTTTTACAAATCTCCACCAATTTTTATCAATTAAAATGTTTATGGTTGAATATGGCAACCTGCAAATTAGTACAATCCACTAAAAATATACAATTACATCCACTTTTGTAGAAAAATTGAATGACATGATTTTTTTGTTTTGTGAGGCCCTAGTGGCCTTTGGAACTTAGAATGGCTCTCAATGTAAAAAACCACAAAAAACAACTAAAAATTTAGTTTAAGATGTCCCTTCTTTGGAAAACATTTCTCGAGAATGCAATTTTAAGAAATCTAGGAGAAAACAAATTACCCTAAAGTTAGGTTTTTCTCGATATTTTTAGTAGTGGGTTTGGGTATGACTAGTGGCTTTAGTAGTGGTTTCCTACTTTGCTAACTCGTGGTAGTTTGGTAAAAAACCACCAAATCAAAATTATGTTTAAAAATGTGTTTGGATGGGGGAAAACACAAATTTACCCACTCCCAAATGCATTCACATAACCAACAAGGCAACCCGTCAGCTTGATAGTAAATTGTAGCAACTTCTATTTAAATTAAAATAACATACTAACCTTTTTTTGAATGGAGATGTGGTAGAATTGCGAGAGGTCCACGTGGTTTCATGTGTGAGATGGAATTTTAGGTTTTGGCACTTTGGAAAAATGAATTTGATCACCTATTTATCTCCTTTTGCAATGCATTCAATCGCGCTTTATTTGTTTGGCCTCTGTTTTGTTTTGTTGAATATTTATTCTATCACTTGATTTATTATCCCCATCTCTATATTTTTTTACGACCGTAGGTCACTTTTGACACCTCTACAATGTTTCAACTTGTTTTAATTCTCACACTTTGTATATTTGTAGGATTGTTTGATTACGGGGTTTCTGGATGTGCCACTTATTTGTACAATGTTGGCTCATTTGAATATTGTTTGCTTTGGATCTGAATAGATGTTGGCTTAGGGGTAGAGTACGTTGGCTCCTTGAGTGTTAGAAATCGACATGAAAATGCAAACAAAACTCAAACTTTAAATGAAAACACAACTTGGCTTTGAAAACACTACCCGACCTTTCAAAATAGATAGTTCGTTTGAATGCAAAGGACTCAGCCAAGTTACAGGGGAGGGCCCGATCTACCCAATGTGTTGTTAATACACATGACTCAAATGTAATGTTAACATGCTTTGCATAGCTTCATATGATCTCGTTGATTAGATGCAAAGCTTGATCCAATTTTGGTTGTTTGGCTCGCGAGACTTAATGACCTAGCTCAGTCAATGTTATGGTGTGGCTCCTCTTAGAATGAAGATTGATCCTATAGATATAATGTTTGGCTCACCGTGAAGCTTGATCCAATGCTAGGATCAAATCATCCTTTAACCTTAACAAACTGATAGTGTTAGTTGTGGCTAACACGATCACTACATTTAGTGACAAAACCCTTAATGGGAAAAACAATATATTTTCCCCACCTATGTGCATCTGCAAATAGGGTAAGCCAAAAGATACCTACCACTATGATCTTCATTGTTGTAGTTTTGGTAGAGAAGTGTCCACCAGAGAATTCATCATGAAATTATGCTAACACTTGTTCGGTCTACGCGTCGTTGATACATCTTAACAACACGCCATCTAGATTTATTTTGAAGAGAATTCCATTAATTAAAACATAAGGAATAAATTGCAACCTAATATGGCTTCTCTTTGCTTTGTCAAACCGGGAGGGTATGCACCCTCAGAAAGGAATGTGATCATGTCCTTCATCTAGTCATGCACATCGGGGTCTATGTTATGTTCATGTTCTACGCGCGGGAGGTCTTCATCCAGAAATAATGAAGCCTCAAGTTCACTGTGCACATCCTCAACAATCTTCCTACAGAGTGTGCTGCCTCTCACTAGCTTTGTGACTTTAATAGTCACATCATATTCCATGATTTTGGTCACCCATCACGCTCTCTTCTCATTGATTTCTACTCCCATGATGAAGTCTCTGACAGATGAGTGAGAAACTAACACCTTGATATGATTTGTGGCGAGCATGCTCTTGAATTTCTTGAGCGCGCATGATGGCGAAGACCTGCTTCTCGTGTGACTATATTTCAACTCATAATCCTTCAGTATCTGGCTGAAGAATGCCACTAGCTGTTCCAGTCCTTGTTCATTTTCTTGTGTCAGGACAACAACAATGCTTACATCAGCACCATAGGCATAAAGGATGAAATCCTTTGAGTAATTTGGATTGAGGAGTGTTGCGCACAAGTAATTTCTTTCTTGACCTTGTTGAAGCTTTCTCTTACATCTGTTGTCCATTTAAAGGCTATGTCCTTCTTGAGCATAAGGGTGATGGGCCGAACCAATCCTGCAAAGTTAGGGATAAAACACCTAACAAAGTTAATCTTGCCAAGGAAGGACTGTAAGGCTTTTTTCTGTGCCGGAAAGGAAAGGGCTAGGATGGCTGAAACGCGCTCAGGATCAATCGCGATGCCATCTTTTGGAACCATATGGCCCAAAATATTTCCTTGAGCCACCGCAAAGTTGCACTTCTTGGGGTTAATAGATACCCCAAATTCTCTACATCTCTTAAAAACCTTCTCCAAGTGCTCCATGTGATCTGCACTCTGCTTTGAGAAAATAGTTATATCATCAAGGTAAACCAAGATGAACTCATTGATGTAACCTTTGAAGGCAATATCCATGGCGCAGTTGAAACATTGTGCCTCGCATTTGACAAACCAAAGGGCATTTTTTGATATGCATATGTTCCCCACTTGGTTGTAAATGTTGTTTTGAATTGATCCTCTTCCTTAACCAGGATCTGGTTGAAACCTAAGTACCCATCTAGCATGGAGAACCTTTACGCGCCAGCTACAGTCTGCAGAATCTACTCCATTGAAGGCAAAGGATAGTGATCCTTTAGAGATGCCTTATTTAAATCTCTAAAATCAACACAAAGTTTGATTTCACCATTCTTCTTGCGTATTGGAACCAGATTTGTGACCCAGGTGGAGTATTTGATAGGAAAAATAATTTTTTCCTCAATGAGTTTGGATAACTCCTTTCTCATGAGGGGCTCTATCCTTGGATTGACTGGCCGTTGTTTCATGCGATGGGCTTTATGCCAGGATCAAGGTCAATGGAGTGTTGAGTAACACTTGGATCAAAACCCTTGAGGTCTTCATACTCCCATGAGAAAATGTCATTGTATCTTTGACAAAGAGAGATGAAGGCCTATTTTTCTTCATGTGCGCAAGTCTTGTTGAGCAGCATCTCCTTTCCATGTGCAATAGTAATGGGAGAGAAATCCTCTTGTTCGGCACGCATGTATCTTTCTTCACCCTTGAACTCATCATCAGGGCTGAAAATTTGTTCTAAGGTGACCATCCCTTTAGGCAACTTATTTGTCTTTAGCTGTATTACTTGGTCACCATAGCTATCATGCAAGTTAGCTTGCATACTTGATGAAAATTCAGCTTCATTCTGGATAAATTGGACGATCTGCACATCACTGTTGAACACTTTCCAGCTGGTGTTATTTTCTAGAATGGATGGTCTGATTACCATCTTAATGTGTTGAGTGTTCCCTTTGAAAAAGTCTTCAGCAGGAGAAAACTATAAACCAAGCATGACCATTTGGTCGGCTTCTTTGTTCATTTTTCATGGGACTACCTGCAGATTAAGAGCATCAAATCTCTCAAGTAGGTCCCAAACTCTATGTTTGTAAGCTTTAAGAAGCTTATTATTTGTCTGGAATTTGTTGGTGACTTGGTGGATGACCAATTTTGTGTCCCCAAAGATCTGCAATGCTTTAATTTTCTTCTTTTCAGCAATAAGCAAGCCATGCACCAACGCTTCATATTCTACCACATTGTTAGAACATGCAAACTGCAGCCTATGCGTGAAGAAGAATTTATCCTCCCTAGGGGAAATGAAAAACCACACTTGATCTGTGTTGTTTCTACTTTTGGATCCATCAAAGTATAGCTTCCATAGACTAGTTTGAACTTTATCACCTATGAGCGCATGCAAAAGCATATCATCTTCTTCTAGAATGCAATAAGTACCAAGCCAAATTTCATAGGCTTCTAGTTCTTCAACATAGGGATCAATTTTTGATGCCTCTCTACCCATTGATCAAGTATTAGGTCTAGAAGCAGAGGGTGGAAGAGACGGCTCTTCAAGGCGAAACTTGTTCTTCTTGGATAAGACAATTGGCTTGAGAGGGGATGGGACATATGGCTCTACATGATACGAAAATATAGGTTCAACTTATATGGTAAACTAGGTACCATACCTTGTTTTGAGAAACATATGAGACCAATCGGATGACAAGTAACCACCCACCTTAGCGAGTAAATTCTCTTGATAGAAACAGGAAAACAAAGGAGGCAGATCAATAATTGACACATCTTGAGTAATTATCGGGCTTGAACATGCATGGAGGGTTAACTCAAGATCCTTGATGACTTCTAAGGTGGTTACAATTGAGCCATCAAGTTTTAGGACTCCTTTAGACAAAGGGTTGTATTTCAGACCTAAGACATTAGCTATCTTCTTAGGCATAACAAAAGTACTAACGCTTTGAGTCAATCAAATAGTTATGCACTAGGTGTTTGCCTATAATCAAGGACATATAGAAGGGTGTGGTTTTAGAAAATTTTCTTACTTGTTTATTCACTTCTTGGTAGATTTTGATAGAAGGGTGTGACTTCTTCATAAATGGTTCAAAGTGTGTGGAAGTTGCACTAGAGCTTCATGCGAGAAGATCCCCTTTGAGATGGAATGGTCAGGGCATCCCACATTATGACATTTATGTTTGTTTTCTTCATCTGGTCAATAATGCTGAACGGAAGCCCCCACCTTGTGAATTTGGGGAACAACATCCCTTCTTGAGTTTTCAGGCACGGAATCTGAATCGTAGCTGTAATGAGAGGCCTGGCCTACCAAAGTATGGGTGCGCGTTGCTTCAGAAGGAGCTTTACGCGGGGGTTCCTGCATAGGGGTTTGAACATTTTTGCTGCAAGAGGTCTTGTCTGATTCTTTTTTCTTTTGAAGACCTTCTTACATTGTTGGGACTGTGACCTGCGCACCAGACTCTAATATTCTTTTCTTATATCTTATGTTGTCTGCAACTTGGGCGCGCGGTCTATTTGCATCTTCTGCAGCTTGGTTGATTACACAGAAGTCTTCCATACCAAATAACATCAGATTGGTTTTGGAGGAACTTTTGGATCTTCTGGATTATCTGCTTCATGGGTGCTTGTTGAGGGCTCACAAGATGAAGCATTCTAGATCATAAAGGCTTGGGCACGCGCAACATTAGCACAATGGTACTGACTATGAGGCATTTTGCAAGGGAAGCACCACTTTGATTCTTGTGCCAAGTTGTTCTAAATTGGGATGAGCGCTCGGCTCACACTGGGTGCTAAGAGAGAAGGCATGGGAGGGACAACTTGTAAAGGCAGATGTGTATTAGGTTGCCACCTATCATTCTATTGGTTGGGCGCGTATCTCTAATTTTTGTATTGATTCCACCAAGGCTGATTGCCTTGGCCATGTGCCTAATTGGAAATGCCTCTATACACTTGCGCTTGCTGCTTCTCTAGTGATATGACCTTGTTTGATAAACTTCTGATCAAGGCCTTCAATTATTCATCTTCCTTTTACCGTGATGGAGAATAGGATGTTGAGGCAACTAGTTGTATGATTTTCTTAGGGATGGGAATAGGGGCCACAGAAGGCTGGGGTGCTTGTGACATTTCTAGGAACAAGGGCATGGGCGGTCTAGGAGCCAACTTTCCCGCCTAAATGAGACTATTTTTTCCATAGCTCGCAATGCTATAAGCATCGGTAAGGTCCTCCCACCCATAGATTGGATCATTTACTGAAATATCATTGTTGAGTGCCCTAAGGAAGGCATGTTGGGTTATAGGTCTTACCACAAGGGAATTTCGTCCGTGTCTTTTGAAATGTGATGTTAAAATCAATCATTTTCTCATTGGGTGCCCTCCTTGTTGTTGTCAGTTGCTCCACTAAAGATAGGTGATCTGACTTGTCTTCAAAGTAACTGCACAAAGTTGTTCCCAGCTCATCCCAATTGGTGATAGATCCAAGTCTCAAGCCTCGAGTACCATTGAAGTGCTTTACCTTTGAAAGAGGTTGCAAGCAGCCTGACTGCTACATCATTATGTGTGATCAGATAGAATGAACACACATTTGCTACATCCTGGATGTGCTCCTGAGGGGTGACTTGATTCTCACCAGTAAAGTAAGGAATAATTTTGAGCACGCCATTTGGAAATCATGTTGTACAGCCAAGAGTAAGGGGCTCCCTCCATCAAATTTCATAAAAATTCTTAATGGAAGAGGACGATGCGCCATTCATAGGCACACAAGTTGTCTATTTATAGGAGAAGTTGAATGGGTGTGGCGTCTTTGGAGAGAAAGATACGTGCACATGATTTCTAGAACTAAATTTTGTTGGGGATAGCTAGAGGTACTTAAAAGATTCTTCACCGCCTTGCACTTCTTGTGTGTACTCTTCTCATGAAAGGTGCTCATGATTCTTGAAACATAGATTGTAAAATATTTGGAGTCACCGGATGTGTTTGAAAGGTACATATTCCAAAGCTGAAATACTAAGTCCACACACCAGAACTTTAGAGATATGAAATTTGAGCTTTCAATGTTGGTCCCACCAGGCATGCTAGAAACTGTTGGTTGCTCAAACGTGCACTCGCGTCTCGGATATCGAAAGGGATGAGGTGTCTGAGACCACAATAGATCCATCCCAAGCTTGCAAGGTCCCATAACTTGGGGAAGGTTCCATTGTGGTCTCAGACACCTCGGCCCTTTCCATATCTAAGACGTGGGTGCACGTTTGAGAAACCAACAGTTACCAAAAGCCCTAAAAAGGAATGATTGAAAAAATGAGTTACATAGAGCTCCATTGCATATATAGCCTTGGACACATAGCCCTGGTTTTATAATGACACTAATAGAAGAACATGTTATTTAAATGATTGGAGAATACAATGACCCATCATTTTTTGTGTCATTACACAACACGCCATTTTATTCACTTTACATGTTATGGGTGTTAATGGAGTTAATTTATGCAACTAGTGGAAGTCCTAGGCCTTGTTTACATAACCAATATTGATGCATAGGCCACAAGACATTCAAG
The DNA here is from genome assembly GCA_018340775.1 of Taxus wallichiana var. yunnanensis. NCBI lineage: Eukaryota > Viridiplantae > Streptophyta > Pinopsida > Cupressales > Taxaceae > Taxus > Taxus wallichiana. The sequence continues at coordinate 936,091,732 of CM031242.1, forward strand.
GGATATTTATAACATGCAATATCCAAATAATATCTCCAAACAGAGTACAAGTAGGAACACTGAAAGTGACATTGAATCTAATCCAACACCTAAAATCCCTTCTGAACATTTTGCATCATCCTATTTAGAACTAGAACAACATTTAAAAATGGGAGACAACGGGAATAATGAGAATTGACCCTTGGGTATAACCTTTACCTATCCCATTGTCTTAGATGAAGATGAGGATGCACCTATGAAAAATATCTCACCATCCATCCTCCCTATCTTCTAAGGCATGTCTATGGAATACCTGATCAGTTCTTGTTTGAATTCAAAGTTCTTTGCAGACATATGACTACAAAATAGACAATCAAAAACTCAAACTATTTCCTTCCACTCTCAAGGGCTCTTCTATGAGGTGGTTCATGGGATTTCCTCCTAACTCCATTAATTCTTGGGAGGCCATGGAGATAGATTTTTTGGATAAATATCAAGACTATTGTAGGGGAAGGGATAGGAAAGAAGAGTTCTTCCAGATAAATCAAAAAGAAGATGAAAATCTAGAGGATTATCTAGATAGATTTCTCTTTCTCCATCGAAGGAGTGGTTATGAGTTAAATGTAGAAATCACTAAGATAATTTTCCTTAAAGGAGTTGATGAGGAAACCTAGGATTCCCTTCATCTTATGGGAGGATGTGATGTGCACAAACTTAGTATGGAGCAAATCACCGAGCTATGCAGAAGTTACTCTAGAACATGAGGAGGTATAAGGACAATTTCCATCCATTACAGTTATACAATGGCACAAGGCCTTTAAGAATCATAAAAAAGTCTTGTAATAATTTTAACAATTTCGAATATCCAATTAATCGAACATCATCAATAAAATAAATGTAATTTCCTATAAGTCTTTCTCCTTTCACTTTTCACGAAATCCATCTGCACATTGTTAGCATGTGTCAGTTCACAATAACTTAGGCATGATAATATATAACACATTAGAACAACATGCTACTATCTATCAATTTCATAAAAATAATCCTTCTATTTAATGAAATTGTTCTAAGTTCCCTATTTCGGTAACTTAAAGAAAGCATGCCAAAAATTCCACAATGCCATTTTAGGAAAAGAAGTCTATGTACCCTTTTTATGAACCTTTTTCCCAAATATGCCAAAGATTAGATTTCATTCGAGTTAGAATCATGGTTCAGTAATGAAACTCGAATGACAATTTTTTTGAGATTTTAATTAGGTAATCTTATGGATTACGTGATTAAAATTCAAAACTCAATCTACTGAACAATAATCTATTAAAATTGTAGACACCAAAATTGGATCACACTCCCCTTGGTCACCTTTTGAAGAACCAATGTAAACACATTCACCTAACCATGAAACTTATATGCTACATTAACATTAATGTAATTATTTACAATTAAATTAATACCCATCCTCACCCCATTATTAATTTAATTACTTTAATTAAATAGATGGACACCTCACCTAGACACCTCACCATAGACCTATTCATAGCATGTTTCCATAACTAACTAGGACTTAGCTCAACCCTAAAAATCAAGGCCTATTATTCCTCTAACCACATTCCTGCCCATTAAAATGCTAAATGTCCACTTTGATCCACAAAGAAAGGACATATCTGGTCCCAATGATTGCAAAATCTATCATTTTTAGTAAACCTAGGGAATCCCACCTTAATCGATGCCGGTCATAGCTAAACCGAGCGTGGTCAACTTGGAACCGACGCGCTTACCATTTATTCAAATTGGTAACCTTTTTGGAGGGGTTGGCACATTCTAAGATCAAAGAGAAGAGAAGGGAGCTGCATGCAAGCAGATTCAGAGCCTTTTCATACCTACAGACATCCATATCTAGCACCAGGACAGATCTGGAGGTATTTCACTCATGGTAACATTCCGAGAAGCACCACTATGGCACCAAGATCCATCCCACCAATCAATCATCACCACCACATAACCATTTGACCTGCAACACCAGTAAGTACATTTATCACTTGTGTTATTTTAACCTTGTCTTGTTTTAAAGGTTTTTATCACCTTTGTTTCCATTTCCTACTTGCATTCCCTTTTTCCCACTATTCCTCTTTCTGTAAACCCAACCATTCTTCCACCCACACCATAAAACCACCTATACCCGACCTCTACATATTTCTAAGTGTTCCTAAGATCCCCATATATCTTGTTATGTCCTCTATAATCTCTGCCTAACCTTAGCTCAAACCCCACTAAAAATCTTACCTCTCGACGCCGATTACCCATAACCATCATCGGTTCTACCTAACCGTGATTGGTCATACCTCGATCAATGTTAGTCTTTGTGCCTTCTAGCACTATGTAAACTAGCAACCAACCTACCTACCAAAATAACGCAAACACCTTGCCCAACCTCGTTAAGACCCTATCTCGTGACCTGTAGTCCACTTGAACAACTTGCAACTGCAGACCTAAAGACCTTGACCCACATTTTTAGTATTTAATTGGATTGATGTTGATAGTGATTTGAGGTACCCAAATTAGAATACTAGCACTAGATTCGTTTATGTACCCATTTGAGTTACTTCATAATTTGTTTTATAAAATAGTGGGTGGCAGCCTTCTACGAACTATCACAATTCTCGGATCTAGCATACGCTAGAAGTCCACTATCATGTATTATTTACTTCTTGTTTGGTGGTCTTGTTTTCTATTTCAGGTAGTTCCTCCCAACCAAAAGGAAGCTCTCACAGTCAGCATTGGATCAAGAAGTCAAAACGCATGCATCAACCTCCAAACCAAAACAAGAAGTATTCCTCCTTGACCCACACCTCTTATCATTTAAGGAATTTATAGTTCAACCATCAAACAAATAATATTGAAATATTAATTGCTTTGGAACGTACATTATAAATATTATGACTACACATTGGTATTTTATTTTTCGTTGGATCAATTTGATTCTTCTCAAAAAGGTTTGAAAAAATGAAAAACATCTAGAGGATAAAACATTTCAACATGACATTCCCCAACATGAATCATAACCAAATATGGCCCAAGTTTTTGGATATAGATACGAAGAACTCTCACAATACACATAGGAACCCAAATAATGCATTCCCTAGCCTTTCTTCCTTCATATTTCTAATATATAGAAGTTATGTATCTTTTGTGAATTTTTGAAGTCAATATAATATGATGCTATACTTCAAAAACTAACATTATGAGACTCATTGATTGGACAATCAAACTAATCAAATTCAATGTATGAATAACTAAATAGTCACTTTGAGGTGCTGTTAACATGGGTACCATAATCCCGCAATATAATTTCGGTAATAATTCTCATGGTATTTGGCTTGTGCAATGTATTTTTAAGGCACTCTATTTCTTGTGTGTAAGAAGAAAGAGTGTGGATTATATAAATCAACATGGAATAGATCCCACATGGCTTGTATTATGATAGATTACAATAGTTATTGAATCTCAATGATGAATTTTTGTTTTGGGATAACTATGTATAATGTGTAAAAGAAATTATAAATATGTTTTTTCGATTGGAAATATCATTTGCATATATTATCAACAAAATAAAGTTGGACAATTGTTATATACAATCAAATCATAGACGATTGACATGTATGACCCAAAATCATAGGGTTGGAAATTTGAAGTGAGAATTGACATTAAACATTATAAATGTGTTGAAGTGGAAAAATACCCAAAATCTAAAAGTTCAAGCCATTATCAATGCTATAAAAACTCTAAGTTAAATATCCATGTTGAGACTAGAACACAAATCTACTAAATCAATCACCAATAAAAATAAAGACTAATATATGCAAGAAAAATTTGCATTATACACAATACACCCGAGGGACGTGGTCATTATAGCCTCATTCGCAAACATTTTGTTTCTCCTTATAAGATCCAACAAGATCTCTTATTGTTTGTGACCCATCACCACCATTATTTATCTCTACATTTCTTCTTGCACATCTTGGAGAGGTAAATAGATTAAAAGAGAAATCCAAAGGGATTTTACATATTTTTAAGTAGGGGACCTATCATACCACCTTTGGTGTTTTAGTAGCGAAAAGTGCAAAAAAGGAAACTAGTGTTGTGAGAAATATCTATAGCTAGGCCATATCTTCTTCGAGAATGGATAAATACACACCTTACAATGAGAGGAGACAATAAGTATGCTGAGATGAAATCTACTTGATTTAGATGGGGCATCTACCCAATGAGTGAAAAGGTCATGCAAGTGTTGAAACTCACACCTTGACTTGATTTATAGTTTAACATTCACATTAGGAAATTTTTAGCTTTTTATGACTATGAAGAGTATGAAAATGGCATGTGTTTTATATATTTTTCCAAATAGAATATCAATATAGTATAGGTGAATTTTTTTTGTAATATATTCAAGGCCTTTCGGGAATTCGTGGTCAATATTGTTTTACTAGTAAGGTATAAATTGAGTAGGAAACTAAAATACTTGTCTAAAACCTCGTGGTTTATTACATACATGCCATTAAGGGCACTCTATACTTTTGTATTAGAGTCTATCATTAATAGAAGGACATGATAAATAAAATACCAATAAAATTTTTCTTTTTGAGCTCAAGATTAAATTCCAAACTACGTATGGTTGCCAAATCTAGATTCTTGGTGAAGATTGAAATTCCACTAAGAGGTTACATTTTCAAATATTTTTAAGGTATTGAGATAAAGTTCTTCAACATGCTCAGACTATAACATTAAAAATGAGTGTCAACATTTCACCACCAATTTTTCCACCATTGATAAGAAAAGTTAAAGCCAAAAACTTGTATTTTCATTGAAGTTTAGACAAATGGATCTAATCTCAATGAGTAAAAATCCATTTGATGCTTTTTATTCATTATTAAAAAATGAAGGTCTTTAAATCATGTTAATTTATGTAAAGGAAAGCCATTTTTACAACCATGGAGCCCATGAAAAGGAATCTCATATCTTGATTGATATCCCACACCTTCCAAATATTTTCTCATTGCGAAAGAGCCCTTAACTTTAAAAGCGGTACGACTTATGGTGAGATTCAAACCATAGGCCCTATTATACGACTAAATCCCCATGTATTAATAATTATGTGAAACTATGTATATGGGTGAAAATAAAGAGATGGATATAAATAACCAATAAATTATGGGTATGTGGTGAATGAAAAAGGTTAGGAAAAGTTAATAAAATAAATAAGAATATAAAGTAAAAATATTTAAAAAGAAGTAAAGAGTAATTATTAGATCATTCGATAACACAGTAAACATAAAAATAAATATGGAAATCGATATTATGGGTGTGAGATATTAATTAGTGTAATAAGGTCGAGTTACCACATTGTAAAAATAAAAAGGTATGTGAAAGGGTGGGACCATTTGAAATATTATAAATAATAGTGGAAAGGACCCTCGGTAAAAAAGCATGGAAAATATATGAATCAACATCGTCGACCCTTATTGAAAAAGGACCATTTAGAAAGACCCCATTAAAAGGGAATTTATTATTAATACCACTTGTTTTAGTTACCAATTACCCAGGTGACCTATAAAAGGTTAAATAATGACTTCTTGAAAAATACATCCCTTTTGGAGTTATCATGTGTGTGGAAAGGTGAAGGAAGGGGGTGGGATTTGGAGAGGGGCACACATAGTGTCCTAACAAGGGGTACAAAGTACAATGATAGATGGTTGCTAGACATGGTAGGGTAAGAATTGATTAAATATTATCTTCCATGTATAATAACCATAGCCTAAGGTGCTAGAACTTGTACACACAATAGATAAGTAAAACCTTTGTAATCAAGATCACAAATAAGTATTTTGATCTTTATGAGATTACTAAATTGATTGTGTTTAAATGATTTGAGAATTAATATAGAATATTTATTTATATACTTGTGATCTCTCATGTATAATATGATTATATTAAAATAGTGGTCAAAGTGGACATATAAACATAATAGTTAACAAAATATGTGTTATAAAGTGTACATTTGTGAGTAGAATCTACATAATTCTCTTTGGTCATTTCTAGCATGACATTAGATATTTATTTTATTATGGTCATCTTGTTATAAAATAAAATGAGTTACAATTTTACTTTGAAATTTTACACTAATAAATATTTTAATTATTTCAATAAGAGTATTGGGGATAATTATATGTAGTTAGATGAGGTTGTGTGCTTTACACACAATTAACCTATGAATAACCTTTGTTCTCTATTTTCCCACAATTGGGTAGTGGATCATTTAATGTATTTAATTCCATGTTTTTATTTACTTGAGGCCTATCCTATTTTTGAGGAGTGTTTAATTTTATGGAATTGTTGGCAATAAGATCTTGTAGATCAGATGTGTTAGCTTGAAACAATAATTTATAGAATGCATGATATATTGATTGTATGTACAATATACATTGGAATTGAAAATGATTAGGATGAGGTTTATTAGTGAAAATGATACAAAATACAATGAATAGGGTACAAATATAGGTACATGGTTATAAATAAGTTACAAATAATTTTTAATGATAGACAAAACCATCGGGTTTAGACAAAAATGACTTGGTTTATTATGTCCACTATTGTTTAGTATAGGTAATTGGTTTTAGAATTTTTAGAAAATACAAAATCTATAGTGGTTTAGACAATGAATCAAACACAATAACATAGAATTCAATAGAATACATTTAAAAAATAAAATGTATGGGGCATGATACTATTTCAATGATCAATTTTGATTTACATATAGTTTACAAATAATCTATGCCACACATTTATATTTAAAATTTCAATATTGTCAATTATGTGTGCATCAAGTATCTTGGGTTATCTTTCTAGAATTACCAATTATTGTGAGTATGGTAGGGGCATGGTTTTATATCATTCTCTTTTGATCACACAAACTTGGAAGCTAGATCCATCTGCGAAGGTGGGGTTTGGTTGGAATGGGTGGTGTACATTAGATCTAGTAAGACTCATCATAATCAACATCATTCCTAATGGAAACATAGTGATTCTATCTTTCGAGTAGTGTATTAATATTCAAAATCATGAGTTTTGGTTCTATTGCACCCCAATCTCATTGGTCAATGTTGTTTTCTATAAATTGGGGATTGATTTCCCCTAATTATCCATATTTTCTAAAAAAATATCCTTCTCGACGTGCCTCGATCACGGGGAGCAATATTCTCCAAATTCTTCACCAAAGAGCTTCAATATTCATAAGGAAACAATTGATTTCTACATATACATATGTAGTACTTCCTTTATCTTTATATATTTAATTTAAGTTTCAATATTTTAGAAAGTTTCAAACTCCATATTGGACATTGACTACACTCTTATTTTGAATATTTGACTTTTGACACCTCTCAAGCACTTAAGCACTCAAGTATTCAAGAAAATACAAGGTGTGTCTGTAAAATGGAAAAACAACATGTTATTCCAAGTGCACTCGACTTCCCAAGGTCATGCCGAGATGACCAAAATGTGAGAAATGGCTTGGGAATGAGATAAGTATATGTGATAAATATAAAATAGTGGGTATGGTGATGAAACGAGGGTCTAAGGTGAGCCACGAGTAAATGATCGACTTACAAGATATGAACCTACTTGTTGAGGGCCATGAATGATTATATAACCTCTATGGGAGTAATACTATGGTAAAGGATGATAGTATTTGTCGTATCTCGCAGCCTATGTCAATGAGACCAAAAATACCTCGACTCGAATGTCAACCCCAAGGAAAGCTGCTGCTCCTTTCTCGAGATACACCTCTCCGGGAGGGTCATGCAAAGGTGTGAATGAAGGAATTGAAAGTAAAATAAAGGTTTTGGCATCTAACTTAGTTCACTTGATCAGCTTAAGATTGCTCAGCTATAGTCAATTTTTGTTATGAGTGTCTAGTTGGTGATGATCTAAGGAGGAAAATGGGTAGATCTAAAGACTAGTGCTCTCAAACCCAAGTCTATGTATCCCCGATATCGATATATGTCCTGGAGGATGAATAATCGAATCAAATATCCTTCTACGAGGTTTAGGTGGGGCATGAATGGTCATATGGGACACCAACTCATGAGCAATGAAAATGAGTCGAGAAAAAATGATTAAATGGGGCCAAGGACTAAGAACATGTAGTTTAAGCCACTAATGATTGGGATGTTGTTTTGCTCTAAGTCTCTACACTACTTTAAATTCTCAATTTTAAATAAACAATGTAAAAGAGCTTGAATTAAATAAAATACAATTAAATTCCCTTTTAATTAATTAAACTACGTTCACTATTGTTTAAATAAAATAAATGCACCAACTATACTAACTCTTTTTTTGTTATTTTTAATGAAGCTTTTCAAATAAAAATAAAACAATTAAAATGATTTAAGTTCCTAATGTTTTTGTATTTTTCAAGATTAATTAAAATAAATAAACAAAATAACTCTAGGAGACTAGGGTAATGAATTAAAATAAAATACTACTTCCTCTAATAAAATAAAACTAAAACATCCCCCTTTGCATCATAGGGTAAACACCAATCTTTGTTATGATATTTCTATTAATATCCCCCATCCCATTCCTCCTTCCTAGCCCCAGTATATATCATAGGGTAAAGACAAAAATATTATACCCCCATCTCCTCCTCCCACCCAAACAAGTTCTTCGCAGCAGTGAAAAAGGCAAATAGCGGCCATTGTAGAGAGCCTTTTATCCACCAATAAAACCTCTAGGGACTCATCTGGTAATCATGATATGAAGGTTCAGATAAAGAAGCATGCTGAGAGAATCAAGATCCTTGGAAAGGACATGGCTCACTTACTTAAAGAGGGGGCTAAGGAAAAGTAGGTTCATGATAGTAATCCTATGTTTGAGGAAAAAATTGAAGAAATCACTAAGAATTAGAAGGATATGGAAGAGTCAATGGAGAATATTATCAACAAGAAAATTGATCACTTATCCATGCATAAGGCCCTCCTAGAATTCATCAAAATTCAGGTCAAATAGGTTTGTGATCTCAACGATATTCCTTTTGGGATATGGAAGGGAGGTAAAGAGAAGAAACTTGCAATTTCTACCATAAACAAGGACCCCTCTCAACACACTACCCTTAATCTATTTAAGGCTATGGAGGAGGTTAAAAAGGTTTTCAAAAAAGTACTCAAATGAAGGATTGACAAGTTTTTGCTTTATGTTTAGTTTCGTTGGTATTTTACGGTTGTGCAACTATTATGAAGCTACAAAGTGATGTTGTCTTTTTGCTTCATGTTGGAAGGTTTTCCACTTTGCCTTTTTTAACTATATTTTCGGATGCTATGCCTTCTCTCGGGGTGTGATCTCCACATGTCAAAAAACCACTGCTGTTTCTATGTTTTATCTAGATTTTAAGATCTCTTTTGTACTTTGGGGTATGGTCCCCTTCAAAACCATTTACCATTAATAATGAAAAATAAAAATAAAACTAAAACATGGAATAACCGGATGTGTATATTCCTCTGTTGCATGGTTGTATGATAACACTATTCTAGGAGAAAGTACTCAAAAGTTATTAATCTAATAAAATAAATATTCCTATGGAAAAGCTTCTCCCTCAAGTTTTGTGGAAAGGGAAAATATTCTTAGAAGAAATTTCCTCTTTTCGTATGAACTTTCCCCAAAAAAAGTAGATCTAAGATAATTGAAAGAAACAAATAATAAAATAAATGCATGGATTTCTTCACTTCTTCCTCCAACTAATTTCCCAAACAGATCCATAGGGATAAGCCAATAAGAAGTTATCAATAGAATATCTATGTACGAAATATTTTGAAAGCAATACTAACATAAAGAATGTATTCAGGAAGTGATGGAATATTTCACTTCCAACAATTTAACTAATAAATCTCTTCTAATAACAATAAATAACAATTATGCAAAGCTTTAAAGAATTTAAGTACAACCCTAACATAGTTACTACTATTCTATGGTATCTTCAGGAGGTGAGATGTACTTGTTTTCTCCTCAACTGTATATCCTCTTCCAATGATAAAATCCAATTGATCCTGAGATGTAAGAATGGTGAGTGACAACAAAGAAATTGAGAACATTGGTTGTGGTTGGCTTGATGCAAAGTAAATGACCGAATGTGAGTAACATGAAAGAAAAAAGCAAATGTACTAGTTTATCTATGTGTTCCATCTCCAAATTTCAGCAGCATTACACTTCAACAAAAATATAAAATTTCCAACCCATTCTACGGGTAAAAATGTGATTTTATAGGTTTTGGGAAATAATATGTCAACTACAAGTGTTGATTAATAAATGATAACTCAACTAAAGGAAAAGGATTCAACATTCTAAATTTAGTAAGAAGAGAGAAGGAACTCAAAACCAATCCAATAGCCCATTCTTATCCAAATTGATTAAGAAATGCAAGAGATAATCATGTCAAAATCAAAACATGCATTACAAAATCGTGTTTTAATTTTATTTTATAAGGTGACAATAGTGTCGTTGTTGATAGAGGGGTGGTTGTGCAACCTCCTTTCTCACAATAATGGTTGTTACGTAACCATCATGGTAAAAACACACAAAGGGGATAAAGAGTGTTCCACAAATAAAATGAGGTCTTTAACTTAGAGTAGGGGTTGAATTGAGTCACAAGAGGAATGAAATGGAGAGAGGGAGGGATCTAGATTTCAATTTTATCTTGGAAGAGGTTTTTTATCATTGTAGGAGACATATTGCACTTTTCATGTTGCACCATGTAATTTTGAGCGCGTACATATTGCCCCATCAGAAGAGTTTTATAGCCATGAATGGGTTAAAACATGATCTACGAGAATGGAAATCCCAAATGGGAGGGTTAGAGGATTACCTTTCCCAACAATGTGTTGGTTTAATGCTAACAGAGCCTTCTGGCTACCTGTAAAAAAATGGGAATTAATTGGAATAATAAAATAATTTTGGATAAATTTTTTGAAATGAAAATACTGATCTACTTACCATTCGAGTGGGGTGAGACATATAATTGCCTCATGTGCGCCATCTCGAATACACTCACTCAAAACAACATTAGAAAACCAAACTATTTGTTACATATATGTCGTTTTGCTATTTAGAAAAATCATTTGTGTCTTGGGACTTTCTAAAGTTGGAGCTCTTGATTTCCAATGATCGTTTTACTTGGAGTATAGTAAAATTGATGAGGATTTATATACGATGGTAGTTAACCTAGTGATAAAAAAAGAGGGACAAGAAAAAGTAAGTTATCAATGTTTCTTTGTTTTTACCATAAACTTCAATTTTATAGGGAAGATTTTGGATGAATTTAGAGTCAATTTTTTAGGGGTGCCTTATAGATTTTGTACCTTATTTGGGGAAATTTGGGTGTTTTAAAATATTTTTGTGCAATTTTAAGTTGAAAGGGCACGACCCAATTTTGGCGATTTGATTGCCACGATGATTGCTGTAACTATCGCTTTACACAGAGCATCAGTTGTGTAATCACCATGGTGGTTGTGTAATCAATGTGATGATTGCACAACCATCATGACAATTGTGCAACGATTGCTTTGTGTAAGGAGGTTGTGAAACAATCACAACTTTTGTGGTGGTTAAGGCAAAGAAAGAATGTTTTATTGATTTTGCTAGTGTTTTCAGTTCATTACGAATTTGTTACATGCCAATTCAGAATCTAATACACTCTTTTTATTTTTGTTTTTGTGGATGCGGGGGACTTATGTGAGATGGATCAGATCCAGAGAGTAGGAGTGGATTGCTAGAGTGATCCTTTATTGACATTAACCGAAATAGGCTTATTAGAGAGGGCTATGATCTGAGAGGTTAGCACATATCGGACAAGTTTCCTCGGTGAATTAGATTCTTTATGAATTTTTGACATCTCGAGACATGGATCAGAATACTTTACGATTCCTGGAATTCATGGAGAGTGGAAAATCACCTTAGAGGAACTCTACCAGATATTGGATGTTCCTGTCACGGGGAGGAAGTTAGCACGAGAAAAGTACTAGCTCATTAGATGAGGCTCATAGATGGGCCACTTACTTGGGGATGCATAGGCACTCGAAACATGTTCCAAGTAGAGAGTCGATTGGTTGAAGTGTAAGGTGCCCCTATTCGTATTTTGTGCAAGACCATCATTGGTATCGTGGCCTTGTGTTTGATTAGGGATAAGGGATGAGACATGTTTTTATTTTACTGAGTGCATGTTGTAGATAACATCGAGCAACATGACAAGAGGTTTCGCATGGGAATGGACATGTTAGGAGATACTTATCATGATTTATATCAGATTATCATATATGGGTCTACTTCCCTTAGTTACCCGAAATTGGTAATGTCTTAGATTTATGAGAGATTAGTCCTCTACTAAAGGGGCATTGGGATAACATACATTGCAGGCATCAAAATAACTAAATGGGGGGATATGGTCCTTCTAAGGCCACTCCATGAAAGTAGTAGGTACTTTGACCACCACCGATATAGTGGCTCAACCTTACCAAGGTATGTTATGGAAGTGGGGAGAGGAAACAATCACACTACCTGCTTGTACATCCACTACATAGTTAGTCAACTATGGAAGTTGGGTAGAGACTCATCTAGCTGCATGGGTACCCTAAAAATTTATATTATTACCCTTTATTGACGCTCTTCTTGTAGTTGGCATCATGTTTAAAAGTGTTAGGTAGATGAGATATAGTTTCATGCGTCGATTGAGATGAATAGTGATAGTGCTTGGAGTTATGATTGGGATATATGGAGTTGCACCTCCGATCCGGCTACAGAGGTGGATCTAGACCACACTAGGTTTTACAAATTAGAGAGGCTCCAACGGGAGTGAGGAGGAGGTGAAAATAGATTATGGTTTAGGTGAGGAGTAAGACCTTGACTAGCATAGTAGTGGGTACCAAATATGAGGAGGCATAGGAGATGGTCATGGATACGGATTGGGTAATGTGAGATCTTAGCAAGTGATTTTAATATTCTCTTTCCTTTACTTCATAGATTAGAGCTATTTCCTTATATGTTAGTAATTTTCACTTTATTTTTGTTGTTGTTTGGACTACTTTGCTTTTGCGAACTTGATTTTTATAACTAATAATATGGGATGGAAATATATCATTAGGTGGAAAATTGGATATGTTTTCCATCAATTCTAGTATATCTTAAGATACCCTATTAAGAAAGCTGTTATCACGGAATCAAAACACCCTCTGATTTGCACAAGTGTGTGTGCTTGAGCTCACAGTGTGACTGGGTAACATGAGTACTATCTCCAAGTTGTGGGACTTAATACCTAAGATAGACATCCAAAGCAAGCTAGTTCTTCTCCTAAACTACCTGCCATAATCTAATTCTAATGCAGGAAAAACTATCTTATCCTAATCTAACTTTCCAAGGGACCAGGGAGAGAGAGTGCATGAAAGTAAAGCCTACACTAAAAGTGGTGATATACCAAAAAAGGAGGGTATGAGAATAATCTCCAATGTGTGAAAATGGAAGTAAAATGTAGATTAGAGAGGGTGATGACAGTTCTCCATGGTCTAATAACAATATTTACAACATCTTTCCATGAAAACACAATGATAATGAATCCTTGTAAGAGCATAAAATAGACACAATATATTTGCAATGAGATTGAAAAGGCAAGAAGAATGAAAACAAACACAACAAGGGAAGATACATCCACAAACTTGCATCTATTGCTTTATTAATATGCACAGTTCAAGATATTACAAAATAAAGGCCTAGATCACCATGCAAGGAGTCCACTATAAAGGCTCTGCAACACATTGGTAAAACAAAAATGATAGAGTTTTACCACCGCAACTATCTTCCCTTTATAATGACCCCAAGCTGTTAGGAACTGTGTTCCTACCCTTTTATTTGCTTTATAATAGATTAGTTATGTTGGATGCATATGATTTGTAAGTCATCCTTTCAACATATTTTAATAATCCCACATGTGTGGGAAGTAGTAGTTTCTTAGATAGGAATTAGTATATAAGGAGGTGTTGAGGCTCAATGAAGCATCAACAAATATATTGTATTGAGCTTGCTCAAAGTAGGTTTCCCCCTCGAAGAGGCCTATGATTTAATATCATTTCGAGTTCCTTTGCTTTAGTTATTTGTTGTAGGTTATGTTGTTGTGATTGGTAAAATAGTGTTGTAGGGTCTTCACATTTGTTATCAGAGAAATTTCCGTGACCAATTTGTTTTTCTCTCTGTTGTGAATCAAGGTGATCTAATTCTACCCACCGCATGCTCTCACCTTGCCCAAATGGGATCTTGGTGATCAGAAAGTGGTCAAGATCTTGTTTGCATTCTTTTCACAGATCTGGGAAGAGTGTGTGTGTCGTTTCCAGCAATATTGCATTCCATTGACATTCTGTTCACATGCACATGCACTCCTTAAATTTCACACAAAAACATGGCACATGAATTGGCTAGAGCCAGGAAACCTTGAAAGTTCCAGGTGGTTTTCTCCTTTTCCAAAACCACAAGCTTCAGAAACCATCATTTTCTCAAGACCATTCTTCTCTGAGCAAACCAAATCGGGCCAAAATCATTCTGTTTTCTCGATTTCAGGTATGGTTTCATTTTTGGTTTGTGTGTAGGGTCTTTGATGGATGCATGAAAATCCTCATATTCATGAATGCAGTCAAGGGTGAAAAAAATCCTCCTATTCAAGAACGTAGTCGAGGTTAAAAAAAAAAAGAAAATTATGTTTTTAGCCATATCTTTCATATTATAGCTCCGTTTGTTTTGAAAATTTCCTAGAACACCCTAAATCCCACTTCACACATTTCATACGTTGAGGATCCGAGACCCAATTCCACTTCTATCACTCAGAAATCACCATTTTCAATATTTTTAGGGTTTGCCATAACTTCTTCATTTTTACCTGTTTTCCCAAAATTCGCACACATTATTCCTTTCCCTATTCTACTCCTTTTTTCCTCAAGGAACAAGTTTTCATTTCTTACCATTACAACCCCCAAATTACAATTTTCCTCATCAAAATTGCCTAGAAAGTGTCAAAAACCCCATCCAAGTCCATTTTCCCTTTTTTCAGCTCAAATCCCAAATTTCCATTACTAAACATGTTTTAGAAAGAGTTTTTCTATCCATTTAAAAAAAAACCCTGGTTATGGTTATCACCCATACAAGCACCAAAGTCATGGAGGAAGAACTTGAAACATTGAAAGCCCAGGTCACTGAGCTGGCTCAAAGGCTACATGGATTGAATCAACAACATGACATTTTGATCAAACAATGACCAACGACGGAGTCCTCACACAAATCCTTCTCCAACCCCTCCCGTGGGCCCAAGTTAGACTTCCCCAAGTTCAATGATACAAATCCTACAGGATGGATTTATCAGGTCGAGCAATTCTTCAACATTCATGACACTTATTCTGTCAATCAAGTCCCAATCACCTCCTACCATTTGGAAAAAGATGCACTACAATGGTATCATTGGTATCTCATATCAAATGATGAACCCGATTGGAAGAAATTTACATCCCTCATTTTGGTAGATTTGGTCCCTCTGAATTCGAGGACTTCACCGGAGCTCTCACCAAACTCCACCAAACTATTACTATTCGGGAGTATCAGCAAGAGTTTGAGAAACTGGCTAATCACACTGAAGGGCTAACAAAATACTTCTTCAAGAGATGCTTTATTAGTGGCCTCAAGGAGCCAATCTTCTCAGAGGTGGAAATGTTTTGCCCCACTAACATGATGGAATATTTGGGCTTGGATAAGTTGGCTGAAGATAAAATCTCAGCGCAACGTCGACTCCCACTGTCGTCCACATCCAAGAACCCAAACAACCAATAGCCATCTTCCCACACCCAGATCAAACATATTACCGAGGCCGAGATTTGGGCACATAAGGATAAGGGATTATGTTACAACTATGATGATAAATGGGTTAAGGGTCACATGTGCGTCACACAAAAAAATTACCTACTAGATGTGGAATCACCACTAGAGAAAGATAGCGAGGTCGATAGCTAGGAATTCGAGGATGCTCTAGATAAACCAAGCCCCACAGAGGATTTTACACCCCAGGAGGATCAACTAGAAATATCCATGCACGTATTTAGTTGGTATTGCTACCCCCAAACTATGAATGTCAAGGGGTTCTTAAAAATATTCCTCTCACAATCCTCATTGACTTAGGTAGCACACACAATTTCATTGATCCCCACATTGCTAAGTAGGTAGATTTCTTTGTATACCCTTGTTCTAGCTTCAAAGTAATGATTGCTAATGGGGGAAAATTTCCTTGTAAAGGGAAATGTCGGAATGTATACATTGCGATAAGCAACTACACTCGTGATTAGATATGTTTTCCCTACCTCTAGGTGGATGTGATGTGGTTTTAGGTGCACAATGGCTCTACACTTTGGGACCCATTCTATGGTATTTTTTGATCTCTAGATGCGGTTCACGAGATAATGGCCAAAAACACACATTAAAGGGATTATTGCCAAGATTTGCTTCCATCATCATCTCCCATCGCATGGAAAATCTTTTGAAGAAAGGCTCCCATGGGATAATTTCCTAGCTACACTCAATCCAACTCCAACCCCCCACTACCGCTTCGCAACCCTGCAGACTTACAAGCCATCCTCAAACATACTACTATTATTATCAAACCAATGAGGTTGTCCCCTTCACGACCGAAGATCACCATATCCCACTCCTTCCAGGAAGAATTCCCCCCAACATCCATCCCTACCACTATCCATATTTGCAAAATACTGAAATTGAAAACCTAGTCTGGGACCTCCTCAAATCTAACGTCATTCACCCCAACACCAGCCCATACTCCTCCCCAGTACTTCTTGTCCACAAAAAGGATGGATGGCGGCTCTACATTGAATTTCATGCCCTTAACTACCTCACCATCAAGGATAAATTCCCCATTCCGGTCATTGATGAGCTTTTAGATGAGCTCCATGGGGATTTTTTTCCAAATTGGACCTTCGCTCTGGCTATCACTAGATTCAATTGCATCCTGAAGACATTCCAAAAATAGCCTTCTCGCACTCATGATGGTCACTATGATTTTTGGTCATGCCATTTGGCCTTACAAATTCCCCTTCCACCTTTCAAGCACTCATGAATAAAATCTTTCAGCCTTTCCTCCATCAATTTGTCTTGGTTTTCTTTGACGATATCTTGGTTTACAGCCACACATGGGCCGACCACCTCCAACACCTTGACAGGGCATTAAAATTTTGGTAGATAATACATTATGTGCCAAATAGTCCAAGTGTTCCTTTGGCCTCGAAGAAGTGAAATATCTCGGGCACATTGTCTCTGCCAATGGGGTCCGTGTAGATCCAGACAAGATCAACACAATGTAGGAATGGCCTCGGCCAACAACTCTCAAGAGCCTTCATGGTTTCTTAGGCCTTACTGGGTACTACCGCAAGTTCATCAAGGAATATGGAAAGATTACAACCCCCTTGACTACCTTATTGAAGAAATATTCCTTCACCTGGAACACACCGCAGATGACCATGACATTTGTGGCTCTTCAACATGATATGTGTAGCACACCCATTTTGGACATGCCAAAATTCACTCAAGATCAAAGTGATGTATGTGGGAATGGATTGGGTGATGTCCTTCTTCAATAGGTCACCCAATTGCCTTCACTAGCAAAGCTCTTTTGGGTAGAAACTTAGCCTTGTCTACATATGAAAAGGAAATGATGGAAATTCTCCATGCAATACAAAAATGGCGGCCATACCTACTGGGAATCATTTTTGCATCAAAACAAACCACTAGAGTTTGAAATATTTCTTGGAACAATGGGTCTCCTCCCCAACACAACATAAATGGGTTAGCAAAATCATGGGGTATGATTATGAGATAACCTACAAGAAGGGAAAATACAATATTGTGGTCGATGCTCTCTCACGTGCATTCGAGGACTAGACATCCCTGTCAGCCATCTCCATTCCCATCCCAAACTGGGTGGAATCTCTAAAAATAAGGTATGTGCTTTATCCCTCCTCACAACACTTCATCTAGTGTTTGGCCATTGACCCATGCAACCATACCGCATTATTCATGGGATGGTGCATTCCTATGCCACAAGGGTCATCTGGTGTTTCCCCATTGCATAGACCTTCATCAAGTTGTCTTCTATGAAATTCATGCTTCTCCATCAACATGACACTCTGGATTTCTCAAAACTTATGAGTGGGCATGCCAAAACTTCTTTTGGAAAGGAATGAAGGGTGCTATTAAACAGATGGTGGCAGAATGTGATACCTGCCAATACAACAAAGGTGAGACAACAACAATTTCCAGTTTGTTAGAGCCCTTTCCAATTCTGACTAGGATCTGGACATATATCTTTATGGATTTTATCGAGGGTCTTCCTCGTTGGGAGGTAAATCATTGATCTTGGTTGTGGTCAACCACCTCTCCAAATATAGTCATTTTGTTCCCTCACCCATCCATATAAAGCCTCCATGGTCACCCATATTTTTATGGATCATATTTTCCATCTGCATGGAATTCCTTCCTCTATTGTCTTTGATCGTGATGTAACTTTCACCAATAACTTTTGGAAAGAGCTTTTTTGAAACATAGGCACCCAACTAAAGATGAGCTTTGGGTATCACCCTAGATAGATGACCAAACTGAAATTATCAACAAGTGTTTAGAAACGTTCCTTCATTGCTTTTTTTAGAACAAAAACACTAGTGGAAAAAGTGGCTTCCCCTTGCAAAGTGGTGGTACAATACCTCATACCACACTTCTACTAAAATGACCCCATATGAAGTAGTCTATGGTCAAAAGCCACCAACCCTTCTTCCATATAACCTGGAAGTTTGAGAGTTCATGTAGTTGACACTACTCTCTACAACTAAGATCAAATTCTTAGCACTCTACGAGCCAATCTCCACACGAAACAGAACCACATGAAGCAACATGCTGATCAACACCACTTCGAGCGCACCTTCCAACTAGGTGATATGGTCTTCCTTCATCTCCAACCTTACAAGCAGTCATCCTTGAAGCTCAAAGGATGTCATAAGATTTCTCCAAAGTTTTACGGGCCCTATAAGGTCCTCCAAAAAATTGGTTCGGTTTACTTACAAGTTGGAGCTTCCACCTTCCTCCCGAATTCACCCCGTTTTCCATGTCTCTTGTTTGAAAAAATGTTGGGGAAAAACTTCAAAACACAAAAAATTTTACCACAACTCGATAATGAAGGCTCCATCCTTCTTGAACTAGAAGCCATCCTAGACAAGCGGACCTACCAACTCCATTCCTGCTCCATAACAGAAGTCCTAATCCAATGACATGACATGCAACCAAAAGACGCAACATGGGAACCACTTCTCTAGATTCAACACCAATTTCCACATCTGAAGCTTTGAGGAAAAAGCTTTTCCAAGAGGGAGGGGATGTTAGGAACCCATGTTCCTACCCTTTTATTTGCTTTATAATAGATTAGTTACGTTGGATGCATATGCTTTGTAAGTCGTCCTTTCAGCATATTTGAATAATCCCACATGTGCGGGAAGTAGTAGTTTCTTAGATAGGAATTAGTATATAAGAAGGTGTTGAGGCTCAATGAAGCATCATGAATATATTGTATTGAGCTTGCTCAAAGGAGGTTTCCCCCTCAAAGAGGCCTGTGATTTAATATCATTTTGAGTTCCTTTTCTTTAGTTATTTGTTGCAGGTTATTTTGTTGTGATTGGTAAAATAGTGTTAGGTCTTCACACCAACACTCCAATTTATAGAATTTTGGAGAGAGAGAGAGAGAGAGAGAGAGAGAGAGAGAGAGAGAGAGAGAGAACTGAAATTCTGAAATCTTCCTTCCAAACACTTGTAAGTGATAATAAATGAAATAAAATGATGGTATGTTACTTGTAAAGGATCCCGTGTTGTCCCATAACCTGCGAGTTGGAAAAATGATGACCGTGCCTCTTAATTGCACTCCCAACTACCAATAAAATCATTGTTACGAACATGGTTCATTTTCTTTAAAATTCACCATCAAATCCTAAATTACTAGGTTTTTTTATGATGGGCTCGAGCCATCATTCCAACGAGACCAATTTTTGTGATTTTGTTCATAAATGCAAAAAATATGGCCTTCTAAGTGTGAGCAGCTATTTTGAGTTTGTCAGGGATTTCTTGTAATACACGGGACTGGGAATTCAATTCTTACAGCTGGAGATGTTTCTTTTATTTTCACCCACCTACCTTCATTAAAAATAAGAAATCTAGTTTTTGTGGCATAGAGGATGTCGATCCCTTTCCAAAAATTCCAATTTTGTCAAAATCAGAGCTCCGAATCAAAATTTATGCCTATTTTAAGATCAGGGTTGGGATGTTCCATGCAGGCTCTCATAATCTGCATTAAACCACTTTCCCTTTGCATTGCGGGTATTTCTAGTTTTCAGGAACTTGTCACACTTTGGGGTATAAGGGCCGCTTGGGTCTCTAAACCCGCTTTATCCGCAATGCACTTTGCCTCCTTTGATGTGTGGAAATTTCATCTCCATGAGGAACTCACATCCCTAAAGTACTTGGTTGTCTCCAGGCCCCAAAATTCCACCTTATCCGTAATACGTTGAACCCACTTCAATTGATTTTCAAATTGAACAAGTTGGCATTTTGGGAACTCGTGGCCCGATGGAACTGAACCACCTAGGCCATCGAGGTCGACTTATCTGTAAATCCTTGGCTCTTTAGCATTTTAGACTCAAGTCGAGGCAAGGAACCCTATTTTTGTCCACACTGCCGTTCCACCCACAACCATTCCACTCACAGCCCCTAGACCCATGATGCATTAAAATAAGCCTTCTCCTCATTTCTTCAAATTTTTAGCAAATTTTCGCTAACTCCTTAGATTTTTTTGAATAGGGAAGTTAGAGAGATCAAAGGGGTGCCTCCAAAATCCATTTTTGTTTTC
Organism: Taxus wallichiana var. yunnanensis; assembly: GCA_018340775.1. Lineage (NCBI taxonomy): Eukaryota > Viridiplantae > Streptophyta > Pinopsida > Cupressales > Taxaceae > Taxus > Taxus wallichiana. Next base: position 936,112,730 of record CM031242.1, read on the forward strand.
ACCATTTCTCCTGTTCAAGTTTAAAGAATTTGTGTAAGTTATAGAATTTACCTTGGGGGTAAATTCTAGATAATAAAAACCAAGACTCTAGCATAAGACGGTCACCACATCGATGTACTCACACTAACTTGGCATGCAAAAGGAAATATTTCTTGGCTGCAGATTGAGAATGTAGTGTTGACACAACATGCAAAGAACTTCCGAGGATAGGGAAATAAGACGATGATCCACACATAGTGGGGATAATGACACAGATACTCTCATGGAAAATCTCACCACTTGACACATGGTGGTTCTCATGTCGAGCATATAAGTCCTCATCATAGGAGCCACAATATGAGCCCTCGACATGCTACCTCATAAGGATCTTGTAGAGATGGATATGCTTTGATTGATTTTATTGATTTGCTCTCATTTTTGTGTATATATCAATTTTTTTTTGGCTCATGATCGAGCATTTTGAATACACTTTTCCATCTGTGTGATGGACTTGTACTAAAACATTGACATATATATATGACCTATATTTTTGGCTCAACATTCCCTTGCATAATTTTTTTCTTTGTGCTCTACTTCATTTGTACATTCTTATATGGTTAGGAATGTTTGATGCTTTTGAAGTTTTGAATGAATTATATGGATAATGATGTAATATGATAAACAAAATGATTGCTAAGACTGCATGCATGTTTTAAATCATACTTAGAATGCTTTATTTCTCAAAAAAATTAAACATTCCACTTCATTGGAAAAATATGTTATAGATTATATGATGATAAGATGTTCTCACTCCATTCATGACCCCAGACAACTAGTAAGATGTGAGGGCTTAACACAAAGAGTTACGAAGGATGTGAGAAGTATAGGTGAATTATGCATGGTATGAGAATGATGTACAAGATACGTAAGTGTTACTAAGAATCTTTTGTGGAACCCTACAACTCAACTCAATCAAGGTTAACTAACCAAAGTTGGGATAATTTGAACTTGTGAGCCTCAACTAGACATAGATCAAATGATGGCCTATTTATTAGAAGAATCTAGTTCGGGAATGATTGTGTCTCCTTAACATGAACATCTAAATCATTTGCTTAGGAATTTCATACATACAAACAATTTTCTTATTGCTTTATTTTAATCCTTTATATATGTATATTTTATATTTTGAATAGATCCGCTACATTTTTCCCGTGCTACTAGTAAGAAGCACAAGCTCATCACCGAGGAAAAATTGTAGGCGAGTAAACTCATCTTCCTCCTCTCCTAGTCTTATGATACCAGTAAGAAGCATGTGATCGTTGCTAAATACTAGGAGAGAAAGAAAGTGTGATTATTTGTAGTAAGAATATACATTCAAGATCTCTCTTTTTTGTTTTATTTTTGCCTTAATCTTATATTGTGTTTTTGGGAGGGAACGTCTGTTCCCCAATCGCAACCCCATGTAACTAGTAATATGTGAGGGATCAACATTGAAGGATGATATGGGATAAAATAGAACTCAGGTGAAACACTTAGAAGTTTCTTGTCATGGAAATACCTTTTAGGGAGCGATTTTCTACCAGGAATCTTCCAGAAAAGGTTACAAGTGAAAACATCTAAATTGGGAGGAACCATAAAATAAGTAAAGTATGCAAGACCTTGTGGGTTTAAAATAAATTTTTTTCTTATGTTTGGCGATGATGATGATGATGTAAACCGTATAATTGGATAATATGAATAAATTGTAGAGATGTATGATTGAGACATTTTCCAATGAAATGAAAAGTTAAAAACAAGAGAATCCATAGTATGCTTTAAACAAAATAATAATACAAACAATATACATGACGTAAATGTAATGAGGAAAGTGTGGGGATGTAACATTTATATATAGAAAGGTTTGAGGTGAAGTGAGTTGACGAATTTTCCAAACTCCTCACCCACTAGAGTACACAAACAAGATAAACACCATTCTTAAAATATTTAGTCACTTGGTAGGGGCCCAGCCATTTTGGTATAAACTTCCTACCTTTTCCGACCTTCTTTTCTATATAACTATCAAGTCTCAACACGAGGTCACTTACCTAAATTAGACACTCATAAACCATTTTATTAAATTGTCAACACATTTTGTCTACATAAACTTGTTGATGTTATTCGCCCTAAGCCTCTTCTTATCTAGTTTTTTCTAAATATGTTAAATGTGCATTTCTATATTCATCTTCATCTAAAATGCCTTGTAAAGATAAAAAAATACTAGGGAGTTCTACCTCTAGAGGTAAAATGTCTTCTACACAAAAACCAGGGAAACAAACATTTCCCCTGTTGGCATGCAATCAAAGTCATATATGCCCACAAGGCTAGAAATAACTTTAAGTGCTAATATATATTATTATCTTTGAATGTTTTGAGGATAATGGACTTTAATGTCTCATTTAAACTTGAGACTTGAATGGACTTGAATTTCTTGTTTTGTAGCCTCACTGTGACTATTGGCCTGAGGGTAATATAAGGAGGCAATGTGATGAGATATCTTAAACTTCAGAAACACTTCACACACCTCATCATTTCTGAATGGGGAGCCATTATCTGAGATAATGACTTGTGGTATACCATATTTACAAACTATTTGATCAAGGATGGACTTTTTTTGAAAAACCCGGGGACTATGGTTAGAGGCATGACCACAACCCACTTTGTGAAGTATTATGTGGCCGTAATAATGAATTTATAACCATCTCGTAGAAGCGGGAGAGAATTTTCCTATTAAATCCAAACCCCATGTGGAGAATGGCCAATGTGTAACTATAGGATGCAAATATTGGGCTAGGATATGTATGGCATGTGATAATTCTTGACATTTTTGACATCTTAAGACATATTCCATGGAGTCATGCTCCGGTGTGGGGAAAAATTAACCCATCCAATGAATATTTTGAATAATTAAATATACTTTGAAATTACCACCATAAAATCCACAGTGGGTTTTGGAAATAATTCTTTCTTCTTCTTCCTCCTCCATATATCTAGGCAATAGGCCATCAAATGCCTTCTAGTATAAGCGTATTCTATGATCACATATTGGTAGTTATAACATGAATTCATCACCTTTGTTGAGAATTGGACCCTTCTGGGTATGTTTGATCTACAATGTGATCTATTATGTCCGAATACCATGAGCATGATGAAATTACAGGTTTATCAATGTACAGATGTATTAATTAGGGAAATCAAGGTTAACCAATTCAACCGATTCTAAGGGGTTATTAGCTAGCTTGATCGGTGATGATTTTTCCCTTGACCAATTTCTTATTAATGTAGGTGATCTCAAACTCATTCATGTGAATTATGAACCTACGATTTTTTATACATGGTTTCTTACGTTAAGAAGGTCCAGAACTAATCAAACTTGACAATAACCCTTTTTCTTGATTGAGTATATAATTCATCAATTGTTTGGTTGCCAAGATGGACAAGAATTCCTTTTCTTCCGAGTATATTAGGCATCATAGTCCAGAATTACACACATAATGAAATAAATGAAATTATCATGACTGTCATCATATTCTTATGCTAGCACACACATAATTAAAATGACTGTAGCTATAGAATAGAAAATTAAAGGGAGATCATACTTGGGTGGCATGAGAGTTGGTGAATAAAGTAACAATCATTTTGTTGATTCAAAGGCATTATGACACTCTTATATCAATGATTTGTAATAAGTTTTTGTAATAGCTCATTAATGGGGGTATGAAATATGTGAGGTCGATAAAAAACCTTTGGATTGCCCCAAGTTTGCCTAGGAAAGATATTATACTAGACTCATCCGTAAGTGGAGTTATCTCAAGGATTGTGTGAATTTTTTTAGGTCTACATCAATTCCCTGAGAGGATATGATGTAGCCTAAGATTTTTCCTCCCGTGAATATGAAGACACACTTTTCGGGGTTTAAAGTAACATTATATTCAATAAGACATGAGAGAATAATCCAAAGAACATCAAGAATATATCCTCTATTTTAATCCTTTGTCAAGAGATCAACAACATATGTTTCAACTATCTAGTAGATGAGATCATGGAATATATAAGTCATGGCCCTCTAATAAGTAGTGTCAACATTTCTTAGGCCGAAAGGAATGATTGCATAACAAAAAGTTCCTAAGGCATGGTAAAGGTTGTCTTAATTTGATCTTCTTGAGATATTATTATCTAATTATATCCCAAACATCCATCCATGAGAGAGTAAAAATCATAACATATTGTTGCATCAACAATGATATCGATAGATGGTAATGGGAAATCATCCTTAGTAAAAGCTTTGTTGATGTCTATGAAGTCAATATATATATATATATATATATATATATATATTCATTTTTCCATTTTTAGAACCAAGACAATGTTAGAAAACCACATGGAGTAATCCACTGGTTTGATAAACCCTACTTGTAGAATTTTAATAACCTCTTCTTTGACCATTAAGGAAACTTTTGGCTTCATTGGTCTCAACTTTTGTTTTACCGGTTTGGCATCAGGTTTAGTAACCAAATTATGAACTACCACATCAAGATAAACTCCTATTATGTCCTTGTAGATAAATGCAAAGGATAGAGAATGTTCTTTGAGAGCCTTAGTATGATCTTCAATTTATTCCAACGATAGTGAAGAACCAAGCTTCAGAATCCTAGGCTTGTCCTCCATTCCAATGTTAATGTCACATGTGTCTTTTATAAAGGAGGAATTACCTTTTTCTAACTTGAGGGAGTGGGAGATAATTCAAGAGTTTTCTCTTCTACCTCATAGAATTATAAATATTGTAGGGAGGAAATGGAAGTAGTTTTATCTCTAAAATAAGACAAAGGATGTGGGATAAAAGAGAAACCTCTCTTGTGATGTGTGGAAGGGAGGTCGTTATATGCATGCAAGAATATTAAGATTGCCTCATCATTTCCAGTGAAATTCGTAGTGATAGATTCATTTATGTTTTCCACATATGGAAATATTGTTGTATTTAACATCTTTAGAATTAGAGACTCAGTTCTCATAGAAACAAAAAAATTCATTTCTTTTAAACCATCATATGGGAAAAAGTAAGAAGAGGAAGAGGCCATAGAGTTAGTCAACTAGTTTATTTCTCTAAGAATTTCTTCAATAGAGATGAAGTCAAAGTATTTACTTATTTCATGCACATCGGTCTTGTAGAGCTGGAGATGTTCTGCTCTAGTTTCATATACTTCGAGACTTGATTGGCTATTAACTAGGAATCCCCTAGGACTCTAACATTTTTAACACCCATCCTCTTGGATACAATGAGACCAAGGAGTAAGGATTCATATTGTTCTCCATTATTAGTACATTCAAAGTCTAACTTGAAATAAAAAGGTATGATATTTCCCTCCGAGAGAAGTTACGATCACCCCGCCCCCATACCATATTGACATTTGGCTCCATCATAATGGAGCATGCAATAGCTCATAGGAAACACAAACCCTTCATTTCCTTAAGGTGTTTCTTCCTAGAATTATGATACCTTTACCATGCATATCTCTACAAAACCATCTCGCATGGAGAGAGGTTAGATCGAGAATGTTCCCCATTCCTTGAGGATCAAAGGGAAAGTGATCAACAAGTCATTTTATAATAGATTTACAACTTTTGTTGTTGTTTTGGTGGATATATTTTCCACCATGACAACCATACCATCACTCTTTTTTTTATCTTTAATCATCTTAGGTTTATTAGTTTCACCTTCGTAACTGATTTTATAGTTGTGAAGAGCTCCTTCAAAGTAGGTGGCTTGTTAAGCTAATTGGTGAGAGTTCAAACTCGAATAGATTCCAAGTTTCTTACTAAGATTATCTAGATGAATTTCAAAGTGTTTAGGATCACCTTGAGCAAAATAAACCTTTTCTAAATGAGGGAACCTAATCTCTTAGAATAACATAGATGGAACTTCATTCATCCTATGGATCCATGGCCTTCCTAGAATCATGTTATAATTCATTTCCCTATCTATGATATAAAATTATGTTAAAATATTTTTGGCCCAAGGGTAACTAGAAAAACTATGGTTCCAATTGAAGTGGATTTTCAGGCTATCATAACCTCGTAACATGTTCCTGGTAGAAGAGTAATTAGTTTCCCCATATCCTAATTTTTATAGGAAAGAAAAGGGGACTATGTTTACCACAGATTTGTCATAAATCATAGCTCTATTAACATAATTGTTATAAACCCACACTTGTAGATACAATGCGGGATCCCATCTTCATGTTATCTCGAACATCTGAATTCATTTTACTTATATCAAATATGAACCCTATGTCCATATCATTCTATCACGGGGAAGCACGTCAAAGTCAATGTGATTAATCGAGCCTTAGGAGGAGGCGTGATGTGAAGTAGATGACAAAGGCCCAACACTTCTAATAAAGAAAAACAATGGGATGGAGAGTTCTTCAAAAATCTAGAAAGGGTATATGAGAGAAGGTCTTATTAATATTTTTGATTAATTCATATGCTCCCACGTGTTTGGGGAAAATAGGTAAATCATCTTGCACTAAAGAATAGACAAGGAGAGGCTATGATGTATATTCCCTTGCATGGGTCGTTATATTGATTTCTACCTCTAATTCCAATTCAACCAATCCCACAATTTTTATCTTGTTCCTTTGATCTAAATTGGGGGCAACTCAAGAGTTATCAGAAGTTGAAGCCTCATGGTCATGGGTTCCTACAAGAATACATTTGTTTAAATTTTGAGTGTTTGCTTGATCATCTCCGAGTAAAACTTTACGAAAGGGTATTGATAGGTTTCTAAGTTTTCTTTTTGAGGTGCATGGGTGCAGTGTAACCAGGTTGGGAAGACCCCTCAGGGTTTTCTAGAAACATGTCAATAAAGAGTTATCATTGATCCTCTAGGAGTCTTTGAATAAACTTGTTGTAATCCCTACATGAGAAAGAATCATGACCAATGATATGATGAAATCCACAATATAAATTGGGATTGTAATCCCTCAGTATTTGGTTTGGACTTTGTTGTTGGTTATAACCCTAGTTGTTGTTTTGGAATTGGTTATTGTAATTGTAGTTTAAAACCCCTTGGCTAGGATTTTGATATTTGTTTTGGCCTTGAGTTTGAGCTTGTTAAGGGGGATGGTTGAAGTTAATTGCATTAAAAAAATGGATAGGGATGGTGTTCCTTTGGTTCCCTATGTTCCCACTATTGTTTTTCATGTTTCTGTGCTTGTAGCATTAGGATTCTTTAGTTGGTCAAAGTGACACCGTCTATGGTAGCACCGAGATTTTGATTTAAAACTTTATATCCTTTATTATTATTCGTATTACTTTTATAGATCATATTATTCTTGTTGGAGGTCACCAACCTCCCATTAGGATAGTATGTTTTTAATCTACTATTAACATTTTTTTGGTTAATGAGAAGCGTACCCTCTAATACTTACCCATATCTTTGAAAAGGAATTTTTACTTCTTTGGTTTCTAGGTTAAGTTACTAGAGAAAGAGGTCACATAGTTCTGTCTGATCCATGTTAGGTGCACTTGCCGAATAATAAAATACTTGACGCCACCTCTAAATGAAGTGGGAAAAACATTCATTTTAGTCCTTAATATGTAGGAATTACCTGATTCTAGTTTGAAACAATTTTTTCATGTCAAAGGCCTTGATGAACTTGGAAACAAGTTGTTTGAAAGAGTGTATGGAAGCCTTGGGGAATGATAGTACCAATATAATGCAAACCCTTCAAGGGTATTCAGAAATATTTTGGTGACCATTTCATCCCATGGAAGGAGTTCTCTAACAATGGTAGAATAGGATTTGATTCAAGCATTTGGATCTTCGTCTCCTTTAAAATTATGAAGATCAGGAAATGGGCGTGGAAGCATGACACCTTGTATGGTGAAATATAGGGGCTCCTTCAAATATTCAGCATATGTGCCCATTGTGTATGATTCAACCATTGAAGTTCCTTGATGAAAGGGGGGAGGGGAATAGATTTGTAAGTGGTTATATAAGCATTGGTGGGGTATACGAAGTCCCTTGATATTGTGTGAACGGGCTAGGAAAGTATACAAATCTGGTTGTGGTGACTTTGAATACATATACATGTAAGGAGGGGTAATAATAGGAAATGAGTTCATGGGTGTCGCACTATGGAAAGTTACATTTTAAGGAGGTGTAGCAGTCAAAAATGCATTACCAACTAACCCTTGTGTGGGATATATGTAAAATGTATGAGGAGTCATTCCTAGTATACCATGATCCTGTGAGAAGATCACTGGGTTAGGATTACCCAAATAAACCTATTGTATTGGTTGTTCCATGGGTTGAGCATTAGCAACAGGAGTGTAATTTTTGTTACTAGTGTGATAATTAGTATTTTTCCCAGTTACATGTGTAGGTTGTGAGGCTTGGGCAATCTCTAATTCTCTAATCCTTCCTACAAATGTAGAGATGACATCATTGGGTGAAGGTTATGACCCTTGTTTGGGTATGTGTTGTGTGTTGTTTGGTTGGGAGGGTGTATGGTACCCTTTTATAAATTTCTCTCTCATTACCTCCCCTTTTATAGTGCATTCTCTAATTTTTCCGAGTTTAGGAGGCATTGTTTTGTAAAAGGAATTTAGTATACACCTACATCTTATCTAAGGATCATATATGGCCTTAATCCGGTCATTTCTTAGTGTAAACCGTGTAAAAATATCATCATTAGTTTATAAATAAGATGGCATGGAATTAGATTGCATGCTTATTTATGGTCTCATTAAAACTTGTAGGTATAGCCCTTGTTATCCTATGAAAGTCATGTTATTGGAGCTATAAAGGCTCGCTTTTGGGCCCTAATAGGTTGATGGTTGGTAAATTTATTCAATCCTTCCACTAGAAGGGGATTTGAAATTTTGGTAGAAAATATGCATGGAAAAGGGAGTTTTAAGAGTAATTATAATCCCACCCAAATAGTGAGGGTGATTGTTGAGCATTCACATGAGTGTAGTAAGATTGTAGGCCTAATATTGGTATGTTATAATATTGACCCGACATATTCAGGGATTATATGAACACCGTAGAGTAATGGGAGAGGAGAATTTAGAACAAAAGAAAATGATTAACAAAGGAAATGAGAAGAAACTAGTCATTCATGTCAGTTCACCAAAATATGTACACTAGAAAAACAACACATTATTCTACGTGCACTCGAATTCTAGAGGTAGTGTCGAGACAACCAAAATATGAGAAATGGTTGGTAATGAGATAAGTACATGTGATAAATATGGAATAACTATGGATGTTGATGGATCGAGGGTCTAAATCCGAGCCGTACACAAACAATCAACTTATAAGTTATGAACTTGCTCGTTGAGGGAGGTGAATGCCAGTCTAACCTTTATGGGAGTAATACTATGGTTGAGGATATTAATTATCCCTAGATCTTGGTCTATGTCGGTGAGAATGGAAATTCCTTGACTCTATTGTTGGACTTGAGAAAACTCTTCGTTCATCTTGAGATACTCCTCTCCGAGAGGGTCATGCAAGGGTGTGGATAAAGGACTCGAAGAAGAAAACTAAGGGTTTTTTGCGTCTAACTCGGTTCACTTGATCAACCAAGAACTACTCAACTATAAATGATTTTTCATTAAGAGCATCTATCTGGCTGATGATCTGAGAATGAAAAGGGGTATACCTACAGACTAGTGCTTGTAAACCCAAGTCTATGTCTCCTTGATATTGATTTATGCATGATGGAAGAATAATCAACTCAAATATCCTTCTATGAAGTTTGGGTGGGCCATGAATGGTCATATGGGACACCAACTCATGAGAAAGGAAAACGAGGCCAGAAAAATGATTGAATGGGGCCAAGGACTAAGAACATGTAGTCTAAACCGTTAATGATTGGGATGTTGTTTTTCTCTAAGTCTTTACACAACTTTAAATTCTCAATTTTAAATAAACAACGTAAAAAATCCCAAATTAATAAAATATAATTAAATTCCCTCTTAATTAATTAAACTACGTTCACTATTGTTTAAATAATTTGAATACACCAACTATTCTAACTCTTTTTTGTTAATTTTAATGAAATTTTTGAATAAAAATAAAACAATTAAAATTATTTAAGTTCCTAATGTTTTTATTATTTTCAATATTAATTAAAATAAATAAACATAATAATCCTATAGACACAAGGAAATGAATTAAAATAAAAATTGTTGCCTCTAATAAAATAAAACTAAAACAAGGACTACTAGGATGTGGGTATTCCTCTGTTGGAGGGTTGTCGATAACAATATTATAAGATAAATCACTCGAAAGTTATTAATTTGATAAAATAAATATTCTTCGGAAAAGCTTCTACCTCAAGTTTTCTTTAAAGGGAAAAAGCTTCTAATCAATTTCTTCTTTGTCGTATTAACTTTCCCCAACAAAATTAGATCTAAGCTAATTGAAACAAATGAATAATAAAATAAATGCAAGGATTTATTCAATTCTTCCTCTAACTAATTTCTGAATGCAGATCCATAGGGATAAACCGAGAAGAAGTTATTAAGGGAATATTCATGTAAGAAATATTTTGAAAGCAATATTAACATAAATAATGTATTCATGGAGTGATGGAATCTTTTGCTTCTAATAATCTAAGCACACAATTTCTTCTAATGACAATAAATAACCCCAACATGGTTAGTACTTGTTCGCTAAAATTTTTATCGTTGTAGGAGTAATCAATAGTTAAGTGGAAAACAATCCCTCCTCTTTAATGGGGTGGTTCACTTATTTAAAAAAATATAAAATCTAGAATATTCACAAATATACATTCTAATAAGTTTTCATGGGGATGTTGGTTTCAGTGAGTATTTCCATAATTTAAAATATGAGAAAAGAATGATAAAATAACAATCTTATGTAAGAGAAAAGGAAGGAATACAACAATATAAGTATTCAAAAAGACTAACCAACTTGGGACACACAATTCTATAAATTTATCGATCAAGGACACAAAGTTCCTTCTTGGTTGTGCAAGATCAACATACTTACAAAGTTAAGAATGAGAGAGAGAGAGCATCACTTTTGAATAAGAAGGATGTAGACCTTATCCTACGCAATAATGGAATTTACTACAATGAACAAGATACATATTGAATCAAAGTTCAATGATTCTTGGCACATGAGTAAGAACACAAAGTTTTAATATCTAGATAATGCAAATAGTACATAAAATGAAACAAAATGAAGGAAGATTGAACAAGGGAGAGAACGGAGAGAAGGTTTCTTCTTCTATATTTCAAATTAATGTCCTTTACATCAAATTCTCCAACATCCAACCCCTTTACAATTGAAACAGAAGCCTTATATAGGCAAGAGGGGAGGAATAACTACCAAAAATACTTACACTAATTATTTGTTAATTAAGTTAACTAGTCTTTAAATTAGTTAATTCATTTTATAAAAATGGATTTACAATATTATCCTTGTTTTCAAAAATAAAAGTCAACGTGAAAACATAACAATTAGTTGGTAGGATGTAGAGATGAGACAATAGAGGTAATAATTTTCAACTTCAACACGTGCATACGAAGCTTGGTGACTATAGTATAAATTTTTGTCTCCTTGGGAATAATAGTGTTAGCTAGATTATTCATCCATGCTCCAAGATAATTCTCCATTTGAGAACTTATGCCTCTATATTGAGATAATCTTTTGACAACCCTTATAATCACATTGTTGAGTTTAGATAGCTCTTCCATTTTAACTTTGTTTACAAACTCTGTCTTATAAAAATCCTCCTTGATGAGTGTGTGTAATGAAAAGTTTCTAAAAGTTATGAAAATGGGGTAAAAACCTCTAAAGAAACCCCAAATGCTTTGGAAAAAACAAATCAATGACCACCGTATTAGAGATAAGCAAGAGCTACCTATTTGCATATATATATATATATATATATATATATATAAAGCTTGAAACAAACAATCAACCTCTAAACATGACTATATTAGTTCTCTACTCCATGAAAGCTATCTATAAGTGAACCTATTAAATCTCTAGCAATTAGTTTTGTGTTTATTGATGTTTCAAAAGCTTAAGAATGGAATCTCACCATTAATGTCTTCTCCCATTTACCTAAATCTTTGAAAGGATTAGCAAATAACAAGTAAATAGCTCAAATAAACTATGAAATGACTCTAAAAGACCTAAGCATGACCTAAATCAGAAATGAGAGAGAGAGAGAGAGAGAGAGAGAGAGAGAGAGAGAGAGAGAGAGAGAGAGAGAGAGAGAGTTCTTAGGAAAAGGTGGGAGGGGTATCCCTCTATTTATAGTTTTTGGATTTGAGAAAAGGATGTTTTGGATGCATGTGGGACTAAAAAGGAGTCAAAAAGTTGATTTTTAGAAAAACCTATTTGGAGGTGTGAACAAGATTTTAGGAAGCTAAGTGGCTATTTGGAAAGGTAAGATATTTGTTTAGAAAGTCAAATTCTCTTTTAAAGTCAATAAGAGGGTTAATTAACCTAAACAAGGTTAATTAAAGGGAAATAAGCTTATAGAAGCTGGTTAGAGAGGGATTAGCATGGTTTAAGAGGTTTATAAGGGGTTAGAAAGGGTATTTTACTAGCGTAGTGTAGTAAATTAACATGAGACTAGGATAGTTAGTATGATCTTAGTAATAAGATCATGTAGACCAAATTATAGGTGTCTACATTTTCCCTCTTTGAGGTGATGTGCGTGACGTCACTTCAAAGAAAGTAGACAAACATAAACAAGTAGAAAATTTTGAAGGGGTAGAAGAAAAATTAGTAGGATGAAGGATGCCCCCTCGAGTGTCGATGGGGTGATGGAGGAACGCGATCGATGATTGAAAAAGAGGAGAAGAAAAAATAGTGTGAAAGAAAAAATAGTGTGAATAAAGGGGAAATAGAAGAGAAAATAAAAGAAAAAGGGATTTTGAGCTATCCACAAGGCATTGCTATATAAACAATTATATTCATCATATTGCTAGTAATCTTCATCATCGATCCTTATTAAAATACGAGCATGTGACAACAATTTAAAATGACATAAAAATCCACTATACAAACAACTTTCCATTGCTAAAAATGGCCAACTCCATGCAACATACACGAATGCAATGCAATACGAGAAGCAAACAAACTCACTTAACAGGAAATAAGTACAATCACACACACTCAAACCAACAACATTTAAGATGGTTACAAAATATTTTGTTATCGAGTTGTAATCCCAAATGTTTTGATAAACGACAAGGGTTTAAAATGATGCCCCAAGAAATTTTTATATGCAAGGGAAAGGATGGAGGACACTTAGGTTTGATGAAAAAGTAGTGTGCACAGTGAAACAATACCAGGCAACTCGTGCCCCGAGTATCGATGAAGTAAGCAACATAGCTTTTGTAAATGGTTTGGAGATTCAGAGGATCCGTGATTCGTTGTCTCAATACGCGTGGAAATGCCAACAAGATATGAGATGAACACCATGCGAGAGACACAAATTTCAGCTGCAAATGAGTTTATTACCAATTTTAGTCCATTTTCAAAGTTTTCACAAATTTTTTTGGATTTTTGGATGATTTTATAATTTTTAAATTTTTGATCGGTCAAAAGAATTTAAGAAATGGAATATCTCCTAGAAGCACACAAAAATGCTCCAGAGTGAGGAGAACGGGCATCGGTAGTAGTAACATGCCCCGATAAGAAGACAAATGGGCCAACAATAATTATTTAAAAATAATCATGGTGATAGATAAAAATAGAAGACAAGAAGCACTGGAAATATTAAAAATGCCCCAGGTGAAGAGATAAGCACTAGGTGGAAAATAGTGCCCTAACATAGCAGAAAATTAATAAAAAAATAATTATTTAATAAAAATAATCATTTTAGTGAAGAGAAGAAGTGTTAGAGTGATCACAATGGAGAAAACATGCCCTGGGGGCATCGCAACCTAATATACCCACGGGGGTGGTAAATCAATCACGACCAATTCATTTGTAGCAGAGCTCTTTCAAAATTTTACCATGAGTAAGTGTGAGAGCATTGGAGTGAGATGACGAGACTTCTGAGGAGGAGGAGACGAGAAGATCACACTCGGGAGTATCTTTGGGAGGTAACGGATGGACCCTATGTGAGTGCCTTATCCTTGTTTTGTCCTTTTAGCATTTAATGACATTTTTAGTGTGTTTTGGGCTAGGTTAGGAAAATTTTACTTATGTGCATGCGTGAATGCATCAAAAATATGGGTACACATAGGCATACCTATCAAAATATGGGTACGTGCACACGTATCCGTCAAAGGGTATGCGCATGCGTCGGGAGGGGAAAATAGAGACACGCACGTGAGCACGTTGACCGGAAGCATAGCATAGGTGTCAGAATGGGCACGTATGCATCTTGTGTAGGTAGGGGAATTAGGTGTAGGAAAGAGGGGGCTTATGCGCCGATATGGACACGTAAGTATCGAAATGGAGGTGCACGTCTTTGGGTGCGTATGAGTTCAAACACATGCATGCATGCGCCGGGAAAAGTACATAACTTACCCTTTGCAAACAATTAGCCAAGTATAGATGAAAATAGACTAGATTGTTGTAGAAGAAAGTGAAAATTAGTATGTTAGATGAATGAAAGAAGAATTTACTAGAAAATTAGATAGAAGTAGATAGAAATGTAACCCTAACGCATGTATCATTTATTTGTGCATAGCGGATACTACCCGTCCTCCACACCAGAGAGAGATATGGTCGTCTGGCTGCGATAGAGGCACAATTTGATGAGGATGATCAGAGGATATTGGATATCCTTCTATACATTACGGGGCTAGCCTATGTGGCTGATATGCCACAAATCACTCTAGACCATGGCCTCCTGATAGTCGTAGCTGAGCAATGGCATAATGCAAGTCAGTGCTTCCGACTCCCCACTAATGAGATCCCCATTACCTTGGAGGATGCATGGTGTATTATGTTGGTCCCCATCTAGGATGAGTCAATTTAATACACGAATCACCAACATAATATTGATCAGTGCATTCTAGAGTTATTTGGTATTCCAGCTATACCACGCCACGGGATGATAGTTAGATTATCGCGGTGTATAGAGGATCCTAAGCTTGATCGGGTCATAATATATCTGATGGCTTTTGTTAGTGGAGTTTTAATCCTTGAAAAATTAAAGCTTCATTTCCACTTGGTCTCATTGGAGTGATACATGGTTTTATTGATGGTGATACATATTGTTAGGGCCAGTGTACACTGACACACTTATAATGATACCTACACCTGATCACATACTACCGTCAGAAGATGGTAGGACCCGCAAGATACTTCATATTTGTGCATGGGACTACATTGTTATTGGTCATCCCAGGTGTACTAAGGGTCCGAGCTCTAGAGGATATTTCTGCTATGGGATGGGTTCCAATTGGTAATGATGGGTGGCCACATATGGGAGACACCTACTATTACCGCCGAGAGTTATATGACTTATAGTAGGCCACGGTAGTATGGAGGCCGTATAGACACTTCCAATTGCCTCAGGATAACCTAGAGTTGAGTACAATGACCGTGGATCACTTTATGTTGGGCAACTACAACTATATGTGAAATTTTTATAGATTTGATCGGTGTTAGAGACAGTTTGGCATCACACAAGATGTATCGGGGCCGGATATGTGGTATGCTCACATGGCCCCAAATTATTTTGACATGGGGCCACAGATCATCAGAGACAGAGCCTTAGCCAACTATTTATAGGTGGTGTCAATTATGTGGGTACCTTTGAGACAAGTCAGAGATTTGAGTTATACACCAGAGTATGCTCCATAGTACCACACAATATTACCTCATTGATTGATGATTCCTAGAACAACGTGGGATGCCAGAGTTAGAGCACATCTAAGTGGGTCCTCCTAGTAGTGGTGATGGGGATGATGATGATGAAAATGATCCTTTTGACAACTAGCATTATGATGGGGGTGGGGAACAAGGTCCTCCACTACATCAGCCACACAGACAGGGGCTTAGGCCTAGGTAGAGACAGGTGCCCTAGGCTCCAGATATAGAGTTACCTCCAGTCGGAATTCTAGTGTGGATATATGTTCCATTACAACAGGATTTTGCGCAGAAGGGTCCACCACCTCATGCTCCAAGTGGTGGTGGAGATGATGGATAGTTAGCTGCTTGCTTCAAAGATAGCCTACAAAGCGGCGATATCCATTTGTTCGGTTATAGGTAGCGGTCGAGAGAGATCGGGACATGGCATAGTTAAAGGTTGTGACATTAGAGAGAGACTAGGTGAGAGCCCAAATCACTCAAGGTGGGGATCGAAGGGCATAGCAGCAAGAGATTAGGTAACTAGCAATACATGGTGATCAAATATTGAGCCTCATACATTAGGCATGACACATGCATAGGGTGTTACTGTACATTAGAACCAAGCTTAAAGGCACGAAAGGGGTATTACCATTCGAGAGATCATGCATGGGCCGTGTCCAGCACTATTACATCATACGAGATATCGGTAAAGTGCCACTTTGAGATAGGCCCATGTTGATATAGGTAGATTGATAGGGGAGTGATATTTTTGTACATACAACCTTTGCTTTTGGGGGATATAGAGATGATTCAAGACATCATGAGAGCTAGTGGCGAGGTCTCGTATTACAAGGCCACCTATTACCAAGCAGTTCTAGCAGGGCAACATGTTACGCCATTTGATCAGCTAGATGTGAGCAGGATAAGCTCTTTCCCACAGAGGTCGGGATGATCAATTAGATCAAGTACAACAACTAGTTAGACAAAGAGGGTGGTACACATCGGAACTTGCCCATCTCATCAAATTTTGTTTCATCTTCCAGGTCATAGACCCGAAACCCTAAAGAGGGAAAGAGTCATGGTTGACTCTCTCTTTTTGTATTGACATATGTATGTATACATGCCTCTTATGAAGGCTGATTTTGATTGATGTATGTACTGATGTATCATTTTTTGATTATGCCTCTTGATGAAGGCTCGGTTTTGATTCATGCCCTTTAGATGGAAAATTTTGTATCGATGATGTATATCTTATTTTGAGACAGATATTTACATATGTATATATGGACATTCGATGGTTTATATTGTCATGTTTTTATATGCTCTATGATGATGATTCACATTTATAGATGTATGAGTGTATCATGGTGATGTATGATTCTCATTTCCTATGTATATTTCATGCTAGATAGTGATGTTGTACCACATGTTTTTATATTGATGATATATCTTCAGATAATATCATATGTTTTGGACATGAGATATTCTGGTAGATGCTAGCATTTGGGATGATATTAGATGATATTGGTGGGGGGATAGATTTGTGATCATGCGCAACCCCTCTTGCCCCCATTGATGATACAATATGTGATGATTAGCTTAGTATACATGCATGATGTAAAAACTTAGCATTTTTGTATATATGATGTATTAGATGATGTTATATGTGATGAATGATAAATGATAGATGTGATAACAAAAAAATGTGTAGTAAACAAACACACAAGAAAAAGTTAACAAAACTAAACAAATATACACCTTCAAAACTGCACAACAATATGCAACTAGAAATGAATTCATGCAAATTTTAACAACAGATTAAATTGGTATCCAATCTAAGTAAGTAAAATGAATCCTAATAGATGCATACAATAGACGATGAATACACATCAATATCTTACAAGTATGAAATATTTTAAAAATGAACTCAATGCGGCACATAATTAAATCAAACGAGATTCAAATTAAGGTAAGCAAATGAACCATACTTTAAATCATACAACGTGAAAAGATACTTACAACCAAACTATACAAACCATCAATTAAAATCAATCTAATCACTACCTTGTTTTTGCGAGACAATATTGATATATTTTCTAATGTTTTTGGGTTATCTTGAAAGATAAGTTTTCAAGGATATTGTTCACATTGTTTTCGAGGTTTCCTAAGACAATGTTGTGAAGTTAGTGCAGCTTCATTCCTAAGGGGGTTTTCTAAATGTTTATATTTTTGTGCATCTTTTCTGAATGTTTTTGTATTTTCTAAGGTCCTGTTTCAAAAGCAATGTACAAGGACAAAGAAGTGTGGATGCCCCCAATGTGATGTGGGAATATACAAAAGGTAGAATGCCACGCGTATATGTTCGAGAAAGTGGAATATGAAGGTGCCCCCAAAGTGTTAGATGGGAATATACAAAGGAAAATCCTTCACGTAGATATAAGAACAAATAAGCCAGATCACGACGCTGGTGAAGATAGACTGGTAGGGTTCCTAGACCTAACAAAGGAAACTAATCCTAGATAGTGGTGAGAGTTACCCATCTAGATGTAAGAGTATCTTATGACCAATGAATCCTCCTTGAGCACCGGAAACTAGTTTTCACCCAAAGACCTTCCCAATGCACCATAATTGTATGGTTTTCACATGTGGACGACTTGCTTTTTTTTCTTTATTGTTTTCTTGATTTTCTTTTTTTTGCTTGTTTTTTCTTTGTTTTTCTACTTTTTAGGTATTTTCTGATATCTCGCACCATGCTTAAGCATAGAACTACTTGAGATGCATGGTGTTCATAGGTTCTGAAGCTCTTCACCATCTGAGTATGCTAGTTTATAAGCTTGATCCATATTTAATAACCACCACATAAGGCCCTAACAAGTTAGCCTCAAATTTACCTTTCTTTTCTTTGTCTTTGAACACATTCTTCTGATTTTATTTTAGAACAAGATCTCCTACATCGAATTCATGATGAATGATTTTTTTGTTATACCCTCTTGATACTCTATTCTAGAAAAATGTAGGTGATTAAGTGCTCTCATATGCTTTTCATCCAAAGCTCTACTAGCCGAGAAACTCTATAGTCTTCATCCTTATGAAGAAAGTATCTAAGTGATATTCTCGGGAGGGAAGCTCCACTTCCAAGGGTATGATGGCTTCAGTGCCATAGACTAGTGAATATGGGTTTGCACTAGTAGGAGTGCGGATGGAAGTTTGATAGCCCGAGATGGTAGGATGTATCTGTAAATGCCAATTACGACCAGTCTTACTTACCATTTTCTCCATGATCTATACAAGAGTTTTATTGGTAGCATCGACTTGCCCATTACCTTGGGGGTAATAGGGGGTAGAACATTTGAGTTATATTTGAAAGCGTTGACATAACACTTTGACTATTTTATTCTTGAAGGATTTACCATTATCAGTGACAATGGCGGAAGGAATGTCATAGCGGAAAATAAGGTGATTCATAATGAACTTGGAAATTTGCGCACAAGTGACATAAGTAAGAGGCACAACCTCTACCCATTTAGTAAAATATTCGGTGGTGGTAATAATGTGGGTATGGCCATCTGAAGAAGAAGGATGGAGCTTCCCTATGAGATCCAAGCCCCATTTAGAAAACGACCAAGGTGTCGCAATGGGTGTAAATCTGTGGCCGGCGCATGTATCAAGTTGTCATATTTTTGGCATAGTTCACACTTTCTTTGAATTTACAACAATTTTCTTCCATGGTAGGCTAATAAAAACCTAATCTCAAGAGTTTCTTAGCCAATACCATGCCGCTAGTGTGCACTCCATAGATACCTATGTGTACTTCCTTAATAGCGTGGACCGATTCAAGAACATCCAAACATCGAAGCAGCATTCCCATTGTAGCCATAACGATAAAGGGTACCTACTAGGAGGGTGTAATAGGCTATATGAAGGATAAGATATTTCTTCTCAGAATGGATAATGTTTGGGGGAAATTTGTCATCTTATAGGTAGTTAAATATATGAGCATACCAAAGGGGAGAAGGGACCAATAACTTCACATGCCAAACATGACTCTGGCATATCATATGTGGGTACTCATAAATTATCTACAAAGAATGGCATTTTACTTTCCTGACGTAGAATGCGTAATAGTGATATGATAGTAGCCATGACATCCGT
The DNA here is from genome assembly GCA_018340775.1 of Taxus wallichiana var. yunnanensis. Lineage (NCBI taxonomy): Eukaryota > Viridiplantae > Streptophyta > Pinopsida > Cupressales > Taxaceae > Taxus > Taxus wallichiana. Next base: position 936,132,702 of record CM031242.1, read on the forward strand.
TGATCTATTGTGCAACCTTGGTTTTTGTTCAAAAATAATCTGTATAAAATATTCCTTCAAGGTTTCAACCAATTTCTTGTATGGAATAAGCTTTTCATCTTTAACCTTATACTCATCATTAACTTGTTTAATAATAAGTTGGGAGTCACCAATGACTTGTAGTTGTTTGATATTCCAAGTGATAGCCAACTTGAGGCCAACAATGAGTGCTTCATATTCTGTAATGTTATTAGTGCAAGGGAATCCCAAACAAAATGCTCTTGGAATAACCTCACTTGTGGGAGTGATGAGCACCACTCCTACTCCGATCCATGAAATGTGAATGATCCATCAAAGTGGACTTGCCATTCTACAAATTCTTCAATATACATCATGGATGCATTTGGTAAATCCAGACACAAAGGTTCCATCCCTAGTAGAGGAGATTCTGCTAACTAATTAGCCAATACATGTCCTTTTAATGACTTCTAGTTAACAAACTCAATATCAAATTCACTTAGGAGAATGATCCAATTAGTCATTCATTCCATAAGGGTGGTTTTGGATAAAAAGTATTTGAGAGGGTCAACTTTGGATATTAGCTTAATTTTATTGTTAAGGAGATAATGACGTAGTTTCTGAAAGGCAAAGACAACTGCTAAGAAATTCTTTTCAATCGATGGGTAATTTAGTTCATAAGAAATCAAAGTGTGACTAAGGTAATAAACCACCATTTCTCTCGTGGTCTAGGTCAAATTGGGCTAGTAGTGTGCTAATAACTAATTGGGTAGCTGAAATGTATAATAGGAGAGGTTCACCTAGGGTAGGCGGCATGAGTATAGGTGGGTTGACAAGGTACTGTTTAAGCAGTGCAAATTCCTTTTGATAGTTTGGTCCCCAGTTGAATGCAACATCCTTCTTGAGGAGATGTGTAAATGGATGGCACTTATCCACAAGATGTGAAATGAAATGACGGATTTCCTATATCTTTCCTTGTAAACTTCTTAGTTGTTTGAGATTTGTAGGTGGAGGCATTTCTGTGATAGTTGTAACCTTTACAGGATCCACCTCTATTCCTCTCTATGAAATAATGAAACCTAGGAGCTTCCTGAAAAAATGCCAAAGACACACTTCTTAGGGTTCAAGTGTACTTTGTAATCTTGGAGACACTAAAAAATACGTCTCAACACTTTAGGGTGCTCTCCTCTACTTCTATATTTTTCTAAGATATCATTGACATAATCCTCCAGGACGTAAGGAAGATCTAAGTCGAGGACATAGAAAGTTGTATCGTGACATATGTTGAGCAAAAAGAATATTGGTCTAAGGAGAAGAAACACAAAAGATGTGTGTATGGGAACAAGGTGCATTTGAAGGTGTGGAAAGATAGGGAAGGAAACATGCGTCAGAATAGTTTGGTTCGGGACTTAGCTATTTTTATGGATAAGGGCTATTTTTGGAGATAGTGTAAATGCGGAGAACACATAGAGATGAAGACTAGCGCTACATGAAAATGTTATTTTGGGAATGAATGGATGATAAGCACCATGGATGGGTTTAAGTTAATAATATGATTTCTTCTTAGAGTTAATTGTAGGACATCTATTATTCGCACACTTGCATGTGTGCATGCTATTATAAAGGCGCATGGCTATTATCAGCATACGACATATTTTGGGAAGTGCATAGGTGGGGAAGGGAAAGTCCCAACCTCTATAAATATGTATTGAGCTAGGTAGTTTAGAGAAACTAAATTATTATAGAGTTATGTTGTTGGATCTGATGCTCACATGACTTATGGATATACTTTATAATGTAAGAAGCTTCTATGTTTTACAATGTTTAATGAAATGGAGTATATTGACAGGATAATGGTGCTAGACATAACTGAATTTGGTTCTTGTATGGTTAATCTTATTATAGTTATTATTTAATTCATGATTAACTAAGATCTAGATCTGGAATATGCATTGTGGAATGTTTATGTTTAATTATGGATCTGAATATATTTTATCATCATCACACTAACATCTTGCACAAGCAACTTTAAAGAGGGGCTTGGTACCTTTATGCACTTTGGGTGATCGCTCAACTCAGGCTAGGTGATGTGCCAGTGTGCTTGGGTTTTTCACAATAGATTCTAGGCTACATCATTGGTTCCATTGTCGGGACCTCTTTTTCAGCTGTTTTCAGGATGTTTCATGATGAAGACGTACCAGTTGACCTTAGCAAGTGTTGAGGAGTGGATAGTAGATCTGGAAGAAGAGTACGCTTGGAGGTTTAACATTGGATTTGAGTTTGACGCATGCACGTGGGTGGAGTAGAACTTGTATGAATGTTTGTATGAGAGTTTCTTTGTTATCTTTCCGATAGAGCTATATGAGTGGTTGGTTGCTTATGCATCTAAAAGGAATTGGAGGTATCACACACTTGTCTGGATGTAGGAAGAATTTCAGGCCCTCTATGATGTTGATCTAATTTGGATACACACTGTGGAAACCTGGTTCCATGGTGTTTTGAATAGATATATTTTGGATTACTAAATTTCCACTTACTCTTTCCTGGAGGTATCCATTTTTATGTTATCCCAGGGGAACTTATCTGCAAGGCATTCCACTGGTGATCAAAATATTGATGGTAACCCTAAACTTGGAAGAAAATTTGATGGCTAGCTAAACCCCACCATGCGCAGGGGCAGGAGCATGTTTGGTGAAGGATGGCAGACCTAGTGGTAGAGAGGAAAAGAGAAGAAAGGTAGCTTAAGTACAATGAGGCATGCGAGAGGGAGATAGAGAAGCAACGTGATATTGCAGAGCGAGATGGCATTGAGGAGAGAGATGGCTCGTGAAGGATTTGGAGCTCACGTAGAAGGCATGGAGCTAGAGCATATGGAACTCCCCATTTAGGAAAGCATGACAAGGAACCCTCATCAGCCTCATATGAGAGTGTGCTAGCAGAGACGACATGGGTTGTGGGCACGCATCTAAATCTACCTGGAAACCTAGCCCTTGCACTTTGTTTTTCAGTATCTAGTACAACTAGTAGTCAACAAGCTAGTTTGGGCAGTAAAATAACATGAGTAAATCAAATAGAAAGTACATCTATGGCTGGGAAAATATCTTCTTTTTTATTTGGAGGTACCTTTTCAGGCACATCGTCACCTGAGAACTCAAGCGCACAAAATTTTGGACTCACTTCTGGGAGTAGTACTACCTCGCGAAATTTGTAGGAATTGAGTTTAGTACCATTGTTAGAACACATGGCAAGAAATCTTTTGGTCCACTTTGAGATTGTTATCCCGTAAAATTGACAAGGGCAATTTTACCGATAACCATACCGAAATTTTGTTCCGATCCCTCGTTAGGGATCCCTTGCGTTCGAAACATTGTAAAATCCCTTCCCGGGAAATCTGGTTTTTCGAACTTAGTCTTTTGAGCCTTTTTTTGGTGGGCGCATGAAATTGCTATGTAACACCAAATTTTGGTGCGCCCCCTTTAAAACCTTTGGCGCATGATTTTCAGTGTCAACACACCTTTTGGTGCGCCAAAGTATGTTGAGCCTTCCCTGCGCAAGCGCGCGCAAGGCGCATGCGCCTTCATGTTAACACAACTTTTGTTGCGCCATGTTTTAGTGCGCCAAAGGCGCACATAAATTCATGTCGAAATTGCTTTTAGTGCGCCAAAGGCGCACTTAATTTCTTTCTCGGAAAACGTTTTCATGCGCCAAAGGGCGCATGCCTTCCGTGTCGACAACAATTTTCATGTGCTTTTCAAAAAGTGGGTGGCGCATTAATGACCAGCTCACCTATATATATTTGTGATTTACGCGCCCAAATGTCATTTTCACTATTCGCAGAGCACGTGATTTCTCTGAGCCTGTCAGCCTCTGCCTCGTCGTTTTCAACGCATTGTGGACCCGTTTCCAAGACTTTCACTATTTATCCAGGTAAGAGGTTCTTCTCCCTCTTGTGCGTTTTGCGTTTTCGGTTCTTGGTGTGTTCGTGATCTGGTTTTAGCTTGCTGGTTGGTTTTTGATATACATATGTTGAGCTAGCCCTCCCCCTGAGCTGTCTTTCCTTATTTTTCCTCCCCCCTCTTTCCAGATCTGCTGGTAGAGGGTGTTATTTTGAAAACTTGGTCTGAAAACCCCTTTGGCTTGAAACATTATATCTCCCAAAGCAATCTTGGAAATGAAAAGAAAGGAAAAGGGGTTGAACCATGTGAAAAATCTATTTTTCCCTTGGGCGCGCACAAATAGCGTCTTGTTACATCATAAATAGTTGCGCCCCATGACGCATCTATCCCCCCTGCAACATGACTAAAACCCATGCCAATGGCGCACCCATCTTGTCTGCTGCATCGTAAACTTCTGCGCCCTCAAGGCGCACCTCTTCCATATGCTACAAATGCTGAACTTGCGCCCCAAAGGCGCGCCATCCTTCCTTGCTACATCACATTTCCATACGCTAATGGCGCACCCAACATCTATGCAACACAAGCTTTATCTGCGCCAAGTATAAAGTCATAAAAGCGCAGGTGCATCCCTCCTTACAGTAACATTCGTGTTGTGCAAACCCTCTGTGCGCCGCGCCATATTTCCTTTGGCGCACGAAAAGTTCTGTTACACACTTTTCCCATGCGCCAAAGGGCGCACCAAATCCCAATGTAACATGAAAATTCCATGCGCCTTTGGCGCATCCTGTCTCCATGCAACACACAAGTTTCATGTGCCCTTTACTAAAATGCACTCTGCAGTATGCATGCGCCATGCGCCTTTGGCACCAGTTTAACCTTTGCAACATCCTCTTCCTGTGCGCCTTACCTATTTTAGCCCTGTAAGCTGCAATTTTCATGCGCCCGGGCCTGAAAATCTCTAACTCTTTCTTTCGCTAACATTCCAATGGAAGATCAAATGGCTAATTCGACCTTTTCGGATTGGGTCTCGCTTCTTCTTCATGCAGATCAGCAACTGAGTTCGAAAGAACATATGTCTACATCCAGCAGGAGACCCACCAAACCAAAAGGAAAAGCTAAGCTTACAGAGGAAGAGATGAAATACAAATATCAAAGGGTCAGAATGCCCAAGTCACAGGACGAATGCAGCATGGACGTCAGAGACTCAGAATTGGGGCATATCGACATGGAGGAATTCTGGGCCAGAACTCAGAAAGTTACAAGGAGTCCATGGATGGACAAACTAATAGGCAGTGCCCTGCACTTCGCCGGAGGAATCCCCGTCAGCGCCGTCAACAATGAATTTATGATGGTGGTTGCCCAGTGTTACAACAAAGACACAAGATGTGTCGAAAACAGCAAGGGCGAGGTAGTCATTAACCTCACTGCCCGTCATTTTGAGATCATACTCGGCATCCCTCACCACCGGCACTTTGTGGCCGTTAGCCAAGCAGAGTGCATCAAGGCCTGGGAAGACAATGAAGACCAATGTATGCAGCTAATGAATGAAGTATATCTGAAAAATAAGAAGGTGGTAACCCGGTGGCCCCAAATCATCCACCGCAGTGACTTCTCAGAAGAGCTCAGCGATACCATTACCTTCCTGAGCAGGGTCTTCGGGCTTTCTAACGCCCATTACTTCCATAAATGGATGCTGCGCTACTTGGAAACAATGAACAAGAATTTTCTGATCAAGCACTTTTCTTTGGGGGAAATTATAAGCAGCACCATCTCCGAGCAGCTACAACAATTCAGCACAATGGGAGTATTCCATATGAACTCCTACGTGGTCTACGCTGCAGCGTCAGAGAGGGATTATCCTGGCCTAACACGAAGTGGAGTTTGGCCTCAGGTCAAGATATACGAGTACTACCCAGAGTTGAGGCTGGAGAATAGCATCGCCCAATTCACCAAAATCAACGATGCATTCTTTTACCATGTCATCTGCCTGCTGAGGCCGAATATGACTCATAGTCGTACGACCAAAAACATAGTGGCAGCCACGGAGAAATGGGGAGCCCTGTTCACCCAATTTCCTACATTCACCTATCTAAGGGCTGCCAACTTTTTGGGAGAGCCAACCAGGCTACCAAGGTATGCTGGGCCTAAGCTGATTCTACTAGAGCTATCAAGGCAGCTGGTCACATACCACGAAAAATGCCTTAAAAGAAAGAAGGGTGGAACTCCTTTCCCCCTCACAGTGGGCCGATACACATGCTCTACCCACCACAAGGTGAAGGAAATGTTCGCAGAGCTGGAGTTACTTAATTTGAAACATGACTTCCCAGCCAGGCCTACCTTCGACCCAAGGGGCTGCCTGCCAAGAGCAAAGCTTGATCCAATCCATGTTCCTCAGATCGAGGATATTTATATTGACGTCCTCCATGAGGTAGAGCTCAGAAGAAAGGATCATTCTCACCTAGCATTGGCAGAAATCATCCAATATGGGGTAGCCATTGTCCCCAAAGGCTACCAAACAACAGAAGATGAAGTAGACAAGGTATATAATGATACAGATGGGGACGATTGGCCCTTTCTAGCCATTGATAGAACTAAGGCTCCTCAGACAATTGAGGAGAGGGTCAAGGAAACTCTGCGTAGGACAGAGCACTGGTGCCGAATGAACGGGCTAATCTACCTCGGGGTAGATTTCACAACCTCCCCATTGGGCAACGCACCTCCACGATCCAAGAAGCAGCTTAAAGGAAAAGGTGTAGAAGGTGAATCCAGCACCATTCAGGAAGAAGCCCCCGAGAGTCCTCCTTCCGCAGCACAGAACAGGTAATAACTCTGGATTCGCCAGAGAAAGAAGCAGCAGAGGATAGTCCCATAGGCCCATCCACTCAGGATGTCGGCATTGCTACCACAATAGAGGTCCCTTCTATCCCTTCTTCTTCTCTTCCTTCCCCTCCTCGAGTGACTCAAGCGACCATCCCTTTGGTCGTGTCCTCTGTCCCTTCTTCTACTCTTTCCCCTGCTTCTTCGTCTATCTTCTCCTCCCTCGCTGATCTGTCCTCCTCCATTTCTTCCCTCATCTCCGGGCTCCCTTCCCTTCCTATGTCTTCTGCAGCTGCAGTTTCCCTTCCTCCCGTGGACACTTCTTCGGCTATTCTCTCAATGCCACCGCCGCGTGTCTCCACGTTTTTCCCCTCTTCTACTGTAGTTGCCTCCTCCTCTGTCTCTGGTCCTTCTTCCATAGGACCAGCCTGGATCTCTCAGTAGCTAAGCCAGCAAAAGAGGAAAGTTCCCATCACTCCGATGGACTTTTCAGTGATCCCAGCCAAAGGGGCGAAGAAGCAGAAGCCTGTTACACGCTTCTCTAAAAGTGTTGCAGGTGAGAGAATCATGGAAATTGCATACCCCGATCCCCTCAAAGAGAAAAAGGATCTGTCTCCGATAGATTTCACCGTGACCCAAGTCACAATGGGGACATCTTCGAAAGTCTGTGGGGAAGCTCTTTCCGTGGTTGACGCCCTCTGTCAAAAGCTTCAAGAGACGAAAGAAGAGAAAAGGCTACTAAAAGAGCAAAACAAATATCTCGCTCCAAGCCTTACGGAGAAGATGGGTAGTGCGCTCCCACAATCGGCGCCGCCGAGACTTCGAGCTTTCTCACCGGGGAGAAAATCAACGAATATGCCAAAATTGGTGAGCAGGGTATGGCCGTTTCCGCTTGGAGGAGCCAAATCCTCAAAGACAGCGAAAAAGTGATCGCCGAGTTCTCTGACTTGTACCTGAATATCAGTAAGGTGAATAAAGAGCTCCAAGCGCTAGCAGGGCCCATATCAGAAGAGTTGGAACATGCTAGACTGTAGCACGAGGCCTTCCAACAAATGTTCGACTGTTCAGTCGAAGATCTGGTCAAGTTCGGCATCTTCGGCCATCCAAGGGCCCTCAACAAAATCATGTCCACTCTGGACTACGGGTGGATCAGCTAGAATTTATTCTAGAAAAGATTGACAAAGTCAAGGAAGAAGCCCTGGATACAATGCATCAAATGGAGCGAATTGTTCTCAACATGTCTCCAGGGTTGCTCACTCCTTCCTTTACCTTAAGGACAGCTGATGAAACCATCCGGATCTTCAAGGAGATCACTTCTCAAGGAATGGGGCCAGAGGTCACATTTGACACTGAATCTATCAACAACCTGCTGGCCTGTAGGGACTTCGTCGGGTTCCTCATTGAGGCGGAGAAGGACTTTTCCAAACTCCCAGAGAAGCTTATAGATGAGCGGGAGACTTGTGAGGCAATAAGCGATAGGCACAAGGATCCTTCTCAGGATCAACTTGGGCCAATAATTAACAAGTTTTTGGAATACCGCGCTCAGTTCCATATCTCATCACCTGAGCAGCATCAAAAGCAGGCTACCCCCTTTCGGCCGCAGGATGATGACGACGAGTAGCTGCTTCTTCTTCTTCTTCTTCTTCTTCTTCTCCGACTTTCTTGTTGAAATGTCTAAAGTATGTTGGCACAAATGATGACATCATCCATGTTGCGTCATGGGATGATGTCATCCATCAAGTTGTCAAAAGTCAACATGACTTTTAGATATTTTGTAAATATCTTTGTAAATAGGTGGTTGGCTCCTTTTTGCCTTCTTTCCTTCTCCTCTTCTATATATATTGGAATACTTGTTGTATTCAAGGGTGGACATTTTTTAGATGAAAATAGAAGTGAGGAGAGAAAGACTTTGAGCTTTCTTGTAACAGAAGAAAACAATAATACAAATATTGAGACTTTGTGCTGAATACCTGTGTTATGTGTCAGAACTTTCTTATGTTAGATCTGTACGTGTTTATTCTGTTAGATTCATATCTACTTTTCTGTCATTTTCTCATCAGTATTGCTTTGTTTATTTATGCAAGTAGGTTTGGCTCTGTTTACTACCAACCCAAAAACATAAATCTTCTGACCTTTCTGCTTTGGAATTCATTTCTTTTCTTCCTTCGGACCTGCTCTTTCCTCATCCCCTCTTCCTTTCCTTTCTTTTCACAGTCGGAAACACCCCACTGGGATGAGATCCCAAACCCCGAAGGCTAGAATCTGTGAGACTTGCATAGATTCCTGCTGGTAGAATAGCAATAAACCGGGCCGCTTTGCTTTGACTCAAAGAGGGGCTATGCCCTGCACACTGTTGGCTCGTTTATCCATAGATCTGCCCAAGCGACAGATTTTCGGACCAACAGTTTTTGGCGACTCACTGGGGAACGAATAGATCTGTCAGATCTATGATGGTGGTAAGATAAAAAAATCAGAAAAAATAAGAAAATCGCTGCCTGTTTGCAAATCTGAACTTTTTGTTAAAAATCCAAAAATTTGCAAATTTTGCTCTGAATTGAAAATTTTCTTCTGAGATCCATAGATCTGGCCTAGTTACAAATCTTTAGTTCGCTGAGTTTTTATAAAAATTAGTATTTTGCCGTAGATCTGGATTTTTGGCTGTTTGCTAAAAGTTTGAAACCCTCTGAAAAAAGTCAAAATCAGATCTGAAAATCAGCTTGCTATTCTTCCCTGCCATCTTATCCTCGTTGTTATTTGTCATTTAACCGCAATCGGTTTCTGAAGAGGATAGTTTTAAATATTTAGAAAAGTATTTGCTGCTGGTTTTTATCAGAAAAACCAGAAAATCAGCAAGTATAACCAAAAAGAAAGTTTGAATCTGTGCCATAACATTACAGATCTGGAAGGTACACTGGCGAGTGAACCTTTTACGCGCAGCAGGAGAGCCCGTGGAGAAGCTGATCCTACTTTCGATCTGCTTCAAAGGCACAATTTCAGCGTGACACCGGCGCGTTTTTCAGCGCTAAGCTCGGCTAGCCGGACATCCAGGAGTGTCTCACCTTCACGAAGAAAAAGTCTTTCACAGGGGGCATCCACATCCCTTTGTAGTGCCTTGCTACTCAGCGGAACCACACTTCCAGCTCGTGTTCTCTTTCGGATTTTCAGATGGCGGTACCATGGGGAAACGCGATGGGTCCTTTGGCCTTACCACATCCAGTTCACGCGCTCCCTCACGGAAATCGAAAGAATTTTCCCAAATTCGACGGGAGCGGAAATCAAAGCACGGATTCCCACATATCTGCATTCATCATGTCATGCAGTATTTTGGATGTGACTCACGAAGATGTGTCGGTTCGCCTTTTTCTGGAAACCCTACAAGGACCTGCAGCTGAATGGTTTCAGCATTTGCCGGCCGGATCTATCACCAGTTGGGCCACCTTACGGGATGCTTTCGAAGACAGATACAAGCCTTCAGAGGATGCATTTGCATTATTATCACGAATCACTCACCTGAAGAAAGAGGCAAATGAGACCATGCGTGATTTTATCGCCCGGTTCAATGCACTAATCAATCGTGTCCCTGTTGCCATGCTTCCGTCCAGGAAAATCAAAAGTGTTTCTTCGTAAACGCTATGAGCTCGAAAGTTAGTTTCTTACTCCTTCAAGAGCGAGTGGCTACCTTGATTCTCGCCCAAGCCGCTGCCATTCGGATAGAGGATAATCTGATAATATCTGGCGAATTGAAAAAGGAATCAGCCAAGCCTAAATCTTTGGGCCCTTCGCCCACTACTTCGTCTGATCCAGCCTTTCAAAAGATGGCGAATGACTTGCTTGCATTGAAGAAGCAGTTGGCCCAGGCCTCCCCCAGTTCCTCGTACCGGGATATTCCGCGGAGGAATTTCGTTCCCAACAATGTTTCACAAAGGCCGCGCCTACCTACAGCTGCTCCGCGGTTGGCGCTTGAGGCTCCTCCGGTCAACGCTCTGGCCGAAATCGAAGAAGAAGAGCAGTATTATGAAGAACCTTCGTCTCAAGGCGAAGATGATCAAGATGTCGGTGAACCGGCTGGCGACTCTACTATCGGGTATATGGAATTTGATGAGGAAGAATCTGATGAAGAAGAGGGTACCCAGGGATATGCAAGCGGACAGTCATATGTTGTTTTTACTCGCTCGCAAGGAAAAGAAGCGGAAGTTGCTGCCCATGTCTAGCAGGAGAAGGCCATGTCAAACGCGCCTCCGATCATTGCTAAAAGAGGTAATCCTCTTCCTACTCAACTCCCTGGCAAATCTTTTACAAAGAAATCTTTTTCCCCTATCTCTCCTCCAAATCAATCCTCTCACATTCCTACCAAGGCCACCAATCCTTTTCCATCATCGCGAGGTGAGGGACTCATTCCTTTACCAACGTAACCCTTGGCCACATTTGATATCATAGATCATGCAAAAAAGACCAAGATCCCAATCTCTGAAGCTGAGTATCTTCAGTCAAACCCCGAACAGCTTGTAAGATTGACCAAGTATATCCAAAGTCAAGCTGTTGTATCCAAACAAGTTTCCCCAAAAGGGATCCTTTCCCCTCCCCCTGAATCTCATATAAATGTTGCTTCAACATCGGCATCAGGCAAGATAGAGCCTTTCTATCTCTCCCTCCTAATCAATGGACACAAGCTGAGTAACTGCATAATTGATTCCGGGGCTTCTGATAACGTCATGCCGGAAAAAGTCACCCATGCTTTGGGCCTCACTCTTACCAAGCCTTTCGGCAGGTGTTATTCCTTGGAAACTAAGCAAGTTCCGTTGGTTGGCCAAATCAAAGACGCGCAATTTGCATTTGCAGCTTTCCCAGATAAAAGAGTAAAAATGACAGTCCTCGTTGCTGACATTCCGGCAGCCTATGGAATATTGCTGGGAAGAAGTTTTTGCAGCGAAGTTGGTGGAGAAATTCATATGGACTGGTCTAAAGCTAGAATTCCAGTCAAAGGCGTAATGCAGACTTTGGAGCCGGAATCACAAAAGAAGTACTTGGTTACTAGTTCTGAAGACCCCAAGGCCCAAATCCTTTTTGAATCATCAGGGATGGGGAACTACTTCTTATCTACCGAGACGGATAAAATGGGTGTTCTCGTTCAGGAGAAGGATCTTAATGAGATCTGGACCTTGCAGTTTGATGGCAGCTGTGCAACTAGTGGATGTGGCGCTGGGGCCGTGCTGATATCTCCCGAAGAGGAGGTAATTCCTCTCTCTTTCAAATTGCAGTTTTTCAACACAAACAATACTGCTGAGTATGAATCTCTCTTACTCGGTATGCAAGCCACAAGGGAAAGAGGGATTAAAAATCTAAAAGTACAAGGTGATGCAGAGCTAGTTGTAAATCAGGTCAAAAGGATTTACCAAGTGAAGAATGAAAGGCTCAGGCATTACCGTAATGCGGTATGGGACAGCATTGAAGAGTTCGATGCTTTTTCAATAGAGTCCATTCCAAGGGCTCAGAATGACATGGCCGATTCATTGGCCGTTTCAGCGTCCCTCATGCTCCCACACCCAGGTTTGAAAACAAACAAGTACACCATTGAGGTGGTTTTCCGCCCGAGCGTGCCAGACAATTCTCAGCATTGGCAGGTGTTCAACGACGATAATCAACTCATTGCTTTTCTGGAAAAGGCGGAAAATTTTAAAGAATTGCACTTTGAAGGATCTACTTCCACTTGCCGTGAATCAGTCACCGATCAAGGCGACGAATCCGAAGGGAACGATGGCATATGTCAGCTCAAAGGAAATAAAATTCCAAAAGGCCTGGTTTCTCTGGAGCGCCTGTTCGACAGGCATGACCGTTTTGTAAAAAAGAAAAAGCGGGATGACCCTGACTCATCCCGAAACCGAACCGGTCAATATAGGTTCGATAGAGCACCCGCAATTTGTGAACATTGGAAAATGTTGCACGCCTGAGGAGAAGCGAAAATTTGTCAAGTTTCTAAAAAAATATATGGACGTGTTGGCGTGGTCCTATGCCGATCTAAAATCCTTTAAGCCAAAGGACGTTCAGCATGATATCCCATTGAAAGAAGATGTCAAAGCCTTTCGCCAGAAGCAGAGGCACTATAATCCTAAGATTTCAGGTACTATCTAGGCTCAAATTCAGAAGATGTTGGATGCGAGAATCATCTTCCGATCCATCACAGTACTTGGGTAGCAAACATTGTGCCAGTGCGCAAGAAAAACGGTGAAATACGCATATGCGTAGACTTTCGAAATTTGAATCAAGCTTCGCTGAAAGACAACTACCCTCTTCCAATAATGGATCAAGTTCTGCAAGCAGTAACTGGATCAGAGATGTTGTCCATGCTTGATGGTTTTTCAGGCTATAATCAGATTGAAGTTTCACCTGAAGATCAGTTTAAAACAGCATTCACTACTCCCTGGGGTACATTTGCCTACAGCAGGATGCCTTTTGGCCTAACTAATGCTGGCGCCACTTTTCAGCGGGCCATGGATTTCGCATTCAAAGGTATGATGGGGAAATTCATTGTGGTTTATCTAGATGACTTAACCGTGTTCTCTAAACAACGAAATGATCATTGTGATCATTTGGAGCAAGTGTTGGCCAGGTGCCGAGAACATGGGATTTCCCTAAATCCAAAAAAATCTGTTTTTGGAGTCACGGAAGGGAAGTTGCTAGGGCATGTGGTTAGCAAAGAAGGAACAAAGATAGATGCCGAAAGAGTTAAGGCTATTCAAAGCCTTACTCTGCCTACAAGCAAGACTGGTGTTCATTCTTTCTTTGGAAAGGTGAACTTTCTCAGGCATTTTGTTCGACTTTCTTTGAGAAGACCCGTCGCATATTGAACATGATGAAGGGGTCACCAATTTTCAGATGGAGTGAAGAGGGAAAAAGGTCATTTGAAGAAATAAAAGCTTTCGTTGCTCACGCACTAGTCCTGGTATGTCCCGATTTCTCCAAGGACTTCATCATGTATAGTTACGCATCTGAGCATACTGTGTCCGTAATCTTGATGCAAAAGAACTCGGAAGATGTTGAATCCCCGATCGCGTTCATGAGTTCTCCCCTCAAGCCTCACGAACTAAAAATGACTCAACTGGAAAAGCATGCCTTCGCCGTTGTCAAAGCAAATGAAGAATTTCAGGTATTACATTCTAAAATCACATACGGTGGGTCTTTGGTCCCGACACGCGGTGAAATCAATCCTAACTCAGCGGGGAGTTAGGAAGCTTGCGAGGAAATTGCATTGCAAAGGTACGGGAGTATGACACGGATATTAAACCAACCAAGTGGTGAGGGGCAAGGGCTGTGTCGGCTAATGGCTGAAAACAAAGATTCAAGAAACCACGATGGCGGGGGTGACTACACCGACAAAATACAGGACCGGTAGGAAGAGCCTAATTCTCTGCCTCTGGTTCTATTTGTTGCAACTAGTGATGAATGGTACTCCGACATCACTTTCTTCCTTACCTACGGCGAATGCCCAATGCACCTAACTGCAAAGGAGAAGTGCACTATAAAGCTCAGAGCGGCTAAATATGTCATCTGGGATGATGGTTTATATAAACGTGGGATAGATGGCATCTTTTTGCGATGTGTTGACAAACCCCAGCAAGTAAAACTACTGGAAAGTTTTCACAATTCAGCCTGTGGAGGGCATTTCTCTTCCTCCGTGACTGCACACAAGATCATTCGAGCCAGGTACTATTGGCCGACGCTCTTTCAAGATACAGCCATCTGGGTGGCAAAGTGTGAACCCTGCCAGCAATTCGTCGGCAAGCCCAAGTTGGCTGCCTTTCCCCTAAGGCCGGTCATTATCAATGAACCATTCAGGCAATGGGGAATTGATTTTATTGGCGCACTCAATCCTCAATCGAGTGCCGGACATAGCTATGTCCTTACAGCAATGGATTACTTCACCAAGTGGGTGGAAGCCATACCTATCAAGCATGCCACTTCTGAGGTGGTTTGCAATTTCATTAAAGAAAATATCATTGTCAGGTTCGGCGTTCCAAACAAAATCGTTGCTGATAATGCTTCTAACTTCTCCTCATGAGAAGTTATTAGTTTTTGCTATGAATATGGGATAACTTTGGCTCACGCCTCAGACTATTACCCTCAGGGAAATGGTCAGGCGGAATCCAGTAACAAGAACTTGGTGACCATCATACGGAAGTTAGTAGATGAGAATCAGCGAATGTGGCACAAGTCTTTGTACGACGCTTTGTGGGCCGATCGTATTACTCCAAAGAGATCTCTCGGCATGTCACCTTTTCAAGTGTTATATGGCACTGATGCCGAGCTTCCCATTTCTGCGGAACTTCCTGCTCTACGCTTGGCACGAGCCATCGAAGACGAAACTTTCCAAAATTCTCTTGAAAAGAGAATCATGTATCTGGCAGAACTTGAAGAAAAGAGAGTAAGGGTGGTCGACAGGATCACTGAACATCAGAATCAAGTTAAGAGGCTTTTTGATAAGAAGGCCAAGCAAAGAGATTTTCAAGTGGGAGATCTCGTCCTTTTGTGGGACAAGCGAAGAGAGCCAAAGGGCATGCACGGAAAGTTTGATTCCCTGTGGAGAGGGCCCTTCAAGATCAAGCAGCTCAACGGAGAGAATAGCTTCTATCTCTCATATCTGGATGGAACCGAACTCCCGCTTCCTTATAGCGGGCAGCATCTGAAGATCTTCAGGAAGTAGAGCTTGCTCTCTTCTTTGTACAGTTTGCTTTATGTTGTGTGTTTGCTTTTGGTTTGTTGTGTGTTTCTTTTGCTCCCCCTCCGGTCGCCCTTGTTTTTGACTCTGTTACCCAATGGATAGGCACATGAGAACTGGGATTCTCTACCCCCGAGTTTGCTCAGGGATAGTCCCCAGAAAGAGCCAGCTGTTATCCCGTAAAATTGACAAGGGCAATTTTACCGATAACCATACCAAAATTTTGTTCCGATCCCTCGTTAGGGATCCCTTGCGTTCGAAACGTTGTAAAATCCCTTTCGGGAAATCTGGTTTTTCGAACTTAGTCTTTTGAGCCTTTTTTGGCTGGGCACATGAAATTGCTATGTAACACCAACTTTTGGTGCGCCCCTTTAAAACCTTTGGCGCATGATTTTCAGTGTCAACACACCTTTTGGTGCGCCAAAGTATGTTGAGCCTTCCCTGCGTGTGCCAAGGCGCATGCGCCTTCATGTTAACACAACTTTTGTTGCGCCATGTTTTGGTGCGCCAAAGGGTGCACATAAATTCATGTCGACATTGCTTTTGGTGCGCCAAAGGCGCTTAATTTCTTTTCGGAAAACGTTTTCATGCCCCAAAGGGCGCATGCTTTCCCGTGTCGACAGCAATTTTCATGCGATTTTCAAAAAGTGGGTGGCGCATTAACGACCAGCTCACCTATATATATTTGTGATTTACGCACCCAAATGTCATTTTCACTATTCGTGAGCACGTGATTTCTCCGAGCACATCGGCCTCTCGCCTCGTCGTTTTCAACGCTTTGTGGACCCGTTCCAAGACTTTCACTATTTATCCAGTAAGAGGTTCTTCTCCCTCTTGTGCGTTTTGCTATTTTCGGTTCTTGGTGTGTTCGTGATCTGGTTTTAGCTTGCTGGTTGGTTTTTGATATGCATATGTTGAGCTAGCCCTCCCCCCCGAGCTCTCTTCCCTTATTTTTCCTCCCCCCTCTTTCCAGGATCTACCGGTAGGGTGTTATTTTGAAAACTTGGTCTGAAAACCCCTTTGGCTTGAAACATTATATCTCCCAAAGCAATCTTGGAAATGAAAGAAAGGAAAAGGGGTTGAACCATGTGAAAACTCTGTTTTTCCCTTGGGCGCACCAGCGCGTCTTGTTACATCATAAACAGTTGCGCCCCCATGGCGCATCTGTCCCCCCTACAACATGACTAAAACCCGCTCCAATGGCGCACCCATCTTGTCTGCCGCATCGTAAACTTCGCACCCTCAAGGCGCACCTCTTCCATATAATACAAACACTGAACTTGCGCCCCAAAGGCGCGCCATCCTTCCTTGCTACATCACATTTCCATATGCTAATGGCGCACCCAACATCTATGCAACACAAGCTTTATCTGCGCCAAGTATAAAGTCATAAAAGCGCAGGCGCATCCCTCCTTACAGTAACATTCGTGTTGTGCAAACCCTCCGTGCGCCGCGCCATATTTCCTTTGGCACACGAAAATTTCTGTTACACACTTTTCCCATGCGCCAAAGGGCGCACCAAATCCCAATGTAACATGAAAAGTCCATGCGCCTTTGGCGCATCCTGTCTCCATGCAACACGCAAGTTTCATGCGCCCTTTACTAAAATGCACTCTGCAGTATGCATGCGCCATGCACCTTTGGCGCCAGTTTAACCTTTGCAACATCCTCTTCCTGTGCGCCTTACCTATTTCAGCCCTGTAAGCTGCAATTTTCATGCGCCCTGGGCCTGAAAATCTCTAACTCTTTCTTCTGCTAACATTCCAATGGAAGATCAAATGGCTAATTCAACCTTTTCGGATTGGGTCTCGCTTCTTCTTCATGCAGATCAGCAACTGAGTTCGAAAGAACATATGTCTACATCCAGCAGGAGACCCACCAAACCAAAAGGAAAAGCTAAGCTTACGAGAGGAAGAGATGAAATACAAATATCAAAGGGTCAGAATGCCCGAGTCACAGGCCGAATGCAGCATGGACGTCAGAGACTCAGAATTGGGGCATATCGACATGGAGGAATTATGGGCCAGAACTCAGAAAGTTACAAGGAGTCCATGGATGGACAAACTAATAGGCAGTGCCCTGCACTTCGCCGGAGGAATCCCCGTCAGTGCCGTCAATAATGAATTTATGATGGTGGTTACCCAGTGTTACAACAAAGACACAAGATGTGTCAAAAACAGCAAGGGCGAGGTAGTCATTAACCTCACTACCCGTCATTTTGAGATCATACTCGGCATCCCTCACCACCGGCACTTTGTGGCCGTTAGCTGCCAGAGTGCATCAAGGCACGGGAAGACAATGAAGACCAATGTATGCAAAGCTAATGAATGAAGTATATCCGAGTGCATCGGGCGCTTTTAGGGGAAATTATAAGCAGCACCATCTCCGAGCAGCTACAACAATTCGGCACAATGGGAGTATTCCATATGAACTCCTACGTGGTCTACGCTGCAGCGTCAGAGAGGGATTATCCAGGCCTAACACGAAGTGGAGTTTGGCCTCAGGTCAAGATATACGAGTACTACCCAGAGTTGAGGTGGAGAATAGCATCGCCCAATTCACCAAAATCAACGATGCATTCTTTTACCACGTCATCTGCCTGCTGAGGCCGAATATGACTCATAGTCGTACGACCAAAAACATAGTGGCAGCCACGGAGAAATGGGGAGCCCTGTTCACCCAATTTCCTACATTCACCTATCTAAGGGCTGCCAACTTTTTGGGAGAGCCAACCAGGCTACCAAGGTATGCTGGGCCTAAACTGATTCTACTAGAGCTATCAAGGGCTAATCACATACCACGAAAAATGCCTGAAAAGGAAGAAGGGTGGAACTCCTTTCCCCCTCACAGTGGGCCGATACACATGCTCTACCCACCACAAGGCGAAGGAAATGTTCGCAGAGCTGGAGTTACTCAATTTGAAGCATGACTTCCCAGCCAGGCCTACCTTCGACCCAAGGAGCTGCCTGCCAAGAGGCAAAGCTTGATCAATCCATGTTCCTCAGATCGAGGATATTTATATTGACGTCCTCCATGAGGTAGAGCTCAAGAAGAAAGGATCATTCTCGCCTAGCATTGGAAGAAATCATCCAATATGGGGTAGCCATTGTCCCCAAAGGCTACCAAACAATAGAAGATGAAGTAGACAAGGTATATAATGATACAGATGGGGACGATTGGCCCTTTCCGGCCATTGATAGAACTAAGGCTCCTCAGACAATTGAGGAGAGGGTCAAGGAAACTCTGCGTAGGACAGAGCACTGGTGCCGAATGAACAGGCTAATCTACCTCGGGGTAGATTTCACAACCTCCCCATTGGGCAACGCACCTCCACGATCCAAGAAGCAGCTTAAAGGCAAAGGTGTAGAAGGTGAATCCAGCACCATTCAAGTAGAAGCCCTTGAGAGTCCTCCTTCCGCAGCTCCAGAACAGGTAATAACTCTGGATTCGTCAGAGAAAGAAACATCAGAGGATAGTCCCATAGGCCCATCCACTCAGGATGTCGGCATTGCTACCACAACAAAGGTCCCTTCTATCCCTTCTTCTTCTCTTCCTTCCCCTCCTCGAGTGACTCAAGCGACCATCCCTTTGGTCATGTCCTCTGTCCCTTCTTCTACTCTTTCCCCTGCTTCTTCGTCTATCTTCTCCTCCCTCGCTGATCTGTCCTCCTCCATTTCTTCCCTCATCTCCGGGCTCCCTTCCCTTCCTATGTCTTCCACAGCTGCAGTTTCCCTTCCTCCCGTGGACACTTCTTCGGCTATTCTCTCAATGCCGCCGCCGCGTGTCTCCACGTTTTCCCCTCTTCTACTGTAGCTGCCTCCTCCTCTGTCTCTGGTCCTTCTTCCATAGGACCAGCCTGGATCTCTCAGCAGCTAAGCCAACAAAAGAGGAAAGTTCCCATCGCTCCGATGGACTTTTCAGTGATCCCAGCCAAAGGGGCAAAGAAGCAGAAGCCTGTTACACGCTTCTCTAAAAGTGCTGCAGGTGAGAGAATCATGGAAATTGCATACCCCGATCCCCTCAAAGAGAAAAAGGATCTGTCTCGATAGATTTCACTGTGACCCAAGTCACAATGGGGACATCTTCTGAAAGTCTCTAGGGGGAAGCTCTTTCCAGTTGACGCCCTCTGTCAAAAGCTTCAAGAGACGAAAGAAGAGAAAAGGCTACTAAAAGAGCAAAACAAATATCTGCTCCAAGCCTTACAGAAGATGGGTAGTGCACCTCCCACTGCTGCCGAGACTTCTGAGCTTCTCAGCCAGGAGAAAATCAACGAATATGCCAAAATGGTGGCGAGGGTATGGCGTTTCCGCTTGGAGGAGCCAAATCCTCAAAGACAGCGAAAAAGTGATCGCCGAGTTCTCTGACTTGTACTTGAATATCAGTAAGGCGAATAAAGAGCTCCAAGCGCTAGCAGGGCCCATATCAGAAGAGCTGGAACATGCTAGACTACAGCACGAGGCCTTCCAACAAATGTTTGACTGTTCAGTCGAAGATCTGGTCAAGTTCGGCGTCTTCGGCCATCCAAGGGCCCTCAACAAAATCATGTCCACTCTGGACTACCGGGTGGATCAGCTAGAATTTATTCTAGAAAAGATTGACAAAGTCAAGGAAGAATCCTGGATACAATGCATCAAATGGAGCGAATTGTTCTCAACATGTCTCCAAGGTTGCTCACTCCTTCCTTTACCTTAAGGACAGCTGATGAAACCATCCGGATCTTCAAGGAGATCGCTTCTCAAGGAACGGGGCCAGAGGTCACATTTGACACTGAATCTATCAACAACCTGCTGGCCTGTAGGGACTTCGTCGGGTTCCTCATTGAGGTGGAGAAGGACTTTTCCAAACTCCCAGAGAAGCTTATAGATGAGCGGGAGACTTGTGAGGCAATAAGTGATAGGCACAAGGATCCTTCTCAGGATCAACTTGGGCCAATAATTAACAAGTTTTTGGAATACCGCGCTCAGTTCCATATCTCATCACCTGAGCAACATCAAAAGCAGGCTACCCCCTTTCGGCCGCAGGATGATGACGAGTGACAGTAGTTCCTCCTTCTTCTTCTTCTTCTTCTTCTTCTTCTTCTTCTTCTCGACTTTCTTGTTGAAATGTCTAAAGTATGTTGGCACAAATGATGACATCATCCATGTTGTGTCATGGGATGATGTCATCCATCAAGTTGTCAAAAGTCAACATGACTTTTAGATATTTTGTAAATATCTTTGTAAATAGGTGGTTGGCTCCTTTTTGCCTTCTTTCCTTCTCCTCTTCTATATATATTGGAATACTTGTTGTATTCAAGGGTGGACATTTTTTAGATGAAAATAGAAGTGAGGAGAGAAAGACTTTGAGCTTTCTTGTAACAGAAGAAAACAGTAATACAAATATTGAGACTTTGTGCTGAATACCTGTGTTATGTGTCAGAACTTTCTTATGTTAGATCTGTACGTGTTTATTCTGTTAGATTCATATCTACTTTTCTGTCATTTGCTCATCAGTATTGCTTTGTTTATTTATGCAAGTAGGTTTGGCTCTGTTTACTACCAACCCAAAAACATAAATCTTCTGACCTTTCTGCTTTGGAATTCATTTCTTTTCTTCCTTCAGACCTGCTCTTTCCTCATCCCCTCTTCCTTTCCTTTCTTTTCACAGTCGGAAACACCCCACTGGGATGAGATCCCAAACCCCCGAAGGCAGAATCTGTGAGACTTGCATAGATTCCTGCTGGTAGAATAGCAATAAACCAGTTTCGCTTTGCTGACTCAAAGAGGGGCTATGCCCTGCACACTGTTGGCTCGTTTATCCATAGATCTGCCCAAGCGACAGATTTTCGGACCAACAGAGATACAAGTGGAGTATCATGGGGCATAGGTGGCTCTAGTTACAGGTGGATCCGGTGGGTCTGGAGGCAAAGGTAACACAGGAGGTTTTGGATTAGGTGGGTACGGTCCTCACCAACCCTAGAATATTTACATGGAGATGTCACTTCGTCTTCTAGAGTATAGGGGAATAGAAGATGTTATTGAGCATGTGCACATGTGTGAGATATTGTGGCACACAAAAGGAATCATGGATTCTGAATGGAAGACAACTCAGTTTGCAACTACATTGTAGGGATGCGCACACAGTTGGTATAGAAAGTTTGACCCTGATCAGACTTGCGTAGATTATGCAACATTACGGGATGCTTTCCTTAAGGAGTTTTATATCCCTGAGTTTGAGCAGAAGAGTATAAGTGCACTCAAGGATATTAAGTAGGGCACTACTAAGAGTGTTTGGGAATATGATGCCCATTTCAAAATACTATTGTCTAAACTTTCATATGATATTCATGCAAGCCAACATGCACAGTGGTTTTTGGGGGCTTGATCACACCTTTTAGGAGGGTGCTATCACATAAGACATATACAGATCCATGTGAAGCACTTGAAGTAGTGTTACGCATTGAGGTAGTTAGAAGTATAGACACTTGAGTGAGCCCATTCCTAGAAGTAAATATTGCAGCTATGGAAAAGTAGTTGGAGAAACTATCAACCAATTTAGCACATGAGACGTGCATTGGGATTTGGTGTATAGATTGTGAAGTTGAAGGGAACACTAAGGATAGTTTTCCCTGTAGGTTAGTACATTCATTGTTGTTGGACTGTAAGATATGTCATTTGGACCATGATGCAAGTCGTTGCCCATTATTACAACACGTGATAAGAAAGAATGTATCTTGCTATTGTAATATTTTCCAGTCCATGACTCACAATACAAAAGATTATAGGTTGATTGGTCAGATCCATGATGCTATAGATATTGGTGTATGAAAGATAGGGATATCGAGATAAATCTAAAGGTAAAAGTGAGCACCATGATCATGATCACACTCAAGGGCACTACGATCGGAATGAAGTGCTCTTAAAAGGAGAAGTCTGGTAGAGGTCGAGGATACCATGGTGGATTTGGGGGTTGAGGCCATGGTGGTGGATGAGGAAATTTTCCTCATGGAACGTGTTTTACATATGGATCTCCTGACCACTACAGGCACGAATGTCCCTAGAATATTACTTGTTCTTTTTGTGGGAAGAATCACAACTATGAGGAATGCCCGGACTTATATGAGCATCTTAGCAAGTAACATAAATAGGAGAACAAGGGTGCAGGGATGGTTAGAATACAACGCACCATGGAAAATCAGTGGATGCAAAAGTTAGCACTGGAACCTAAGGTATTACTTGTGAAGATTACTACATGCACTGAAGTTGTGCGCATGAGAGAGATGTTACAAAAAATCCTACCATTACTAAGGATGAGGTTTTACATGCAAGGTATCCAGATCCTACACATCAGAAGGAGGTTTATCAGGAAACCATGAAGGTACTCAAAAATCTTTAGGGGAAATACAATGTTTAAAGGAATAGTCACGGAAGTTAGAAAAAAATAAGGCAACAAAGTTGACCCATTCGATGTTGATGATTTGAAAGAGGTATGCAAAATGTTGTGCTAGGATAATATTATTCCATTACTAGGGAATTGGTTAAAGGGAAACACTCCACGCGTGGGTATTGAGAATGGATAGTAGATCATGCATGCTAATCTTCCCCCTCATAGCTTGGATTATGACAAGGAGATCACTCTGGATGGTATTGTGGATGGGTGGCTTTTGAGCGATATATTGAATGACACGAGGCACAAAAGTGAATGTGATTCCTTTGGATGCTTGGGTACAGATGGGAATACCTCCATTACAATCATCCTCTAATGAACTATCTATGGCTAATCGACTAAGGCCACTTCCATCGATTTTTAAAGGATGCATCCATTACTATACAGGGGCCAAGTTCACTTTGGGAATTTGAGGTTCTAACACTTACGAGAGTAGACAACTTCCCAGCTCTACTTGGCCACCCTTGGTGTTATGCAAATAATTTTGATCTATGGTTCAATAAAGGGTATATGAGTTTTGAGAATAAGGAAGAAAGATTTATTAATCCTTTAATAGATGGTAAATCTACACATTATGTTGAACCTTTGAGTGAGGAAGACTGAAAAAAATTAATGTGCACACCATTCGAGATCCAAAAATTATTGAGCCATATAAGGAAGGAATCCTCTAGTGGGAAGATGCATAGTCTATTAGTGATACTACACGTATTTCTTGTGAAAATTGGGTGCATGAAACCTATGAGATGGTTGGGCACGAGGTAAGAAGTGCATTTGCATGGAGAAGAAAACCTTGTTGTATTAGGAGGATAGGTAATAACTCTATACCTCGGTACACTAGAGAAGGAGATCCTACAATTTTCCTACGCACTATGGAGGTGTAGTGGAAGTATCAAGTGGAAAGAAGAAATATGTTGGTGTATAACTTGCGCAGGACAACAACACGTTGGTGGATAGTTCACAGGGATAATCTTGTAGAATAGAATGAAGTAAGAATTTCTCTAACAACTCGGTTCTTTAGAAGAAATGTGCCTACTCAAATCTACATATGTCATGGTAATCAAACTGTTTAACACCACCTTGATGAGTGTGAGAGACTCGGGACGAGAGGGTAGGAAGCTTTACCACCTTCACTATGGGTGCACAAACTTTATTCCACTTTGCAAGGTTGCACACACACTTGGTATGTTTATGTGGAACTACATAGGGAGATTGGAAATTGGTAGGACTTGATTGCAAGAATGACCCAGACTTTTGACTACTTCTCTACTAAACCCTCTACTGAAAGAGGAATTAAGGGTTATAAAGCACTTGTCTATGGGGGATAGTGTAAAGGCTGAACAACTCATTAAGGACTTATTTGGTGAGGTAGAATCGGGAGCGCATTTTGATGAAATAGAAGAGACAAATGCTTTGAACTCTTTAAGTGCATCTGCTTTGAGAAGGAAAAAGGAAAGATGGTCTACATAGTGGATGATGAAGAAGTAGAGGAGTTGGACATAGATCATTCAATAGGTATGTGTGAGGTTTTGGACAGTTCGGATAAAAACACGCGTGCCTATCATGAACTTATGAAGACTAAGAAAGTGAACATTGGCACAAATGCTGAACCTAAGGAGGCCATAATTGGAGATTATTGGACTAATTATGAAGTAGCAAAGATAATTGAGTTACTACATGATTTCCAAGACTTATTTCCTAGGGGCTACCATGAGTTAAAGGATTACATGAGTCATTAGGAAAGATGAAGATTAAGCTAAAGGAAGGTGCGCGCCCGATTAGGAAGAGACCTTATAGGATGAACCCTAACCTGCATGTAAAAGTTAAGGAAGAAATTGACAAAATGTTGAAATATGGAATCATCAAGCCCCTAGAGGAATTAGAGTGGGTTAGCCCCATGGTAATCAATATAAAGAAATATGGTTGGATTAGGATTTGTGTGGATTACAGGGAGCTAAATGTTGCATGTGTGATTGATCCTTTTCCTACGCCTTTCACAGAGGAAATATTAGAAGGTGTTTGGGGTGCGAAGTTTAATCTTTACATGAGATGGACTCTCTAGGTATCATCAAGTTATAATTACACAAGAGGATCAAGAGAAAATGACTTTCACCATTGAATGGGGAAGCTTTTCATATACGGCGATGCCCTTTGGTTTGAAGAATGCGCCTGTTGTATTTTCGTGCATAGTTGTTCAAGCAATCCCAAATTTTATTCACAAATTCTTGCAGGTTTATTTGGATGATTAGATGGTATATGGGCTTGTTAAGGATCATTGTGAAAACTTGTGCTTAATGTTTGAAAGATGTAGATAGTTAAGCATATCCTTAAACATCAAGAAATGCGGGTTTGCTACACCTTTTGGAACTTTGCTAGGTCATATCATCTGCAAGGAAGGTTTGTTAGTGGATCCAGCTAAGGTTGTAATTATCGTAAGCTGGAGGATCCTACCCGAGTCAGTGAGGCGCGCGGATTCTTTGGCCACACAGGGTATTATAGAAAATTTATCAAAGGATATGAAAATATTGTTGCACCCCTGGAAGAGTTACTAAAAGGAAAAGAGACATTCTATTGGGGAGAACTACAACAGCACGCATTTGAGGCATTGAAGGAGAAACTTACTACAATGCCTATTCTACGTTTTCCCTCATGGAACCAACCTTTTCACATACATGTGGATGCCTCTGGCATGACCATTGGCACAATGTTAGCTCAGCCTAGAGAAGGTATTATAGATCATCCTATCTATTTTTCTAGTATAAATTTGACTCTATAGAACAAAGTTATACAAATATAGAGCACGAAGCCTTGTTGATGATCTACGCGTTGTATAAGTTCAGACAATACTTGCTAGCAACACCCTTTATATTTTATACATATCACATGACATTAAAATACTTGGTAAATAAGCATGTTTTACAGGGGCGCATATGTTGATGGGTTCTCTTATTCCAAGAATTTGACTTTATAGTCATGGTAAAACCAAGTAAAAGTAATTCTGGCCCAGACCACTTATAAAGAATTCAATCAGAAGAGGAGGCGCAGACAATTAAAGATACAATTCGAATGCACAATTATACAAGTTACATCGCGTGCCTTCAGAATTGGAGGATATTGTTGTCTTTTTACGCACATGTATGACGCCAAAAGGAATGAAAGCCTTAGAAAAGAAAAAACTTGCAATTCACGTTGCACCCTTCATGTTGATTAGTGGTGACTTATACAAACTAGGTCGAGATGAGGAATTATTGTGATCATGGTGTGTACTAGAACATGAGTGTATGGATATCATGGAGGAGGCTTGTGGTAGTATTACAGGTGGGAACTATGCAGGTGATGCCACTATGTGTAAGATTCTACTTATTGGATTATGGTGGGAGACCCTGTACAAGGATTGTAAAGAGTATTGTAAGGCATGAGATCACCGTCGTCACCTTGACTAAACTCTGGGCAAAGAGATGAAATGCCTTTGAGACCTATTGCTAGTATAGAGCCATTTGAAAAATGGGCTACAAAATTTGTGCATCCTATTTCCCACCACGCGTAGAACCAAATCGTGCTACATCATCACTTGTAAAATTATCTTACAAGGTGGGCGAAGCAACACCTCTAAAGGATTGTACATCGGCTAAAACAACAAGGTTGTTATGGGAAAATTTTCTTACTAGGTATGGATGTCTTTGAGCTTAAAAAGTGATAGGGGCACACACTTCTTGAATGAGAAAATCAAAATATTATTGGATGAATTTATGGTTGTGCACCACAAGACTACACCTTATCACCCTCAAGAAAATGGCACTACTGAGGCCTTCAACAAGATATTGAGCTAGACTTTAACAAAAATTTGTGATGTTGGAAGGAAAGATTGGGATGATAAAGTTTATGTTGTGCTTTGGGTGTATAGAAAAATTTACAAAAGGTTGAATAAGGCCACACCATTTCAGTTGGTGTTTGGTGTAGAAGAAATTCTTCCAATGGAATTCATGTTACCATGTTCATGTATTCTGATGAGAAAGCGTTAGAAGAAATAATTGAAAAGTTAATACAATTGGATGAGAGGCGCGTCATAACACGTTGGAGTTAGAAGCAGGAAAAGGCCAGGTAGAAGGCATGACATGACAGACACATCAGGGATAAGAAGCTTGAGGTTGGACAGATGGTACTTCTTTATGATTCCAAGTTTTTGTGCCATCCAGGAAAACTTAAGGTGCATTGGTTAAAACCATATGTTATTACTTATATACTTGAATTGGGGACTTTCCATTAGAGGCTCTTGATGGAATACTGATTACCAGATTTAATTAACATGGGAGTAAGTTGAAGCCCTACTATAAATAAGTCTTCTTGGTGTTTGTAATAAGGAAATATTACCATTTAGTATAGATTTCCCTTTCTATATTTCTTTTAATGTATTTCCTTCTTCGTCGCCATGCTTTGTCAATTTAGTTTGGTGTTTTTGTAATAAGCACATTTACGCGTTGGAAGCTAATTACAATCTAAAGTATTTTTATGCGTAGAGGGTTGCACATACCATTGGTGTGGGGTGGTTGTTATTTGTTATTCAAAAATGGGTACACATGAGAACATATTATTACAAGTGTTATTCAAGTATGGAAAGGAGCTGCTAGAAAGGAGATTGATTTTAAAGAATATCATAAATGGAAATAAATGAATGAACAATATAATGTGAGGTAAGTTGTGGCCATGAAAACTACTAGGGGAAGGTGTAGTGGTGAAGTACTTCAATGCATGGAAGCACATATAAGGAGGTTTGTATCCAGAAGGTAGGAAGGCGCGCTAGAAGGTTATAACTGGGGTGTGAAGGTGTACCACACAAAAATTGGGGAAATGGTCAAATAATGAGAGGATCAGTTGTAGGTGAAGGAGCAATAATTGCAATAAATTTTCAAAAATATATATAAGGATGTATACAAGTTCTTTTTACCATTGTGATCACAACTATTCGAGCAAGATAAGCTGTGATCTAGCCAATCAAACGTGTTGAGCTGCGGAGAGCTACAAAACCAAATGGGGAGAGTATATTTGTGCATGGAATTGTCTTACATCCCCATTGGTGAAGGGTTTGAGCGAAGTAGAAGCATTGAGTAAGAGCTAGGGCATGCGGTTTCGAGCTAGGGCATGTGGTTTTGAGCTAGGGCGCATTGTTTCAAACTAGGGCACGAAAGCTTATTCAACATAAGACAAAAGACAAGATTTTTATAATGGCACCAAAGAAATAACCTACAATAGGTACGAAGGGGAAGAAAAAGGTGGAAGTTGAGGTTAAAGTTTCTCCCAAGAATAATTTTCAGAAATTCAATATCTAGGAGACATACTTGTCGGGTGGGATTGGGATTCCCACATCCACATATGCAAAGTAAGTGATTACAACCACTGTACCACCAACAACAAGGGAGAGTTGGATGTGTTGTTGAACAAGAAGACCAACAAGTGCATGATGGATGACATGCCAATGTATGACGATGTTGGGGAGAATTTTCTTAAGAAGGTAGGGGTGTATCAGTTGTATGAACTCCCATATTTTGGAAAAATAGAAAGTTTATATCAATGGATTATGAGGAGAGTTTATGTGGACTTTTTCTATTTTGTGAGACAAAGGGTAAGGATCACAACAACCCTAATTACTACATTGACAGATTGAAGGGCACATTGACATATATTATTAGTGATCTAACTAATAAGGAAACTTTTATAGACACTAGTAAGGAGTTAGGATACTCCAAGGGTCCACGCGGAATGGACATATACAAATTAAGGAAATATCATTTTGTGTAGGCGATGCGCTTTTGCTCACCAAGCTAAATGATCAAGAGAGATGGTCGTACGTAAATACCATGTGGCTACATATCACAAAGAAGATGTCATAAGGAGAAACATATAATTTAGCTGGCTACATAGCCGAAACAATTACTAAGGAAGCTCACACGGTGAAAAGATAAGTTTTGGCACTATCCTATTATCTCTTGTTTTTATAGAAATTGGAGTGCCCGATGGGCCAAAGAAAAATTTGGGAATACCCCACAGAGAATAAGTCCCTCATAGAAAGGTTTAAGAATTACTTGTGTGAAGGAACAATGAGTGGCCCATTCAAACAAAGGGCATAACTATGGTATGATCGAATTCGTGTGGCCTTTGAGGAGGAATGATGTATTCCAAAGGAGTTACCCTCAATAGTGGGTAACATAAATACAGATATCTTGTGTATCAAAGCATTTCTACATCACATGATTTTCAATGAAGGATGGGACATGGATTCCATGGTGAAAAATGCCATACGCTTTCATAACACGTTACTTCCAGGCCTCAGTACACAAGTTTACCGATGCATGCCTATTGAGATTTAATGCGAACAAGGTAGATTGTGACTACCATACTCTCAGAAAAACTAATGTTTACCCATGTTGGTCTACCTACATTGAGAGGCTTATCTCAAATGTTATAAGTATGAAGTTGATGAGTTTGTCTATTAAGGACACTAGAGTCGTGCTCATTTATATTCAGCTCAAGCCTAGGCTTAATAATGGAAAGCATGTGGAGAAGCGAGATCTATGGATAAGCGAGCCAAAAGTGTGCGGGGCATAGCCCCTCTTTGAGTCAGCAAAGCGAAACTGGTTTATTGCTATTCTACCAGCAGGAATCTTATGTAAGTCTCACAGATTCTACCTTCGGGGGTTTGGGATCTCATCCCAGTAGGGGTGTTTCATTTGCGAAAAGAAAGGAAAGGAAGAGGGGATGAAGAAAAGCGAGGTCGAAGGAAGAAAAGAAATGAATTCCAAAGCAGAAAGGTCAGAAGGTTTATGTTTTGGGAATGGTAGTAAACAGAGCCAAACCTACTTGCATAAACGAGCAAAGCAATACTGATGATGAATAAATGACAATAAAATAGAAGAAAATTTAACAGAATAAACACATAGATCTGACATAAGAAAGATCTGATGCAAACAACACGCGTATTCAGCACAAAGTCTAAATATTGTATTGATAATTTCTTCTGTTACAAAAGCTCAAAGTCTTTTCTCCTCACTTCTACTTTTCATCTGAAAGATATTCATCCTTTGAATACAACAAGTATTCCAATATATATAGAAGAGGAGAAGGAAAGAAGGCAAAAAGGAGCCAACAACTATTTACAAAGATATTTACAAAATATCTAAAAGTCATGTTGACTTTTGACAACTTGATGGATGACATCATCCCATGACGCAACATGGATGATGTCATCATTTGCATCAACATACTTTAGACATTCCAACAAGAAAGTCGGAGAAGAGAGAGAAGAAGAAGAAGAAGAGGAGGAGGAGGAGGAGGAGCAGCTACTCGTCGTCATCATCCTGCGGCCGAAAGGGGGTAGCCTGCTTTTGATCTTTGCTCGGGTGTGAGATATGGGGCGAGCGCGGTATTCCAAAAACTTGTTAATTATTGGCCCAAGTTGATCCTGAGAAGGATCCTTGTGCCTATCGCTTATTGCCTCACAAGTCTCCCGCTCATCTATGAGCTTCTCTGGGAGTTTGGAAAAGTCCTTTTCCGCCTCAATGAGGAACCCGACGAAGTCCCTACAGGCCAGCAGGTTGTTGATAGATTCAGTGTCAAATGTGACCTCTGGCCCGTTCCTTGAGAAGCGATCTCCTTGAAGATCCGGATGGTTTCATCAGCTGACCTTAAGGTAAAGGAAGGAGTGAGCAACCCTGGAGACATGTTGAGAACAATTCGCTCCATTTGATGCATCGCATCCAGGGCTTCCTCCTTGACTTTGTCAATCTTTTCTAGAATAAATTCTAGCTGATCCCCGATAGTCGAGTGGACATGATTTTGTTGAGGGCCCTTGGATGGCGAAGCGCGAACTTGACGAGATCTTGGTGAGCAGTCGAACATTTGTTGGAAGGCCTCGTGCTTTGTAGTCTAGCATGTTCGGCTCTTGATATGGGCCCTGCTAACGCTTGGAGCTCTTTATTCACCTTCGATATTCGGGTACAAGTCGAGAGAACTCGGTGATCACTTTTTCACTGTCTTTGAGGATTTGGCTCCTCCAAGTGGAAACGGCCATACCCTGCTCACCAATTTTGGCATATTCATTGATTTTCTCCTGGCTGAGAAGCTCAGAAGTCTCGGCGGCAGTTGTGGGAGGCGCACTACCCATCTTCTGTAAGGCTTGGAGCAGATATTTGTTTTGCTCTTTTAGTAGCCTTTTCTCTTCTTTTGTCTCTTGAAGCTTTTGACAGAGGGCGTCAACCGCGGAAAGAGCTTCCCCCTGGAGACTTTCAGAAGATGTCCCCATTGTGACTTGGGTCACAGTAAAATCTGTCGGAGACAGATCCTTTTTCTCTTTGAGGGGATCGGGGTATGCAATTTCCATGATTCTCTCACTGCTGACACTTTTAGAGAAGCGTGTAACAGGCTTCTGCTTCTTCGCCCCTTTGGCTGGGATCACTGAAAAGTCCATCGGAGTGATGGGAACTTTCTCTTTTTTGGCTTAGCTCTTTGAGAGATCAGGCTGGTCCTATGGAAGAAGGACCGAGAGACGAGAGGAGGAGAGCGGCTATAGTAGAAGAGGAAAAAATGTGGAGACACGCGGCGGCGGCATTGAGAGAATAGCCGAAGAAGTGTCCACGGGAGGAAGGAAGCTGCAGCTACGGAAGACATAGGAAGGAAGGGAGCCGGAGATGAGGGAAGAAATGGAGGAGGACAGATCAGCGAGGGAGGAGAAGATAGACGAAGAAGCGGGGAAAGAGTAGAAGAAGGGACGAGAGGACACGACCAAAGGGATGGTCGCTTGAGTCACTCGAGGAGGAAGGAAGAGAGAGAAGAAGAAGGGATAGAAGGGACCTCTGTTGTGGTAGCAATGCCGACATCACGAGTGGATGGGCCTATGGGACTATCCTCTGCTTTGCTTCTTTCTCTGGCGAATCGGAGTTATTACATTACGGAGTGCTGCGGAAGGAGGACTCTCGGGGCTTCTTCTGAATGGTCTTTGGATTCACCTTCTACACCTTTGCCTTTAAGTTGCTTCTTGGATCGTGGAGGCGCGTTGCCCAATGGGGATGTTGTGAAATCAACCCCGAGGTAGATTAGGCCGTTCATCCGGCACCAATGTTCTGTCCTCCGCAAAGTCTCCTTGACCCTCTCCTCAATTGTCTGAGGAGCTTTAGTTCTATCAATGGCCGGAAAGGGCCAATCGTCCCCATCTGTATCAGTATATACCTTGTCTACTTCATCTTCTGTTGTTTGGTAGCCTTTGGGGACAATGGCTACCCCATATTGGATGATTTCTGCCAATGCTAGGCGAGAATGATCCTTTCTTCTGAGCTCTACCTCATGGAGGACGTCAATATAAATATCCTCGATCTGAGGAACATGGATTGGATCAAGCTTTGCCCTTGGCAGGCAGCTCCTTGGGTCGAAGGTAGGCCTGGCTGGGAAGTCATGCTTCAAATTGAGTAACTCCAGCTCTGCGAACATTTCCTTCACCTTGTGGTGGGTAGAGCATGTGTATCGGCCCTCTGTGAGGGGGAAAGGAGTTCCACCCTTCTTCCTTTTAAGGCATTTTTCGTGGTATGTGATTAGCTGCCTTGACAGTTCCAGCAGAATCAGCTTAGGCCCAGCATACCTTGGTAGCCTGGTTGGCTCTCCCAAAAAGTTGGCAGCCCTCAGATAGGTGAATGTGGGAAATTGGGTGAACAGGGCCCCCCATTTCTCCGTGGCTGCCACTATGTTTTTGGTCATACGACCATGAGTCATGTTCGGCCTCGGCGGGCGAGATGATGTGATAGAAAAACACATCGTTAACTTTTGTGAGCCGGGAGATGCTATTCTCGGCTTCAACTCAGGTAGTACTCGTATATCTTGACCTGAGGCCAAACTCCACTCCTCGTTAGGCCTGGATAATCCCTCTCCGATGCTGCAGCGTAGACCACGTAGGAGTTCATATGGAATACTCCCGTTGTGCTGAATTGTTGTAGCTGCTCGGAGATGGTGCTGCTTATAATTTCCCCCCAGCAAAAGCGTTGATCAGGAAAATTCTTGTTCATTGTTTCCAGTAGCGACATCCATTTATGGAAGTAATGGGCGTCGAAAGCCGAAGACCTGCTCGGGAAGGTAATGGTATCGTTGAGCTCTTACGAGAAGTCAACTGCGGTGGATGATTTGGGGCCCCGGGTTACCACCTTCTTATTTTTGAGATATACTTCGTTCATTAGCTGCATACATTGGTCTTCATTGTCTTCCCAGGCCTTGATGCACTCTGCAGGCTACGGCCACAAAGTGCGGTGGTGAGGATGCAGTATGATCTCAAAATGACGGGCGGTGAGGTTAATGACTACCTCGCCCTTCTTTTTTTCGACACACCTTGTGTCTTTATTGTAACTACGGGCAACCACCATCATAAATTCATTGTTGGGCGGCGCGGGGATTCCTCGGTGAAGTGCGGGCACTTTGCCGATCAATTTGTCCATCCATGGACTCCTTGTAACTTTACGAGTTACGGCCCGGAATTCCTCCATGTCGATATGCCCGATTACGAATCTCGGCGTCCATGCTTTGCATTCGGCTGTGACTCGGGCATTCGACCCTCGATATTTGTATTTCATTTCTTCCTCAGTAAGCTTAGCCTTTCCTTTCGGTTTGGTGGGTCTCCTATTGGATGTAGACATATGTTCTTTCGAACTCAGTTGCTGATCTGCATGAAGAAGAAGCGAGACCCAATCGAAAAGGTTGAATTAGCCATTTGATCTTCCATTGGAATGTTAGCAGAAGAAAGAGTTAGAGATTTTTAGGCTCAGGGCGCAGGGCGCATGAAAATTGCAGCTTACAGGGCTAAATAGGTAGGGCGCACAGGAAAGGGTGTTGCGAGATAAAAGCGGCGCCAAAGGCGCATGGCGCATCATCTGCTGCAGATTGCATTTTATAAAAGGCGCATGAAAACATTGTGTTACATAGGGACAGGATGCGCCCTTTGGCGCATAGACTTTTCATGTTGCATTGGGATTTGGTGCGCCCTTTGGCGCATGTAAGGTTTGTGTAACAAGAACTTTTCGTGCGCCAAAGGGAGCATGGCGCGGCGCACGAAATGTTTACACAACATGATGTTATTGTAATCGGGGATGCGCCTGCGCCTTCAAAGATTTGTACTTGGCGCAGATAAAGCTTGTGTTGCATAGATGTTGGGTGCGCCATTGGCGCATGGAAATGGGATGCAGCAAGGAAGGTTGGCGCGCCATTGGAGCGCAAGTTTAGCGATTGCGGCGAGGCAAGGGGTGCGCCGAGGCGCGGGTTTTATCATGTTGCGAGGGACGAGATGCGCCATGGGGGGCGCAAGCTGTTTATGATGTTGCGGGGATGCTGCCGTGCGAAAAGGAAAAAGCGAGCTTTTCTCCATTTCTTTCTTCACTTGTTTTAGCGGGGTTATTGGGCAATGAAATGGCTCATCAAAAGGAGATAAAACCATGCTTTTAGACGGGTTCCCCTACCGGTAGAGATCGGACGGAGGGGGAGGGATATGGGAAGATAGCGAAGGAGGAGGATCTTGATATTTCAAACTTGAGGCACAAACTAAAACTAGACCACCAAGCACAAAGAACCAAAACGCAAAACATGAGAAAGAAAAGAACCTCTCACACTGGATAAATAGTGAAAACTTGTAGCGGGTCCACAAGGCGTTGAAAGCTTGCGAGGCGGGGGTGGCAGGCTCAGAAAAATCACGTGCTCAGCGAATAGTGAAAATGACATTTTGGGCGCATGCAAACACATATATATAGGTGAGCTGGTCATAAATGCGCCACCCACTTTTTAAAGGGCGCATGAGAGTTGCTGTCGACAGGGAAAAGCGTGCGCCCTTTGGCGCATGAAAATGTTTTCCAGCAGGAAATTAAGCGCGCCTTTGGCGCACCAAAAGCTATGTCGACATGAAGTTATGTGCGCCCTTTGGCGCACCAAAACATGGCGCAACAAAAGTTGTGCCAATACAAAGGCGCATGCGCCTTGGCGCACGCAGGGAAGGCTCAACATACTTTGGCGCACCAAAAGGTGTGTTGTTTGAAAATCATGCGCGAAAGGTTTTAAAGGGCGCACCAAAAGTTGGTGTTACATAGCAATTTCATGCCCGACCAAAAAGGCTCAAAAGACTAAGTTCGAAAAAACCAGATTTCGGGAAGGGATTTTACAACGTTTGAGCGCGAGGATCCCTAACGAGGATCGGAACAAAATTTTGGTATGGTTATCGGTAAAATTGCCCTTGTCGATTTTACGGGATAACTGTTAGCTCTTCAGGGACTATCACAGAGCAAACTCGGGGTAGAGAATCCCGATTCTCATGTGCCTATCCATTGGGGTAAGAGTCAAAAACAAAGGCGGCCAGGAGGAGAAGAAAGAAACAGAAAACAAACCAAAAGCAACACACAAGCGAAAGCAAACACACACAACTAAAGCAAAGCTGTACAAAAAGAGAGCAAGCTCTACTTCACGAAAATTTTCGAGATCTTTGCCGCTATAAGGAAGCGGGAGCTCGGTTCCATCCGAGATATGAGAGATAGAAGCTATTCTCTCCGTTGAGCTATTTGATCTTGAAGGGCCCTCTCCACGGGAATCAAACTTTCCGTGCATGCCCTTTGGCTCTCTTCGCTTGTCCCAAAAGGGCGAGATCTCCCACTTGAAAATCTCTTTGCTTGGCCTTCTTATCAAAAAGCCTCTTAACTTGATTCGATGTTCGGTGATCTGTCGACCACCCTTACTCTCTTTTCTTCAAGTTACGCCGGATACATGATTCTCTTTTCAAGAGAATTTTGGAAAGTTTCATCTTCGATGGCTCGTGCCAAGCAAATGCAGAGCGAGGAAGTTCGCGAGAAATGGGAAGCTCGGCATCGAGTGCCATATAACACTTGAAAAGGTGACATGCGAGAGATCTCTTGGGAGTAATACGATCGGCCACAAAGCGTCGTCAAAGACTTGTGCCACATTCGCTGATTCTCATCTACTAACTTCCGTATGATGGTCACCAAGTTCTTATTCTTGGATTCCGCTTTGACCATTTCCACTGAGGGTAATAGTCGGCGTGAGCCAAAGTTATCCCATATTCATAGCAAAAACTAATAACTTCTCGTGAGGAGAAGTTAGAAGCATTATCGGCCATGCGATTTTGTTTGGAGCGCCAAACGACAATGATATTTTCTTTAATGAAATTGCAAACCACCTCGAAGTGGCATGCTTGGCGGTATGGCTTCCACCCACTTGGTGAAGTAATCCGTTCTTTGTAAAGGACATAGCTATGTCCGGCACTCGATTGAGGATTGAGTGCGCCAATAAAATCAATTCCCCATTGCCTGAATGGTTCATTGATAATGACCGGCCTTAGGGGAAAGGCAGCCAACTTGGGCTTGCCGACGAATTGCTGACAAGGTTCACACTTTGCCACCCAGGTGGTTGTATCTTGAAAGAGCGTCGGCCAATAGTACCTAGCTCGAATGATCTTGTGTGCAGTCACGGAGGAAGAGAAATGCCCTCCACAGGCTGAATTGTGAAAACTTTCCAGTAGTTTTACTTGCTGGGGTTTGTCAACACATCGCAAAAAGATGCCATCTATCCCACGTTTATATAAACCGTCATCCCAGATGACATATTTAGCCGCTCTGAGCTTTATAGTGCGCTTCTCCTTTGCAGTTAGGTGCATTGGGCATTCGCCGTAGGTAAGGAAGAAAGCAATGTCGGAGTACCATTCATCACTAGTTGCAACAAATAGAACCAGAGGCAGAGAATCAGGCTCTTCCTGCTGGTCCTGTGTTTCGTCGGTGTAGTCACCCCTGTCATCAGGGTTTCCTGAATCTTTGTTTTCAGCCATTAGCTGACACAGGCCCTTGCCCCTCACCAGCTTGGTTGGTTTAATATCCAGGTCATACTCCTGGACCTTTGCGATCAATTTCCTCGCAAACTTCCTAACTCCTGCTGAGTTAGAATTGATTTCACCGCCGTGTCAGGGACCAGCACCACCGTATGCGAGTTTAGAATGTAATACCTGAAATTCTTCACTGCTTTGACAACGGCGAAGGCATGCTTTTCTAGTTGAGTCATTTTTAGTTCGTGAGGCTTGAGGGGAGAACTCATGAGCGCGATCGGAGATTGACATCCTCGAGTTCTTTTGCATTAAGATTGCGGACACAGTATGCTCAGATGCGTAACTATACATGATGAAGTCCTTGGAGAAATCGGGACATACCAGGACTGGTGCATGAGCAACGGAAGCTTTTATTTCTTCAAATGACCTTTTCCCCTCTTCACTCCATCGAAAGTTGGTGACCCCTTCATCATGTTCAATATGTGCGGGTCTTCTCGTGAAAGTCGGGAACAAAACGCTGAGAAAGTTCACCTTTCCAAAGAAAGAATGAACACCGAGTCTTGCTTGTAGGCGAGTAAGGCTTTGAATAGCCTTAACTCTTTCGGCATCTATCTTTGTTCCTTCTTTGCTAACCACATGCCCTATGACTTCCCTTAGTGACTCCAAAAGCAGACTTTTTGGGTTTAGGAAATCCCATGTTCTCGGCTTTGGCCAACACTTGCTCCAAATGATCACAATGATCATTTCGTTGTTTAGAGAACACGGTTAAGTCATCTAGATAAACCACTGATGACTTTCCCCATCATACCTTTGAATGCAAAATCCATGGCCCATTTGAAAAGTGGCACCGGCATTAGATTAGGCCAAAAGGCATCTGCTTTGTAGGCAAATGTACCCCGAGGAGTAGTGAATGTTGTTTTAAAGCTGATCTTGGTGAAACTTCAATCGATTGTAACTGAAAAACCATCGAGCATGGACAGACATCTACGATCCGATTCTTGCTTGCGAGAACTTGATCCATTATCGGAAGAGGGTAGTTGTCTTTCAAGGAAGCTTGATTCAAATTGCGAAAGTCTACGCATATGCGTATCTCGCCGTTTTTCTTGCGCACTGGCACAATATTTGCTACCCAAGTACTGTGATGGATAGGAAAGATGATCCTTGCATCCAACATCTTCTGAATTTCGGCCTGGATGGTACCCGAGATCTTAGGATTATAGTGCCTCTGCTTCTGGCGAAAGGCTTTGACATCGTCTTTCAACGGAATGTCATGCTGAACGTCCTTTGGCTTGAAAGATTTTAGATCGGCATAGGACCACGCCAACACGTCCATATATTTTTTTAGCAACTTGACAAATTTCCGTTTCTCCTCAGGCGTACAACATTTGCCAATGTTCACAAATTGCGGGTGCTCTATCGAACCTATATTGACCGGTTCGGTTTCCAGGGATGAGTCAGGGTCATCTCGCCTCTTCTTTTTCACAAAGCGGTCATGCACATCGAGCAGGCGCTCGGAGAAACCAGGCCTTTTGGAATTTTATTTCCTTTGCTGACATATGCCGTCGTTCCCTTCGGATTCATCGCCTTGATCGGTGACTGATTCACGGCAAGTGGAAGTAGATCCTTCAAAGTGCAATTCTTTAAAATTTTCTACCTTTTCCAGAAAAGCAATGAGTTGATTATCGTCGTTGAACACCTGCCAATGCTGAGAATTATCTGGCACGCTCGGGCGGAAAACCACCTCAATGGTGTACTTGTTTGTTTTCAAACCTGGGTGTGGGAGCATGAGGGACGCTGAAACGGCCAATGAATCGGCCATGTCATTCTGAGCCCTCGGTATGGATTCTATTGAAAAAGCATCGAATTCTTCAATGTTGTCCCATACCGCATTACGGTAATGCCTGAGCCTCTCATTTTTTACTTGGTAAATCCTTTTGACCTGATTTACAACTAGCTCTGCATCACCTTGTACTTTTAGATTTTTAATTCCTCTTTCTTTTGCGGCTTGCATACCGAGTAACAGAGATTCATACTCAGCAGTATTGTTTGTGTTGAAAAACTGCAATTTGAAAGAGAGAGGA
This sequence comes from Taxus wallichiana var. yunnanensis, assembly GCA_018340775.1. Classification (NCBI taxonomy): domain Eukaryota; kingdom Viridiplantae; phylum Streptophyta; class Pinopsida; order Cupressales; family Taxaceae; genus Taxus; species Taxus wallichiana. Next base: position 936,171,468 of record CM031242.1, read on the forward strand.
ATTACCTCCTCTTCGGGAGATATCAGCACAGCCCCAGCGCCACATCCACTAGTCGCGCAACTTCCATCAAACTGCAAGGTCCAGATCTCATTAAGATCCTTTTCCTGAACGAGAACACCCGTTTTATCCGTCTCGGTAGATAAGAAGTAGTTCCCCATCCCTGATGATTCAAAAAGGATTTGGGCCTTGGGGTCTTCAGAGCTGGTAACCAAGTATTTCTTTTGTGATTCCGGCTCCAAAGTCTGCATTACGCCTTTGACTGGAATTCTAGCTTTAGACCAGTCCATATGAATTTCTCCACCAACTTCGCTGCAAAAACTTCTTCCCAGCAAAATTCCATAGGCTGCTAGGAATGTCGGCAACGAGAATTTGTCATTTTACTCTTTTATCTGGGAAAGCTGCAAATGCGAATTGCGCGTCTTTGATTTGGCCAACCAACGGAACCTGCTTGGTTTCCAATGAATAACATCTGCCGAAAGGCTTGGTAAGAGTGAGGCCCAAAGCATGGGTGACTTTTGCCGGCATGACGTTATCGGAAGCTCCGGAATCAATTATGCAGTTACTCAACTTATGGCCATTGATTAGGAGAGAGAGATAGAAAGGCTCTATCTTGCCTGATGCAGATGTTGAAGCAACATTTATGTGGGATTCAGGGGGAGTGGAAAGGATTCCTTTTGGGGAAACCTGCTTAGATGCAACAGCTTGACTCTGAATATATTTGGTCAATCTTACAAGTTGTTCGGGGTTTGACTGAAGGTACTCAGCTTCAGACATTTGGATCTTGGTCTTTTTTGCATGATCTATGATATCAAATGCGGCCAAGGGTTGCGTTGGTGAGGGAATGAGTCCCTCACCTCGCGATGATGGAATAGGATTGGTGGCCTTGGTAGGAATGTGAGAGGATTGATTTGGAGGAGAGATAGGGGAAAAAGGTTTCCTTGTAAAAGATTTGCCAGGGAGTTGAGTAGGAAGAGGATTACCTCTTTTAGCAATGATCGGAGGCGCGTTTGACACGGCCTTCTCCTGCTGGACATGGGCAGCAACTTCCGCTTCTTTTCCTTGCGAGCGAGTAAAAACAGCATATATTTGTCACTTGCGTATCCACAGGTACCCTCTTCTTCATCAGATTCTTCCTCATCAAATTCCATATACCCGATAGTAGAGTCGCCAGTCGGTTCACCGACATCTTGATCATCTTCGCCTTGAGACGAAGGTTCTTCATATCTTGCTCTTCTTCTTGATTTCGGCGGAGCGTTGGCCGGAGGAGCCTCAGCCAATGGCCGCGGAGCATTTGTAGGTAGGCGCGGCCTTTGTGAAACATTGTTGGGAGCGAAATTCCTCGCGGAATATCCCGTACGAGGAGCCCAGGGGAGGCTGGGCAGCTGCTTCTTGATGAACAAGCAAGTCATTCGCCATCTTTTGAAATTTGGATCGGACGAAGTAGTGGGCGAAGGGCCCAAAGATTTAGGCTTGGCTGATTCCTTTTTCAATTCGCCAGATATTATCAGATTATCCTCTATCCGAATGGCAGCGGCTTGGGCGAGAATCAAGGTAGCCACTCGCTCTTGAAGGAGTAAGAAACTAACTTTCGAACTCATAGCGTTTACGAAGAAACACTTTTGATTTTCCGGCGTTGGAAGCATGGCAACGGGGACACGGTTGATTAGTGCATTGAACCGGGTGACAAAATCACGCATGGTCTCATTTGCCTCTTTCTTCAGGTGAGTGATCCATGATAATAATGCAAATGCATCCTCTGAAGGCTTGTATCTGTCTTCGAAAGCATCCCGTAAGGTGGCCCAACTGGTAATAGACCGGCGGCAAATCTTTGAAACCATTGATTGCGAGGTCCTTGTAGGGTTTCCAGAAAAAGGTGAACCGACACATCTTCGTGAGTCACATCCAAAATACTGCATGACATGATGAATGCAGATATGTGGGAATCCGTGCTTTGATTTCCGCTCCCGTCGAATTTGGGAAAATTCTTTCGATTTCCGTGAGGGAGCGCGTGAACTGGATGTGGTAAGGCCAAAGGACCCATCGCGTTTCCCCATGGTACCGCCATTTGAAAAGCTGGAAAGAGAACACGAGCTGGAAGTGTGGTTCATTGAGTAGCAAGGCACTACAAAGGGATGTGGATGCCCCCTGCGAAAGACTTTTTCTTCGTGAAGGTGAGACACTCCTGGATGTCCGGTAGCTTGAGCTTAGCATTTGAAAAAGCGTGCGGTGTCACGCTGAAATTGTGCCTTTGAAGCAGATCGAAAGTAGGATCAGCTTCTCCACGGGCTCTCCTGCTGCGCGTAAAAGGTTCACTCGCCAGTGTACCTTCCAGATCTGTAACGTTATGGCACAGATTCAAACTTTCTTTTTGGTTATACTTGCTGATTTTCTGGTTTTTCTGATAAAAACCAGCAGCAAATACTTTTCTAAATATTTAAAACTATCCTCTTCAGAAACCGATTGCGGTTAATGACAAATAACAACGAGGATAAGATGGCAGGGAAGAATAGCAAGCTGATTTTCGGATCTGATTTTGACTTTTTTCAGAGGGTTTCAAACTTTTAGCAAACCGGCCAAAAATCAGATCTACGGCAAAATACTAATTTTTATAAAAACTCAGTGAACTAAAGATTTGTAACTAGGCCAGATCTATGGATCTCAGAAGAAAATTTTCAATTCAGAGCAAAATTTGCAAATTTTTGGATTTTTATCAAAAAGTTCAGATTTGCAAACAGGCAGCGATTTTCTTATTTTTTCTGATTTTTCTATCTTACCACCATCATAGATCTGACAGATCTATTCGTTCCCCAGCGGAGTCACCAAAAACTGTTGGTCGAAAATCTGTCGCTTGGGCAGATCTATGGATAAACGAGCCAACAGTGTGCAGGGCATAGCCCCTCTTTGAGTCAGCAAAGTGAAACGGTTTATTGCTATTCTACCGGCGAGGAATCTTATGCAAGTCTCACAGATTACGCCTTGGGGGTTTGGGATCTCATCCCGGTGGGGTGTTTCCATTGTGAAAAGAAAGGAAAGGAAGAGGGGATGAAGAAAGAGCAGTCGAAGGAAAAAGAAATGAATTCCAAAGCGAGAAAGGTCGGAAGGTTTATGTTTTGGGAATGGTAGTAAACAGAGCCAAACCTACTTGCATAAACGAGCAAAGCAATACTGATGATGAATAAATGACAATAAAATAGAAGCAAATTTAATAGAATAAACACATAGATCTGACATAAGAAAGATCTGATGCAAACAACACGCGTATTCAGCACAAAGTCTAAATATTGTATTGATAATTTCTTCTGTTACAAAAGCTCAAAGTCTTTTCTCCTCACTTCTACTTTTCATCTGAAAGATATTCATCCCTTTGAATACAACAAGTATTCCAATATATATAGAAGAGGAGAAGGAAAGAAGGCAAAAAGGAGCCAACAACTATTTACAAAGATATTTACAAAATATCTAAAAGTCATGTTGACTTTTGACAACTTGATGGATGACATCATCCCATGATGCAACATGGATGATGTCATCATTTACATCAACATACTTTAGACATTCCAACAAGAAAGTGGGAGAGAGAGAAGAAGAAGAAGAAGAAGAAGAAGAGGAGGAGGAGCAGCGGCTACTCGTCGTCATCATCTGCTGCGGCCGAAAGGGTAGCTTTGCTTTTGATCTTTGCTCGGGTGATGAGATATGGGCCCGAGCGCGGTATTCCAAAAACTTGTTAATTATTGGCCCAAGTTGATCTGAGAAGGATCCTTGTGCCTATCGCTTATTGCCTCACAAGTCTCCCGCTCATCTATGAGCTTCTCTGGGAGTTTGGAAAAGTCCTTTTCCGCCTCAATGAGGAACCCGACGAAGTCCCTACGAGGCCGAGCGGGTTGTTGATAGATTCGGTGTCAAATGTGACCTCGGCCCGTGAATTCCTTGAAGCGATCTCCTTGAAGATCCGGATGGTTTCATCAGCTGACCTTAAGGTAAAGGAAGGAGTGAGCAACCCTGGAGACATGTTGAGAACAATTCGCTCCATTTGATGCATCGCATCCAGGGCTTCTTCCTTGACTTTGTCAATCTTTTCTAGAATAAATTCTAGCTGATCCACCCGATAGTCAGTGGACATGATTTTGTTGAGAGGCCCTTGGATGGCGAAGCGCCGAACTTGACCGAGATCTTGGTGAGCAGTCGAACATTTGTTGGAAGGCCTCGTGCTTGATCTAGCATGTTCGGCTCTTACGATATGGGCCTGCTTAGCGCTTGGAGCTCTTTATTCACCCTTCTTGATATTCGGGTACAAGTCGAGAGAACTCGGTGATCACTTTTCATTTGTCTTTGAGGATTTGGCTCCTCTCAGCGGAAAGCGGCCATACCCTGCTCACCAATTTTGGCATATTCGTTGATTTTCTCCTGGCTGAGAAGCTCAGAAGTCTCGCGGCAGTTGTGGGAGGCGCACTACCCATCTTTGTAAGGCTTGGAGCGAGATATTTGTTTTGCTCTTTTAGTAGCCTTTTCTCTTCTTTTGTCTCTTGAAGCTTTTTGAGAGGCGTCGGCCGCGGAAAGAGCTTCCCCCTGGAGACTTTCAGAAGATGTCCCCATTGTGACTTGGGTCACAGTAAAATCTGTCGGAGACAGATCCTTTTTCTCTTTGAGGGGATCGGGGTATGCAATTTCCATGATTCTCTCACCTGCAGCACTTTTAGAGAAGCGTGTAACAGGCTTCTGCTTCTTCGCCCCTTTGGCTGGGATCACTGAAAAGTCCATCGGAGCGATGGGAACTTTCCTCTTTTGCTGGCTTAGCTGCTGAGAGATCCAGGCTGGTCTATGGAAGAAGGACCGAGAGAGAGAGGAGAGAGCGGCTATAGTAGAAGAGGGAAAAAACGTGGAGACACGCGGCGGCGGCATTGAGAGAATAGCCGAAGAAGTGTCCACGGGAGGAAGGGAAACTGCAGCTGCGGAAGACATAGGAAGGGAAGGGAGCCGGAGATGAGGGAAGAAATGGAGGAGGACAGATCAGCGAGGAGGAGAAGATAGACGAAGAAGCGAGGGGAAAGAGTAGAAGAAGGGACAGAGGACACGACCAAAGGGATGGTCGCTTGAGTCACTCGAGGAGGAAGGAAGAGAAGAAGAAGGGATAGAAGGGACCTTTGTTGTGGTAGCAATGCCGACATCACGAGTGGATGGGCCTATGGGACTATCTCTCTGCTTTGCTTCTTTCTCTGGCGAATCTAGAGTTATTACATTACAGTGCAGTGCGGAAGGAGGACTCTCGGGGGCTTCTTCGAATGGTCTTTGGATTCACCTTCTACACCTTTGCCTTTTAATTTGCTTCTTGGATCGTGGAGCGCGTTGCCCAATGGGGATGTTGTGAAATCAACCCGAGGTAGATTAGGCCGTTCATCGGCACCGATGTTACATCCTCATGCAAAGTCTCCTTGACCTCTCTCCTCAATTGTATGCGAGGAGCTTTAGTTCTATCGATGGCGGAAAGGGCCAATCGTCCCCCATCTGTATCGGTATATACCTTGTCTACTTCATCTTGTTGTTTGGTAGCCTTTGGGGACAATGGCTACCCCATATTGGATGATTTACGCAATGCTAGGTGAGAATGATCCTTTCTTGAGCTCTACCTCATGGAGGGCGTCAATATAAATATCCTCGATCGAGGAACATGGATTGGATCAAGCTTTGCCCTTGGCGAGGCAGCTCCTTGGGTCGAAGGTAGGCACTGGTGGGAAGTCATGCTTCAAATTGAGTAACTCACTCTGCGAACATTTCCTTCGCCTTGTGGTGGGTAGAGCATGTGTATCGGCCCTTTGTGAGGGGAAAGGAGTTCCACCCTTCTTCTTTTAAGGCATTTTTCGTGGTATGTGATTATTTGCCTTGATAGTTCAGTGAGAATCAGCTTAGGCCCAACATACCTTGGTAGCTGGTTGGCTCTCCCAAAAAGTTGGCAGCCCTCGAGATAGGTGAATGTGGGAAATTGGGTGAGCAGGGCCCCCATTTCTCGTGGCTGCCACTATGTTTTTGGTAAATGCGACCATGAGTCATGTTCGGCCTCGGCGGGCGAGATGATGTGATAGAAAAACACATCGTTAACTTTTGTGGTGGGAGATGCTATTCTCGGCTTGACTCACAGGTAGTACTCGTATATCTTGACCTGAGGCCAAACTCCACTCCTCGTTAGGCCTGGATAATCCCTCTCCGACGTTGCAGCGTAGACCACGTAGGAGTTCATATGGAATACTCCCGTTGTGCTGAATTGTTGTAGCTGCTCGGAGATGGTGCTGCTTATAATTTCCCCCCAGCAAAAGCGCTGATCAGGAAAATTCTTGTTCATTGTTTCCAAGTAGCGCAGCATCCATTTATGGAAGTAATGGGCGTCAGAAAGCCCGAAGACCCTGCTCAGGAAGGTAATGGTATCGCTGAGCTCTTCTGAGAAGTCACTGCGGTGGATGATTTGGGGCCACCGGGTTACCACCTTCTTATTTTTCAGATATACTTCGTTCATTAGCTGCATACATTGGTCTTCATTGTCTTCCCAGGCCTTGATGCACTCTGCTTGGCTAACGGCCACAAAGTGCCGGTGGTGAGGGATGCCGAGTATGATCTCAAAATGACGGGCAGTGAGGTTAATGACTACCTCGCCCTTGCTGTTTTCGACACACCTTGTGTCTTTATTGTAACTCTGGGCAACCACCATCATAAATTCATTGTTGTTGGCGGCGTGACGGGGATTCCCCCGGTGAAGTGCAGGGCACTGCCGATCAATTTGTCCATCCATGGACTCCTTGTAACTTTCTGAGTTCTGGCCCAGAATTCCTCCATGTCGATATGCCCCAATTCTGAATCTCTGACGTCCATGCTGCATTCGGCCTGTGACTCGGGCATTCTGACCCTCTGATATTTGTATTTCATTTCTTCCTCGTAAGCTTAGCCTTTCCTTCGGTTTGGTGGGTCTCTCTTTGGATGTAGACATATGTTCTTTCGAACTCGATTCTTTGATCTGCATGAAGAAGAAGCGAGACCCAATCCGAAAAGGTTGAATTAGCCATTTGATCTTCCATTGGAATGTTAGCAGAAGAAAGAGTTAGAGATTTTTAGGCTCAGGGCGCAGGGCGCATGAAAATTGCAGCTTACAGGGCTAAATAGGTAGGCGCACGGGAAGAGGGTGTTGCGAAAGGATAAAGCGGCGCACCAAAGGCGCATGGCGCATCATCTGCAGATTGCATTTTATAAAAGGCGCATGAAAACATTGTGTTACATAGGGACAGGATGCGCCCTTTGGCGCATAGACTTTTCATGTTGCACTGGGATTTGGTGCGCCCTTTGGCGCATGTAAGGTTTTTGTGTAACAGAACTTTTCGTGTGCGAAAGGGAGCATGGCGTGCGGCGCCACGAAATGTTTACACAACATGATGTTATTGTAATCGGGGATGCGCCTGCGCCTTCAAAGATTTGTACTTGGCGCAGATAAAGCTTGTGTTGCATAGATGTTGGGTGCGCCATTGGCGCATGGAAATGGGATGCAGCAAGGAAGGTTGGCGCGCCATTGGAGCGCAAGTTTAGCGATTGCAGCAGGCAAGATGGGTGCGCCAAGGGCGCGGGTTTTTATCATGTTGCAAGGGGGACAGATGCGCCATGGGGGCGCAACTGTTTATGATGTTGCAGGATGCACCGATGCGCCCAAGGGAAAAACAGGCTTTTCTCCATTTCTTTCTTCACTTGTTTTAGCAGGGTTATTGGGCAATGAAATGGCTCATCAAAAAGGAGATAAAACCATGCTTTTAGATAGGTTCCCCTACCAGCAGATCTGGACAGAGGGGGAGGGATATGGGAAGATAGCAAGAAGGAGGAGGATCTTGATATTTCAAACTTCAGGCACAAACTAAAACCAGACCACCAAGCACAAAGAACCAAAACGCAAAACATGAGAAAGAGAAAAGAACCTCTCACCTGGACAAATAGCGAAAACTTGTAACGGGTCCACAAGGCGTTGAAAATGACGAGGCAGGGGCTGACAGGCTCAGAAAAATCACGTGCTCAGTGAATAGTGAAAATGACATTTTGGGCGCGCAAACACATATATATAGGTGAGCTGGTCATAAATGCGCCACCCACTTTTTAAAGGGCGCATGAGAGTTCTTTGTCGGCGAGGGGAAAAGCGTGCGCCCTTTGGCGCATGAAAACATTTTCCAGCAGGAAATTAAGCGCGCCTTTGGCGCACCAAAAGCTATGTCGACATGAAGTTATGTGCGCCCTTTGGCGCACCAAAACATGGCGCAACAAAAGTTGTGCCAATCAAAGCGCATGTGCCTTGGCACACTGTGAGGAAGGCTCAACATACTTTGGCGCACCAAAGGTGTGTTGACACTTTGAAAATCATGCGCCAAAGGTTTTAAGGGGGTGCACCAAAAGTTGGTGTTACATAGCAATTTCATGCGCCCAGCCCAAAAAGGCTCAAAAGACTAAGTTCGAAAAACCAGATTTCGGGAAGGGATTTTACAACGTTTGACGCGAGGATCCCTAACGAGGATCGGAACAAAATTTTGGTATGGTTATCGGTAAAATTTCCCCTAGTTTCAAATCACTATGAATATTAAGGAGTTATATGGGTGGGAGATGATGGATCCAGATATGGCTATTATGAGCGCAAGGAAATAGATATCCTAGTCCATGTAGACTCATATGGATGAACCATATTTTGACATGTGTGATGAGTCATGTGTCTCGTGAAGAGTAAAGAAGGAACCCTAGAGTAGGCACATGATAATAAAGCCTACTCTCATGTCTGATGAGCAGGTCGCAATGCCTTGGTTAAGGTATACGGTGATGTGGAGCAGAGAAATATTGATAAGGCCACCACCATTTGAGCGTTGATAGAAGATAACAAGAATAAAAATACGAGAGATAGAGCACTTAAAAGCGAGAGAAGGAGTAAGAACGAACAAAGAATGAGGCTTTCGTTGACATGGCTAAATAAATTGGTGATCAAATTTTGAAGAAGAGGCGTCATCTAGAGTCCAGTGTACTGAAAATTTTCCTTCTACTATGCATTATGTGTGCACTTTGGTCAACTTGGTGTTAGAAGATAGACCAATTCAAATGCCCGCACCAAAAGATGCTAAATAAGAAGTAAAGAAAGCAAGAGCCTCTATGCTTAGAAAAATTTCAACTTATGAGGAATTGCTCCAAACTTTAAAGGATGAGATGAAGAAAGTAGACCAAGCTCTCAATTTGTGTGTGGCACCAGAGGCAATAATAAGGACCAGAACTCTAGTTGAAGATAATGAAGTTTTGGAAGTGATGAAAGGTGAGACCTTAGGGCGTTGAAAAATCTTGGCACTAGTGAAACAAAAGAGTGAAGCCCTTGCCATAGCCCAGGATCCACATAAAGAGAGGATTGATGAAATTAGGAAGCTCATAACGCAAAAGATGGACCTCCTGGAAGGAATGATGTCAGGTATGGCCAATGTTGTCCGAGTACTGTAGAATGAGAAATAAAAGATCACTCAAGATGAGTTAGATATCATAGCTACAGATATTCTAGAAAAGACAAGGACAACAATAAGTGAATGGCAGACATTTGAGGTTGAGATCAATCATCTTGAATATCCGAGTTGATCCTCCTAGTTGAAGAAGAGGGTGTTGTAGAGTGAAGGTTCATTCTTTTGTATAGTGATTCTTTAATTCTTTCATCACTTATTCTTTATTAATTGGGAACATCAGAAATAATTCCCATTTCCAAGATGGAAATGTACTTTAGTGTGGGGTAATGTTGAGCAGAAAAAATATTGGTCTAAGGATAAGACACACAAAAGATGTGCACATGGGAACAAGTTGCATTTGAAGGCATAGAAAGATAGGGAAGGAAACACTCGCGAGAACATTTTGGTTCAAGACTTATTTATTTTTATGGATAAGGGATATTTTTGGAGATGGTATGTAGAGCACACATAGAGATGAAGACTTGCGCTACACAAAAATGGTATTTTGGAGCGAACGGTTGATAAGTGCCATGCATGGGTTTAAGTTAATAATAGGATTTCTTCTTAGAGTTAACTATAGGACATCTATTATTAGCGCACTTACATGTGTGTATACTATTGTAAAGGAGCATGGCTATTATTAGCATGCGACTGTTTTGGGAAGTGAATAGGTGGTGAAGGGCAAGTACCCACCTCTATAAATATGTATTGAGCTAGGTAATTTAGAGAGTGATTATTGTAGAGTTATGTTTGGGTTTGATGTGCGCATGACTTATGGATATACTTTATAATGTAATAAGCGTCGTGGTTTACAATGTTTAATGCAATGGAGTATATTATTTGGATAATGGTGCTAGACATAACCGAATCTTGTTCTTGTAGGGTTAATCTTATTATAGTTATTGTTTAATTCATGATTCACTAAGATCTAGATCTGGAATATGTATTGTGGAATGTTTATGTTTAATTATGGATCGAATATGTTTTATCATCATCACACTAAAATTCTACATAAGTAACTCTAAAAAGAGGGTGCAGTACCTTTGAGTGCTTCGGGTGAGCGCTCGGCTCATGTTAGGTGATGTGCTAGCACGCTTGGGTTTTTCACATTAGATTTTAGGTTACATCAACATGTCAGCCCCACTTCCATACGAAATACTATAGTACTCTTGACTCACGTTCCTCATTATCATAAGCTATAATTGTAATAGTTTTAGCCCTGGATCTATTTTTGAATGGCTTATTGCTTAACCATATTCAAAGTACAAATATTTAAATTGGATCCACCATCCAAAAGTACTCTCTTAATTTTACTACGAGTAACAACTACTTCTAGGTATAGCGGTAATTTGTGCTCGGCTCATTACGTGGGATTGCAATGGGATAAAAAGTGACATGATCATTAGAATCAAGGTGAGCAATCATCACTTAAAGGTGCACAGGATCTACATTTGTGGAGACTCATGTACTCTGTGATGTTTTATACAATATGTTTTATGAGCGGTAGAGATTTTGAGGATATTTAAAATCGATATCCTAGCGGATGTCTCCTCTAACTACTCTATTAAGTTGTATTGACCTTCCCGTGGGATAGGTAGGGGATCTGGTATGATCAAATGAGTGCATCACGTCCCTACTACATAAATCTTTTCTAAGATCCTAATAGTATTAACTTGTTCATCAGATGAATGGATACATCCTATAAGGGAATCAAAGGGACTATCATTAGTTGGATAAAGATAAAAAGCGAGTCTTCTAGTCATTGGGAGTTTTTCCATGATATGAATTCATGTTCTTCTTATTCTGCATGGTTAGGAAAGGGATCTTTGAAGATACCCATTTTCTCATTGGGACCTTGTCCTGAGTCGAGGGGAATCTACAATAATTTTCCCTCTTTGATGAGGTCTTGTATATAATGTCATAGTCTCAAGCACCTATCTTTTTGTGTCCTTTAACATGATGGAAATCATAGTACTCATGCTCTTTGAACCAACCAGTTTTGGAGCATCCTCTGGATATGGTACTATCGCGGTTGGGTATTGCACCATGTTTACCACATCTAATTATTTAAGTATGGCTAGATAGTGATTCTGTTAGTGGCGTAAATGTACGTTTTGTGGGTGCCTTTGGGCGAGGTCCTTGTGAGAGCTTTAAAAGTGGATCAGTCTATACGGTTTGGACTCTTTTAAAGTCTGTAATGTCATCGCCAATGACATGTTTGTTTTTGTTGAAGAATTTTGGTTTATCTGAGGGTTTTGTTTCATGTTTTTCCTTGATGACCGGTTTAAGTGTACCCTTTGTGATGAGATCCTTTTTTATTTGACTACCCTTCTCTATAACTTCTTCAAAGTTAGATCCGTAGTGCATTTGTAAATGAAAGGCTATCTCTGGGTTTAGGTTAGGAACAAATATGCTTACTAGTTGTTTTTTCTAGCAAGGCACAAGGAAACCGGCTTGCCAATGTCGTGCCCACATTTTACACACCCAAATACAACAGTAAAAATACCAGGATAATTTTTTTGACTTACATTGCTCACGACATACAACACAGTAAGGGCTCCGAGTACAGAACTCGACACACATGCGACAATCACATAAGTCATCGACTCACATAGACACATGCAGACGACATCGGCATGTCGATACCACACTTTTCCCAACGAATGAATACTAGCAAAGACCCAACCACAAGAAACGTGACTTTAGGAATGACGAACCCACGACATATCATTACTTTAAATGTATTTTAGTTACGGCTAACTTTCCAAGATCCTTATTAGGTAAGCATGATTTTCTCCCTTTTTCCACCTACATGTTCTGAAAATTCGTTTCACCGATCACCTATTATTCAACCATTTAATTTTCTCTTTACCCTTATGAAAAATCTTCATGACTTACATAAGTATTCTCCATATTTCAAGATGCCTACAAGATTCTAATTTTCTCATTCTTATGTTAAGATTTTGCTTCTCAAAGCTGTTATTTAGTGTATAAAATTTACTCTTGCTACACAAGAGATTCTAACGTGATTTTCGGATGAGGTATTGGGATTAAGGAAGACATAGAGTCGAGATAGCTCCCAAGAACCTCCATCGATCACAAAATAGTTATTTCACTACCATAGTTAATAAAGTTCAATAACTTATGGACTTCCTTTTTATATTTATATATCTTTTGTTTGCTCGAAGTTTGGTCGCACCAAGATAATTTATATTCTTTGCAATGCATGAAAATTTTTAATTAAGGGATAAGGACTCTAAGATTGACCTTAATCCTAATCTCAAATCTCGTGTGTAGCATCATATGATATGCTCTTATATCGCACTAAGGTCTCGTTCTTAGCATCATCTTAAAACAAAAGAGTTATGACAACACTTGTCTGACATCATAAGGAAGTACAAGGCTAGGAGCATTAAAACTACACATAACCACAAATGATCTATGTTCACGAAGATCTCATATCCTTGCATAACATGTTTCCGCATAAGGAATATTATTTATTTTTTAATGCCATAGAATGACATAACAAGGGATTATGAGACAAGAATGCAGTTTCTAAGGTTCTCTAAAAACAACCTCTTCCAACACAATTTTGTATGCAAGGAGTTAGATTATGGTTTTCTAACCACAAGTGAACATCCTAGTCAATTAGGGTTTAGCCCCATTCCAATTTTTCACTTAGGGCTTTACGCTCTCTTAAAGATTAGATTAAGGTTTTAAACATATTCACCCTATAAACCCTCCGTAAGAGATCAAAGCACTCTATTGTCACTAGCCAAAGATGGCACCTATAGCTAGGAGGATCTATTCATAAGAAAAATTTTAAGTGATAGAACCACTATTTCACTAGCTCCAAGATGTCATCTGGATCTCACAAGAAATTCATTCGATGCAGAAGATTTATTTGACTGTGTTGCTCCTATGTGTCTAGTTTATGTCGATGTCACCAAATGTACCTATAAGACGATAAACCCCTCTTCTTGGGATCTTATTTGCCTAAACCAAGGTGCTCCATCGGGTGAAAAGGTTAAGTTTATTCTACTGATTTAAATTTCTTATAAGGTAAAAAGGATCACACATGCAGGCAAGTTAAGCACAAATATTTTATTAGGGTTCAGTGTTCCCATTAAAACTCTTTATTACGTTTACAAGGTAAGAAGATAACCCAATGATTAATTTAATCGTTTATTGAATGCTGAAAAAGTACTACAATATATTAACTTCAATTTCAATTTACTATGTATAAATCAAACACTTTTTGCCATACACAACTAAGAAACAAAGTAAACGGTGATTAGATGCACATTCCCTAAGTATCCCTAAAACTGGCATATCATGCATATTAACAAATTTCATTTATAACTTTTCGGTAACAAGAGACTGCATTAGACAGTTATTCATTTTACAATGACCTATAAAAAAATTACAATAATAATAATTAAATTACACATCACCTTTTTCGTCGTCGAACTTCCATCCTGCAAAACCCACATGAGCATGATATCAACGATAAATCGCTGGCATGGCATCCACCCTAAAACAATCATAATTATCATTTTTCAGTTTCCATTTACATCTGACAATAATTACAATATGCAATCGAAATAAAAAAGGTCTAGAAACATGTAATCATTGCATTTCATTTTTCTTCATTTTATAAACTCAAAAGAGAGAGAGAGAAAGGAAAGAGAGAAAATGTCATTTTGTCTAAAGTTCCAATACACACAACAAGTTTCATTCTAGTGTTTTAAACAGTTATTTACGTGTGTTGAAAGTTTCCAGGGTGATTTGGCAACCCTACGAGGGTCCGCAACTTTCTACTTTTACATTTTCTCTCTAACTGCAAAACGTACAAAACGGGCTCAGAGGCTAAGAAACTGCTTCCAAAGGTTATCTTCCGATGAGCACACATGTCATGAATAACTTTCTACATGTCCCCAAATATACCAAGAATTCATAGCAACTGACGGAATTGAAAAAGAGCGATCGGTTTGCGTTTGGCGGTTAGTTCTCCGGGGCCACTGGTTGTAGTTCACCCAGTTATAAAATGCCGAAAGTTAACTCGAAGGCCCAGAAACCCGCGTCCATAATTGACGTTCAAAGGAGAAGCATGCAACGAGACATCTCATACTAGTTCCCCTACATAAGGAGAGTTCATCAGAGTCAACGGGGCTGAGAACTAGTAAACCATTTTCAAATGGCGTCAAATTTTCTGGAGCGACAAGACGAAACTGGACCAGTTTGACCTTGTCAAACTGTGACTGGAGGCCTACAAAATGGCTTTGCCCAAACTATCTGAAAAGTTTTCTTTCCTATACTGAATGTTCCATGCATTTTTCTAGTATAATTGCTAGAGGTTTGTGAAGACGGGAAGTGATTTCTCTTTCCAGGTTTCAAATGGCGATCCAAAATGAAAGCCAACTTTCTAGTTTTAACAACTTTCTACTATTGTAAACCAGTGTTACAGGGCTCCTATAAGGGCGTCAAAAGGATGTCATATGAGCTTTTGGGTCAAACCAAAAATCAAGGTGACTCCTCGTATACCAAGGTACCGGAATGAAACTTCACATCTCGTTACAGGAGTTGCAAAAGGTACTTAGTGAGTCTCAGAAAAATGTAAAATTTAACTATTTTAAGCAGGAAGAAGGTCAACTTAATCAATGGAGAGTAAAAATTTTCTGGTCGATAAACGATATTGAAGTGATCAAAAGAGTAAGAGTTTTCTAGATCATCTCGAAGCGAGGGTGATAGTCCATGTTTTAAAGTAGGTGAGTTATAATGGCTTCGAGAGTTGCGACACGACACTTTATTGTTTTGCAATGAGTTGAAGAGACATTTAGCTGTATTAAAAAAATCTAATAACTTAATATTCTATTTAGTTGCAAAAGAGAACTAAAACACAAGAATTATGAGAGGTAAGGAAAGGAGAACCATGCCTAGAGAACAAAGTCGGTCGAAGCCGCAGGCTTGGGTTCAGTCTCTTGCTCGGGCACTTTGCCAACCGGTTCATGAGCCTGGATCTAACCCCCACCATGTCACACCGACTTCCCGATCACTTGAAGTTTTCCAATAGAGTAAGCAGTTGCTTGTGCATTTCAAAACCTTCTAAACAGATCCATTATGTGCACATCCTTGCATGAAATTTCAGCTATCCACATGGGCTAATCTGTGTTTATTTCTTGGAGGAACTTTGTCAAATGCTTCATGTGCTTTGTCTCTAAGTCCAGGATTTGCATTCAGGTCTAACCAAGCATTTACAACTACATGCAATGGCCATATCCATAAGACTTGATTCAAAGCGCCCATTTTAACATAGTCTGGGATATACTAGCAATGGAAAATATGTCCATGAAGACACTAGGTGTTTGCATTTGAAGGAACAACCACCGAGCTTCAAGGCGATTATGTGGTCTTCTGGACTATCATGGACGTCCATAACCTGCTCCTACGTTGCCATTTTGGCACAAACACTAAGGATGTTGGAATTGCATATTGTCAAACAGTTTTGTGCCTTTTCTACACATCCATTTTGTGCATATGCTGCCATCATGGCATTCCATGAGACAAAATTTCTTTGAGGCATTATATCAAATAGTTCAACGCCTTTTAATAGACCCCCTTTTTTTGCATATCCTGCTATCATTGCAGTCAGGAGACCACATATCCTTTCAGGTATTTTGTCAAACAGCTCGCATGAGTTGTGTATGCCTTCACATTTTGCATACGTGCCAAACTGGGCACCTGACAAGACATATAAAACAAAAACTATTATCTTCCATGTTGTTTGATGGATGTCCATGCGCTGTTCTAAAGCTCCCACTTTGACAGCGGTTGGGAGGTCTAGTTTACACATACCACATACATTTGATTGGAAGTTTCCAAGGCCTTTTCAACAAACCCATTTGTGCATATCCTGCCCTCGTGGCATTCCATGAGCCGCATCTATTTGGGGCATTCTGTCCAACAATTCATACGCCTCTTCTACACCTTTGTTCTGTGCATACCTGTCTACCAGGGCAGTAGCAACTACAACGTCTGACAAAACACCTCTCCAGTTCCTGATCAGCTGTTCCACGCGGGTCCCAGAGCTTTTTTTACGCAATGGCGAGAGGATACTGCACGATCCACATAAGGAAACATGGCAAATCCATGGGATGACATTTGGCAAGGCACCTCCTTGAAAGAAAACCAAAAAAAAATGCCCTAAGAGCATCGATTTGAGCAAAATGAACTGCAACCACCTCTCTTTCAAGCATTGCGTAGAAGCAGTGGAGTTTCCCCCTTCCTTCCATAGCGGCGGTGTAGCACACCTCTCTCCGCACCAAAACCAAAGCGATGGAAAATAGATGCAAACTTGCCCTAAATCCACCCCAATAAGAATCATGAGCCTTTAAATTTTAAAACTTTTATTTTATTTATTTTTTATTTTATTTTTAAAAAAAAACACGGAGGCATTACACAATCCATGCCATCATTATAAGAATCTCACAAAGGTTTCATTGGGCTTTTGTTTTACATTGAAAAGTTTGTTCATCGTGATATCATTCTCCATATTAAAGGAATAATGTTGCACAATTTTTACGCTAGTACGAGCCATGTTGTAATGGATCCCTTGGGTATACTAAAGAACTATTCTAATGCAGGTGATCCTAGGCTATGAGGGAGCAATCATATTAATAAATTATTGTTGTACGTGACCTCTTGACAAGCAATGTAAAATTTCTTGATGTGATCACTAAGATCACCTTTGCATTTATATTTATCAAACTTAGGAATTTAAAAATGTTTTGGAAATGGTTGTCGCAACATGTCCTTAGTAAAGGGGTAAGGACATAGATCTTCATCTAAGTACTTCCTATTATGTCCTATGTTACCTTCTTGTAGCGTAGTAAGTGTGTTCTTCATTGATTTTAACTATTGTTGAATGATTTTCTCTTTGGTAGATGATATTAGTCTATTTACCATAACATCTTTAAAAGTTGTGTCATCGTGCGGATCAAAGTGAAACTCACTAGCTTTTGTTTTGAGTTTGTCTTTATGCACGTTCCTACTCAAAGAGCCTAAGTTTAATAATTTTTACTTAGTTTCAACATTTTTTTGAAGGATATCTTCTTCAACTAAAGGATCATCTTCCTCGTCAAACTTAGGAGGCGGTGAGCCTTTGCGCTCATGCTTAATTTTTACTTTGCATGAAGCCTTATAATAAGGTCTTTGCGAATCGCTAATTGGATTTGATGGGTCTTCTTCAATGTTTTTGTGATGTTGTCCAGAAGTAGAAGTATACCCTACGTCAAAGGGGTTATCCATGTCTAGGAGGGATGATCGCTCTTCCATTCTACTATTAACAATCTTAGTCTCCACTTCACATTCTTGTGGAAGCTTAGCTCCTAACTCTAGAACTCTTGCGAGTACTTGATCTTTGTTATAATAAAGCAGCTCATTGGATCGGACTAGGTCAAATTTATGTTGTTCTTCAAAAGAATCAGATTATTCTCCGCTATGATCAACCAATGGTTTTGTGTCTTTGAATTTGAAAATAGAGTTGTTAGGTTGTTACCATTGAATGGGAAGGATTCAAAAGGATTTTCTTCTAAGTCACACTCATTTGGTTTAGATGCCATTTTCGTGATTCTTGGCATTACTAGTCAAAGTTATACTAGGTTTTGTCTAAATACCTTCAAATTTGTATGAAACCTAGGCATATGTTGTGTAAGTCATCTGACGGCCAAAATATCCCAGTGTGTTCTAGATGTAATGTTATGCAGTCATTTATCATTTAAAGAACAATCATATGAACATTTTAACAAATCAAACAATCACTCAAACTGTCATTTAGCAAGACTATACCCTAAACTATGATTCCGATGAAGGGTTCAAAGTGGATAGTGACAATACCCTATTAATACATAGGTCGAGTTAGAGTACTAACAAGGCCTAAATACCAAAGTGATATTGACACGATCTCTCCATGAGATATACTAAGACCAATTTAAATGCTGATGAAACCTAAGTTTTTGAAAAATGGAAGTTGTGAATGTGGATAGCGTAACAACACTATCTCAACATGTTAACCTAGCAAACAAGGTGTTAGTATCAAGATGATGTCATCACGATATATATAAGGAAATATCAACACTCTCAAAATACTTAGATGACGTTGGAACCGAAACTAGGTACAAGTATAGCAAGAAGTTTTTAGTTTGTGTGAGCAACGTAACCATACAATAAAGGGACTTATACCAAGTTCTCACAAAATTGAAAACACAATGTAAGTACCAAAATTGTATGGCTAGAATGCGAGGAAAAAATAACAACTTAAGGAGAAATAATGATGAACCGAAATCGTAGCAATGAAGATGATCTTGAAATCAAGATCAAAGGGCTATCAAAGACACGAAAATGTACTTGCGCACTTTAGACGTTTAACAACCTAACCACAAACATGGAAGGGCGTAAACGAACAAAAATTTGGTGAATATTTTCCTTGATAAGATAAGCGGGGTATGTTTCCTTCTCACCCCAAATGGGAAACTTGAATGTAAGGGTATAGATCAAAATATGAAACTAAAATAAGTGCCACTTGGGTAGAGTTTCACCTCATCCAAAGGTGAGAAAGAAACCAAGCTAAGTGATACGTCGTTTAATTTCGTGATGAAATAAACTTAGATCTAACTCAAGTGGACTATTTTCCTTGTTCGAAAAACAAGGTTCATACTCCAAGTAAGTTGTCACTTCATGATGGCTCGAAAAGATGCGAAAATGGACTAGAAAAGTGGGCTCCAAGACAAAATGAATTTCCTAATAAGATCACTCAACTAGGTGTCAACAGTTTGTCTAAATGCGAGATTGATTTACCCAAAGAGTCACATTGACTAGTTTGGGAGTATCTTAGCTTTACTTTACCCCCTTTTGATACAATGAGCAACTAGTGTGTTCAGTTGTATCATCACTGGGGTCGTGATACAGACAACTTTAACTCTAACTTGTAATGTAAAATCTAGTCAAGTGGGAAAGTAGATCGCTTCCTGTTTCATCCACGCAATAACTCAATGGTGGATTACTTTAGGGTTCCTATAACCACCCTCATTGTTATAGCTTAAGACATTATGCCAAAGGGGCTATGTTTTAGTTGAGCGGATAGGAATGTACCCTTTTCGAAACCTACAATACAGTGTGATGTGAAGTGGTGTGTTTTTTATCTTGCTTAACTTAATGAGCTTTTAAGTAGCACACCATTTGAAAACTTGTATGAAAACACATATATTAGAAGGTTTTGTTTTTGCGACTCCTTTCTTTGACAAGTTTTAGGCCCTACATGCAAAGAGTTATTAATTTTCCACAACATATAAGGATATCAAGAAAGAGAGTTTTCGTGTTGCTTTTGATTCCTAAGATCACCAAAGAGGTATGAAGGAAGAGCATACACAACATGGAAACTCAACTAAAACAAGCTTTATGGAAAATAATTTAAGTGTTTTTACAAAATTTAGAGTTCATTTTAACCAATTTTGAAAGATCAATCCAATTAGGAAGCATAAAGTAAGAGTTTTGAAAGTGACAAGAAGGTTTTTAGAAGTGTTTTGATCCCCAAGATCACCTAAAAGGTACGAGGGAAGAACATACACGTTTCAAAAATATCTTTCTAACCAATAAAATGAAACACTTAAACTACATTAGTCAAACAAAATATAAAAGAAACCTACAATCACTTGTTAGAACCTGCAAACAACCAAAAAAACTCAAAAAAATTGATCTTACAGCTCGAAGATAAATTCTAATTTTTACCTCGACACTGTGCACCCAGACTGACATGTGTGTGTGGCAGCAATTTATGACAGTAAGGTTCAACACCTGCTTGAACCAAGAGACAGGTACACTAGGGTTTCAACGGATATGCCTCCTTTCCGACGGCTATGCTTGTCAGCCAAAAAATGAATCAACACAGTATGTCGAAACTACACCTGCACGTCTAGAGGCATGGGCACTTGTGACAGTCAATGGACACACCGAAAATTTGATACGTATGTGACCCTTTATAAATGACTTGTCGGTGAGAAATATGACCAAATGGGTGTGATGCCGGTTCAACAGTGCGTTAGGGTTTTGACAGAGATGCACCCCTCTAGGACACATACGCGTACCCCTGTAAAAGTCATGGAAATGAAAAATTTCAACAATCAAACATGTTAGTTTTTAATCAAAGAAACTTATTTCCAATTTAGACCCATAAAATATGCATGAACAAGGATGATTTAGCTTACTTATAAAGTAAAATCAAGTGAATAACAAGTTATTTCTCCTAGAAAGCATGAAAGTGAACTTGAAAATCTTGGAAAAGGCTCTAAAGGACAATGGAGTATCTCCCACCATGCGTGTCAAATGTGTGCAATGAAAAGTTTGTAAAAGCTATGAAAATGGGGTAAAAACCTCTAAAGAACCCCTAAAAGCCTTGGAACAAACAAATCAATGACCATCATATTAGAGATAAGCAAAAGCTACCTATTTGAATGTATATATAAAGCTTGAAACAAATAATCAACCTCTAAACATGACTATATTAGTTTTGTACTCCATGAAAGCTATCTATAAGTGAACCTATTAAAGCTCTAGCAATTAGTTTTGTGTTTATTGACGTTTCAAAAGATTAATGATGGAAGCTCACCATTAATGGCTTCTCCCATTTACCTAAATCTTTGAAAGGATTAGCAAATAACAAGTAAATAGCTCAAATAAACTATGAAATGACTCTAAAAGACCTAAGCATGACCTAAATCAGAAATGAGAGAGAGAGTTCTTAGGAAAAGGTGGGAGGGGTATCCCTCTATTTATAGTTTTTGGATTTGAGAAAAGGATGTTTTGGATGCATGTGGGACTAAAAAGGAGTCAAAAAGTTGATTTTTAGAAAAACATATTTGGAGGTGTGAATATGATTTTAGGAAGCTAAGTGGCTATTTGGAAAGGTGAGATATTTGTTTAGAAAGTCAAATTCTCTTTAGAAATTCAATAAGAGGGTTGATTAACCTAAACAAGGTTAATTAAAGGGAAAAACTTATAGAAGCTGGTTAGAGAGGGATTAACATGGTTTAGGAGGTTTAGAAGGGGTTAGAAAGGGTATTTTACTAGTGTAGTGTAGTAAATTAACACGAGACTAGGATAGTTAGTATGGTCTTAGTAATAAGATCATGCGAGACCAAATTATATGCGTCAACAATGAGATTCTTAAAGTCCCCTTTAATTTGAGCGTATATTCCGTTGAGATGAATTGTCCTTGAAAAGGTCACAACGGAGAGCTCGTAGATATAAAAATATTTTAGATTTCAGGATTCACCTTTTTGAATGAAATTTTGAAAATATGTAGAGGATTCCTTAAGAACCTTCATCCTCCATTCAATAATGAAGGACTATGTTTATGATAAATTTTTATTAGAATCATCAAAAACATTTTCGAGAGAGAAAGATTTTCTCATCCGTAAAAGCCATGATGTGGAGGTCTGAATGACATCTACCTATTTTTTCATTTTTATCGATACTTTCCACTCCTAAGATTATTTGATTATGGGATGAGATGATGCTATCATAAGTCTTACAAGCTTCATCAATGATCTCTAATCATGTAATAAGGATTTTCTACACCAAAGCTTCAACCGATTTTCCCGAGTTGCATGTCTGTCTCTCAGTGAATAGCCTTTAAATAAATTTAAGTAGTCATAGTAGATGGTGAAAGTGTAGACAAGGGAGTTGGATCTAATAAAGTGTTGTCATATAATAGGAATTATTTTATGAAGTTTGATAATACATGTACCTACTCCTTCGATTGCTCCCGAGTTTGTTTATTATTTTCAACTCTTTTAATAACCTTGGAAATAGTTTCCTTAAGGTTATGCACTTCACCTTCAGGGGTTGATTCTCCCATAAGTATTCTTGTCAATTCAAAATCTTCTACAGAAACCTCTTGTTCACTTTTATCTCCTTTTTGATTAGCAATTTCAAGATATTGTTTTCTGAGCAATCTACTTATTGAGAGGTAGTTTTAGATTTTTTAGGGGGAGGAGAGTACCAAGGAGTGTAACTACAACATCATAGTTAGGGACTTTAACCTTGGAATGAGATGTCATCTTCCTATTTTCAACCATAGGTTGTACCCAAGTAAAGGAATCTCTTGATGATGTTCTGAAAGATTCAGAGAGAGAGAGAGAGAGAGAGAGAGAAATAGGTGGATGAAGGGGTTGAGTGGACGGGGACCATGATAGTAGTGACAAAAGAAGATGAGGTAGGCCTTATGAAATCAAACGTAGCTCTTGAAACACTTTCTTTTCCTTGATCAAAGGATGTTATTCCAACAAATTCCTCTTCTTCCTCGTCATCTTCATCATCTTATTCTTCTTCCTCCTCATTTGGATTCTTTTCACCTCCTTCCTCTTCACTTTGTTTTTCTTGTGCATCAACTACTTATCCTTGTATTTATTGTGTTTAAAATTTATGATCATCTTATTTCTAAGATTTCTCAATATTCTTCTCAAAAGTATTTTTTTGTTCTAATTTATGTAGAATTTGGTTCTAGAATCTTTTTGGGAAGAAGGGGAAACATGGTGAGAAGGAGTTACTTATTAATAAGAAGTTTTTTAGGAGAAGATTCTTATTGAGAAGTGTTGAACTCCTTCAATTTCTTGTTAAACTAATGTATCATTCTTAAAATAGAGTATTGAGATCCTTTTGAGACCATTCAATGATGGGAAGAGGATTGAATTGAATGGAGTTTATGAAATCGGGAGTAATCAAATTAGAACCATCATCAATCATGACCTTGGGTACCTTGTGTAGTTTGAAGTCTTGGATCTGTTGGAGATTTATTCTATCATACGTTCTCTTCCTAACCTCATAATAATCTTCATATTCTACCCAATATTCTTCAAATACTAGTACATGCTATTAATAAATTTGAATGTTGTTTGCTGATGAAGTTTTTCTATCAAAATTTGTCCTCTTCGAAAAGGGTGAAACTTAAATAGAGAGATGGTCCTTTTAACATTCGAGCATCAAGGAAGTCTTACCAGTATAATTTCCCAAGGATACAATAAATTGGATGTCAAATATCTTCTTGTCCCTGCAAGTCTCATGAAGGAGATTTAGTTGTTTTCAAATCTCAACTAAAACAATTTTGTCACTAAAATAAATAGGAAGCTTGTAAGGAGATCCCTCAAAACCCAATGTTACGATACATGTGAATTTTGGGCTGGAAAAAAAGCTACCATAAAATACTATCAATTTTCTAGCTTACTATGAAAATATGCTCATGACATTGAGTTCCAATAATCTTACCAAGAAAATTGTGAAGATATCATTAACCCTCCTGTGATGGCATTTGATGTTTTCATAGGTTAGTTGGGTGGAAAACTCATAGCTATGGAGATTATGCCTACCACCTTGGATTGATAATTCAATCTGCATTTTGTACCCAAAAATATTGTAAATCATATATGAGTTCATGTAGAAGGTTTTGGTTTGATGCACGTTGGTGAGATGATAAATAAGTTTTTCACAGATAATTTCTCCCTGGTTCATATTTTGTTTGCCTTCACAAATCTCGTTAATAAAAGCACACATCTAGTTTTGAAATTCTTGGGTATAAGATAGGCCCATCACCCTTTCCAGTGAGTGTTATCATGTATGATAATTATTCAATAAAATTAACTATGTAAAGGGTCTTGGGAAACTTGGATGACCCTCTCTTCTTCACCTTTAACCAAGATTTGGCAATCATCATCTGATACTTGACATGAGTCAAGTCATAATCTCTTTGTACTTCTGCCATGGTGAGGATCTTGGAATCATCAAAGGTTGGGATACCTAGGGCTAAGTTGATGTGATGAGCATCAATCGAGAATTCAATTACCCTTGGGTATCCTTCAATTTTTTGGTTTGTGGGTCAAAGTAGGAGGCACATGCCAAAATGGTATCAACACATTGTATGAAGGTGGGAAAACATCCCACATGAGCTAGGCCACTATTCAAGATCATCGGATCAGAGGATTTGGGTTATAATCTTCCATCCTAGTCCAAAACTCATTTAGGTCCATTTTTCCGATGTTAATATCCTCAATTTCGAGGATTGAAGTTTCTAGGGAGGAAATAAGCTCATATCCATCATAATAAAACTTCATCTTAGCCAAATTGGTTACTCAAAGGAAAACATGGTTTTAGGTGAAAATCATTGAGAAAGCAAGGGAAAGGGTTTAAAACTTAGAATTTATTGAAAGTGGGAAAAACATAGATTAAACCACTTACCAACCTGGATAGGTAATAAGGTAACCTCTCAACATTCCGAATGAAACTTGAATTTTCAAAAATGGCCCAAAATGGAGGAGATATGAGAAAAATAATGTTTTTAGGCACAAGAGAGCAAGAAAACGATAGGGTAGAGTAAATTCACAATTGTGAGGATAAAATTGAGGATGAAAAGACCTTCAAATAGTGGTGTGGGGAGAAAGGCCCTTGATTTTTATCAATTTAAAGCTTGGAAGGAGAATCAATTCTTTGAAGGCTCGATGGTAAACTCACATTTTATCCGACTCGGGGTATAAAATTGGTGAAATCAGTAATGAGAGAAAAAAAGTCCTAAAGGAATAGGGTCTAAGGTTCCACTCGGGTCCGAAACATCCGTGCATTAAGCATTTGGGGTAAGAAAATCGGTGGATTCGGTGATGCGGGGAAAAAGACTTGAAGGGAAGGTTCCCAAGTGTAAGCGATGCTTGAAATCTCCAATCGAAGTGATTATGGTAGACAAGGCAGGAGAGTCATAAAATTTGGAAGATTGGGAGACGACCTTAGGGAATAATGCCCGTGGTGCACAAAATATCTTACTCATATGATATAAAAACAAGGTGGGGATGACATATATACGAGGAACATGAGGAATAAAGGAACAATTCCTTATGTTCCTCAAAGATCTTATTTGTTTGACATAACATAATAATGAAAAAAATTCAAAAAATTGATGACTCTTTAACTTTCTTCCTTCACACATTGAATCGAAAGAGGGCAAAGATGACCAAGAATATAAAGAACAAAGTATGACTCAATTTTTTTGAAATTTTTAACATTTTTACATCTCAAACAATAGTTGGCTCTTTCTAGGACTTGACTTGAGATGAACAAGATAATGTTATCCAAGTATTCCCCTAAGGTGAAATTGGACAAACAAGACCTCAAAAAAAAAAAGGATCTATTCAAAGCTAGGAGAGATCACATTTCGGGATTGGTTGAATATGATGAAGAGGACCAAACACATTGCAGAGGAGTTCGGAAAATGAAGAAGCTCCGAAGTCTAAATTTTAGACTTCAGAGGTGGGATCATTTGGAGGTGGGATAAAGAGAAATTTGGGGACTCGGCGGAAAGAAGCACAGAAAAATGAGCGAAACTCCAAAACACGAACTCCAAAATTTAGATTTCAAGGTTTTGAAGTTTCCGAGGTTTCACGAGCTTATGATGAACAATGCCACGTGGGGAAGGAAAAAGGTCTAAAACCCGAAGTTTGAAATTCAAACTTCGGGCTTTCAGGATTTTGGAGGTTTCATGCGCCCAAATAAAATCACAACCCAAAAACCCCGAAATCTGAAATCCCAAACCCCGAAACCCGATATCCCAAAACTCCTGAAAATGTAAAGGTCTAACCCGAAGTCTAAATTTTAGACTTCGGGGTTTTGAAATTTCATAACCTTATATCCCAGTGCACAAAAAATCACAACTTGAACTCAGAAACTTGAAGTTTGAATTTCAAACTTTGGGGTTTTGGAGTTTCGGAGGTTTGATGAACTCAGGAGGATGAACAATAACCCAAACTCCAAAATCAAAAGGCCCAAAGTTTTGAATCTCAAAAGTCTGAAATTTCATATTTCGGAGGTTACAATGCATTGTCGGAGTCCAAAAAGAAGAGAAACCACACACTATTTATTGCAAATGTCACCCCCATCTTTAGATGGCCATAAATTTTGACTAGGATCTCAGATTTGCACAAAATTGGACTTTTTGGAAATCTCGTGTCCTCTACACAACAAATACTGATCCATAATTTTAGTGAGACTAAGTATTTTAAAATGAAGAAATACAGTTCCATCATTTTATAGGGATGTTTCCATATTTCTCACCTACCCAAATGATGAAGGTATGGGCTTCCTTTCTTCCCCAATAAGGAAAAGTACATGGAGGTATGGGTTTTACAATGGAACCCATCATTGTTACAGGTGATTTTAATGCATTTTAGGGTGGTTGAAGCAAGATTTTGAATTCTTCTCTCTCTCTTTCTCTCATTCTTCCTATATATTATAAGGAGGGCTCATTTTAAAAGGTTAGACACCTTGTATATGCCCCTCCCTTCTTCTTCTTGTTTGTAAGAGATTTTGTGGAGATTCCAAACCTCCTACTGGACATTGTAATGCAAAATATGTGCCTTTGAGATCAAATGTGATGTATTGTATCAACTTTGAGAGAAATAAAATCAGATCTGTGGATGTTTCAAACCCTCTTTTGTGTTATATTGCATCTTTCTAATCTTTCATTACATACAAGGTTATTGTGTATTGTTTCTTGTTTTCATTGCAAGGTTCTAGTTGTGTTGTGTTTATTGTGTAGGTTGTTCAACACCCTTCTTGGTGCATCACCTTCCCTTAGAGTAGGTTTTAATTTTCATGCATTTTCTCTAACTATGTCTCCTTGGGAAAGCATTAGATTAGTGTTAGATTTGTAACTCTTTGCACTTTGGAGTAGTTGGCACTAGGATAAAATAGGAAGCTGACCCTCTCCGGAGAGTTATCCCGATTGAAAAGTCCCACACTTTGGGATAACTCCATGTTTAATGAATCAAACTGAATGCCTCAGCCATTCACTTGCGATCAATCAGGGGTGTTGTGATTTTGCCATACACAGTACAAAGAAGAAAAATCACTATACTCTAGAATATCAAGGTTTATAAGACCAAAGTGCTTAATATATTGGGCCATAGAGTCAACAAAAATACAAAATAGAACTAAAATGAAGGAAAGACAAATAAACACAACCAAAACAAAAGGCAAAAAAAAAACTATGTACAATGGGACTAACACCCACTCAACACTTATACAATTTGAGGTATTGTCCACTATATGGAAATGAAAGGGGAGTTCCATCCATATAGGTTAAGTAATATGTATTTTCTCTACAAAAGTGTCGAATTTGAAAAGGATCAAGCTAGAGGGAATTGAACTTACCATGACTTCGAAAGGCTCCCTTTTCTTATCACACAATAGAACAAGATCTCCAACTTGGAAATCACGATACCCAGTCTTCTTATCAAACAGTTTCTTAAATTTATATTGATGTTATAAAATGTGATATACCACTTGATCCTTTCTTCTACAAGTTTCTGTAAATACATAATAATTTTCTCAAACACATCCTTAATTTGACCATTTTCAATAGTTTTGGAGAGATGCAAGGTAGAAAATTCAAGTGTTACTAGAAACTCAACATCCATTCCATATACCAGTTGAAATAGGTACATTCCAATGGCTCTCTTTGGTGTTATATGATCAGCCCATAGGGCATCATATAAATTTTTATGCCAATTTATTTGTGATTCATCAACTAGTTTCCTTACTATGGTTACCAAATTTTTATTGGTTAATTCTGACTGTCCATTTCCCTGTGTATAATAATTAGAAGAATAGGAAAGATAAATTCCATACCCATAACAAAAATCAATGAGATCATAAGATGAAAAGTTTGGAGCATTATGTGTCACATGTTTTTAGGAATTCGAAATGAACTAAGATGTTCTCCTTGATGAAATCACAGATAACTTCAGAAGTTGTCCTTTTGACTAGAATTGATTCTACCAATTTTGTGAAATAGTCCATTATTGTAAGAACATTAATCTGTCCTACACTAAAGTTAGGATTGAGATTCCTAATGAAATCAATCCCCCATTGCTGGAAAGGCTCTTCAACTACAACAAGTTTTAAAGGAGAAACTGCTAAATTAGGTCTTCCAACAAATGTATGGCATGCTTCACATTTGGAAACCCACTTGGATGTAGCCTTGAAAAGAGTTGGCCACTAGTAACCCCAAAAAGAATCTTATAAGCAGTTATAGGGGAAGATAAATGCCCACCACAAGCTTGATTATGATAGGCTTTTAGCAGCTTCTTTTGTTGTTCCTTATCTACACACCTTAGAAATAGACCATCAATCCCTTTTCTGAAAAGTGAATTGTCCCACAAGACACACTTAGTTTCTTGGAGTTTAATCTGCTCTCTCTTTCTTTAGTATTGAGGTGTGAGGACACTCCCCATACGCGAGGAAGTGGGAAATGTTAGATTACCACTCATCAATAGAACTAATAAACAAAACAATAGGCATTTCAACATTTTTGTTATTACGAATCTTCATTTACACCTTCTATATGTTGAAACAAACCTTGTCGTCGTAAAAGTTTATAGGATTAATGTCAATATCATACTCTTAAACCTTGGAAATATAGCTACCTCTCTTAGAACCAAACTCTTGTTGTGTTAGGATGGACTTAACAATAGGATCTGAGACAAATATGATAGAATGTGAATTGAGAATGTAGAATCAAAACTACTTTACTTACTTGACTACAACAAAAGCTTGTTTTTCAATCAAGGAATACTTTAGTTCATGAGGTTTTAGAACATATCTCATAAAAGCAATTGGTGCTTCAACTTATTCTTAATTTTTCTAAATTGGGATGCTAGAAAAGGTATGCTTAGATGCATAATAGTAAATAATAAAATCCTTATCAAAGTAAGGGTAAATAAGAACAAGGGTTTTTGTAATTTTCCCCTTTATCTCATTGAAATATTTCTTCCCTGCAGAATTCCAATGGAAATATTTATTTTCTTTCATCATTGCATCTATGTTTCGAGTTGTCTCGGAAAAATCATGAATAAACTGCCGAAGGAAATTAATATTACTGAAGAAATAATGAAATCCTTTCTTACTAGTTGAAAGAGATATATTTTGAATTGCATGCACCCTTTCGGATCAATCCCGATTCCATCTCTTGAAATGATGTGACTAAGAAATTTTCCTTCGAGTGAATCCGAAAATAGACTTCTTTGGGTTAAGGGATATACCATGATCCCTACATCTTTGAAGAACATTTATGAGGTGCTACAAATGATATTCCCTATGCTTTGAAAATAATATGAGATCATCCAGCTAACCCACCATGCATTTATTCTTAATATCCCTTAAAGTTAAGTCCATTACCCTTTGGAATGCACTTGGAATGTAGATCTAAAATTGATAATCCCTAAAGGAATTCTTTTATAGATAAATGTTCCACATGGAGTTGTAAAAGCCATATTATGTTGATCTTGATCATCTACCTTAATCTGGTTGTATCCTGAAATGTCATTAAGCATTGATAACATTTTTGAACCGTTTCTACTGCTGTAAGATCTAATCCATGATAGGAAGGAGATAATTATATTTTAGGAAGCTTGGTTTATATTACAAAAGTCCACACAAATTCTTATCACACCGCTCTTCTTTCTTACTTTGGAATAATATTTTCCACCCAAACATAATGGTGGATAGGAAAGATAATCTTGAATTTCAACAACTTTAGGATTTCTTGGTAAATTATTCCTGTAATTTTGGGGTTATACTACCTTTGCTTCTACCTAAAAGGTAAAATACAAAGTTTAATAATGTTACATATCTTTTGGTTTGAAATTTTTTAGGTCTTCATAAGAGTATGCTAACACATCAATGTAATTTTTTAAAAGCTTCATGAACTTCCTCTTTTCTTTTATGAACAACATTTACCAATATTAACAAATTTAGGATCTTCATCACTTCCCATATTTACCTTTTCACATACCGATGATTGGTCAATGTTTTGTAATGATTCAATTTTGATAAAAATGGTCATGTTTTTCAAAAAAAAAAATTCCAAACTAACCAAAACTTTGGGTATTTTGTTTCCTTTCAGTTTGATGCATCAATTTTGATCAAGATTGGACTCAATACACTCTTTAACAAAGATGAAAGAGATTCCCTATATCCAGCCTCGCTACCTTCAAAATACAATTGATTAAAGTTATCACTTAGCTCAAGAAAGGAGATGAGATGTTGATCTTCATTAAATACTTTCCAATTATCTACATTATCTAGAACACTGGGTCTAAAAATCATTTCAATTGTGTATTTATCTTGATTGAAGTCAAGATGGGGTATCGATAAGGAACCAAAGACTATCGGGCATCTTCTCTTGAATTATTATCTCTTGACACAACATCAATTTAAAATGCCTCAAATAACTCAATTAAGTCCCATACCTTATTATGATAATGCTTTAACCTTTCATTTTTGACTTGGAATGGAATGCAAACTTATTTGACTATGAGATATGCATCACCTTGTGCTCGAATGTTCTTAATTCTCATTTTTTTGCTATAAAAGGCCAAGGAGAAGAGATTCATATTATGTTGTCTTATTAATATTAGGAAAATATAACTTGTATGAGAATGGGTGAGTTTTAATAGAAGGTGAAACAAGCACCAATCATGCTCGAAACCAATTGAAGAAAAACTACCATCAAACTCAATAGTCCAAACATTATTTGAATCATATCAAATGACTTTAGGAATATTTAATTCTGAACTAGACATTATCATGTAATTTCCATGACCAATATCTTCATACAACACTTGTGCTCAAGGATCATCTGTCTTTTGAATGATATACTTTGCTTGTCTTTCAGGAAGTAACTTATTAACTTATCTCTTTAGTAGAATCAATGTGTGAGACCAATCCATTTAATTTTTCCCTCCTACATGTTGGAAAAAATTCTTCTTGAAATCATTCCGTAAAAGGTGGTATATCAACAACAAGAATGTTAGTTTTAACTTTTTTTAGGAAAAATGGAAAAATCTACTTGAGCATGTTTGATTCTTCCTATTAATGGTAACTCTTTGGTCTCTATGGAATAACATGAACCAAAATCCTGAGTAATATTGAAACCCAATGCATGAGCTATTTGTGTAGGAATTAATTTATCGGATGCACCAAATTCAACGACACGATTAATTAATTTATGCACAACTATCAACAAAGTTACATAGAAAGATTCAATCTTCTCAGATGTGGAGGGGGTATAGGATAACAAATTTTGTGGGGAAGGAGCTTTAGGAGTGGGTAGGATTCCTTTGGAAGAGGAAAAAACTTGAGTTGTCTTAGTATTAACAAACTTGGTGACTTGGGAAAAAGCATCTGGATGATTTTGATAATACTCACTCTAGAAATTTGAACCTTGGTTTTCTTGATATGGTCAATTATATAAAAAGACCCTGAAGAAGAAGAAGCTTCTTGATTGGACATGAGAGGGGCCTTAGGATTATTAACTTTAAGAGTTGTAACTATTTTAGAAAAAATTGTTGGAGGTATAGGAGTACTTAGCTTCTTAGTAATAATAGGAATGGATAATCCTCTCTTTGCGACTACTTTTGGAATGATTGGGGGATCCTCTTTAGATTTATCCTTCTTTTTGGATGAACAATATATTTATGTTTATTCACTTTAGTTCTAGTCATGACCATGTCTAACTCACTATTCTTATCTACAACCTTCTTCATAATAATCTTCTTTGGATTCATAAGCAATAAAGCCAATATGGGAATCTTCAACAACTTCATTGGTTTCCTCAATTTCTTCCTCAACCTCTTCAAATTATTTTTGGTAGCTTCATCCTCTAATTCTTGAAATTTGCGAGTTCAATGCCCTGGATCCTTTACAAGAGGAGATTCAATAGCTAGCTTTAGTTGAGCATTGGGTAGATGATTCCTTGGTTGAAAATTCTTCCTAGGAATATATTTATAGGGGGTATTATGAGAAATTCCTTCTTTAAAGAAATCAAATCATTAGCCAATTTTGAACTAATTTATCATAATTAGTTGGTCATGAGGTGGAAGCCTTAGCTTTTGAAGGTTATCTCTTCAACACTTATAGCCTTGCTCTTGATCATCAGCCAAGTTTGGCAATATTAATATTCTTAATGTAAAACTTACCTATGGAAGTTGAGCATTGATGAAGAAACATTTCAAATTTTCTGCAGTGGGTTGAGTAGTAGCTGGAATCTAATGTACCAATCTATTATAATCTTCTACAAATTATCTCATTGGTTCATAGGGTTCCTTCTTCATCTAGGAAAGATATACTAAAAGAGCATGAGCATATTTTGCTAGTTTGAATATAGCTTCAAACCTAGTTTTCATTGTATTCTAGTTAGTGATATAGTTGGTGGGAAAGTGATAAAACCTTTCTACAACTTTGTCTTGTAAATTTTCAACAAATAGCCTAATTGAAACATCTTCATGAGAAAATCCAAGGACTCCACAAGAAACATAGAAGGATACCAAGTGCTCATTGGGGTGAACCTTGTCATCTCCTTTAAAATTATGTAAGTTCATCGTATACATTTAGGTACATGAAGGGTTGGGTTAAAGTGATAGTTCTAATATTTTTCCCTGGGAACTGGTATAACCATCCAAGGAAAAACAACTTGTAGGGGAAGGGGGTTCCTAATAAAATCAAAGATTTTATGGTACTTGCTTGAGAAGGATGACCACAATTCCTTTCATTTGGAGGTGTATTCACATATCTCTTGCCTTTGTTTCTTTTTCTAGGGACAACAAAAAGATGTTGTTGTTAAAGCTGGAAGGAAAGATCTTCAATTCCTTGTTCTTCCATACTACTGGTATATCTATACTCATCTAGTTTAGTAAACTTATTAAAACAATTTATATTCAAATTTAGTGAATGATATTCATTTGGAATTACTGAAAAAGGATGAACATGCCCCATAGTGGGCACCAAAAAATTGTTGGCTAAAAAAATTCATTGTAGGAGTAATCAACAGTTTAGGGGACAACAATCCCTCCTCTTTAATGGGGAGGTTCCCTTATTCAAACCAAAAATGGAAACTCTAGAATATTCACAAATATACATTCTAATAAGTTTTGATGGGGATGTTGGTTGTAGTGAGTAATTCCATAATTTCAAATACAGAGAAAATATTGAGAAAAAACAAGCTTAGGTAAGAGAAAAGGAAGGAATGCAACAAGGTAAGTATTCAACAAGACTAGCTAACTTGGAACACACAATTCTATAAATTTATCAATCAAGGACATACAGTTCCTTCTTGGTTGTGTAAGATCACTATACTTACAAAGTTAAGAAGTAAAGAGAAAGAGAGAGAACAACACTTTTGAATAATAAGGATGCATATCTTATCCTACTCTTGCATGTCAATAGAACTTAAGAACGTATGTGCCTAAAAATAATGGAATTTACTGCATCAAACAAATATAGACTGAATCAAAGCTTTATGATTCTTATAACATGAGTAAGAACACAAAGTTTCAATATCTAGATAATGCAAACAATACATAAGAAAGCAACATAATGAAGGATGATTGAATAAGAGAGATAAGGGTTCTTCTTATATGTTTCAAATTAATGTCCTTTACATCAAAATTATGCAACATCTAATCCCTTTACAATTAAAAGAGAAACCTTTTATAGGAAAGAGAGGAGGAATAACTACCCAAACTACTTATACTAGCTGCTTGCAATTAATTTAACTAATATTTCAATTAGTTAAGTCATTTTATAAAAATGGATTTACAATAATATCCTTATTTTCAAAAAGAAAAGTCAACCTAAAAACATAACAATTAGTTGGTAGGAGGTAGAGATGAGATAGTAAAGGGAAGAACTTTCAACTCAACTTTGTGCATACGAAACTTGGTGACTGTAGTAGAAATTTGTGTCTCTTTGGGCACAATAGTGTTAGCTAGATTATTCATCCATGCTCCAAGAGAATTCTCCATTTTGAACTTGTGCCTTCATATTGAGATAATCCTTTGGCAGCCTCTATAATCACATTGTTGAGTTTAGATAGCTCTTCCATTTTAAATTTGTTTACAAACTCTGTCTTATACAAATCATCCTTGATGATATTCTTAAATCCCCTTGGATCTGATCTGTTGTATTCCTTTGAGATGAATTGTCCTTAAAAAGGTCATAACGAAGAGCTCATAAATATCTAAATATTTTAGATTTCAAGGATTCACCATTATGAATGACATTTTAAAATTTTGTAAAGGATTCTTCAAGAATATTCATCCTTCATTCAACACTCAAGGACCATGTTTGTGATATATTGTTCTTAGAATCATTGAAAATATTTTCAAGGAGAATTTTTTTCTCATCTATAAGAGCCATGATGTGAAAGTCTGAATGACATCTTCCCATATTTTTAATTCTTTATCGATACTTTCCACTCCTGAGCTGATTTTATTTTCAGTTGGGATGATCTTATCATAAGTCTTACAAGGTTCATCAATGAACTCTTATCCCGTAATAAGGATTTTCTCCATCCATGATTCAACTATTTTTCCCAAAGTTGCATGTTGTTGTATCTCAACAATAACCTTTAAATAAATTTTAGCAATCACAACATATGGTGGAAGTGAATACAAGGAGTTGGATCCAATGTAGTGTTTCAGATGATAGAAATGATTTTACGAAGTTTCATAATACCTTTGCCTTCTCCTTTAAATGCTCCTGAGTTTTTATTCTTTTCAACTCTTTCAATAACCTTGAAAACAATTTCTTGAAGGTTATGCACTTAATATTTATGGGTTGATTCTCCCATAAGTATTCTTGTCAATTAAAAATCTACCACATAAACCTCTTATTCACTTTTATCTCCTTTTGTCTTAGTAATTTCAAGAAATTATTTTCTTGAGGAATATAAAACTAACCAAAAGGTAGTTTTAGCTTTTTTAGGGGGAGGTACCAAGGAGTACAACTAAAACATCATAGTTTACAACTTCAATCTTTGACACGGCTTTCTTATTCCTAATTTCAACCATAGTTTGTACCCACATAAATGAATCTCTTGATGATGTTCTTGAAGGATTCAAAGAGAGAGCAAGAGGTATATGGAGAGGTTGAGTGACGAGGGACAGTGATGAAAATGACCACATGAGATGAATCAAGCCTTCTAACATCAAGATTAGGTCTTGAAGCACTTTCCTTTCCCTTATCTAAGGTTGTTATTACAAAAACATCATCTTCTTCCGATCATATTCATTATCTTCATCATCTTATTCTTCTTCTTCTTCCTCCTCGTCTTATTTCTTTTCACTCCTTCCTCTTCACTTTATTTTTCTTGTGCAACAACCGCTTCTCCTTTTATTTCTTATGTTTTAGCTTCATTATCACCTTGTTTTTCAGGAGTCTCAAGTATCTTGTGTTTTTCTTTATTTACATAGACTTTGGTTCCAAAATATTTTTGACAACAAGGAGAAACATGGTGAGAAGAAGGAATTTCTTGTTGATAAGAATTTGTTTCTTGAGGAGAAGCTTCTTATTGAGAAGTGTTGAAATCCTTCAATTTCTTGTTAAATTAATGTCTCATTTTTAAAATAATTAGAGTATTGAGATCCTCCGGACTATATTTTTCCTTTTGAGACTAGTTAATGGTGATAAGAGGACCAAATTGAATGGAGTTGATGAAATCAAGAGTATTAAAATAAAAACCATCATCAACCATGCACCTTGTGCATTTTGAAGTCTTGGATCTATTGAGACCGAACATGCCATATGCTCTCTTCCTAACCTCATAATCATATTCATAGTCTACCTACTAATATTCAAATGTTGGTACATGCTAATAGGAAATCCGGAGGTTGTTGCTAATGACATTTTTGTTGTCAAAATTTTTCTTGTTTTGAAAAGGGTACAAGTTAAATGGAGAGATGGTCCTTTCAACATTCTGAGCATCAAGGGAAATCTTACAAGTATAATTTCCCAAGAATATGGGAAATTGGATTCTAGATATTTTCTTTTCCCTATAATTCCATTGAAGGATATCCAGTTGTTTGCAAAGCTCAACTAAAAGAATTTTGTCACTGCAATAAATAGGAAGCTTGTAAGGATCTCCCTCAAAACATATTCTTATGATATATGTGAATTTTGGAAACTGGAAAAACAAGCTACCATAAATTGCTATCAACCTGTCTCGATTCCTTTGAAACTCGATTCGACATTACATTCCAATAATCTTACCAATAAATTTTTGAAGGCACCATTAACCCTCCTATGATGAATTTTGTTGTTTTCATAGATTAGTTGGGTATAAAAATCATAGATAGGGATATTTTACCTACCACCTTGGCTTGATAAGCCAATCCACATTATGTACCCATCAATAGTGTAAATCAGATATGAGGTCATGTAGAAGGTTTTGGTTTGATGTACATGGGTGATATGATAAGTCAGATTTCCATTGATAATTTCTCCCCAGTTCAGATTTTTTTTTACTTCAAAAATTAGGTTAATAATAACACACATGTAGTTTTAAAATTCTTGGATAGAAGGTAGGCCCATCACCCTTTCCAGTAGTGTTATGATGTCTAATAATTATTCAATAATATCAACTCTGTAAAGGGTCTTCGGTAACTTAAATGGCCATATATTCTTCGCCTTTAACTAATATTTGGTAATCATCATTTGATACATGACAGGAGTCAAGTCATAATCTCTTTGTACTTCTACCATGGTGAGGATCTTGGAATCATAAAATTTTGGGATACCTAAGGCTAAGTTGATGTGATGGGCATCAAAATAAGTAATCAATTACCCTTGGGGATCCTTCAATTCTTTATTTTGTGGGTCAAAGCAAGAGGCTAAAACCAAGATGGTATCTACACATTATAAAAATTTGGGAAAACCTCCCACATGATCTAGGCCATTATTCGAGTCATATGGGCTAGAGGAGTTGGGTTATCAACTCTCATCTTGGTCCATAACTCATTTAGGTACATATGCCTAATGTCACTATCCCTAATTTTAGGGATTCGTGTTTGTAGGGAGGAAATGGGCTCATATTCAACATAATGGAACTTCATTTTGTCCAAATTGATTAATTACTCAAAGTAAAGAAAAGTTTCAAGTGAAACTATTTGAGAAAGTAGAGGAAGGGTTTAAAACCAAAAATTGATTGAAAATGGGAAAAACATAAATAAAACCACTTATTAGTTGGATGGGTAGGAAGGCAAACTCTCAACATTCGAATGTAACTTGAATTTTTAAAAATGGCCCAAAAATGGAAGAGATATGAGAAAATTAGTGTTTTTAGGCATGAGAGGATAGGATATATGAGAAAAAAATGGTGTGGGGAGAAAGGCCCTCGATTATCATCAATCTAAGGATTGGGTGGAGAATCGAGTTCTTTAAAAGCCCGATGGAATAGTTCCCGGGGCTTAAACTCTGTTTTATCTAATTGAGGGTATAAAAGGAACGAAATTGGAAATGCGGGGACAAAAAGGCCCAAAGGAACAGGGTATAAGGTACCACCGATGTCCAACACATCCACATGAAGAGTTTGTGGTAAGAAAATCATGGGAGTCGGTAATGCGGGAACAAAAGGCCCGAGGGACGGTTCCCCAAGTGTAAGTGATGCCTATATAATTTGAATGAATTGTTTAGGGAGGAAAATGGGGAGATTTGGACAAGTTAGTAGATCGGGGGACAAATGTCCCAAGGGAACAAGGCATGTGGTGCACAAAATGTCTAACTCATGTGATATAACAAGTAAGGCGGGGATGGTGGATGAGTGGGGAATTGGAGGAATAAAGGAACAATTCCTTCTATTCCTCTAAGACCCAAATTGTCTCGACCCAACATAAAAATCCCCAAAAATCAAAAATTTGACTAACTCTATAACTTTCTTCATTCACACACCGACTCGAAAGAGTACATAAATGACCAAGAATGTAAAGAACAAACCTATGACTCATTTTTTTAATTTTTCAACATTTTATGGTCTCGAATAACACTATTGTTATGTGGTATCTTCCCATAGGTTATATGCACTTGTTGTCTTCTCATCTTTATATCCTTTTCCAATCATGAAATCTAATTGATCTTGGGATGCAAGAATGGTGATTGAAAACAAAGAAATGAAGAACACTGGATGTGGATAGTTTGGTGCAAAGGAAATGAATGAATGTGAGCAACAAGAAAGAATAGAGTAAATGTATTGGTTTATTTGTGTGATCCCTCTCAAAATTTCAGCAACATAACACTTCACCAAAAATATCAAATGTCCAACCCATCATATGGGTAAAAATGTGATTTTTATAAGAATCTTTGGGAAAGAAGATGTCAACTACAAGTGTCAATCAAGAAATGAAAAATCATCCAAAGGAGAAGGATTCAACATTCTAAATTTAGTAAAAGAGAGGAGGAACTCAAAACCAATCCAACAAGCCTATTCTTAGCCAAATTGACTAATAAATGCGAGAGATAATCATTGTATAATCAAAACATGTGTTTAAAAGGCATGTTTTACTTTTTTGTTATAATGTGACAGGACCTTTGTCATTGATAAAGGGGTGGTTGGACAACTTCATACGTAAACAAATAAAATGAACTCTTTAGCTTAGAGTAGGGGTTAAAATGAGTCACAAGAGGAATGGAAAGGATAAAGGGAGGGATTTATATTTAAATTTTACCTTGGAAGAGATTTTTATCATCATATGAGACATCGCATTTTCTCGTGTTGTACCATGAAATTTTTGGGTGCTTACAATTTCTACATACTTAGGTATGCATTTACTTGAAATAGAAAATTACATTTACTAAATGAAAGCAAATGTAGACACCTAAACTTGGTGATTTGGAATTTGAAAATATGAGTTTTGTTTTATACCCGTATACATGGCTTGGACACATAAACAAATCTCAAATGCACTATCCTAAGGCTTTAAATCCATCATGCCACTTCTTAGAAACCTATAAGAACATGTTTGTGAGTAAAAATCATCTTAGATCTCCTTTACAAGCTTCTCCAAACCATCAAATGATTTTTTTCCTATTAGATAAAATTGTCTAGTAAGGATAGGATTGATTGGTCTATTATGTCCCAATTGGTCGATATTTTCCTTCGTCTTCCAATGGTAAAATTTTAAAATGGGCATATTATTGTGATTTTTAGTTTCCTTGCGGGTAAGTCTCGGTGTGAAATATTACCTTTTGAGTTGTATAAATAAAAATCAAACCCAATCATTTACTTATTTGATTGTTGTTGTCACTTTGAAATTTAGACCCTTGATGAAGCAAGAGTTCAACATTTCAGTGAAAATATGAATGATCTTGAAAGTGTAAAAATCAAACCTCATATAAAATGGTTGGTTCCTTTCATCCCAATTTTTTAACTACTCCAACAAGGTTATTTTCTAACACTATCTAAACCTAACCTAAGAATCCCAAGGAGACAGGGTGAGAGAGAGAGAACTAAAAATAAAAGGGAGGTGATGCACCAAATTAGAAAATGGATCGATTCTAGCTCTAAAAGACACAAATATGTACCCACAAATAAAGTTTAGAGGAATGCACATAACTCTAAAAGAAATCAAATGGAAAAGAATGAAGTTGTGTAAAAGGACATAGATGTTCACATTAAACATGGAGCATTCAAAGAAATGAAGTCACACTTGCATTAATATAAAATATTGACCATTTACAAACACAGAGCCGAGGAACAAAGACTCCACATGCCGATTACGAGAGGTTGTGAGAAACAAATTTTGAGCTCAAAATTATATCCCTCAACTTGCAAAAATTGAACCCGTATTTGTTCCAAAGCACTTACATTTATATAATTTGAGAGAGAAGGGATAATATATCAATCAATCTAGTGATCAATGAAATAAACCACCCACCAACATGAAGAAAAATTATAGGTAACATATGTGCACCTGACATCACCCCAAGCACACACCATTAGATCACCGGTGTAGGAGGATAATGTTGCTTAGAATTAAATTTGGGTTAGTGGAGTGGTAAAGCATCGATTCAAAATGTGTGTTTCCTTTTCATATCTTACAAAATGTAGATGATTTAATTTTGATTTACAACTTTCTCCTTGTTTAGAAACTCCTCATGTTCTACATCCTTAATGTATTTTACATTCATCTTACCTTCTCCACATCCTATGCTCAACCTTTTTTCCTCGAATTTGTTCTTGTGCAGTCTTTGTATGTCAAGTGGATTTATCAACTCTGTGGAATATTACATCTTTGATGTTTGTAGAACACTAAGTTCTTTGTTCCATAGCTTCCAACATTATCCAAAATCAAACTTTCTTGCATTTTCCTTGTGATGTCCCATGACACTTTTTCTTTGACCGCAACCTCTTCTTATTGAGCTATATGTTTTGTCGTGTGGAATAAACCAACTCCACAAAATCCATATTTTCCAAGTCTCTGTAACTTAACCTTGTATTTATACGTTGAAAATCATTTAACATTTATTGTATGTCATTGAAGACTAAATTTTCAACTTATTCATTCCACGGGTCCTCAATCTAGAGTTTTCTAAGTCTAAAATTTGGATGAGTTATTCAAAATAGCATGGGCGTTATTTTGGATAATGGTTTGACAACTTTCAAGGGAAATTTCTGATATAAGTAAAGATCAGTAGCCTTGAAGCATCCATTTAACACGGAGTCAAATATAAACACGAAATATGATCTTAAACTTTTATAATTGTCCCTAAAAATCTATTTTGGAGCTTTGAGTGCATAAAATTCAAACTATGGAGGGAGAAAATTGAAATGGCATGCATATAAGTGAAAAGGACTCCCAAAACCTATATAAAAATATGAAGATAATACATGCCCTAATTGAAATGTGAGAATGTGCACAAATGCTTATTCAGATGATCACCACAAAGATTGAGGAAAAGGAACTCAATCGGTGAACATCACACCACGAAGGAGGGATCCTCTGTTTTCCAAAATTACACACCATGTAATTTTGATCAACTTATCAACATAAATATTTTTATGTTCAGGAAAATTTTGGGAGACTAGATTAGTTTACCATGGGGTGCAAGAACTTAGTGTTCCACAGGTTATCAAAACACGTGGAACAAAGGATGAAAAATCTAGGAATTAGGTGAATTTTATGGAAAGATGGCATTTTACATCAAAGGATGAAGGTTATAGTTCATGCAAGAAAGGCTACAATGCACTTAGAACAAACCCCCAAATGTCATTGAGTGTGGAAGAGAAGTTAGAAATGGCTAAGGATAAAATCTATGAAACACTATCCTCGTGTTCCATGGACTTCTCAATAAGGAGTTCCACATCATATGGAAATAGAGGTCCACGTGTGGTCTAAGGAACAATAGAAGGTCTCTGCGATGCATGGTGTTATGTGTGCTTAATCATTCGCGAGATGGGAGAAAATTTAAAAATCCATGGTCAAATCCATAGAACAAGGGAATAATTTTTCGTGAGTTTTTAATGGAAATGAAATTCACAGGAACCATAATACCGCACAACAATATTTTGTGGCATTATGGAGGAAACGGTAAACATGTACAAACCCATGAGATTATTCTAACTCATAAAACATGAAGCGATGGAAAA
The DNA here is from genome assembly GCA_018340775.1 of Taxus wallichiana var. yunnanensis. Classification (NCBI taxonomy): domain Eukaryota; kingdom Viridiplantae; phylum Streptophyta; class Pinopsida; order Cupressales; family Taxaceae; genus Taxus; species Taxus wallichiana. The sequence continues at coordinate 936,213,459 of CM031242.1, forward strand.
GGCTACAATGTGATGTCAAAGTTGCATAGAAAAGAAAATCCATGAATGAATGAAGGATAAAAAGCACAGATGTTTTAATATATTGTGGGGTCGGAGATGATTTTTTCATCATCTTGAGGATGTGAAGGTCGAAGGAAACCATCAAACATCAAAATTCCATAGGGAACTTAAAATCCGTGCATGTTTTGTTTAAAGCAATGTTCAACCACTCCACCAACAAAAATTTAATGAAGTATGGGCATCATTTCTTCTCCTATAAATTTGATGGCATGTAATAGAAGCCATGTCGGTGCCCATCTCTTCCTACAAACATTTATCGAAATTGGTCCTTGGTGGTTAGAGACCTCTTGTTGGTGCCTCTCCCTATTTTTCTTATTCTTAATATTTTCTATAAACCTAGAACTCATGCATTCTAAAATGGATCCTATTTGTTATAACGACACAAAGCCAAAATGGTGGCTGAATTCCCATGAGTTTTGAACCTTGACCTTAGTATCTATTATGCATTTTTTCCTTTTTTCATAGATGTAACCACTTGTAAATATTCTAAGAAATTAAATCAGTTGTTTATGCCTATTTTATGCCCTATACAAGTATTTTATGTGTTATTTCCTTTCTGCTTTTTCCTTTGGCATGTTATGCATGTTCCTTACTTGCAGTTTCCATTTTTTGTGTTGAAAATGTGTGGAAAGGTAATTTGATATGGTTTTGTCATGTGGCACATCTATCTACCCTTTCCTTTTGTGTTTTCCATCGCTTTCTTCTACTTGAGGAGAGTGATTGACCTTCTTTTGGGTGTAATCACCGTCCCTTTAGCCTAGATTTATTTTTATGCATCCCTCTCTCTCTCTGGTCCCTTGGAATTGTTAGAGTAGGATTAGCTTAGGAGTGGTTTTAGAATTAAAAGTAGGTTATGTTTTGTGGTTTCTCCCAATCCTCAAAACAAGGAAGATAGCCTTCTTCGGAGGTCTATTAAAGTTGAAAGTCCCACAATTGGAGACATTCCCATGTTGCCTCAAATTTTTGGTCTTCATGATTCAAAGCAGGTGCAATTTTTTCTCTAACACCTCCAACACAAAAAAGAAAGGAAATAAAATAAAAACTATGTACAAGATACAATAAATCAATTTAAAGGGAAGGTTTGAGAAGTATCCCATGAATTAGGATTTGAAGTACCTTCCCATCAAGTTTAGACAACTCAAAAGAGTTGGCTTTCTTGCATGTAGTGATGATGTATGGCCCACTCCAAAGTGCATCAAATTTAGATTGTTTTTTGTGATTTAGATCTGCATCGTGTCCCATTTCAGGGACCGAATCTCTTGTTTTGAAAGCTCATGCTTTGGATTTTTTTTCAAACCACCACTTAGTCAACCTTTGGTGTTCATATAATTTTATCATGATATATTTCATCAATTCCTCAAGCTAAAATAATTCTACTATTTTTATTATTCTTTGATATTCACCTTCAAACTCAAACTGCTTAGCTTGAGATCCAATGAGGGTAACTTTGGAGATAATGGAAGTCTAACCTCCCTACCATACACAAGCAAAAAAGGATAATTTCCAATTACTCTTTTTGACATGATCCTATCATCCCACAGAGCTTTGTTTACCTTGGTGTTCCATTGACTTTGATTGCTCTCCATTGCTCTCTTCATGATTCTAATGAAATTCTTATTGTAGAATCTTCTAAAATAGTACCCTGAGGGTAATAATTGGAAGAGGCTTTCAAGTATATTCCATGTATAATATCCCAATAAAATATTTTAGAGCCTAGGAAGTCTCTTTCATTGTCATAAATGATGGTTTTGGAAACCTTGGAACGTGTAACAATGTCCTCGAGAAAATCAAGGATAGTTGATTTAGTAGCTTCCTTTAGCACCAGAGCCTCCGTCCACTTGGTAAAGTAATCATTTTCTATCAAGACCTATTTATGACCCACACTTGAGACATGATTAATCATTCAAATAAAATTAATTCCAATTGATATAATGTCTCATCCACCTAAATGGGATGAAGTGGGAGGGCCGCCATTTTTTTACCTATGAAGGAGAACATTCCTTACATTTTTGATGAGCATCCACTAATAATGTAGAACAAAATTATCCCACTAATGCAACCTATAATATCTTGTGTAAAACCCAAGCACGCCGGCACATCACCCACTGAGTTGAGCACTCACTTGAAGCGTGCAAAGGTACCAAGCCCCTCTTTAGAGTTACTTGTGCAAGATGTTAGTGTGATGATGATAAAACATATTCAGATCCATAAATAAACATAAAAATTCCATAGTGCATAATCTAGATCTAGATCTTAGAGAGAATTATGAGCTAAACAATAAATATAATAAGATTAACCATACAATAACCATATTTAGTTATATTTAACACCATTATCTAGCCAATATACTCCATTGCATTAAACACGGTAAAACACAGAAGCTTCTTACACTATAAATTATCACCAAGAGTCATGCGCGCATAAGATCCAACAACATAACTCTACAATAATTAATTCTCCCTAAACTACATAGTTCAATTCATATTTATAGAGGTGGGGCCTTGCCCTTCACCACCTATGCACTTCTCAAAATATGTCACATGCCGATAATAGCCACGTGCCTTTAAAATGGCGTGCATACATGCAAGTTTGCTAATAATAGATGTCCTACAGTTAACTCTAAGAAGAAATCCTATTATTAACTTAAACCATGCATGGAGCTTATCATCCACTCGTTCCCAAAATACCATTCGTGTCACGCAAGTCACCATCTCTAGGTGTGTTCGCACGATGTCTCCAAAAATATCCCTTATCCATAAAAATGGCTAGGTCCTGAGCCAAACTATTTTGGAGCAGTATCCTTCCCTATTTTTTCATGCCTTCAAATGTGCCTTGTTCCCACGTGCGCATATTTTGTGTGTCTTCTCCTTAGAACAATATTATGTCTTCTCAACATTACCCCACACTAAAGTACATTGCCGTCCGGAAATGGGAATTCTTTCTAATGTTCCCAAATAATAAAGAATAAGTAATGAAAGAATTAAAGAATCATTGTACAAAAGAATGAATCTTCACTCTACAACACCCTCTTCTTTAACTAAGAGGATCAACTCTAGATATTCAATCTTGATTTCAGCCTCCAATGTCCTGTCATTCACTTAGTGTGATCCTTGTCTTATCTCGGAATATCCGTAGCTATGGCCTCCAACTCATCCTAAGTGATCTTGTCCTTCTCATTCGTAGTACTTGGACAACGTTGGCCATACTCGACATCATCCCTTCTAGGAGTTCCATCTTTCGCGCAATGAGCTTCCTAATCTCATCAATCCTCTTGTTATGTAGATCTAGGAGTGCTGAGGGCCTCGCACTTTTATTTCACTAGTGCCAATCTTTCTGCGCGCCCCTAGTGTCTCATCTTTCATCACCGCCAAAACTTCATTATCTTCAACTAGAATTCTAGTCCTTATTATTGCTTCTAGTACCACACACAAATTGAGATCTTGGTCGGATTTCTTGACTCATCCTTCAAATTTTGGAGCAATGTCTCGTAAGTTAATTATTTTTAATCATAGAGGCCCTTGCCCTCTCGCTTCCTATTCAACATATTTTTGTGTGGGTATTCAAATTGGTATGTCTTCTAACACCAAATCGCCAGAAGTGTGCACATAATGCATAGCGAAGGAAACTTTTCAGTACATGAGACTCTAGATGAGGTCTTGTCTTCAAAATTTGATCACCAATTTGTTCAGCCATGCCAACGAAAACCTCATTCTTTTCTCGTTCTTGCTTCTTCTCGCCTTTAAGTGCTCTATATCTACAGTTTTCTCCTTGTTATCTTCAAGAAATGCTCTAATGGTGGCAACCTTATCAATATTTATCTATGCCACCTCAAAAATACTTTGACCAAGGCATTACTTACATGCTCATCAGACATTAGAGTAGGTTTTATTGTCATGTGCCTGCTCTGGGGTGCCTTCTTCACTCTTCGTGAGACACAAGACTCCTCACACATGTCAAAATATGGTTCATCCATATGAGTCTACATGAACTAGGATAACTAATTCCTTGCATGTGTAGTGGCCATATCTGGATCCATCAGCTCCCACCCATATAACTCCTTAAGGCCCATAGTGCTCTGAAACCGGGCGTGAATGATTTTTCTTATGTCCTCAAAGCATAACCCATACTAGGGACAACATATTCTTCACTTATCTTTATCTTTTGTCCCTTAGGAACTTGGGTGCCAAGGTATGGAGTTGGTACTTCTCCTACCTGAGTCGAAATGGGTGCGCTAGTTTTCTCACGCACTGCTTCTTCTGCTTCTTTCACCCCTTCTTATTCATCTCACATTTCTTCATCCTGAGGCTCCTCCACATCTTCAGGTTGAACCAAGGTTCTTGACGCACTCTCTTTAGACTCCTTCACCTCCTTGTTAAGCTTCAACTTTCTTCTTCTCCTCTTCTCGGATGCTTATTTTTAGGGGAGTGTCGAGGTGAGCTTCGTAAGGTTGAGATGTTCCTGCGCCTTAGGTCCTAGTTATTTTGAACACCTTTTTAAATTGGAATTCCTCATGGACTCGATCATCGGCCATTGGTATAAAATTTATGGTTTTCCAAAATATGGGAGTTCATATAGTTGATACACCCCTACCTTCTTGAGTAACTTCTCCCCAACATCGTCATATACTGGCATGTCATCCACCATGCACTTGTTGGTCTTCTTATTTAACAAAGTGTCCAACTCTCCCTTTTTGTTAGTGGTGTGGTGGTTGTAATCACTTACTTTTCATCTGTGGATATGGGAATCCAATCCCACTGGCAAGTATGTCTTGAGGATACTACATCTCTCGAAAAATTTCTCTAGGAGAAACTTCGACCTCGACTTCCACCTTTTATTTCCCTTCGTTCTGCTCCAGGTGCTTTCTTTGGTGTCATGGTAAAAATATCACCTTTTTCCTCCCTGTCAAGTAAGCTCCCATGCCCTAACTCAAAATTGTGTTCCCTAGCTCCTTCTCAATGCTTCTTCTTCATTCAAACCCTTCTCCAATGGGGACACAAGCAACTTCCACGCACAAATCTTCTCTCCACACATGGTTTCATGACTCTCCACACCTCAACAAGTTTTGTTTGGCTTGGTCACAACCATCTTGCTCAAATAATTGTGATTGAAAAATTAAAAATGAACCCGCATAACATCATTATATAGATTTTTGAAAAGTAATTACATTTATTTCTCCTTCACCTACCACCGATCATCTCATTAATTGACCATTTTCCCAATTTTCATGTGTTACACCTTCGCGCCATAACTATAACCTTCTAGCATGCCTTCCTAGCTTCTGGCTATAGACCTCCTTCTCTGCACTTCCATGCATCAAAGTACCTCGCCATTGTGCCTTCCCTAGTAGTTTTTACGGCCACAAATTACCTTGTGTCATATTGTTCATTCATTTATTTCTAGCTATGGTCTTCTTTAGAAGCAATCTCCTTTATAGCAATTCCTTTCCATACTTGAATAACACATGTAACATTTTGTTCTCATGTTACCCATTTTTGAATAACAAATAACAACCACCCCACACCAATGGTATGTGTAGTCCTCTACGCATAAAAATACTTCATATTCTAATTAGCTTCTAGTGTGCAAATGCACTTATTACAAAAAACACCAAACTAAATTGACAAAGCATAATGACGAAGAAGGAAATACATTAAAATAAATACAGAAAGGAAAATCTATACTAAATGGCAATACTACCTTATTACAAACACCAAGAAGGCTTATTTATAGTAGGGCTTCATCCTACTCCCGTTGAAGTAACTCGGGTAAATCGTATTCCATCAAGCGCCCTTTGATTTAAGTATGTGAGTAATAATATACGGTTCCAACCAATGCACATTAATTTTTTCTGGATGGTGTAGAAACATGGAGTCATAAAGAAGTACCATATGTCCAACCTCAAGTTTCTTGTCCCTGATGTGTCTGTCATGCCATGCCTTCTGCATGGCCTTTTCCTTCTTTTGACTCCAACGTGTTATGGCGCACCTCTCATCCAACAAAAGTATTAACTTTTCAATTCTTTCTTTTAATTCTGCTCATCGTGAAGACCTCCCGTGCACGCAATACGCAAAGATGGTAACATGAATTCTATGGGAAGAAGGCTTTACTCCAAACACCAACTAAAATGGTGTGGCCTTATTCAACCTTTTGTAGGTTATTTTATATGCCCAAAGTACAACAAAAACTTTATCATCCCAATCTTTCCTTCCAACATCACAAATTTTTATTAAGGTCTGGCTCAATATCTTGTTGAAGGCCTCAACAGTGTCATTTGCTTAAGGGTGATAAGGTGTAGTCTTGTGGTGCGCAACCATAAATTCATCCAAGAATATCATGATTGTCTCATTCAAGAAGTGTGTGCCCCTATCACTTGTCAAACACAACGGACATCCATACCTAGTAAGAATATTTTCCCATAAGAACCTTGCTGTTGTAGATGTTGTATAATCCTTTGTAGGTGTTACTTCTGCCCACCTTGTAAGATAATATGTACAAGTGATGATGTAGTGTGATCCGATTCTACACGTAGCTAGGGAAATAAGACCCACAAAGTCTATAGCCCATTTTTCAAATGGCTCTACACTAGTAATAGGCCTCAAAGGCATTTCATCTCTTTGCCCAAGTTTTCCAAGGTGCTGATAGTGATCACACGCCTTACAATACTCTTTACAATCCTTGTACAGGGTCTCCCACCATAATCTAATGAGTAGAATCTTGCACGCGGTGGCATAACCTGCATAGTGCCCACTCGCAATATCGCTATGAGCCTCTTCCATGATATCTTTGTGCTCATATTCTAGTACACACCGGCACAATACTTCATCGCAGCCTAGTTTGTATAAGTCTCCACTGATCAACATGAAGGGTACAACGTGAATTGTAAGTTATTTCTTCTCTAATGCTTTCATTCCTTCTGGTGTCATATTTGTGCGTAAAAAGATGGCAATATCCTCTAATTTTGAAGGCATGCAATGTAACCTATACAATTGTGCATTGGAAATTGTATCTTCAATTGTCTGTGTATCCTCTCCTAGTTGAATTCTTGATAAGTGGTTCGGGCCGGAATTACTTTTAGTTGATTTTATCATAAGCTGTAAAGTTAAATTCCTAGAATAAGAGAACCCATAGACATATGTGCCCCTGTAAAATGAGCTTATTTATCAAGTATTTTAATGCCATGTGATTAGTATAAAATACAAAGGTTGTTGCTAGAAATCTTGTCGAACTTATAAGCACATAGATCATCAACAAGGCCTCGTGCTCTGTAGTTGTATAATTCTATTATGTAGGAGTCAAATTTCTACTAGCAAAACAAATAGGATGATCTATAATACCTTCTCTAGGTTGAGATAACATTGTGCCAATGGCCATGCCAGAGGCGTCCACATGTACGTGAAACGTTTCGTTCCATGATGGAAAACACATGATAGGCGTTGTATTAAATCTCTCCTTCAATGCCTCAAATATGCATTGTTGTGGTTCTCCCCAATAGAATGTCCCTTTTCCTTTTAGTAACTCTTCCAAGGGTGCGGCAATCTTCGCATTACCTTTGATAAAAAATTTGTAATACCCTATGTGGCCCAAGAATCCATGCACTTCAGTCTGACTGGTACGCTCCTCTAGGCCTACGATAACTTTAACCTTAGTTGAATCTGTTGATTGAGAAACGAGGCAAGCCTGTGTAGATTTTATTGATCTCAATCAAAAACATTACTGAGAGGATGGGCTGTAATATTTATAGATATTGCACAGCCAAATACATCGAGAAAATGAGTTGCACAGGTGCAACCAAAAACCAGAATTCACAAGCTTCCAATAACATCCGGGAAGCAAAATTACATAAAGACAAATATATTGTTTAAAACAATATAACAATGCGAATACAAACAAATATGGTTGATTAACCATATAACCATTTAAAATTAATTAAATAATAATCCTATGCATAATTAAATAATAGGATAATATAATTTATCCTAACATTCCCCCCCTTAATTGTGCATTGTCTGAAGAGATGAGGAGAGAAATGCTCTGAACAACTCGAACTTGTCACGTGCAAGTGACTTTGTGAAAATATCTGCTCGTTGTTCAGCCGTTGGACAAAATTGAAGCTGGATGTTGTGCTTCAATACATGTTCGCGTATGAAATGAACCTGAACTTCAATGTGCTTTGTTCTCTCGTGAAAAACTGGATTGCGAACAAGTTTGAGAACACCTTCGTTGTCAACATACATGGTAGTCGGTTTGTCCTGTGGTATTCCAAGTCCTTCCAGTATGCGACGTAGCCAAATCGCTTCACAGACAGCTTCTCCTGCAGAACGATACTCGGCTTCTGTGGAAGAGCGAGAAACAAAGTGTTGTTTCTTACTTCCCCATGATATTGGTCCAGATCCCATAAAGAATACAAATCCAGAAGTGGATTTTCTATCATCAATGTTACCTGCATGATCTGAATCCGAATATCCAGTCAAGAAGAAGTTTTCGTTCTTCTTGTATTCTAGACCAAGATCTACTGATCCTTTGAGATATCTCAAAATGCGCTTTGCTGCTTTCCAATGACAAATTTTGGGTTCCTGCATGAACCTGGATAGATAGCTCACTGCAAAGCGATATCTGGTCTAGTGTAGGTTAGGTAAATGAGACTCCCAATCAGCTGCCGATAGAGAGTGGCACTTACCTCAGGAGATGGATCTGAACGAGATAACTGTAATATGTTCTCCATAGGTGTAGCAATTGGTGTGCAATCCATCATCCTAAACTTCTCGAGTGTTGTCTTGGTATATTTCATCTGAGAAACAAAGATGTGATTCTCTTTCTGCCATACTTCTAGTCCAAGATAGTAGTGCATAAGCCCGAGATCTGTCATGTCGAATGATCGCTTAAGATCTTTCTTTGTTTCATCAATCATCTTCACTGAACTGCCAGTGATGACTAGATCATCGACATAAACTACAACAATCACCATCTCCCCCCCTTGCTTTTTGAGGTAGAGATTGGGATCATATGGATTTCTGACGAATCCATGTTGTACGAGATGCTCATCAATCTTGATGTACCATGCCCAGGGTGCCTGTTTGAGGCCATACAGAGATTTCCTGAGTCTGCATACCTTTTCTTCTTGACCAGGTACAACATATCCCTCAGGTTGAGTCATGTAGACTTCTTCTTGCAAATCTCCATTCAGGAAGGCACTTTTTACGTCCATTTGGTGAACTTTCCATCCAAACTGAGCAGCTAGAGCAAAGATCATCCTGATCATTTTGATCTTAGCTGTGGGAGCAAATGTCTCCTCATAGTCAATGCCTTCTTTCTATGCGTACCCCTTTGCTACAAGTCTTGCTTTACACTTGTCCACTGTCCCATCTGCTTTGTACTTAGTTTTGAATATCCATCTGCATCCAATGGGTTTCTTCCCTGGTGGAAGATCAACAAGCTGCCAAGTGTTATTCTTCATCATTGATTGATATTCAGAATCCATGGCATCTTTCCAAGCTTTTGACTGTAGGGCTTCCTGGACTGTAGATGGCTCGTCTGTTTCAATAACTCTACTCATCAAAGCAAAGTTAACTTCTTCTCTTGCTTTACTGCGAGTCCGTGGTCCAGGGGTGGATGTATCCGGTGGAGCATCCAATCTTGCATCTCGTAATGTACTTGTACACCATTTAGGCATACGTTGAGTTGTTCCCATGGGTTGTGGTTCTATCTGATCAACACCATCATCCCCATCATCACTTTCATCTTCTGAGGGAACATTTGCTTCAGTTTTTACAACTGGTGAAAAATCTACATCTTGCGAGTCCAGGAGGAGGAGGTCTCTCGCTTCCTTCTTATCGAAAAACTCAACATCTCTACTTGTGTAGACTTTTCGGTCTTAGGATCCATTAGTCTCAGACCAAGAGTCTCTTCACCGTATCCAATGAAGATGAGATTTTGTGACTTCATGTCCAATTTCTTTCATTACTGTTTGGGTATGTGCATGCCGGCTTTGCACTCGAATACTTTGAGGTGTGCAATGGATGGTTTCCTTTTGACCATGCTTCTTGTGGTGTAATTCCATCAAGAGCGAGTTGTAGGTGCTCTGTTTAACAAATACACTATTGTTGTTTTGCTTCTGCCCAAAATGTCTTTGCAAGTTCAGAATCATCGATCATGCATCGCACCATTTCCATGATAGTACGATTTCTTCTCTCGACAACACCATTTTGCTGCGGTGTGTGTGGAGGAGGCATTTGTCGACGAATCCCGTGAGTTTGTAGATAGTCTCTGAACTCATCACTGGTGAATTCCCCCCCTCGATCTGAGCGGAGAGTTCTGATGTGACGACCAGTTTCTTTCTCAACTACCACTTTGAACTTTTTGAACGTTTCAAAGGCTTCACTTTTCTTGCGAAGACAGAAAATCCACATTTTGCGTGAATAGTCGTCAACACAGAGCATGAAGTACTAGAACCCTGAATGACTTGGCTGCATTGGACCGCACAGATCGGTATGAACCAGGTCAAGTTTACCATGAGCTCGAAAAGTACTTGTTTGGAATGAAACTCTGTGTTGTTTCCTGCTAAGCAGTGAGGACACTTGTCTGTATCCTTCTGAAGAGATGGTAGCCCATGTACCATATTACACCGGCGAAGTGTGTCGAGATATTTGAAACTTACATGACCAAATCTTCGATGCCACAACTGAGCTGAGGTGGAGTTTTTAGCCACGAGTGCTTGATCATTTTTGTGAATGAAATCAAGTTGAAACATTCATCCCACATTTGAGGCTTTTGCAATTATTTTCGAGCCTCGGATTTATCTCGAATCACACATTTTCTTGCCGGATTGACTATCAAAGTCAATTTTCAGGAGTTGTGATCTAGGAGTTGGTGACCGAAAGAAGGTTCTTTGTCACAACCTGGGGACATATAGAACATCGATAGTTTGCATTTACGTGAACCAAGGGGTAGAGAAATGTTTCCAATCCCTGAACTATATATGAAGAATCATCTCCCAACGAAACATGATTTTTCGATGGCGTGTCCTCATTGAAATAAACCGGTCTGTGGCCGGTCATGTGTCGAGTGGCTGCCGAATCAACATACTAGACATCACTAGATGGCGTGGATGGTTCACTTGATCGGCGGTGAACAAGAAGTCTTCATTGTCTGACTGTTCTTGTTGCTCAGCAATATTACCTTGCTGGTGGGGTCTTCTTTTCCAGTTCCCCTTTTTCTGCCCATGATAGTTGTTTGAATGTCCCTTGTAAGTTTGTTGTTGTTGTGGTCCAGAATTGCTTGATGAACCTTTCTTATATGTGTTAAACCAACATTCTTGCAAGTCATGTCCTCTTTTGCAAATGGGACATCGCTTCTTCTGTTGATTGTCCCCATGATACTGATTTTGATGTGGGGACTTTTGATAGGATTTAGGTTTACCTTTACCTTTTCCTTTCCATTTTTGATGTGAAGACAGTGCCTGCTCCTCTTCATCATCCTTGTTGTACATTGCTTCCTCTTGTTGCAGTAGGTTTACTAACTTGTCAAAACTAATTGTCGTATCTGACAAGTTTAGAGTTGTGACAAAAATTCGGTAAGAAGAAGGGAGAGCTCTCAGAACAATGGGAACGAGAGACTCATCTTTGACCTCTTCTCCTAGGGCTAGAAGTGAAGCCCTCAACTCTGCAACTCTTCTTAGGAAGGCTTCAATTTTCTCATTCTGTTTGAATTTCAACGTATGTAACTGACTCTGCAAATTGAGTATGACATTCTTGTTCTTGGCCTCATATATTGTGCTCAGCTTATCCCAAGCTTCTTTTGCTGATGTGGCATCTCGAATGTGGGCTTGCACATCGTCGGATACTCCAAACAAAATGATGAGTTTTGCTTTCTGATCTGCTCTATCAAATTGTCATTGTTGTGTTGCATCAGTTGGTGATCTGGTTAGAGTACCAGTCACAACAGGCCAGATTTCTTCAAACTCAAGTTGTGTTTTGATTTTTGTCTTCCAAGCAGCATAGTTGCTTCCTCTGAGCAATTGTGAATCCGGAAGAAAAAATTTGGGGGCATTGGTGCCCATTTTGCAGAGATCACTGACAGGGTTTGGCTCTTATCACTCCAGGTATAAGGTCTCCCAATCTATATACCGTCAGTCCGATATACCGAACCTTTCTATATACGCGCCCTTCCGATATACCCGTCGGTACGTGGAAGAAGCTCGCCCTTTCTATATACCCGGCGGTACGTGAAAGAGGCGTTAACGTACGTGAAAGAATTCGATACGTGGTACCAAGACAGTACTGATGGGGTCTGTGCGATTATTGACACCGGCTCAAAGAAATATCCTCATACGCGCGCGTAACTTCACTATATACTCGGATAATTTCTCAGTTCGGATTTATGTCTTGCAATCGTTCACAGACGGATGGGATGGTTCATAGTGTGTGCACTGTGACCTTATTACTCCCCGTCGATTTATAGGGATGATGCCCAGACGACGTTGTTGCAGCTATATTAGGCGTTAAGTGTAGTAGTAGTCGCGACGGCTTTACCCGTAAGCGCTTCCCAGAGGCACTGTATATACCGAACGCTGCGAATGAGATCTAGGATCTCGTGAGTGTTACAGAACCAATTTTACTTTTTTATTACAATTGCGGTTTGAAAGCGAGTTACAAAGTTTTGCAAGTTGACTATGGCAACTGTAAATTAGTACAATATACAATACAATTTGAATGACAGGCAAAAAAATTTCAGTTTCGGGGTCCTGGTGACCTCCTGAACCCTAAATGCTAAAAATTGCAAAAAAATAGCTGAAAATGCAATTTTTAGGTGGGTCTCCTTTTGCAAAAAATGTCTGGAATGAGAAAACAGACCAAATAGGAGAAAAAAATTTTTACCCTAAGTTAGGGATTCCTCCGCTAAATTTAGTTAGCTGTAACTAAATTCAAAAAAGCCTGCTAAATTTAGCAGTTCTGCCAAAAAATCCGCCAGATGCAAAAGGAGAGTTTTTGAGTGTTTTTGGTGGGATTTGATCCTCAAACCTCTCACTTCTAAGGCACATGCACTAACCAACTTGGCCACTTGGGGCGCTTGGACTATGAAAGGAAGAAATTTGTATTTATTGTCAAATAAATTGACTTACCTCTTGAAAAATGAATGCCACGTGGCGCATGCTGGTGAAGGGGCGTTTTTAGGGTTGTATTTGCCCAAAAAACGGATCTGAGGCTTTATTTCTTTGCTCAGGCCGCATTTACTTGCTCAGGCCGCATTTTCTCCTTCCCACGCATTGATTTGCAAGTATTTTTTGCTGTATTTTTTCCTTGGCCGCGTGTTTGAATGCCTGGCCGCGTTTTTCTCCTTTGGACGCACTGTAATGCAAGTACAGGCCGCGTTTTTTGTATTTGGGCACTGTATTTTCTTCCTGGGCACGTTTTTAACCTTTGCCACTGTTTCTTATTGCCCTGGCCGCGTTTTTGATTGTGTTTGCTCGTTGTTTGCTTGCTTGGGCGCGTTTTTTAATTGCTGGGGGCGTTTTTGCTGATGTCTGCCTTTGGACAGGCCGTGGGAGACAGAAATGGCGCGGATTTTAGCTTTGGGTGTGTTTTTAATTGCTGTTATTTGCTTGGGCCACGTTTTTGATTGTTTATTGCTTGTGCAGGTCGCTAGAAGATAAAGAATGGCGCGGGCAAGAGAGAAAAGTGCGTTTTTTGCTCCAAAAACAACGTTTTTTCTTATGCAGGCCGTGGGGGACAGCAAAGGGCGCGGGCGAGAGGAGAATGGGGTTTTTTAGCTCCAAAAAAACATTTTTTTTACCTTGTGGCCGCGTTTTTTATCATGCCACGCACTGTACAGGCTGGATTTTTGCTGTTCTTCCTTCCCTGGCTGCTTATTCTTCCTCTTCCACTGTATATTTTTTTGTGCAGGGCTCCTTCTTTTTTTTTTTATTTTCTTTGCTCTGTGTGTTCACTGCAGGTGCACAGACAGACCTCCAAAACAAGCAAAACAAACTCCAAATACAGTAAAACAAAACCCTTATTGGGAAATTTTTTTTTTTTTAATAATACCTGTAGCAATTTTTGCCTGGTGCTGAGTGCACCAAAAAAAAAAATTTGCCTTCCAAGTACCTGGAAGGAACAGGCTGATGTGGGGGAGGCAGGGATGGGGCTGGGAGTTTGCACGAGGCTGCACAGGCTCTCAAATGCTGCAAACACGTCTCCAATCTCCTCTCTCTCTGCTGCTCTCTCTTCCACACCTTCACAGGGCCAGAATTTCACTCTGGTACCAAATGTTGATTGAGAAACAGGGACGGAAGCCTGTGTAGATTTTATTGATCTCAATCAGTAAAACATTACAGAGGATGGGCTGCAATATTTATAGATATTGCACAGCCAAATACATCCGAGAAAATGAGTTGCACAGGTGCAACCAAAAACCAGAATTCACAAGCTTCCAATAACATCCGGGAAGCAAAATTACATAAAGACAAATATATTGTTTAAAACAATATAACAATCTGAATACAAACAAATATGGTTGATTAACCATATAACCATTTAAAATTAATTAAATAATAATCCTATGCATAATTAAATAATAGGATAATATAATTTATCCTAAATGTAATCCACTAACAAGCCTTCCTTACGGATGATATACCCTAGTAGAGTTCCAAAGGGAGTAGCAAATACACACTTCTAGATGTTTAAAGAGATGCTTAACTATCTACATCTTTCAAACATTAGGCGCAAGTTATCACGATGATCCTTAACAAGTCCATATACCATCCAATCATCCAAGTAAACCTGCAAGAATTTGTGAATAAAATCCTGGAATGCTTGAAAACCTATGCATGAAAATACAACAGGCGTTATTCAAACAAAAGGGCATCACCATATATGAAAAGCTTCCCCATTCAGTGGTGAAATTATTTTTCTCTTGATCCTCCTATGTAATTCTTACCTGATGATACCCAGAGAATCCATCTATAAAAGAGTAAATTTCGTGCCCTACAATGCCTTCTAATATTTCCTCACTGAAAGGTGTAGGAAAAGGATGAATCACACATGTAGCATTCAAATCCATGTAATCCACACAAATCCTAATCCGACCATCTTTCTTTATACTGATTACCATGGGGCTAACCCACTCTAATTCCTCTAGGGGCTTAATGATGTCATATTTCAACATTTTTTCAATTTCTTCCTTAACTTTTACACGCATGTTAGGGTTCATCCTGTAAGGTCTCTTTGACCAGGTGTGCACCTTCCTTTAGCTTAATCTTCATCTCACCCAATGACTCGTGTAACTGCTTAGCTCATGGTAGCCCCTAGGGAATAAGTCTTGGAAATCACGTAGTAACTCAATTATCTTTGCCACTTCAGAATCAAACCAATAATCCCCAATTATGGCCTCTTTAGGTTCAACATTCGTGCTAATGTTCATTATCTTAGTCTTCATAGGTTCATGATAGGTGCACACGTATTTATCTACACTGTCTAAAACCTCACGCGCACTGCTAAATGATCTATGTCCAAATTCTCTACTTCTTCATCATCCACTATGTTGAACATCTTTCCTTTATCCTTCTCAAAGCAAGCTCACTTAAGTAATATGGCATCTATCTCATCTATTTCATGAAAACACACCCTTAGTTCTTCCTCACCAAATAACTCCTGAATGAGTTCTTCATCCTTTGCACTGTCTCCCATAGTCAAGCATTTCATAACCCATAATTCCTCTTCCATCGGAGGTTTAGTAGAGAAGTAGTCAAAATTATGGGTCATTCCTGCAATCAAGTCTTGCCAATTTCTAGTCTCCCTATGTAGTTCTGCATAAACATACCAAGCATGTGCGCAGCCTTGCAAAGTGGAATAAAGTTTGTGCACCCAAAGTGAAGGTGGTAAAGCTTCCTGCCCCTTTATCTAGAGTCTCTCACACTACTGAACGTGGTGTTGAATAGGTTGATTACCATGATATATGTATATTTGAGTAGGCACATTGCTCCTGAGAAACCGGGTTGTTAGAGAAATTCTTACTTCATTCCATTCTATGAGATTATCCTTATGAACCATCCACTAGTGCATTGTCATCCCGTGCAGGGTATACGCTGACATATTTCTTCTCTATACTTAATCTGCCCACTACTTCTCCATGGCGTGTAAGGATACCATAGGATCTCCTTCGCCGGTGCACCTAGGTACATGCATTTGTTACCTATCCTCCTAATACAACGAGGTTGGCTTCTTCGCGCAAATGCGCTTCTTACCTCGCACCCAAACATCTCATAGGTGTTATGCACCAAATTATCACAAGAAATACTTGTAGTATCACTAATAGAATGTGCATCTTACCACTAAAGGATTCCTTCCTTAGATGGCTCAAGCACTTCTGGATCTCGAATGACGTGCACATACATTCTGTTTAGGTCTTCCTCACTCAAAGGTTCAACATAAGGTGTATATTTCCCATCTTTCAAAGGGATAATAACTCTTTCTTCCTCATTATACAAACTTATATACCCCTTGTTGAACCATAGATTAACATTATTTACATAACACCAAGGGTGCCTAAGTAGAGTGGGAAGATGTCTACTGTAAGTGTTAAAACCTTAAAGTCCCAAGTGAACTTGGCCCCTTGTATAGTAATGGACGAATTCTATAAAACTCTAATTGGAGTGTCCTTAGTCCGATTAGCCATAAACAATACATTAGAGGATGGTTGTAAAGGAGGTCTACCCATATGCACCCATCCATCTAAAGTAAGCACATTCACTTATGCGTATGTGTCAATCAATATATTACTCAAAAGCCACCCATCCACAACAACATTTAGAGTGATCTCCTTGTCATAATCCAAGTTATGAGGGGGAAGATTAACATGCAGGATTTATTGTACATTCTCAATACCGGGCGTGGAGTGTTCCTTTTAACCAATTCCCTAGTAATGGAATAATATTCTCATGGCGTAACATCTTGCATACCTCTTTCAAATCATCAATATCTGACTAGACCATCTCTACTGCCTTATTTTGTTCCAACTTCGTGACTATTCCTTTAAACATTATATTTCACCCTGAAGATTTCTAAGTACCTCCATGGTTTCCTTATAAACCTCATTATGATGTATAAGATCTGGATATCTTGCATGTAAAACCTCCTCTTTGGTAATGGTAGGATTTTGTTGTAACATCTCTCTAGCACGTGTAGCTTCAACACGTGTAGTAATCTTCACAGGTAATACCTCAAGTTTCGGTGCCAAATTTGGCATCCACTGATTTTCTATGGCACGTTATATTCTAACCATCCATGTGCCCTTGTTCTCATGTTTATGCTACTTTCTAAGATGCTCATATAAATCCAGGAATTCCTTTTAGTTATGATTCTTCCCGTAAAAATAATAAGTAATATTCTGAGGACATTCACACATGCAGTGGTTAGGAGACCCACATGTAAAACATGTTCCATGAGGAAACTCACCTCGTCCACCACCATGGCCTTGGCCCCGAATCCACCATGGTATCCTCAACCTCTGCCATGACTTCCTTCAAAATGCACTTCATTCCGATCATAGTGCCCTTGAGCATGATCACGATCATGGTGCTCACTTTTACTTTTGAGTTATTTGATACTCTTGTCTATCATACACCAATGTTGATGACATCATGGATCTAACCAATCAACATGTAGTCTTCTATATTGTGAGTTATGGATCAAAAATCTTACAATAGCAAGATACATTCTTTCTTATCACGTGTTGTAATAATGGGCAATGGATTGCATCATGGTCTAAATGACATATCTCGCAGTCTAGCAACAAGGAACGTATTGACTTGCAATGAAAAATATCCTTAGTGTGCCCTTCCACTTCAAAATTTGTACACCAAATCCCAGTGCGTGTCTCATGTGTTGAATTGGCTGATAGTTTCTCCAACTGCTTTGCCATAGCTACAATTTGTGCTTCTAGGAATGGGCTCACTCCAGTGTCTATACTCCTAACTACCTCAGTGCATAACAACTCGATTCAAGTGCTTTGCACAGATTCGTATATGTCTTATGTGACAACACCCTCCTAAAAGGTGTGATCAAACCCCCAATGAACCACTATGCATGTTGGCTTACATGAATATCATACAAAATTTTAGACAAGAGCATTTTGAAATGGGCATCATATTCCTAAACACTCTCAATAGTTCCCTGCTTAATATCCTTGAGCATGCTTATACTCTTATGCTCAAACTCAAGGATATAAAACTCCTTAAGGAAAGCATCTCGTAATGTTGCATAATCTATGCAAGTATGATCAGGGTCAAAATTCATGTACCAACTGTTTTCCTGTCCCCGTAATGTAGTTGCAAATTGACTTGCCTTGCACTTAGAAGCCGTGATTCCTTTTATGTGTCATAGTATCTCACACATGTGCACATGCTCAACAACATCTTCTATTCCCCTATACTCTGGAAGATGAAGCGATACCTCCATGTAAATATTCTCGGGGTTGATGAGGATCCTACCCATCCGATCTAGAACCTCTTGTGTTACTATTACCTCTACTTTTAGACCCATCAAATCCACTAGAACTAGAGCCACCTATGCCCCCTGATCCTCCACCTTTAGCCGAAGTTAACCAGAGGATGTACTGCCCTGTGTCCCAATAGTGGTACTAAAATGAACTCCTACACTCTATGAGGTGGTACTACTCCCAAAAGTGAGTCAAAAATTCTACATGCTTGAGTTCTGTGTTAACGATGTGCCTGAAAAGGTACCTCCAAATAAAAAAGAAGACATTTTCCTAGCCATAGATGTACTTTCTATTTTACTTACTCATGTTCTTCTACTATCTAAACTAGCTTGCTGACTACTATTTATACTAAATACTAGAAAACCAAGCACAAGGGCTAGGTTGCTAGGTTGATTTAGATGCGCACCCACGGCTCATGTCATCTCTACTAGTGCGCTCTCATATGAGGTTGATGAGGGTTCCCTATCATTATTTCCCAAATGGGGTGGTTCCAAATGCTCTAGCTTCATGCCTCTGCGTGAGCTCCAAATCCTTCACGAGCCATCTCTCTCCTCAATGCCATCCATTTTGCAATATCATGTTGCTTCTCTATCTCCCTCACGCGTGCCTCATTGTACTTAATTTTCCTTTCTTCTCTTTTCCTCTCTGCCGCTAGGTCCACCATCCTTCACCAAACTTGCTTCTAACCACACACGTGGTGGGGTTTATCTAGCCATTGACTTTTCCTCCAACTTTATGGTTACCATAAATATTTTGATTTCCAGTGGAATGCCTTGTAGATAATTTCCCTTGGGATAACGTAAAAACTAGAACTCAGCTACCTCCAGGTAAGAGTAAGTGGAAATTGAGTACTCCAAAATATAGGTATTCAAAACACCACGAAACCAAGTGTCCATAGCACGTGTCCAAATCAGATCAGCATCATAGAGGGCTTGAAATTCTTCCTACGTCTAGACAAGTGTGTAATACCTCTAGTTATTTTGAGACGCATAAACAACCAATCACTCGTATAGCTCTATCTAAAGATAGCCAAAAACTCCCATACAAATAGTCATACAAGTTTTGCTCCACCCACACGTGTGCGTCAAACTCGAGATCCAAAGTGTTGAACCTCGAGCATACTCTTCTTCTAGATCTACTATCCACTCCTCAACACTTGCTAAGGTCAATCAGTACGTCTTCATCATGAAACATCCTAAAAATAGCTGAAAAAGAGGTCCTAGAAATGGAACCAATGATGAAACCTAGAATCTATCATGGTAAAACTCAAAGCGTCTTTGGCACATCACCTAGCTCGAGATGAGCACTCACCTAAAGCACATAAAGGTACAAGGACCCTCTTTAGAGTTGCTTGTGCAAGATGTTAGTGCGATGATGATAAAAATATTCAGATCCATAAATAAACATAAACATTCCACAATGCATAATCCAAATCTAGATTTTAGAGAGAATTATGAGCTAAACAAGAACTATAATAAGATTAACCATACAAGAACCAGATTCAGTTACGTTTAACACCATTATCCAACCAATATAGTCCATTGCATTAAACACTGTAAAACACGAAGCTTCTTACACTATAAAGTATCACCATGAGTCATGCGCGCATAAGATCCAACAACATAACTCTACAATAATTCAGTCTCTCTAAACTACATAGTTTAATACATATTTATAGAGATAGGGACTTTCCCTTCACCGCCTACGCACTTCTCAAAATAGGTCACATGCTTATAATAGCCATGCACCTTTACAATGGCATGCATACATGCAAGTGTTCTAATAATAGATGTCCTATAGTTAACTCTAATAAGAAATATTATTATTAGCTCAAACCATGCATGGCATTTATTAGTCATTCGTTCCCAAAATACCATTGTGTTTCATGCAAGTCTCCATCTCTATGTGTTCTCCACACGCTATCTCCAAAAATAGCCCTTATCCATAAAAACAGCTAATTCTCGAGCCTTACTATTCTAGCGTGTGTTTCCTTCCCTATCTTTCCACGACTTCAAATGTTCCTTGTTCCCTCACGTGCATCCTTTGTGTGTCTTCTTGTTCAATAAATATTCTATCTACTCAACACCCACCTTTATAATTTTCATCGTTGTAGCCTTGGATGAGAAGTTTGCACCATATTAACCATTTTGGAACTCTACCAAGACCTTGTTCACATGTTCCCCCTCAATGCACCTTAGCAACACCCCATCAAGGTTCTTTCTAAAAAAAACCTCACAATTAATGTATAAGGAACCGATTGTAATCTTAGGTACCACCTCTTAAATTTTCTTAAACAAGGAGAATATACACCCATGGATAAAAATATAGCCATGTTATCAATCTAGTTGTGTATGTTATGTTTATGTCCTTTATTTCATAGACATGTCTTGTCCCACAGGTTTTCTACATTATGCTCTTGCTCGTCTTGCATGAAGAAGGGGGTTTCTTGATTATCCTAAGCATCCAGATAAATTTACTAAGTTATTTTCCTCTTACCAGTGCCTTGATGGTCATATCACACTCCATAACCTTATTCACCCATCTATCTCTCCTTTCATTGATTTATGAAGTCTCTCACACTAGGGTGTGAGACTAAAACTTTGATGTGGCTAGCAACAAGAATTCTCTTAAATTTATTAAGAGGAATCATGATGGTGAAGACTTTATTTTCTACATGATTGTATTTTTAATTCATAATCATTCAAAGTTGATTGACTAAATAAGGTCAATGGTTGTTGAGAACCCTTAACATTTTATTGTGTCAAAACCATGACAATAATGACTTCAGCCCCATATGCATAAAATATAAAATCTTTTGAATAGTCAGGGTTGATAAGAGTAGGAACTTGAGAAACTTCTTGTTTGATCATGGTAATATTCCACGTTCCTTTTGAAATAGACATCCTTCTTGAGCATCAAGGTAATGGGCTTGACAAGTCCTATAAAGTCATGGATGAAATTCCTAAAAAAATAATATTTTTGAGGAGATATTGCAGAGCCTTCTTATGAGTTGGAGAGGAGAGAGAAATGATGACAGAGATTATTCTAGGGTCAATAGAAATATTGTCTTTTAAAACAACATGACCTAAAATTCTACCTCATGGAATTGAACAAATACACTTCTTGGGGTTAAGAGACACCCAAATTCCTTACATATTTCAAATACTTTCTCAAGATGACTGATATGATATTTACTCTCCTTTGAGAAAATAGTGATATCATCCAAGTAGATGAGGATGAATTCATTTATATATCCCTAAATTCAATATACACGACTATTTGAAATGTGGCACTTGGATTTGATAGAATGAAGGGAATATTCTCATATGCATATGTTCTCCATTTGGTTGTAAACATGGTCTTATGTTGATCATCTTCTCTAACCACAATCTTATTAAAACCTGAGTAGCCATCAAGCATAAAAATCCTTTCATCTTTTGCTAATGTCTACAAAAAATTTTCAATGGGGGGCATAGGATATCGATCGTTTAAAGAGGTCATGTTCAAGTCCCTAAAATCCACATAAATATGGATTTCTCTATTTTTATTCCTTATAGGGACCAAGTTAGCCACCTAAGAGAAATACTTGAATGGTAATATTTTTTTCTCAATGAGTTTAATTAACTCCTTTCTTATGAGGGGGTCTATTTTGGGATTTTCAAGCCATTATTTCCATCTGGTTGGCTTGACACTAGGATCAATATCTATGGTTTGGTGAGTAATGATAGGATAAAAACCCTTAAGATATTCATAACTCCATGAGAAGACATCGAAAAATTCTAACATAAGGAGATAAAAGCTCGCTTTTAGATTTATCACATACCTTTCCAAGTAATAAATCCTTGCTTTATGCAATGTTGACCGATTAATAATCCTCTTGTTTTTTTATTATGCTATTTATTTCACCTTTAAAATCATCATTAAGATGAGATAAAATATATCTTCAAGAGTGAACAACCTATTAGGAAATTTGTTTGTTCTTAGATGAATGTTCGATCACCATAAATATCTTGTAAATAAGATTGCAATTTTGAGAATAACTTAGCTTCATTTTGGATGAACTGAACAATTTGTTCATCACTATCAAAGATCTTTCAACTGACTTCATTATCTAGAATTAATGGTCTCAATGATTTAATGAAATTAAATCTAATATAAGGACATTATTGATTAAATGGATATAACAATAAACAAGAAAGATCAAGCAAAGGAAATACAAACAAGAGTGATAAATAGGGTTTTGAGAATGAATCAACTTTCCACCATAGGTCTAGAGGCGATTCGAGCGGGTGAATGATATGAACATGTGTATTATAGGATGTGAAAAATTTGATTCTAAAACTAGCATGTGAAAACTTCAGGGACTGGAGCACTTGGGAGAGGACATGAATTCCTAGGCGCTAGTGTCTGTTCTAGGTACTAGTTTACTCGAGAATAGATATTGATCTGGTTCTTTCGTGTCACTTTTTGTTGTTATTAGCTCTCTATAAGTCACATTAGGTTTTTACACTCATATATGTTGCACATGTACACCGTAAAACAAAAGCTAGATACCTACACAAGAATCAAACACACATTATATTGAATGAAAAATATAAATGAGAGAGTTATAGTGACACCGACGGTTACCCCAATGTGATCTTGTTGCTGAGCACTACACTACATTTCAAACTCCATGTAGTTCTTGTGGTGTGTGATTGAAATCATGTCCCTTGAGCTAGGATTCCCTAGTGTTATTCACATAAAGAATATTGGGCTAAAAATAATTTTTCCTAATGTAAGAATGTGTGATATGGAATTTAGAATAGCCTCCCCCTATGCAGTGAATAATGTAACCCAAAATACAACCCCTTCAATTGTTCTTTATATGTGGTAGATATAAAAATGACCCCCTTAGAATAGTTAGTAATTTTTGTTTATATATAAGTTCTTTGTTTAAATTTCGCGCATAGTGAGAAAAAAATCAAACCTAGGTCATGAAAATAGGATAAGAAAAAACCCAAATCCAAAACAAACGAAAAAATAAAAAAACAAACAAATATGATAAAAGCACCTAGAAAGACATTAGTGCTCTAGCGTTAGTGTTATGTCTAGACAATATTGTCGCCAACAAATAAACAAAAACAAATTAAAATACTGGAACAAGGATCCCTATAACTCGACTAAAAATATGAAAATATTAGACAAAGGACACAAACAAAGCCAAAAAAATCAAGGACTAAAGAGGTGTCACTAGTGCCTAGTTTCCAAACTTAGAAATCATGTATATAACAACATACTAGAGGTGTAATATAATAGTAATAAGTGAATATTTTAGTGAATAGATTTTCCCCCTTATGCTATTTGAATGAAATTTAATTAGTATAAAGGACACAAGAGAATCATACCTATGGTGATCTCAAGGAGTTGTATCGGAACGTGTTGATAGTAAGAAACATAACGTGGCAAACCATGGACGAGTGATTTGATGCATGTGGGTTGACACTTGTTTTCACATATGATATATTGGATATGAACTTTCCAAGGAGATATATGAGACTTTGAAACTTGGAGATTAAAGGAGGGATCGGGAGTGATCAATTTCGAATAAACATATAAACTAAGGATTTGAACATCCTGACACTAAACTAAGGATTTAAGCACCGTGGTACTAAAACTAAGGATTTAAGAGTCCCAGTGCTAGAGAAAGAGTGTTGGGAAATTGGTCTATTTTACCTTCCGACCATGATGCTTTCTTAAAAATGAGTTCTACCATGCATGACAATAATATGAACCCATTTTGTAACTTGCCTACTAGGTCCTCGGAAACCCCTGTAAAGTGGTATAGGAAAGGAAATGATGTCTCATTACCCCCACTTTATAATGTAAGGGTGTAACTACTTGGTAAATTGAAAAAATAGTGCTTGATATATTGGATTGTCTCCCAAGTTAGGTCATTTGGGAGGAAAATTTGGCACTTTTATAGAATTTGCAACTGCTATTATTGATTGAGAAAAATGGTATATGCTTGAATTTGAATGTATTGGAAATTGCTTACAAGGATTGATTTTCCCCCATTTAGGTCATTTGATGGATTTTTTAAAGATAATTTGTGAAAATGTGGACTCATTGCTAATTGAAATAAATTGGAAATTTAATTTTTGGATCATAACCTTTGTAGGATTTGAATATTTTTCTTTGATTTCTTGGAATATGGGATGATTTTGTATAATATTTGAAAAAAGTTCTTGGATTTTTAAAGGAAGGATAATAGGATACCCCAAATATTTTCTTCCTTTTAGAAAAGAGGAAGAGGCCAATCGTCGAGCTTTGAAAGTGAAAGAAATGGATTAAAATGTCATGGAGAGAAATGTGTATTCAATATAGGTATGAGTATAATATGAGAGTATCATAAATCTAAGCTTAAAGATGAATTCTAGGGAATATGTCGTATGAAGATATCAAAAATATGGTGCCAAGGTCGTTGAAGGAAGAAAAAATGAATAATTGGTGTTAAAGATATGAAAGAAATAGTAATGAGGAATTAGTTATCGTAAAGTAGAGTATAGTAACTATAGTAACTGTTGGTAATGAAAATTTTCTATAAATAGTAAGGTGGAAAATTCAAAAGGTACTTCATTTGCAAATTTGAGAATTGTGATTTGAGCTCGAGTAATAAAAATTCCACGTGTATGGGAGGCCACCCCGACTAGGTTTGAGAGAGTGATAGAGGTCGCCTTGACACGGATGATAGATTGATTAATAAGTGGTGAATTTTACATATTATATTAGGAAAATACAAGTATTTTTAGTCAATTTTTACATGTTTGTGATTTTTATCTTTTTAGGAGTTTCTATGCAAGACGGTTCTAGATGGGATGGTTTAATATGATGACCTATAGGTTAAAGTTGGATAGGATGGGTGATGCACCAAAATTAGCAGGAACTTGAAAAGGTCATAACTTGTGCTCCGGGTGTCCATTTGAGTTCATTTTTTTAAACCACTTGTTTCAACAAGATGAATGCACCTAAGTTAACCAACCCTGTCAAATGGAGCATGTTTTGGTACATTTTCGGGCCCAAAATTGGCCATCTTGAGGCCGAAAATTAGGATTTAAGTTGAAGTTTAGTTTTTCCTATTTTAGGGCATTAGTTAATTTTAGTCTCTTAGTTGCATTATGAGTTGGAAATTTGGAAATTCCTCTAATTTAGGCATGTAGAAGATGTGTGAAAATTTATGTGTCTGCATACGAATAAGCATGCAAACTTACTAAGAATAGCAGGTTCTAGTAAACTGCTAAAAATAGTAATTTCCACCACCTAGAGTAGATTTAGTCGAATTTAGTTAGAGTTTTCGTGGCAAATCGAGTTCAGATTTGTTTTTCATATTTAGGAAACATTGTAATTCATGATTCAATAATGAATAAGGAGATCTATTTTCTTTTGGAGTTCATATTATTTGCAGTATATTGAGTTTGTTTAGAATTTGGATATATTAATGAGGCACAGAGCTATTATTTGGAGACCATATATGGACTATGGAGGGTGGGTGGAGGATGTTATAGAGTTAAAATTCATTCAACACACCATGTGGCTAGAGGCTAGGTTCCCGGGTGTCACGAGATCTATTTCGGTGGGAATGAGTGTCAGGTAGTTTGGCCTTTCGCAGGATGTGCCCCTTGAGCCGTATATATGGTATAGATCAATACAAGCAATGAGGAGAGTAGGAGCTGGGTTGGAAAATATTGGGGCTCAATTATAGTTGCCTAGAGATAAGGAGAGAGACCCAAATATATTGGTGAGTAGATTTGATGATGCAAGGTGTACCTTAACTTATAATTTATAGCGGGCGGAGCATTGATGGGTGTTATTATATCTCATTGTTATAGATGTAGATGGAGGAAAGTAGGTAGAATGATAGGGTTGGAGAGGTAACGGGAGTATAGAAAGTTACCCCCAAGGAGGATTTCATAGTGGAAACAGTTTCACAATGTAAGGAGAATTGATTGTATATATTGTGATTTATAGATGTCAAGATTGATATATGTGATGAATGTGTATTAATGTAGATTGTGTTGTTGCAGGTGATGAGTAATGGCGATTGATCATAAATATTTTGATACACATGTTTACATGCAACATTCCTCTATGTGTGCCAAGAGTGGGAGGTTGGGTAGATGGAGTTGGTCATATAGCTAGCAAGCATATGTATTTGTTTGATCCAGTGACGAGGGCAACAACTACATGAATTGTTTTGTAGTCTGAGCGAGATGAGGTGATTACGGAGTTGGCACGAGTGTGGGAGGAAGTTGGAGAGGTTTTTGGAATCACAATGGAATGAGAGGGGGTAAATCATTCCTTACAAACTTAATTTCAATTTTATATTTCTCACTTAAACCATTAATCAATTAACCATCCATTAGAGTGTGCACAACATCATATAACATACATTCAATTAACCATGAACAAGATAAGTAACACCATAAAAAAATATATAAGTGGGAAACCCTCAAGGGGAAGAAAACCCACTAAAAATTCTGATTATATTACTCAAATAAAAATTATTTATTGAAGCACTAACTTCACAAGGAGCACCAACCCCTAGTTTAGTAGAGCACCAACCCTACAAGGAGCACCAACCCCTAGTTTAGTGAAGCACCAACTCCACAAGGAAGCTACAACCCCATAAGATGATCAATAACCAACTCAACCACCTTTGAATAATATATCTGATGTATTTTTTCTGCCACAACTGATTGAGATCACCTATTCATCTCACACACCTTCAAACCCTTACTCAACTATCTTGTTCTTTCTCTTTCCTTCTTCACTTTGTCATGACCTCAAAATCATGCACACACTCTTATAAACATTATTTAACCTATCATGCACTATTTTATATCTCAAAACATTCCTTGAAACCTGTAACACACACTCACATAGGTCACACTTTTTCCCTCTTTCTCAACTAGTGCAAATTTGAATTCAAACATGCACTTTATACCCTTCTCTTGATTCAAACACACACCAAGTAGGTTTACCTCATTTGGTTTAACTAATTAAACTTAAAAAAATACCAATTAAATCATTAAAACATTCACATATGACCCATATAGGTCGTCCATGCCCAAAACCACTCATCTTGCACCAAACATGCTCAAAACCCCATCACTAGGATGAGCTAAAACCACAAATACCAAAAACATGATTATTAAAGCTCCCAAATTCATCACACATGTGTAATATGACATATAAGCATCATCAATGGTCACACATTTTCTTGGACCAATCAAATAATTCATAACATAAGCCAAAAGGCTCATATCCTTCACCAAACAATTGTTTCCAACACCTTGTCTTCACCTTTGGGCCTCAAGACCACCCAATATCAACTCAAATATGGAATGTAACCACTCAATATAATACTAATGAATTTTAAAACACATCCATGTAATTTATACCTCATGAAACATCCACATGCTCAAACCACAACAACTTTCCTCTTCTCTAAATCATGTTTCCCAGAAACCGTTTTGCAAACTCAACTAGTTTGCACCCTTTCTGCCACTTTCAAGACCTAAAAATCATTCAATAGGAAAAAAAATCATCCCTCTTAACTCTTCAATATATATAAAGCATTAAAAAAACCATTTCATGCCTCATTCACTTCATTCTTTTAGCATGAGCAAAGTATTGTCCTGAAAACCAAGAAACCTTCTTCCTCACAAACTGACATGGATGACTAATAAAATATAATAATCATGATAAAATACCTATACCAATGGAAATATATCTTAATTCTTTTTCCAGAACATATTGGAACTCCTTCTAACTCTAAGTGGAAGGCATTTAAGCGAGCCAATCTCTATAACTCGCTTGAAAGCGCCCCAAAACCGCCCTTTGACTAGTCTTCACAAATAAGGCACACTTTGTCATTTTGAAGCCTCACAATGACATGAAATTTTGTACCCATGAATTGACCAAATATCTAATGTGGGAAGGGTTGTGGCACATGGAATCAAGGTGCGAAGGCACACGCAGAAGTATCTTTTGGGGATGCGCAAGGGCTCGCGCCCATGCAAGATGGATCTATGACTTAGTCGATTTTGGACAACAGGTAAAGATGCATTAAGGGAACGAATGGAAAAGTGACTAGATAAAGTTATGGATAAGCTATGAATACTTACAGCTCAAGAAAAGGATATTCCAAGGCATCAATATGGTTATCATGAAGGGATAAGGAGCCAAGTTTGTTATGGATTATATGACACATGCATGCTAAGAATACTCGATTGGGAAAATGTGTGACGACATTTGGCATGTTCTTTGGTAGTGTTGGGGTGATCATGAAATATTCCTTCAGCCTGTTCTTATAATGATGAGAGGTTAGAAGAATATTCCTTCTAATTCCACTTTATGGATGGTTTTGGCATGACATTCGAGGGAAAGAGAGAGGGGGAGAGAGAAAAAAATATAGTGAAAAATGTGTAATACATGATTAAAATCTATCTAATGAAGGGATGATAGAGATAATGTTGAGGCTTTGCTACTATATTATCTCCATCCATGGAATCTTTTAATGTATTTTTGGCTACTATAATTTGATGAATGAATACAATGGAATGGTTTTGAACATCTATGTTATGGCTTTTATCTGCGTGTTCTCTCTTGTCAATGAATTTATACGTTTGTGTTCTTGATATTATTTAGGTTTTATCTATGATATTATTGCAATGTGATCATGTTTACTTCCATATGTGGTGTGTCTGGACCTAGATCTAGTTCTTGATCTGGGTTGTAAGAATGACTAATTTCTATTTGTGCAACCATATTTTTGTTAATGGAGAACATTCTCATGAAGCTCACATAAAATATGGGCTTGACACCTACGTGTGCCCCATGTGAGCATCTAGACCAGTCTTGATGATGTGTCGGTGCACTTGGGGTTTGAAGAGAAGTAAGAGGTAAAAATATACTACGTTTTGGTTCCGTTGTTGGGACCTCTTTTTGAAGTTGTTGTGAGATTTGTGTGTGATGATGGAGCGCTTGACCTTGGATAATGTCGAAGCATGGCTTAAAAGCACGGAGAATAAGTTTTCCCAAAGATTTAATACTGGATCTGAGTTTGATGCACATAAATGGATAAAATAACACTTATATCATGAGTTGTATGAGACCTTCTTTTGTTGTTTTCCAGACCAGAGTTGTATGAATGGATTTCAACATATGCATCTAGGTCAAGTTGGTACTATAGACCTCGTTTATGGACCTAAGACAAGTATCAGAGGCTATGTGATGTCGATATGACTTGGACTCGTGTTGTTGATCACTAGTGGAGTAGAGTGTTGACTAGTTATACCTTGGAATATTTTGGTTCAACACATTCTTGCCCAGATATTGTTGATTTTGAGTTATTAAGGGAGCTTAGAGGATCATTCTTGCATGTTATCCCATTAGCTATCAATATATTGGTTATTACTTTGAGTTTGGAAGCTTTTCTTATGGTGGCTAAAGTCCCGTTAGGCGCGGGCGCTAAGGAAGTAGTGATGGTGAAAGATGGCAGAGAAGGAGAGAGAAGAGAGGCGACTCAAGTATGATGAAGCACGAGAAAGGGAGTTGGTGAAACAATGTGAGGTTGTTGGAGTGATGGAATACAGAGGAAAACTTTGCGGGGAAGGATTTGAGGTCTATGCGGGAGGCATGGGATTCGAGCAATCTGTGCTACCCCATCTTGGAAAGTGCGGGAGAATTTGGTGAAAGTTCATTACATGAAGAAAGGAGATCCATAGGCACGCATCTTGGCCCACTTGGTGACCAAACCATGGTGTTTATCCTTCCATTTTCAGAGGAAAAAAATTGTTTATTCGGTTTTTAGTGGTGTTGATATCAGTGGTTGAGTGACACCGATGAGATATAACTTTTCAATTCTATCTATGATCACACAATATTTTCTAGTATTTGGAGGTATTTTTTCTAGCACAACATTTGGGTAAGGTGTAGGTTCACAAAGTTTTGGTATCGCATTTGCACTTGGTGTGGGAAACACATATGGGAGAGGTTCAGTATCACAAACCGTTGGCACATAGTTTAGCTTGACGATGGGGACGTAGGGTGCTAAGAACTTTGGGCCCTTTTTTGCTACAGGAGGAGGATTTGGTGGATCTAGAGGGATAGGATCTAGTAGGTCTAGTGGATCTCGGTGGTAAAGGAAAGGAAACCGGAGGAAATCAAGGCCCCAGAACTAGAGGGAAAGGACCTCAACCACCTCAGCAGGTGTTTTATGAGATGTCCCTACACTTGCCTGATTACAAGGGTGTGGAAGAAATTACAGAACATGTGCATAAATGTGAGTTGCTATGGTGCGCTTGTGAAGGGTATCACTACCCTAAAGCAGTGGAAGTCAAGTTAGTTTGAAACTATGTTGCAAGGGTGCACATATAGTTGGTAGGAAATATGATCCACACCAGACGGTGGTGGACTACATTGTGTTACGTGATGCATTTTTGGCAGAGTTCCACATTCCTGTAAATTCAACAAGGGATGGAAAAGTGTGTCGAGTGTGATGTGTGCTTTAAGACTCTCTTGTCAAAGTTGTCGTATTATTATATTCATCCTTCTCAACATGCTCAATGGTTCGTCGGAGGGTTGATCACACCATTCAAGAGGGAACTTTCACATAAGACCTTCACATACCTGTGTGAGGCCTTAGAGGCTGCCTTGCATGCTGAGGCCATGGGAAACATGTATACAAAATTCATTCTATTTCTTAAAGCCCGGATCATTGTCATGGCAAAGTAGTTGGAGAAATTGTCTGTGAACTTAACACATGAGACTCGCATTGGGCTATGGTGTACGACCTGAATGAAGTAGAGGGGCATACAAAGGAAAATTTTCCATGAAGATCGGTACGTGCCATGATGGTGAACTATGAGATTTACCACAGAGATCATGATGCAAGTAGGTGTTCACTACTACAACATGCGATCCGTAAGAATGTGTCTTGTTATTGCAAAATTTATACCTCTACTACTCATGACACCAAGGATTATAGATTGATTGACCAAATACATAATGCCATTGATATTGGTATGTGCCAGACTATTATTGCAAGGGGTTCCAAGGATGAGGGCTGTCATTATGAAGGTTGTTTGGATGGAAGAGGGTCACAAAAGAGGATTTAGAGCCTATGATAATCACGGAGGCGAAAGAAGTGAGTTCATGTGTGGAACTTGTTACAACTGTGGGTCTATGGAGCACTATAAGCATGAATGTCCCGATCTGCTACAATTCTCTTGGTGTGGAAAGAAGCACATGTATAAGGAATTCCTGAATTGTTTAAACATATGAGCCAACAATATTGGAAGGAAAAAGGCACCATGATGGTAAGTATGAAGAAAGCTGACCCACAAAGTGGATTCAAAGGGTGGCACGTGAGTCAGAGTTAGAACATGTACTAGTGACAACACAAACTAAGGTCGCACGCTCCAGGAGATACCAAAGCGAGACCAATGGTTATATGAGAAGAGGTGATGCATGGGAAATATCCATACCCTACTCATTGAAAGGAGTTTTATCAAAAGACCATGGATGTGATTCAAAGCCTACAAGGAGAGATATAGTGCCTAAAGTAGTTGTCGCGTCAGAATTAGTCGAGACAAAAGAAGAGCATTGAGGCTCCACATAAGGATTTGGATGAATTTAGGGAGGTATGTAGGATGCTGGAGCAAGAAAATATCATCCCTCTGCTAGGATAATTACTACAAGAGAAAGTACCGTGTGTTGGAGGAGAGCGCAAGTGGCAAGTCTTGCATGCTAACCTTCCCCGCACAACATTGACTATGATAAGGAGATTACCTTGAATTTCATGGTTGATGGATGGCTCCTGAGCAATATTCTAATTGACATGGGTGTGAAAGTTAATGTTCTCACCTTGGACACATGGAATCAAATGGGAAGGCCCCCATTACAACCATCTTCAAATGTGTTGTATATGGCTAACAAGACAAAGGTGATGCCCATTGGTGTTTTAAAGGATGTTGTTATCACTATCCAAGGGTGAAATTCATTGGAGACTTCAAAGTCTTGGTGCTTGCTAAAGGCGGACAACTTTCTAGCATTACTTGGGTGCCCATGGTGTTATAAGAACAATGTTGACTTACATTTCAATAAGGGATATATAATTTTTGAGAACAAGGAGGAACATGTTATCATCCCTTTGACAAATGGAAAGTCAATGCCCTATACTAAACCCTTGGGAGAAGAAGACCTAGAAAAATCTATGTGTGCACTATCAAAGACCTTGAGGTTGTGCATCCAACAAAGGAGTTATTCAGTGGGAAGACGCTCAATCTGTAAGTGATACCACTAGTGTGGCATTTGATAATTGGGCGCACATGACATATGGGTTAATCAAAAGGAAATTAAGAGGATATGTTTACAATAGTAACAAAGGTGCTCCCACTCAGGCACCTGGGAGGAAAACAATTGCTAAGTTACACTGGGGAAGGTAACCCTGATGTTTTCCTATGAGTAATAGAGACCTAGTGGAGATGCGAGATCGAAAGGAAAAGTATGCTTATCTACACTTTATGCGTGAGACCACATCACATTGGTGCGTGACCCATTAAGATAACCTTCTAGAGTGGTGTGAGGTAAGAATCTTGTTTTCTGTTAGGTTTCTTTAAAGCAATGCCCCTACTACTATATAAGACTATCATGGAAAGGAACCCACCTTGTTTCATGTCTAGGCATGTGAGAAGGCTTGGATGGAAGGCATGGAAGCCCTACCTCCATCACTATGGGTGCATAAGATTTACTCCACCTTACAAGGTTGTGCATGTGCATGGTACATTCATTCATAACTATCTTCATCGGATAGGAAACTGGCAGGATTTGACAGTTTACTTGATTCAAACCTTTGAGTATTGAAGTATAAAACCATTGGTACATGAGGCGTTGCAGGTTGTTAAGCACCTAACTATGGGAGATAGTGCCATGGTGAAGGATAGAATACTAGATTTGTTGGGATAACCTGACTTGGAAGTACTCTTTGATGAGAAAGATTAGAGAAAGTATAGCTTGAGCGTGCCTACATAGAAAAAGAGAAAGGAATGTTGGTCTATGTGATAGATGGTGAAGAAGTGGAGAACTTGGATGCTAACCATAATGTGGGTATGCGCGAGGTGATGGCTAGTGCTAATGAGAAAGCACGTGCCTACCACGAACCCTAGAAAACTAAGAAGGTTAACATTGGCTTGGATACGGAACCTAAGGAAGCTACTATTAGGGATTTCTGGCTAGAAAGAGAGGCTTCAAAGATTATTTATCTATTGTGTGAATTTCAGGATTTTTTTCCACACGGGTATCACGAGCTTAAGGGAGTTCACCACTCTTTAGGAGAGATATGGATCATATTGAAGGAAGGTGCATGTACCCAATTCAGAAGATACCTTATCGAATGAATTTGAATCTGCATGTCAAGGTCAAGGAGGAGATTGACAAGATGATCACATCAGGCATCATTGAAGTTGTTAAGGAATCAGAGTGGATAAGTCTAATGGTCATCAACATTAAGAAGGATGGGAGGATAAGGATTTATGTTGATTACATATATTTGAATATGGTGTGTGTCATTGATCCTTTTCCAACCCCCTTCACTGAAGAGATCCTAGAAGGAGTAGCCAAGTGTGAGATATATTCTTTCACAGATGGATTCTCAGGATATCATTAGGTTAGAATTGCAAAGGAGGACCAAGAAAAGATAACTTTCGCCATTGAATGGGGAATTTTTGCCTATACGGTCATGCCTTTTGGATTGAAGAACACACCTGTTGTGTTTTCATGCATTGTGGTTCAAGCGTTTCAGGACTTCATCCATAAGTTTCTTCAAGTCTACCTTGATGATTGGATGGTTTATGGACTAGTAAAAGACCATTGTGACAATTTGCGGTTGATGTTTGAGAGATGTTAGTAGTTGAGTATATCTCTCAACATTAAGAAATTTGTTTTGCTACTCCATTTGGAACCCTGTTGGGTCATATCATATGTAAATAATGATTCTTTGGTGGATCTTGGAAAATTTGTCATTATTGTGGGATTGGGGGAACCTAACAGCTAGATCATGGTGCATGTATTCCTTGGGCATACGGGGTACTGCCAGAAATTTATCAAGGGATATGCCAAAATTGCCACGCCGTTGGAGGGATTGTTGAAGCACGAAGTACATTTCATTGGGGAGAGGTGCAACAAATGGTGTTTAACACATTGAAGAATAGGCTTATCACTATGCCCATATTACGCTTTCCTTCTTGGGATAAGCCATTCCATGTACATGTTGATGCTTTAGGGATGGAAATTGGAGTAGTATTGGCACAACCTAGTGAGGGGACTATTGATCACCCTCTTTGTTTTGCAAGTAGGAAGTTGACCCCAGCAGAGAAAAACTATACTACTACCAAGCGCGAGGCATTGTTGATGATCTACGTGTTGCACAAATTCAGGTAGTATTTACTAGTAACACCCTTTATATTCTACATGGACCACATGGCATTGAATTACTTGGTAAACAAGCCCATTTTACAAGGGCACATATGCATGTGGGTCCTATTGTTTCAAGAGTTTGAGTTTACGGTTGTTGTAAAACCAGGTAAAAGTAATTTAGAGCTTGACCATTTATCAAGGATCGACTTAGGGGAAGACACAAAAAGAATTGAGGATACAATGCCAAATGCACAACTATTTTGATTGTAGTGCACACCCTCTGACTTGGAATATATTGTTGTGTTTCTCAAAATGGGTGTGGCACCAGAGGGAATGAAAACATTGGAGAGAAAATAGTTAGCTATACACACTGCACCCTACATGTTAATTGGTGGAGACTTATACAAGTTAGGCCGCAATGAGGTCTTGCACCCGTGTGTGCTACAACATGAACGTGTTGGAATCATGGAGGAAGCACATGGTGGAATTGTAGGAGGACACTATGAAGGAAATGCTAAAATCTAGAAGATCTTACTGCGATAGGTCTATTGTGGGAAATAATTTACTGAGGATTATATTGAGTTTTGCAAGGCTGTGATAATTGTCGCACCTTTGCAAGCAAGCCAGAAGATGAGATGAAATGACCTTGAGGCTGATAGTTAGCATTGAACCATTTTAAAAGTGGGTAGTTTACTTTGTAGGCCCTATTTCACCTACCGCGCGAAGGACAAGTTCACACTATATCATTACTTGTACTGATTACTTAACACGATGGGTGGAGGCAACACCTACGAAGGATTACATGATGATCACAATATAAATATTCCTGTGGGAAAAAATAATCAACGGTATGGATTCCCTTTGAGTTTGATTAGTGATAGGGTACACATTTTTTTGAATGAGATGGTCGGGATTTTGTTGGTAGAGTTCATGGTGTCTCATCACAAAACTACTCCTTATCACCCTCAGGCTAATGGGATTGTTGAGGCATTTAACAATATATTAAGTCACACATTGGCCAAAATTTGTGATGTTGGGATATAGGATTGGGATGAAAAAGTCTTAGTCATGTTATAGGTGTATAGAATAACCTACAAGAGATTGAACAAAGCCACATCGTTTTAATTGGCGTTTGGTGTGGAATCTATTTTTCCAGTAGAGTTTATGTTACTCTCTCTGCGTATTACGTGCGTAGGAGGATTGGTTGAAAAAAACATTACAAGAACACGTGGATAAGTTAATGTAGTTGGATGAAATGTGATCACTTGCTAGGTGGACTCAAAAGACTGAGAAGGCGAGACAAAAAGCACAACATGATCATCACATTAAGAATAAACAATTTGCGGTTAGGCAAGATGGTTTTACTTTATGATTCTAAGTTTTTGTGCCATCCTAGGAAACTCAAATTCCATTGGTTAGGGTAATATTTTATATCTTACATCCTTGATTCAGCACATGTCGATTCTGAAAGCACCGTATGGGACAAGGTTTTTAGGTTATTTCAATGGGAGTAGGTTGAAGCCCTACTATAAATAAGGCTTCTATGTGTTTATGAATAAGGTAGTATTGCCAATTAGATTAGGTTTTCATTAATGCTTTTCCCTTTTGTTTGTTTCCTTTGTCATCATTTTTCGGTGTTGTGTTGCGCATTGGTGCGTCAGCAGTAGCTAATTACATTATAAGTGATTCTATGTATAGAGGACCGCGCATACATTTTGTGTGGGGTGAATTGGAAGATATGTTAGCATATGATTGACAAATCCTTTGAGAAAATGATTGTTGGGAAGCTCATTCGAGCGATTAACGCAAAGGTAGAAGAACGAGTGATACAATGTCTAAGGTGTTTGAATTCATGTTGTTATAAAGGTGTGTTGAGAAAAATTGTTTAAGACCATGTATAAGATAGATAATGATCACATAGTATAAAAGAAAGGCAACACCTTGGGGAAATACTTGGTGGACAATGCAAAGGTTATTTACTTCGGCACGGTGACGTGCGCGAAGGAGGTATGTGGCAATGAAGTGGTGTTGGAGTGCTAGAAGGTTATAAATCTGACGCACAAGGGAAAGCCATGGAAGTTAATTTAAGTGAAATAAAATGATTTATTAAAAAGAGATGTTAAGACACATGATTGTGGGAACCTTAAGGCATTGAAAAAGTATAAATATAAGGGTAAAGGTAGTCATTTTGAATACTTTGCCTTAAAGAATTTGTATGCTCTTGACTTGAAGTGCGATGAGGGTTTTGTGAAGAAGAGCAAGGTACTTGTCACGAACCAATAAAATTGTGTGAGTTGTGGTGTGATCTTGTGGTGTAACAAGAGGAAAGGAGACAATAGAGTAGGAAGGGGTTGCGTGAGAGAGAAGCGTGGAATTTGTCAAGTTCGGGCAGATGGAGGAGAAGTTAATAGAACCTAGAGCATGGAAAAATGAAAAAGAAAGAAGATGGCACCCAAGAAATCTCGTACAAAGAGACTGATGGTAAAAAGGGAAGAACCCGTGGAGATCTATTCATAAATGCAAAGTACCCCTCAAGGGTTATTAAGGCTAAGATGTGGAGTTAGATGTTGTACAAATGCACAATCAGTGAATATAACCATAGAACAAGTGAAAATGAGAAGCTGATGTGGGAGGATATGGTTTCAAACACTCCAATAATAGATGAACTTGGAAACCATAAGGTTAACAACTCAAGTACAACGAGAATTATAGAATCCGGAGTCTTACGGCTATGGGAGTTGTCATTCTTTACAAAACCCACCCCGTTGTTCAA
This sequence comes from Taxus wallichiana var. yunnanensis, assembly GCA_018340775.1. NCBI lineage: Eukaryota > Viridiplantae > Streptophyta > Pinopsida > Cupressales > Taxaceae > Taxus > Taxus wallichiana. Next base: position 936,251,242 of record CM031242.1, read on the forward strand.
GTGGTTAATGTCACAGTACACGAGGAATTCTTCTACTTTGTGGGAAGAAGGATGAGGATTACAAGCCATTTAATTAGGATTACAGGCCTACGAAACACCGGCGAAGACATGACACTTGACTTATGTGCCACTACAAAGATTGAGGAGTTAGCGAAAAAAATTGAACTATGAGAAGGAGGAAGGGCTCAGGTGATTGTAGCTCTTCGAGACCCATATTTGAGAGTTGTCTCCTAAATCATTAGTTACAAATTGGGCACATAAGAGAGGTGGACATATATCAACAGGAGGTTCTTGTACATGGCCTACAGAGTGTCCAAGCGGGCACATTACAATTTTACACAATTTATTGCAAATGACATTATTGAGGAGGCACGAGTGCAAAATGAGGTAGGAGCAAAAATCACATGGGGCTCCATACTTCTATTAATCATATTATGGGAAATTAGTGTCTCATATGGGCTAGATGGGAACATATGGGTTCACTCACTGGCGCACTTGACCCTTGTAGTATAGTTTGCACAATTCACTTATGATGGGACCATCTCGAGTGCCTACAAGGCATGAATGAACATATGGTTTGAGCAGATTACGTGAGGCCGTTGATAACAAGTGGTGCATCCCCCATGAATTGCCGCAATTTTTTGGGGATCAAGTTAAATTTTTGGTTACACAACACTTTTACTTGGTGAAGTTTATGATGGCCAAGGGAGAGATGGGACCATGGTGCAATCTTTCGTTTGCATTTTCTTGCTAAATACCGAAGTGTGCCATAAATCAATTGAAAGATGTGTAGAAGCTAGTTTTGATGCAAAAAAAGTGGATGTTGATGTCCATACCTTGTGCACGTCATACAAATATGGCACCCGACCCGCCTATGTTGAGGTTATGGAGCCAGATTTTCCGGACTTGCACCCATGAGTCAATGTCACCATAAAGGCTTACGTCCATCAGGTATTTGTGCAATTGTGCCCTAAAACACAAGGGTGGATTTAGGTGGAGGTTGCAGAATCCCCCTTTCCAAAGCCGCGAGAGGTGCTAATCCCGCCAATGAAATTATTCCAAGTCGAGGGAGAGGAAGAAGAAGAACAAAGTAAAGGAAAGTTGGATATCTCCTGGAAAAGGAAGCATTACATGTGTCACAATGGTAACAAGTAAGGCGTGGACACATCATAACAAGGTGGCATTGAGGCTTCACTTCCAAAGCGTGAGGGAAAAAAATAAGTAAGAGTAGGAAGAACCATAAGAGAAGAGGTAGAATACACACAATCCATCGAGCCCCATGAGAAGAAGGAGAGGAGGAGGACCACACTACCTTTTGGGTAAAGTTAGAAATAGAGCTCGAAAAAGAGGAAGTTGAAGCTAAAGCTAGGGATACGGGTGAGGTGCGCAAGGAAGGAAAGGAGTTTTCTATAGGACCAGAGAAGAGTCTAGTGTGTGAGGCCTCCCCAACACAAACCGTCAGCCCAAGAGAAAGAGATAAGGGGAATCCTTTACTATAAAGGAGGATAAAGGATTCAACCCGGATCAAAGAAGCAATGGTCAAAGCGTAAGGCAATAAGGAAAAAGTGGACACCTGTGTCCCCTCATATGGACTTCATGGATGACCCCATAAAGGTATTGCACGTAAGGTTCCAAGCCACCCTCCCACCGGAAAAACTACATGGTTAGGATCTTATGGATCAAGAAAGGGTGTGCCTAGGACTAGAAAAATGCTAAGTTGGAACATGCATTGCCACTCTAAAGAGCTTGAATTTGAGGTCAATGATCATGCAATCGAGACCATTCATCTCGAAGAAGAGGGGAAAAGAGACATACAAAGTGGTGGATCCTAATCACCTCATAGATGAGCAGCATCCAATGCACTATAGAATATGTCCTCGAAGGTGGTTTGATACAACTTGGAGTGCAGGGGCCACTATTTGAACCCTAGTAAGATTCATGTAAGATTATTTCAAACTCTCTCGGACACACCTTGATCATGTAAGATTCATTTAACCTCCAAGGGCTGTTGAGGCCAAATTCTTTTGAAGTACTCCCACTTTTGCCTTACAACCAAATGGGTGCACTAAAATTCACTTCGCCTACAGTCACATGACAATTTTGAAAACCTAAAATTTGTCAATGGATAGAAAATCTAACCCTAATCAAATGATTCAAACCCAAAATAAAATTTGAATGTTCTTGCTCTTTTTTCTTGTATAATTACGGGGGAATTGAATCTAAGATAGAATTAAACCTAATTATTGCTTACCTCTTATTCACTTGTCAAAATATACCATATCATATTAATTTTTTATGAGTTATGAATGGAAGATCTCATGCATATATACACAATATATTTCTACAGATATATCTACCAATCAGAAAATATTGAAATAGGAATTGCAATTTAAATAGTGTCATAAATTCTATGACAATAGTGATGTTAGGAAATAAGGGATAAAATATGCAGAATAATCCCTCACAAAATTGCAACAGTAGAAACTAATATGCAAAAAATATTACAGATCTCAAATAAAAGTGCAGAATAAAATAACACAACACAAAGAGACAATATTTAATGTGGTTCACCCAATTTGGGCTACGTCCACCAAGAATCACTTGCTCAAATTTTATTACAAGCCACCGCTCTCTCAATACAAATACCATATCTGTTTGGAGCTATGCTCAACAAACTCTACAAAATTCACACCTGAATTCAGACACATCTGCAATGTTACATTATACAACTACCATATGCATAAAACCACATAAGTAGACAATTGCTTAAGTAGTTTTACAAAACCATGGGTATTAAAACCATGGGCTAAAATTGTCCCATAAACCTATGGGTCAAAAATCCTGCCCATATGAGAAAAGCACATTTCCTAATATATCGGGCACATTTTAAGGCCAAAAAAAAATCGGGGTTGCGCCCCCGAACCCCAGCGAGAAAACTATGGAAAGTGTATAGTACTCTTAGTGTACAGTCTTCAAAACTTTCACACATGAAAATATGCTCCACAACCTAACAATCTTCCATTTGGAGACTAGTTTTCCTCTGAGCAAGCTTCTCAACCCTTCACTAGTTTCCGTGAAGACCAACCAAAGTCGAACACAACTTCGTTTTTCCCTTATGGCCACCTTGGTCATTATGTCCGTAGGATTTCGACTAGTATGAATCTTCTCCAGCTTTAACTTCTCTTCCTCCAAAGTTGTTCTAATGAAATGATACCTTAACTGTATATGCTTCATCCTAGAGTGGAAAGTAGAGTTCTTAGTTAAATGTATAACACTTTGACTATCACTATGCAAATTTCCTTCCTCCTGTTTATGCCCCAACTCCTCAAGCAATTGTTGTAACTAAATCATTTCTTTGCTTGCCTATATGAAAGCAACATACTCAACCTTTGTGGTTGATAAAGCCACCAGCTTCTATAATCATGAAATCCAACTCATTGTTGTCCCACCTATAGTGTAAACATAACCTATCGTGCTCCTCCTAAGCTGTTTACATCTTTAGCCATATCTGAATCTACATAACCACACAAAGTGGTGTTTGATCCACTATAGCACAAAATTGTCCCCATGGTCCCTCTCAAATACTAAAGGATCCACTTTACTGCCTGCCAGTGATCTCTACTTGGATCACTCATAAATCTACTCACCACTCCCACTACATGGGAAATATCAGGCCTAGTGCACACCATGGCATACATCAAATTACCAACCGCTGATGAGTAAGGTACCTTAGACATCTGGTTTCTCTCCTGCTCTGTCTTGGGACACTACTCCTTTGATAACTTGAAATGGCTTGCCAAAGGAGTCCCAACCGGTTTAGCATCCTACATATTAAACCTCTCCAAGACCTTCTTAATGTAATCTTCCTGAGATAAAGTTAGCTTTGTTCCTTCCTATCTCGAGATATCCTCATACCAAGGATTTGTTTGGCTGCCCCCAAATCCTTCATAGCAAAGGATTCACTTAGCTGCTTCTTAAGTACTTTTATTTCTGCATGTTTTTACCTGCAACCAACATGTCATCCACATACAGACAAAGGATAATATAACTGCCATCCTCAAATTTCTTTGTATACACGCAATGGTCAAAATGACATCTAATATAACCTTGCTCCATCATGAAGCTATCAAATTTCTTATACCATTGACATGGAGCTTGTTTCAAGCCATACAAGCTCTTCTTCAGTTTGCACACCATCTCCTCTTTACCTTTGACCTCATAGCCCTCTAGTTGCTGCATATATAGTTCCTCCTCCAAATCACCATGGAGAAATGTAGTCTTTACATCAAGTTGTTCTAAGTGCAAGTCTTTTGCTACAACTATTCCTAGAACAGTTCTAATAGAAGTCATTTTTACTACAGGAGAAAAAATATCATCAAAATCTATACCTTTTTTCTATGCAAACCCCTTGACCACCAACCAAGCCTTGTATATTTTCTTTCCTCCTTCTTCCTCTTTGAATCTGAACACCCACTTGTTATGTAATGCTCTTTTTCCTTTAGGTAGCTTTACCAAATCCCATGTCTAGTTCTCCATGAGAGCCTGATACTCCTCATCCATGGCTTGCTCCCACTTCTTCCTGACATCTACCTGCATTGCTTCATCAAAGCTCTCTAGCTCTCCACTATCAATGAGTAATAAATAATAAAGAGAAGGAGAAAAATGTTAGGTTCTCTTCTTACCCTAGAAGACCTCCTCAATATAAGAGTTTGGGGTTCCTGTTGAGGAGGTTCCTAAATTGATTCATGTGTCACTTTCCCATTTGGAAGATCCTCTACCACTGCATATTCTTTCTTGGATTCTTCCTTGTTTCCTGCAACTACTGCTTATACATGACTTTCTCATTAAATACCACATCCCTAGATCAAATGATTTTCTTATCCTTAATACTCCAACATTTATATCCAAAGTCATCACCACCATAACCAATGAAAGTACATTTTTTTGATTTAGCCTCTAGCTTGGTCCTATCATCCTTATCTATATGGACAAACACCTCACATCTAAAGACTCTAAGAAATGAATAATCAAATTTCTTACCATACCAAGCCTCCTCAGGTATGCCTCCATCCAAGGCACTTGAGGGTCCTCTGTTTATCAAGTACATAGCTGTGCTCACCGCTTCTACCAAAAAAGAAAGAGGTAGTCTTGCATGTAACCTCATACTCCTAGCATGTTCCATTATTGTTCTGTTCATCCTTTTGACACCCCATTCTTGTGGAGTTCTTGGAACCGTCTTTTACTGTAGATTCCATTCTTAGAACAAAGTATTCATCAAATTCACTGCTGTAAAACTCCCCTCCGTTATCTAACTTGAGACATTTTAGCTTAAGATTTGTTTCATTCTCTACTAAGGCTTTCCATTTAACAAAAGTGTCAAATACATCACATTTGTTTCTAATACAATAAACCCAAACTTTCCTTGTTGCATCATCAATAAAAGTAACATAATAACTTGAACCCCAAGAGATAATACCTGAGCTGGCCCCCACACATCAGAGTGCACCAACTCTAACTTAGTCTCTTTCTTTGTAGGTCCAACCTTGAGAAACCTTACTCTCTTTTGTTTCCCATATATACAGTCCTCACAGAACTCCAAACCTGTTTTCGTATATCCGGGAAAATTTTTCTTTATGATCTCGATGCCCTTATGGCTCATATGACCGAGCCTATAGTGCCACAATGTTGTATCTACTTTTAAAGCCACAAGATTACAAACATTAGTGATATAAGTGGTTAAATACAAGGTTCCAACCTTTTTACCTCTTGCCACCACAAGAGCACCCTTAGTAACCTTCCAAGAGTCTCGTTATAAATATCAAAATATAACCATCACTTCCCAACTAGCCTGTCGATATCAAATTTCATTTTAAAGTAGGCACATGTTTGACATCCTTCAATAGCCATGTATTCCCATTTTGCATCTTAACCCGAATAGATCCTTTTCCAACTATACTGCAAGGCTCATCATCACCAAGAAAAACATGCCCAAAATCCCTTGAACATAATCAACAAAATAATGCCTATGTGGAGTAGCATGGAAATAAGTCCCCGAATCTAAAACCCAAGATTCAACAATATTATGTAAAGAAAGAATCAAAGCATTCTGACATATATTACCCATTGCCACATTTGCCTCCTTGTTTTCTTCATGTTGTTTCTTCTTGTCCCGAAGTTCCCAACAGTCCTTCTTTGCATGTCCAGACTTTCCATAGTACCATCATACTATCTTGCTTTTAGATTTTGACCTTGCTCGATCCTTTGATTTTTCACAGATTCCTCTATTCTTCTGTCTCCCTCTAGTTTCCACTGTCAAAGCATTCCCTGAAGTAGAAGATGTTAGGTTGTGGAGCCTGTTTTCATGTGTGAAAGTGTTGAAGACTGTACACTAAGAGTATTGTACACTTTTCATGTATCCTCACCAAGGTTTAGGGGCGGTAACCCCTAGTAGCAGGGGTTCGGGAGCGCAACCCTTGAATTTTTTTGGGCCTTAAAACGTGCCCGATATATTGGGAAACGTGATTTTCTCATATGGGCGGGATTTTTGACCCATAGGTTTATGGGATGGTTTTGACCCATGGTTTTGATACCCACGGTTTTGTAAAACTACTTAAGTAGTTGTCTATTTATATGATTTTGTGCATATGGTAGATATAATGTAAACATTGCAGATGTGTTTTGAATTCGGATGTGAATTCTATAGAGTTTATTGAGCATAGCTCCAAATGGATCTGGGTATTATATTGAGAAAGCGGTGGTTTGTAATAAAATCTAAGCAAGTGATTATTTGTGGACGTAGCCCAAATTGGGTGAACCATGTTAAATTCTACACTTTTATTTGAGATCCGTAATATTTTCGCATATTAGTTTCTATTGTTACAATTATGTGAGGGATTATTCTACATATTTTATCCCTTATTTCCTAACTGAAGATTCCCAGAGCTTTTTCTTTGCATTTCCTCGCTTAGAATCATCCCTACAACATCCTCAAACTTTAACTTTGAGCTAGCTAGAACCGAGTTGCTTACCGCCATTACAGACTGTTCCAACTCTCGGGTAAAGAGCACAAAACTAATAAAGCCCTAACTTCTTCATCAAATTCTATTGAATCGAAGCTAGCATATTTAGAACCATATTAAAATCATTTAAATGATCTGCTATTGATTTATTCTCGACATCTTCATATTAAACAATTTTTTCATTAAAAATATCTTATTTGAGGCAAAGAGTTTTTCGTACAACTTCCCTAATTCATCCATTAGTTCTTTTGTAGTCTTTTCCTTTGAAACATTAAATAATATCAAAGATGTAAGACATAACCAAATTGTCCCAAGTGCCTTTCTATCCAGCAAATCCCATTTCGCATCCATCATGCTCGAGGGTTTGTTCACCTTCTCAGACAATGGAATATAAAGATCCTTTTGATAAAGGTAATCTTCCATCTGCATCTTCCAAAGACTGAAATTATGCCCATTGAATTTATCAACCCTTGATCTTCCATCATCTACCATAGCTCCCACTCAAGATAAAACTTTCCCTGCGATTCAACACTTCAACAAACCAAACCAAGCTCGGATACCAATTGTTAGGAAATAAGGGATAAAATATGTGGAATAATCCCTCACTGAGAATCGCAACAAGAGAAACTAATATGCTGAAAATATTATAGATCTCAAATAAAAGTGCGAGAATAAAATAACACAACACAAAGAGACGGTATTTAACCCGGTTCACCCAATTTGGGCTACGTCCACCAAGAATCACTTGCTCAAATTTTATTACAAACCACTTTGCTCTCTCAATACAATACCTAGATCTGTTTGGAGCTATTCTCAAAAAAATTCTATAGAATTCACACCCGAATTGAGACACATCCGAAATGGTACATTATACAACTACCATATGAATAAAACCACATAAGTAGACAATCGCTTATGTAGTTTTACAAAACCGTGGGTATTAAAACCATGGGCTAAAACCGTCCCATAAACCTATGAGTCAAAAATCCCACCCATATGAGAAAAGTATGTTTCCCGATATATTGGGCACATTTTAAGGCCAAAAAAAATATTTTGGGGGTTGCGCCCGAACCCTGTGAGACAACTGTGGAAAGTATACAATACTCTTAGTGTACAGTCTTCAAAACTTTCACACATGAAAATAGGCTCCACAACCTAACAAGTGATGAGGCAGGTGACACAAGCTGAATAATGGTGACTCATTCATCATATCACAAGCAAACACATCTAACATCATGGTCTAAGTATTGTATTTAATGACATAAATAAAACCCTAATGTAAAATCTCAAAAAGAGCCTCACCGTAAAGTAAAATCGTGAGAGCATACACAATACAACAATATCCCTTAAAAATACAAAATAAATTTTGCAAGATTATATTATCATATCAAAGGACCTCACCAAATGGGATGAGTAATGACTCAAATGAACATTAAAACATCTTTAAGTGTTATCTAAAAATTAAATTCAAAGTTAAATTATAAAATAAATTGAAATTTGGCAAATGCAATAAATCTTGCAATATCAGAGATGAGAAAATTATAGCTTACAAAAATTGTATATAATAATTTGGAAAGTTGAAGAAAATCATTGTTTGAGAATGACTTATTAACAAAATAACAACACATTAAACCAAACATTGCCATATTTTTGAATGTAGTCCAAAGATTGTAAAATATAGACACCATGTACTTAAAACCGTGTAACCTTGAGAATGTTTGTTTACAATTAGATGTTATAATTGAAACTCCCGTAGACACAAAATCACGCACTTGGGTACATTTCTAGGTCCTAAAAACATGTTAGCATTTACATGATTCTTAAGTAAGAAAACTAGTGATTGACAATTATATTTCGCCCCTTTTCTTTGTTTCTTGTTTTCTATTTGGTCTTCCACACCCCACATGACCACTTAATTTTTGATTTATCTTTTATGGCTTTAGACACCAACGCCCAACTAGGAAAATAATGCCCTGGTACTCTTGTCCCCTATGGGCGCACCCGACCCTTTCTTATCGTACTCGCTCCTTTTGGGTCTTTTTTATCTTTTGGGCATCTTTTTCACTTATGGGTTGGCCTTCCAATTGTCAATTACAAAATTCAAACAAGGGAATCATATAAATACATAGTTATGTGTTCAAAATAAAGGACCAAACACTAAACATTACTATCATCACCTAAGCTTGCATTCAAAAGGCACCTAAATCACTCCAAGGCATCCATTTAACATCCATTCAAGTGACAAGGGACTGCATACACCGCATATGAAGGAGAAGTTTATTTTATTCCATCCAAGCATGCTATACATTTCTACATTCTAGATCTAGCCCGCTATCAAGTGTAACTCACACAAGGGCATCCTAGGGCATCATTTCTACACACACAAGAATTAAATGGAGTCTGAGATGTAGTGCAATGTTCGATGCACAGTGGTTCATTTTAAGAGACCTCTTAGAAATCAGAGGTGGAAAATACCTGGCGAATATCCTCGGAACCGGTTTCGGGAAGGTGAATTTTTTGGGGGTCTGACAACAAAATTTTTGCTTGATTTTTAAGTGGTGGGACAGAAGGTTGTAGACACGCGATAGAGATTTGTTGACCACATCAACAAGGTGGTTGGCACGTGTCAATAAACCTCACCGATGCGCATTAGTGAGGTTTGTTGATGCGTGTCACAAGAATCTCTCTCAAGCGGCGTTGCAGCCTTCACCATCCTGGTACCGCAACAAAAAAAATATCGTCAGGCATGCATCAAAAAACTCTTTATCACGCGTTTATTTCCTTTGCACTCTTGTCGTGGCGCTAATAAACTCTCCATGTCACGCGTCAACAAACTCTTTGTCACGCATCTATAGCCTCCGCCCTCTTGTCACGCGTTTATTGTACTTGATAATACATATGCCCCAGGTGGTATGAGTGAGATAGTAGTGTTCTACTTGGCGAATAATATAGGATTATATAGGGGATAGTTTCAAGGGTAGGTGAAGCCGACCCCTAAAAAAAATTAAACTGTAATTTTTAGGCGAACATGTCACTGACCCGCGCTAGAAAATTTACCTTTTCAAAATTTTCAAAAATGGAATATTCGCCATATTACGAATATTCGCCACTAAAATTATTCTGGTTTGGTCATAAGTTCACTCATTGAGTTTGACTCCCCATTGTTGGTCGAATTTTTCTAAGTAATGGTAAAGCACAAAGGTAATGTGTAGGGAGTGTGCACGTGCAAATAATAGAGTAGCACATATGGGAGCGCGTGTAGTTGGGAAGCAGGTTGGCATGCATGATTGCACACACAGTAAAAGCAAGAACTTAACCACTTTTCCAAATCAAGGCTAAAAATAGAGTTAGAGTGTTGACCAAGAAAAGGGGCTAAAGATAGATAAAAGCGAGATGACTTAGCAGCCACACAAGGGATTAGGAAATGTTCATGTAGATCAAGATAAAGAACACACATAGATATAGCTAATAATAAGATTAAAACATGTTATATTTAGGTGGTGTATTAATACTAAAAACATGCATGCTATTTTTGTACACACGCCTATTATTAGGAATGTGCATGGGTGGTGAAGGGTGAGTTCCCACCTCTATATATAGGTGATGAGTGTCTTTGTTAAAAGGATCATAGATAAGTGAGCAGGGTTATGTTGGAAGGATTTTGAACTAGGGTTTTGTGACCACATGCATGGTCTAGTGCATTGTTATATTAGTCATGTATCAAGTTCATGTTATGTAATTGCTTTTGGTTTATAATGGATAATTGTGGTTGGATAATGATGGTTAATGTACTTGATGATGGTGTCTTAACAATTCAAATAGTATTAGTTCTTGCTTATATGGGTTAAATACTTTCCTTATTGTATGTGTTGTTGAATTATCATGATGGTCTCTTATGCACGAAAATGAATGTCTTAAAACTGAATATAATGAACATGCATGCTAACATTCTGATAAGTAAAGCAAATGAGGGACTTGGTGGTTGTGTACGCTTCAGGTGAGCATTTAGATTTGTTTGGATGAGGTGTCAATGCACTTAGCTTAAGTATTAAACAAAGACTACACCCATTGTACATTTTCCTTTTAGGTTTGATGTGGTTTGTGGGCTTGTGTAAGTGAACATCTCTTTTTTAGGTTATAGGTACTTTCGGTGATCATAGTGTGAACAACAAGTGATCAATAGATAGTAATTAAGTCACCCTTACGACGCAACAAAACTAGGTTCGAGCTTTTGTGCAGTCATGGGTGCCCATAGAGAATCATCGGTGCTCAGTGCCTTTGTCAACCTTGTTCATGAGTTGCAAAATTTATAGAGATCAATTACAACATTGTTTACATATCATTCATCACTTCTCCCGCCCTGCATCAATTCTAGTTTGTGCGTATATTAGCTAAGTCCTCTCTCATTCTTCTTTGCTTAGGGTTTCATATTTTACATCTTAGTTTTCTTATGTCATTGATGCCCTTATCATTTATACATCATTTATTTCAATAGTGACTCTGCAATATTTATATTTAATTCAAATTATATTAAATCATTTGGTGAACAACCGATTACATCTCTTAAAGCTGAAATCCAACATTTAAAGGATGCTTCTCAAGCCCATGTTAGTTCTCTTTCTACATCTCATTCTACTACATGCACTCATATAAGTGAACCCCAAGTCTTACCACTCCACATGCCTCTCAAGTTTGATCCAAATACTAAGCAACATGATATTCTTCCTAAGCTCCTTAATCACCAATTGATCAACTTGCCAACTACTCATTGTTCTCCTTATCGGCTTGCAAAATACACCGGTCTCCCATTTTACAATTATCACAAACTTAATGGACATCATGACAATGATTTTTATGCTCTAAAATGAAGAATTAAGCACCTTGAGCATCAGGGTTTTATTTCATTTTCTTCACAACATTCTACTACATCTCCAATTACTAAATCCCAATGGGCTCCCAAATCCAATCCCTCTATGTCTAGTGAGCATCATGCCATAATTAATATTGTTCCTTTTCTGGTCATTCAAGAGCTTCCTATCCAACATATTCTAACTAAACAAACTCCTCTTAAAATCATTCCATCCCCTCATCCTCTCAAGTATTCTTCAATGTTACAACTCTAACTAAGCAACCTCCTCTAAAAATTAGTCCATCCCCTCTTCCTATCAAATCTTCTTCAAAATTACCAATTCCAATTCAAAAACCACCAACCAATTCACCATGTCATAGCTAGCCTCTCTAAGCTTCCTCCTTTCGACCCATGATTCAACCCTGATCCTACTCTTGCTCCTACCTACCATTGTGATGACAATATGCTTTCTTATGATACATTTCAAACTCCATCACCATCACAATATATCTCTTGCATCATCACATAACTCTCCATCATTGGCACACTTAGGGGCATTGCACTTCCCCCCTTCTAACATTACCAATTATCTCTAACATCTACTACCATCCTTCATGCTTTGTGCTTCATGTCTAATCTTTATAAGCATTTTCAAACCCTCTAATACACACCTTGTATCGTCATTACCCTATGATGCACTCTAGTTCCATGGTTCATACTCAACTGTTGAGGGTCTAATTCTAAAATGAACCTCACACCATTCACACTTCATGCTCGTGCTTCATGATTCATCTTTCTAGAATCTATTAACACAACACACTCATTACACGATGACACACTCTTGTTCTATGGTTCATTCTTAACTGTTAAGGGTTCTTGTAAGTGAACTTCATGTCAAACACATTCGCTAAGGGGCACGCTTACTCCTCTCATCTTCACACTTTGCATTCCATACCATCACACTCATACATTACATTTTCATATCTTGGTTGCATCTACTCTTGCTAGATTTTCTACTTACATGTTGCATTTTTCTTACTATGTTAGCCCGATACTCAGTATGTCATCATCTTTCTATACATATACATATGCATGTTCACTTGGTCTCTAGTTCGAATGCATATCTCTTACGGAGTTTTACGACCGCAATGATGCTTGACATTGTACCTTTTACCATCCCACAAAGGCTCTGTGGGCATCTAATTTTTATAATCTCATATACTATAGGTTTTATTGTTTCATCATTTACTATGCACTTGATTTTCATTACTATATACACACCTTGACATACTATTTATCTTTCTAACATGCTAACAGGTGCTTCATGTGTAACATTTATTTTGCATGACTATATGTCATCATGGTTATTTGACACATTTTGCTTGATCTTTTTGCTATCAGATGTTGTTATTTTGCAAGTCGTACTCCAATTTCTTGTATGCTCATTGTATGCCACTTTGGTCTTGATTGTCTTGTGACATTGTGAGTGATGTCCCATGTTTAAAACCTACTTTTTACGGTCCACTTTGTTTTCGCACTTGTTTGTTCCATTGTCTTATATTGCATGCTTGCTACTTTTTCTACTAACACATGTTATTAGCCACTTTTTTTACACGTGCATTGGTTTCTACCATGTACATCCCCTACCCCCTACAGGGATACAATACAACATAACATTAGGTCACCTCTTTTGGGCTGAATTCTCCTATCGACATCGCATGCACCTAAAACGAAGGGGACATACATTGGGTGAACAAGTCATTGTTAGGAATATTATAGTGCTTCACATATTTATGTGTGTGAATAATAATTACGTGTGTAATTATTATTGTTGAGAGATTATTGTTAGAGATGTTATAATATATTGTTTCAACAATATATTATTATATTTATTGTTATGTGTGGGTTACGTGAGTTATTCTCACCCCACATAATTAGGCTTGGTTGAGATTTTGTAGTTGAGTTAGTTTCCTATATTCTAGGGAAACTCCAGCCTATATATTAGGCTATTGTATTGTGTGAAAGATATAGAAGAAATATATGATTACTGTGTTTATTCTGTTTAACTCTGCTGCTACTCTATTATTTGGCATCAAAGCGTGTCTGGTCATGCCTCTAATGGAATAATGATGCATATGAAGGGGCAAACATGAAATGTATCGCCCCTGGTAATACAAGAGATTAGTTGTGTATTACAATTCTTTTTAGTTTAATCGTCTTTCTTGTCTAGAGTTGTGAGAAAAGTGAATCTTGAAAGGAAGGCCTTCAGACCTGCACCTCAAGTTGCATCATTCAATTAACATTGAATCGACTTCAAGCTTGTGGATTTCCTGTGGAGGATTATTTCTGCGTGGGCACCACTATAAGTTGTTATTTCTAGATTTATGCAGTGACAGTCAGTCATGACCAGTAACGTCATTCAAAACTGTCTGCAATAAAGTGAGGCACATCTGCTATAGCATGTACTTCTGCGTATGGTATTGTCGATCCGTGGTTATGCTGTGTGAAGAGGCATCTAGATACTTGTCTTCGATCTCTTCCTCGAATTTGGTTCTACTCAGGATTGTCTGTCGATAGTTTGTGACAGTCCTCAAGGACGTATATATCTCCATCTCGCAAATCCTGCCAGACACGGATCCTCCATTATTCTGCCATGGCCGTGTGGAGGCATGTTATTGGAGGGGATAAGAGTCTTTGATAGACTCATATAGTTACCTGGATCGTGGTATTCCTTCTTTGATTCTGCCATCAAGTGCGTCAGCTATGTATTCATGCCCATCAAGACAAGGTTTATTTGCATATATGAGTTTGTGAGTTATTAGCTCAATCACTGTTGTCAGTCCAATCTAGTCGTGTCAAGAAAACAAAGTCTAAATTTGTTAGGTCTTTCTCTTGTTCAAAGTCTTGCAGTTTATATAGTATTTTTTTTTATAACTCGAGGGTTATGTATTTGTAATTATTTGTTACAAAGCAAACAAAATTTGTCTATAGGTTTTTGGTTAATACTTTGTTATTATTATTTTGTCTAGTCTGTGTGTTACAAAATAGTATAAAAATTTGTAATTGTCTTTCATTACAAATCTTATATTCGTTTTGGGTCATCTCATTAATATATATATTTGGGTGTCAAGTATCATTATATGTATATGTAAGAATAGTCATTTTTTGTGTCCATCAAAGTGTCAAGTTTCAATAGTTTAAGTTGTATTGTTATGTTGTTCATGTATAGTTGTCTTGTGGAGTAGAACATTGTAAAAATTGTAAAAATAAATAAAAATTGCCTCACTTTTAGTCGGACGCATTATCGGTGGAATCCGACGTCCGAGTTGTAATTAAGCTCCATGATCAAATCCGCTAAGTTAGCAGCATTATACTGGAGGATGGAGGAAAATGGAGGTTGGAGGTCATTCAGCGACCTCTTGTTAGTTACCAACGATGGGGCCGCATATCAGTTTTGGTGACATGTGTGTTTCAGTTTGGTTTCAGTTTGGGCAGTGTGATTTCCGTCGTGTGCCTATTTGCAGTGTTCCTGATTTCAATAAGTGGAAATTTCACATTGAGGGGGGGAACATGATCCAATGTTCCATTTCCATTATGTCAGCTTTTTTCTATGTATGTATGAGCAGCAGATTTCAGCAATTTTTCCTATGTTATTCCCTGCAGTGAGATATTGATGAGGGCTGATAATAGTACTTGGCACATCATGATGTGGTTGTAGGTAAACCACTTGAAAACCTTCATTTGTGGTTTGTGGTAAACCAATAGCAAAACCACCATTCTTGGTTGTTGGTAATCCATTCGCAAAACCATCACTTTGTGGTTTGTGGTAAACCAATTGCAAAACCACCATTCTCGGTTTGTGGTCAACCGTTTGCAAAACCATCCATGAGGTTTGTGATCATCCTGTGAAAATCACCAGATCATGAGCAGGTGCAAGTACAAAGGTAGGTTTTCCCCATGTTTGCACTAAGGGGGGGAATGTTAGGAATATTATAGTGCTTCACATATTTATGTGTGTGAATAATAATTACGTGTGTAATTATTATTGTTGAGAGATTATTGTTAGAGATGTTATAATATATTGTTTCAACAATATATTATTATATTTATTATATTTATTGTTACGTGAGTTATTCTCACCCCACATAATTAGGCTTGGTTGAGATTTTTTAGTTGAGTTAGTTTCCTATATTCTAGGGAAACTCCAGCCTATATATTAGGCTATTGTATTGTGTGAAAGATATAGAAGAAATATATGATTACTGTGTTTATTCTGTTTAACTCTACCGCTACTCTATTAGTCACCCCTACAATAGATTAGAGCTACAATATATATTTGCACAACACATGCAAACCAAAAGAACATAGTCACAAAATGACCCGAATCCTTAAGACAACACAAACATTAGTGCCCAATATCGATAGTAACACACCGGGCGCCTATGTTCTCTCCCGGGCGCTAATGTCCTAGGGGAAAATATAGTCAACTTGTCATATCAACACAATTCATGAAGCCTTTAGATCAATTCTAGGCACAATCCTTCAATTACTGTAATGCATGTTTTCTCCTTTAATCAAGACAACTTATAACTAATTTGGAGCAAATGAGACAACATGAATAAATTGGGACACACCATCTGTAGTGGTGCTTATTGGGTAGAGTCATGGATGGAGAGTAAAACTCAACCTATCTACCCAAGACTTTCTCTTTGGCATGAGATCACCTAAAAATCACCATTGGCGTGAGATCACCCAAAAACTTGCATTCAAAGCATGAGGTCACCAACAAAACTTGCAATTTGCATGAGATTGCCCATAAAACTCACTCTTGGCGTGAGATCACCCTAAAAATCTCTCTTCACAGAATTTTAGGACACATTTATATCATTTACACTCTTTTACATCAGGTGCACACTTTCCTTTACTACTACTTTTACACACTTTTACATACTTTTGCATACTTTGCTCATATTTTTCATAGACAAGGCTTTAACTACTTTTTGCTCTTCTTTTGCGCAGGTTCACCCTTAATATGCAAGAAGAAGTAACTTACAATAGCAAGTACAAGCACAATAACAGGTACAAATAATGCATTAACTTTCACCCTTAGGGCCACATTCCTTTCCTAGTCTCCACGCTTCCATACTTCACTTGTCCACTCAACACGTTATTCGCCTCACACTCTACGTAATCATAAGGTACACATCTCTTATCTAGTTTATGCTATCAATTATTCACTCAACAAGATAAAGTGGGGCAAATGTAGACACAAATCCATGCATTTGGGTACATTTCTAGGTCCTAAAAACATGCTAGCATTTACATGATTCCTAAGTAATAAAACTAGTGATTGACAACTATCTTTAACCTCTTTCCTTTGTTGCTTATTTTTTATTTGGTCTTCCACACCCTACAACTTAGTCATAATTTTATTGATGAATATTTTACGGCTTGGACACACCAAAGACCAAGCGCTCCTCGTCCCATTTGGGTGCCCCTGACCCTTTCTTATCTTACTCGCTCCTTTTGGGTATCTTTTATCTTTTGGGCATCTTTTTCACTCATGGATCATCCTTCTAGTCGTCAATTACAAAATTCAAATAAGGGAATCATATAAATGCATAGTTATGTGTTCAAAATAAAGGACCAAGCACAAAGCGTTACCATTATCACCTAAGCTTTCATTCAAAAGACACCTAAAGCACTCCAAGACATCCATCTAACATCCATTCAAGGGACAAGGGACTGCATAATCTACCTACAATGCATAGGAAGGGGAAGTTCATTCTATTCCATCCACACATGTTATACATTTCTACATTCTAGATCTAGCCTACTATTAATTGCAACTCGCACAAGGGCATCTTAGGGCATCATTTCTACACACACACAAGAACTATATGGATTCTGAGATGTAGTGCAACACTTGGTCGTAAGTTCACTCTCGGGGTGACCACCGGGGTCAATTAGACTCCCCATTTTGTATTTTCATTTTTAGGTTTGATGTTGTTTGTGGGCTTCGTAGGTGAACATATCTTTTGTAGGTTACATGTACTTTCAACGATCATAGTACGAACAACATGTGATCAACAAAGAGTAATTGTGACACCCTTGCGACACAACATAAACCAGGTTTAGAGCTTTTGTGCAGTCATGGGCACCCAAATACAATCATCGGCGCCCTTGTCTGTTATAGGCATCCCTATCTCGACCTTGTTCGTGCAAGTTACAAAATTTACAGAGGTCAATTATGATGTTGTTTACATCTTGTTCATCACTTCTCCCCCAGATCACTTCCAGTTTGTGCGGCTATCAACTAAGTCCTTTATCCTTCTTCTTTGCTTAAGGTTTCATATTTCACATCTTAGTTTGTTTGTGTCATTATTGTGTTTTATCATTTATACATCATTTATTTCAATAGTGACTAAACAATATTTAGATTTAATTCAAATTAAATTAAATTAACTCCAACTACCTAAATGTTGTATAAATTCCAATTACCTTAATGTTACCCCATAGTTTTGCACCAATATTATGCGCATGAGTGAAATTCCAAAAATTTGTGAGGACAATGGTATTAAAAAATATTTGTGTGAAAAACAAACAAATGGTAAAAGCCTTTTGAAAATATTGAGCAATATTTCACCTAAAGCTTGCAAAACAAAAGACTACACACAATTTCAAGAACTTCATGTGAATTTTATATCTTAGTCGATGAAAAATTGTTTGAAATTTTGCCAATTACCGATATTTTATCAAAACATTAAACATATAGGGAAAAAGTATATTGTTGGTTATAGGTATGTTCCTCTTACAACAATATGAAATGCTTTCCTAGTTAGGCCACTATATTATAGTAGAATCAAAACATCAAATACCCATTACCAAAGTTTGTTGTTTTTGATAATCGAGAAAATAGAAAAATCGAACTAAAAATGTTGATATAGAAAGGCCACCAAATATTGGAGAAATCAAGAAGATGGTGATAAGGAATTACACTTCATGTACATTATGTTAAACCCAACTCTAATTTCCTCATTAAATTTCAACTAATCAACAAAGCTAAAAATCCCCAAAAATTGTTTTCTATTAATCACCTCTTCTCGGCGTGTTGGCTAACATAGAGTAATTTCTGTCGTCTCCCCTAGAGGAATCTTTCTTATTATTAGAGAACTCAAACGTCGATGAAGGACAAATGAGAATAAATTTTTTTCATTCTTAAGTTATACTACTAGACATACAACAAAATATCCATTAACTTATTGGTTGTGGTGCCTGCATCCTCCAAAGCCAATGGTTCTGCTACAAGGCATGCCACCACATGTTCTAAACACCAACACTTCAATTCTCAATAGAACAAATTTATGAGGGTAAGGGGATCCGAAAAGGAGAGGTAGAAACCATGGTGACCTAAATCTGATTTCTACATATCCCATTGGTAAGGACAACCAAATTCTCTTTAACATGTCATCGCCTCTAACTATCCATTAAATACAAATGGCTAACATTGAAAAACAATTATCGACATGGCGGTATTGGATGACAAGGGACTACTTTCAGCGCTACCTCCAAAATGTTGTACCTCATGTATCTTCAGAACCCTTTCTCCTCCCTCAAATCCCCTTTTACATCTCCCCCTTTTTGCCTCCATTGATTCCCCTTCAATCCTTCAACATAACTTCATAGTACATTGACGTTGCAATTCTTGATACAATTGCTAGCTATATTAAAAAGAGAAAAAGCATCCATAGGTGCTTGTGGAAGGACAATAAATACACATATATTGCTTATAAATTGAAAAAAACTAATAACAAAATCAAGCATACCTATTAATATATATCATCAATGAATTTATGTAATCTTGGTCAATTTAACATGTAATTTTTCTTATCTTATGGGATTCATAAGAGAATATTATGAATGATGATAATACTATTACGAGATGGACTATATTTCACAAACTGATATTTTGTCAAAAGAACACTTTCAAATGTTTTCTTTATAATAAACAATGTCTTGATTGCCTTTACAAAATTAGAATTTCTTAAATATGACACATGAATAGTAAATATTGTAGTTAAGTTCGTTGAATCTTGGGGCACTTTTAAAAAAAAATTACACGTGTTCTATAGGTTTCGTCATTTTACATACATTTCTACCAAGGCACTTGTAACTACAAACATATGAAAAATATATGCTTCAATAATACATTGTCAATGGACGGGCATACCCTCATTTAGAGTTCTCAATTTTGCATATGCTTAATAGAACAAAGAGCCAAATTTTATGCATATTTTTCAAATTTCCTAGTCTACAATACCCCATTAAAATTTTTGAGACAATAAACAAACATTATTTTGTGCATCTAAAAAATATTGTAGTTGACATTCATTCTGAAATGCTTGTTTTTTAAAAATGGGGCACATGGTGAATGCTAATTTTCTACCTAATTATCAACATGTATTTTATTCCTTTCTTTCATAACATAATAATATCAATAATCTACATGTCAATTTCTAGGTACATGTTATCACATGAAACATGGGATCATGATTCCCAAGCTTAAGTTCGTGTATGGGGGAGTTAAATACCACATGACAACATACACAATATCATGTTTAAAGAAACATTACACAATTCAAACAATTCAAATAAAAAGCTCCCTCACTTAAATATTTTATTATGTGCAAATTCTATTTGTTTCGTATTTATTATCATCATGATTATCCTCTTTCGATGGATTATATCACATTTATTTTACATTTTATTTAACAAAATATAATATGAAACCCATGGAGGTAGAGGGAGAGGACGAATAGGAATTTAAGGTAATATTGAGAAATTACAATGGGTAGACACACACTAGGGTCAAAAAGAATTAATAAAAATAATAATGATTCATAAGAAGAAGAAGACTAACAATTGATTCTTAGCAAACACAAGCAATTTTGTAGCATTGTGGTCAAGACTACGTGTTACAATTGTTTTTGTGTATTCTATTTTTATGATAAAAGTGTTATTGTCACTAATTATGATAGGTTTTTACGGTTTTGTTTTAAAGGGTCGGTGTAATTGTAAACCATATTTTTAAGTGTGTAGTTTTGTGGGTGTAGATGAAAGGAAAAATAGGTGGCCACACATTTTAATATAGATAATTAAATGTAATATCAAGTAGATCTATATAACCATTACAAGGAAATGATTTATTTTGTTGATATATAACCACCCTAACTACTGCTCTACCCATCGAACCCTTTGTTTATTAGTGATAAGTCCATGTATTGAATTATAGGTCAATAAAGGAAGAAGTTAGTGTAGTTTTTAGAGTTCACCATTGCAATAAAGATTATATGTCTCTCACATACATTTTCTTCAATTGCACAAGGAAAAAATATTATCTAGAATTTGTTCCAACCATTCTAAAAATTCAAAAAGGAAAGAAGATTTCAACATGGAGCTTGATTCCAATACTCCAAAATATATGGACTTTGATGTTTTTCTTAAGGTTTAATGCTTTGATTTTGTTTAATGTTGTGGAAACTTACCTTTAGGTGACGAAAGTAAAAATTTAGAGAACCTAACAATGTGGTGTCTCATCCTAAAGAATGGATATTGAGAGCATTACCTTAGTCAAGAAGGCTATTAATGGGGTAAAACTACAAACATATTTCAATTTGTGATATGGACTTCTTTTAAGATATATCTAATATATACAATGTATATACATATAATATACAAGATTTCTTGAATTGAATATGAATACATTGAACGATTTTGCCACTCAAATGATTTTAATGAGATTATCCTATATTTTGGTCGATTATGTTATAAGTGCTAGATTTATATATACTTGGTTACATCACTAAATTACATGTACATTAAAAATGCATTATATCCGAAGATGGAGCAAAATACAAAATACCAAGAGTTTGAGCACCTTTTATAGAGAATATCATATCATCTAGATAGGGTTCGAGTTCCATGTAATCCTAAGCATATAGACACATTTACTAAGTTCTTGGTTAGACTTATAATCCGTTATAATTATTTTGTGTTTTGTTTTACTCATTTTTTCAAAAGATGAAGAGACGATGAAAAAGTGCGGATGTTAGGTGGAGAAATGCATTTGGCATGTAGATTCTCCCCACTCTAGTAAAAGCACAAGAACCAATTATTGTCTAGTATTGCAGAGTGATAAAGGATTACTCTTACCAAAACAAGGTGTCTTTTGAAGAACAATTTACTTATGGACTTTGTACACTTTATGTTTAGCTTCCTAAGATGGAAAGCACTTGCAGAGCTCACACTAATAAATACCTCTAACACCACACATGGGGTAATGTAATCGTAGTAGTTGGTGGTACATTTTTATAACTATGCAAGACAATGCAAACCGGTAGCAATGAAAGCAAAACATGTGTTTATAGAGGATGATCAATTGTGCATGGACGTGTTGATGATATCTATAATATGAAAAAAAAGGCTCTTCCTCCTAGCGATTCATTTATATTGAACACATGTTTAATTTTTTTGAAGCTTTTATTGGGAAGCAACTTGACATTGATGTGGCATGCACGAGCACATGTGCATTTTTTCTAGAGAATAAATCATCTTCTTGCAATAAGAGTTGAATGTGATAGTGATTTATTCATAGTTATGTTTGACTGTAAATTAACATCCATCTAAATGTCATAAGATAAATTTCAACCTTAAATTTGATATTTACTACAATGGAGTTTAGAGCTTCTCTTTTAACTCTAATACTTTTTTGTATGATAATGGTATAGTTTGATTGATGTTATTTATCTTCATTTTATGGAAAAATGAAAAAAAAAAAAGTAATGAAATTATTAATCAATGTAGTATAAACAACATCCGAAACAAAACTTTAACATTGACATCTTTCAACATATTTTAGATAAATGTATTTAAGAAATCTATACTAACTATACAAAATGTCACTTTTGAAACCAAGATTATAAATATATTACATTGAAACGATGTCTTTAATCAAGCATGGAGACTTTTATAATAATTATGATATATAACAAGCTTTAATTTTGTTATAAAGAAAACATTACTTCTTCAAAAACTTTGATTATAACATGTAATGAAATTGTTACTAAAGAGTTTCGTACCTCATTTCAATATAAAAAAATAAAACAGAAAATATTATGATTTCCTTTGAGTAATATGATTTTGGATTTGAGAAAAAAATAAAAAGATTATCATTTGACTTTGTTTGAAATGCAAAAATTTAGCGTAAATTAAAATTGTTTCTATGTTAACTCAAGTGAAAAATCTTAATTTTTTAATACACGAGTCTATTGTAAAAAGAAATTAAAAATACCATGTCAAGCAACAACAACAAACATCCCCGAAGTAGGCGGATCATGATCATCTAGCCGTATGCGGTGCCTAGCTTTTGTGTTCTCTTAGGCTTGACCTAGTTTGTTTCTCATTTTCCTAGGCTCGGCCTAACTTTGTTTGTGGTTTTGGGGCGTGCTCTCATACCACCAAGTGTTTTTATTAAAAGTTATCTTATATCATATTGAATTAATATAATATAAGATCTTTTTCATCCAAATGAAAAGTTAAAAAAAAAAATTAAAAATGTGTAAAAGGATACGTTACTATTGATATTCTCAAACTATATTCTGATTCACGATGAAATGTTTTATTTTGTATTTTATTTAAAATGAATAAATTTAGAAATATGAATAAATGACTATGACGATAAAAACAACCGTTACCAAGAAACTTGGCTTTAGGGCATTAAACGTCGTTTTTACTTTCTACCTGCTACATATTATTTAAAAACACTGAGTTGCGCCTCTAGTAAGTAATGAGTATCGCGGGAAAACTTTGGCATAGAAAAAACTCGTACAGTGCCAACTCGATAATACACTGGCTCTTCATTACAATTTCCTTTTCATGATTAAAAAAAATTGCTCGCCAATTTATCCCATGGCATAGCAAATTTATGTGAAGTTCTTGCAAATCCCGTACTAAACTTCCGGGACTCTGGCTTCAAAATCCTGAAAAACATGGCGAAGCTGGAGACGAGACATCACACTCTAATACAGGCGTTGCTAGCACGGGGCCCATTGCACGTAGACGAGGTTAAATTCATGTACAAAACCCTCTGCGAAAACAATCCAGGCAAGAATTTCTGTTTTTACTTTTTGTATTTGTCTTTTAGGTTTCTATCTCATTTTCCCTGAGGTTTTGTTCGCTTAGAGATTAAAATTTCAGCGAACAAAACCTCAGGAAAAATGAGTTAGAAACCTCAGGGATTTAATTTCAGCGATTTTAGGTTAAATCATGTTTCTTGAGTGGTTAAAACATGTTTCTTCTGGATTTACCCACTCAAGCTAATGCGGTTGGACGCTTTTAATACAAGGAATTGTAAAAGATGAAACTGAAGTCTTTATTGGGATTGCATATTTTACAGGTTCAAGAGAAAGGGATTTTCATGAATACATTGGAAACATCAATAAGGAGCTTGGCTTTCTGCAATTTGAGGTTAGAGCCAGCACAAACCAGTATGACGGTCGAGTTTATTATGGTATGATCAACAAAGTAGCTGATGAACAGGCCAAACTGGGAACTCAGTATTCGCTTCCTCAAATTGCTTTTTTCAAGGCTTTGGTAAGAGAACTCAGTATATAGCTTTTTTTTAAAAATTGTGCTGGGTATTGTGGGGGACGATTATTTAATTTTAAGAGCCATGTAAAACCTGTTAAATATGTTCCCGCGCCTTAGATTTGAGGCGAGCTACTTGGTTATGTTCATTGATTGAGTTCTTTGGATGCTGAGCAGATGGAAGCAATTCTTCAAGACCAATCTGGCAAGGGGCAGATTTCTAATATTGACGCGTTGAATATTCGCCTTGAAACCCAGGTAACCTTAAATTCTGACAAAAGATATCAACGGTTCAATCAAGAAATTTTAATTGTGTGAGAAAGGGTGCTGATATTTTTCCCATTTGATGAATGTATGGCCAAACTTTCATACTAACCAGATAAAATTTAAGAAATGAGAAATTTTCCACAAGTTTAGTCATCTGTAAATTTTGACAAATATAATTATATAAAAGTTTGACTAGTATTTACCTGGATATTTTTCTAATTAGCATTTTAAAAAAATGTCAATATACATTAGCTAATTGACTAAAAATAGCTATAATATTTTTTCAGATGACTGAAACAATAGGGCTTTTGAAGTTGTTAGCTAGATTAACCGGTCTGGTTCACAGATCAATTTTATAAAAATGAGAACTTTGACCTCCATTAGGCATATCTGTGCTTGGATTTTTTTGATGGCTATACCTGCATTTGAATTTGATCTCTGCTTACTTTACTTTTGTGCATTATGCAAGAGAGTATATGACATAGCTGTATTTAGTTATTACGGTGAAAGATTTTCAGTATTTGGTGCTTCTTGGTTAAAATGTAGGTTAAGCAAGAATCACAGGTTGAGTTCAACCAGATACCATCAGCATTTAAGCAATTTTCCATGGCTCAGAAGGAGAAAACTCTCGAAGACCTATTGAAAAACCGATGGCTGTGTACTACAGAGGAGGGGAAAATTGGAATGGGAATTCGAGCATTCCTTGAATTACGTAGCTTGTTCAAGAATTTTGAAGTCCCGTTTTGTGATGTATGCAATGAAGCAGGGATCAAGGTATTTTCTGCGTATTGATTTTTGTTTTTTTGAAATTTATAAGAC
The DNA here is from genome assembly GCA_018340775.1 of Taxus wallichiana var. yunnanensis. Classification (NCBI taxonomy): domain Eukaryota; kingdom Viridiplantae; phylum Streptophyta; class Pinopsida; order Cupressales; family Taxaceae; genus Taxus; species Taxus wallichiana. Next base: position 936,276,841 of record CM031242.1, read on the forward strand.
AAATGTTTCTCTTTTCATAACTCTTGATGGAAGTGTAGACTTGAAAATGATTATTTATTGTATATAGGTACATGACAATTCAAATCTTGATTAAAATTATAAGTATTTAGCCCCCTTTGTAAAGGGAGGACTAAGTATATATTTATGTTATATCTGATTTGCAACATAAAATCCAAGAGAATAATACTGAAGAGAGGAAGGGCAGGGAGTGGGTCTTATGCAATATAAATAAGTGGGGTAAAAAGTAAAGCTATTAATTCCCTGTTCATGGACCAAGAGTTCAAGGTATTGAACATTCGTCAGTAAAATGGAAAGCTCCTTTCAAGGACAGGCAAATTAAACTTTGTTGCTGCCTTGTGAGGTAACCCAGGAGTTGCGGGCCTGGGATGCCTTTTGAGAACACACTGAGAGGAGCTAATTATGGATTCTTCCTCATTTTTTTCACATGCAAGAAACAGCAAACCAGAAATACAAGCCTTGGTAGAAGGTTTATGTCTGTCGCATGGAATGGACAGCCTAGATGTCGAAGGAGATTCATAACTAGTCATTGCTACCATGACTAAAAGCAGCACTCCCAATTGAAACTCTGCTACCTTCTTCACCCGGCTATAGAGCTTTTGCACTTCTTCCCTTTGCATTGCTTATGGGAAGCCAATAGGCTGGCTGACCTTTTAGGCTTTAGCTGATTCTGAGGCGGATCATGACATTTTTTCAAAAACTAAAAGTTCCATGTCATCTGATTGGTTGGGCCTGGAAGATATACTGTCTCAGGATTCTAAGTTGGATGTCTCTATCTCTGATTCCTCAATGTCTCTCCCCATTATTGGGGCTTGCTTTGGATGCATTTATCTCCTTTATTATAATTATTTCCTCTCCATTTATCCTTACTGTCACATTGCATTGTTTGTGGCTTTGACATTAATAGTTTGCGCTGCAAATCTTCTGTGATTTGGCCCCTCGCATATATTAGAGACCTCTCACACCTCGGCGGCATTGGGAAAAGGCCATCATGTCAGTCGTCCTCTTCCATCTCTTGCTCATTAAATTCCCCTTCATTTTTTTCATTTCCTCTGCTCTCCCTTCTCGTTCATTCTTGCCCACCCTCTCCCTGCATTCGTCTTCAGAAACTTGTTAGCAGTAATTCATGGCATTTAGAGCAAGGCCTTGTGGCAAGGATGAAGCAGTTGCGGATGTGGTTTTGGAAGAGTGCTTGCATTTATGCTTTGATGTTGATGTAAAGGTGGAAGATTTTGTTTGGCAGGTTCTAGGGTGGAGTGAAACAGTCAATATTCCTAGTGTGAGCCAAACATTGGTTTCAATTCAAAATGATTTCCTCTCTAAGGTTGCAGCAATTGTGCCTAACATTGGTTTCAATGTGGGACAATTTCCTTTCTAAGCTTGCAGCTATTACCTGACATTTTACAGGTTTGAGTTTTTGATCAAATCAGTCTTTCTACCAGCGGCCATCCACTCAGTAGTGGAGCTGAAAACTGCCTGGGGAGCTCTTCGACAAATGCTTGTCCTATCTAAAGGGGATGAAGAAATCAGTTTTGGAAACCAGAAGCCTTGGTAGAAGAACTTCCTGGCTGGCACCCACCCTCAGCAAATACTGGAAAGGACCTTCTTCTGATGTCCCTGTTAGTATGGAAAGCAGGGTACGTGGTCTTGAAAAAGATAAAAGCCTGTAAGGCCAAGTACCAGACTCTTCTGGCACCCTCTGAAACAAATGAAGCTAGGGAAGGAAAGCAAAAGCTGCTTCTGGGGTTCCTTTCCTTCCTCGCCGACCCCAGTCAACATCGTTTCCTCGGTGTCGAAACCCAGGCCTGGAAAGTGAAAAAGAATTTCAGGAGGAATGTTTGCAGATGAATGGATTCGGGAATAAAGGTAAGCCAGATATCAGGGAGAACTCGACTGGTTCTCTCACAACTTTCTCCAAATTGGCCAAAATGGGAATGTGTGTAAGCTTTGCTTCTGATATCAGTTTCATTCTTGCTGCATAGGGAAACTGGCCAGAATTAATTTCATGTTGAGATAAATTCCTGGAGCAGTTTGAAACACCCAAAAGCACATCTTTGTTTCAACCTCTCTCAGTCCAGCAAGAAGAAAAAGGATTTGGTTGGTGAAGACTGCTTTTGTGGGAGTCCCAATAGGTCAGCTGGACAGCCCAAAATAACGAGTATTGGGTATCTTGTTCAGATTGATCGATAGTATTCTAGCAGTATGTAGTATTTCATGTAGTTGATAGGTGGTATGGCACTCTCCTTTAGTGGCCGTCGTTGCTTTAAGAAATCTATTGCAGCTTTTGTTATGTGCATCCCTGCAATTTTTGTTATGCAGTTTGTTGATGTATAAGCATGTTGGAATGTTGTATGTTGATGTCTCTAGATAGCTTTCTATTGGCATGCATAACTGTCTTCTCTAGTGTATTGTACTTTCTTTATGTTTTTTTCTTTCTTCACAGGGCAAGGGCCCAAACAGAACCCTTCTTTTATCTATTGAAAAACTAATTATGTAATATGATGTACAAGTTCAGAAGCCCTTAACAATTTTTTTTTGAATGCCTGGTCAGGGGTTTAAAATAATTTTGTGACAGATTAGACTTTTTCTTTTGGCTTGGTGAGTGTTTTTGTTTGTTCAGAATTTAGTTTATTTATTCATCAATCGGAGTTCCATAGTTATGCCGAGAGGCGTCCTGCAATTGCAGGCAAGGCTGCACAGTGTAATGGAGTGCGTTGTTCACTTTTATTCTTAACATTAAATTTGACGTTCATTTGACTGTCATGTGACAGTTCATTCATAAATTTGACTTCTATTGGACTGTCACTTAAAATAATTTTGTTTCTTTTTCTTGGAGAAGTCATTAAAAAATAGTAATATCTTGGCCATGTAGTAATGTTTGGGTCTTTTTTTTTAATAGATATTTTTGAGACTGACACAATTGCGTAGCTAAATTATTCCATTTGCCACAAATCAACGGGAAATTGATAGAGAATTTAATGAAGTTGTTGATTAAAGAGGTATGTAAAAATCAAACCTAAGAACCTTGAAATTGATATCTATTGATGTATTTCATATAGATACATTTATTATAATATACTTATTATATTATATTTATTTTTAATTATTACTTTTTTGGTATACTTATACTACACTTGCATAGTTAGATAGGTGCCTCGTGATTGATATCTCTTGGCATATTTTAGATAGATGTATTTAAGATATCTATACTAGTTATATAGCAGTGCTGCCTTACACTTGACCCGTCCCATCATTATGTCTCCAAAAAACATGCTTCCTATTAAGATTGATATACACTCCAGATCATAAGGCTTTTGTGATTCTCCCTCCACAAACTATGACTGGATGGCCTAATATAGACCTGCTTATTAACCCACTGAAAACTAGACAAAGACCAACAGGCTAAAAAGGCAAAGCCAAAATATGCAAGGCTGTAGGCTTATTGAAACTGGAGAATAAATAATGGCAGAAGAGGAGATTAGCTACTTAATTTGCTAGGGTGGGATCCTGCTCCTCAGATTTCATCATACACTCTATTTTGACGCAAAACAAATTATACCTCGAAATGGTGAAAACTGACTGGAAGTTCAGTTCCAGACTGCTGGTCAAGTCCAAAACTTGTGAATCCACCACTTCACTAGGAGCCCTGGTGGAGGAAGCAGGCTGCTCATGGTGCAGTTCTTCTCCACCATTGAGAGCACCACAAACTTCCTTGTTAGAGTATTTCAATTATTGCTCCATTTTGTACTGAAACGTACAATTCTTCATCAGTTTTTTTTTTTGAAATCCCAAATCTCCATCAATTTTAACGAGGTGCCACCAGTAATGCCCTTCAAATGGGCTCCCATAATTGCAGCTCTCTAGTGATTCTAGGGTCCTGCTATGCTTCATCAAGCTTGTCCTCCATTTCATCCATGATTTTACACTCCTTATTGCCAACTTCAACGCTGAATTTCCTAAGAGTGCTTTTTAACTTCTGCAGGAAATATCAGTCCCGAAATTTTCCAAGTAGGCACCACTTTTAGCAGAATGATAGTCCCATTTCTTGGATTGAGATCCCTCCCCAGGTATATAAGAACTCCCTCTGAGGGTTCTACCTCTCCTTTTTTATCTCAAATCCCTGCACAATGCTAGGGCAATAAATATTGTTTCGCCTCCTTACTGAATTGTATTGCCGAATCACTAAATTAGCAGAGAAAACAAAGGATACAATAAATCAAACAAGCAACAGCTCCATTTTTAACAATCATAGCATGGTGAATCACGATATAAAATATGAATTGATAGGAAAAACTCATCGAATTGCTCTTGCCGTCTACATTCTCCTCAAATGTGTCAAAGGAATTATCAGCCAACCATTATTAGTATTTTGGATGGTAACTTTTAATTTTCATTGATGGCCAAATTGCTTAAAATGATGATGCTGTAAAAACCTTGTCACTAAGGATGATGGAGTGAATGGGTTCCCTTTTTAATAATTCGAGGGCCAAATTAACTCTCCAATTAATTAACATTATCTGCCTCATTATTAGCACCTCTTTTATGTGCTCAAAAATAAGTTAGCCAAACCTTTATATTGAGAAGGCCAACATAGGCTAACCTTGGTTTTCAACTTTGCACATTTGGCTTCCTTTTTTGAGGGATTTATCACGTTTTGTGATTCTGAAAGTTTTGGTATGCCCTTCGGGGCAGAAGGATCAGGATTCAAGATGATGGATCCTTCGTGGCTCATAATATAGAGAAAGGAGAATCCTCGCATATGTCTTTCAGAGATGTTATTCGAGGCCCTCGTGACCAGTATTTCTCTTCCACACAAGGTGCGAGACGTCCAATCCGGCTAATGAGATAAGATCCTAGGAGAACTTCAGCAGGATGTATGAAAGCTGCGGATGGCACTCCGGTGCTCAAAATTGTTGCATCAGATGTTCGAGCCAGTATTCGGGAACTAGAGGATCGTGCCCTTATTGTTCATTTTTGGGGTTCAAACCATCTCTGTATGCTTTTAAGGATTGGGCCCGAAAAACGTGGAATATTCAAGGTGAGTATACTTGTCTTTGTCTACCCCAACAGTTATTTCTTGGTTGTTTTTGCTAATTATGTAGATAAGGAACATATCTTTCAAGGGGGACCATGGTTTTTTGGGCGAGCGGGTTTGTTTATGAAACCATGGCAACCTCTTTTTAAAGTTGAAGAGGAACTCCCATCTGTTGTTCCCGTTTGGATTCGACTTTTTGGATTGCCAGCTGAATTTTGGAATCCAGTGATTTTCCAGGATATCGGAAATTCCATAGGAAAATTTGTCAGGGCAGCTGATTCTTCAATTAAAATGGAGCAAATGGTTTATGCTCGGATGTGTGTGTACATGGACATGAATCAACCTTTGTCTCGCTAAAATTATGTTGGAAGTTGGAGAAGATCAATGGGAACAACAAATTGATTATGAGAACATTCCATTTAGATGTCGACTCTGTCATGAATATGGTCATCTCGGTGAAAGATTGTCCTCAGAGGATGAAGGATCAAAATCAGGAACAACCTCGCTCTGATGACTTCATCGTCCCGCCAAAAAGAAAAACTAAGGAAAAAAAAACAGGAAAAACTCAACAGAATAACACAAATCGATTTGCAACCCTTCAAACAGAAGAAGCAGAGGTAGACATGGAAGAGGTGCAGGAAACCCAAGTCCCTGAAACACAAGTTGTTGCAGCCCCACAACATGGTCAGGATAATCCTCCTCCTCAATCATTATCTAAAGCTTTGGTTGTACATTCAGAACATGCGGGAGATTTGAAAAGCTACCAAAGGAAACACAAGCTTATAGAGGAACATAGAAAGGAAGTAGTGGGATTGGAAATGGGAAATGGTCATAGTAACGTTTTACCTTTGCTGCCTTCATCTGCAGATATGCCTCCTGATGTGGATCCCCATCTGGAGAAAGCCCCACAGGAGTTCAACAAGAAAAGTAGAAGTTGCGTATGGATTCTACTTTGAAAGCAGGGAGACAGCCCAACCAACTTCGTATGCAAAAACAGGGCAGTAATCAACTATCGCTGGCAAAGTAGGAGATTTGGCTACAATCTTTGAACAACTCCCTCAATGAAGTTGATTACTTGGAATGTTCGAGGGCTAAAAGGCAGCCCATCTAAGATTAATGAGATTAAACGCATATTGAACCAACATCACCCTCAAATGATATTCCTCCAAGAAACTAAAGCATCAATAGATTTTATGGCAGCAGTGACTCCTAATATTAAGAAAAAACTTGAAGTTGTTTCTATAAGCTCACAAGGAGCTTTTGAGGCATGGCATGCATTTGGGATCCTCAACAAATGCAATGTATAGATAGTGGAGGACATCATGGTGTTCTCTATATGGTGGTTAGATAGTGATAATCAGAATGTTTTATTATTGAACATCTATGCTCTAGTATAGGTGGAAGCAAAAAAGCCCAGTGGAAGGTAATCTATGATATTGTTGCAGCCCATTCTGGAATACCTATGATTATAGGGGAGATTTCAATACTGTCTTATTTTCTCATGAAAAGCAAGGAGGGAATTCAATTCTTGATGCCTCTTCTGTTAACATGTTAGATTTTATTCAAAAGATGAATTTGATTGATATCCAAACCCAAAATGGACTAATGACATGGTCCAACAAAAGAGTGGGAGAGAATTGTATCTTGGAAAGATTGGATAGATTTTTAGTTTCAGAAGAGTGGTTAGAGAGAAGCATTATTCCGGTTGCTAATGTTTTGGGTAATTCAGGATCGGACCATTGGCCGGTTTTGCTGGAAATGGGCAAGTCAAAACCTTTTAAAGCTCCTTTTAGATTCCAATTGATGTGGTTAAGAGATGAAAACTTCCTTCTTTAATTAAGAAATGGTGGGGGAGGGTCAACCCAGGTACGGTACCAAAATGTTTTGTTTTACTAGAAGGATGCAACATATTACTAATCAATTGAAGCAGTGGAATAAATCTGATTTTGGGAATGTTCATGGGAAAAAATGTGAAATCTTAGAATCATTGCAGGAAGTGGGCCATCAAGTGAGAATGCAAGGGTACTCTAAAGAACTACAAACTAAAGAAATCTCCCTTAAGCAGGAATTGATTGAATGGGGATTAGGAGAAGAGGAGGATAAAAACACTTCTTTCTTCCATAAGTCTCTCTTAGCTCACCACTCTCATAATCATATTGCTTACTTGGATAAAGGGGATGGCACTCAGGCCAATACGCAGGAAGATATACAACACTTAGCAATTCAGTACTTCTCTGGGATCTTTGCTGCTACTAATTTGGATGGAAATGCTCAACACCAATTACTTGATACCATTCCAATGTTAATTGGAGAGGAGGACAATAATTTTCTATTGCAGCTGGTTTCAGAGAAAGAACTCCAAAAAGTTGTATGGGCTATGAAAAAAGGAAAAACACCAGACCTGATGGAATTCCTATAGAATTTTATCAGGAATTTTGGGACATTATTAAAAATGATCTATTGGAAGTGGTGGAAGAATGCAGACAAGCTAAGACTGTCCTAAAAATCATTAATCAAACTTATATAACTTTGATTCCCAAGAAAGAAGAGGCTTCTACCTTAGTGAATATCGTCCTATTGCTTTGTGTAACGTGTTGTATAAAATAATTACCAAAGTTATAGCTGAAAGGCTGAAGACCATCATCCATAAAGTAATATCTCCGGAACAAGGGGGATTTGTACCTCATAGACAAATTTATGATGATATTGTTTTGGCTCAGGAAGTTCTCCATTCTATGGAAATTCAAAAGAAACCAACTATGTTTTTGAGATTGGATTTATCTAAAGCCTATGATAGGGTGGATTGGTCTCTCCTGATTGAAATCTTGTTGAGATTTGGATTCTCCCCCCTTTGGGTTCAATGGATACAAGCTTGCATTTCTTCAGTTTCTTATTCTATTTTGGTTAATGGATCTCCCACTTCTAGATTCTCTGCTTCTCGCATGGCATAAGGCAAGGGGATCCTTTATCTCCTTTTCTTTTCATTATCGTAGTTGAATCTTTGGGCAGATTGTTTTCCAAGACGAGAACCCAAAAGAAGTTGAAGGGTATTAAATTGGCCAGACAAGTTGATCCTTTGTCTCATCTCCGTTTGTAGATGATTCTTCCATTATGGGAGAAGCATCTTTAAAAGAAGCTACCCAAATTCACAACAATTTGCAGCTCTTTTCAAAGGCTACGGGCCAAGATATAAACAGGCAAAAGTCAAAAATTATTTTCTTCCATTGCTCGCCTAGGCTGGAACAAGATATTCTAGTTAAATTAGGATTTCAAAAGGGAGTGTTACCTCTAAAATATTTGGGTATTCCGTTGGATTCTAAAAGATTAACTGATTGGACTTGGCTGCCCATGAGAGTTCTTCATAAATTTAGTAAATGGACTCATAGATGGTTATCTTTAGGGGGACGTATTACTTTGATTAAAGCTGTTCTGCAGGCTATTCCTATCTATTTTTCTTCCCTTTTGAATATTCCTGCAAAAATTTTACATCAGCTGGACTCTATCAGCCAAAATTTTTATGGACAGGGGTTCAACAGGTTAGGAAATGGCATCTTGTGAAATGGAAAACATTATGCTTGCCAAAGAAAGAAGGGGTTTGGGTTTCAGATCAAGTGTGTTGAATAATAAGGCTTTAGCTGCAAAATTATATTGGAGATTGTTGCAATATCCCCATCATTTATGGGCCATCAACATTAGAAAAATATGCGGAAGGAATGATGCCGCATGAGTTGATTCGACATTCCTTACCTTCTCGGGGATCTCCGATTTTATCGGTTCTTAAAATTGGTGAAGAAATTATTAAAAAACAATTTTTTTGGAAAATTGGGAAAGGTGATCAGGCTAATTTTTGGACTGATTCGTGGGATGGGAATCCAACTTTGATTGAGCAAGATTCTGGATTTTAGAGGTATTATGAATACTCTTCATAGTAAAGGAAAGAAAAAGGTTATCCATTATTTGCAGACATCGTCTTAGGGGACTGAGTGGATTTCTCCCTCTTTGTGGCAGGCCAATTTGTCTATGGCCCAAATTCAATTTTTTCAAACTCTCCTTCAAAATAGAATCCTTCCTCTTTCTTCCAATCTTGATACCCTTGCTTGGGGAAAATCCTTAAGGGAGTTATTCGGTAGTTGAAGGATACAACAATTTGGTGGGTATTCAGCCTCACCCTTGGAAGGATATTTTTGTTGATCTTTGGCTGCCTCTGCCTTGTGGCCTAAAGTTAGATTCTTTGTCTAGACTTCTTTTATACAAGAGGATTCTTACTGGGGACAATTTGATGAAGCGGGGTATGGTGGGACCTTTCTGGTGTCCTTTATGCAAAGAAGCGGATGAAACTTTGATACACCTTTTTTCCAGTGCCCTTTTGTTATGTCCCTATGGAATATTTTGGCTGATTGGTTATCTGTCAATTGGAATCCTTCTATGAACCTTGTGGAAATTGTTAGAGTTTGGAAATGATCGGTCTCTGATACTCAAGATCTTAACAAAGGAGTTTGGATTGCTATTTCTCTTATGTTGTGGAATGTGTGGAAGGAACAAGCGAGACACATCTTCAAATCTGAAAATAGAGACATTTGGTATGTCAAGGAATTAACTCGAAGCAATATAGTGGAAACTATTGAGCATAATGTGAAAATTCCTTCTCCCTTACCTGGCAAATGGAAAAGCATGATACACAAGCTTAATTTGGAGGAAAGTAAATTGAAGTCTGTTTCTAGTACTAGATTATCGGTGCCCTCAGCTCTAAGAAAATGGAAGCCTCCTCCGTTTGATTTTGTTAAACTTAATACTGATGGAGCAACAAGAGGGAATCGGGTCCAACTAGTATTGGAGGGATAGCTCATGATTCTATGGGAACTCCCCTTTTCTTCTTTGCTCATCAATTGGGTTACTTCACTAATAATGTGGCTGAAATCTTGGCAATTCAGCGAGCTCTCCAAGAAGTAACTAAATTGGGATGTCTTAGAATTATAGTGGAATCTGACTCTAAGGTAATTATCCATCTTTTGTCAGCTCAAGAGCAGCATAGATCCAATAATTGGCTAATTGCCAAGATTCAGGATAATATTCAGGTTATTGCTAGACAATTTCAGACCATCTCATATCAACATGTTCCTAGAGATCAGAACAAGGTGGCGGATGCGTTGGCAAATTGGGCTTTGGATCATCATAATTTGATCAACTTTGGCCCTTTGCCTTTGACATGGTCTCCAGAGAAGCGGAATCAGATTGAAAAGATCCTTCAATTGCATTCATCAGATGCATAAGCTGATGTTATGCTCTTTTTCTTCTTTCTTATGTTGTTGGAAGTCTAAGGATAGATCATGGAGTATGAGTACCATGGCTTGGCATTGTATTTTAATAACTTATTTCTAGTAATATAATTTTGGTTTTAAAAATAAAACCTTTATATGACATTTATGTTATAAAAAGATTTTTTATCTAATCTTTGTATCGACATCTGATTTTTTGACATAATGCTTCACATCTTCCAATCCAAGCTGCATAAATTGCCTCACGTAAGGCAAGTGATAAGCTGAGAACCCCTACAACTCTCAAACTTGAAATGCTAAGGACATTCTGAGATCAAGGTTTAGCCCTTCTAACTCAACCACATTCTTTGTGGTTTCACCTATAATCGTTGTAGAAAAATAAAGTATTTGGCTAAGGCAATCATGAATTTCTCTCTTTCACTCTTATTTTTCATGTTTACCCTGAGCTGCACCATTGAATTCATATTTAATTGCCTCTTTTTAGGTTGTGTTGAATTCTCCTTGGGGATGTTGGCTTGGTCATTACCAGCTCCTTGTTTTCCCTTATTTTCTCTTCTTTTAGTCTTGAAATGTAACTTTGTTTTGGAATAAGTCAGTCTTAAGCCAGTTGTATGAGATTTGCTCTATCTGATCTTCATCCTTCATGTGAATCCGAAGAAAGTCTCTTTAACTGCTTCTTTGATCACCAACCCAAATTTTAAGACAATGGCTTTTCCCTTAAAAAATTCCATGATTTTTCCTTAGACTTGATGTTTGAGAACTGTAATTGTATAAACATCTCTCTTGGCCTTAAAATGTGTAGACTAGTTTTAATTTAATTATACCCATGATTTTCTCCCTGGTTAGGTTGTAAAAGTTTAGCTATGTATCGTGCTTCATTTCTTGTACGTTTTCCCGTTGATGGGATATTAGGCATTAAAGAAGAGTAGATCTGGTAATTTGACATTGAAGAGCTTTCCAAGTGAAAATAATAAATTGGTGAGGTAAGCTCATTCTAGGGATGTCTAATCATCTAGACATCATTATTCGAAGGTATGCACCAAGAGAATTTTGATAGTAGTATCATTTCATACTTCATGCATATATCTATTGTTTTTATTATCATTCTTTATTTTTTTTATTTCTTCTATTTTTATTATATTTTCCATGATCCGAATGTCTTAATTTTAGCTAATTCTGTTCTTGCAATTGCTTTTTGGATGTTGCTAATCATGCACATGTTGAGCTTGTGTCTATTCCTAGTTTTGATTCCATCAATATAAAAGATTCCTTTAGATTTTCCTATGATACATTATTAACATGGGCTACTAGTGGTTTGTATTCTTTTGAACATTCAAAATGGTTTTTGTTGGGTTTATGATTCAAAGTTTATATTTATACTTATTAGTGTTTGTACGGGGTAGGGTATGCATCTCAGGTGTGAGACACCCCCTTAGAATTAATTAAGTTCTTTAGAGTACTTTAGGGGTTATAATTCTATTTATTTTTAATAACTTATGTTAATAAGTTATTAATTTAGTTTTACGGGTAGAAGGTTAGTTGGGACCATTGGACTGTTGGGCCTGTAAGTGAAAGCTTACTTAAAGCTTGAAGAAGAATCTAGAAGTGTCTTGGACATTTTACTTTGTATAGTTTTTATGTGATCAATAAATTGTGTTGCTTTTCCTATTTACCTATGTTGAAATTTCTATCAATGGTATCAGAGCTGCAATGAAAGTGGGCTGTCATGGAGGTTGAAGATGAAGTCATGTGGGCCTGTGAAGAAAAGAGTTGGAGCTATGGCAGTTTTTTTAGTTTTCCTGATGTGAGGTTTTGGAATTTTTTTGATTTCTGAAAATTATTTGTCTGGATAATTTTTGATAACAAATTATTTTAGAGAAAATATAGAGAAAATCACATGAGAAGAGCGTATTTTTCAGAGAAATATAGAGCAAAATTGTTGGGGTGTGAGCTCTCGCGGCATTGCTCACTGTAGTTGAATTTAATATTTCATGCTTCTTGAAGCAAGTGTTGGAAGGTTGTATGCTTTTTTTGTTTTCTTGGAAATTGCTAGAAGTTATGAAATCATGAGGATGAAAATGTTGAAGAAAAATTCAATTCCTGAATGATGAAGAAATTTATGAGAAAGATATGTATGACACTGAAAAAAATTCTGCCTGAATCCTGTGGAATGAAAGAGGGCATGATTGACATATTTGCCAGGTAGCGATCAGATTCCCTGGAAGATGTGAAAATCAACAGATTTGAATTTTTGTTGTAGTTTCAAAGTGGGTCCCCTAAATTATATTACTGGAACATTTCTGGAGTATGATTTAACTGGTGGAGCATTGGAATCTCCCTGTGCTGCCCATGGAATAGTTTGTTCACAACTAGTTTGTTGTGAAACAAATTTTCCTATTATTTATAGACCCCCTATTGTACACTACATCACATGCGAGAGTTTTACACATATATTTTGAGATCCAATATTGTATGTAGTTCATGGCTTAGCTTAACTGTGGTAATGGGTTTTCCTGAAGTGATCTTGGATGTGTGAGGGATTTTTTTTTCTCCTGTATGGTATTAAAGTTGACTTCCTACATCCATTACTTGGGCAATTTTTTTTGTTAAGTTTTTTTTGTTTAAATTTTGTTTGCTCAGAACCCACAGGGCTGTACAAGTATATCAAGTTACATTTTCTCTCTAAAAATATAGTTTCTGCAACATTAATTATCATATATTTGGAGCATTGGATTTTTCATTGTTGCTGGCTGCCGGCTGCCACTCTGTCACAGTGTGCTGCCATCCACCTCTGACCACCTTGGCCTGCGTCTTTGCTTCTGTCATCGCTGCCGACCTTGAAAAACTTTTTGCAAAGTCCGGCACCTTGATCTCCAACCAGCCCAGACGCTAATTTTTTTCCTCATGGCATTATCTCACTTTTGGCATTTTTTGGGCCTTGTTTTATCCCCATCGATACAGTCTGCAGCTAACTATCATTGCATGTGATTTTGTCACGGTCCACTCTCCCGGCAAGTCTCTCACTTGATGCTCCACATTTCATGTGGGATTTAACAGGCTATTTTTGCAGATCTGGAATAAGATCTATGTAGCAGCCCATTCCGTCTCTATTGAGGACATTCAACTCCACAACAGTTTGGTTGCCAGACATAGTTGATTGCTGCCTCACTACACTGCCTGCTCACCACTCCATGCCAGGTTGTATCATATCACATTGTCAACTTTTTAGATTGACATCTTGTATGAGTTTTAATTGAAGCGTTGAATATGTGCTTTGCTATTTTTGACCCAGTGTGCTTTGTTATTCTTGACCCAGTCTGTGCTTGAGCTCTTCCTCGGTGCATCCGCTGTCAACCAGTCTTTTTTTCGCAATCTGACACAGGCCTCTTATGTCTCCTACTTGTTGCCGCTCACACTCTGATATGCACAAACTCGCTACCTTATGGCCTCTCTAGTTGTTTGAAATCATGTTATTTTTTGGAGGTGAGGCGTGACTTGAACTCTCAAGCTTTGAATGGTCTCCTAAATACAAAGTGCATGCTGCTTGTTGGTGGGACAAATGTGACAACACCTCTCGGATCTTCTGAAATATCCCTTGTGGGATATTACTTGAAATTCACAAAATATGTATAAAATAACAGTGAACTGAATTCTGATTTTTCTAATTTTTATGACAGCAATATGCAGAAATAAAGAAATTTTTGTATTTTCCAGAATAATAATTTCTAACACTACCCAGAAGCTTCAAATAACTTAGAAAAATATGTAGAATAGTAAACAAGAGAAATAATTTTTATCTCTCAAATTTGATTTGATTTATTTATTTTAACTGCTGAATCTGCCTAAAAATTCCAAAAATAAATAAAGCCCAAATTGAATGAAACTCCTCTTGGGAATTCGCCAAGCTTGCCTCAAACGTTGGAAATAATCTGATTTGTAGATGGTTGAAGTATGGACCAAATAATCTCTCTCCGACACTGAGCAAACCCTTGAAATTCTTTGATAACTCGATCTGAAAATTTGATTTGAATGAAGCTCCAAATTAACAAACTAGGGAGGATCTCTCACCACCGAAGAGTGCTTTGCTAGCTAGGAGTGGATCTCTCACCACCGAAGCTAGGGTTCTGTGGGATCTTACTCCACAAGCAAAAAGCATGCAACCAACAATGACTTCAATATCATAAAAGAGTGAGTGTATGAATGAATTCCCTTCTCTCCCCAAGCGCTTCCTTTTATAACTTTTCATTGCAACAAAGGGCCCAAAAGAACCCTAATCGACCTCCTTGGGGAAAATCCACATAATAATAAAATAACTTAAGTTACTTTATCACCACTATGCCAAAAGTACACTTAAGTTACCCCCAACGAAGAAATAGAAAATAAAGTACCATATATTCACCCATCACTTAAGTCATCGACAAAATATAACATAAAGTACCTTAGGGAGCATCATGCAACCTTATTTCACTTAAGTCACCTCAAAGTATGTGTCCAACGTCAAAACATAATATATAAGTGAAATGAAGGTGCAAACCATACCCAATAACCATCAACGTCACTAGCCCCTTGGGCATGACCAAGGCTAAGACGGATGAAAGGCCTCCTAGGCCACCTGCTCGAGAAATGGGGACATTACATCTTCTTACCTGCCATTTCCCTTGGATTCTTGTTTTTAAATCAAGCGCTTGAAGCATGTATTGTTAGTCTTCACGGTCTTTTATTGACCATGCTGCAAACCCAAATCCTCACAACCAATGACTTAACCTCCAAGGCAACTCTATTGCCGTTGTTTAAAAGAAAACCATAATTATATTACTAGAAAGAAGTTATTCAAATTACAATGCCATGCCATGGTACTCATACTCCAAGAAATATCCTTAGACTTCCAATTACAAAGTAAAGAAAAATGAAAGCATATCTGCAGCTTATCCATCCGATGATTGCAAGTGAAGGATCTTTTCAATTTGATTCCGCTTCTCTGGAGGCCATGTCAAAGGCAAAGGCCCAAAGTTGATCAAATTATGATGATCCAAGGCCCAATTTGCCAAAGCATCTGCCACCTTGTTCTGATCTCTAGGAACATGTTGATAAAAGATGGTCTGAAATTGTCCAGCTATAGCTTGAATATTCTCCTGAATCCTGGCGATTAGCCAATTTTTGGATCTATGCTGCTCTGGAGATGCCAGAAGGTTGATAATAACCTTAGAGTCAAATTCGACTATAATTCTAAGACATCCCAATTTAGTTACTTCCTGAAGGGCTCGTTGAATTGCCAAGATTTCAGCCACATTATTAGTGAAGTGACCCAATTGATGAGCAAAGAAGAAAAGGGGAGTTCCCAAGGAATCATGAGCTACCTCGCCAATACTTTCCGGACCTGGATTGCCTCTTGTTGCTCCATCAATATTAAGTTTAACAAAGTCAAACGGAGGAGGCTTCCATTTTCTTAAAGCAGAGGGCATAGATAGTCTAGTGCAAGACCTAAACTGCAATTTACTTTCCTCCAAATTGAGCTTATGTATCATGGTTTTCCACTTGCCAGGTAAGGGGGGAGGATTTTCACATTATGCTCAATAGTTTCCACTATATTGCTTCTAGTTAATTCCTTGACATACCAAATGTCTCTATTTTTAGATTTGAAGATACGTTTGTTTTGCTCTTTCCATACATTCCACAACATAAGAGAAATAGCAATCCAAACTCCTTTGTTAAGATCCTGAGTATCAAAGAGCGAACGTTTCCAAACTCTAAAGATTTCCACCAGATTCATAGAAGAATTCCAATTGACAGATAACCAATCAGCCAAAATATTCCATAGGGCCATAACAAAAGGGCACTGAAAAAAGGTGAGTCAAAGTTTCATCCGCTTCTTTGCATAAAGGACACCAAAAAGGTCCTACCATACCTCGTTTCATCAAATTGTCTCTAGTAAGGATCCTCTTGTATAAAAGAAGCCAAATAAAGAATCTAACTTTAGGCCACAAAACAGGTTGCCAAAGATCAACAAAAATATCCTTCCAAGGTGCGGCTGAATACCTGTCAAAGTACTATATCCTTCAGCTACAAAATAATTCCCTTGAAGATTTTCCCCAAGCAAGGGTATCAGGATTGGAAGAAGTAGGAAGGATTTTGTTTTGAAGAAGAGTTTGAAAAAATTGAATTTGGGCCATAGACAAATTGGCCTGCCACATAGATGGAGAGATCCACTCAATCCCTTGAGGCGAAGATTGTAAATAATGGACCACCTTTTCCTTGCCTTTACTATGAAGAGTATTCATAATACTTCTAAAATCCGGATACTGCTCAATCAAAGGTGGGTGCCCATCCCACGAATCAGTCCAAAAGTTGGCCTGGTCACCTTTCCCAATTTTCCAAGAAAATTTGTTTTTTAATAATTTCTTCACCAATTTTGAGGACCGATAAAATTGGAGATCCCCGAGAAGGTAAGGAATGTCGAATCAACTCTTGTGGCATCATCCCTTCGCATATTTTGCTCTAATGTTGATGGCCCATAAATGGTGGGGATTTTGCAACAATCTCCAATATAACTTTGCAGCTAAAGCCTTATTATTCAACACACTTGATCTAAAACCCAAACCCCCTTCTTTCTTTGGCAAACATAATGTTTTCCATTTCACAAGATGCCATTTCCTACCTGTTGAATCCTGTCCATAGAAATTTTTGGCTGATAGAATCCAGTTGATGTAAAACTTTAACAGGAATGTTCAAAAGGGAAGAAAAATAGATAGGAATAGCCTGTAAAACAACTTTAATCAAAGTAATGCGTCCCCTGAAGATAACCATCTATGTGTAATGTCCCCTTTTCCCAATTGAAGACCTTTGGCCCATTTTGTCAACCCGATGGCCAAAGAAAAATATAAGGGTGACTTAAGTCACAATAAGTTATTACAAAGTGCTAAAAAAATATTTATAAAATTAATAAAGCACTTGTATTAATTTATTTGACTTAATAATAAATTTGTAATCTCTAGATAGATGCATTGGGTCTAATATTATGTTGTATCCTTTCTAGGGAGAGTAGAAAAGAGACCCATGCTATTTTTGTGTCATCCCTAGGCAAAAATGCGACTTGGACAAAGGAGGGAGAATGGAGTTTAGAAAGGATAAAAATTATTACTCCTCCCAAGAAAAATGCGACCTAGTCTAAGGAGAATTTGGGGCACATGTCTAGAAGAAATCACCTTTTGTGATTGGTTGAGTTGGAGGTCCTTTTGGGGCATTTTTCCCTTTATAAGGGAGAGGTCGACTTGAAGAGGGACATCATATAATCATTTTATCAATTCTGAATTTGATCTTAAGCCTGGTGCTTTTGTATAAAATATTCTAAGGACGAAAACCCTTAGTATATTGCCTCTAGAGGACGAAAACCCTCTTAGAGATTAGGAGGAATTTCTACACAGGATTTTCCATAGAGCTTGCAAAGGATTTCTAGTCATTCTCAGATGTTGAGTTTTGCAATAAAGGGTTGAAGAATTTATTGATAGCAGTTGTCATTGCAATTTCTACACGTAGAGCAACCCATGTATGGGCTGATTTGTATTGCATGGGGGGATATTTTAGGTCCGAACAATGCGCCATTTATTACTCTTAATTTTGTGGCTCTAAATAATCTATTTTCAGTATTTTTGGTGGAGTTTAGGGTATCATTTTAGTCCTCAATGTCTCGCAGATTTCTGAGTGAAATTCCATCTGTTTATATGTTAAAAAAAAATCAAATTTTGTTTTATAGTAAACTGCTGAAGTTTTGAGCTTTGTTATGGCAAGAATAGATAGTCTTTGGTTGTGGTTCTATGTGGATTTTCATCATCAAAACTAGTCACCATTGCTAGAAATCATCTCGAAGTAGTTATATTTATTGTTGCATGATCTTCAAATCAGTTTGGGGATCATTTCGGGTTTGCAAATATATTCTTATTACATTGGAGTAAGAAAATTATCATTTTTATTGCTAGGTGAGTAAACTCTTCTCATATTTCTAGTCACTTTTCCCCCTTTGAAAGTTCAGGTCTGCAGCAATAAATTCCGAGTTATCTTTAATTAATTTGCACTTGAGTGTGGGATTGCCTAGAATTCACTAAGGTTCGAAGAGTCCCATTTGGGGATCTTACAGTGGTATCAGAGCAATGTTCCTCCCACCTGGAGGGTTTTTGATTTGATGTAGCCACGAGAGGTTGGTGATAGAGCTGAAATCATGGGAGGTAGACAGAAAAACTTTCCATGGGATATGGATAAAGATCTTCTTAGGGAAATGGTAGACACCTAGCAGCAGATGATACAAACCATGTAATAAATGATGCAGAGGATGGATGTGGATAGGTCAATCCCTCACCGATCGTTAATGTTCGGAGGTAGAGTATTACGAGTAATCATCCCGGGATGCCATACTAGGTCGCTTCAACGGTCATTGGCCTTCCTCTACAGAGTTATACCAATGGATTTTTCAAAATTGGATAGATAAATGTGAGATTTTCCTTTGTTCCAGAGGTTTTTTTGTTGTTCATTTTAAAGAGGCGGAGGATTACTAGAGGTGTCTTGCAGATGGGCCATGGTTATGGGGAAATGCGGGTCTATTTTTGACTCCTTAATTCCTAGAATTTGATCTCGATAGACTTTCGATTTCCAAAACACTAGTTTGGGTGCGACTTCCCAATCTTCCTTTGCATTTTTGGTATGCTCTGGAGGACATTGGTAATGTCTTGGGTAGGTTTTTAAAGGAAGATCTAGACAAAACTCATGCGGGTCTGTGTTCTTTCGCTCGCATTTGTGTTGAAGTTGATTTGAGTAAAGGGCTGCCGGATCGAATAAATCTAAAATTTGGAAATTTTGAGCACTCGCAACCCTTGGATTACGAAAATATTGCATTTCGGTGTAGAAATTGCGAAATCCCGCCATCTACAAGCATCTTGTCCAATGAATAAGAAACCAGTAAAGAAGCATGGCTCGGCCTCCCCTCGTGGTTGGGGTGATGTGGATCCGAAATTGGTGGAAGTTGCAACATTTAAGGAGTCATACAATTCCAGTACCGAGGAGAAGGTAGTGGAAAGCATGAGGATGGACACAACTCTAGAGCCTCAAGGGACTATCGTGGTTAGCGGAACAAAAAGGAGTCATTCTCCTACGAAATCGGATTCTGACTAGGAATCCCTATTGGAAAATCGGGTGGTTTCTACGAAGCCTGGTGATCTTTCGTTAACAATTGTAGTAGGGACTGGTGAGTGGCAAAAAGTAAAGAATAGGAAAAACAAAAAAGGTCGAATGGGTAATATTGAAGACTTCTTTCCGCCCCTAGGCGGGAATTAGTAGTTACTGGTTTTCGTTGTTAATAAGTGTCTTTGGCTTGTAATCTGGGATTTAGGCCCAGTTGTTCAAGTTAATTTTCTCGGGTATTTAGGCCCATTTTTTATTAAATAGGGAACGGGTCCCTTCAACCCACTTTATCAAAAAAAAAAAAAAGGTCACACCTTTTAAAATAAAAAATGGAGTGAGAAGGATTGAACATTAGACCTCTTGGTTTGAGGTCTTTAGCAAAAGCAATGTGACCAATAGTCCACCCGACCAAATTGAAGATATACATAGCAAAGATTTTTAAATTTTATATTGTTTAAGAAAAAAAACTTTAGAAATAGTGGAAGCTCGTGGTGGAACTGAGTGGGCCACGTTTGCAAGTGAGGTGGCAACATGGGTGAATAAGGTTGTTGGATTCCAAAAGATTAACAGATTGGACTTGGCTAACCACAAAGATTCTTCATAAATTTAGTAAATGGACTCATAGTGTAAGATGCCCAAATGGGACTCTTCGAACCTTAAGTGGATTCTAGGCAATCCCACACTTAAGTGCAAATTAATTAAAGATAACTCAGAATTTATTGCTGCAGATCTGAACTTTCAGTGGGGAAAAGTGACTAGAAATATGAGAAGAGTTTACTCGCCTAGCAATAAAAATGATAATTTTCTTACTCAATGTAATAAGAATATGTTAGCAGACCCATAAATGATCCCCAAACTGATTTGAAGACTGTGCAACAATAAATATAACTGCTTCAGATGTTTTCTAGCAATGGCGACTAGTTTTGATGATGAAAATCCACATAGAACCACCACCAACACTATCTATTCTTGCCATAACAAAGCTCAGAACTTTAGCAGTTTATTATAAAACAAAATTTGATTTTTTTAACATATAAACAGGCTGGAATTTCACTCAGAAATCTGCAGACATTGAGGACTGAAATGATACCCTAAACTCCACCAAAAATACTGAAAATAGATTATTTAGAGCCACAAAATTCAGAGTAATAAATGACAGCGTTGTTCAGACCTAAAATATCACCTGTGCAATACAAATCAGCCCATACATGGGTCGCTCCACATATAGAAATTGCAATGACAACTGCTGTTGTCGATAAATTCTTCAACCCTTTATTGCAAAACTCAACAACTGAGAATGACTAGGAATCCTTTGCAATCTCTATGGAAAATCTGTGTAGAAATTCCTCCTAATTTCTAAGAGGGTTTTCGTCCTCTAGAGTCAATATACTAAGGGTTTTCATCCTTAGAATATTTTATACAAAAACACCAGGCTTAAGATCAAATTCAGAATTGATAAAATGATTATATGATGTCCCTCTTCAAGTCGACCTCTCCCTTATAAAGGGAAAAATGCCCCAAAAGGACCTCCAACTCAACCAATCACAAAAGGTGATTTCTTCTAGACATATGCCCCAAATTCTCCTTAGAATAGGTCGCATTTTTCTTGGGAGGAGTAATAATTTTTATCCTTTCTAAATTCCATTCTCCCTCCTTTGTCCAAGTTGCATTTTTGCATAGGGATGACACAAAAATAGCATGGGTCTCTTTTCTACTCTCCCTAAAAAGGATACAACATAATATTAGACCCAATGCCCCTATCTAGAGATTACAAATTTATTATTAAATCAAATAAATTAAAACAAATGCTTTATTAATTTTATAAATATATTTTTAGCACTTTGTAATAACTTATTGTGACTTAAGTCACCCTTATATTTTTCCTTTGGCCATCAGGTTGACAAAATAGGCCAAAGGTCTTTGATTGGGAAAAGGGGACATTACATTCCTCCCTTCCCAAAAATTGTTTGCCCCAAGCAATTGAATTTGTTTTGTCCAAGTGTCATGCACAATAGACAAAACATGTTGAAGTGATCCGCAAGCCTGACACCTATACCTGTCAAGTGAAACAAATCTTGCCACAAAATATAGATCTCCGATGCTCATAAATATGAGTATGGACCAATGGTTCAAAGCATACTCCATAATGTAAACTTCGTCCTCTAATTTGTCATGCTTCTCATGAGAGAGAAATTTGAATGTGCAACAAATTAGACATATTATCATTCACTGCATACCTTGGAGTATCATCATTCTCTATCTCCATGATGACTTGGCTTCGCTGCATCAAATTTTGAGTAGTCATGTCCACAATGGGCTGAATATTATGAGTCAACTATTGCAATATTTTCCCCCTTTCTTCTTGTTGATCTATGCGGTGAGCTTGTTCTTTGACGTGTTGCAGATGCTGGTTTGCAAGGGCAGCCACTAGCTTAGCCTCCTTGGCCCTTTGTGACCACATATCACACAAAATTTGTGTCTTTTTCACATCCTCCCAAGTTTGATATAAAAAATTAGAGTTTTTATGACTTGAATTCATCACACAAAACCCATTTTTAACACCCATCAAAGACAACTCATGAGTGGCTAGTCCACTATGAATGTCATCAACAAAATCATCAACTCCATGATCATCAACAAAAAAATTCTGAATTATCCTCATGTGAAAGACCCAATGAATCCATGCTATTGCTATCCAAAACACTAACATGCTCTATGCTAGCCTCAAAAGTAGAAGCTTCTAGTGAAACTTCTTGCAAGGATGATGTAGATAAAACATTTCCCATGTCTTCCTGAGTCAAATCAGCATGTCTATCAAATTCATCATATAAATTTTTGCATACCTCATTGGAACTTGAAGACACCAAAGCATTCTCATGAAGAGTTGTATCATCCATTTGTGAAGATTCTCTATTCCTTCCACGTATCAACCATTCGGAAGCTATAGTGTGATATTCCTTCTTTGCCTGCTCAGTCTTGTAGCCAATCTTCGGGTGCATGTCCATGTAGTACATGAAAGGAAAATTCTCCTTAACATCTTGAGGAAGAATGTTATACTCCTCAAATATGCTAATCACTTCCGCTTCTTTGTCTTGTGGTGTTGGACCTTTGTGAATAGAAAATGATGATGATCTAGGCCTCCGATCCTATCTCGGCCCTCAAACTGTCTCTTGGAGCATGTGTTTTGCTGCGAAATGTTGGAAAATGTCGAGAATAATTGAACAATAGCCTGAAGGAATGGGAAGAACAAATATGAGGCTTTTTATGTGAATGGGATGTCATTTATTAATGTTGAACATTTTGATTAATGTTGGGCGCGATAGATTATTGTTGGGCGTGATGTTTTAACTTCTCCAAGTATGCAAATTTATGCTTTTTGTTTTTAAAGGGAAAGAAAGTCGAGGTAGAATTATATAGAGAATTTTCGTTTCAAGTTTTAAATAGATGCATGGGCAAGTTGGCTAGATGAATGTGACAAGGCATTAACAACAATAGCGAGGTCATGTGTTCAAGTCTCGCTGCCTCTATTTTTCTTGGAAGTGTTGATTTTACAAGTAGAACGTCCATATGCAATTTAAATAAATGTTTGTGGCTTTACATTTCAACTTGAGAATTAATTAAGTTTACAAGCAAGAATATTGTAAAGCATTGCATGTGA
Organism: Taxus wallichiana var. yunnanensis; assembly: GCA_018340775.1. Classification (NCBI taxonomy): domain Eukaryota; kingdom Viridiplantae; phylum Streptophyta; class Pinopsida; order Cupressales; family Taxaceae; genus Taxus; species Taxus wallichiana. The sequence goes on from CM031242.1 coordinate 936,299,996, forward strand.
AAGAGGTCTCAAGTTCAATTTACACAACTTTCATCTATTTTGCATGTAGTGCAATTTCTGGAATTAACCTTTAAAGGTAAGTCATATTTAGTTCGAAACATAACTTCTCAAATGGTAGCAAAAGCACATTTTTTTAGTTTTATAAAGGTAAGCTATCTTTTCGTCATTTTTGCTTTTGCAAGGAGATAAGCATATAACTACTCATTTTATAAGTGTTTGCCCATTTTGAGTCCATCGAGAATAGTCACTTTGTTGGTTTGAAGTCTCCCTTTCAGATTTTAGTTGAAAAATGTATAAAAAGTGGAGAAATAAGGCATTTTATTGTAAAACAAGTGTATTCGATTGCATTTGACTCGTTGCTTGTATGTTACATATGAAAATGAGAACTTCCTTTCTAATGAAAAAGGATGTAATCCCATACGTTTTTACTTCCGGTGCCATTGGAGGTACTATCGAAGTTTGCAAAATAATATCTTGTGGGCTATTGGTCCATCAAGATCAATCAAAGTTGATGACACACACCCATCTTGAGTATGTTCCTAACTCAAAGATAGGGAAAGTGATTTAGTGACAAATTTGGTTTTGCCGATTTTTGTTTGAGTTTTCTACTTGTATGTAGTTTTTTTGTTCTTTTTGATATCATGATGAAGAAACAGACCAATTATTTGGTGTTTTTGCTACACAAACTTCTCACATTGTTTGGTAGGGAGAAGACATTGTTTCCATCAACAAATGACATGAGGTACCGAATTATCATCGAGACATGGATCAATGTGGTTGAGTATTCTTGGGATGATGCTCATATTGCAAAGTACATGTGCAGTGCAAGATGAGTGTGGTAAGGATGATGCTCATCTTCGTGTTAGGTTAGGCTTAGGAGAAGTAGTAGGCATAAGAAACAAGAGGTCAAGTTACACCGAAGTAGTAGGTATAAGGAACAAGAGGTCAAGTTACACTCAAGCAAAGTAGATGTGGTGTCGACACCGATTGATCAACATTAGATGTACAAAGGGCCATGTGGCAGGGTGTGGTAGGTGTTGTTGGATGGGTTCATAGTCATGTTACTCTAGTTCATCTTTTGTTCCCCTTTGGATCAAGGGGGTTTATTGGTTTTATGATTCAAATTTTATATTTATATTTATTAGTGTTTGTATGGGGCATGAATTTCACGTGCGATACACCCCCTTAGAATTAATGAAGTTCCTTTTGAGTACTTTAGGGGTTGGAATTATATTACTCATTAATAACTTATTAAAAGGTTAGTAGGTCCCATTTGGTCCCGTACGTGAAAGATTACTTAAAGCTTTTGAGGAAGAATGTAGAAGTGACTAACATTTTACTTTGTATAAGCTTTTATGCGACCAATAAATTATTTAGTTTTCCCTATTTACTTTTGTCGAAATTTCTCAGAGTTTTATGCTAATGAAGGTATGCTACCTAAATGAAGAAATTTTTAATAAAGAAAATTGTAAGGATGTCCATGTCACTATAAATCCAATTATTTCTTAGGCAACACTTCCAAATTGTAAGGAGGTATTATAATTGCATTTTTATTCAAAAAGTACCAGTCATTTTAAACTTTAAAGTGATCACATAGTTTTTACTTAGTCGATTGCTTTTGACCCATTTTCTACATTAATTCTTGGCAAGTGCATTTAACGAGGTTGTTACTAAATGCATGGTTTTTGGATGGTGTATTGTTGTTTTAGATTTTAGATTGCAATATTATAATTTTTTCTTGTGAATTGAGATGGCCTTTTGAAAGCTGGAAGTGGTTTTGTGATTTTCTCAATGATAGCTCTCGTGTCGTTTGTTAATTTATTTTATTTCAATGCCAAGTTTGTTCATTTTTGAAAGAGATACACCTAATATTACAACACAAAGCATGAGATCCACATCGGTTGAGTGTTTATTTGTGAATAGTTGAATGCTTGTGTACTTGAATCATGAACTAGTTCGCCAAGGGATCAACTTTGGGTTCCCCTTGATCCAAAAGCGGGATTTTATAAAACCGACAAAGTTTTCCCATTCCACCAACAAGTGAAAATTTAAAGGAGCCCATGAAAAACCCCTTATAGAAAGGGTAGCGAACAAGATTCGTTGGGATGGCGAATCTTACAAAAACGACTATCATGACTATGGCGAAAATGGAAAAATTTATAAAAATGGTTGCAGATGTAAAGGCGAATCTTAGCTAATTTTTCTTCGGGATCACATTCAGGAAGGGGATGGGTGCCTTCTTCACCACGTCTTGATTTCTATTCTCCTATTTGCCGATGATATTGTTTTACTTGCCTCTTCTCTTGAGGGGCTTCAGAGACAACTTGATGCACTTGCTTTATTTTGTGATCTTTGGCATTTGACTATCAATTTGGGTAAGACCAAGGTCATGGTCTTCAACGGGTTGAAGACATCACACCTCCATTTCTTTTTCAGGGGCAAGAGGTTGAAATCACTAATACATACACCTATCTAGGAGTCCAGTTCTCAGGGCCTAGATTCAGTATGAGGCATGCTCTTCAGCCGAGGGTGAATAAAGGGTATGGGTCTCTAGCCATTCTCGAGAGACAATGCTTTCGACACCACTTTCAGGACATCTCCTCCAAGATGTCTCTTATGAACTCCCTCATCCGGCCCACTGTTCTCTATGGGTCAGTTGTTTGGGGACCCTCCCTCTTAGATACAGATTGGGCTTCTGCCGAGAGGATTCAGACTCTCCTCCTTCGCCGCTTCATCAGATGCAAGCAGACGGTTCCCAACATTATTTTGGCAGAGTTCGGGGCCCGACCTTTCCGTCTAGAGACCATATTTGACATATCGGCCTTTCTTCACCGTATCAGGAGGTTTGGTGATTTCTCTGATGAGCGTGACAGGTACCCGTATCTCGCTTATTGTTCCTCTATGAGTATTGCCCAGGCTATGGGCTGCTGCTGGTTTTTTGGGACTTCTGCTTTATTGGATTCGGTTGGTATCTAGATTGATCATCTCCCCCCTTTTTAGTATTCCCTGAATGCTCCTAGTCATCTCTTGCCCACCAAGCAAGTGCTGAACAGGTCCATCCAGGAGGATATCTACAGGTGCTTTATTCTGACTACTTGGGTGAATCCTCATGGGGGTTTGCACCCTAAGATGTCCTTTTATGCAGAGCATTTTCTTGAGATCAGAGATGGACTCATCATCCGCCCTCAGTACACCTTTCGTCACTGGATGCATGCCCTCCGCATACCTCTGGGTCAGTTTCGGGTTGGCTCCCACAGACTTCGGTGTGAGACTGATCACCACATTGACCAGGATGACAGACTTTGTAGGCTTTGTAGCCTTCAGGAGGTGGAGACCGAGACTCATTTCATCTTCCGCTGCCCCATATACTATGAGATCAGAGGACAATTTCATTGCCTCTTCAGAGGGGTTCAGACCCTCCCGATTTTCTTCAGATATATTGACCAGCGGTGTCTTGCCCTCTACATCCGTGAGTCTCTGCTGCTCCAGGACTAGATTCTTCATCCCCCTCCGAGAGTCATTCCCATGAGACGGATTACTGACCTTCTTTTCGGTTCTACCCGCAGTTGGAGGAACTAAACGACAGAGCCATTCTGACCTAGTTACAGTGCATAGATCAGTTTGTCCCCGGTTGGACCTTCACATCTCCCCCGGTCACCACTAGCAGGCTCGGCCGCACACTCATACTAGAGGGCAGCCCAACTCCACCCGTCTCCCTGGCTGTCGTTTTAGTCTCAAATCTCAGTAGGAGAGGGGCCTTCGCCCCCTCTTCGATTGCCATTCCATCAGAGCTTCTTTTCGTCGGCCTCAAATGTTAGGAGGGATGTGGCTACCATTTCTGAGTAGACTGCTGGTCCTTGTTTGCCCCCTCCTTCATTTCCTTCTCTGCTTCTCTTTGTACTTCGGAGGTGGACCCGGTTTCTCTTGGTCTTCAGAGGGAGTCAGATGATGTGGCAGGGCCCTTGACGACATACGGCCGACACCTTTTACAGTTGGGGGAAGCTCATGACCTATTGATCCTTAATGGCATATCATGTTTCCCAGATTCCCAATTCTTCACCTGCAGACCTCACGGTGGTGGCGCCAGTGTTGTTGATTACGTCATGACTACCCCCGACCTTCTTCCCTTTATTCACCACCTTTCCATCTCCCCCATTCCCCTCGCCGATCATGTAGCCCTTTCATTCTCCTTGGAAACTACTCCCCCCAGACCCCTAGCCCTTCTCACTGCCCTCCACACACCACTCTGAGACTAACTGTTAGTGGGGTACACAAGCTATTTGACTCAGTTCCACGGGAAGCCTTTTTTGTAGACTTAAAGACATTGGTATTTCGAAACCCTTCTTGTTGCCATTAACTTGTATGAGGAGGTTTTGGGTCGCCTTCGCACTGCTGCTGGGCTTTCCGATTTCATTAGGAGCACCATCGGGGTCAAACAAGGCTGCCCTCTCTCTCCTACTTTGTTTGGTATCTATATTGATGAGTTGGAGGATTTTCTTAGAGACCACATACAGGACGAGGACGACTGTCTTCTCCACCATGTTCTGATCTACATTCTTCTCTTCGCAGATGATGTGGTCCTTTTGGCTTCTTCGGCGGAGGGGTTACAGAGACAACTTGATGCTTTAGCCCTCTTTTGCGATCATAGGCAGCTTACAGTCAACATGGGTAAAACCAAGGTTATGGTCTTCAATGTGTTGAAGACCTCTGATTTCCATTTCTTCTACAAGGGGGAGGAGTTGGAGATCACCAACTCCTACACCTATCTGGGGGTTCTCTTCTCTGGACCTCGCTTCAGTTTACGTCCGGCTATTCAACCCCGCATCAACAAGGGGTATGGTTCCCTCGCGATCTTGGAGAGACAATGCTTCCGCCATCACTTTCAGGACACGTTGTCCAAGATGTCTCTCTGACTCTCTTGTGAGACCCACTGTTCTTTATGGTTATGAGGTTTGGGGCCCCTCCCTGCTCGAGTCGGATTGGGCCTCTATTGAGCGGGTTCAGATCCTTTTGCTCAGACGGATCATCAGATGCAAAGAGACTGTTTCTCATCATATCATCCTTGCCGAGTTTGGGGCTCGCCCTTTCAGACTAGAGGTCATCTTTGGTCTCATCTCACTCTTGCACCGCATCCAGGGACTTTCGGACTCCTCCACTGGCAGGGATAGATACATCTACCTTGCTTACTGTTCTTCTGAGGCCATTACTCTCTCCGACTGTAGTGGTCGTGTTCGGTGCTGGTATGCCGAGACCTCTCGTCTTCTTGGATCTCTTCGGATCAACATGGACCGTCTCCCCCTTTTAGGTATTCCATGGATGCTCCTGCTCACCTCCTTCCGAGCACGCAGGATTTGCACAGAATTATCAGAGACGACATATACAGACTATTCACCCAGGTTACGTGGACCAACTCCGAGAGGAGCTACGCCGAAAATGGCCTTCTACGCCAATCACTTCCTGGAAGTCAGCAATGGACTCATCATTCGGCCCACCTATATCTCCCGTCATTGGATGCATGCTCTTCGCATATCTTTGGGCCAGTTCAGAGTCGGATCCCACAGGCTTCGGGTCGAGAGTGATCACCATTTGGTTCGTTCTGAGAGGATCTGCCAGCTTTGCTCCCTCCAGGAGGTTGAGACAGAGGAACATTTCATCTTCCGATGCTCCATCTATTATGAGATCAGAGGGAGGTTTCATTGTCTCTTCCGTGAACATCCTACGTTCACGACCTTCTTCAGGTATTATGATCAGAGGTGTCTCGCTCTCTATTTACAGGAAGCCATTAAGCTCCGTGACAGGGCCCTCCATCCTCCTTCCAGGGAGGCTACTACTCGACAGATCACATCTTTCTTTGATTTTCTCCCGGGTGTGAGGGGCACTAAGCGGGGGCATGACCCTAGTGGAGATCTCCTGGCTAGATCTGTCAGGATTAGAGGAGCTTCTTCCTTGACCAGAGATTTCCGGATTCGTGCACAGCCAAGAGCCCCCTCTTTTAGACAACAGACCACTAGGTCCACCCAGAGAGCTCGACATTCCACGGAACATGGGTGTCTCCAACAGTTTCCAGTCCCTGACACCAGACAACAACACATCACCAATTTCTTTTCAGTTGACCTTGGGCATAGTGCTGAGGGTTGGTGTCGAGGCCTTTCCCTCCACCTTCCTCTCATCCCTTGTGCTCTCTTCTTCTTCTTCTTTTGTTGTTTTCGGAGACCCTCTTGGGTTTTCCCTGTTGTTTCTGCTTTGCTTTGTATTGTACAGTCCCATTGACCTATCTTTGTGGTCACTTGTTGGACATTTAATATAATTATCTTATCTTATCTTATCTTATCTCCCTTCTTTCTCCCCCATTTGTTTCATTGCCCCCGCCTGTGGGGGTTTGGCTTCGGGGTTCTTGTTTGTTTTGGTTCTTTTCCTTTCTTCTGTTTTTGGGAACTCGTTTTGAGTTTTCCCGCTCGCACTTTGTATATTGTTTGGGCTGCAGTCCCATTGACCTACTTTTGTGGTCATTCGTTGGACATTAATATATTTATCTTATCTTATCTAATTTCAAAAATATTTTGGCGAATTTTAATTGTCCTCTTTAGGTTAGATTTCATTTGTCTAATCTATTGATGGTATGAAGTGCATTATATGCATTCCTTACTTAACCAACAAAAATTATTGAGTTATGAAATTTGGACCCATTTTCCCAATCCTTCTCTAGGATTAAACCTTGACCATTGATCCATTGGCCATGTGTCATCATTTCATGCAATTTCAGAAAACCCATGATCTCTCAATCCTTCCTTGCAAATCCTATCGAAATTATATCACATATGTCGATCTCTTGCAATGTGTCAACATCCTATGTTATTTTGGCTCTAGAGTCTCCTACCTTAGTCTTTCTTTACTTTGAAACTTTTCAATGCTTTTCCAAAAGGTGTCCCACGAAGCCTTTCCTCCAATATACTAAGAGAGATTTTTTCTATATTTACAGGATCGTCAGGGATGATATTTACATGCAGTTTATCCACATCACTTGGGTGAACCCTCATGGTGGGTTACGCCCAAAGATGACCTTTTATGCGGAGCACTTTTTGAAGCTTAGTGATGGTCTTATTGTCCATCCTCTCAGTATAAGCTTCGCCATTGGATGCATGCTCCTCGCATCCCCCGGGGCGCCTGCAGAGTGGGATCTCATAGGCTTCGGTGTGAGGCAGATCATCGATTAATCGCTCAGACGAGGATCTGCTAGCTTTGCAGCTTCTTCGGGAGGTCGAGACAAACACACTTCGCCTTCCGCTAACCCCTATACTACAAGATTAGGGGAGCTTTCATTGCCTCTTCCAGAGGACCCATGTTCTTTCTGACTTCTTCAGGTATGAAGACCAGAAGTGCCTGGCTCTTTACATGTAGGAGGCCCTGAGGCTTCGTGAGCACACTCTTCAAACCCCTTCCAAGCCAAATTCTATCCAGCGGATCACTTCCTTTTTCATGGAACTGCGGTCAATGAGAGGCACTAAGTACTAGATTGAATCCAGTTCGCATCATCCTCCAGATCGACGGTCCCGGTCCGAGAGAGACCATACATAGCTCCCCGAGATCTCATCGACACGACCATACTAGTTCCAACACTAGGAGACAGACTAGATCCACCAAGTCTTTGCGATGTACCACATTGTCTAGACAATAACATCTCAAGTGACCGATCGTCATTCTATCCAGAGTTTCTTTCAGTCGGTCTCGGATGTTAGGAGAGTTGGGGTTACCACTCCCTGATAGGCATTCCTCATTGCCTCTCCTGGGGCCTTCTTTTCTTCTTGGGCATTTCCACCCCCTCGTTTTGGGTTCGTGGCGTGTCCGTTCCTTCTTTCTAGTTCTGCCTTCTCCCGCTTTTCTTCCTTTGTATCGCTCCTTTGCATTGTACTTCTTTTGGGAACCGTTTGGTTCTCTTGCTTTGTATTGACACATATACACATATGCTTTGTATTTATCTTATCTATCTTATATATACACATATGCTTTTCACTCCTTGAGAAACATGGAATTATTCTCAAAGGAAAAATTACAAAGGCCTTTATTGTCAAGGCTCCAAATGACTATTCACTGAACCAATTCAAACCATGTTGCAAACAATACAATTTTATGGCTTAAATAGTCCCAAGAATAACTTAATTAAAGCATATCACATAGAATAGAATCCATATTCTAATTTTAAGCTTAGCTAATCCTTTAATTGAATATATGGTTACCTGGCTTGGTGCCGTGCCTTCAATATATTTGATCATATCAACACACAAACACACACAAGTGAAAATTTAATAAAATTTCACATTTTCCCGAAAAATGTTGGCAATTGTAATCCAAGGGCTCGTAGAATTCATGGCGATCCAAACACATTTTAAAATCTTGGCCTCACAATTTAAGTGCGACCCATTAAAAAAACATATTGATATTAAAATTTATTTGGATATGCGAGTGGGAAATAGTAATATTATTGGTTATTTTTGGTGAATCTTGGGCATGCGTATGGTGTCCAAATAGCCAAATGGGACTTTCAAAATCTCCAAAAATAGCCAAATTACGAATATTAGCCACTAAAATTTATCTTGTCCACTAGATAGCTTATTTTTCTCAATTTACCGTGATTTACGATTAAATTATTCTAATTATGTTGCAAAATAACAAGTGAATGAAAACACACCACAAAATGTAACACTAGAATTGATAAACGTAGTTCACCGGATTTGGGCTACGTCTCTAGGTTCAATCAACAATGAATCGATATATAAATGATGTAGAAAAATACAATCTTACATCAATCAACGTTCAGTTTGCAGTGTTTGACGACTTGGCTCTAACTATAGGCTCATGACACTGGCTCGGGCTACTGGCACTAGCTATTGGCTCTAGCTACTGGCTCATGACTCACGACACTGGCTATGGGCTACTTGGCTCTGGTTTGGGCTCTGTCAATCTCGATGTCCTCCTGGCTCCGTACTATGGGCTCTCAGCATGACTAACAATGACAACGGCTCCGTCCACCTCAACAAGTGACTCACTTAGATGACGGGCACAATGTCTCAATAACGGGCTCTTACGGCCTCTGCGATGATAATGTCAGTGTAACGGGCACTAATGGCCTCTTTGCAAAAATGCGATCACAACGGGCCCTTTGGCCTCTTTGCAATGATGTTAACAAAATAACGGGCTCTCTGGCTTCTGGCAATAGTGTTGACGGACTCTCCGACCTCGGTGTCGTTTGACAGGCTTTCTGGCCTCCTTTGACGACTTGATCGGTTACAAAATCAATGGGTATGTGGGCTCGCGTCGTTACAAGATCATTCGGGCTCTCAGCCTCAATAGTGTCGTTTACAAGTTCGGCTCTCTGGCTGAATCGACAATAATGCCTCTAAAATGAGCTCTCGGTCTCCTCCGATGACAACGTCGATGGGCTTTCCGTCGTTACAAGAGTGGCTTGTAATGACCTCAAAACAATAAGAACAAGCTTAATAAAGATTTTACAAATGAGCTAAAGAGCTCCTTCCTTGCCTTGATTATGTTCTCAAAGTATTTATAGTGCTTTAGCAAATGCACTTGATTCAACTCTAATGCTCGAATTGGAATGAATTTCGAATGGCTTGTCATAGGCCCAAAAGGGCCTTTACATACTTGTCACGGGCCCGAAATTGTGGGTTAAAACCCATATCCTTGGCTACTAATAGCCAAGCGCTCGTGTGTGGTGGTCGTTGAGCCCACTGAGTTGGGTGTGCATGGTTGCGGGTTCGAATCCCCCACCTTCACTTTGTTGTCGAGCTCCTTGTTGGCCTCTCTACGTCGCCGAGCTGGTCCACATCTTGGGTGGGTCAGTTTTGGCCCTTGCTTTGTTTGGCGGGGTTTATCCCACACTGCCTGCGTGACGGTTGAGGGAAGAATTTTTAAGCCTTAGCGGTGTAGATTACAACATGGCTTCGGCCATGCATTATTGATTTTTGCTTGGCAACAAAGGATAAATTTGACGTCTGTTTAGATGTTTTTGTCGTTTTTAACTATAAAAATGGCCAAGTTATTTTTTTAAACCATATTAAGGGATGACCATTATTTTTAACAAACTGTCATATCGACGTTCGCTTTCTAAAATCAATAGTATAAAAAATTATATACGTAATATTTATTTACATTAAATATTAATTATTCTTAGAATTGTGAGGTTGCACTGACAAACATATGTTATTATTATGATATTTATATTACCAACAAAGCTCCAATGCATTATAATTTATGCGATTACATTTCCACAAATTGCATTCAAATGAATCATGAATGTGATCTTCTTTGGCATTTGTAATCTTTATTATGTAATGGCTCAGTTTCAACACTGTTCGCGGACAACATTCACCGCCAAGGGAAAGACATGCACACCTATGCAGCCTGCTGCTCTGCCAATATAGGTCCCCCCGTTGCCCGCTGCCTGCAGCCTGCTCTCTTTGCATATGCGCACACATAAGGCATTGTTTTACACAATTAGGTTGAGGCTTGAGCTATCTGTTCCAAATGGTCCACGAAGCCAAGTAGTCATTATTTTACTTTTATGGCATTTTGTATATCATGGTGTAGAACTCTTAATATTGTATGTGGTGGAATTTTTTTGTATATAATATTGTATTTTCATTGAGGTGGAGAACTCTTGACTACTTTGGTCATTGTTGTTTTGAAATAATTTATCATTTCTTTTCATTTTGTATTATGAAGAATGTTTACCTTCCTTAGCACCTTTTACCGACTGTCAAGTATCTTCGAGGGCTCACCCACATTATTTTTGATGCAACATGCATATTCAAACTCCAGTACAATGATTTTATATCATTTCCCATTTATTGTTTGTATTTTGACATCATTATCAGTGATGCAAATAACTCCGATAACTTTGTGAAAATTCCATGTCCTATGTGCTTGTTTATGTCATTGACATTTTGGTTTTTATGTTAACATGTTTCACTCTAGGGAACTTGTGTTTGTGTCTAGTTGCAAAGTTAAAAAATATGGATTATGATCATTGTAAACAAATCATGCCAGATGAAAGATATTAGATTTAGCCAATCCATTAACATGAAATGTGTTGAAGAAGACTTGAATGCCCAACAGGCCAGTGGCCTTGAAAGTTGAAAATTGAAGGTTAAACTGGTTCAAATGAATCTAGGCTCTAGCAAGCACAAGCTAGAGATATTATGGGTGTGTGACAAGACTTGTTGTTGATGGTTAATTGAAAGTGTGTGGAGTGTGGACTTTTGTATTTATAGGATGAAGGCCTACTTCAAAACAATGCTCACTTGGTAGATATCCCTAGTAGGTATGGCTACATACCTCTGTAGAAGTTTGGTGTTCTAAATGTTTTGATACCTACTCCAATATTACAAGAAATAACAACGAAGTTAAATTCTACCATGTGAAATGTCACTTTATTAGTAGAGTATGGATTTTCAACTTTGATCTAAAAAAATATCATGTCTTGAAGAGTAACATACATCGTGTTTTGTATCACTTGCTTTAATTTAAAAAAACAATTGAATTACATTTAGTATAGTTCAATGAATTTGAATATGGGCTAAATATGCAGATTTTAGAATGTACAACCTCAAAACCCAAAATTAAAAGTAAAAAATGAAAAATAAACATCATGTACAAAATGATATTAGTAAAGAAACTGTCACAAATTTTTTTCTTGATGGGTAGGGGTGACTGTCAAATTTAACCCCTTCTTGGGAGCCCTCCGGTTTAGGACTTAGCTTGTCGTAGTTAATTTGACTGTGGGTTTCGGTCCTTGGCCAAGGTGATAAGGTTGTTCGCCACAATTGCTTTGGCATTAAGTCTTGCCATGTTAGTTGTTGATCTGCTTAGCTCGGCCAATGAGTTGGGAAGTTCTCGCCATCAACTCGACACTTGGCTCTCATGTGAGTTGGAAATATAATGAGTTGGCAATGATGTGGAGCTCTATCTCTTATCTTGATGTGGAGCTTAGCCTAGCTCGGTTCTCAACTCGATTGTTGAGATGGCTCACTTGGCATTAGCTAATAATATGACTCACCACTAATAACATCACTACTATGATGAGGCAGCCGGGTCCCCCTCCTAACAAAAAGTGGACCCCATTATTTTTTTCGACCGTCAAAGACTCGGAGGTGAAGACACAACAATTTTGTCTCCTTTCCATTTTGCACGTTGCCACTTGTCAACTCCACAAATGAGCCATTTGGCGATTTTGCAATGTGCCATTGCATTGCTACACCCGTGCCTTCATTTTGTCCGCTGCACCTGATCTTGCGTGGGCGATATCTCCCACACACGATGTCCGTTTTGACTTGTTCAAAATGCACTAGAAAGCTGACTCCAGCTCTTCGTAAGCAATAGGTTCTCGGGAGATTTAGGGAACTTATGCTGTGTGAATAATCCTCCGGATCAGCCTCTCACGTGGAGAGGGATTCCACCCCTCTTATGGAGAGGGGAGCTGACTGTTCATCTAGGGGCTCAAATTGGGGACCTATCTCGTAAATAACAAGGCCCATAAATGGTTGAGCTACACAAGGCAGCTCATATCATTTGAGAGTTATAATTACATGGAAAGCCTTGTTCTATGACACCCATAAAAGCTAGCACGAACCTTTTTTGCTCCAAGAGGCAAAAATCTGAATTCCCTCATAGTTTTGTTAAGTTTATTATTATTATTATTATTTTTTAAAACCACCAAAATTATATTAATAGAAATATAATGTTCAAATTACAATGCCAAGCTATTATACTCATACTCCAAGAAATATCCTTGGAATTCCAACAACAAATTAAAAGAGAGAGCATATCTGCAAATTATCCATCCAAATGATTGCAAGTGGAGGATCTTTTCAATCTGATTCCGCTTCTCTGGAGACCATGTCAGAGGTAAAGGGCCAAAGTTGATCAGATTAGTATGATCCAACGCCCAATTTGCTAAAGCATCTGCCACCTTGTTTTGATCTCTAGGCACATGTTGATATATGATGGTCTGAAATTGTCTAGCTATCACCTTAATATTATCCTGAATTCGCGATAAGCCAATTATTGGATGTATGTTGCTCTTGAGCTGACAAAAGGTTAACAATAACCTTAGAATCAGATTCAACTATAATACTAAGGCATCCCAGTTTAGTTGCCTCCAGAAGAGTGCATTGGATAGCCAAGATTTCAGCCACATTATTGGTGCAATGTCCCAATTGATGAGCGAAAAGAAGAGGGGAGTTCCCAAAGAATCATGGGCTATCCCTCCCATACTGGTTGGACCCGGATTGCCTCTAGCTGCTCCATCAGTATTTAATTTGACCCAGCCAAATGGGGGCAGTTTCCATTTCCTCAAAGCAGAGGGCATCAGAGGTTTAGAACCAGACTTTGTCTGTAATTGGCTTTCCCCAAATTAAGTTTTTGTAATAAAACTTTCCACTTTCCAGGTATTGGGAGGGAATTTTCAAATTATGCACCATAGTTTCCACAATATTACTTCGAGTTAGCTCCTTGACATACCAACTGTCTCTAGTTTCTGATTTGAAAATACGTTTATTTCTTTCTTTCCAAACATTCCACAACATGAGAGAAATAGCAATCCAGATTCCTTTGTTAAAGTCCTGAGTGTCAAGACTAAGTGTTTCCATCCTCTAAGAGTATCCACAAGATTCATAGAGGAATTCCAAGTAACAAAAAGCCAATCAGCCAGGATATGCCATAGAGACGTAACAAAAGGACACTGAAGAAAAAGATGTATCTAAGTTTCATCTGCTTCTTGACATAAAGGACACCGAAAGGGTCCTACCATCCCTCGCTTCATCAAATTATCCCCAAAGAAGAATCCTCTTGTAAAGTAGAAGCCAGACAAAGAATCTAACCTTAGGCCACAAAGTTGGTTGCCAAAGATCAACGAAGATGTCCTTCCAAGGGTGTGGTTGAGTAACTATCAAAGCACTATATCGTTAGCTACAAAGTACTTTCCTTCCGAAGATTTTCCCCATGCAAGGGTATCAGGTTCAATGGTAATAGGAAGGATCCTGTTCTATAGGAGGGTTTGAAAGAAGTATATTTGACCATCAGACAAGTTGACTTGCCACAAGGATGGAGAGATCCATTCAATCCCCTGAGACGTTGATTGTATATAATGACTCACCTTTTCCTTTCCTTGACTGTGAAGAGTATTCATAATATTTCTAAAATCCGGATACTGTTCAATCAAGGGTGGGTGTCCATCCCATGAATCAGTCCAGAAGTTAGCCTGATCACCTTTTCCAATTTTCCAAAAAATTGTTTTTAATGATTTCTTCACCTATTTTGAGGACTGAAAGAATCGGCGACCCCGAGAAGGTAAAGAATGTCGAATTAGTTCATGCGGCAACATACCTTCCACATATTTTGCTCTAATATTGATGCCCCATAGCTGATACGGATTTTGCAACAATCTCCAATATAACTTTGCAGCCAAAGCTTTATTATTTTGCACACTGGATCTAAAACCCAATCCTCCCTCTTTCTTTGGCAAACATAAAGTTTTCCATTTCACTAGATGCCATTTCCGAACCTGTTGAGTTCCTGTCCATAAGAATTTTTGACTAATGGAATCTAGCTGATGCAAAACTTTTGCAGGAATGTTCAGAAGGGAAGCAAAATAGATAGGAATAGCTTGTAACACAACTTTAATCAGAGTTATTCTTCCCTTGAAGTTAACCATCTATGAGTCCAATTACTAAATTTCTGAAGAATCTTTGCTAGTAACTAGACTTAACCTTTAGAATCTAATGGAACACCCAAGTATTTTAGAGGTAATGTGCCCTTTTGAAATCCTAATTTCACCAAAATATCTTGCTCAATCTGGGAGAGCAAGTGGAAGAAAATGATTTTTGACTTTTTCCTATTTATATCCTGACCAGTGGCCTTTGAGAAGAGCTCCAAGTTATTGTGGATTTGATTAGCTTCTTTTAAAGATGCTTCCCCCATGATAGATGAGTCATCCACAAACTGCAGATGGGAAAGAGGGTCCACCTGAGTAGCCAGTTTGATACCCTCAACTTCTTCTGAATTCTCGTACTGGAAAACAGTCTACCAAAAGTTTCAGCAACTATAATGAAAAGAAATGGAGATAAAGGATCTCCTTGCCTTATACCTCGGGACGCAGAGAATCTAGCTGTAGGAGCTCCATTAACCAAAATTGAATAAGAAGCCGAAGAAATACATGCTTGTATCCACTGAACCCAAAGGGGGAAAACCAAACCGCAAGAGGATGTCCAAAAGGAGAGACCAACTTACCTTATCATAAGCTTTAGACAGATCCAGTCTCAAAAACATAGCTGGTTTTTTTTTTTTTTGAATATCCATGGAATGGAGGCTTCCGAGCCAAAACAATATCGTCATAGATTTGTCTACGAGGTACAAATCCCCCTTGTTCCGGAGATATAACTTTATAAATGATAGTTTTCAACCTTTCAGCTATAACTTTTGTAATTATTTTATAGAGCACATTGCATAAAGCAATGGGGCGATATTCGCAAGGGTAGAAGCCTCTTCTTTCTTGGGAACCAAAGCAATATAAGTTTGATTGATGACTTTGAGAACAGTCTTCGCTTGTCTGCATTCTTCCACCACTTCCAAAAGATCATTTTTGATAATGTCCCAGAATTCCTGATAGAATTCTATCGGGAAGCCATCAGGTCCTGGTGTTTTCCCTTTTTCATAGCCCATACAACTGTTTGGAGTTCCTTTTCTGAAACCGGCTGCAAAAGAAAAGTATTGTCCTCCTCACTAACCAAAGTGGGAATGATATTAAGCAGTTGTTGAGCATTTCCATCCAGATTAGTAGCAGCAAAGATCCCAGAAAAGTACTGTATTGCTAATTGCTGAATATCTTCTTGTGTATTAGCCCGGGTTCCATCCTCTTTTTCCAGGTAAGCAATGTGATTATGAGAACGGTGAGCTAAGAGAGATTTATGGAAAAAGAGGTATTTTTATCTCCCTCTTTCAACCACTTAATTCTGGACTTCTGTTTCCAGAAGATTTCTTCTCTTAATTCCCATTCCGTCAGCTCTTGCTTGAGACAAATTTCCTTTGTTTGCAATTCCTTTGAGTACCCTTGCGTTCTTACTTGATGAGACACCTCCTGTAAGGCTTCCAAGATTTATGATGGGTGTTGTAAAATAACGGGGAAAGTCTTTTTTTGAAAGAAAGGTGAAACAAAATGGATTTTCCTCAATCTGCAATTTTGCTTTGGATATTCCAATGGACAATTAAGAAATGTATATTTCACACTTAAGATTGAACGAAAATGAATTTCCAATGGACAATTAAGAAACATAAATTTCACACTTAAGATTGAACGAAAATGAATTTATGACTGCTCTACTTCAAGTACTATACTAAAAATTTACAGAAATGGGAATTCTTGGTAATGTAATTGTCATTGAAACTGTACAGCTGTGTAAATGGCTGCAAAACATGAGAACTAATGAAGCTGCAACAAAGTAAACATCACATAATTTCTGCAAATCAGCAGGTGCAAATTATAAAGAGTGGCTTTCAATGGGGCACTAAGTCACAAGGTTCACCTATTTTTCAGATTCAAAATCAAAGTTTGACGATATTTTTTTCCACATCTTGAAGTTTGGTCAAATAAAATGGTGGCGAAAAAACCTTAGTACGTGAAACTAGTCTGAGTGTGGGCAAAGGTATACGAGACTGTGCTGAGCTCGACCATATGGTGCTGGACTGGGCGGTGCTGGGCAGAGTGCTGGACGAGCTGCTGGCACTGGGCAGAGTGCTGTAAAGAGTAGAGTTGGATGTGCTGTGGACGGGGAGATCTTTTGCGGATGTGGAGATCAGCTGAGGCAGTTGGCAGAGGAGCTGTCGGGGAGTTCCATGGAGGAGCAGTTCAGGTAGGTTGCTGTTGATCTTTTCTTTGTTTTGTTTTTTGATGTTTAATTTAGTTTGTTTTTATGTTTTTTAAGTTTGTTTTTTTTTTTTGTTTTTTTCACTTTGTTTTATTGTTTATTTTAATTTTAATTTTGTATTTTCAAATTTTTAATTTTATGTTTGTAATTTTATATTTATATTTATATATATATATATATATATATATATAAAATTTGATTTTATTTATAATTTTAATTTATATTTTGTTTATTTTATGTTTTTAATATGTTATTATGTTTTTCTATTGTTCGAACATGAAGGCAATTTTTTTTTCTGAACTTCATCCATTGGTGAATTTGAACCAAACTTTATCCTTGTCGAACTTAAACCTTGTGAAACAAAATGGATTTTCTTCGATCTGCAATTGGTTTGGATATTCCAATGGACAATTAAGCAATGCATATTTCACACTTAAGAACAAATGAAAATTAATTTATGACTGCTCTACTTCAAGTACTATACCAAAAATTTACAGAAAATGGGAATGCTTGGTAACACAATTGTCAATCAAACTGTACAGCTATGCAAATGGCAGCAAAACATGAAAATTAATGAAGCTGCAACAAAGTAAACATCACATAAGTTCTGCAAATCAGCAAGTACAAGTTACAAAGAGTGGCTTTCAATGGGCAGTTTGACTATTTTGGAGTCAATCCATCTATTTTACAGCATCCCAGTTACTACTCTCTGCTCTGCAAAAACAGACTCATTGATCTTGTATGCTGCTGAAACTCTCCTACAACTGCTCTAAACTTTTCAGATGCCTAGTTAGGAGCTCAATACATGTTCTTTTAGATGTCTGAGGGTTGTGACATCAACTTATTCATTTTGGACAAGGTGTCACCCCTGCTGCCATCTTCCTGGAAGCCCAAGGGACATCAAAGACAGGATTGCTACTTTCTGGAAGTGCACTTAGACGGGTTTGAAAAGTTTATTGGTGTCAAGTAGACCCAGTGAGATTCAAACCCCAGTCAGCTGCCTGCTGGGTTCACAACTATCAATTAGTGACATGGGTTGAACCAGTCTCATTTCTTATAGTTCAATGACTGAAGGGGTTGGCAACGGCCAAATCTGTCACATTTTTGTTGTTTTTCGCTTTCCTGCACCCTATTGATGACCTCCAGTTCTAGGAATCTGTTCATCCTCAATTAGTCACTTTAGTAATATGGGTGCTTGGTCTATTGTGTAATGGTCGTCTGTATCCTCTTCCACCAAGATTAATGTGTTTTTCACTGTACAATAGTGAGAATTCAATGTTTGAGCATCTTGTTTGGATGTCTTTATATCATTGTCATGTTTGCTGATCCATTTGGATCACATCTCTTTTGGTTGCAAGTCTTTTGTCCCCATATCTCCCCATCTTTTCCTTGAAGTACCATTTTAAATTGCTTAGTTGCTGCCTTTTCAGACTTATCTACCAATGTTCTTTCTGATCTCTACCTGTAGCTCTGACTACCTTTTGAAAACTTGGAGTTCTATGTCTTCCTCCAACACTTCTAGAGCATCGGGTGTGAAGTCCTCAATGAATGGTAGCGTTTGTTTTCTCTCTTATCCAACATGGAAGGCTAACAAAGGCATAAATTTCCTATATTCACAGCTGAATGCATCTTCATATAGGAATGCAAGTTAAGATTAGAAAGTTGAAAGCATTGTTTCAACGTAATCAGTGATCTCATATGGACCATATCTCAGTGGTTTCTATTTCCTTGCCTGACCTTGAAGTCTGTCTTTGCTCATGTAAAGCCATACCATGTCCCCAACTTGGAAATGATGCTCCTTTCTTTGCCTGTCATTTTATTATTTGTACTCGGCTTGATATTCCTTGAATTTCTCTTGCACTTCAAAACGATCATGCTTGATTTTCTCAATGAATTTTCCAGCTATTGCTACTTCTGAATTTCTCTAATCAACTTTACTTTTTTGTTGCACAAATGCAACATCAAGAGGGTAAGAACTCAGGAGGCAAATAATCAAAACAAGCTTCAAATGGATTTTTTTCCTTTTGTGGATGTATGTACAGCTCTATTGTATGAATACAAACATATACCAAGTTTTTATCCTATGCTTCAGGAAGCTTCCTATTGTATCCTATTAAGAGTTGCACCAGTTTTCTACTTAGTACTGACTACTTCAATTTAGCCATTCAATTCTGGATGGAAGGCGTCAGATCTCTTCAACATGGTACCCATTCCTTCCAACAGCATGTTAGAAAACATTCCCAAAAACCTTGAGTCCCTATACAAAACAATGGATTTAGACAACCCCAAGTGCACCCAATTAGTGGAAAATGTTTGTTCATATTCTTCAATGAAGTCTTACATGGAATGAGTATATACATTTTGCACATCCGATCTATTATCAGAAAGACACTCATATCCCATATGCCAAGTTTTTATCCTATGCTTCAGGAAGCTTCCTATTGTATCCTATTAAGAGTTGCACCAATTTTCTACTTAGTACTGACTACTTCAATTTAGCCATTCAATTCTGGATGGAAGGCGTTATACCTCTTCAACACGGTACCCATTCCTTCCAACAGCATGTTAGAAAACATTCCCGAAAACCTCGAGTCCCTATACGAAACAATGGATTTAGACAGCCCCAAGTGCACCCATTAGTGGAAAATGTTTGTTCATGTTCTTCAATGAAGTCTTACATGGAATGAGTATATACATTTTACACATCCGATCTATTATCAGAAAGACACTCGTATCCTTGCCTTGACCTAGGCAAACCCCCAACAAAATCCATAGAAATGGCTTCTCCATGTTCTCAATACGAACCGGTAGTGACATATGCAAACCCAACTTTATATTACTCTGCTTGCTAGTGCTACATAACACTCATCTTCTAATTTTTTTAGAAAGATCTTGTATCTCGGGCAAAGACATACCTTTGCAATTTATTTGTTGTCTTGCCACTCCAAAGTGCATACTAGTTTGGAAGTTTGCCCCTCTTAAGAGTTGAATTCTTTCCCACTTGGTACACAAAACTTTCCCAGCTTGTTGGTAGAAGTCATTTTTGCACTTCAAAATAAGCATCTTGTGTCTCTTGGAAATTTCGTAAATACTCCAAAATTAGCATCTTTGTTATACACCTCCCTATAAGCCTCATTGGTTTAGGGTATAAGTTGTGAAATGGTGCCCAAAGCTGAAATCAACAGTGGCCTAGACAGCATGCCTGCCACTTTGTTTATGACTCCATTGTACTTGATAACCAAACAGAATTGTAGGAGGAAGCCCATCCGTTTGAAGTTTCTTGTTTGCTGCAATTTACTTTACATCTGTTAATAATGAAGAGTTCGGTGGTAAGTAACGTATGATAATTTCCTTACCCAGCAAATAATTTAATTTCTTTACCTCTTGCATGAGTGTGTACAAAACTGTCCCATATGTGAGATTATCCAAAAATATCCCATTAAACAACTCAGAATAACATAGTGGTCTTCCTTACGATATAACTAACCCCTTGACTTGTGAGCTTGCATCCTATCTCAAAGGGTTGTTACAATTAGGTTAAATCAAAACTAGAACGTTGCCGATTTTATACCAACTCATAAAATGAGCTTTGTGCAATGCCCCGAAGAAAGACTTGCCATTTGTGGCGATGGCACATAAAGGAGCTGCAGTTGCGGAGGTGGCAATGAACTTCTTCAAGTATCGGACAACGGGACAACATTCTTAATTTTTGTCTCAGTCACAATGGAAGGTGTTGGTATCCAAATTGATTCTCCTTTGGAAGCCGAGCAACATCACAAATTTAGCAAGACACTGAGAGACAGATAGATCATATTATGAGTCATTTTGTAGCCGGGAGGAGATTCGTCGACTCTTTGTCACTCGGGCATTGGAGAAATGGATAGCACCTTCATTAAGGATTTGATCTATCCTCACTACTTTAGGCCATGCCTTTCGACCAGGGTGAGAGGACCCGTTTTGTAACCTTTGTCGGTGAAGGACATGAAGAGATCCTTCTTTGCACAATTTGCAGGGGAACCTTGAGAAAATATGATCAATACGCCACAATTTAACTCTCACGAGTTGTCACTTCTAAAGAATGGGGATATTTTTTTAGCAAGGTTCAGGTTACTAAAGACACTTAAAACCTGCTTGCTTCTGTATATTTTTGCAATATAATTTGTTCATTTGTGGATACACAAAGACAAATAGGGGTACTTTGTAGGATTCATGGTTATTTGAAAATTTTGGTGGGGATTAAGCAAGATGAAGTTGATTTCACTAGATCTTTGAGAACCTTTACAACAATTGGAAGACTAACAGACATAATGCTTTAGAATAGCCAAAATATTCCTTCAACCAGAAGGTGTGCATCAATGGAGCCCCAGATCTGCACGGTTTCACACAATCTTTGAGAATTCAACACGAAGGCTCGAGCTAAAGACTCAATTAAACATTAAAGACCCCTGGTTCCTCATGCCTAAGATACACTCAAAGGCTTACAGACAATCTTTATCAACAAAATGACAGTAAAGTGATTTTAAATTGTTTATCTCATTATAGGATGAAGGCTCTTCTCGTAATGAAATTGCAAATGCCACTAAACTATCACAGGGACGAGATCTTGTGTGATTCAGAGGGATTTTAACACAAGATTGCAACAGAAACATCAAAACCATTTAAAAGACATTCTGAAATAAAAGAAGACACAATTTTGCCCAAGATCAACACAGATTAATTCGAGATCTATTAGATTTATTAACAAGGGAAAGTTTCTTGAACAGTCTCAGAGCTTGTCAATGGCTGTACACTCACAACCATCTTGGCACGATCAAATCTAAAACACAAGAGATTAACGGGTTTCTCGAATGGTCTCTCAGAAAGATGAGCTTTCTCAAATTTTCTCGTAAGAATTAAACCCTAGACCATTTGCATGACTAAAACATGCTTTTTATAACACTCAATTTACATCCAGCTTTCCCCAAGAAAAGAATATTCGAGGAACCTTTGTTTGTTACATATTTGATCTTGATTTCCAGAAAGTGATGTTTAACAAGTTTACAACAAAAAGTTGCTAGGTGTTCAAAAGGTGAATCATTTCAGATATTTCCATCATTGTTTTAACTGGGGCATCCAGTCATCTCCTCTGGCAACACGTTTTTCATCCTTTGTGCCTATAGCTTCCTTCTCCTTATTCTTTCCTCTGCAATTTGCTCTGTTGGATTTGGCAATTCGTTTTTCTGCAGGTGCCCGAGTAACTTTGTTTCAAAATATCAACTCTTGCACTTCCTCAGATTCACAAATTCGAGCTCCACAACACTTCAATTGCACTCACGTGTAAAGGACAAGAAATCATTCAGATTCACCATGAAAAACGATGCGTATTTGCATCCCCTGAAGTCGTGGAACGTTAATGGCGGCAAAACCAAATGCATCACGCCATAACCGTTGATTCTGCCCTTTCACAACTTTAAATTAGAGTCGTCCATGTGGAAGATTAGAGCCGAAACGGGCCTTGGGGTGCCTTTTGCATTTTATGACTTTTGGAGAAAATGTGCAATTTTCACATTTTGCCCGCCCCTCTCGCCTTTGAAATACGGGCTCGACACGTGGCTTAATCTGGGCCTTTGATGGATTCGCGGCTCATTTATGCAATTTTACCCTTTTTAACAAAAAGGCAAAATTTCCAATTTTTCCTCCAATGACCCACTTTCCCGATTTGACTTTTCAAATGCTGACTCAAACATGTGACATCACTCTGTCCCCTGTGGGGTTGCGGATCAATTTATAACTTTGCTCCTTTTTCACAAAAAGGCAAAAATCTTCAAAATGCCTTGGCGACCCGCCTCTTTGCTTGTAACTTTTGATGTGGGCCCCAACGGAGTTATGGGTTATTTCATAACTTTGCTCCCTCGTACAAAGAGACAAAAACTTCAAAATGTTCCGCCGACCCCCTTTCCGCTTGTAACATGAAAAACTACTGTGTGTCCTTCTTTGGGGTCAAAGTAAGACTTTTTCCCTGCTGCTTCATATTTGCTGAATAGCGAATCAGAGACTATCGAGGGTTGCGGGGCCAATTTGGTATTTTTTACAAATGAGACAAAAGTGGCAAATTTCACCAAAAAGACCCACCGGGCCGCATCCAATTAAAAATGAACACGTATACACCTTTGGGGCAAAAAGAGAAATTTGCTCCGCCTTTATAAATTTGACCAGCCAATCAGAACTCAATGGGGCTGCGGGGCCAAATTGATCTTTTTGCAAACATAGCAAAAAGTTACAAGTTATAAAATAGACCCGACATGCCTCATCCAATCAAAAGAGACCACGTAGTTGAAGATGCTGAGATATAATTTGACGGGGAAAACACGCTCGTCAAACCGTAAAATGCAGGGAAATCACCATTTACGCCTACAATTGAATTTTCTTTAAGGACAAAGAATTTGGAAATGATACAAGGCCCAAATGTGATCCACGACCATGGAGAAGGATCTTCAACAACATACAAATGAAGAAAACCTTTCACGCATCCATTCGGGAAATAGAAAATACGACAAAGCCCGTAGATTGAAGAATTTCGAGGGCAAACTAGGGCACGATCAAATCGAGCACCAACAGAAGGTCTTGGCCAATTGAGAATGGCCTTCACTTTTGTTGGGTCAATTTTTAGATCTCCAACTACGTTATCCAAATAGATTAGTTGATTGTTATGCAATTCATGTTTCTTTTTGATGAGCATTAGTGGAATCTCCTTTAAAGTTTCCGAAAATTGTTTCAAATGTGCTAGATGTTCTTTCCATGTGTTACTAAAACCCAAATCGAAGTACACTTTCACACACACATTCAATGAATGACCTTACTATATCCGTCATTGACCTCATAAAAGTAGTTGGTGCAGTGTAGGAGCCCAATAGATATACAAGCCAGTCACATGAACATTGCATTGTTTTGAATGCGGTTTTTCATGTGCACATTTGTACTTGATGGTACCTATATTTCAAGTCTTTTTGCGAAGGACTTGGCATGTTGCAACTGATCCAAAAGTCTTCTATCCTTGGAAGAGGGTATATTGTTTTATAGCGATCTTGTTTAGTTCCCTATAATCATTGCATATCCTCCATGTTCTATCTTTCTTTGGAACTATTACAATTGAGGAGCGACACGATGATTCACATGAGCAAACAACTTGTTCCGACAGACCTTGGAGTTGCTTGTTGAACTCATTAGGCTCCGATTTCAATCACAGACTATGATGGATTTAATAGCAATTTCAAATACAAATTATAATGGATATAATAATAATTTAAGTTACAAACTATATGACATTTTTGTCATTGATGTGGCGTTTCATGTAATGATTATTATTCCTTGCCTTTTTTAGAACTTTACTATCTACATGTGTGTTGTATTCATTTTTTTGATGTACATATAATTAATTTACGATGGATGGAGTTGTAACTGGACAAGTTTTTGTTACATCTGATATTAGAGACATTTTCCCGAGTCACAAGCTGATCTTTACTATTTGTTTTGCTGTCCAACTATGTGACCTTGCTGCTACTTTTGTGAAGTGTTTAATAATATTGCTGAGATGGAGGTGGCTCTTTTGGGAATGACATTGTCAATACAATTGGGGATCAAGACCTAAAAGTGTGCTTTTTAAGGATTGTTTGACCTAATTATTAGTATGCTTTAAGCTTCCTTCAAGTCAAAGATTTGCATTGGTAGTCTCATTAAAAGATAAAGATGATAATTTTTTTGAGATTTCCATAGGTAAACTTTTTGATGTGTATACACACACACACATTCCTTGAAATAAAAGAGGATGTAACACAGTTTATTCCAGATATATATGTATATAAAAAAATAAGACAACTTTTAACGTACCTCAGGCTAAAATGTTTAGTTAAGAAGATTGTTTCATGACTGTTCAGTGTTAAAATAATTTCCCTGGATTTGTTTGATGGCATTGATTGAAGATTTCATATACTACGTGATGATTGCAAATATCTCTACGATTGTTTCAAATACCATTATATATTGTGCAGGTTAAAGGAATCATGTTTCATCTTCTTCTTCATTTATCCCAATAATCTTGTATTTCACGATGTAATTTAGTTTCTCTAATGTCATGAATCATGTGGCTGACATGTTGGAAACCTTGGACAGAGCCTGTAGTAAGGACATTGCTTTCAAGTCTCATGACCTTCACTCCATTTGTCTTATCAACATATTTTACACGGGATCATAAGAGTTCCTCTCCTTCATTGTGGCACCTATTTGAATAACAATGTTGCAGAGCAATGGAATCCTAGAATTCTTCAGCAAGAGTGGTGTAAATGGCTGCAATGGGGTTTGTCGACATAAATTTAATTCCAATTCTCTCAGATGATTTAGTCATGGTCTGAGCTAACTCAGCAAGACCACTACATCAGCTCTTGTGAGAATACACAGAGCCTACGATTCTTAAGGAAGAGTGGTGTAAATGGCTGCATGGAGTTTGTTGACAGGGTAACGAAGAAGCAGATCCGAACCTTAACAACTGAGTTAACTTTGCATGCATAAGTTTTTTCTGGTTCTGAAAGTTCAAGAGGGTGCCACAACATTTATAAATTTGTTTCTCATCTTTAAATTAGAGTTGATAAAGCTTAAATAATTTTTTCTCAATTCAGACCTTAAGAATGGGTTAAATTTGCTTCAGGAAAGAGATTTAAACTTCTACAACTAACTTAGTGTCTTGAAATCCACTGAAATTATGAATACATGTACATAACTTGAAGGATTGTAAACAAATATGATTCAGAACAGTAAATCATCATTGCACAAATCAGAGATTATCCACCACACTCGGATTTAAGTGGTGTAAAACTGAGGCTGGAAGACATCACAATGGGGAAAGAGGAAAGTACTTTATTATGCATAAAAATGGAGCATATGTATATGAAACACGGTAGATTTTCCTTATGAGGGCATATAACTTCTTATATTTGCAACTTTTGCTTCTATCTCCTTCCGTGTTCGTGTTCGTGTTCGTGTACGTGTATGTTATGTTTTTTATGTTTCCAACCCCTTAGTTTCCAACGTTTCTTCCACTTCCAAGCATGTGAGAAGATCTGGGTAGCCTTTTAACATTTCGAGGTATCAAACGGATGAGTTTTCCCCTAATTTTGGTGGGCACATGAGAATATGCGCCAAAATGCTCCAGTTTTAATTGAGTCTTATTTGGAGCCCATTTGACCAAGTTATTGCAAAAATACAGCAGACTGTACATTTCCGTTTTGAGGGGTCAAATGGACGAGCTTGGGCTTCCCACCTGAAGGGTAGATACTCTAATTCTAACTTTATCTCCCTTCTGAATCGCTAAATTTTGACATTGTATGCACAAGTTATGCCCAAAATACTGCTTGCTGGTGAGGACTGTTTCACTGTGTGTTTGGAGGTTCAAACTATGATTTGAAACCTGGTGACAAAGTGTATTAGTGTTCAGATCCTCTCCGTAATGTTTCATGTTGTTCCCTTGTCGTATAAAGTTATAGTTACTGCACTGCCGGCCCTTATTTTGCCAAGCTAGTTGACTATGCATTTCCATGGCCTCTTGTCACCCCTTGTTTTAGATGATCTCAGAACTTGATAATGATCCTCCCGGATTAGTGAAGCATCTGGACCGTCAATTTTGCAGAGATCAATAGAGAACTTGAAGAGCAAGTGTCATGCCTTGAACTGCAGTATGAGCAGCATTTTCAGTCCCAGTCGATGCTTATCAAGGTAGAGATTCAACTTTTAAGTGTTGGTTTAGCAAGGGAATATAAGAGCTTCAAGAAGTTACACTGCAGAGAAACTGCTTGATATGAACCACAGCAGTATGAGCAGCATTTTCAGCTCTAGTTTATTCTCATCAAGATAGAGGTTCAACTTCAAGTGTTTGTTTAGCAATGGGAATATCAGAGCTTCAAGAAGTTACCACAGAGCTAGCTGCTTGATATGAAATACTTGACACAGTTCCTCACCTTTAAGATTGACATGAAACATGTGGTGCATTTCTTGTGACAGGATGAAGGTCTCCATATATGTTGTGTGCGTTTCTAATATCTTGTGCTATGGAAGTTTTCAACACCTTGTGCAAAGATTTTAAGTTAATTGCTGACTGCATAGTAGGATCTGTCAGGTTTACTTGGCAAACCATCTATTTTTTTGAATTCGGCACATTTTAAGTTAAAGGGAGCATATTTGTACTGAAAAGTTTACAGGCTTGTATCACTGGAAGTGGTAGCCCATGTTTTATATGTTTTCAGTGCCTTTGCTATCTTGAGATGACTCAAACACATACAAGTGAAATCCACAAAAAATATTAACCTAAATTCTTCTAATTTGAAAGAAAAAGGGAGTAGACGTGCTCAAGAGTTCAAAATTCACCAGAGGGTATAATGTTTAGTTTGGGAATTTTTGTATTCACATGTTTCAGCACCTGGGGCTCTCTTACCCTGGTACTTTTCTATTGTAACTGTATGTTCTTGCCAGCCACATTAACATGCTTTGGTCATTCATGGACATTAATATGACATCTCTTTCAAAACTATACCAATTCATGGGTGCTGAATCTGAAATGTTTCTAATATTGTACTCAATAATCTATCATGAACTAGAGATCAATTTCCCTGTCAGTAAGTTGTGTATCAATTACCAAATGCCCATTTTCATGACTGGTTGGGAAGGAGAATTTCTTTATTTGCAAGTTCTTCAAGAAAATTCTAAGAGCTACCGAGTTTCAGATACCTTTGCAAGATGATATTAAAATAATTTATCCTAACCGATAGTATCCAAAAGACTGAGTAATATAGAAATTCTTGGTTGTAACTTTTTGCCCTAATAGAGCTGTGCTCTTTTGTGTTGGTTTTGTTGTCCAAAATAGATCCATGCTATTTTGACAACTTCGACTATATTTTCAAGTTAAGGACTTAAGCGCTTCTTGTTAGAAAAGCCACGGAGCAATTCCCTTAGCTTAGATGAAAAATGTAGTGTTATGTGGAAATCAAGAACATAGTGTTCCGTGGGTTTCCCTAACCCGTGGAACAAAGGAATATCACCGTGGGGAAATATGCAACTCGGAACAAAGGCTTAGGACTAACACACGACATTGCGGGAGAAGAAAAGTTGAGCGTGGAGGTGATAAAGGTCTGCAAGAGGAAGCAAGCTACACAAGGTTGCAAGATGCAAAGCAATCCTATTAAAAAACCGTGGAACAAAGAGAGTCTGTGATACAATGAAAAATGGAGGCAGCGGAACAAAGAGAGTCCGCTATATAAAGGAAATGCCACGCAAGTTGGTGGGTTCTGCGGAATGAAGAAAATATGCATATCAAAGGAACCCACAGAATAAAGAAAATCCGCATATCAAAGGAACCTGTGGAATGGTCTTCTTTGCAAGAGGAACAAGGCAAATTCAAAGCCACAGAAAAAAGAGCCCGTGATATAAGGGAAAATGCTGCAAAACGCAAAAGACTACACAAAATGCGACATAATCCGCGGGAGGAGGAAAGATCAGGCCTCCGGTGGTAAGAGGAATTGTGAAGTTAGAATGTTGTTCATGGATCAAGGCGGAAGTCCCAGAATAAAGCCGTAGATTGTCTTAAGGTTTGACAAGTCAAAGAGAAAGCCGTGGAAGACAAGATCAAGGTGATGGAACATTAGAATTCCTCGATGCATAACAAAGCCGCATCTAATTGAACAGAGGAGTGCCCAACCACTTCAACAACCAGAATTTAATTTTGAACAGCTTCGGCCTTCTAGTGATCTGATGGCGTGTGATTGGAGCAATACCAAAAAAGCGCCCATACCTAGCATGCAATAATCTAGCTAGATTCAATGGCGATTGGTCCTTGGTATCAACAGGTGGTCAAAGCTCTCTTCATTTTTGGTGTGATTTGATTTTCTCCCTCTCTCTTCTTTTCTTTCTATATAAGGGGCAACTCAATATTAAAAAAAGATCCTCTCTTGACTGTAAAGTCACCATGTCAAAACGGTGGCCGAGCTTTCACGAGTTGTGTAGACCTCTCGATATGAGATTTTGTAATGCATCCAAAGCCTTGAAATGTCTCGTAATAGACTGTGCATACTTATAAGCAATAATATGATGTTGAATGTGGCTTGTATCTGCCCTTTGGCTTAGATTATTGTCTTCTTGCCTCTCTGTTCTTTTCATTTCATGTTGTGTATGGACTATATTTGCATGGCTTTCAGTTCACTGTGTCTAAAATGTGCGGAATGGAATGGTTCACACAATGTTGATCTGTGGCATGTATCTTCCCTCTCATCATGTGTTTTCCTCTCTATTCATGGAGCACGAAGAGAGATCCCCTTGCAGAACAAAGGAACTTAGTGCTCTATGGAAATCAAGAACTTAGGTGCCATTGCCATTTCCTTAGCTTAGTTTCATTTCATGCATTCCTCCTTCCCCTTTTCCCCTGCAGATCGGTAGCTTAGCTTAGGAGTAGTGTTAGCGTTAGGATAGATAGGTAGAGGAAGCCGACCTTCTCTGAAGGTCTGTCCCAAGGAGCAAGGTCCCACACCTTGGGGACATTCCCATGTTTCATTGAGGTGTTGAATCTGGTAGATTCAACAAGGGTGCAATCTTAGGCGACAAGACTACGTTCCATAATCCGCGGGAAAGACTATTGTGTATATTGAAGTTATGTGCTTTCTTGTGCTTCGCTCACAAGCTGTGGGTAATTTAGTCAAGCAAAAAGTGCGGAAGTTACGCAAGGGGCGCGAATCCCTAGATTTTGGTGATGTCCCGGACGTCCAACAACCAACGAACGTTTCGGGGTCTTAGGGACTTGGAGGGACGTCCCCAATTTTTAAAAAATCTTTCAAAAGTTTTCTGATGTTTTTACTATTAAAAAGCTGTTATTTTTACCAAGAGCATTCAATTATAATC
The DNA here is from genome assembly GCA_018340775.1 of Taxus wallichiana var. yunnanensis. Taxonomy (NCBI): domain Eukaryota; kingdom Viridiplantae; phylum Streptophyta; class Pinopsida; order Cupressales; family Taxaceae; genus Taxus; species Taxus wallichiana. The sequence goes on from CM031242.1 coordinate 936,329,839, forward strand.
TTGAGAGTACCTAAAATACATTAAATACAGTTTAAATCCCTAAATGTCATTGAAAAAGTTAAAAACATTGAAATATTAATTTTTATGTATTATTTTAATAGCTGTCCCCTTGTTTTTTTCGTCCCCAAAATTTAGGAATATTTTTGCATGGAATCCCCGTCCCTCCGTACCCCCATCCCCCGTCCCCGAGACTTAGTTTTAGGTAACTATGATTTATTGAGAGCTCTGTGGCTAAGTGATAATTGACACCTTTTAGTAGAGGCTATATTAGAGTATGAAGCACACAATTGTTAACTCTGCATTAATGTTCTGAAATTGTAGTAAGCTATTTCTGTGCCTTTTATGAGACCCTAAATACAATTACGAAAGCCTCCTTTATGTAGCTGAAGCCCTCCCAAGGACATCCTTACATTTTGTGCCAAATGTATCTCAAGCAATTCATGGATCACAGCAGGCCAGGAATGACTATTCAAATATTTTTGATGTCATCAATACGATTTAGATTTTCTTTCTTTAGCATACTCTTTTCTTTTTAGCACATTGCTGATTGCATTTTTTGGACTTTTAAACAGGCGGAACTTTGCCAGAATGAAGAATGCTCGGTTCGAATGCACAACTATTGTCTTAAAAGAAAGTTTCAACATCATCAGGTATGCTAATATCCACATGCTCATGGAGAATGAAAAACAACTCCTGTCTTATTTATGGTTGACGCAAATCAAATGTATGAAAATATCAATTATTGTTTTTGGATACCCTTTGAATTTAATACCCAATTGATCTGTTGAAATGCTATGGGATCGTAACTAACTTGTTCAATACCACACTTAATGTTTGTGTTTTACTGTAACCGTATATTTTTTTAACCTAATAATTATGTTCAAGACCAAACCTATTTGGCCGTATCCAAATAAAGCATGTGCTGGGAAGCATATTAGATATGCAATCTTTCCTTAGCTGTATCGTATGGGGTGGATATGGATAGAGCAGGGGTCTACTGGTGTATATGGTAACTTACTTTTTGATTTCGCTTGGACATATTTGTGTAAGATGGAACTCTCAGAATGCTATGGTTATTCTTTTTTGTGTATTGCTTGTTTGAGTTATTGCTAGGTCAAATAAATGATACTTTGGATGGAGGTGCTTAACGAGTGCAATGATTTTTCTGGCAATGTAACCTTATAAATGCAGGTAGCCAGAGTCTGTCCAAGTTGTGGCTCTGACTGGGATTGTTCTGAATTAAACATTGAAGAACCTGATACAATTGGAGCTAAACCTACTGAAGTCGCTAGAAAGGTATCACAAGTAGATAAAATGCCTAGGAGGGCTTCCAGAGCTTTACGACATTAGGATTTGCCTTAACAATTTCTGAAAACTGACCTTAGTTCACACAAGCAGAGTATTTGTGGATATTCTGTTAAGATTTTGTCTTAAAATCAACTAAATTTGGGGCAACAAATAGTGTGGTGTAATGTAGACAATGCTGGCATTGTTTCTGGTCAAGAATGGCATGCCCCTGGTCAATCCTAATTTTGTAATAGCTGTATTATATGATATTCTATAATGTTTCTAAAACTATATAGTTTTTAAAATCATATTGTAATATCCTATGTTGTAATGAATTTAATTTGGACTAGCAGCTAAATATAAATTTGCATCTCCAATATTGCATATCGATTTCTGACTGGGATTGTTCTTAATGGCACATTGAAGAACTTGATTCAATTGAAGCCAACAGTTTTCAAGGCACTCTCATGTTGTCGCTCATAGAAAATAGCCTAGGAGGGCTTCCAAAGTTATATGGCATTAGGTTGAGCCTTTATTTATTCTGAAAGCTGGCTTTCATCTACCCAAGCATAGTTTTATGACTATTCTGGTGTGGTTCTGTATTGAAAAATCAACCTAAATTGGGCTAAACAATGATTTGTTGCAATGTAGACTATGCTGATGTTGTTTCTGGTAAACAATGACATGTCCCGGTCAATCCTACTTTTGTAATAGTTGTGTTGTATCAAATTTGTTCTATCATATTGTAATATCCTATGTTTTGATGAATTAAATCTGGAAGTAGTGCCTAAATATGTATTTGTATTTCAAATACTGTATATTGATCTCTTCTTATCTGCGAGAACAATAATATCCATGATGATATATGAAATGCCTTGAACAGACATTTTTCTCAATGGGAGATGGATAGCAATTTAAAGTTTTTTATAATACAAGATATTAAACGTTTACCTCAATTTGTGATTTTATTGGTGGCTTACATGCTAGTTGTTTCTCTAATATTGCTATAAAAGTGAATTTGGATTTACGTACGCCGGTAATAAGTGTTCATTCTTGATCCTATTGTTAGATTGTCAAGCAATTTGACTGTTTCTTTAGTGTTCTTACACATGTTTGCCTTTCAATGGGAGTACTGTATCTTTATAACTTCTTTGCGGACCGCCACTAAATAGAAGCTTGTCATTAAAATCTTATCCAGTCTGTGAAAGATCTCCATGAAAGAAATGTTTGTAGGAGTGTATAAGATCTCCAGGAATGGAATGCTTGTTAGGTGTATGGTACCGACAAATAATAGAATGTAAACCACAATTTAAGATCCTTGTCTAGAGTATCTATTGTTTTGGTACACCATCGGAGTAAGATTTTAGAAAGTTTCAAATCCAATTTTAAATGGTAACCGATAGTGTCCTGATAGCTTGTTAATATTGCTTTAGTTCAATAGGAAAATGTGTCATGATATTTCCCAATATACATAACTATCAAAAATTCATTTGTTTGTATTTTTGAATAGACTAATATAGCATTTAAGAGCTTTGAAGATGCTTACCCACGCTGGAAAAGACCATAAAAAGGTTTGCTAGAAGCTTGGGAGCTAGCTTGAGGAAAATTGAGAATGATTAGGCTAGACAAGTTAAAGCTTGGTTGTGTGTCATTGTGGCCTTCAAGCTTTTTCAAGGGGGTTAAGCAAACATATTTATATTGCTACAAACTTTGCCTGAAAATATGTAAACTCAAATGCGCCTTGGCAAAATTCATCTGCTTTTGAAAAACCAAGATACTTTTAGATAAACAAGCAAATTCTGTAGTGCAGACTGAGAACTCCTAGAAAAACTGGAGTAGTGTCTTCCAACTCAACTGAAATGGAATAAAATATCAGTTCTAATCTTGTGGAGAAGTTGATTTTCTTTGAATCTAAGGTAGCTGTTTTAACTAATTTGCACAACACAAACGCAACATTTACTCATTTTACCTCGTCTGTCTTCTACATTTAATGCCATTTCTTGCCTTTGCTAATGATATTCCCATTTCTTGTCTTTTCCTATAAGTCAATGTTTTGCTGTTTCTCAACCCTAGCCATCCTTGTTTACAAGCCTCTCATTTCTGGGGTTTCAAAGTATCTGTTCCCTGTTCTTGGTGCCACATAAAATTTGTCAATGCTCTGTTCCAGTTTGCATTGACAATTATTTTCCAATCTGAGGCGTTTTTTCTTTGTTGTGCTTTTGAACAATAATTCTTAGATTTGTCTTTAAACTCTTACATTTCGTTACCACATATACACTTTTCAAAATAGAGGACCTTCAAGCAGTAGGTCTAATAGATGTTTTTTGAGTTTATGACGCCATCAGCTGATGCGGTTAGCATCTTTGCAGTCAGTTTGCATCAAATTATTACTAGCTAATTTGCATGGCAATGTAATATCTTCATGTGATAAAACTATCTCAAACAGGCAATTTTATGATCATGTATCACTTTATTAAAACAATCAATTGCCTCTAAAGTATAAAATTTGTCAGGGAGTGATGGAAATTTTGTGTCAATGAAATCCCTGGCATATGGACTAGCAATCATACGTGAAATGTACGATGTGAACGCCGAAAGGGATATAGTGAAAAAGCAATGTTGGATGAAGAGGAACAAAGGGTGAGGAAAAGGTGTGTAGGAAATGGTGTTTGAGGGTGGAGAAGTTCATTGCAATGAACTAAAAAAACAAAAAGTAACATTTTATTTTCTTTCAAGTTTCAACAGGCATTGGGGTTTTACTACACCTCACATGAAAAATTGAAACGTAAGGTCTCATTAAACAAATTTCAGAAACTGTCGACCGCACTAGAGGAAATTTTATTGTACTTGAATGGGCATTTCACTTTTCTTTCCTGAGGAAAGCCAAGCATCCAAAATTACACGAAGAACCATAGTTAGATCCATTAGTTTCAAAGATATGGAAAAACACATTTGGATCCTAAAGAAAAACAGAAATTACTTTCAAATCCATTAACTTCAAAGGAAGGAAGATAGAAACAATTTCATAGGGGTCCATTAATTTTAAAGGCAGTGATTAACAAATAGTGAGCAATCAATTGCAGTTCCATGGATTCTGAAACAACATCATTGAGATCAAAACAATTATATTGAAATGGGTTTAGAAATGGATTCTCAAACAACAATTCAATGAGATTAGATAGGATTAAAGACGAAGAAACTGAATTCAAATTGCAAAAAGTTAATAAAAGCTACCACACAACACGGAATATTGCATATTGTGCAATGGTCGATGAAAACTATGGTGTTGCTTCTACCCTTGCATTGGCTATAATTCAACACCTTTTTAGCTACTATTGGTTTTACACTCCATTGATACAAAAGAAAAAAATCAAGCCACAACAGATTTCAAATACCAGATTTGTAGTTTCAACGCATCATAGGAAAAGAGAGAAAGTACCATCAAGCCATAACAGATTTTAAATACCAGATTTGCAATTTCAACGCAACATAGGAAAAGAGAGAAAGTACCTTCAATTTTTGCTTTGAATTTAGCAGACAATAGAAAAAATACTCTATCAAATAATTATTGAAAAGATGCTCTATTAAATATTTTGACCAAGATAATCTATTAATTATTTTGACTATTTTAAAATATCGTTTAACTACTGAGTGTTAAATGCCTATGTTTGAAAGGGTTATATTTGAACACAATGTTAAGTGCCTTGTTTTTGAAAAGTTTTCTTCCTCTTATTGATGTGGTTGAATAATGTTTTTTAAATTCATATGATGTATCATGTATTAGACCTTCAAAACACTCCAAAATTTGATGGTTTTAAAACTTTCACTTCTCATTTTACGACCAATTTAAATTAGAATTATCCACAACCTTTTCCACCACCTCGAGCTTTAAGAAAATAATCCAAGGTTAATTTTTCAAAACATTCCATAAAAAATTGTCCTACAACAAGAAATCAATCTATGACAATAAAAATAATCCCATAACAATTGATTCTGTTTGCTCACAAATTAATTACAAATTCACTAAACAAGGTAGACCTCAAATACCATTCCACAAAGCTCTTGTTTTTATCATCTTTCATTTCCTTAAAAACTTCCAAATGCATGTATATGATTTTTGCCTACGAGGAGAACATCAAGGCTCACTGAAAGAAAAAGGAATTGCCCTCTTGTGTTGTAGGTACAAAACAATGGGCATAGTGCATTACAAAGGGCACAAAACTTAAAATTAAGGTATAAGTGTAGGTACAAAACCTTAGACTCTTTATCTTTATTTTTTGGGGTGACATTTATTTAACCTACAAGATAACATTGCTTTATCTTATGTATCCATATGTATGCCATCCAAACTATCATGTCAACAAGTCCCCTTTTTTATAAATAGATTATATTTATCACATAATAAACACATTTGTTTAAGTTGTTTATTAACTTGTGACAAAAAATACGACTCAAAGCCGCAACCTTTTATTTGTGATGCAATGCTTTACCAATTGGTATGCTTAAAAATGTTTGCAACTACTAAAAATTCATTAATATTTAAAAACAAATAAAATATGTGCAGGTGGAGAGATTGATAGACAAGATGCAATCGTATGGCACGCATGTGGAGGCTTGGTAAGATGGTGTTATCCTGTAGACTGATTAGTCACACGGGGTTGTTGGAATGATTTTGAATCTTTCGTTGTGAGTTGTAGTTGTGGGCTTAAATGCTACCATGTCCTCATACATACATCTAGATTCTAAGTGGAGGATTATACTAATTACATTATAAATGCTTATGGTGAACAACAAACTGCAAATTATTTGAAATTTACGTTACATTTGTTTGCATTATGTGTATAAATTTTTACTTAATATAGTGAAAGTACAACTGTCGTTAAATATGACACGGATCGGTAGACTACATGGCCTTCAAAACGCATAAAAATGCACACATCCATACACCAAACTTATACTGTGACAACCAAAGTCACTTTAATATCTCTAGAAAATCTTGTTTTCTAACATACCAGTCTTTACCGAATTCCCATCTTTGGGTAACAAACATTTATTCTTATTTTGAATTAATCATGACAAACTTCACAGCTTGACCCTTGCCATAAACAACAAACAACAATGTTTTTGGTCCTGATTTTATCATATTTCAGATCCCAAAGTTGGTTAATGAAACAATCACTCTTACAGGCCATCAAAGTGTGTCTTATAAAAAATATTGTGACTCTTACATGTATAAAAAAACCTTTAAGAGAAATGCAGTGTCGTTTTATTGCCAATTCCCTCCAATACATCCCCACAATTAGTTTTTTAGGTGACAAAGCTAATCAATCACCCATTGTCCTTACTACTTCAATTACACCCTTCCATTCAAATATGTCATGTAGTATTAATTGTGACAGATTAAAATGCAACCGAGATTATGTATTTAATTTTATTCAACTTGATGCGGAGGCTCAAAATTTATTAACTATGGTTATGGTAGTGCCATGCTGGTTTTGTAAAGTTTCTTTAATTCAAATTTGATACGCTGTATCAAGAGACAATAAAGGATGATATTTCATTTACAAAACTAAAATGAAGTATTTTAGGGGTTTAATTGAACTGCGAATTCGAAACTATTTTCAATATCAAATAGAATAAAAAAAAGAGAACCATTCTTGATTACAATTACATGAGTCAGATAATATAGAAATACAAAGACCCTGGCAGTAAAGATGTCACAAAATTTTACACTGCTTTGTTGCTCATTGATTGCCTTACAACCTATCCTTACACAAAATTCAAAGAATGAAGCTCTAGAACATCTACTAGGCATTGACATCAGGAGTAGGACCCATGATATCTCCATTAACTTAGAGGCCTCATATATGCCAGATATAGAATACACCGCATACTCGCCTCCATCCTTTTTCACAAGAAACGATTCCCATACACGCTGATAATGAAGATGACATTGTGTCCCTGCTACTGATTCATTTTCAAGTGTAACTAATATCATTACTTATCCTCAGAGTACATTCTCTATTGCAATATACAACTACCCAAAATTGATTTCGAAGGTGACAATTCTTGCACAACTTAGGCTTATTCACAACTGTCACATAAATTTCTTCCATATTTATAGTCCTCTTATCTTGTAAGGTCCTCCAAGTTGGGTGGTAAGGACATTTTCCTACTAAATGGATAAGATGATTACTAATTTATATGAATTTTACCCTCTATCTGATATTATTTAAGCTCAACACAAAATACAACACACCAATCCTATCATAATGATTATAATAAAGCAAATCAGTTGTGTAAAAATATTGGCTTCGACCAAACATACATCAAAAGATGAGTAAAGAGTATAGTTCTTGAGTGCAATAAGTAGTACAATATGATAAAATACTCCAGGTTGAAAGAAACTACTCGATTACATCTCAACCCTGTTAGTGCCTTGGTATATAAGCAAATAAAATTTACTCAGCTCAAAAGGCATGCCCGCAAATAGTTCTGTATGCATATAATTTCTCATGGGGGAAAGGATAATCAAGAAACACCAAGTGTACTTCATATGAGATACCTCGATAGAATTTGTAATGAGATATATCCCTGTCTCGTGACACTAAAGTTCTAAACTGCACTTCAAATTTAGAGCTCCAATTGAGGTTTTTCTTGGATCTAAAGTCATTATCAGTGTTTTGTACAATTGAAGTGTATATATTTTTGTACATTAAATTTGGTTATCCAAGCTTTCACCTGAAAAATCCTAGTGCTTTGTATTGAAGGACTCCTTCAATGAATGACGGGAAATTAAATCATTCATAAGCCAACTTTGTGTCAAAGATGCTTAGGCATATGGTAAAGGCCTAGAAAGAAGACAAAAGATAGTGGTAGTCCATAGTAAATATGTCTTTTCCATTCTTCCCAAACTGAAGAATGACCTTTTCCCTGGTTAGCTTGTGTTATGGTCTGTGAAGGATCTACAATCAGAAGCAAGTTGAAAGTTTTTCACAGATGCCACTGTGACACGATGAAATTAAGGCACCAATATTGTAACTACTCATGCCATCTCGGGACCTTATTTTTCAAGACAAGTGGTCCATCCTTGCTTTGAACACTGATTGTAACCTCTGATAAGCTCGAGCTGTTGAAATCTGCAAGGGGAGGAAAATATCAAATACACATCGATAATATACAATTACAAAAGAAAGACTAATTATACAACAATCACCATTTTGAAACGCTTATGCTCACTACCACAACCACAACCTTACCCAATATTTAGTATGCACTTAAATTCCTATTTTAAGAGACACGACCAAAGATCACAGTTCAAACCTGGTAGATGAAATATTGGCAATGGTCATCCGTTAAAGGCTGAGAAGACTTAATAATATGATGCAAATCCATATCCATGAGCTCAAACACAAGATAAACATCATTGAAACCAAACCTCTCTGAAGGCTTCATGATATCCTTCACAACAATGATATTCTCATGCCTAATCTGGCGAAGCAGCCTGATCTCCCTAAGAGTCCTCTGTGCATCAGTCCTATTCTTGAAAACGTTGATAATCTTCTTAATTACACTCTTCTCGTTGGTCTTTGTATTGTGTGCAGAGCAAACAATCCCATATGGACCCTTTCCAATTGGCTTTATTGGTACATTAAAGTCGTAACAACACACGATCTATTGTTATTTAATTTAAGCATTTGGAGATTCATTCTAGCCTATACTGGTTGTTACACACATTTGAAAAGATTAAAGTTAGGAAACTTGTGTACACCGGATTTGTTGTTGACTTGCATCGAAACTGTTTGTGATTTTTTCAAATCACGGGGGACTTGGTAATAATGGAGCAATAACATAAACCCCCATCAATATTCCCTATTTTAATGAGGTTTGTAAGGAGTTGACAAATTAGAATTTTGGCAAAGGACATCAAATTCTTGGTGATTTACGACACAACTAGACAAACTGAAAGAGGCTTTTGCAACTTCGGACACAAAGAACTCGTTCACACAATTAGATCCACCCTACAAATATAACATTATTTTTAGAGACCATGCCAATTTCGAAGGTCTTGGATCTCCATGATTTTGGTTGTATCTTGATAAAATTGGTCATCACAGTTTTCTATTCATATTTTAAGGAGTTGTTCGTCTTACCTTTTGACCTATCTTTCATAAATTATCATTGACGATTGCATCCGAATTCATAGATGTTAGCTTATTTATGTACCTAACCTTAATTCTCTACTATTTCAAAGCATTTATTATTAGTTTTGAATTTCCTATCTTCTAAACTACCCCTTATCTTTTGTCATTAGATATAAAAAACCGCTTTATATGATTTAAAGCCAAATTGTATTCAGGTGGTGTTAATTGCATATTGTTAGCTAAAACCACTTTCCACACTCACATTTTGGTGAACCCACATTGACTAACCATACAACCTTTAGGGGTTTTCTTTTGATAAACCCCACTTAGCTATTTGTGTAAACTCATATTGTTTGTTGCATTCTATGGATTTCTCTTGCCTCTTGTTGATTGTCTTAGTGTTGACATTATTTTCTTATTTCTAACCTTAACTCTTGTGTATACTATTGTTCATATGTTGTTTCTTTACATGTTATATATATATTATATTGTCCAAGTTGATTAGATCCATGTCTCCAACCCCATAAAGTGCTCGGTTAAATTCCAATCCTGTTAATCTTGTAGACATTCCTTTGATTCATCCCAGGGATTTTTCAATAATGAAAATGGTGACTCCTAATGAGACCCAAGATCACCTTGAATTCATTTAAACCTCTCTTGAGAACCCTATGAATGATTCTCATATTTTTACCGAAAGTCAAAGTCGTAAATAGAAAAAGTTGATCTAGAAGGTCCAACCCAACTCAAGGATTTAATTACTTTTAAAGAGCATCTCTTTAAACATTCTATTGAAATGACCGACATGTTGGTTGTGATAAGAGAAATTTAATCTCACAACAAAAGGTCAAGGACATTCCAATGAGTCTATTATTCAAGATCAAACCTATAGGGTGAAAAATGGATGTTGTATGATGCTAGTATTTATCAAGCACTTATTAAGATACCTACCATGACATATCATGTGGTCATCTCTTAGATTTCCCCAAAACCATTCCCCTTCATGTTTCATCTTATGCAGATGACTACCTTGCCTCCATGCTTACTATCATTGACTATTGTATAATTATTCATCAACCCGCTCCTCATATTCCTATTATTGTTCCCAATACAACATGTTTAGTTTCTTTACTTACTATACCCATCCCTACATATTCCATTACAACTTCCCTTCCTTCTAACATGACTAATGAACACTGTATGTGAATTTAAGATAAAATCAAGGAATTTTCTCAAGGGTCTCACAAGCCATGCAACAATCGAATAACATATTGTGCAACCCTTAGGGTTACAATGTGCTAGCTTACCCCTTCCTAGTAGGTTTAACAACTCCAAGATTTAAACTATAGAATGAGAAGTGAGATCCATCTCACCACCTTAGGTCATTTTATGCCTCTTTCCTAGATCTTGCACTTGACTATCAATTATTGATCAAGTTATTTATTAAATTCTTGATACATTATGCTCTTGATTGGTTTCATTCATCACTCAAGGATGCATACATACATTTACCTAACCAATAGATGACTACCTTATACATTTTTAGTTAACATTAGCATGAAGGTCACTTTTAATCATATTGCTTAACTAAGACAAATTGTTAATGAGACTATTAACAAATATGTATTTCAATTCAAGAACATGGTTACCATAATGACCCACACGTTTCCTAAACCAAGCAAATCTTACTCTCACATACGAAGGTGAAAGTAATATTCAACACATCCGAATAATTAGATGAACATTTTCATGTAACTAAAAATGCAAAGGTCAAGCGTTTAGAGGCCAACATGCTTAAATATTGGGTCAATTTCCCAACCTCTAGTGGAGATAAATTTCAACCAAATCCCAACTTCAAGTTCAAAACTATTGATGTAAGTTTTAAAATGTTGATGCAACTATGTTACATAGGCTTTTACAAAAGACATGAATTTCATCATACTCATTTTAGAATCTCTGTTGGACAATCAGTTTCAAGGTACATAATACTATAGGACATATAGCTTCACATGGGAACTATGGGATCAAATATTAACCCTCAGAGGGACCGGTGTCTTTGAGAAAACCACCCATGAAACTCAATTCTTGGATTCAAACAATCCTGATTTGGATTTTAGCTCATCCAATGGATATTCACAATGATTTAATCCCAACTAAGTGATTTTGGGACTTTAAAAAAGCTAAAAAAGAGAGAAGGGTAGGTAGAAAAGGGAACTAGACTCTCTTTCATTCACTAAGCATCATAAAACACCTTTTACCATAGTTGAACCATACACAAAACCAAAGCATACAAGAAATGCTTTACCTTCGATTCTTTATAAGCTTTAGAAAATTAGCCAAAGGAAATAACACAAACATAATCATAACCATGCATCATCCAAGCAAATAACCAATAGTTCATTCAGTAAAACATATATAAGAATTTTAATCATCCTAACAATTTTTTCCAAGCTAACTAGATTCTAAAGACATATATAATAATTTTCACTTGCTAACATATCTAAATCACCCAAATTTGCAAGATTGTAATGCACATCCACAAGTCTAAGTACAAGAAACATCAACTAATGAAACTAAGGTTATCATAGCTTAACCTTTTTACTTTGCAAAATTCAACTAAGATTAGAAGTGTAAACTTTACTCAATAATCAAAAGAGATTTATGTCTAGTCATCAAGACATGAATCAACAATTAAGACATAATTCAAAAATCACAAAACCAATTGGAAGCTCCAAAATATTTCCATGCATTGACCCACTATTGTAAAAATATCCTTTTACATTAAGATTTTGTTTTAACAAAGCAATGGGATTTATCCACATTAGTTGCATGTAGGTCTGGAAACTCCTAAAAAAGGAACTAAAGTAAAACTAAAATAAGAACTATAACTAACTACAAGTTTGAAAAGCTATATGAGAACAATCTCTCATATTTACAACATATATCCTAATTATAGGCTCCTCTATTCTTAACTAATTCCCTAATTTGAATTATCATAATTGGGGCAGATCAAATGCATGCACAAAGTATAAATAAAATCCCAAAAATAACCACCGAATCTTCTTATCATGCGTTTTCCCCCAAATTTAGTGATCATATCTTAAATTTAGACTTTAATCAGTTTGTTAGGTATCCCTTGTAATAAGTCACGTGTATGTTTGACTCTATTTTGACAAAAATAGCTCCGATTTTGGTCTTAGATCTTATTTTTTTGGTTTATTTTTGTCCATGGGCTATTTTGTGTTTTTACCAGTCTCTTCTAGCTTTGATAAACTTTAGATTTTTTTATCTAACCTTAGCTTCTAACTTTATGAATTTTCCTTCCACATGTTTGAATTCTTGAATCTCAAGATCTTGGGATCTGCTTGTTGGAAGTACCTTTTCTCGATTTCATGTATTTTGAAACCAAGGGCACATGTATTGGTCCACGTGGATTTTTGTTATGGTTTCATGTTTTCAGGATCCATTTGATTTTAATTTTGTGAAACTTCTAAGACCATGAGGCCTTGAGGTGAAAATACGTGTTTTGATCTTTAGATCTTGGGATACTTTCCTCTTTGTGAATACTATTAATTCTCACCATAACTCTAAAATCCTCAACATCTGTGCTAAATGTGCTCATCCTAGCCTCGCTAATATTTTGGGGACCTTAAGTTTCCTTAACCTTTGAGTTTTTTTAGTCACGATTACCAAAGGTGACATCATGTGTGTTTCTTTCCGTACATCGCAAAAACAACACTATACTTATGAAAATCACTTTTATTTATGAAAAATGAAACAAGCCAAATCAAATTTTAAATGAGCATTCTTAATAATAGAAGGGACCAATCAAAAAGCCACAAAGTTATGGAAACTCCTAAAAATCAAAGGGAAATGTATGATAATCAAGATTAAGAGTTTGAAATCACATGATTGGTTTACTTTTGAAATAAAACAAGAGGGGTGAGGGAATTTGTGTCAACTTAACTTTCACAAAAAGGCAATTCTCAACATATGTCACCAATTGGTGACCTTTAGACCTACCACAAACCTCAATGTTGGTCTTAAATTTTACGTCTTCTTTCTTAATATAAACTCTAGCACTTGGCCATCGATGCACATATCTTGATTTTTTTCACTCCAAATGCCTTTTAACTCTTGGTTTTTTTCCTCTTTTTCTTGCACACATGAAATAAATTAAACCACACCGGTGAAAGGACCTTTCAAGATAAAAATGGGTTTAATGCATAAAGTAAACGTAAGGTTTAAACCTTGAAAGTATTAGTAGATTATATCAAGTCAAACTTTGTTGTTTTCAATGGGCTCAATCAAAATGTCAAAACCAGAGACTTTAATAATATTGGAGAGATTATCAAACTTAGTATATAATTGATGGATAAGAAGAGGGGTTCTACTTGTATTTGCAAGAGGAATGGGGGTGTGTTGGTCACAATAAATGACAACTACTTGATTATGCAAAATATGAAGTATTATGCCTAATATGAATGCAAGATTGTAGTAAATAAATGATAAATTAGGAATATCAATTACACTCAAGTAAATTAAGCAATAAATAATGAAACCCTAATTAAAAGGAGAGAGTAGAAAGGCTTAGCTGATTTTTGGAGTTCTAGAAAGTGCATAGAGATGGAAAATAGAGAAATGCAAAGCATTGACCATCACACTCTGGAGCTTAGGAAATTTAAGATCCAAAGAAGGAGGATGGACTGGGGCACCTAGAGGGACGGGGGCACCCGTGGGCGCCCTAGGCCTATTTCGGGTGCTTGGGTTTACGGAAATTCTCGTAACTGAATTCTAAGGTTCACAAGATGTTCGATGATGCTCACCTTTTGTCAATATAGATTCACACAATGATTGTAGGAGTTGCGAAACCCACAATAAAGAATAGGCCTACAAAACCCTAAAAAGAAATCAAATCCTAAAAAGGAAATATGCAAAATGAGGGGCCGACTATCCTCGGTTGATACAATGGTGGACTTATAATTGAGTGCTACACTACATATTATACCTAATGTAGTTCTATGTGTGCGCGTTTGTGTGTGGAATTGTGCCCTAGGTTGCTCTTGTGTGAGTCGCACATGGATAACGAGCAAGTAACTAGATGTATAATGTAGCAAACGTGTGCATGGAATATAATGAACTTCCCTCATATGAAGTGTGATATAGAAAACCAGCCCTTGTGTCCCTTGTGATGGAGCTAGATGGATTTAATGGAGCTCTTATATGCCTTGATGGATGCAACCTTAGGTGGTGATAGATAGTGTTTAGTGCTTGGTCCTTTATTATGATCACATAACTTTATATTTATATGATTCCTTCACTTGAATTTCATAATTAACCCTAAAAATGCCAAATACCAAAAAGATAAGATGCTCAAATGACTAGAAAGGACATAAAAAGTGAGAGTAAAGTACAAAGGGGACATGAGCGCCCAGAGGGGATGAGGGCGCCTAGTGCTGACGTCCTGGTTGGGTGCTAGTGTCTAGGATGACAAATGCCAAAGAGTAAAAAGGTAGACTGAGCAAGTAAGGGTGCAAGACTGAAAGTAAAAACAAAAAGAAAATAAAGGTGGCCAAAGACATGGGTTAATTAGTACTTTTATTACTTAGGAATCACATGAATAGTAGTATGTAATCATGACTAGATAATTACCCAAAGTGTATGATTGTGTGTTTACATTTTCCCCCACTTTATGTTGGTGAGTGGAAATCTCGGTAAATTAAAGTAAACAGAGATGCACACTTGATAATCCATGTAGATTGATGCAATAAAGCATGCCGAGGACTAGACAGAGCGTGGAGTGATAAAAACATGAAGCACGGATGCTAAGGAGGAAATAGTGTAAAAAGTAATGATGAACATGAACCTAGGGCGGAAACACATGTGTCATGATGTACTTGTTGTTGGCGTCGATGTCTCTGTGATGTTGTTGGTTTTATGTTGAAAACCGCTTCCCATATGAACGAATTTGTAAAAGAGAAGCCGATAAGTAGACAAATATGCATGTATATGATCAAAATATGTAAAAAGTAAGGAAAGTATGTAAATAAGTGTGTAAATTTTTTTGAAAGTGTGAAAAAGAAAATGTACAGCTAATCCATGATGAGGAAAGAGTGTTAAAAGGATCCCGTAGATGATGTCAACGCGTAAGTTTTTCGGGCAATCTCATGCCAGTGTAATAGATGTAGTGCAGGAGAACTATCTCGGTGTCATCCGCCAACCTTTAACTACTTCTCGTTGTGTAAAAACACTTTAGATGGTGTTTACATGCTAAGGACTGGTTGCCCTGTAAACTCCGCTCTATATGGAGTTCGTAGACCGTGTTAAACTACTAATTGATGTATAACTGTTCCTTGGTCTCGGGCATCTAGGAAAGACCACTTTGTATTGCCCCCCGGTCTCATACATCTAGGAAAGGCCACCGTGCTAAGGACCAAGTCTAATTTGAAACCGAACAATAGTTCTGTTTCAAGTATTGTGTTGTGTATAACGCTATATGGGGTGATTTGGTTCATCCATATGATGCCCCCTCATTTAGGGTGCATGCGGCACCTTTGCAGAAGGAGTATGTGGCCCAAAAGAGGATCAACTCGCTGCACCGAATTACGCTCTCGTAGGGGAAGGGAATGTACTTGGTAGAAACCAAGGCACACACAAAAAAGTGGCTAGGAAAACAAGTGTTAGTACAAGCAAAGGAAAACACTCATGTAAAAAATGAAATGTAAGCTAAGCAGACAATTTATAAGCTAAGATGCAAGAAAAAGACAACGTAGATTGTGAAAAGTGGGCTACAAACATGAGACATCACTCACAATGTCACAAGAAAATCAAAGCCATAATGGCCACACAAAATAAGAGAACAAGAAAGACTTAGGGAAAATTCAGAAATAATGACAACCAAAAGCAAAAAAGTGTAAAAGACAACCATGGAAGCAAATAGCCCTCCATAACAAATATTGTACTTGAAGCACCGTTATTATGTTAGAAGGATAAAAAGTATGTCAAAACATGTATAATCGATAAAGTAGTGTGTTGTGAAACAAAATGAAATAATAACACCTATAATGTACGAAAGTGGATGCCCCGAGGTGTCACTTTGTGGGATTGGTACTAGGTAATGTGCCAAACATCCATCCTACATGTACCGGACCTGTAAAATATGTGATCACAACTAGAAAAGCAAGTGAATGTGCATGTGTGTAATATAAAGATAATGACATACAATATATCTATCTATCATGTGTAATAAAGTGAACATGTAACAAGTAAATGTAAGCAAGAGTAAATGCAACCAAGATATGCAATATGTGGTGGATGAGATGGAATTGAATGCAGAGTGAATGATAGGAATAACATGCCCCCAAATGGATGTGTAAGTATACAATGAGGTTCATTTGTTTATGCCCCATCAATAGTCAAGAATGAACCGTAAACGAGAATACGTCATTGAGAAATGGTTTGAGTGATATGTTATATGTAGAAAAAGGTGATGAATTAAGTGATGATTGTAGAATGGTAATGCATTGATGATGTTGTATGCAACATAGGGATGATGAATTTTGAATGTGTGATGATTTAGCTTAAAGCGTATATCACTAGATGGGTGAGTAAGATGCTAGTACACGTGATGATGTAGCACAAAGTGATATATGGATAGAATGTGAGGAAAGGGGTGATGATTTAACCTAAGACATATATCACAAATTGAAGGAATAATAAATATAGGGAGCGTGATGATAAAACATATATCACTAAATGTATGGATGGAATGGTAGAAAGCTGTGATGATGTATAAAAATCATATATGACGATTAATAATGTCGCATATTACAATAAAAATATTAATTGATTTATTATGAAGATAAAAGTGTAGGTGTGATGAGGTGAGGTTCAATTTTGAATGAGACCCTCAATAGTCGAGTATGAACCATTGGACTAGAGTGCGTTGTCGGGTAGTGGGTGTAGCGCGAGAGGATGATAAGGTAGATTGAAGAGGAGGATGGTGTATATGTAGAAAAGTGCATGATGGGTGGAGGTATGCAATGTGTAGTGTGTACTGTTCATTATGTGAGGTTCATGTGTACCATATTCCGTCAAAAGTCAAGTGTGAACCATAGCACAAGAGTGAGTCATAAGGTAATGATGATGGTAGTGTGTGTAAAGATGTATATGTGAGAAGGTGGATGTGTAAGATGCATGTCAATATTAAAGGGAGGGGGGAGAAATAATCGTAATGCCCACCAAGGGCGTGTTAATGAACAAGCTATCTAATAAAAGTAAAGGATGAAGGTCCTTTGCATAATCTAACGGTGATGAAGGCATGTGACCATGCTCTAAGAGTGGTGGTATATGAGATAGGCACTATGCAGGTGAGTGAAGTCTATATGCATGTGACAGATGAGGCACTATGCAAAGTGTGTAGGTGATGGATACCTATGTGAAACATAATGTGGCGATGGTGGACACCTACATGGAATGGAATGAGGTGGTGAAATGTGTCTAGATGTAGGAATTGTGCTAGTGATGGACCTATACTGATGTACTAGACTAGTAGAATGATAAGACCACGTAGGTCATGTGTGAATATGTGAGCTAGGAGCATATTATGCTTTAGGTTCTAGAGGTCGTGGTGTAATAGATGGAGTAGGTGATGCATTGGTAACCATGAGAGGATATGACAACCATGGAGTAGATGGAGGCACCTCGTCGATAGAAATGACTTGGTTGTTGTGAATGAATTTTAGATGCAAATGATTCATGGAGATGATGGACTTAGATCCGTGAATCCAATTAAGGCCTAAGAGCATGTCACACTGTCAATTTCCTGTTTGACAAGGAAGGGTACCAACATAGTGAGAGGACCAACTGTAATGTGGAGTTTGACAACACCATATGAATTGTTCATGGGATATGAAATTTGTGAAAGTGGATAGCCAGAATAATAAGAAGTGGAATATAACATGTGTTGATGGGCCATGACAGATCAACCTTGGTGTTATTGATAGGGATAGATCCAATAGAGGCACTAATGTGTAAGTGATTAGAAGAAAATGTCACATGATAATCGTGGTCAGAGAAATAAATAATTGGAGGAGACATCTCTGTATTAACAACTAATAAATCAAGAGCCCCCAATATAGGAGGAGGCACTTCATGAAATGTATGATTAATCAAGAATCACTGGTTTCGTGTTGTATTTTGGAAGTGGATTGTTAAATATTTTTAGCTTATGATTGTCATTGCAAGATGTAGAAGTCGTAGGCTCTAGAAGCTTGATTTTATTATTGTCAATGATATATTGAATAAGATTGCGAATTTTAAAACAACGATCTGTAGAATTCCCTACACATTGATGATAGTCGCAATGGAAGTTTTCATTATAATTACGACCTTTTAGACGAGATGGATCTAATTGGAGTGGAGTAGGAAGTGTGTTGAGATTTCACTCGATAAGTTGTGGAAGAAAAATATGTGGAAGGACCATTAAATTTGTGTACATATGCCTAGGTGATGGCAATTAAAGATCTTTACCGGTTGATATCGTGTTTACAAGTGATTTTGGCATCACTTGGTTTGGTTCTGATGGTTTGAATTTTGACTTATTTTGAAAATGTGTAGAAGATGATGCTGGTTCTTGATATTTAAGCTTGCCTATAGATAAGATATTAGTTACACGAAGCTTAAGAGTATGACATAATTGATCGAATGAAGGAGATGTTTAAAGAGAACACTCTCCTGGAGGGGTGGAAATAGAATCCGAATGAATAAGTATTGAAGCTTAGAATCCACAAACATATTTAGCATCTTAACTAAGTTTTTTTGTATTGCAATACATACTCTACTAAGTGTTCATAGATCCTTGTTTAAGTTGTACGAGTTGAGAGTACGAGATCTTAGAGCCGATATTAATAGAGAAGTGAGTGAGAAATACACCAGCCAGTGCATGAAAGATGTTACCAAGCGGATAGGTATGTCATAGAACCAACACATCGTGCAATCATGGAGAATACGGGTGAAAATTTTAGCCAAGAGGATATGATCATCCACAAAATATAAACAAGCCACATGGAAGGCTCAGAGATTCTCTTGTGGGTCACCATGCCCATTAAAAATAGGAAGCTTAGGGGTGACAAAATTAGGAGGAAGTGAGTAAGCAGAGATGGCGGGTGTGAATGGAGTGTGTGACAATAAAGTGGAACCCAAAGATGGAGATGCATAAGAAGTTGCATTTGTAATTGATGAATTTGTGCTTGGAAGTCTTGATAGAGGGAGGCTAGATCTTGACCGCCGATGGAAGAGATTTGATGTGTGTGAGAAACAAGAGGCAAAGTGAAGTGGTTATTTGGAGTAGGGACAGAAACAGGGACGGTAGAAATGGGTGGCAGTGTAGACACCAAATTTGGGTTCAGCACTCCCCTTTGGTCCCCTTTTATTAATTAACATAACATGTTCACCTAACCATGACCCCTTACCCCACATTCATATTAATTTAATTACTTATAATTGAATTAATGTTCATCCTCACACTATTAATTAATTTAATTACTTTAATTAAGTTAATTTACACCTCACCTAGCCACATCACCTAGACACCTCACCATGGACTTATTCTTAGTCTATTAATTAACTAAGACTGAGTCTCCACTTATCTTAACCAACTAGGACTTAGTCTAACCCTAAAATTAAATTCCTATTCCTTCTCCAACAACACTCCTTATCTAAGTGA
The DNA here is from genome assembly GCA_018340775.1 of Taxus wallichiana var. yunnanensis. Lineage (NCBI taxonomy): Eukaryota > Viridiplantae > Streptophyta > Pinopsida > Cupressales > Taxaceae > Taxus > Taxus wallichiana. The sequence continues at coordinate 936,349,993 of CM031242.1, forward strand.
TAACCCTCACTTAAGACCCAAACTAACAATCAAAGCACACCAAAAATAGCAAAGATTTGCCTATTTTTGGCAAACCTAGGATTTCCCGCCTTAACCGACGTCGGTTAACCCCGTAGTGCCCACTTCCCTTCGACACCATTTTGATTTGTTGTTTTCGTTCTGGTTACTTCACTTATGGATTTATTATATCTTCTTTGATTTAGCATGCTAGTAGATATCATAGACACTGAACTGTTATTGATTTGATCGTTATATGATGCATATGGTCTACTGGAGACATTTGATGATGATATTGGTATACTTTTGACATGGTTATTTATCTTTAATTCTGACATGTGATATATTTAGTCATATTGGGTAGATCTTGATAATTGGATTAATGTGATGATCGTTTTGACATAAATGAAATGTGGAATAGAAATGTGCTAGAAATTGTAAGTGATATCATATTTTCATAGATGATAGTAATTCATGTATAGTTGATTTTAGATTATATTGTATATTTGGCATGAATGTTTTAATGCGGCCATGAGGCCGAAGGAGGTATTCTCTGTTCTACAGGTGTATTATATTCACAACAATATCGGGGGAGTGGAGACCAACCACATTGAAATTTGAGAAGAATCCAACTAGGGTCACTGTGGCAACATGTAATTGTGTGTGTTAGAATTATTTGGTTAGGGGAAAATTGTGACCTAGGGGTCATGTGTTGTTTTGTTTTGATTTTCCCTTTTATTATGTTAGTATGTGTTTCCTCTTAGTAAGTAAAATTTTACTTGTTTTATTATTTATATTTTTGGATTGGTGTTTACCCCTTTATTAGTCATGGGTTGTAGTGTCTTAATTAAGTTAATTTGAAATTGTGTTAAACTAATTAAAAGATGTGACCAAAAAGGAGTTCATTTATTAGGCTTGATTTACTTTGGATTTTGTGTTGAGTGATGTGTGTTTGAGTTTTGAGTGTAGCACACTCTACCCCACATGGGAAACTCGAATTTGGCCTTAGAGGTCGAATTTGGAAGCTTGTGGGACAAGTCAAACTCATCCCACACCTCTTGAAAGCCCATGCCAACCCTACCTATGGGTTGGGAGGTCAAATTTAGGCTCTTTTAGGTGTTTTGGGGGGATAAAAAGGTAAAATGTTAATTGCACTTCCTTTCAAATATTTAATTTTTTCCTTTGAGGGGAGTGGGCTTAGATGGAGTGTGTAAGGTGCTTGTCATTCCTCCAACCACTCATTAATTGTGCATTGGAATATGAGGTTGACCAAGTGATGTGGAGTGGAGAGGAAATGAGGTGGCATCCTACTTGGAGCCACATCACCCCTCCCTCTTCTTTCTCTATTTATTGAATTCTTGTTGCTTGTTTTGGGGTTGGATGATCATTTTTAGTCTCTTGAATTTTTGGAGAGTGGGAGGATTTTTGAGGGAGTTTGTGGATTTTCTTTGGAGCTTGTGGATACTTGTTGATTTTTGGAGCTTGTGGATGCTTGCTTGATCTTTGGAGGAGTTTGGAACTTCATACTTGGAACAAGCTCTACCATGGAAAGGTAGGAGCTTCACCTTTGTTTATATTATGTTATTGTTACATGTATGTGTGTATATGTTTGTTGAATGTTGTTGTCTTTTTTTTAAATGCTTGTTGGGTATGGGTAGAATGCCTAAGTTGGAAGTGGGAGGAGACTATGGGGAGTTTATTTGAGGGAGGCATAAGAGATCATGTTCTTGAGGAGGGAGTTTGGGTTGGGTGCCCACCTAGTATGAGAAATTCTTGCAATTTATTCTTGTTCTTACTTTGAGGGAGCCATAAGAGTTAAGGGAGGCATAAGAGTGGATGGAGGGATAAGGGGTGCTTGAGGGAGGCATAAGAGTTGTTAGGGGTTTTGTGTTTTTCTTTAGAGGCCTTTTAGGTGGCACCTATTCCCATTACTGGGAGGCATAAGTGGCCTCCCATAGGTCTTACTCTTTTGAGTTTCTTGATAAGCCTTGTTATATTGTTATTTTCATTGTTTTCTTCTTGTTGAGTTTTTATTGTGTTTGTGTGAAAATGGAATGAATGTGAAGTGATTTGTTAAGTAGTGTGGAAGCTAGTATTTTCCATGAGTTGAGATATTTTCCCATAGTGATGTGGTTGGGGCTCGGGGGCAATGGAGAAGATGGCTTCTCTTCTCCAGTGGGTATCTTGGTTGGGTGGAGAGCGTGTCCTCTCCCCTATTTTGTTGTGAATCAAGCAAACTATTGGAGGAGCTATTTTGTTGGTGCTTGGAGCTTGGAGTATTGTTGGTGACCATGTGAAAACTACCTTTTTATTTTACCCACTTAGAGTGGAAGAAATTGTAATAATATGGTTCTTTCCTTGTGTACATTTTGGTATGTTTTCCCCACTTCAAGTGGAGGAAATTTGTAATGGCATTGTTAAAGAAATTTGCTATCCTATTGTTGTTATTGTTATTGCATTGCATGGGAAAGAAACAAATGGGAAAAGGAAGGAAAGAAAATGTTATTGTAAAGTTAGTTGCAAGTAGGAAGGAAATCATTCTTTCCTTGTTGAAATTTTGAATGTATTGAAAGGTTGATCTAATTTACAATGGAAAAGAAAGTATATTTGCATTTAGTAGTTATTGTTTTGTAAATATGAGAAAGAAGAAAATGTAGAAATAGTTATAAGTTGTTTTGTTGCAAAATATCTTTTATAGAAAATAAGTTAATATGGTTATTTTGAATGAATGAACATTGTAGTAAAATGAAAGAGAAAATAAGCTAGATTCTATTGCACTAAGAAAGTTGATTTTATATCAAAATAGATTTATATTCCTTTTTTCCTTGTAATGAAAAGAAAGACTTAGTTAAACAATAGAAATTATTCTTGTAAGTAGATGTAGTTTAATAGAAAAGAAAATACTTTAAAATGAATAGATTTAGCTAAGAAATGAATAAATGAGCAATAAATAGCAAATCTGGAACTTGAAATAAATAAAAACAAATCAAGGATGCATTTTTACACCCTTTAGCAACTTTAAGTTTTTGTAAAAATCTCGGCTTTAAGGTTCTATTTTTGGAATAGGACTGCCGCCCTGTGCAGGGGCGGTCCTATGTTTGTCACCCAGCCAAGGTGGCAGTCCTATGTTTGTCACCAGCCTGGGCGGCAATCCCGTGTTTGTCACCCACCAGGCGGCGATCTGTGTTTGTCACCCTGTGCAGGGCGGCGGTCTTGTCACTTATGATAGAATTTCGTGGATCCGCGCTTGTGCGTAAAATGTAACTATTTCCTCTAATTCCTAAGTGTAAAAAAATTAAATATAATGCTTCCAGCAAGTAAATAAAGAGGAATACATAGGGGTGTGACATCAAAACTCTTTAATGGTGAATCTAAAAGCATTTCTTCATGTATATCAAAGGGGGTAGGGTTTTGCCCCAAATTTAAAAACCAATACACTAAAATCTTGAAATAAAAACTAGATTGGAGGAGGAAACTCCTCCCAATCCTTGAAAGAAATAAATTACATAAATAAAAGGCTAACTAAGCTAAATCTAAACTAAATCTTCTTGAAGAATCCTCCATGGTTTCTTCTCTTTTGCTCTCATGGCCTCCTTCTCTCCAACCTGCAAATTTAACAAAAGAAATTGAACCAAATGAGAAGGTTAGAATAAGAAAAGGTTTTAATAGACTTTCATAAGGATTTTAGGGCTAAGTTGGGAACCCTAGGATCTAGTGGCTAAGATGGATTGGATCTAAGGGTGGAGAATGGACCCTACCTTTATTAAGAATAATGTAATTTTAAATATTGTTTTTCAAACCTTAAGGGTATGTGTAGATGGGTGAGTGGGGTCATTTAACTACCTAGTGGTGTGGTGTCCTTAGGACCTTAGTTGTGTAGGATTGTATTAAAAAGGGTTCTTTAACGTATTAAAGAAATGAATTTAATAGTTGAGTATAAGGTTAACCTTATTAGAATTAAGCTTAATGGAAAGAGTAGAAAAGAGTTATTTAAATGAATTAAACCATGTTACCTTCCTTAGGACTGTTGATTAATGTACCCTACAAGTTTTGTGAATATGTACCTAATAACTAGACTTGGCCTTTCAATCTTCAATCTAGGTTAAGTAATGTAAGTAAGTTAATGAACCGTAAAGGTTAAAGCACCCTTGCATCATTCTTGCACCGTAACTTCCCTTTTAATTTTTTTTTTGTTACATTTTTGGGTTAAGTGTTTGGTTGAAGCGAGTTCTTAGAACATCATTTTTGCGGGCGTTACAAACCTCAATCGACGATGGTTAACCCTCAACCGACACCGGTCACCCTAACCGTCATTGGTTACCTTATATATAGTTTTGTAACCTTTTACCCAGGTTGGTCATTTTGAGTTTTGAGAGATCTATTGCACCCAAGCATGAACCAAAGACTTCTCAACATCCAAATGATAGAATACACTCAATCACAGGCCTAAATAAGCACCTGATACTCGTCCAAAGGCATTAACATTCACGAGAACACTCCGGGAAGTATTTTCGTGACACTAACCAAAAATTTCTTCATGGATCAACCATTGCCATCCTTCACCAACTAGGCTTACAAATACAAGTAAGTGTATTAGATTTACATCATTCTATACTTACTGAAAGTATAGGTTCAATGTCTTTTCTCTTAGATCTTATTCTTTCCCGCATTCCTCCACTCCCACCTTCCTGCCAATCTACCCAACCTACCACCCACCGCCTTCTTCCTCTCTCGTAGTTGACTTTTAGGCATTCCTGAGCCTTCCTGGCATTTTTACGAACCCAACCATCCTCCTCTATTCTCTGTGCAATCACAGAGATGTCCAAATCTACCTTTTATTTAATTACCACCAAATTGCCCCTACCGATGCCGGTTACCTTAACTGTCATCAGTATCCCCTTCAGATCGGCATTGGTCACCAAACCGATGTCTCATATCGTGTCTCCTATAAAATTTCACTAAACCGTCCCTAACATCCCCAAAACCTCACAAACCTTACACAAACTTGATACCCCACCTACAACCTCACCGCAGACTTTCCCATCTCTTTGTGTAGACATAGAGAGAGCCTAGACACCTAATTTTTACATTCTACCTTTACCCACAGTAATTGATATCGGACATCTTCAACCATCATCAGTCATACCTTGGTCGATGTCGATGTGTCCTGTGCCTTGTAAAATTTCCTTAGACCAACAAGCTTCCTAATTACCCAAAATCAACTCAAACTGCACCAAATCTTACCCAGACCCTATCTGTGACCCTCAGACCACCTACCTAACCTGAAACCTGACCCGAGACCTTCACCAGTTTAGTTATCAAACATTTAATTAGATTGACATTGATATTAGTCTGAGACACCTAAATCAGAACACTAGCATTAGATTCTTTTATTTGCATGTTTAGTTATTTTAAATTGAGTTATACATCACCTTTGGATTGAAAACCGTCGAAGAAGTATCATAATTCCTGGATCTATCTCATGCTAGGCAATCCACTAACCTTTGCTATTAATTGTATCTTGTGGTCTTGCTTTGTATTATAGGTAGTTCCTCCTAGCCAAAAGGAAGCTCACATAGTCAATTTGGATGAAAATCAGAAACACACACACTCAACCTTCAACCAACATAACAAGTATTCCTCCTTGGCCTTTTAAATTTATCTGTTTCATTATTTAAAAAATATGGTGAAACATTTTGGCACGCCTTGTGGGGAATGAAACGGTGGGACCCATCGGGGTTCTTTTTGCATTTGTTCATTCTTAGGTTAAAAAATAAATTGTGCATTTATTTCCCTTTGAAAGTATTCACATTAATTTTCTTCTCTAGAATCTTCTCCTTATTTCTATTGTCTAAAAGAAATTGTGTTTTTGGTGCTCTAAAAAGAACATGTCTTCCTTTCTACTATATTGCATTTAGTGAAAGAGCATTCCTCTTCCTGTTCTCTATTTGCTACATCAAACTAAATTGTGGATTTGGGCTTAAAACATTTGCATTTCATTTTGGTATGTTGCATTGTAGCTCACATTAATTTGAGGGCAACCTATACACTAGAAGTCATGCCCACTGATGGTTGACTAATTCAATTGTAGTTCACTTTGCACATTCTCTATACCAAACCACTTAAACAATTTACACATCTTCTTAAACATCATCCTACCCAGAAGAAGCTATCAATGATCACACGATCAGAGAATTGACAGTGGGCACCAAGATAGTTTCTCTATCCAGTCATTATCTTAGAGAAAGGACCCCCCCGCCAAAACTTTACCTGAAACCATCCTTAGATCTTGGATTTTCATAGGAAACCTTCTATCAAACCAAAAAATCGTTCTATTCACAAGTTAGTCCTAAATAACATAAGCTGGAACATAAAATTCATGAATAGGATTTCATGTTTGTTAGTTTTTGTTTGATTTGTGTTTTGAGGTGAGAGGTCGTATTCTCCATTATTTTCTTCCTTTCACACTCCACAATCATATTTGTTGTATTCGATTGTTTCTGAGTGTGTCACGGTTCATCATTACCATACTCGTGTTTTGGGTTGGTATTCTATCTGATCTAAGTCACTAAATCCCATTTTATCCATCTTTTCAAATTTCATAGTGACCGGTGTCGGTCCAGCAATCGTCATCGGTTTACTCATGTGACCGTCATCGGTTTACCTAACCATTGTCGGTTTCCTACTTTTTTGGGTTATTTTACGAAAACAACACTCATCACTTTTCTGTTCTTTCTAAGGTTTCTTAGATACATCATCATACCTCTAGGTCTTTGAAATCACTGTCAAATCCAAAATTTTCTTCATTTTCATCAATTATTACCACATTTATCAAAATTTTGATTATTCCATAGGAATCGGCATCCGTTACCATATCCGTCATCGGTCACCCTCTATCACCGTCATCAGTTACCAAACCGCCATCTGTTCATGTGTTTTAATTTTTAAATTAAAACAACACCAATTTTTACCTTCTGGAACTATTTTTCTCCATTTCTTATGTTTTTCAGTGTCATTTATAGAGAGCAGATTTCCAGGTCTATGCTAACTCACATGGTTTTGACTTGTAGCCAAGCCAACACCCTTATATTCCATGCTAGCCTTCAACCGCTCCCGCCTAGCCCATCGCTTCCTTCCATCCTATCACATATAGATCCCACTCAACCCATTATCATCAATATTGGTGGCGAGGAGTTCGCAAGACTCCTTGACCAAAACCCCACTACCTTACAATACTATCTCGCCCATTCATCCACTTGAGATTCATCGGACAACGGTATATGCATGCCCGTTTCCATTCATCCAGCCTCTCGCGCCCACTTCTGCATCGGCTAGTACTAGTTCGGCCTTACCCTCTTCCACCTTACCACTTGTGGTGTCCCCACTTGACCCCACATCATTAATATCTGTGGAATCTATGACATCTATCACACCTTTGATGTCAGTCACTCCTATCCTATCAACCATTTCTTTATCCCTCTTGAGTGAAGGCCCGTCTCGTACTCACCACCTCTTATATACCCATTTCCTCTCAGCCACCCATGATGTCGATAACCCATACTCCCTTCCAAAACGTTGTTCTCTCCATCCCATAGTCCCTCCCTCTAAGTACCACAAGAGTTGTTACATCCACTCCACCTACCTATACTTATCACCAACAACCTCTTGTTTCATCTATCACCTATTCGGGATATTTTCCACCTGCATCTATTCCCCCCTCACAATTCTCGTACTTGGAACCACCATATACTGGGATGCCATCCTCATCATACATTCATCATCTACCCCCTTATACTGTAGGGGGTGCCCATTCATCACAACCTACCAATGACCTTATAAAAATGATGATGGACAAGATGTAGACATTGGAAGCATCGGTTTTCGGCTCATGTACCTCTTTGACATATGATGAAATTTGTAATGATCCCATTCATCCATCCATTCCATTCATCCATACCCTATGTATTAGGAAATTCCCAAATTCAACTCATTCAATAATAAAGAAGAACCGCAATAATACTTGTGGTCTTTCAAAAATGGGTGTTATATGATCACTCATGATGACGATTTGCTCTTGTAGATATTCCCAATGTCTTGGACAGACTTGCGTTGGATTGGTATAGTGGTCTACCTAGGCATTCCATTTACTCATTCAACCAAGTGGCTCAAGCCTTCCTGGACCATTTTTTGATAAATATCGTCAAGATGGTCACCATGACCGTATTGTACTCAACATGCCAGTATGAAGAAGAATCTATCACATATTTTGTCACTCGATGGCGCAACCTGATTAACCAACTTACATTCCAATTACCTTAGACAAAGTTAATATAATTGTTTACTAGGGCTTGTGCAGGATATATATTACCAACTCTCCAGTACAAACCTTCCGAACCTTTGATGAGGCATTTACCATGGCTCGGAAGCTGGAGATATGTGCCCTTGAAGAAAAGAATCTACAACTGCGTAACAAAAATGTTTCGTTCAAATCAAATGATACTTCTTATTCTTCCAAACCCCAACATACCTATTCAAAACTAAGGGTCTGCTAACGCGGTCATTTTAAATTCCACCAGCCTCATCCATCCAACCAAGTAAAAACTTTGTCTAACCTTTCCCTCGTCCGCACCTTTTGGGTTTAGAATAGAGCAACGCAAGTATGTCCCCAGAGGAGAGCCTTACTCCACCATTTTAGAAAAACTCTTGAAAGATGGAGCCATTACCATTCCACCTGTCAAACCACATACTAGTTTTGACCCCTCTCGTCCTATGCCGACATGGTACAAGGAACATGATTATTACAACTATCATTGTGTTAAAGGTCATAGCGATGGTAATTGTATAACATTCAAAAACATTGTCCAAGAAATGTTAGATAATGGAGATCTCATCTTGGATAACCGTAATGCACCGACTAACCAGAACTTTCATATCTTCAAGAAGCCATTCCCAAATCATACCCCCTTATCCAACCAAACCGGTGATTCCTCACCAATGACGGTAATATCCGCGAGGTGCATGCTATTTTTGACATCATTCCAACTCCTTCCACACAGTTTCCTCCTACTTCATCTATTGAAGAAATTATTGCATGAGATCCTTCATCCATGGAGGAACCTGTGTCATCTACTCCTTTACCCACATAGGATTCTCCCTCATCTCCCTCTTCACCCATGGATGATTCCACCATATCTGCCAATGCATTTTCACCATGCACCTCTCAATCTGATAAACAACCCATAGTATTAACTCTCCTACCCATGGGAGAGTCATGCTTACCTTCCTCTTCACCAAAAGAAGAACCTACCTCATCCACCTTGCCTTCTCCCCAACATGTGGACGACCCATTGATAGTGTCCCTTTCAGTCAAAGATAACTCTCCACCAGCTTTCAAGGATCAACTTGATTTTCTCTCGTCTCTTTTACCCATAGAGTCAGAAGCTAATCACTTCCCTGTTTCACAAGCACCAGATTTATTTACAGGAGTCACCACAAAATCAACATTGGTTCCTTCTACTACTTTGTCACACCATTCTCACATTTTGAGGATTGATTAGACTACGTTGATCATTCCATGCTTTGGGGTGCCTTCAAATGCATGTTTCAACTCAAATGCAGATGTCACCCACTGATACTTCTACCATTTACCCAAAATTATTTGGAGCAACGAAATCCATCATACCTAAGGTAGTCATGATGACATCTTCCACATCACCTTCACCCACATCTACACCTCTACCATTACCTCCACAACCACTTGCACCTAAACCACTTACACCTTCACCTATATCCAAAGCTACCCATACCTTAGGAGTCATGCCGACATCAAGCCTAGTCCATCCCCCTGTCAAACTGGATTTAGCCACATCCTCACAAAACCGTGCAAATAATATTCCCCCACCTAAGAAGAATACCCAAAATTCTAGGCCGCATACACTAGTTTCTCCCACTACACCTCTTTAACCTTCACCACTTCCATCCAATGCTAGGACCTCACCCATCCACCTTGGCCAAGCAGTCTCTTACCCAAGGTAAACTAAAAACACAATAACCCACCTCTTCATCACAAGCCTTTATTACACCTAACTTACTTACACAACGTACACCTTCACCATCACGTGTATCCTTTTTACCACCTATACCTACACCACTTCCAGTAGCCTCATCACTACCTATGATATTTCCTTCTCTTTAAATACCTTCCACCTTGCCTTTTCTAGCAATATTCACTGCACCTCCATTATCACCTTGGCTAACCCATCCCCGTATGCCATCTGCCTTCCCTTCTACCTCACGCACTCCTTCACCTTTACCTAGGAAGGTGCAACCAAAATCCAAGAGCCCATTACCCTCCAAAGAGGTAGTCAAACCTACAACACCTTCAACCGCTAGTTCATCTGCTACACCTTTTCCTAAGAAGGTACAACCCAAACCTAAAACAATACTACCTACCAAAATAGTGGTCAAACCTATTCCACCTTTGATTCCACCTCCCGTGGCACCTCTCCCACCAAAATCACCCACACTTCCATCTAGACCCACACTTACTTCACATTGTGATCCATTGGCAGGGTCTTACGCCAACATCTTAGCAAACCTTTTAGAGACCTTTGTCATCACATTACCACCACTTAGACCTTATAACCCACTCAAACCCAAACAAGTAGGGTTTGACGATACCAAAATTTGCACCTATCATCATGTGCCAAAGCATGATGTAGAAAACTGTAAGGCTCTAAAGACCATTCTTCTCTAACTATGTCCTCCTAAAGAAAACTTTGATGACGATGATATTTTAGATGAGGACCCTGTTCCACCTTCACCTATCACCACACATCCTCACCCCTTACCTATCCAACAACCTTCATCTCCACCTCCACAACCTTTTTATCCTCCTCCAACATTTGAGATCAATATGGTTTGCATAAGAGAACTAACCAAAACCCACCAAAATACCAAGGTGCTCCTACTCATTTCATAAGGCTCTTATCTCGCACTAGTCAGTAGACACTTATAATTATGCCTAAGCAATTTAAATACTTAAATTGTGCTAATTATCCCCTTTCTCGTAAATTGACAACTTATCATCAAAAGTGCTCATATTCCCTTGTGTTGTCATTAATTAATTACAATACACTAATTGATTAAGTCACCTATCCAACTAACAACCTGATTAACGACCTTTCGTTAATTATTTACCTCTCCTATCTAGATTAATTAATTATTATTAATTAATTAGTCTTCCCCTTCATCTAATTAGTAAATCAATATTTAATTGATTTAATCCCCTCACAATGGTCTAAATCGCACTAATATTCTTCTAATTGGCTTCTATAAGCTTACACCTACCTATTAGTTAATCACCTTTGATTAATTAAGACACCCCCCAACTCCCATGACTTGCTAAACATGTATTAAACCCTTCTAAAGTAAGGTTACTTTTAATAAAGCAACCTTATCCATTCCTAATCATGTTTTACCTTTATCCCACATTCATGAGGATGTATTGAATCCTTTATCCTTTGGGCTGTATAAAGAGCCCTACTCCTACCTTTATACCTACACCTAAACTCTTTGAGAAAGCAAATGCAAAGCATATAGCAAAATAGACTAAGAGCTTGCTTTTGTGTTCTCTTGAGAGTTCATCATCTTGAGGAGCTAAGTTTCCTATTTCTAGCCTAAAGTGCTTGGGTCCTATGGGAGGTGTCAAAATGGTTTTGTAGCCCAATTTTGATAAGCCCCCATTCCTAGGTTCTTGGAGATATCAAGGACAACCAAATTTTGATTGCCATAGAGCTTATTTAGGTCCATTTACTTGTTTATTGGCAATCTAGAGAAGTAGAGATTTAAATACTTTTGCATTGTTTAATTCAAAGTTAATGCATTATGCCTGTATTAATCTTGTTTAGCTCTCATTTTTGATGGTGTTTAGATTTTGTCATTAGCTTTGTTATAGAACTATTTAGGTGTTAGTTCTCATCCATCTAACTTAGCTAAAAAGCACAAAACCCTTGCACACATTTGGCACGCCCGGTGGGACCCTTAGTCCCATGGCATTTTAGTTTAAATTTCATTGTTTTGGCTAACTTTTGATATGCACATGTAGTAGTTAATTTCCATTTTTTGGAGTTTTTTCTCATTTAATATGTGTTACTTCATGTTTATAGCCTTAATTTTAATGGGTCATTGCCATTTTAAAACTAACTTGTCAAAATTTAGAGTATTGGGGAGTTTTCTGCATTTTTTCCATACTTTGGTCATGTGTGTCCGGCATGGGCACAATTTTAGGAGTGTAGACATGATTTTCGGGGCATGATACAATTTTAGGGCCCACACATCTCTCAGTAGCACAAGTGTGTTGATAAACTTTTTCATTCTGTCCACCGACCCCTAGTGCATGCACACTAACCTCAACGCGCGTCCACCCTAACTCTGCGCGCATGTGCACTAACCCGGGCACACACGTTGTTTCATACTATACCTTCACTGTAGTCTAAAACCTATTAGAACGGTGCACACACCCTAACCAGGGCACACATGTGGTTTTAGTGGTGCATGTATACTTTTCTGGTAATACAGTTATTCTGTCTATTTTTCTTAGAGTAGCGCATATGTTGTTTTCGTGGCACATACACCTCTCGGGTGGCACAAGAATTTAATTGATCTAAAAATCCACAGAGTGGCGCATGTGCTATTTTAGGGGCACACACATCTCTCTGTGTGGCGCAGTACACTATCTTCTATAAAACAACCTTCGGTAGCGTAAACGCCTAACCACAAGCAGACGTGCTAAAAAAGGGGCACATGCATCCCTTTGCATTTTTAAGCTTAAAACAATGATGTGCTAACTTTTTTGCAAGTTTATCTAATCACATATTTGTCTTTGCAGGTTGTTTTGCATGTTTGTATTTGATTAGATAGTATTTTGCATTGTTTACTAACGGGATTGAGATCACGTATGCTCTTCCCTCGCATCCCTTGGGGCGATCTTGGGAATCAGAAATGATTCTTAAAACCTTTTTCCACTTTAAGATTGTTAAGAGTATTTTAGTTAGAATTGGTCAATTTGGCATTTGTTGAATTAAAGTGTTGTTCCATTTGGTTATCTTTTGAGATTTGTGAAGACATCACGTATGCTCTTCTCTTGCATCCTTGGACGATCTGGAGAAATAGAAATGGTGCCTTCTCTTTTTAATGGAGAACTACTAATCATCGTCATATAGGACCAAAAAATGCTTGTCAAAGAATGAAGGACTCAAAACAAAAGTCAGAAAACTTCTAATACACGTGTTTCTTGCAGGTTTCCAAACGTTGTTCAAGCAAACCACATCTAATTTAAAAAGATAAAAAAGAACAACATATTCAAAACATTGTATTGTAGGTTTCGGAAAAGGGTACATCCCTCTGCACTCAACTAGAACATAACCCCTTTGGCATAACGCCTTAAGCTACAACAATGGGGGTGGTTCCAGGAACCCCAAAGTAGTCCACATAAGAGGGAACCTTGTGGACGAAATGGGAAGTGCTCTGCACTACCTATCTGACTAGTAAATCCTTTGTGAGATAGAGTTGCAAGCTGTCCCTACATGACCCTTTTAAGTACACATTTGGACGTATTTATTGCCCACCGTGCTTAAAGGGGGCAAAGTCAAGATACTCCTAAACCAGTATTGCGACTTTTTGGGTAAATCGTCCCGCTTGTGGATAATATTTGTAGCACCTAGGATGAGAGAACCACCTAGGAAGATATTCTTTGGCCAGGAGCCCACTTTGACCATTCTAAAATAGTGTTGAGTTGTGAACCATATTTTCATCGCGAAACGTGTGACGTGTTACTTTTGCTTAGTTTTTCACTTGCCTTAAGGCGAGGTGAAACTCTGCCAAAGTGAAGCCAACATTTTTCATCCCCATTTTGTTCTACTTCCTTCACATTCTTTTGACACTTTTTGATCAAAAGAAGGGTGACTACCTTTGTGTTACCAATTGGTTGCTTCTACCACTTTTTTGTCCTTTTTATCCATCCATGTTTCATGGGTGGGTAAGTTAAACGTCTAAAGTGTGCGAAGGCATATTTATATCTTTGGTAGCCTTTGTGATCATGATACCCATGTCAAGATCATCATCATAGTTTGGATTAATTCATCATTTGATCTCCCTTTGACGTGTTACCTTGTTTGTATTATCTAGACACAATTAAGATACTTATGTCGTGTTTTTGTAAACGTGATCTAAGTATCCGCATTGTGGTGTTACGTTGTGCACATTTTAACACATCCTTAGTATACTTTGAATTCGTTTGATTTCAAACATTGTCCCAAATCTTGAAGGGTGTTGCTTACTTTGTTTTTCAAGGTCGTTTCGATACCACTTTGACACTAATATCTCACTTCTCCGTGAAGCTTGATAGACGTGTCCAATTGGTGTGGTTACCTGGCTTACATTTGTAAACCCCACCCTTTAACATTTAGGTCTTGTTGGTTGTTGAACTTGTCGTGGTATCCTTTGATTGGGAGTCACATCTACCCTTTGTTAATATTTACACCTTGTTCATTTCGAGCTTGACGTAAATATTGACATTGTGTTGATCACCTTTGCATCGAACTTTACACACACATTTTCATATGGTGTATTTCCTTGTTGATTGGCTTTGTGTTTCACACTTCCATGATTGTTCCTTGTGATTATTCATTTAGAAAACTTGTTTTCTAGGACAATCCCTCTCGATCTCATTAATATTACATCATCACGATGTCTATTTTCCTTAGACCTTCTTCGGAAAATCACGCACGCATATCAATACTTATGAAATGTCTAGTTGGTTGTCCTTATGCTACCCAAATCAGCATGTCACTTCCTTCCTTTGAAGGAGTTCCATCACACTATCTAGATCTAGACATTTGTGCTTAAAACAAAGGCCAAAAATGACTAACTATCGTGCGGTTCCCCATACTTACAAAAATACAAAACCTAGGTTCAGAATTGAAATCATAGGATTCCCATCACAATGAAACCTCGTTTGGTTCTTCGTGCTAGAGAGCCCATATGGGTAACTCATTCCCCACGTTCATCTCATAGTTAGTGGTATGATTTGGACGCTTCGATCCAAATTATTATTCGAGTTCCCCCACTCTTCTTTTTATTCTAATCCAAACATTTCTTATTCTTATGAGGATTCCAATCCAAAAATTTCTTCTTATTCTTCTGATGATTTGGATCCAAACTACTATTCGGATCCAAACTACTATTCAGATTCATCCAATTCAAATCCTAAGTCACGGTCCTCCCCTTCTTCGCAGGACCTCTATTATCAGTCATCTAAACAATGTTCTCCTCCTCTAAAGATTTGTGTCACCACAAATCATCTTCATCCTTCATCTAATGTGACTCCTACGTCGCGGTCCTCCCTCTCTTCACAGGACCCCTTTTATCAGTCACCTCAACGACGTCTTCTTCCTTTGAAGATACGCGTGACTCCAAATCCATCCAATCAAAAATCTAATACAATTCTTGAATCATGGTCCTCCCTTTCTTTGCAGGACCCTTGTTATTATTCATCCAATGTGATTCTTGAATCATGGTCCTCCCCTTCTTCGCAGGACCTTCTTCATCAATCACCCCCAATAAGTCTTCCTCCTTTGAAGATTCATGTGACTCAAATTCCTTTGAGACAAACGTCTGAATCGACCCATGCGTCACAATCTACAGACTTTGGAATTAATCCTACTATTTTACATACGACATACCATTGTATAGGTAGGTCCACACCACCTTCTTCTACTCCTGAGACATATAGCTACACATCTTCTTCATCCCCCACAACATCTTCTTCTATCAATCATCATCAAGCATCTTCTAAGTCTCCCACACCAATTGGATCTCTTTCTTCCAATCAACCCCTGGTGGTTGATCAAAAACTCATACCGATTGATCTCTTTTAGAATGAAGAAACAATCAGGGCATTTATAGGGGCATATGAAGATATTCCTTTAGCAGATTATGAGAAAGGATTCTCTTTAAACTTCGATGCGCCTGCATATTCTGAGAAAAATGTTGATTCCTTTTATCAAGTAACAAAGGAAGAGCCTCAAATCATGCAACTTTATCCTCCTCTTATTCTTCCATCTTCAAATTCTTTATTATGTGATAAAACTCCTAGGTCTTGCATTGATCCATGGCCTATCTTCTCATCACCCAATAACTCTCTGTCTATCATAATTCCTCAATCACAATCTCTTATGGGGTCAACGCCAAGTAGCCCTTCATCTTCATCTAGGTGTGGGTCACCTTCTAGTAGCCCTCCCTCTGCTATTTATGGGTCACATCCTAATAGCCCTTATTCTTCTATTCTTGGGGCCCATCTAACTAGCCCCTTATCTTCTAGGTATGGATCACCCCCAAGTAGTCCATCATCCTCTATTCTTGGGCCACATCCTAGTAGTCCATCATCTTACATCTATGGGTCACATCCTAGTAGCCCTTCTTCTTCTATTCTTGGGCCACATCCTAGTAGCCCTTCATCTTCTATCTATGGGTCACATCCTAGTAGCCCTTATTCTTTTATTCTTGGGCCACATCCTAGTAGCCCTTCATCTTCTATCTATGGCTCACCTCCTAGTAGCCCATCTTCTTCAATCCTTGGACCATATCCTTTTCATCAATCACATCATCCTTCTACCAATGATCGGGAAAGCCCACCATCATTTCTCTCATTCCTATCATCAATCGTAAATGTTCACTTTCTTCTCCTTCTCAAGATCAGAAAAGTCACAAGTCAGCTTATAAGAAACCCAAATAGGTTCATTATCAAGCTCAGGTAAAAAAATTCCAAGAGCTCAAAATCCCCCAACAACTTGAACAATCTTAAAGTTGTAAATCAAGCGCAATTCAAGAATGCACATCAACGTAACCATAAAGTATGACACAAAGTGCATAAACCTTTGGATAGGGAACTCAAGCTCCCGAATACAAATTCCATGTTTAGAATAAATCGCAGTCCTTTGTTGAGTGTGAAATCACCATGATCATTAAGATTGGGAAAACATGACTCTTGATAAACAAATGCGCCTGGTCTCCTTATCAAGGAAGTTTCAAAAATTGTTGTTGGATCTTACCACACAAAGTGACTTTGTTAGTCCCAACCTCTTAAAACTATCAAATATCTAAAAATAAAAACAATTCAAAAATATAAAAAACATTGAGAAAAAACAACAAAAATCAAAGGTACAAAGATCAAACATTGCAATTAGGTATTTGCGTACACATGGATGTTTCTTTCTTCCCTTCCTTGCTATTCTTTTACAAGTCTCCCTACAATTTTCATCCCTTCGGTGATGTTTTGGTTAGCTTATTTGCATGCATTTTGTGACATTTATCTCTATGGTATTTGTTTGACCTGGTCTTTTATCACCTTGGTAAATTAAAGAATGACTGACCTCTTAGAGATCCTATCACATTCAACATCTAATAAACTTGTTGCGAAGAAATTTTGGACATATTTGTTGACACTAGCCAATGTCGTCATTGTAAGCACTTCCACCTCCTTCCATCAAGCCATCAGTGGTTCTTAACCCCTTGGCAAACAAGAGAGCTAAAATAAGTTTTCAGAAAGCAAAATAATCAAAATCAATCAAAAATAAAAAGCTAAAAGCTACAAAGCAAAAACAAATTGATATATTACTCTCTCTTGGGGTATTTCCAATAATCTCTATCGGGGCTATGGACGCTGACTAGCAAAGAGAGAAATGCTATGATTAGCATCAAATACATCTCCATCAAGGCTATGGATGCCTGGTTGCAACGGAGCAATGTACGGCTATCCTTTCACTATCCATTCACAAAATCACCTTTCACAATAAATCATTCCTACACATTGGCTAGGGTCTCTTCACTTGTTGTCTATTAAATCTTCACTTCAAGAGGTAATAAACTCCATGTGTACACACTAGATCTCTATGAGTAAATAGGATTAGTATGTTACCAAGTGTCTTTTTGGACCTTGTTCAGACTGTTACTCTAGTCTATATCTTGTCTCACGATTTGTACCTTTGGCTAATCGCTTCTTCATCGCGAGGCTTCTAAGCTACATTCATATCATTTGCATCGTTCTTCTACTTTGTTCAGAACAACCATGTGTTTAAGATTACTTGTTTGCCATGTTTGCGGACATGTTTGTCACCTTTCACAAAAATAATCTTCTCCTTCCTTTCTATCATGTGCTTTTAGGCCAACTTATGCTAGGGGCATCCTTGCTTCTTCCCAGCATTTCATTGGTTTATGTTCATCATCATGTTGAACCTATCCATAATGGCCTTGGGTCTCGCTTCTACCGTGAAGAGTTTACTTTGAATACTCCCACCTAATCGTTGGGGAATTTTTACATCTTCACCTTTCTCGTACGCATGTGGCCTTATGCCCTTGTACATCCCATCTATCGCTAGGGCATCCACGCTTCCTCGTCTTCCTATACATAGTTTCATAAAACTTTCAAAATCAACCAAAACATTCAAATATGTTTAAGAAAACTTCTAAAAATTGAAAATCATCCTACAAAACGTCACTCTTTGGTTCTCACTTGTTCATGCGTGCAACTCGCAAATCATCTTGATCTACCTCCATCAACAATAGCTAGGTTGCTTACTTTTTTCAGACTGGGGCACAACGAGTTGCCTAGTACTATTTCGTAGTGCACATTGCTTTTTCATTGGACTGAAGTGTCCTCTATTTTCCCTTTTCATGTATCCTTGCTTGGGGCACCGTCATTAACCTCGCTCGTTAACTCAAATAGGTTGGAATTGAAGCTTGTAATAAAAACATTATATTATGTTTCTCTCGTTAGTTTAGCTTCTTTAATTTCTCGTATTGAATTGCATTTTGTATGTTGTATGGAGTTAGGCATCTTTCAATTTCTTGTATTGCATTGCATTTTGTATGTTGCATGAAGTTGGTGTTTTCAGTAATGGACAATTGTTCGTAGTATGGCTTTTCATGTCATTCTACTTTTGTCGTATGCTTATATTTTTCGTAAGGACCGATGACGTAGCTCTTATGGTAATATGATGACATCAAAATTGTTCCAATACACGGTGGCTAGAGGCTAAGCTCTTCTCTCCCCTCCTCCATATTTCTTCTACATCATTTTCTTCTCACCCCTCATCTTCTGTCTCACTAGGGCATCTTGCCTCCTCCCATTATTCTATCTATATCTCACCTTTTTCAATCGTCGATCGGCTTCTTTCATCACCCCATCGACACTCGAGGGGGCATCTCTCCCTCCTACTAATTTTTCTTCTATCTCTTCAAAATTTTCTTCCGTCTACTATCTTTGAAGTGGCGTCACTTACACCACCCCAAAGAGGGGCAAATGTAGACACTTATAATTACGCCAAAGCAATTTAAATACTTAAATTGCGCTAATTATCCCCTTTCCCACAAATTGATGACTTATCGTCAAAAGTGCTCATATTCCCTCATGTTGTCATTAATTAATTACAATACGCTAATTGATTAAGTCGCCTATCCAACTAACAACCTGATTAACGACCTTTCATTAATTATTTACCTCTCCTATCTAGATTAATTAATTAATATTAATTAATTAGTCTTCCCCTTCATCTAATTAGTAAATCAATATTTAATTGATTTAATCCCCTCACAATGGTCTAAAACGCACTAATACTCTTCTAATTGGCTTCTATAAGCTTACACCTACCTATTAGTTAATCACCTTTGATTAATTAAAACACCCCCCAATTCCCATGACTTGCTAAACATGTATTAAACCCTTCTAAAGTAAGGTTACCTTTAATAAAGCAACCTTATCCATTCCTAATCATGTTTTACCTTTATCCCACATTCATGAGGATGTGTTGAATCATTTATCCTTTGGGCTATATAAAGAGCCCTCCTCCTACCTTTATACCTACACCTAAACTCTTTGAGAAAGCAAATGCAAAGCATATAGCAAAATAGACTAAGAGCTTGCTTTTGTGTTCTCTTGAGAGTTCATCATCTTAAGGAACTAAGTTTCCTATTTTTAGCCTAAAGTGCTTGGGTCATATGGGAGGTGTCAAAAGGGTCTTGTAGCCCAATTTTGATAAGCCCCCATTCCTAGGTTCTTGGAGATATCAAGGACAACCAAATTTTGATTGCCATAGAGCTTATTTAGGTCCATTTACTTGTTTATTGGCAATCTAGAGAAGTAGAGATTTAAATACTTTAGCATTGTTTAATTCAAAGTTAATGCATTATGCTAGGTATTAATCTTGTTTAGCTCTCATCTTTGATGGTGTTTAGATTTTGTCATTAGCTTTGTTATAGAACTATTTAGGTGTTAGTTCTCATCCATCTAACTTAGCTAAAACGCACAAAACCCCGCACACACTAGGTTTTCCCCTCATGTCATTATACCTTTCATGACACACTTTCTCCATCTCACCGTCTTCCTCATATTAACATGATCCAGGTTTCCACTCTCTCATATAGAAAGACAAAGGGAAGGAGAAAACAACAATCCCATCCACCAATCCTCGTGCCCATTATACCATCTCGTACTTGCACTAAAAATTACCATTCGGGGACCCATGTAACTTATTTATGACGGGGTCACCCATCATATAATGATTAAACAATTACACCAATCTCCGCTCAAAATTTACGTACAACCTTTTCCAAACCTTTGAGCCTCATCAATAAGCCCTTATGGAGGTTTTGCAATCCATTGAGCTTTTACCTAATGAACCTATCCCTATGGCCTCCATTATGACTCCTCACCATGTGGCCTCTCTCACTAATTCATCCCCTTATTCTACACCCACTACCACTCATCAAGTGGCCACTCTCGATTTCTCGATGATGAGATTGTACCTCTCCAATCAGATGATCTTGATCCCGCCCTTTTCATTTCATTATACATTGATAATATATGCATTCGACGTGTTATGATTGATGGCGGTGCCAACATCAACATCATCTCCTCCCACGCATACAATCAAATGCAAACCCCTTTCAACTACATGCATAATAACCCCATTATGTTGCGTTCTTTCAATAATTCCATAACTTCCACCCTTGGCACCATCATTCTCCATGTTTGTGTGGGCCTCCGTACTATTCTAGAATTGTTCTATTTCTTAGAGGGGGAATTCCTGTACAACATATTGCTTGGCCAACCTTGGATCCAAATCATGGGTTGTGTTCCTTCAACCTTACATCACTATGTAAAATTTGAACATGAAGGACATAACTATAGCATTCCGCTGACCCTTCACCATTCAAAACTTGTAACATGTTGTATCGACCTAATGATGTCCTTATACCAGTTAAGGAATCTACCACCACTGTCACCTCTCCTTCACCCACAACCCCATCCACCAACGCGTGCTGCTTTACCTCTTATACACCTAACTCCTCTATTCCCACCGCCACCGTATCCTTTGTAGCTAACCCATCTAATTATCAACCAACCCATGCTTCTTCCTCCCCGGTCCAATAACTCATCCATTTCGACTACCCACATATCGACTACCGATCCCTTAGAAGGTGTTTTTAAATGTCTCATTCTCGGGGAGTAAAGACCTATACAACATCGACACATTCATTACTCCTCAAGGGTATGATAACATTTTCCAACATCCCCGCTTATGATCACATCATAGGAAAGGTTTTCCTTATGATCCTCCTCCCCACATTCGCACTAACTTAACGTATGGGGGACTTGATGCTTCTACCTATTTTCCTGATCCACCTTCCCAAACTCAACCATTTTCATTTGACCTTCAATCTCTCACCAACCACCACTTCGCCCACACCTTCCTCCATCATTGTGCATGGAAGGGATTTGGATTTGGTTTCTATGAACAAGGCCACCATACTATCATCCCATGCACCACTCGTAAACATAAAGACCACAATGGTATTGGATTTGCTGAACCATCTCCCAAGAAGGCCCGAGTCAAACTCATGAGGATGATAAACCTTCTTCACCCCATTTACCAACTTCACCACCTTCACCTATGGAGTCTATGGATCCAGAATCCATTCCTCCTAACTTTTTTTTTTGTGAACACCATTTCTCCTGGGACCTCTAACTTATCAATGAGATGGCGAGGCTCCCTCTTCCCTTCCCTTCCTATATCCTAACATGATTGATGACAATACACCTTCTATTAATGTTGTTCAATGTCTATTATTACCTACCTTGGTGCGGAAGACTCTAATATGCACCAGTCATTACCTTCTCGAGACATAAACCATGTTGAATGAATCAACCATTGAAATCAAGATTAACACTTAGGATGATCCACACATTCTAAAGATAGGCCAATATTTAGATATCTCTTTGAACAAGAATCTTGTACTTCTTTCCTTCGGGATCATAGAAATGATTTTTCTTGGTGCTACGCTGATGTGACCGGTATTGACCCAGACATTGTGGTCCACAATATCGTCACTATTCTTGAAGCAAAACCCATGAACAAAAGCTGTGGAAAGTGCATCCTTGCATTTCCCTTCTTGTTAAAGAAGAACTTCAGTGCCTTCTTTCGATTTCCTTCATCCTACCCATTGATTATCCCCAATGGATCTCTAACATTGTTCCTATCAAAAAAGTGATAGGGGACTCCACATTTCCACTGATTTCTATGAACTTAATTTAACTTGCCCCAAAGATGACTTTCCTCTACCTAGTATTGACCAACTAGTTGATCTCACCACCGACCATGAGATGCTATCACTCATGGACAATTTCTCAAGTTATAACAAAATATTACTTGCCCCAGGTAGATCAACAAAAATCACCTTCATCACTCCTTGGGGAAATTCTACTATCGTGTCATGCCCTTAGGCATTAAAACGCTGGTGCTACATATCAATGGGTTATGAATTACATCTTTCATGACATTATGCATCACATATTGGAAGTTTATGTTGACAATATTCTTGCCAAATCCAAACATTGGGCCGAACACCTTACGCTCTGAAGGTTATCTTCAACTGACTCATCAAATACCGTGTGCCTACAACCTAAGAAGTATGTCTTCACTTTTCTTTTCGGAAAGCTCCTTGGTTTTATCATTTATTTGCATGGTATAGAATTTGATCCCTGCTAAAATCTAGGCTTTTCTCAAAACACCTCCACCAACTAACCTTCATCAACTTCGTAGTTTGCAAGGAAAGTTCCAATCTATTTGTCACTTTATTTTGCAACTTTCGGACCGCTTCCACCCATTTCATTATCTCCTAAAAATGATGTCTCCTTTAAATGGGATTATGAATGCCACAAAGCCTTGGATGTCTTAAAACAATACCTCCTCCAACCACCTGTTCTTATTCCTCCTAAGGATGACCAACCATTTTACATTTACATTTCTACTACCGATCATTCTTTGGGTGTCATGCTCTCTCATCGTGATGAGAAACACATGGAACAAGTGATTTGCTATATAAGCTATACACTTATAAACTACGCAAATAGATACACTCACGCTGAAAAACTCTAGTTGGCCTTAGTTTTTTGCCACTAAACTTCACTATTACCTACTCAACCACAATACCTTTATTATCACTAATATCGACCCCTTACATTACATGTATGTTAATCCCTACCAACATTAAAATGTTGCACGTTGGATCATGATTCTTGTAGACCTTGACCTCAAATTCATCCATAAAAAATTTGTCAAAGGACAAACCATCGCTGACCAACTTGCAGAGACACCTCTCTCTAGAAATCAACCCTCTAATTTTTATTTCCTGGATGAATCCATCGCTACCCTCTCTTTGGATGATACCATTTACCAGATGACCTTATTCTTTGATGGTTACAAATGTCAATGTGGGGGTGATGCCGATGTTATCCTCATACCTCTTGACGATGAGCCTATGCCATTATCTTTCAAACTATATTTTTATTGTACTAACAATATCATGAAATATGAAGCAATCGTATTAGGTCTCCAAGCCGCCATCGCTGTAGACGTTAAATCAATTAATATCTTTGGTGATTCCCAACTGGTTTTAAATCAAGTTAATGGTATATAATAGTGTTGTAACGAGATACTTCAAAAGTATAAGCATCATGTCAACATAATTTTGACTACCTTTGACCATTATGAACTTCAAACGACCTCACGTTCCACTAATAAATTTATGGATACCATGGCTTGTCTTGCTTTTCAAATCCCCCCTTCTCCCTCGAATCGAAAATATTTGTCACCGTACAAAGGTTGCAATCACCTTCTTATCTATTGTGAGACATCTACCCGGGTAGGACACATTGAAACTGACCCACATGACCTTTGGTATAAGCAGTTTGTTGACTACCTTTCCCTTTCCATTTGCCTCCAGATCTTACTCGCAATGGACAACGATCCTTTCTCAAAAGTGTCTCTCTCTATTTCATCATGGGTGGTATTCTTTATACACGTGACTTTGATGGTATCCTCTTACGATGCCTTACAAGTTCTGAAATTCCCTATACCATAAAGGAAGTTTACGACGGAATTTGTGGGGGTAACTTTAGTGGTTTAGTTGTCGCTAAACACATTCTCCACTTGGGATATTACTAGCCAATCCTAAACCAATATTGTTGTGACTATGTCAAGTGTTGTGTGAAGTGTCAACAACATGCTAATTTACTTCACACCCCTAGTCATGTCTTACAGGTCGCACGAGACCTTTGGCCTTTCTCTCAATGGGGTTTGGATCTTGTCAGAGAGATCAATCCTCATTCTTCCCAATCTCATCAATGGATCATTACCACTACTGAATACTACACTAAATGGGTAGAATCCATACCTCTCTCCTCTACAAAAGTTGAGAAAATATGTGAATCATCAATCATCACATCATTTTTCGCTTTGGTGTTCCTCACCGCCTTATCAATGATAATAACAAATAATTAAAAATAAAACCCTATGGAGACTCGTGATACCTTCAAACATTCAACTTATTTTTTCTTCACCTTATTACCCTCAAACAAATGGCCAAGCTGAATCAACCAATAAAACCTTGAACACAATTCTTATGAAAGTGGTTGGAGATACTGGAAAGGATTGACACACCCACATTCCTTTTGCCGTATGGGCTTATCGTACTAGTATTCGTACCTCTAGACTCAACCATGCCTTTTACCAAAATCACCCATGCCTAAATGACCTAAATTCAACCATGCCTAAATGACCCTAGGCTCAATTATGCCTAAAACCTACCAACCCATGCCTTTACCTCATCATATTCTTCCCTAGCTTATGGGAGAAATACATCGCTCGAGGACCCTTTTCATCGGGGCCATGTAGAAAAACTCTAAGGGCATGGGGCCCTTGGAGGTTAGCTCGGACACTCTTTAACCTAACTAATTTCCCCCTTTTCTCTATTCTCATTCTACCTTAGTTAGTTTCTATTTTACACAACACTTGGAAATTAAAAAAATACAAACATACATACCTACCATTTAATCACATCATCATATCATACATTTCACATTTCCATTATATCAAACAATTGGAAATTTACACCACAACATACATATACATCATCATTTATTTTCCATACTACCAATAACTTGGAAATTAAATTAAACCCAAAAACATGACCAAAATCATGCCTAACTCACCTAGACTCCACCATGCCTAAACCTAACTCCAAATACCTAAGTGACCTAAACTCCACCATGCCTAATTGACCTAAAATCAACCATACCTAACTGACCTAAACTCCACCATGCCTAACTCACCTAGAATCCACCATGCCTAAACCTAACTCCACCATGCCTAACTGACCTAAACTCCACCATGCTTAACTGACCTAAACTCAATCATGCCTACATGACCTCGATGGAATCATGCCTAATTCACCTAGTTTCCATCAATACACAATAAAAATGGAAATTAAAATAAGTAAATCATTCATCCAATTAACATCATAAACTATATAAATGGGAGAGTCTGTGTATTAATACATATATACATAGATAAAAGTAAATATCGTACCTAAAAAAATATCATATATAACCTCACATCTTCACATGCGCAGTGGTATATATATCAAAAATCAAAACAATGATCATATCAAGTGACTAATCATCACCCCACTTGATATCCTCCAGCCGATCTCACATGTCTTCTCCTCCCTACACATGCTCGCCATCCTACCCACAAGCCTACACTACCTGTACATTTTATTAACTATGTTTAAGGACTTGTTCTTTACCTATACCTCGCCTTACCTATGCCCATACCCTAACCCGAACCACTGTTGTGACATTTGAATTCATGTAATCACTATACCTTGCGATGACGTTACCTGTGTTGTTTAACCTAATGACCTTACCTTGCCTATTGTCATGCTATTTATCTTGACCAAACCTTTGGTGTACCGGATCATACCTAAACCTTCCTGCACCTAACCTAAGTTGTGTTTTCAGACCATATCCTATACACTGGATACCTGAATCACTTCAACCTCATTTGGATAACCTATCGACCTTGGACAATATAGAGTTTTGGAAGCTCTTCAACCCGATACCGTATTACGATATATATATATGTGTGTGTGTGTGAGCATTTGATTTGCATTACCCATTACCCAATATGACCCTTACCCATTACCCAAAATGACCATACCTTTTACCTAAAACCAACCTACTCTCACTTTCATCACTTACCCATTTATCAAACCACTCACCGACTCCATCTAACACCTCATCAGCTCCTGGTTTGAGGAGGATCATCTCCACCCACACTTGGGGCACCATCAACTTCAACTCTACTTGGGGAAACCCCACTCTCACCCATATTTGGGGTAATCACTTCCTATTTTTGTCAGCATCGCTTATCAATACAAGCTATGCGACAAAAAAGGGAAAATTTAGACACCAAATTTGGGTCACACTCCCCCTTTGGTCCCCTTTTATTAATTAACGTAACGTGTTAACCTAACCATGACCCCCTACTCCACATTCATATTAATTTAATTAATTATAATTGAATTAATGTTCATCCTCACACTATTAATTAATTTAATTACTTTAATTAAGTTAATTTACACCTCACCTAGACACATCACCTAGACACCTCACCATGGACTTATTCTTAGTCTATTAATTAACTAAGACTGAGTCTCCACTTATCTTAACCAACTGGGACTTAGTCTAACCATAAAATTAAAGTCCTATTCCTTCTCCAACAATAATCCCGCTTATCTAAGGGTGACCCCTCACTTGAGACCCAGACTGACAATCAAAGCACGCCAAAAATAGGAAATATTTTCCTATTTTTGGCAAACCTAGATTTTGGCCTTAAGCGACGCCGATTAATCCTCAACCGACACCGATCACCCTAACCGTTGTTGGTTACCTTATATATAGTTTTGTAACCTTTTACCCAAGTTGGTCATTCTGAGTTTTAAGAGATCTATTACACCCAAGCACAAACCAGAGACTTCTCAAAGCATCCAAACGATGGAATACACTCAATCACAGGCCCAAGAAAGAACCTGATACTCTTCTAAAGGCATTGGCATTCACAAGATCACTCTAGGAAGTATTTCGTGACACTGACCACAAAGTTCTTCACGGATCAACCATTGCCATCCTTCACCAACCAGGCCTACAAATACAAGTAAGTGTATTAGATTTGCATCATTCGTACTTACTTAAAGTGTAGGTTCATTGTCTTTGCTATTAGATCTTGTTCTTTCCCACATTCCTCCATTCCCACCTTCTTGCAAATATACCCAACCTACCACCCACCACCTTTTGCCTCTCCGTAGCTAACTTTTAGGCATTCCTGAGCCTTCTTGACATTATTACGAACCCAACCATCCTCCCTCCATTCTCTATAAAATCAGAGACATCAAAATTTACCATTTATTTAATTACCACCAAATTTCTTCTACAAATGAGGGTTACCTTAACCGTTATCAGCCTCCCCTTTTTACCGGCATCGGTCACCAAACCGATGTCGGTTACCGTGTCTCTTGTTAACTTTGACTAAATTTCCCTAACATCTCCAAAACCTCAAAACCTTACCCAAACCTCGATACCTCGCCTACAACCTCATCGCGAGACCTTCCCAACTCTTTATGTAAACACAAAGAGAGTCTATACTCCTACTTTTTAAATTCTGCCATTACCCACAATAACTAATATCGGTCATCTTGAACTGTCATCGGTCATACCTTGACCGACATTGGTCTATGTGCCTTATAAAATTGCCTTAAAATAACAAGCTTCCTAATTACCCAAAATCAACCCAAATCACACCAAATATTACCGGACCTCGTATGTGACCCTCGGACCACTTGTCCAACCCGCAACTGACCAGACCTTCACCATTTTAGTTATCAAACATTTAATTGGATTGACACTGATAGTAGTCTGAGACACCTAAATTAGAACACTATCATTAGATTATTTTATTTGCATGTTCATTATTTTATATTGAGTTATATATCAATGGATTGACAATTGTCGAGGAAGTATCACACTTCCTGGATCTAGCTCATGCTAGGAAGTCTACTAACCTTTTTATTAACTGTATCTTGTGGTCTTGCTTTGTATTACAGGTAGTTCCTCCTATCCAAAAGGAAGCTCACACAATCAGTTTCGATCAGAAATAAGAAACACGCTCACTCAACCTTCAACCAACACAACAACATGTATTCCTCCTTGGCCTATTACCTTTATTTGTTTCATTATTTAAAATAATCGGTGAAGCAGACGAGAGTAGAAACATGTGGTTGAGTAGAAATAGAATTGGAATTGGAAACAAAAGTATAAAGCTCTACCAGATTAGTGGCCTCCTCACAGGAAACGTGTGAGAGAAAGTCTAGATCTTGGGGATGCTCAGTGATATGATCAGTAAGGGATTTAAGATGTGATTTAGTAAATTCTTAATAAAATTGAGCCATAGTGGTGAAAGTATGAGAGTACTAAATGGAAGGGAGATTCGAAGATCGGGTTCACCAAAATGATTATGTAAAATATGAAATATTATGCCTAATCTGAATGCAAGATTGTAGTAAATAAATGATAAATTAAGTATAATAATTACACTCAAGTAAACTAAGCAATAAATAATGAAACCCTATTTGTAAGGATAGAGTAGAAAGGATTAGTTGATTCACCGAGTTCGTAAAGCACACAAAGATGGAAAACAAAGAAATGTGAAACAATGATTGTCACACTGGAGTTCATGAAATTACAAATTTGGAAAAGGAGGCTAGATCAAGGCGGTTGGAGAGGAACAAGGGTGCCAGTGGGTGCCTTAGGTCTGCATTTCTCGGCACTTGGGTCTCATGGAAATGCTCAAAACCCAAATTATTAGGGTCATAAGATGTTTATCGATGCTTCCCTTTTATCACTATAGATTTTCATGATGATTGTGAGATTCACCGAAAACTTGTAATAAAGAATAGACTTGCAAAACACTCAAATAGACATCAAATCCTAAAAAGAAATATGCAAAATGAGGGGTCGAATGTCCTCAACCACCACATTGATGGAATTACAACCAAGTGCTGCACTACATCTTAAACCTAATGTAGTTATATGTGTGTGTGTGTGGAATTGTGCCCTGGGTTGCTCTTGTGCTAGTCACACGTGGATAGTGAACAAGTAGCTAGATGTAGAATGTAGTAAATGTTTGCATGGAATAGAATCAATTTCCCTCCTATGATGTGTGTGATGCAAAAAAACAACCCTTATGTACCTTGTGAGGGAGCTAGATGGATGAAATGGATCTCTTAAATGCCTTGATGGATGCAACATTAGGTGGTGATAGATAGTGCTTAGTGTTTGGTCCTTAACTATGATCACATAACTTTATATTTATATGATTCCTTCACTTGAATTTGTAATTAACCCGAAAAGTCCGACTACCAAAAATATAAGATGCTCAAATGTTTAGAAGGGACCCAAAAAGTAAGAGTAAAGTACAAAGGGGATAAGAACACCTAGAGGGGATAAGGGTGTGCTGGCACCAGTGTCTTTCTTTGAGTGCTTAGTGTCGAGGATGACAAATGTTGAAGAGTAAAAAGGAAAGATGCAAGTAAGCGTGAAAGATTGAAAGTAGTTGTATTCATGTAAAATTTGGTGTAGCTATGGGATGAATCTTAGAACACTCAAGAAAGATTCAAAGCTTGCCAAAATTTGACAATGAACCATCAAATTAGAGCTAAACAAGAAACTATCCCTTTGCATGCATATATAAACTTAAAATAAACATTCAAACCCTAACATATCTTTATGTCTCTCTACTCCATGAAAGATGAACCTATTAAAGCTTATAACAATCAGTTATGCTTGTTTGATCCTTAAGAATATTGAGAGTAGAGTGTCCCCATTAATGGCTATAAGGCTAATGGTTCTCTCTATTTACCCAATGCTTTTGAGTGAAAGATGCAATAGTAAAGCACATAGCTCAAATAAAAATGAAAACTACTAAAATCTAGAAATGACATAAGCCCATCTGAAAATGGAGGAGTGTTCTTAACAAAAAGGGGGAGGGGTATGCTTGTATTTATAGGTTTCTAATCCTAGGAGGAGGAAAGGGATGTTTTGGACTCATGTGGGACTAAATTCCAAAAAGGCCAAACTCAAGTGAAACTCAAATTAGAAAGGTGAAATTGACATTTGGAAAGCTAAGTCTCCTTTTAGAAAGTCAACAAAGGTTTAATTATCCTCAAATAGGCTAATTAATAGGATAATGACTTGTAGAAGCCATTTAGAAGGGTGTTAGCATGATTTAGGGGTTTTAGAAGAGGTTAGATATGGTAATTCACTAGCATAGTGTAGTCAATTAGTGGGTATTGGGATAGTGTAATTTTAATAATAAAGTTGCATAGACCAAACTACATGTGTCTACATATGCCCCTATTTGAGGTGGCGTAAGTAACGTCGCTTCAAAGAAAGTAGACAAGCAAAAATAACTAAAATTTTGAAGAGGTAGAAGAAAAATTAGTAAGCTGGACGGATGCCCCCTCGAGTGTCGATGGGGTGATGAAAGAACTCGATGGACAATAAAAAAGATGACAAAAGAAAGAATAGTGTGAAGAGAAGAAAGGGGATGGGAAAGGGATTAGATAGAGGAGAATAATGATAAAAAAGATACTATGCTATCAATGAACCGGTGTATGTAGTGAATAATAACATGTCATCACATTGCTAGAAATCTTCATCATTGGTCCTTATTAAAAATGTAAGCATACAACAAGGGTGTAAAATGACATAAAAATCCATAACATGAATGATGTCCATTGCTAAACCACCAAATTCATGCAACATACAAAATGCAATGCAATACAAGAAGTAAACAAGCTGACCTAATAGGGAAACAAGTACACACACATACTCAAACCAACAATGTTTAAGAAAGTTACACAAATGTTTTGTTATTGAGCTTTAATTCCCAAATGTTTGTGAAAAATGAAAAGGGTAAAAAGTGATGCCCCAAGAAAGGATATATGTGAGGGAGTTTGATGAAGGACACAATGTCCAATGATAAAGCATTGTGTGCAATGAAATAGTATTGAGCAATTTATATGTTCCAAAATAGTACATATGAAGCAAACAAGCTAGCTTTGTTGATGGGAGGTAGATCCAGATGATCCATGAGTCGTTGTGACAGAAACAAGTGAAAATGTCAGCCATATATGATAAGAATACCATGGATGAGACACAAATTTCAGTGCATACCAACGTTTTACCATTTTTGTGAATTTTTGATTTTTGCATTTTTTAGATATTTTGATCGGTTAGAAGTATTGTAGAAAATGGAAGATTTCCCAAAAGTGAGAAAAATGCCCGAGGATAGAGAAATGAGTGTTGAGTAGTAAAAACATGTCCCGATGAGAAGAAAGTGGGTAAAAATGATCATTTAATGAAAATAATCATCACAACGGGTAACATAGGAGGTTAGAATGACTGCGGTGATCAAAACATGCCTGGGGGCATCACAATGGGTTAAAATGACTAAATATACCCCTCCAGGGGGGTAAATCATCGTGATTTGAGTTTATTTTTACCAGAGATTTGTCATTTTATTGCAAGTGATTTCTAAGCTACGAAAGAGATGTCACAAGTCTAGAGGCGCATGAGGCGGGTTGATACCATTTGGGAGTATGCATGGGAGGACGACGATGGGTCATTTGTGAGTACCTGATCCTTCCTTGTAATTTTTGTATTTAATGGCATTTATTAGGGTTTTTAGGGTGTTAAAATTGTGTGTGCATGCCCTAGGGACTCACATACATTCACGGGGGTACGTACACATCAAACTTATGTGTACGTGCACATGCATATGTCAAAACATGTATGGGCGTGCATGCGTAAAAACCAGCGTGTATGCACCTTTGGCCAAAAAATGGGTGTGTGCAAGTGCACACACAAAACCCCACACATATGCGGCATGAATGGTGCACATGCGTGAATTAGTAGATTAGTGAGGGGGTACATGCACACAAAAATGTGGGCATGTAGGTGTCCCAAACGTAGCGCATGCATCCTAAAGCACACATGCTAGATAGAAAGGGCACACACATGCCCAAAAGGGCGCACATGCATTGAAGAGAGGAATTTTGATACTTAGAAGAATGTTAGTTAGATGACTAGGATAGTGTAGATGAATTTGCCTTAGTTTTTAGAAGAATAGAAGAAGATAGAAGAAAAATTAGTTCTAACACGTGCCATGTTATTTTATAGAGATGATTTTCATCTCTATAGGTGAAGGAGTGAGCTTCCATAAATGTCATAAATAGATGATGGACATACTGTTGGAGGTGACTGTGTTAGCCCACATAGCTAGGATGCCGTTGATCACTCTGGATCATGGGCTACTTACAACTTTGGTAGAGAGATGACATAGTGAGAGCTAGTGCTTTCGGATTCCCAGAGGAGAGATGACAGTTACCTTGGGGGATGTCTAACATAGTCTAAATGTACCTATCAGAGGATAGTTGATTGAGTATATGAGTGCTGATGCTGAGATATTAGAATTCCTTATTGAGGTATTTGGACATGATGATATACCTCACCAAGGTATGACCATTTATTTACACCGATGCATTATAGATCAAAGATTTCATCGCATGCCGCTATACTTGATGGATCTTGTTAGTGGTGTTTTGCTCACTGAAAAGACAAGTTCCTCATTTCCACTTGGCCTGATTGGTATGATACGAGGTTTACTATGAGGCAAGAGATACTATTGGGGTTGTTAGAGTAGGTATTTAACTTAGCTCATGTTCATCTAGTGTAATCGTATTTACCTTTATTGTATTTATCCTCACCCACTTATGTGTGTGGATATTTATTTTTATTTATTTAGATATTAGGGGGATATTATCTAGTTATTAGGTATAGTTCCTTCCTTGATCTATGGTATTGAATAGTTCTCTCCTTGATCTATGGTATTGACTAGATCCTTGATGTCTAATTCTTTCCTAAATCTATGGACTTGACTAGTTCTTTCCTTGATTTATGGCTTGATCTATGACCTTGATTGGTTCTTAGATTGTTATTCCTTGCCTATATAACCAAGGCCCATTCTCATTGTATTTCATTGAGTTCCATAATAATATATGATATTCTTTACTCATTTTTTTGCAAAAGTTTATGTAAAGTTATTCGGTGAATTACTTTCATCTTATGATCATGGTAATTGATTAGCATTTGTGTTCTTGGCTTGGTATGATTTGGTTATTGTTTGTTTTAGGGGTCAACGCATATGAGACACATTTATCTACCGGGACCTACATCTTATTACATACCACAATCGAAAATTGTGGGTCCTACCACACTAACTACTGAGATATGGGCATAGGACACACGGCGATTGGTTACCCTAGAGGTGTTCTTCAAGTGTGGGATCTTGACGATCCTTCGAGTCATGAGATGGATCTCCATTGGAGATGATATCCATGGGCACATGGGCGATACTTATCATTATCGCATGTAGTTTGATGACATTGTGCAACATATGATAGTGTGGAGGCCCTACCGACATTATCAGTGGGCCAAGGATGGAGATAAGCTCAACATAGCTATGGTTGAGCATTTTTGATTGGAATTTGGGGCTATATTATAGATTTTTTCATGGTAGACGAGATGCTAGAGACGGTTTATTGTAGTAAAAGATGTACTAGGTCTTGACATGTGGTATGCACATAGAGCTTCTGAGATATTTGGCATGGGGCCGCCTTATTGGCCAGATTGAGCTAGAGCCAGTTTTGATGGGATGGTGCCACAGGTATGGGTGCCATTGGGACCAATTAGGGATCTTGGCGTTATAGTTGAGTATGCACCATGGTTTATTATAGTTTTTCCACGTCGCCTTACCATTCCACATGCCTTATGGGATGCTAGAGTGAGGCCGCCACCATAGGAATATAGTGATGATGAAGGTGATGATGAAAATGAGGATGATGGTGATGATGGACAGTGCCATGATGGTGATGGTGGAAAAGGTCCTCTACGCTTACAATGATAGGTACGGGCGAGGGATAAAGATAGATTCTTATTGTTGACCAGATACAAATGCCCCGAGTGGGTATTCCAGTTGGTGTGCATGTTGCTTTTACAAGAGGTACCATCATAGAGAGCAACACCATAGGGTCCTCCTCCAAGAGTATTACAATAGAGGCAGTTCTTAGTCCACCACATAGTTTGCCGAGAGGTGGAGGGGTGGAGATGATGGAGGAGATGGAGGGAAGTAGTTACATTACAATAGTGAATTCTACAACAAGTTGTAGCCATTCGAGATCTAGGTGACGGACCGAGAGGGATCGGGCCAGGAACAACCACATGTTGTCACCTCGAAGAGAGACCAAACTGAGCATAGGCTAGTCATAGAGGTGGAGGAGATGGTGCTACTTGGTTTCAGTGAGATCTAATAGATGGATACCCGGATGACACACGTCATGAGATTATGGTAGCGATCGATGACACAAGTGCGAGCCGTTACTTACACATGGAGAACATACACATGCTTAGGTGAAAACTATTACCTGTGGATATAGATCGGTAGATTCTTGAGTGCACCTGAGGATCGAGACTAATATAACTAGGGTTACAGGAGAGTGCAATGCTCTATGCGGGCATCCTTAGCAGCTGGGATGAGAGATATGCTATTAGATATTATGAGAGCTAGTGGTGAGGCCTCTCATTAAAGGTTGCATATCATAAGGCAATTCCGGATGGGTAGAGGATTATGCCATTCACTCAGCTAGATGTATCTAGGTATCGGAGGATCTCTTGATCAGCTAGATCAATGTAAAAACCCACGGTTTAGTAGAGTGTTATAGCCTCATCTAGGCCATCTCATCAGTAGTAGCCTCCTCCTCAGGGCCCTAGGCTAGGTAGTCCAAGAGAGGGCGAGAGTTATGGATGACTCCCTTTATTTATTATATAGTGACAAATGTAAGTACTCTTGATGTATGCCTCTTATGAAGGCATATTTTTGATCGACTGAATGATGTATCATTTTGATCATGCCTCGTGATAAGGCTTATTTTGATTAAAATATCTTATATTATATTAATGCAATAAGATACAAGATAAATTTCAACAAAAAATGGGTAGTATGAGAGCACGCCCCAAAACCATGAACAAACTAGGTTGAGCCTAGAACAACAAAATTCAAACTAGGCCAAGCCTAGGAAAGTACAACAAAATAAAAACATCACCATGACAAAAACAAAGGAAAAATTAATCAAGAATTGAAACATGCCCGAGGTGGGTGGATCCTTATCATATGTCCTTTGCCCCAAACCAAGAAGATATTTTCCAATGTCTGGAATCTCCTAGTTAGTAGCAAGCTCTTCCTCAAGGTCAACTTCCTCACACGTAGGAATGGTGAGGCTGAGCTGCAAGAATTTTTCGAGAGGATGGGGGGGTGGCGATGGTTTCCAAGTGGCCTAATGTGAAGTGATGGCAGGAGGAGAACCCTAGCCTTGCTATTGCAATGAGTGATGATTATGGCAGAGACCAGCACCTATGATGCCGAGGTGGCGAGCCCCGGACATAATGGCAAGCTAAGGAATGTGGTGGTGAGCCTTGGCCATGATGAAAAACATGTGAATGACTATGCCGATGAATCAGCCACGAAGAACAGAGAGGTGTGGTGAAGGCATGTCATTGGGATCTACTGAGTTGGCCTCCATGGGATGAAGGTGAGGAGCACCTGGTGGGAGATAGAGGAACTCGAGAAAAGTTACATGGGGCTTCACCTAGTTTTGCAAACAGATTCGGAGGTTGTCCACCTCCATGGCCACCTTGTTTTCATGGACTTGGATATGTATGATCACATTGGAAATCACCATATATTTTTTATAAATCGAGAAAGATTGATCAACCTGCAGAAATAACAAAGATTTTTTTTTCTTTCTTTCTATATCCAAAATAAAATCTCCCCTTTGAAAACATGCCAAATTTGGGTGAACATAGGCAAGAGTTTGGGATTGTCTCCCAAGAGGATATGTTGTCAAGTGAAATAGTGGGGCCATGAGGGAAAGAAAAAGTATGGATCTAGTTCCAGGCAATTTGAGCTTTGGGATAAAACCAGAAGACATGCAAAAGTGTTTCTAGATGCCCACAAAAGGGAATTTGGGAGCTGGAATCCCAATTTGAACAAGACAGCCCCGATAGGAAGGCCTTGGTGTAGAATGCACCAAAGAAAGTGAGCAATTTTGGGCTCCACACATATATTCCAAACATTCTCAAACCTGTCTTCCCAGGTAGATAGTGTGGCGTGAATTCCCCAACGAGAGTTAAGTTTGTCCACCATGGGAAAATGGGGTGAGAGCCATCGATATCCTTTGCTGGATTTATAGTTACAGAAAGGGGTATCAACATACCACTTCCAGTCTATCCACCAAGGGTGAGAAGAGTGCACAACAATCTTATGTAGCATGTGATCAGGAACCGAATTGATCACAACATTGAAAGTATCCTGATCTTGGTTAGAAAGCTGAAATAGAGCTTTAAAATCTAGCCAAGATAACTAGGATTGTGTGCCCTTGCAGAAGAAGTCCTCGATGGTGTGAATTTTGTGTTTGAAGAATTTGAGCGCAGAGATTCTTGGGACCTCTGCTAAGCATTGATCTTGGGATTGAAAAATCGGTGACCACTAGAGATTACTGGTTAAGAGATAACCCATTGCAAAATCCATCCCCTTTCCATAAAATCTAGGGTTTGACACATTCCCATGCTTTCTAGATACTTTTAAGCAAAAAAGTGCCAATTATTTTAACAGGCACAGGGGTGATGAGAAAAATTACAAACCCTAAGCCTTTCTATGCAGGGCAGCCATAGGGACAGCCTTCATTGATGCCCTACCATTTGAGAACTTTATAAGATTCTTGTTCGGTGATGCTTCTCATAATCAACTTAGCACAAAGAAATTTCCCTTGCACTTTGAATGTAGATAAGCCCGATGCCTCTAGAGTTGCGGGGAAGACAACATATATCCCAAGCTACTCGATGAAAACCTTTTCTAGTAGAGGCATTATCCCAGAGGAAAGCTTTGAGCAGCTTTTCCAGATTTGGATGGAGGCCTTGGAAGGAACCCAACAAGACGAGTAGTAGACATGGGTAGCAGCTAGAACTTTAGAGAAAATTTGGAATTTTCCAGCCAGAGACAGAGGCCTAGAAAGCCAGTATTCCAGTTTTTTCACCACCCGTTGAATGACATAATGCCATAGATCAGCTGGGGAGGCTTGAAAAGCAAAAGGAATACCTAGGAATTTGAAAATCTCACCATGCTGCAAAATTTTCCAATCAAATTTGGAAAGCCAGTTCGGCACAGGAAGGAAAGATTTCTTGTAACACTGAGTTTTTTGCCATTGAATGGATGAACCAGATGCTAAGAAGAAAGTATCCAAGCATTGCATAACATTGTCAATGTTGTTCTCATCCTTGATAAGCGTAAGGAAGGAATCATCTGCAAAATGCCCATTGAGGAGCTGAGAATTGGGCTCATTAGGTAGCGAGATTCCATGCACAAGACCTTGAGCTTTGGCATGGGCTAAGAGATAACCAAAACCTTTACAGCTGTCAGCACATACTATGTAGGAGAAAGAGGACAACCTTGCCTGATAGACTGGAAAAGTCCAAAGGGCTCGAGCTAAGGCCATTGATAGAGATTTGAGCAGATGCGTTTGCAAAGAGCATATTGACGGTTTGAATAAAAATGGGTCCAAAGCCAAGGGCCTGAAGCATGGCGAGGATGAAAGGCCATTCAATCTGATCATAAGCCTTCTCAAAGTCAATCTTGATAAACATAGTGGCCTGATGAGATCTGTGAGCCCATTCCATGCCTTCCCAAACCGTGATGATGTTATCCAAGATGAAACACCCCTATATGAAGCCTGTTTGCTCTAGCTGAATAATAACAGGAAGAAAATTGCGTAATTGAGAGCTAACTCTTTGGAAATGATTTTTTGGAGACATTCATTAACGTAATTGACCGCCAACAAGTGATTTTCTCGAGTCTCCTTGCTTAGGGATAAACTTGATGTTCCCCTTGTTAATGCATGGTCCTAGGGAGTGGTTTTGAAACCCTTCCAGATAGACCTGAAAAAGGTCTTTCCCGATAGAATCCTAGAGAGTTTTATAGAATTCACACGGGAATCATCATAACCTAGTGCTTTATCATTAGCCATTTACATAGTGGCT
The DNA here is from genome assembly GCA_018340775.1 of Taxus wallichiana var. yunnanensis. Taxonomy (NCBI): domain Eukaryota; kingdom Viridiplantae; phylum Streptophyta; class Pinopsida; order Cupressales; family Taxaceae; genus Taxus; species Taxus wallichiana. The sequence continues at coordinate 936,388,655 of CM031242.1, forward strand.
TCGTGGAGGTCTTCAATGGAGAGAATTCTTTCACAGATCACCTTCTGTGTCTCTAAAAGCTTGCATGGCACAACCCCCAAACATTGGTCAAGAGCGGCTTGATGAGTTGTAGAGGGTGGTGAGCTTGAAAGATGAGCTTGTAATGGCACACAAAGGCTTGCAACATATTTGAAAAATAGTAATTCGAGCTCCGTTGTCCATGATATCTTGGATATGTTGAGAAGGATTTATGGATCAAAGAGAAATAAATAATTATTTTGAGACCCGATCTCCAACCTTAAGCCAATGCATTCAAGTTCAGATCTAAGAGCCTTTGGCATTATAGTTGTTTTCAATTTAGGTTTGATGTCAGAGAATTACAACTTGTAGTTAGAGAGTGTCAGAGAAGGGATCACCTTGAAGGGACACCATTGCCTGACCGAGACCCAAGGTATTAGTGGTGTATGAGCAGTGCCAAATTTTTTCTTGCTGATGGTCGTAGATTCTAAGAAATCTGGTAGTTTGAGTTAGCGCATCTTCCCACCATTGTATCCAGTTGGATTGCATAGGTGGATTAAATTGCTGACAATGATTGGGTCTTGGAATTAAATTCCAAATCCACTTGATATGATTGACAGTGGGGCCATGTTGCATCAAGGTCATATTAAGAAATAATTGTCCTTTATGACAAAATGGGCGCGCATCATGCCAATAGATACGAAATCATATAGGGGAGTGGTTCGAAAGGACAAATTCAGGCATAACCTCCACTGACATGGAATAAATGCTATCAAACTCAAAAAAGTTTTGAGCTGATAGCATGGCCCTATCAATCCATTTAAGGATGTGATCTATCCCTCCATGAAGATTGGACCATGTGTACCAAGCTGCAAAGGTGGGAAAGTGAGATGTGTTAGGATCAAAGAATCCGAATTTATTTCACATGAAGTACCACACTTCCCTTTCACCAGGTGTCCACCTCATAGGTAGGTGGCCACATTTATCATTTGGGGACTCAACCATATTAAAATATCCACTTATTACCCAGTAGGCATCGGGAATGGAGTTGGCTATCCATCGCCACAGATTGGCCCTTTCGGCCGCATCATTCGAGGCGTAAATATTAATAAGCCCAAAAGGGTGGCCCTCAATATTAAAGAGGACCCAAATGACATGGTTGGTGGGGTCAATTCCATGATCAATTAATAAGGGCCACCATTTAGGAGAAAAAAATGAAATTAATCCCCCACACCCTACTTCATGATTGCTATAGAAAGCCAAGTTGTCAGGCCAGATGGACTTGCATACCATTTGCAACTGAAAACCTGTAATTTTAACTTCCGAAAAAACAAAACATCCAGATTTGCACATTGTTGTCGAGTTTCATGCACCACATACTTACGACAAGAGTCTATGAGACCCCTAACATTCCAAGATAGACAATTCATGGGAAACGTTGGTCAAGAGCCATATCCCCATCCTCCAAGCCCTCAAGGGCATCATATTGATTGTGCAAGAATCGAGTAGCGTTATGTTGTAAAAAATCTTGTAGATCAATTTTTTTCCGTTTGACATACTTAATGTTGAATTATGCTTCATGGAATCCACACTACGTGCTTAGGCTATGGTCCTAAGAGATGTGAGGTGGACTTTGGGGCCGTTTGGAAGGTCCTTGTGAGTTGCTTGAAAGCAGTAGAGGAACTGAATGTGAGATGGGGATGTGAGAAACATAATTTTTGGTCCATGAGAACCGACACCGCAAGGGGTGTGCTAGAGTACTTTGGTAATGGGGTAGCTGAAATGGCGTAGTAGCTAGTTCCTTAAAGAACAACCGTTGGTTCCTTATTAGCAGTTGTAGGATCCTTAGCCGAATTATATTGAGAATGTTCCTTAATATCTGGTTTACGATGGCCATGGGATCCAGAGGATTTAGATTATTGGGCTTTGCTCTTGTTTCTCCGGCCCCCAAAAATTTTCCAACCTTCCTCCTGTTGGGGTTTGAATGGCTCGGGAACAATTTTTTCCACAGGGAGGTTATGAGGAACTGAAAACAGACAATCCCTGATCTTGTGATTAGATGCTTGACAATGGAAGCAAGTGTTGGGTAGATTGATATACATGACCCATGGGAAGTAGCATTTATCGCCCATTTGAATATCCAAAATTATTTAAGGTCATGCGAGAGATCAATCTCAACACATACTCACTTCTAGGGGACGAGCATGGTAAAATTTATCGGCTTCCATGCATACAACCCGCCCAAGCGAAGCGATAATTTGTGGCAGAAAATGAATGCATGGAAAAGGGAGACCAGGAAATTCAATCCAAACAGGCACTTTAAGGGCGGTATACTTAGATACCACAAAGTCCTTGTGTCAGGGTGTTAACATAAGCAACGAGTTGCGAACATACCAAGTGGCTTGCTTAGCCAAAATATTGGGTGCGTTAGCAGGGTCAGAAAAGTGAAAAAGAAAGAAACCCTTGGTCATGTTTTGAAACTATCTAAATGAGACCCCATGGGGGGTCTAGGACTGTGTTAGTTTAGGATTTAAGCATGCTTCGAGAGGATTTTGAACCAAAAATACCCAAACTATTCTAACCAGTGACAAGAAACATTAAATTTAGGAATGGGAAGAAATACATCTGGAGGAGAGAGATTACCTCGTGAAAAACCTTCGGGATGAATTTTCTGGGGCGCTTCGCCAGCGGTGCCATTGTTCACTCCACTATCTCCTACGATAGTTGAAAAATCCATGGTTAAAGATGGCAAGATCATTATATAGGGGATGCCCAGAGGGTGAAAAACCTTGGGAGAGACAATAGCAATACATTCCCGCAGAGCCCAAAAAGGCCACGATATGAAGGTTAGAGGAAGGAAACCCTATAAGAGTTGACTCTAGTTTTATGCCAAAGTTGTAGAGCATTTTTTCTCCTTCACACAATGGGTTTTTCATGAAGGCTTATTTTGAATCATGCCCTTGATGGAAGATTTTGTATCAATGATGTATATCTTTTTGAGATAAATATTTATATATATGTGATGGAAACTCGATGTTATACTTGCCATGGATTTATATGACTTATGATGATGATTATGATTATGGATGTTTGTATGATTTTATTCTTATGTATATATCATGATGGATTTTGATGATGTGTCACATGTTTTATGATGCACAAGATAACATTATTTATATGTCATCATATGCTTTGATAATTGTTTTACTTCTTTACTTTATCATATTATCGTGTATGAGGTAGCAGTAGATGATATCAATTTTTTTGATGAGATACTATGTGATTTAAACAATGTTTTTATTATGGATATTGGTGTGGGTGGGATAGATTAATGATCATACAAAACCCCTATTTCCCCATTGATGATATGGTACATGATGATTAGCTTAGTGTCATGCTTAATGTAAAACCTAGCATTTTTGATAATATATGATGTAGAGATGATGTTAGATGAGATGATATAGATAATAGATGATAGATGATAGATGATAACAAACAATGTGCATGAAACAAGCAAACACAAGAAAAAGTTAACAAAACTAAACAAATATACATTTAAAAAAACACAACTATATGAAAATAAGAATGAACTCGGACATACTTAACAACAGATTAAATTGGTATTCAATCTTAGCAAGTGAATGAATCCTAATAAATGCATATAACCAATGACGAAAACACACCATTATTTACAAGTATGAAAGTTTAAAATGAACTCAATGCAACATACAACAAATCAAATAATATTTAATCTAAGTCAAGCAAATGAACCCATTTTAAATCATACAACCCTAAAAAGATAATGCAATCAAAACTCTACAAACCGAAAACTAAAAGTAATCAAACCACTACCTTATTTTTACGAGAAAGTTTTGATTTGTTTTCTAATGTTTTTGGTGTCATTATAAAGAAAATTTTCAAAGCTAATGTTCATATTGTTTTTGTGATTTTATCCCTAAAAAGGGTTTTTATATGTTTAGGATTTTCCAACATTTTTGAATGTTTTTGTGTTTTTGCGAAGTGATTTTACAAAGTGAGGTAAAGAAGCGTCGATGCCCCCAGTGTTAGATGAGAATATACAAAGGCAAGATTCCATGTGATATGTTTAGGAAAAACTATATAAAGCTTCCCCAATGTTTAGATGGGAATGTACAAAAGGCAAGTCTTTACAATGATAGATAGGAGTAGAACAAAGCCAGATCAAGGCCACAATGGATAGGCTCAAGGGGATTCCTAGACTTAAGTAAACTATCCATAGAAAAGAGCAAGTATTACTCATCCAATTATGAGAGTACTTGTAAAAATAAATCCTCATGAGGCACCGAAAATCAGTTTTCACCCAAGGACTTGCCCAAATGTGCCACAATTGTGTGGTTTTCGCACTTGGACGACCTGTTTTCTTTTTATTGTTTTCTTGATTTTTTTTGATTTTTTGTTTATTTTTTCTTTCTTTTCTAAGGAAATTCATATTCAAGCATAGAATCACTTGAGATGCATTGCATTCATTGGTTCCTTTAATTCTTCACCATCTGAGTGAGCCAATTTGTAATCCCTTGATCCATATTTCTCGGTGACCACATAAGGTCCCAACCAATTAGCCTCAAATTTACCTTTCTTTTCTCTATCTTTAACAATGTTTCTATGAATTTATTTCAAAACGAGATCACCTACCTCAAATTTATGAGGTATGATCTATTTTTGTACCCTCGTGAAACCCAATTCTGATAAAATTTTAAGTGATTGAGGGCTCTCATTATTTTCTCATCCAATAGCTCCAATTCTACTAGGAGAGAAACTTTGTAGTCTTTGTCCTTCTCTAGATAATCCTGGAGAGATATTCTCAGGGAGGGAAGCTCAATTTCTAGGGGTATAATGGCCTTGTGCCATAGACTAGTGAATACAAAGTAGCACTAATAGGGGTGCGAATGGAGGTTTGATAGGCCAGAGGGCGGGATGAATCTGGAGGTGCCAATTATGGCCTGTTTTGCTAACCATTTTCTCCATGATTTGAACAAGGGTTTTATTTGTGGCCTCTTCTTGTCCATTACCTTGAGGGTAATAGGGAGTAGACCATTTGATCTGGATTTGGAAGCATTGGAATAATGATTTAACCATCTTGTTCTTGAAGGATTTTCCATTGTTTATGATAATGGCGGAGGGGATGCTCGTAATGGAAAATGAGATGATTCATGATAAACTTTGAAATTTACACACCAGTGACATATGTTGGAGGTACAACCTCTACTCATTTGGTGAAGTACTCGATGGTGTTAATGATATGGGTGTGGCCATCTGAGGAAGTTGGAGTGAGCTTCCTATGAGATAAAGTCCTCATTTGGAGAATAGCCAAGGTGTCGTGATGGGTCTGTAAAGCTTGTGTCGGTGCATGTATCAAGTTTCCATATTTTTGGAAAATTTCACACTTCTTGACATGGCCGCAAACTATTATTTTTCCATAGTGGGCCAATAATAAGCCCATTCTTAATATTTTTTTACAAGGGTCATTCCACTTGTGTGTGATCCACACATGCCTCCATGCACTTATTTAAGTGATTGGATTGAATCAGTCAAATCCAAGAAATGAAGCATAATTCCCATCATAGCCATGATGATAGAGGCTACCTCATAGGAGGGTGTATTAGGATATGAATGAATAAGGGTATTTTTCTGGTATGGGTGATATCAGGGGGAAAGGTTCCATCATGTAAATAGTTATAAATGGGGTCATACTAGGGGAGAAAGGACCAACAACTTCACATGCCAAACATGATTCCAGGTATTCATATAAAGGCATTTTAGGTGTTCAAAAAGAATGGCATCTTGTTTTCTGTGGTGGTATGAAAAAAGAGATAAAATCGTAGCCATTGCATCTGTTGATTTATTGTGAGATCTTGGTCTTTATTCAAAAGTGATTTGAACAAAATATTCTTTCAGAGTTTCCACCAACTTCTTATAGGGAATAAGATTCTCATCTTTGACCTTGTATTCATCATTGACTTTTTGATAATCAGATGTGAATCACCAATGACTAGTAACTATATGATATTCCATTGGATGGCCAACTTCAACCCAAAATGAGCGCCTCATATTCCACAATGTTATTTATGCATGGGAATCCCAGATGGAAGGCCCATGGGATTATCTCTCTAGTAGGGGTGATGAGTATCACTCCTACTCCTGAACCATGATAGGTGAATGATCCATCAAAGTGGACTTGCCACACAATAGATTATTCTATGTACATCATGGATGCATTTGGGAGATCCAGACACAATGGTTCCATTCCTGGTAAGGGAGCTTCATCCAGTTGATCTGCAAGCACCTATCCCTTAAGGGATTTTTGATTTACAAAATCAATGTCAAACTCACTAAGGAGGATGATCCAATTAGCCATCCATCCTATTAGGGAAGGTTTAGATAAGAGGTACTTTAAAGGGTCAACCTTGGATATTATCTTTTTTTTATTGTTTAGGAGATAGTGGCACAATTTCTGAAAGGTGAACACCACAATTAAGAAATATTTCTCAATCTGAGGGTAATTTAACTCATAGGAAATGAGGGTACGACTTAAATAATAAAAATTCTCATTCTTTATGGATTAGGTCATATTGGGAAAGTAGTGCACCAATAGCAAATTGAGTAGTAGCTGAAATATATATAGAACAAGGGTTCACTAGGGTAGGTGGCATTAGAACAGGTGGACTTGCTAGATATTTCTTGAGTAATGCAAAGGCCTTCTAACAATATGATCCCCATGTAAAGGTGACATATTTCTTTAATAGATGTATAAAAGGATGACACTTATCCGTAAGCTGTGATATAAATTAGTGGATTGCCTAAATTTTCCCTTGTAGACTTCTTAGTTTCTTAAGGTTCATGGGTGGAGGCATCTCTGTTATAGTTGCAAACTTAGTGGGATTTAACTCAATTCCCCTTTGTGAGACAATGAAACCCAATAATTTTCTGATTATATGCCAAAGACACACTTCTTGGGATTCAACCGAACCTTATAATCTCAGAGACGTTGAAAAATATGCCTCAACACTTCAGGATGCTCTTCTCTAGTTTTTGATTTTGCTAATATATCATCCACGTAATCTTCCATGATATCATTCATCATATCATGGAAAATACAATCATAGCTCATTGATATGTTTCCTCGGCATTCTTGAGGCCAAAAGGCATGACCTAATAGAAAAATGTCCCCAAGGGGTAATGAAAGTAGTCTTGTGTTGATCTTCCTCTATGATCTTGATTTGGTTATAACCTGAGAAGCCATCCATTAAATATAACATCTCATAACTAAGTTGAATCAATAATCATGTCAATGTTAGGCAAGGGGAATTCATGTTTAGGACATGATTTATTGATGTCCTAGAATTTAGTGCATATTTTGATACCAATTGGTTTCTTTTGAACTAGGACTACATTAGATATCCAGTCTAAATAGTCAATAGGTTTGATGAAACCTGCTACTAATAGTATTTCCAGTTCCTCTTTGACAAGTAATGCAATTTTGGATGTATCTTTCTTAGTTTTTGTTTGATAGGTTTGACATTTGGGTGTACAAAAAGGTTGTGTATAAATAACATTGAGTCTAAACTTGTCATATCCAGATATGAAGATGAAAATATATCCACATACTCTCATAATAGCGTTATGAGGATTTTCTATTCTTGTAATGAGAGTGAAGCTCACAGCTTTATCATTTTAGGTTCTTCTTTTGTCCCAATGTTGACATCGATTGTCTCTTCAACCAAAAATTTTGATGCATCCTCCATCTATGTAGGATCAGGAGGAAGATTAAGATCCACTTCACACATTTTTTAGAGAGATCATCACCTTAGAGTGGGTCAACTACTTTGTCCATTGAATTTTGCAATCATTTTTCTTGAAGAGGCCTCAAAGAGGTTTTTACTACGTGTTTTGGTCTGTTTCTTTTTCTAAGGCTTCTTAGTAGTATTTTTCCCTTGAGTTTGTTGATATTTAGTTGACCACACATCTCTGCCTCTTCCCCAAAATATGCACATGCATCTAGATCAATGGAGAATCCCTTTTTGTGATCACCTATTAGAATGTTATCCCTGATTCCCATGAACTCTTCAATTGCCTCATCATTTTCAAATAGATCGATCGGTACGTGAAGTTGTTGATCCCAATAAATTAGGTTAGGATATATCAGGGTAACTTAGGAATTGGCTTGGGGATTTGTTTTAGAAAGGGTAAGGATGGAAGAATTTGGAAATAGGTTAGTAGAGGAAAGATCCTTATATAGGATATATTGGGAATCTGTGTCATTGTTTGAATTAGATAATTCATCCTCACATTCAGAGGAAGTGTCATTTATTTCTGCAAGTAGATCTCTATGAGGTTGAATGCCAAGGCCATGCTTATTATACTTCCGTGGGGGAAGTGGAATAGGTTCTAATCTACCTTGTGCATCTAGGGCCGCATCCAACTCCCGATACCCCATGACTTGCATCATGTAGTGTGCTTTGATAAAATGGGGAGCTTGGTGACATGAAGCCATAGTTCCTTTAGGTACCCAACTGGTAGGCATATCTAGCATCTTCTCATCTGACAAGAGACCACTAGGAGTAAACCTTTCAAGGGGCTCAAGGCAACTAGCCTGAGTGATTTTGGATTGGAAATATGGTCTCCACATGTCTTAGGTGACACTGAAAGATCAAATATCAATAGGGATTGTTCAAGATTGAATTGATCCTCTGGACCATATTTCCCAAATGTTTCTTCCCATGTAGTAAAGGGATTAACCAACGTAGGAAAATTTTGATTGCATGGCTTCAACATATCCATATCTACACGATCCTTCATAGCCTCCATTTGTAATGGAACCACAATATCTGTAAGAAGGACACATATACTTGCACGTGGGAAACTATACATCACTCTACAACATGTAAATGGTTTAAGGTCACCCAGAATGGTGATCATCTATCCTTCATGAGGAAACTTGATACACTAATGATAAGTCAAAGGAATGACCTTCATGGCATGAATCCATGGGCATCCTAAGAGCATGTTATATGGGAGGTCCAAATCAAGAACCTGAAACTTTGTATCATGATAAGCAGGCCCTATCTCTATGGGTATCATTATGGTACCAGTTGTCTCATGTTCCTCATTATCATATGTTATGATGGTGATGGTATTAGGATCCAAGTCTACTTCTATGTGGCCCAGTTTCTGACAAGCTTCAAAGTGTAAATATTCAAACCAGATCCACCATCTACAAGCACTCTTTTGACTTTGCGATGAGTAACAAAGACTTCTATATATAAGGGAATATTATGACTAGGTTTGTTATGCAATATATCATTCTGGTCAAAGGAAATAAACGCACTAGGAGAAAGGTTTGCAACCATTTCTTGGAGATTTGTGGGATCTACATATGTGGATATTCCAGATCCCTTGAAGGGTTTTATATAATTTATTTATGATTGTTTGATATTTTTAGAAGATCTAAGATTGAAATATTAGCAGTGGTCTTCTCTAATTGGTTTAACAAGTCATACTGAGTTTCTAGAGGAACATATTAAATAGGCTTTGAAATCACTATGCGCATGTGTCATGTTCCTATAATGAAACTATCACCTACAATCCTAATGGTGTTCAATTTTTCATCGACGATTGGATATAGCCCCTATAAGAGAATCAAAAGGATTATCTATTGAGGTATATACATAATTTGTAGCCCTATAATTATTAGATGACTCTCCTTGATCTAGATTCTTGCTCCCATGTTTCTTATGGTCAGGGAAGGGTTTTTTAAATATCCCCATATTTACGTTAGGATCTTCCCATTGGTGAATCCACCTCAATCTTTCCTTCTTCAATAAGGTCATGTATATAGTGTCATAACCTCATACACCTGTTAGTCTTGTGTCCTTTGACATGATGAAAGTCATAGTACTCATGCTCTTTATACCATCCTAGTTTAAGTGAATATTTAGGAAATGTATTATTGGTGGAGGATAGGTGAACATGTTCACGATATCTAACTATTTTAAAATTGTAGATAATGGTTCAATTAGAGGCGTGAAATCCCGTTTTGGGGCCCTGTCTTTGTCTTGATGAGGTCCTTGCATGAGTTTTATAAGAGGACCACTCTGGACAACCTAGACTCTTTTGGAGTTAGTGATGCCATCTCCTATGACATTCTTGTTTTGTTTAAATAATTTAGGATTCTCTATAGGTTTTGATTCAATATGCTTATCCTTGGAGAAGGGTTTAATAGTCCCTTTCACGATTAGATCCTTTTCAATGTTACTTCCCTTCTCTATAACTTCTTCAAAGTTAGAGACACAATGCATTTGTAAATGAAAGGCTATGTCTGGGTTTAAATTAGGTACAAATATGCTAACCATCTATTTTTCTAGGGATATTGCAAGGAAAATGGCTAGCCAAACCGTGCCACCATTGTAGGAAACTGATGAAGGATTCATTAGGTCTCTACTTTGTAGTACATAAGTCTAGCATGGTTATATCACTCTCCATGTTGAAGGATAAGTGTCACACAAAATTTTTAGCTAATGTGGGCCATGTAGTGATTGTTCCCTTGGGTATGTGTAGGAACCATTCTAGTGCTTGTCCCTACAAAACATGAGGAAATAAATGAATAAGGTAGTTATCGCTAAATGTAACTTCCTGACAAGCCATGTAGAAGTATTTTATATGATTGCGAGGATCACCCTTACCTTTATATTTATCAAACTTAGGTGTATCAATTTTTTGGGGAATGATACTCATAACATATCTCTATCGAAAGGGTAGGGACATAACTCCTCGTATTGATATTTCTTGCTATGGCCCACGTTACTTTCTTGTAGTGTTGTGAGCATGTTTTTCATTGATTGTAGCTCTTGTGTAATGATCTGGTATTTTTTTGGAGATGGTGGTCTATTCAGACTAACATTTAACACTTCATCATTGTGAGGGTTAGTGTGTAGTTCACTAGACTTAGATTTATGTTTCTCCTTTTTTAAAACTTTTATTTATGTCTTTAGATACGTGTAATTCTGTTAAATTTTAGCTAAGTTTAAGTATTTTTCTTTGGATGACATCTTATTTGGTTTTGTGATCATCTTCTATGTCATATTGAGGAGGTACCTCCTTGTCTTCATGTTTGATTTTGACCCTACGTGAGGCTCTAAAAGGTACTCTTTGAGCACCATTATTTTGTTTTAGCGCTTCATTCTTAAAGTTGTTATTTTCACGACCGAAAGTGGAAGCATATCCCACATCAAAGGGATTAGTGTGAATCATACCATGCATGTCGATAAGAGGAGGTATTTGTGACTCTTCCTCATTCATGTTAATCATTTTAACAGACATGTCATGGTCTTGTGGTAGCTTGGCTCCTAATTCTAGGATGTACATAAGTATTTGGTCTTTATTTAGGTATAAGAGATCGTCAAATCATGTGAGATCAAGGTTATTCTCACCTTGTGATGAATCAATGTCATTTCCACTTGGATCAACCCAAGATTCAGTGTCTTTTACTTCGGAAAAGTGAGGGTTTAGGTTAGTACCAGTAAAGGGATTGTTCCATAGAGCATTTTTAACACCGAAGGGATTCATCTCTACTTCACATTCCATTCTTCTAGCTGCCATCCTTGTGATAGGTGACATGGGTAATTTTTCTACATGAGGTTCTTTATAGGTTTGAATAAGTTATAATAACCTGATTGTAATGTGATTTATTTTTCCTAGATGTCTCAAGGTGGTTTAGCCTCTATCTCTAAAGAATGATATGTCAAAAGAATCAAGGATCAAATGACCTATCCTAGGTACAAGTATATGCAATCTCAATCATAAGGAATAAACCATGCAAGTATAGGTAACCAATCAATTGATCAAAGTGTTTACACCTTTCATTTTCAATGATAGTTTTGATGCTAGATAATAACTCTATGTCAATACTTAGGTCAAGTCCAAAAATGAACAAGGCGTAAGTATTAACAAAGTGTAAGTGTGATTCCCAATCAAAGGATACCATGACGATTTCAACAACTGAAAAGGCCACAAAAGTTAAAGGGAGAGGATTACAAATGTGAGCCACGTAACCACCCCAATTGGACACGTTGATCAAGCTTCGTGGAGAAGCAAGATATTAGTGCCAAAGTGGTGTCGATTCAATGCAAACAAAGTAAACATCACTCTTTAAGATTTGGACAATGACTAAAGTTAAACTAAGTCAAAGTATACTAAGGAAGTGCTAAAATGTGGGCAGCGTATCGCTAAAATATAGAAAATTATATCAAATTTATGGAAAACATGACGTAAGTATCTTAATTATGTCGAGAAAAAGTGAAAAATTTAACACGTCTAAGGGGATCAAATGACAAATCAATCCTAACTATGATGATGATCTTGAAATCAAGATCAAGTGGCTATCAAGATATAAAAATGTACCCACACACTTTAAATGTTTAACAACTCAGCCGCAAACATGGATGAGCGTAAACGGACATAAAAGTGGTGAACACAATCTATTGATAACACTTGCGAAACATGCCTTCTCTTGTCCTCAAATGGGAAACAAGAATGCAAAGGAATAGACCAAGTGATGGTGAAACAAGCTAGTATAACTTTGAAGAGTTTCACCTTGCCTTAGGGCAAGTGAAGAACTAAGCAAAAGTGATATGTTGTAAGCTTCGTGATGAATATCACTAGACCCTAACTTTGATGGACTCTCCCCTTGTTCGTCTAACAAGGTTTTGACTCCAAAGAAGTTAGTGTTTTGTGATGGATCTTGACTTGATGATTTAGACTAGCATAAGTTGGCCTCTTGAAGAAATGGATTTCCTATTAGATCTCTCAACTAGGTGCTACAAACATAGCGATCACGCTTTTCCAAGGAATTACCATTGGATTATCTTGAATTTACTTTACCCCCTCGAATACAATGAGCATAAACACATTTCTCTTGTATCGTCATTGGGGTTGCAATATATTGTATGTTTTAGCTCTAACTCACAAAATGCTTTCTAGTCAAGTGGGTAAAGCGAGGTGCTTCCCATTTCATCCATGAGGTTACTCAGCGGTGGACTACTTTAGGGTTCCTAGAACCACCCCCATTGTTGTAGCTTAAGGTGTTATGCCAAAGGGGTTACATTCTAGTTGAGTCGATAAGGACGCACCCTTTTCCAAACTCGTATATAGAATGTGTTGAATGTGGTTTTTTTTATTAGACTTAGTGTGGTTTTTCATCGCACACCATTTGAAAACCTACATCAAACACGTTAGTATTTTTTAATCTTGATTCTTTGACACTCGATATTGGTCCCTGCACATAAAGATGAATAATTTTCCATATGATCATAACATTATATAAAGGAGATAATACATTGTTTTTAATTTCCAAGATCATCCTAAGATGCAAAGATAGAGCATATGTAACACAAAAATCACTAAACTTGTAGAAATGGAAAATATTTAATCAAATTGCAAGAAGTAAGATTCATTTTAGCCAAATTGAAGTTATTTCCCATTTAGAAACTTAATTGAAGTGTTTGGAAAGCATAAAAAAGTAAAACAAATGCAAACACCTCAAATTAAGTTAGTATAAAACAAATAATAGTCAAGAACCAGAAAAACACTGTCAAAAACCTACAAGAATGTTAGAAAAAACTAGAATATCAAATCATACAAACTGCCTAAAAAAATAAATTTCGATAGAAATGCGTGTGAGCCATTTTTAGTGTGTGCGTGTGGGTTTCGGTATGTGCATACTCTTTAGGATAAGTATGCGGGTTTGTGGAAATGAAAGAGGGAATTTATGCTGTGCATCCAAAATGATGTGTGTGTGAGATTTTTATCATGTCCACGCCACAAAAGTTGTGTGCACATCTAGGGTAAAATGCCAAATGACACATGAGAGGGTAGATTTATGCCTACGTGGGTTTGGAAAAGTGCGTGGCTCGTTTAGTTTAGTTTATCGGTCAAGAACACAACTTGCATGTATGTTCCCTTTTGACGTGTGCACAAGCCTTTCAATAGGTGTACATTCTTTTTACGTGTGCACGACCTCTAAAAAAACACCAAAAAGATGGAAACACTGAAATCTAAAAATGTAAACATATCCTAATTTATTCCTTCAAATAATTTTCTAACATAAACCCATCAAATTCATAAGCCAAAGGGAGATTTAGCACATATAAGTTTACCAAATGCTTGGAAAAAACTATTTTTCCCTAAAAAATCATGGAAATGGTTAGAAAAAACAATTAATGACAAAATTTAAACAACTTCTAATGGACTATGGGGTTACTCCAATCGGGCGTGCCATATGTATTAATGTAAAATTTTGTGTAGCTATGGGATAAAGCTTAGAACACTCAATAAATCCTTAAATCTCACTAAACTTCGACAATGAACCATCAAATTAGAGCTAAACAAGAAATTAATCCCTTGCATGCATATACAAAATCGAAATAAACATTCAAACCTTAACATATCTAGATATTTCTCTACTCCATGAAAGCTATGAAAGATGAACCTATTAAAGCTCGTAGTAATCAGTTATGCTTATTTGATCCTCAAGAAGCTTGAGAGTAGAGTCTCCCCATTAATTGCTACAAGGCCAATGGTTCTCTTTATTTACCTAATTTTGAGTGAAATATGCAATAGTAAAGCAAATAACTCAAATAACAATGAAAACTACTAAAATCTAGAAATGACATAAGCTAGTCTAAAATGGAGGAGTGTTCTTAACAAAAGGGGGAGGGGTATGCTTGTATTTATAGGTTTCTAATCTTAGGAGGAGGAAAGGGATGTTTTGGACTCATGTGGGACTAAAATCCAAAAAGGAAAAAAATAAGTGAAACTAAAATTAGAAAGGTGAAATTGACATTTGGAAAGCTAAGTCTCCTTTTTAGAAAGTTAACAAAGGTTTAATTATCCTCAAATAGGATAATTAATAGGATAATGACTTGTAGAAGCCATTTAGAGGGGTGTTAACATGATTTAGGGGTTTTATAAGAGGTTAGATAGGGCAATTCATTAGCGTAGTTTCGTCAATTAGTGGGTATTGGGATAGTTAATGCAATTTTAATAATAAAGTTGCGTAGAAAAAACTACATGTGTCTACATTAACAGCAAAAAGAAAAGAAAGGTGGCCAAAGACATGGGTTAATTAGTACTTTTCTTACTTGGGCATCACATGAATAGTAGTATGTAATTATGACTAGATAATTACCAAAAGCGCGTGATTGTGTGTCTACACTACTATGGGAAAAACACTCTAAAGTGTTTAGAAATCAGAATCAAAAGTTTTTTCGGTCTTTTAAGGAAAGTGTTGTAACAAGGAGGAATGATTTGTTGATGAATAATATTCAAAACTATTTTTGTTTCTCACTTTCATTTACTTAGTTTTCACACTTCCAAGAGTCATCTTGTGTGCTCAATGCATTAATCCATCTTTAAAACTTTAAATTGAGTTAATCAAAACTATTCAACTCATGCAACTCCATTATATAAATGTTATGAAGCATCACTCTGCTTCCATCCAATCATTTATAGACTTGATAGATATACTTTTGGCTCCACTAAAATATTTGCTCCATTACCACCATATGTCTATAGCCCCACTAGAGATTGCTTAAATCACTCTTTTTGTAGGATATTTTTCATTTTTTTGGAGGAGAAACTTCATTATAATTTTTTTCATTCAGCTCATTTTCTCTTTGTCTCTATTTTGGAACAATTTATGGGGTCAAAAACTAGTTTGAACCTTCATAATAATGATGCTACAAGATAAGAAAAGTTAAAACAATTCTTTCATCTATTTTTCAGAAATTTTAAAATTGAAAGTGTGTTGTGACTCTCTTGGTATGAAAATTTTCATCAACAATTACATTTATAGATCTAAATTTTAATCATAAAAATCATTTCTCATAGTTACTTCAAGATCCATGAAAAACAAAACAAATTCAATTCCTTATTCTATTCACCTTTCAAGATATTTCCTTTGGTTGTTCCCATTAATTGTACCTTTTGATATGGGAACCATGGCTCATAAAAACCTTTTCAATTTATTAAAAGTAGGAAACTAATATAAGAAAACATGAAACTAGTCTAAAAAAGCCACACACAAATCGAAATCAAACAATCTACTCTTTCTCTACTCTTGTTCTAAATAACTTAAGCGATATTCAAATGAAATGGATGATGGTGTAGCCATGAAGTAGTGCTTAAAGTACTGACCATTAAATGGTAAGAGAAAATAATTCCCTTGTAAATATTTCAATCTAAAGGTGTTTTGTCCCAAAGGTTTTGGAATTTAATATGGTCCAATCCATAATGGGTTAAAATTTGAGTGTCGACCTTTCTTCTCATGTGATTTTTACCAAAACAAGACTAAATCCCCATGTTTGAAGGCTTACATATTAGATATTTTATCAAATTATAATTTGACAAACTCTTGGTGCTTGTTGAATCTTCAAGTGCCCTTCCATTAACATCCATAATCTGTATCAAATTTAAAACTATATTTTTAATATTATTTACCTCCATCATTTTCATTAAATAAGAATTATTTTGTTGGGAGTTGTAAAGTGATTTAAAGCACATGTTCTTGTCAATAAACCAACATAAACAGTGAATTATTTAAAGTTTTTTTGACTCTAGTCATGTTTTCCCACAATAAATACTTCAACAATGAATGTCATGACCTTGGTTTGTCAAGGGTTGTCTTCTTGATAAAATCCAAAAGATTTTTTTAGTGAACTATTCCAACTCATTACCTTGGGGATAATAATTTCAATATAATTTGAGTTTGATGTGATGACCATAAGCCCATTATATAAATTTAACAAATTGAAAAGCTCATCCATTATCACATACAAGAGAAAAAAGGTATGCAAACATGTTATAATGTCGGTCTCAAGAAACTTGATGACTTCCTTTTTTGTACTTATCTTAGTTGCAAAAAAATCTTCCCATATTGTAAAATGATATGTATATGTTAAATCAAAATTATTTTTTATGAAGAATTAGGATTAATAACACATATGAAATCCAACCCCATCAAACAAAAGGTCTTCCCTAAATAACTAGTTGTAGATTATTTACTACATTATTTTCCCTTATGGTAAATATATCACACAGATGGCATGTCCTTACATGATTATGGGAATATTTAAATATAAGAGGTTGATAATATATATATTTGAGGATATTATGAGTAGTGACATCACCTGCAGAATGAATAATTCCTATCTTCTTATGAAAACTAGATATGATATGATCTTCCCGAGTTCGGAAACACACCTAAGGTATATCCCATGGTAATTTATTCTATAGAAGAATCTATTATTGAGTATGTATTGTGTTGTTTTGAGCTTCAAATCCCTTATTTGTATTCTATTTAATTCAACAAGACAATAACCATGCATGAGTAAATAAGTAATATGATCATACCAAACATATGAATTTTTTTATTAATGGAAAATAGTTTTGAAGGGACTATACCCTGATACAAAAGAGGCTCAACAACCAGATAAACATGATAAAGTAGAAAAATAGGATCTGAATCCAGATATTACAATAAGCCAGACAATAGTCAAAAAAGAAACTACTAAGAAAAAGCAAGACATGGATAAAACTGTAAAGAAACAACATAAAAACAACATACTATCAACAACAAAATAGAAACTTGTTCGCAACTAGCCTGCTTATGAAGAAGTTATTTCTTCGAAGCCCTATCAATTCTTGATTTAACCATCTGTAAAGAGGTAAATAACACCGAGTGGTGACATGCGTGGGGTCATTTGCATCTAGTTGTGAGATGATCTAGTTCCTTTCATTTCTTGTGCCCCAAATGTCCTCAGAGACTCCACTAAGCATAGTAATGTTTCTGACCTGTTGTTCAAGAAAATCACATATAGCCTTGAAAATGGAAATATTGTGATCATGTCTATCCTTAGATTTCCCAAGTCTATTATCCAGAGGAATTCAGTTTCTTGTAAATTTCATTTGTCTGACCTGCCCCAATATCAAGCATCCTCATTCAACTTTCTTTTCCCCTTTTGCTTAGTTAGTTGATGCATTTCTTTTTTGAGATTTTCCACCTCTTTTTCCAATATTTCCATTATGTGAAGAAGATTCTCCTTCTCTTGCTTGAGTAACATTGTCTTGTCCTGCATTACTAATATGTAACAGATTGTGGGCAATTTCAATATCCCTGCCTCTCCGAGGACTCAACTGAGAGGAAGAGGGGATCACTTTGGAGAATGAAGGGTTTTTTGTCTTGACATTTCTATGGCTGGAAATGGTGATCGGGTTGATAGTGGGAATAGGGTGAATGGGAATGGGTGGGGCGATGGGGGTAACGGGAATGACAGGGTATTTGGTGAGACAATGTTTGTGGAGGAGGAAGATAAGCCCCTGATGGAGGGGAATGGCCTTGGTGTGTTTTTGAAAGTCAAGAATGGATCACTCCATTGAATTCAGAAGATAGTGTGGGAAGCATACAAAAATATTTCTCCTAAAATGATTTAGAAAAATCAAGTGTTTTGTGGGGACAGTGATGTACCGACCTTCAAGAGAAATAAATCAAACCATCATTTTGGAAATTTCATCAAAGGGTTTCGGTATGGAACTTACCTTAATGCCATCCATTACAAAGAGGAGCTCCTCCCTGTTTCAACAAACTTCTTCACTTTTGCATTTTTGTCCACCCTTTTGCTGAAAAACCTGGTTCCATCCAATGCTAGACCCGTGACCTCGGCAATAAGCTCCTCATTCACCAACACTTTTTTCCCACCATACTTTACCTTCCACTCTTTCCAATTTGCAGAAAAATGCACCGAGATGTTCTGGTCGTGGCCTTGGATTTTCTCAATAAAACTGAAACTCCCCAATCTGAAGATAATTCCACATCTCAACGTTATCTTTCCATGCGGGATCACAGTTGGGTTCTTTCTGACATGGAGCTCCCCCCATTTTCCTTCCTCTATGATTATCCCGCTTGAAACCACCCGTAAATAAGCTATTTTTATCTTTCCTAAACCAGTTTTTAACCATCCATTTGTAAATCCATGGAGCATGCAAATTTAGATGATTATAAATATAGGTACTCCTCTCACATGTGCTAACTTTCATTTCTAATAAATCCCATGAAATCCCATTAGTGATTCTATATGAGATGTAAATGCTCATATTTATCTTTGGTAATAGATTTTTGTACTTCAATAGGGGTGTTATTCTCATTATTCTAAGTGATGAAGTTATTACTAGTACCATAATTAGCTAAGGTGTCCGCCACCCTGTTTCCCTCTCTATATGTGTGGCCAATTTTAATATTATTGATGGTATGTCGATATTAAGTTAACTTGGATTGGTCTACTAGAAAGAAAATGGTCCTTGGAACAATATGAGTAATGGCCTTCACCTATCCTAGACTCTTGACTATCTCAATTAATAAGGATAACTATTGTAACTTTGACATCCATTTTCCCCTTCTTTCTCCCAACTCATTTTGAACAAACATCTATTTGACTACTTTGGATCAAGAACTATAACATGGACTTTATTTCTTAATATGTAATGCATAAATTTATTGACTTCCTTTACTAGAGAATATAATTGCTTTGTCTAAAATGGAATAGTTTAATTCAATATATTTCATAGTTGTGCTCATAAAAGCAATCAGTGCTTAGATAAATATTTTATTTGTGTCAACATAACTGCAATAGTATGATATGATGAAAAATAATAGGTTTAGAAATATTGATTAAAACCAAGGAAGTCAAGCATTTAGAGCTTACATAATTAACAGTCTCGATATCTTAGAAAACAACCTTGGCTTGAGGGGTCCATTCCAAATTTTCATCAAGTTTTAACATTGTATTCAAAGGTTTAATAATCGAACAAAACTAGAGATGAATTTTATAACAAAATAAATTTTACTAAAGAAAGATTTAATTTTTTTTACTATTTGGAAAAAGAATTTTAGAGATAGCTTGAGCTCTATTGGGATATACTATGATACCTTCCTTTGTGATGATGTGTCCCAAAAATTTACCTTATGTGACATCAAACACACACTTTTTTGGATTGATAGATATACCATATTATATACATTTGTGTAGTACCTTCTCTAAGTGCCAAGGATGCTAATGCATGATATGATAAAAACTGTTAAATCATACATATAAATGATAATACACTTACCTATTAGACCTTGAAAGGAATCATCCATTTATATTCGGTACATGGCTCCAACATTAATTAAACTAAATGGCATCCTACTTTAAGTAAAATTCCCCCAATTTATGGCGAAGGTTGTTTTAGTCTATCT
Organism: Taxus wallichiana var. yunnanensis; assembly: GCA_018340775.1. NCBI lineage: Eukaryota > Viridiplantae > Streptophyta > Pinopsida > Cupressales > Taxaceae > Taxus > Taxus wallichiana. The sequence goes on from CM031242.1 coordinate 936,408,975, forward strand.
TTCACATCTACCAAAACTTAATTATAACATGATAATCCATATAAAAGGGAATTATCTTAGAGCCACTATCTGAAATACCTTATATGAGGAAGGGATATGATATTTGTCTTTTGCTCATTATTTGTTTGAATTTTTAAAATCAAAGCACAATCCGATTTCTACTCTCTTTTTCCTAACTAGAACCAAGTTTTCTATCCACATGGAATGTCTAACTACGCAAATAATTTAGGTAGACAAGTTTGTGAACTTCCCTATGGATGGTAGGCTCAAGGATGGGGTTAATTTTTTTTTCCTTTTCTTTTAAAGTGTTTGCAATTTTCCTTGAGAGGAATAATATGGGTCGTGACTCTTGGATACAAAATATTCATATCTTCACAAGACCATGCTATAACATATTTGTATTCATTCAACAAAGATTTAAGTTTCTCTTTCTCTTGATTATAGAATTTACCTATGATAATGTTTTGGGGATGGTTCATTGTACCTAATTTAAGAGTGACAATTTCCGAGACCCAAAATTCTGCATTTTATTCATGTCGGGAGGAATATCTAAGTAAAAAAAATCTCTAGTGAGACCATTCCCTTAGGAATATTGTTGTCTTTTAAATTTAACACTCCATGATCATCCCATGTGAAATGATCCTCATTTTCTTCCCCAAACTCATAATTCCTATTTTTCTCATTTATGATATGTAATTAAAGAATATTTGAATTTTTCGAAGAAAATGCATAATTTGTTGACCATAAAAAAACTTGAAAATTTTACACATTATCGGCAATGATGGAGAACGCATAATTTCTACTGAGAAATTATCCCATTGAAATCCCTCAAACAATTGTAATGTTGCATAATGGCTATGGTAGCCATAAAATTTGCGAGTCTTATTTTTCTCTCTAAGAATAGAAAAAATGTTGAATGCATCAAATGATTCAATTAAGTCCCAAACCCTATACTTGTATTTTTGAGGTAGGATAAATTAAATTGGAACTTGATTTTGACTTGATTGACTATCAAATCAAAATATCCAAGAGCAACCATATTTTTAACACCATATTTTAATGCAAACAATAATCCTAAAATGAAAGCTTCATACTCTTCCATGTTGTTAGTACAAGGGAACTCAAAGTGGTATGAAACATGATAGTTTTTACACTGTGGGGCATGTGAGTGATACTCCATCTCTTGAACTTTGTTTTGGCCTTACACCATCAAAGCACATTATACAAAAATCATTTGAATCATTTTGTGGAGGGGCCACTTGATACTTGAGTCATTAACTATTAGAGCATACACACCTATGCATGAGAAATATTAGTTGATGATTTCATTCTTTGCATTATATTATGTGATCATATGCTTCATATAGGGTTCTCTATCCACTTTTATTTTAGTAGCCAAGCCTCTTCATGGTAACCAAATATGAGAAAAATTAGCAAACATATATCCACTTAATGTTTTAAACCAATCTCTACTTAGCAACATTTCATAGGATTATGTTGGGGTGTTAATGTCAAGTGGGGATACCAATTGGTGGACTGCCACTTAGATATCCCCTTGTCTTAAATATTATTTTTAATAATCTTAGTCAATATTCACATCTAAAAGAATTGAATAGTATGACCGACCACCCATCCTATATAAATAAGATGATATCTCACAGATTGATTTACCTTGGTGATCTTAATTTTTCTAATGAGCATATAGACCAATTGATCTAAGCTAAGTACTTATGTGAGATGTTATACATTGAGACATAAGTCTGTTGTTGTCAGAATCGTGAGACCAAGGAACAAAGTGGAAGTGATAGGTTAAACTCGATAAATTCTTAATATAAGACAAGTGCTTTTCAATGGGGTTTTCTCCCTTTGGGTTTATCCACTTAAATCTAACATCTCTTGTCTCATTTACTTTAAGCTATTGTCATTTACTTTCTTTCATGATTTGTTAATTTTTATATGCATATATAAACATCTAGTTAAATGTCGCACATTATAATCTATAATCCTCAGTTGTTTATTTTGTGGATCTATAATTCTTCAATTATATCTTCCCGCATTTGTTCTAACATGGTATTAGAGCTTGTGATTATGTGTGTGCAGAGCTAGATCTAGATGTTTTTTGGCTTGCAAGAGTGAAGAAGCTTGAAGATCATTTGATCTGCAAAACCCTAAAAATTCAACTGACAACTTCAAGCTAAATCAGGTGCAAAGTTCTAATTTTCATCCCCAAATTACTTGGATATTGGTCAATTGACTATTTAAATCATGTCGAGCTATTTGTATGCTTGATCCTTGCTTTTGCATCTTGTTTTAGTCGTTTTTGGTTTAAATCCGTTGTCTGCGAGCTTATTTTGAGTTTTCACACTATTTATACCGTTAAGGTTATTTTTGATTGTGGACACGAAAGATTTCTTTAGATCTAGTTAGCTCAGAGTGTTTAAATCCATTCCATATTTTTTTAATCTTTATTTGTCACTAGATCTACTTTTGTGAATCCTGATCCAATATTTTTTTCCCATCTAGCTTCATTTTGTTAGTTTTGCATAGTTTGGATGTTAAAAATGTTTTTTTAAATGGTGACCTAAAAGAACCCTGTTAAATAACTTTATGTATGTAAGCTTAAAAATATTTGTATGGTCTTAAGAAAGCTCATAGAGCTTGGTATGCTAAAATTAACAGTTTCTTTCAAGATATTGGTTTTTCTAATTGCTGTTCTAATAATGATTTATTTGTTAAGTTTGATAACAATCATATTATCATTATTGTTCTCTATGTTGATGATCTTTTGATTACTAGCAGTGATAGAAATTTAATTTTTAGAATCAAAGAAAAGCTAAAACAATGTTTTGAAATGATTGATTTAGGTTTATTAAATCATTTTCTTGGCATGATTATATTTCAAGATCATAAGTCTATTGTTGCATCTCAATCTCAGTATGCTATGAATTTTATTAAAATATTTAACATGATTGATTGTAAACCTATTTCCATTCCTATTGAAGTTGGTGTTAAGTTAGACCCTAAACCAACTTGTGCTAAATTTGATCCTACTCTATATAGACAACTAGTTGGTAGTCTAATTTATTTGACTATTACTAGACCTGATATTTCTTATACAATAGGATTAGTTTCAAGATTTATGCAAGAACCGTATGAGGTTCATTGGAAAATGGAAAATGAATTTTGAAATATATTAAAGGAACAATAAATTATGGTATTTTTTATTATTCTTGTAATGATGCACAATTATTTGGTTATTGTGATTCTGATCATCTTGGGATGTTGCAGATAGAAAGTCTACTTATAGATATATTTTCAAGTTGGGTGCAAGTGCCATCACTTGGAGTAGAAAGAAGCAACCAAAAATGTCTATCTCTTCTACTGAGGCAGAGTATAGAAGTGCTATGGAAGCTGCAAAAGAAGCTATGTGGCTGAAAAGACTATTGGATGAGCTGCACATGGGCGTCAAAGGGAGAAATACTCTTCTATGTGACAACTAGAGTTGCATTTCTCTTACAAAGAATCCATTTCAACATCAAAGGACCAAGCATATTGAAGTTCATATGAATTTTATTCGAGAAAAGTCCTAAATGGTGATATTGATCTCAAGTTCTATTCTACTGAAGATCAAGTTGCAGATATCTTCACCAAGCCATTGTGTGTTGTGAATTTTTACAAGTTTCGTGCCTTGTTGGGCCTATCAGAGTTGCCATTAGGGGGGAGTGTGCATGAAAATTCCACCTCTTAATGGATGTTGTAAACTTCCAATACTTCCTCCATTTTGTAATAAGTAAATGTGTCACTATATGTGAAGTTACTTGTAAATCCCAGTGAAGCTTTAGTTATGGGTATGCCTTGGTTTATAAAAGGCTCCATAATCTAATGTAATTCTTCATACATAAATAACTTGTTCTTAAGAATTTTTGTATGGGAAGATCATTTGATTTCCCTTGTTTTCATGCTAGCTTGAATCAATGTTTCTGATTCAAGGATCTGTAAATCCTTTTGTAAAAAAAGGTAAACTTGGCATGTCTATTTTTTTTTTTCCCCACTTAACATTAAGGGGAGTGTTGGGGTGTTAATGTCAAGTGGGGATACCATTTGGTGGACCACCACTTAGAAATACCCTTGTCTTAAATATTATTTTTAATAATCTTAGTCGGTCTTCATAGCTAAAAGAGTGGAACGGTATGACCGACCACCCATCCTATATAAATAGGATGATCCTTACGGGATTGATTTCCCTTGGTGATATTACTTTTGCTAATGAGAATATAGACCAATTTATCTAAGATAAGATACTTATGCAAGATGTTATAAAACAAGACAAAATTATTTTGTTATTCTTGTGAGACTGAGGAGCGAAGTGGAAGTGATGGGTTAAATTGATAAATTCTTAATATAAGACAATGATTTTTCAGTGGAGTTTTTCCTTTGGGTTTCTCCACTTAAATCTATTGTCTCTTGTCTCATTTAATTTCAGCTATTATTATTTAATTTATTTCATGATTTGTTAATTTTTATATGAATATATAAACATTTGGTTAAATGTCCGTACATTATAATCTATAATCCTCAGCTATTTATTTTGTGGATGTGTAATTTGTCAATTATATCTTCTTGAATTTGTTCTAACAAATTCAAGTATATCCACAATTTGTATATCTATAAAATGTTGAACCATTGGTTTAAAATCTAATTGCATGTGTGCATTGAGTAATTCCCCTACTACTATTTCCCATGGCTTATCCAAATGGAATACTCTTCTATCATATTTGATTGGAGTCAATCCTAATTTTCTACATATCCCTACATGCATGACATTTGTTGAAGCTCCTGAATCAACTAAACAATTATACACAATTTCCATATATTCTAATTGTGAGTATTAAAGGGGGAACCTAAACTTTTTCTCTATAAAGAAGTAGATTTGTATGAGTAGGTCCTTTTTCTTACTAATGAAGGAATTGATAAAAATATCTCTTTGTTCGGTGATTTTTGCTAACACATGAAATGTGATGTTGGGTTTAATTTTTGCATGCATTCTACAATGTTATAACTAATTTTTGAAGAAGTTAAAGGAGTTAAATAACTTTTAGTAATATCAATCATGGTTTTGGAATCTTCACCCTTTGGTGAAGATGGATTATTTTAAAATTTATTATTAGGGGTGTATCTCCCTTTGGCGGAGAGTGTAGAAGTAGCTAGTGAGAGGATCATTTTTATCCTTAAAGCATAAGCTGTCCCTTTTGTAATTTTGAAAGACATAAATCTCATTAGTGGATTATTCTCGGATCATTATATTTTTGATAGGGAATATCATGGTGTTAAACACCATAACACTACTAGTTTTAGAAGAACTAGATTTATTTGGATCTCTTACATTTAACTCAGAACAATGAAATCATTTGTGAATGGCCTAAAACACATTATAAAAATCTAGAAAATATAATTCACCATGCTTACCAAGTACCATGCACTCTATGATAATTTGGAAGGGAAAACTCATAAATATTGATATAAAAAGGTTTATTTGTTATTAATGGAAGTATCTTGACTTTTGGGATGGTAATATATTTGATAAAAATAACACCTATTTTGATTATCACTACAACTAACCTATATTTTTATATTAACAAATTCATTGCTAATATTTTGTATCATATGTTGTATCCCATCCAAATCAAAGATGCTAGAAATTGGAGGAAGTGTTTGTATAGGTGTCACTATCGAAGATAGAACTATGTTAGGATTCCTAACATCACTTTGTAATGACAATTGGTTTAGGGAAGGAATATAATTTAAGGATGAGACATTTTTAAGGTCCATAGGAATGATAGGGGTGTTTTCTCCTTGTGGGCATAGTTTTCTATCCCTTTGTTATGGATTCTACGTAATATTGTGTCAAAGTATCCTTATAAACACGAAGTAAAATGACCCAAAGTAATTTTTTACATATCTTTAGAAAGTTTTTCAAAAGGATTGTATAATTGTGTAAATCTTCCTAATATATGCTAAAATATGGAATTATAAGCTCGACTGTGTTCATTACTTTATTTTTTAACACTAGTAAATTAATGATACACAATACTAGGGTCTATAACTTGTCTAATTATGAAATCACAGTTTCTTAAAAACTCAACCCAAATATGAATAAATTTATGTGTCAAATGAAAAAACCAATCATATATGATTACATGTAAAGTTAAAGGAAATGACCTACATGTTACATCTTCATATATTACATTAATCAATCTACAAGAAGATTTGAAAGCTTTTGCATGTTCCCTAGAATTCATACTACGATCATGTTTGTATGTAGGCAAATTCCTCTCTAGGTTCCTAGGTAAGTCATGTATGTCATTTGGAATGAAAAGTACATTACCTCCTAACCAAGTTGGTTGAGCCATTTTAGGTGGGGTATATGGAGGAAGAAAAGTGCATTTGGAGGAATAAAAGTTGGTGAATTTTGGATTGTATGAGAACCTTTAGGATTTCCCTTGTCGATCTATATTTTATATCAATTGTCAAAGGTTGAAGTAATATTCTAGGACCAGACTGACCTTGTGATACAAGTGTTAAATACAACTCATGATGTTTTGTGAAGAGATAAATTGATAACCTCCTTCTAAGCTATAGGTGTTTGTTAGATCATGAGAACCTTGTCCCTCTTTCTAGTACCAACATTATCCATTGATGTAATTTTATTACAAAAGATTCTACATAAGACATAAGTTTAATTCGACTCATTTTAGAATCTCATATGAAAAATTGAATTGAAGTAACAAATACTTTGGTACATATAGATTCAATTGGGAACTATGAGACCAAATATTAACCTTTGACGAGATCGGTGTGTTCATGAAAACCACCTATTTAAACTCAATTCTTGGATTCAAACAATCGTGATTTGGATTTTAGATTATCCTATGGATATTAAAAATGATATGGAACTAAACTCTCTTTCATTTTCTAAGCACCATAAAACATATAATAAATAATTCACCTCAAATATAAGAAATAAAAGCACATCTAAACCACACACAAAACCAAAGCATATAAGAAATAATTCACCTCAAATATTTATAAGCTTTAGGAAATCGTCAAATGAAATAAGACTAGTATAATCATAACCCTATATCATATATGAAAATAACCAATAGTTCATTCATAAAACATATATCATAGTTTTAATTAGCCTAACAATTTGGCCAAACTAAGTAGATTCTAAACTAACAAAAATAATTTTCACTTGCTAACATCTCTAAATCACCCAAACCTACAATATTGTAAATAACACTTATAAATATAAGAACAAGAAACATAAAATAATGAAACTAATGTTGGCATAGCTTACAAGTTTTTACTACACCGTAACACCCCATAATCACACACCCAAAAAATGTTGTCCAAAATAACACCCCATGCTATTTTAAACAACTCATCCAATTTTTCAGAATTAGGTGGCTCCGGATCGAAGATCGTGGAATGAAGAAGTCAAAGGGATGGTCTTCCATGACATGTAAGAAATATTAGTGCTTTGTGGCTTATAGATACAATGTTACAAAAACTTGGAAAGATGGAATTATTGGTTAATCCAACGTAAAAAATCATATAGTCTACTAAAGAGAAGTGGAATGCAAGGAAAAAGTGTTATGGGACACCGTAAGTTAAGGCAAACATGTTTGGATGCAAATAAGGTTAGAATCAATGGAACAAGAATTATGTGTTCTGTGGGTTCTCAAGGAACAAAGGGATTTTATCGCAAGTTTGAAAGTTGTGAAGAAGAGAGGTGAAACACCATGGTGTGTGGAGAAGGAACATTAAATGTGGAGTAGATACCACACAAGTTGAAAGGTTGCAAAACATGAAAAGTTTATAAATTAAGGAGAAAGCCACATGTTAAAGTAAAACAATCAAAATCCATGGAATATTGCAAATCTACACCTATTTTGAACCAAACACTCAACTACTCCACCTATGTGAATTTAATTTTGAGTGGTGCCATCCTCATACACTCGGTGATCTGATGGTGTGCACTTGGAGCAATGTCAGTGCCCCCTAACCCTGTGAAATCTATGGCGATTGGTCCTTAGTGTTGGTGGGTGGTTGATTTCATTAATAATTGGATGTGATCGGCTTCTCTTGCCCTCTCTCTCAAATTCTATAAATGTGAGTGCTTTGGCACATAATATGAGTTCTATTTCTAAAAGTTGAGAGACCTTCCTTTGAAATAAAAAAATCTTTCTCACAACCTCCGTAAGTCACACGTGAAGAATTATTGCCTCGAGATATGTGTCTGTAAATGGTCAAGATTTGATATCAATGCAAGTGTGGATTTGTTTCTTTAAATGCTATGTTTTTAATGTGAAAATTTCTATCCTCTTGCATGCCTTCATTCTTTTCTAGTTTATTTCCTTCAAATTTGTGTGCATCTCTTCAAGCTTCATTTATGGGTTCACATATGTATCTTTAGAGCTAGAATCGATCCATTTTATAGTTTGGTGCATCACCTCCCCTTTTATTTTAAGTTTTTTTCTCTCTCTCTCTCTCTCATTGTCTCCTTGGATTATTAGTTTAGGAATTAGATAGTGTTAGAGTAGAAGTTTGGTTAGTGTAGTTACAATGATCCGGGGTGAGAAGATCTAGTCCTTTCATATTTGGATAGGACTTGATTGAACCCATGCCTTCAAGTTCCCTCATTATTTCATTGAAATTTTGAATTCTTGATTCAACAAGGGTGTGAATCTTAGCGAGAACAAAATATCCACTAAAATCATGGTATTTTTAAAAACATATAAGTAAATGTTTTTTTCTAAGAAGGACGACATAACCTAATTACCTTTTTACCATACACACTTGAAACAAAAATAATAAGTCCATGAATACACACCTACTTGAGTCCTTGTGAGTGTAATAGGAATTTTCAACATAAGCTATAAGGAATCGTATACATATCTCCTCCCAAGAGGGTACGAGGGGCCAATTTCAATTCATCTCCATAAGGGCACAAAATGTGATCATTGGGATCATTTCCCAACTCAATCATAATAAATTTAGAAAACCCATGGCCCAAATGGTGTGTGTTATAAAAGCACAACCACATTGTACCCAATTTTCATAAGGTTACATATTTATTACCATTGGGTGCATTTTATTTACAACATTAAGTTGAAAGGTATTTAACATACATAAGCACATGTTCTTATGTTCAAATTTAAATTTATTGTCTATATAGACCTTTATTCATAAGATCATACTTGTCTTATTTTCATTTATCTTGTGTAGTTAACTTATGAGGCTTACATGATTCACATCATTGTTAGAATGTACATAATTCATACACCCCTCATTTATGTCAGTATTCCATGATTTTCTAGGTTATGTTTCCATAGGGAACCATTTATTTACTTGTAGTGACATAACAAAGTGCAATATTGAGTTAAGGAGATGGCCCAAGTTTCTCTATACATTACGTTAAAGGGAGAGAACTCAAGAGTTTATCTCATACTTGTGGTACATCTTATAGACCCAATTTCCAAGAATAGTTATCGATTATAATTTTTTCCAACAAGTAACCTCTTCAGATGTACTATGCTTAATTATTTTGATATGCACTTAAGAAGTGTACCACCTTTATACGTGCTTTGTATGAGGTCCTCACTAGAAGTCAAAGGATATTATTATTCACAAGACTAACGTATAAGGTAACAATATATGAATACATGTTATACATAGATGATCATGTCACAATTGACTTACACCAAGGGCACAAGTTCTCTTCTCAAATTTGTGTATTTCTCACTTCATTAAAAGTGTATACTCTTAAGTAGTATGCCTCGTCATTTTTAATATTTAACACAATTAATTTATAAAATTCACTTAATAGTTGAGTTTATGTTATCAAATACATGATTTCACATGGATATTCATTATGATTCCATTGATAACGAGGGGTTTAAAACATCAAGATCAAGTGTAACTTCAAGTTTCCTATTGAACCTTTTCACGACTTCTGTTAAAGACAAATCATGATGGGGTCCATTACAAGGTATTATCCACTGTTAACCTCTTAACTAATTTCCATATGTTTTCAAGGATGTGAAAAGATTTTGTTTCATCAATTATGACACATGTCCTACCAATGGAATTTCCTTACTATATACAACATAATACTAAGAGTCCCTTTAATGAACTCTACGACCTAGCTAGTTTTGAAGATCATAACTTCCATAATTGAACTACATTATATAATAAGTTGCAAGAGCCACTATGCAAGTTACAAGCTCCATGTCATGGTCATATAGTACCATATACATGAGGAATAGGAGTGATCATTATCATTACCCATGATTTGAGGATTCCAGTAAACCATTATGATACACCATCATGGGTATCATGACATCTTGAGTTAGGATAAATTCCCTAATCCTAAAAATCTTAGAGTTTCTTCCATAAAACCATAATCATACCCCCATTTAATGTTGCAAAAAATTAACTACCAAGCCCTTAGGTTAGATAATTTAAAATTATGCTGATTTCGAGTAACTACCAAAGATTTCCTAGAGGTATGATACCCAAGAAGAGTCTTGTAAAGATGAGGCCACTAAGGATCACCTACATGTGGAGATACCAACCATCACTAACCTATGCATGAGTCAACATAGTTTAACCTGTAAAGGATATTTGTGTCCATAGCCATTATATTGTAGAAATATAGTTTAAGTTGAATTTAATATAACCATGTTCAATCTCATTTCAAATAGTGTTATAACACTTTATCAATTTAATTAACCACCTCCCCATTTAAAAATTTCCATTACGATTACTAAGAAATATGGTAAATAACCAAATGTAACACACTAGAATACACATGATTTAAATAACATGATTACGAAGGGTAAAGGGATTTAAGGGTTTGTGCAAGTTATACTATAAATTACAACACTATTAATTTTTAAGATCACAACACATGTACTTTTCAGGTTTAAATTAACTACCATACAAGTATAAAACATTACAAGAGTTTACCATGATTAACTAAATACACTTTTCTACAATGCGGTTGGAATTCTAAGGATACAAAGTAAAATTTCAGAATCTATTTAATCATCACGAGATACATAATAAAATGAATAATTTTCTTCCTTTAATAATACAATAAGTACACAAATTTAATAACAAGTTTTCAATGCATATTTTTATAATGATTCAAACATGTTGGAAAAATAATTTGTCATGAGAAAAATTAGTGGTTTTCATCAATGCTATGGGGCTAGGCCCCTTTATTGGGTATGAGGATGCTCCCATTTATTAAATGTAAGGACTAATTAAAATTTTGGGGTGGTTGTTAGGCTAGGATCACACAAGAGTACTTGAATAAACATATGGAAAAGTTATTGTATGGTGTACAAGGGAGGAATTTTCTTAGATAGAGGTGAAGAGGAGATGGAGAAATGGAAAGAGAGGGTTAATGTTGTGATCATAATTACATATTTCACACAAATTAACTAGATTAGGTTCACATTTAATCACAATAAGAACAACAATGTAAGCAATAAAAATACTAAAAAATCAAAGACACAAAATTCTATGGATTCATTAATCAAAGACACAAAGTTCTTTCTTGGTTGTACAAGATTAAAATTCTCGTAAATTTGGGAAGTACATGGTGCATAAAAACACATAAAAAGAGAGAATAATGTATCTTATTTCTTAAAATAATAGGGAAAAAAAATCAACTCTTTGGAATGGAGAGGCCATCCAAATTTATAGCTTTTAATGATGTCTCTTCACCTCCCCCATGTGAATTTTCATCTCACCACCACTTGTGACCTTTCATATTCCCTAGGAATGAAATTAAGTCATTTTCTTTTTTCAAAAGGAACTTTTACAATGCAAAAATAGGGCCACTTAAGTGAATAAGACAAAAGATCCAAAAAGTACATTCTTCATGAAGAAATAAAATGTAGAGAGAGAAGAAGGGGGAGAGCAAAGAAGACCGAAGTGATAATTTGGAGACGAGGATAATTATATTGATGAAGAGCTTACTTATGATATATCTAGAGAGAATTCTTTGAGGATGAAGTTCTTTGTCCTTGACCTCTTGTTGAATTGAAACAATGTGATTGCAAATTCCTCTTCCCGTGAGATGCAAAAACACTCCAAAATGTTGAATAAGTGTTGAAAAATACTACTATGAGGCTTGTACCTTATGTCCTTGAGATGAATTCCTTCTCTTCCAAACATGATGATCTCCTTCTGCCACCACTATGATGAATTGAACCATCCAGTTTCTTGTAAAAGTGACCTTGCCAACCTTGAATAGCCCATGAAGAATGTATTACCCTAAACATATATTTCGTATTCAATCAAAATCCTTTTTTGACTAATATATCGATACTTACTAATTTTATTAAGTATTAATTTTAGAAGTCTATTTTAGTTACAATTTGCTTAATTTGACACCTTTGAGTGTTTTTGATATATGCAATGAGCAAAAGAAACTCGAGATAATGAACTATTGGAATACTTAGTTTATAGACTATGAAGCTTGGTACGACTTGCCATTTTTGGAAGTGGGTCTTCTCGGTGTTAGAATAGAATGAGAGTGGTCTCAAAAGTTTTGTTATTTCACAAGGACACTTTACTTTAGTTTTTAGAGGATTTCAAAACCAAAATTTCGTAGATCTAAAAATGAGTTTTAATAAATGGAAAATTCATCTGGATATTAAAAATAATGTATACCACCATTGGATGCAAGGTTATAACCATTATATGGGAAATTTTGAGAAGGGGTTGCTCTTAAAATCTCATGAAAAATGGACAAGGGTTTTGGAGATATGAGCAACTTTCCATTTTTAGTATATGAGGTCGGAGACACATTTTCAACAACATAACAACATGGAAGAGAGTCTGGGAGGGAAAAATAAAACTTGTAAAACTAAAAAAATGGTTAAGTGTTTGAATATGAAGCTTTTCAATCTCATTTACACACCTTAACTCATGTTTAACCGAATTAGGTTAAACCAGGGTCAGATGAGGGTTGAAGTGGAGTTAGACCCTAAAAATAGGGGAAACATGAAGCAAGTGGACATGAGGTGCATCAAAATTCACTTTACATTAGGTCATGATAAGTGTTAATAAGGGGTTTCATGAAAGTGAGATGAAGGGGCTGAAAACAAGATCTCGGGGATCAACTATGGTTATGCATATGTTTGAAGGCTAATTGAGAGAGGTGGAGCAAATGTTTTTACCTCTTGTCCCCTTACACCATAGAAAAATGGAAAAGAGACAATAAACCTTAAAAAATGTGCCAAGGGAATAACTATCATGAGGAGGGGGACTGATTTTAACTTGAAGCTCAAGTTTGCACTTCTAACATTTTAAACACTTGAAGTTGTGATTTTTAAGTGAAAATAATAAATTCATCACGACGGGTTGAAATTTTGTATCTCTATTATCCCCTTTCACCTTGGGACAAGGTAAACAAAACACCCAACTTTGAAAAATGTGCCAAGGGGGTCCACAACATGAGGAAGGGGTCTAATCTTGCATTGTGCTTACCTAACAACCCAAGTCACAAGTCTTAAGTGACGAAAGAAGCACATGCATAGGGGGTGCACTTTTGTGTCCCTCTTATACCCTTGCACCAAGGGAAAATGGATATACAAGGTTAAAAATGCACTCAAGCCTTTAAGTTATGTTGATGTCATCATCCCAACACAAAATTAGAACACGAGCTTGCCTTTTTTGCCTCGGGAGTAAAATTTGGAGTTCGGAGGTGAAACCTTATATGATTATGAATCCAAAGAATCCAATAAGTTCATTGGAAAACCAATTTAAATAATTTATTCAACTTACAAATTGAGTTATGGCACTAGTCACCCTTTCAAAATGAAGGGGCAATAACAATGACCCAAACTACCACGAAGGGTGGTGAGGTAAAGATTCAAAATTAATACATCCACCATGTAATGAAATACAAGATATTTCCATTTACTATTTTAAAAGCTTCCAAATCCTCTTGGAACTCCTAGAATATTCAGAACAAGGTGATTTTCTTCATTTAAGCCTTCATTCCATGTGCCTGAAATGACCTAGTTTTTCGTGAATTATTCCCGATATCACTTTCCGTAATGTATTTTCTTTAAAATAACTTATATCACTTCATTTATCTTATGTAAACTCCCGAGATAGGTTGATCCTTTCCAACCATCTTCAGAGGATGTCCTCATGCTACAATATGGCTAAAAATAGCCAATTTAGTGATTCGAGAGAGAACTATTAAACCTTAGAGCTTAGTATCACGGTGAAATCAAATTTTATACTTTCCTCTATACATGAAACACACTTGAAAACCATGTTATAAAATTCCTCTCATCTAGAATGAGGATGACATAGACTTAGATGGGATGTGTGAGCTAAAGGTCTAGCTAGAGGAAGGTTTCACAATCATTAGGAAAGAGGTTTACAAATGGAGGGCTTGGTTATCATGAATGTTTTTTCAATTTTGCATGATATAAATTTAACATGAAAAAGACACTATCTATAGAATACCCAAATGTTGGCTCTCCATTGCGTAGGTAATTAATTTAACTTCATTTTCTTTACAATACATACAAGAGTACATTTAAATATGAAAATAATATGCTTTTCAATTGTTGTAGGATAAACATGTTAGAAAACCATATACATATTTAATACTTAATTTCATCAAATAATTTATAGTATTATGCTACCTATAAATTACAAATCCCCGTAATCATGGGTCAAAGTGAAGAATGATTGGCATGAAAATCTCCTACAACTAACATTTTTCACATATGCATAATTTTCCATTCACAATGAATTTAAACACTTTGCACACAACAAGAGAGGGTAAGGAAAATATATGCAATTTCATTTCATTTTTAATCTAAAGAGATAAAGAGAAGTGAGAGAAAAACACCAAAATTCCCACAAATTTTTTTCTAAAAAAGTGACATAAAATATTTTGATATAGTCACGTGATCGTGTATAAAAATTTCCTAATAGTTATTCAGATAGGAGGAGATCCCACAATAATTTTCTTGTTATTACTGCAAGTTTTCAAAAAAACTAATTTAGCCAAAGTGGCTTAGAAACTAATTTTAAAATCTATTTTTTTGAGACTCACACACACAATGTGTCGATTTCCATCTACTCTCCTATCTACAGGGAAACCATCAAAGTTTATAGAACTCAAATATAATGAGTAGGCTTTAAACCGCAACTACCTTTTTAGAGCTAAATATCGTAATTACGTTGCTTACTCCTTGCTGCAAAATGACCATAGGCATACAAAACCAGCTTGAAAAAATAACTCATGAGGTGATTTTATCAACACTAATGGTTGTTTGCGATTGTCATGATGAAATTATATAGGTGTGAGGAGGAAAATTCATTTATTAAAGACGAAGGCTTAACCCACGAGCCAAAAAAAACTGAATTTTTAACTTCCAACAATTGTCCAAAGTTTTGAAATGGTCAATCTGGGATTCTAGGCGCGTGTCACTAAATAATCATCATAATTTGTTGAAAGGTTGAAGTGAACTCCCATGTCACTAGGGAATACAATCAAACATTGACATTCCCACTATGAGGTTTAAAGAGGTGTTTTACATGTCATTATAAAATGAATTTTGTTAAATTTTAGCAAGGTGTTCAAGTGGCATTTTAAAATGAAAAGTCGAGTTCAAATTGGAAAAATGGTGGCTACAAAGTTATCAAATATTATCCAAGTTTTCCAATTATCTCAAGACATGGTTCGAGAGTATAGTTATCACTAAAAAGGCTTCATTTTAGTTGTACAAAATGTAAAGTAAATAAAAACATTTTGTGCAAACAAGTCCTTTTCATTAACCAAAACATACTCTTCATTTGATTTAATTTTCAATACCAATATGAAGGAAAAAATATTAATGCAGAAATCATGATAGATGTAGGTGAGAAAATTGTGCACGATTAACCGAATGGCGAGTGATCAAGGATCAACATGAGCCCGATTCACGATCATCCACAACTACAAGTGTTTCGTCACAAATAAATCTCATTCCTTCAATAAATTTCCAAATTTTTACATCCAACAAAATATCTATTTTCAAACATTCTTTGATGACTTCCCATAAACTATTTTGAAACTCCATTTTGGCATAAGATCAAAAAGATACTACCAAAGGTGCAAGGATTTGGTTTTGAAAATGAAAATGATATTTAATTAAATACTTATATTGTTTTCTCAACAACCCATTTTATGCATATCATATAACTATGGCATTCCCAAAGATCATGTTTCTAAATGACACCTTGTCAAACCATGCATGCGCTTGTTTCATGCCTCTATATTTTACATACATGTCTACTAAGGATCTTGCAACTACGATATCTAAAAATATCCATTTTCACAATTATTTGATGGATCTATACTCTACTCAAATTCCACCATTTGGAAAAAATAGATAGGGTGTTGGCCAAGACCATGGAATTTGGGTTTAAATTTTCCAATTGCATTTGTTTGAATATTTATAAGGCCTTTACAACAAACTTGTTTTGTGCTCTCCCAACACCAATAGCAAAAATCCACATGACAATCATCTTCTCATAAGCATCACAAGTATAATATGATTCATAAACAAGTAGAACCCCTACGCTTTTGAATGTTTCAATGAGATATTACAAATTCATAAAATTTTGTGATTTAACCGAATCCAAAACTGATTGGAATATGATTTAAAATGGAATTAGGACTGATATAGAACTGATTTTAATATTTAAGAAAATTAATTAAGCAAATATTGAAATAAATAGATGCCTAAATCTGATTACAATGTAGTAGTAAATGAATAAACAATTAAGTACATAAATGACCTAAACAAATAAGAAATTAAGATTTAAAACCCTAAGTGCAAATGAGAAGATAAAATGAATTATATGTTTCAAAATTAATTGGATGGTACCGAAGTGAAGAACCGATGAACATAGAGGGAGGAGTATCACACAAAAACTTAGAAAAATGCCTAGGTGCCAAAATATGCTAGACTTAGGCACTGGATGGGTCAAGGGTTCTTGCGGGTGTTAGAGACCGAGATATGGGTGCTTGTGACTACCAAAAAGATCAAAAACCCATATTTGACTTCTCACAAGGTTTTTCTTTTTATCTTTAGTATATTGCACAATGATCACTGATGTCACTTTAACTGTAATAAAAAATTGACATACAAAACCCTCAAAAGTGCATCAAATCCCAAAAAGAAAATAATACAAATGAGGGGTCAGAATTTCCTTAGCTATCAAATGAGTGATATTACAACTAAGTAATGCACTACATTTCAGACCCAATGTAGTTCTATGTGTGTGTGTGGAGAGATTGTACCTAGCTGGTTCTTGTACGTGCTACAGTTGATAACGAGCAATAATAGATGTAGAAAATGTAAATAGATGTGTGCATGAAAGAATGAACTTCCCCTCATATGAAGTGTATGCAAAATAATTCAGTCCCTTGCCCTTGTGTGGATGCTAGATGGATTCTTGAATGCTCTTGATAATGACCTTTGAATGTAACCTTAGGTGGTGATAGCTAATGCTTAGTGCTTGGTCCTTTATTATGATCATATAAATTTATATTTATATGATTACCTTGCTTGAATTTTGTAATTAACCCCAAAAAGGATGACTAACAAAAATATAAGATGCCTAAATGACTAGAAAGGTCCTAAAAGAGGTCATGGGCACTAAGAGGGGATGGGCGCACTTGGCGTTGGCATCCTGGCTGGGTGCTGGTGTCCAGTCTTAGAGAAACTAAAGGGTTGAAGGTCATCCTGGGAAAGATGGTGTGTAAGAAAAAAGTTGAAATAGAAGGCAAAGAAAGGTGGCCAAAGACATGGGTTAATTAGTACTTTTCTTACTTAGGAATCATATTAATAGTAGTATGTGATTAGGACTAGATAGATACCCAAAGTGTGTGATTTAATGTCTACATTTGTCCCCACTTTATGTTGTTGAGAGAATTCTTGATAACATAAAGTAGATAAGAGATGCGTACCTGATAACCATGTAGATTGATGGCGAAAAGCGTGCCGAGAGACAAGGAAAAGCGTGGAGTGATAAAAATGTGAAGCATGGAAACTAGAGAAGAGGAAGTGAAAAATAAGTGATGATGACCTTAGGGTGAGAGCGTATGTGTAGATTTCACAATTGTACTGTTGTCAATTCCATTTGATGTTGTGATGATTTGTGATTGTTGTGTGATGATGTGACTACCACTTCCCATAAGGACATATCTGTAAAAGAGAAGAACAAACAAGTAGTCAAATACGTGTATATATGATCAAAACATGTAAAAAGTGTGTAAAAGTATGCAAGAAAATGAAAAAGGAACATGTTCACCTGATCCATGATGAATAAAGAGTGTAGAAAGGATCCTGAAGATGATGTAGAAGAATAGGTTTTTTTGGGCGATCTCATGCCAGTTGTGCTGCTAACTACGAGTTTTTAGGCAATCTCATGTCAAGACATGGAAAAAGTGTAGGGAGAAAAGTATGGTGTCATCCTCCAACCTTCAACTATTTCCCATAATGTGAACACCAATGTAGATGGTGTGTACAAATCTGATCCATTTTGAATAGTTCTGATCCAACATGAAAGTAGAAAATGTTGTGTAGAGTATGCATGCCAAGCGCTAAGGACTGTGTGCCCTGTAAAAGGCTTTATTTGAAGTGCTGTAAATTGTGATGAATTGAAAAATGTTGTGTAACTAACCCTTGGTCACATGCATATAGGAAGGGTCAAGGGCACCTAGGAGCTATTGTTTAGGTCTAGGAATTGGTGTTTGTGATGTGCCGAGGACCCAAGTAAGGATTTGGGCCGTTGCTATGACCGATGGTTGTGCTATACCGGTAGTGAGTTGTGACTGTAGACTATTGTATAGGGTAATGGCGATTCAACTAAATGATTCCCCCTTGTTTGGGGTGCATACAATGTCGTTGTGGAGTATGTAGCCCAAATGAGGACCGATCATTGTGTTGAAACTATGCCCTGTAGGGTGAGGGAGTGTGCTTGGTAGAAACCAAGGAACACAAAAAAAGTGGCTAGGAGACAAGTGTTAGTGCAAACAAGATAAATATACATGTAAAAGATAAGACATAAGCTAGCAGACAACAAGACAATGTGTAACATAACACACAAGAAGACAATGTAGACCACAAAAAGTAGGTTGCAAACATGGGACACCACTCATAATGTCACAAGAAAATATAGGACATAGTGGAAGAAAAAATACGAGAAAATCAAAGAACAAGCAAGACATAGGGAAAATCCCGTAAAAAATGGCATACAAAGAAGAGAAAAATAATGATAAACAATGTAAAAGACAACCATGGAAGTAAATACACTGTAAGATAAATGCTGCACATGAAGCACCCATCAGCATGTTAGAAAGATAAAAAGTATGTCAAAGTGTTTATAATCTGATATAGTAATGTGTAATGAAAACTGAAACAATATAACCTGTAGTGTGTATGAAAGTGGATACCCTAAGGATCCATTGTGGGATTGGTATGAGGTACTGTGATAAGCATCCATGCTACATGTAAGTATACGTGTAAAGCTTGTGATCACAACTAGAAGGAAAGTGAACACACATGTTTGGATGATAAAATATAATGACATATAAAGTATCTGACCAACATGTGTAAAAAAGTGTACATGTAAGCATAAGTAAACAAGAGTAAATACACCCAAGATATGTAGTATGCTATGGATGAAAAAGAATGGAATGCAGCGTGAGTGTGATAGGATCCTTGTTACCTATGAATGAATGTGAATAAGTATGTATGTTTGATGAGGTTAATTAATAAATTTCCCTTAGTAGACAAGAATGCACCGAGAGAACAAGAGTGTGTCATCGAGAAATGGTTTGAATGTGTGCGTTTGAAAGATATGATTGTCAAGGTGTAAAGTGTAGAGAGTGTGTAAGCGAGAAAGTGAGTGAGTGAGTGAGTGTGGTGAGGTTAATTTTATATTGAAACCCTTAGCAGTTGAGTATGAACCATGGAACTAGAGTGTGTCATAGGGTAATGAGCGTATCATGTAGAAGTAGATGCCAGAAAGATATCTCATGAATGTGTAGAGTGAGATCTGCGTAGAGATGAATGAGTGAAATGTGAAGTGGGTAGTATGTAACATGCGGTGTAGTGTGTGAGGTTAATGTATGTAGTATATGCCCTCAATAGTCAAGTGTGAATCGTAGCACAAGAGTGCATCATTGGGAAATGACAATACAAGAGTGTATCAAGATGTACATGAAGAATACTAAAGACTAGATATGAAGTTTGTAATATGTAAGACAAATGATAAAGTTATAAGGTGGGGGCGATAAGTACAATGCCCCCAAGTTCATAGTGATGAATATTCTATCGACGACAAGTGAAGGACAAGGGTCCTCCACCCGATGCTTACTGAGAAATGAAGGTATGTGACCTATTTGTAAAACTAACGGTATATGAGAGAGACAATGTGTATGTGAATTAAGCCTATACACATGAAACCGATGAGGATAATGCGAAGTGATAGAAACCTATGTGAAGATGAACATGGAGGTGATGGAAAAATATGTGAAGAAGAACATGGAGGTGATGGAAACCTATGTGAAGAAAAATGCGGAGTTGATAGACACATATGTGAATAAGAACGTGGAGTTGATGGACACCTACGCGGAGGGGAGTGCCATGATGTATGTCTATGTGAAAGAGCATATTGAATGAGGCACGTAGAATGATGTGATGGACTAGAAAAATGATGAGACTGTGTAGGTCATGTGTGAATAGGTGAGATAGGAGCATATGTTGCTTTAGATTCAAGAGGTGTGGGGACCTAGATACTTTGGTGAGCAATGAAAACCTCAAGAGGTGGCTGTGGCCATGGTGTGGATGGCAGAAAACCATTGATATTAATGACTTGCTTATTGTGGATGAAATTTAGACACAAATGGTTCATGGACATGATAGCCTAAGTTGTATGAAGCGGGAGTGACATAAGATCATGTCACACCCTTCAAATGATGGTGCCACAAGAAAAGGCATGAGCATGGTAAGAGGACAGATAGTGATCGGAATCTTGAACACACTATATGATTTAAGAACTAGATATGAGATTTTCAAGAGTGAGAAGTTGATAATGATAAGAAGTGCAATAGAAAATGTGGTAATGCAAAATTATGGATTGATGATAGTGTTATTAATCGTAGTATATCCAATGGAAGCAGTGATACACAAGTGATCAAAAGATAATTTAACATGGTAGTCATGATTGGGGAAAATAATGATTAGAGGAGACGTCTCAACATGAGAAACTAGAAAATTGAGATCCCCCATTACGGGGGAGCCACAAGCAATATTTATGATTGGATCAAGAGTCATCCACTTTCTTGTCATGTTTTAAAAGAGGATTGTTGAATATTTTGAGCTTGATATTTTCATTAATTGACATAGAAGCCGTAGGATCGGAAGCTCAATTACATTGTCATCGATAAGATCTTGAATAAAATTGTGGAGTTTAAAGAATCGATCTACAGAATATTTGACACATTGGTGCTATCAACATCTGAAATTTTCATTGTAATTACAACCTTTTGGACGAGATGGGTCCAAAGTGAGCAGAGGAGTAAGTGTAATAAGATTAATCTCAATAAGTTGTGTCAAGAGAAGAGGTGGAGTGACAGTCAATTTTGTATATATTTACTTAGGCAATTTCCATTGAATATTTTTAGTATTAGAGACATCGTTTATAGTTTCCTTAGCTTCAATAGGTTTTAAAGTTGGCTTAAAATTTGATTTACTTTGAAATCACGTAGAAGATGAATCATGTTCTTAATACTTAAGCTTTCCTATAGATAAGAGTTTTACATAACTTAAGAGTGTGACAAAAATGATTGAATGATGGAGAGGTTTCAAAGATAACACTCTCCTACAAAGGCAGTAATTGAATTTGAACAAATAGATCTTGAATTTCATAGTCCATAAGCACATTAGACATCTTAGCTAAGTTGTTTTTATATCGTAAGACATAATCTGCTAGATGTTCATTAGATCCTTGTTTAAGTTGAGCAAGTTGAGCATATGATATCTTAGAGCTGATATTGATAGATAAATGAGAGATAAAAGCATCAAATAGATACATAGAATATGTTATCGAGTGGACACCTAGGTAATAAAACTAACACATCACGTAAGATCATGAAGAATTCTTGGAAAGAGCATAGAGCTAGGAGAACATGATCATCCAAAAAATCTAGACATGCCACATGAAACGTTCAAATATGTTCTTGGGGATCACCATGGCCATTGAAAATGGTCATCTTGGGAGTGACAAAGTTGTGTTAAAGTGCATAAGCAAAATGGAGGATACAAAAGGAGAATGGAATAGCATGGAATCCAAAGATGGAGATGTACGAGAAGTAGCTTGTTGAAATTTATGAATTTGTGTTTGAAGGTCTTGATAAAGAGAGGATAAATCCTAGGTTCCAGCATAAGAAAATTTTTGTGTGAGAAACAAGAGGTTGAGTGAAGTGATTGGTAGGAGTAGGAACCGAAACAAGAACAATAGAAATAGGTGGAAGAGTGGAAGTAGGGGTTAAGTAGTGATGGAAACAGAGGCATGGATGGATGTAGGGGAATTAAGTGACACAACATTGGTGGCCTCCTCATGAGAACCAAATAAAAACAAGTCTATATCTTGAGGATTCTCAGTGATATAATCATTAAGCTCTTTAAGGAGGATTCCGTAAATTCACCGTAAGATTGAGCCATAGTGACAAGATAATAAAATCCCTAGAAAGAAGGTGTATTCAAGTGACGGATTCTCCAAAATGATTAAGAAAATATTGAAATGAAATAGATACCTAAATTTGATTGCAATGTAGAAGTAAATGAATAAACAATTAAGTACGTAAATGACCTAATTAAATAAACAATTAATATATAAAACCCTAAGTGCAAATGAGAAGAAAAATGACTTAGATGTTTCACAATTAATCCTAGATGGTATTGATGTGATAAACCAATGAATAGGTAGGTAAGAGTGTCACAAATAAGCTCAGAAAAATGACTATGTGCCGAATATGTTGGACTGGGGTATGTGGAATGGGTTAGGGGCATCTGTAGGCACTGCGGACTAGATCTCGAGTGCCCGTGACCGCCAAAACCTCGAAAACCATCTTTGACTACTTGTAAGGTATTCACTTGTCCTTTGATTCTTTTCACTAGTATGTCGCACAATTATTGCTGATGTCGCATTTGTTAACCTACAATAAATAATTGAACTATTAAACCCTCAAAAGTACATCAAATACCAAAAAGAAAAGAATGTGGATGAGGGGTCGACTATCCTTAGTTGTAAAATGAGTGATCTTATGACTGAGCGCTACACTACATTTCAGACCTAATGTATATATATGTGTGTGCGTGGAGAGATTGTGCCCTAGGTGGCTCTTGTGCATGTTACACTTGATAACGAGTAATAACTAGATATAGAAAATGTATATAGATGTGTACATGAAAGAATGAACTTCCTCTCTTATGAAGTGTATGTAGAATACTGCAGTCCCTCACCCTTGTGTCGATGCTATATAGATGCTTGAATGCTCTTGATAATGGTCTTTGAATGTAAGCTTAGGTGGTGATAGCTAATGCTTAGTGCTTGGTCCTTTATTATGATCACATAAATTTATATTTATACTATTCCCTTGCTTGAATTACGTAGTCAACCCCAAAAAGGCCGAATACAACAAGTTAAGATGCCTAAATGTATAGAAAGGACCCAAAATACGTGAAAAAGTAAAAATAGGTCAGTGGTGCACGATGCTAGCATCCTAGTTGGGCACTAGTGTCTCAGACTCGAGAAACCGAAGGGTCAAAGGTCAAGCGGGAAAAAGGTGTGTAAGATCAAAAGTGAAAACAAAAAGAAAAGAAATGTAGCTAAATACATCGGTTAATTATTACTTTTCTTAATTAGAAATCATATGACTAGTAGTATGTGATCAAGACTATATAAATACCTAAAGTGTGTGATTTAGTGTCTCCGTTTGATCAAATAATTCAAATTTCACTTTTACCAAATTTTCCCTAATATCATAAACCAATATATGAATGCTTTCTTGAATTTAAGTTGACTGATAAAAATAGGGAAATAAATCAAAATTCAAATGTAAACTAAATCATATCATAGAGATGACACCATAATTGTTTACGGAGTTCATCAATTACCTACGTCTTTGGGTTCATACAAACTGATCTATTAGTTTTTTTGCAAATTGCAAGTACAATCAACTTATAATTAACAAAAATAGATCCATAACCTACAATGTTGTGTCTTGAGACCTTTGAAATAACCCGACGAAGCTCAGCATTTTCTTCTACCTTCTTGAAGCACTTACAGAGGCTTATCCCTTTGTATGTTTGTCTTCCAGTGCCTTCCGCTACACAATTTTTTTTTCACAAAAATCCCAAAATGGAAAGCTAGCATATGCATGAGGAACATTTCAGAAATCTAGACAACTTTCCAATTTACTCCAAAGACTCAAAAACATCCTAAGTGTCTCAAAAATTTGTTTCTTCAAAACTACCTTGTTATCTCTACAACATAGTCATAACACTACCCCCATTTCAAATACAATTTGGTCCTTATATAGACTTATCAATCCCCAATAGTTTGTAGATGGGGGTTAATTTTGGCACCCGAGTGTTTAGAGGTTTGAATCACCCAAACCACCCACCAAATTATTTTTACCCTTATTAGAGGTAAATCTCACATTGCTCGGGGATGCTTGGGTGATCGGGTTTAAATATAGCTTGGTCGATGTATTGAAGTGGATTCAACCGTTATGTTTTTTTCCATGTAGTGTGGCTAGTGGGTTTATTTTCCGTGTAGTGGCTGGTGGTTGTTTGGCCCCCCGTGTTTAAACTACCCCATGGTGTGGCCGGTAGCCCACTTTCTATGTTTGGTGGCCACATAGGATAGAATGGTGAATGTGTGGCTAAGTTTGGACTACCATGTTGAATGGAAATTTGAAGGCTATGTTGAGCCCGGTCGGTGAGTTACTTAATTGGATAACTTGGTGAGGTGACATGAAATCACCCTTCAACTTGATCATGACTCATCTCGGTCTATAACTCTATGAGCTACTTGGAATTCCATGGCAGCTGGGTCCCCCTACGAAATAAGATTAGACCCCACTTTTACAAAACTTTTTGTCGACCTTCAAATAATGAAAGTGAACAGATGACATTATTTTTGCTCCATGCCACTTGTTGATGCCATGATGACTTGTTTTCCATTTGTAACGTCTCTAGTCATTGTGTTACTCGTTACCTGGATTTTCCCTATGAACTCATGTTCTTGTGTGGATTGTATCTGGAGCATATAATGTCCATTTTTAACAATCAATATAACACTAGAAATATCTCAAGATTCTCTTCCATAAGGAACAAGTTCAGGGAAATTTAGGGAACATCTAAAGTGTGCAAAATCCTCGGATCACAACTCCCTAGTGAGAAGGCTTTTGTTCCACCAAAAGTTGTTTTCACCCAAAAATGTTTCCAATCATCTTCCTTCATATCAAAACACATACACGATCCATAGAAATAACATTACCGGAAATATTTCTGCAAAATGTTGAAAAATGTATCACAAAAAATTGAATATTTTTAAAAATAGACAATTATTCGCCAAAAAGGCAATTGTCCAACTGATACTCTATGGTTTTGCCAATCTCTGTAAACATCTTAGATTAGATTAAAAGACAAAACAATATCCATGAATGTCTAATTGAATCCCTATAATCTATCATCCCACTTTGATGAATGCTTGCCATCACAAAAAATCGACCAACTTAAACATAGACAATTTGTTCACCAAAAGAGGCAACTGTCAACTGATATTATGTGATATGACCATCACTTTGTAAATATAATTCCACCACAATATAGTTTAATAATATCAGACACCAAAGCCAACACCTAATGTCCTCTAACCTTGTGAAACTACCAAATTTCGCAACTACAAATACTACCCAAAATACGGACTCTTAAAATGCACGTAACATATACTTTACAAAAATAGATGCATTCCTAAATACTAGTTAATCTGCCAAAAAGTATGAGAACCTGAACACTACCAATGTGCCCAACAACCTACGTAAACTACTGTCAAAAATCCCCAATAGCTGAAACATGAGTTTAATTCACTGTACCCAAATTCTACCAGTAAATCAAAATCTAAATAAGGAGATGTAAATGGAGTATTTTCAAAATTTTCAATGTAAGAAAATCACCGAGCATGATAAACCCATTTCTTAGTTTCTCTCACGAATCTAAACTCCAAAAATATTCAAAGCTACACAAATGGGAAAATATTTCCTTACAACATACAACAAGAATCCCATAACCAAAATCTTTGAATTAATTGCATGTCATTCAACAATTAACAACTATGCAACATATAATTGAAAAATTATTTACCAACCCATTTAAATGGATTTTCATTTTCAATTATTACCTGATCCAGGGTTGACTCATCAACTAGTGGTGGATTAGGAACTTAATTTACCTTAAATACAGTCCGTATTCTATATTCATCTTACCATTACTTTGATGGTGTGATGGATGAAGTTTCCAACACTTTTCTACCGGTGTCCACTCATAGGACAACGAATGAAAAAATTCCTGGGATAAGAGGAATTATTTTTAACATTTCTCACCTATGAGTGATGAGATTGGTCTTTCATACATGTCTTGTTCTTGAAGAATTAAATCAAATTCTTTAGAAAGTCCTTCTCTTCCAATAGTTGGCAACATAATGGTTACTTAACCACAAAAAGTGCAAGGAAAATCATGCCACATTTTTTGAATATCAAAGCCATATTTCTTAAATTGAAAGAGTGGATCAAAAGTTTTACAATTTATTTTGTGATTATGATTATGATAAGAATGAGGAGGTGGTATCTCATTACCTCTTTTCTTTGTTTTCTTACCAAATCCATCCTTTGATGAAGAATCACCAAGCTCCCTGACCGAATCTTCCTACCCAGAGGACTAGTGGGGTAATCTCTTGGTTGTCGGAAGCTTATCTCCCTTAAACGTTCTTTGAGCACTCTCCAATTTCCATTCCCTCACTAGGATAAACCAAAATTGAAAAACAAGGATGATCCTTGACTAGTATTGGGTTATAAATACGTTTTCCATTTTTACCAAGGCATCTTCCAGAAAATCCCATTTTCATCAATAATCTAGTCCAATGCCTTTAGTGTGTTTTTCAAATGAACCAAAAGTAATACCTAAATCCAAATCTAAACATGATGAAGAAGAATCACATGGTGAATAACTTACATTCACTCATTGGACATGGTATCTGTATTTGAATCTTAAGGAAATTCCTTTTTTGGTTCACCACACTATAGTCTCTTTGAAGAGTTCATCCTTGGATTCTAACTTGGAATTCAAACATGCAATTTGTTCTTCAAGGGAGTAGATCTTTCTCCCAGGAAAACATTCTCTTCCTAAATTTTCCTGTTGATGCCTTCAATCTCTTCCCACCTTTCTCTTTTCAAGGATTTCCCCTAGCTACATGAAAACCACATATACTTCCAAAAATTACAAACTACAAAAATGGTAGATCAAGCCACAAGATTTGTAAAATTTGATGGGATTAACAAATCAAAATCGATATCCAAATGTAACTGAAATCAAACATTGAATTTAACCAACTCGATAGCAAACATGATCCATAAACAAGTAGGAAACCTCTACTCTTTTGAATGTTTCAACATATCTTATAAATTCATAATTTTTTGTAATTTAACTAAATCCAAAGTTGATTAAAATTTTATATAAAATAGAATTAGGACTGATCCATAACTGATTTTAAGATTCACAAAAATCAGCCGTTCGATCAAATAATCCAACTTTCACTTTTACCAATTTTCCCCAATGTCATAAAATGATAAAAAATGCTTACTTGAATTTAAATCGACCGATAAAAATGTGGAAATAAATTAGAATTCAAATTTAAACTAAACCAGATCATAGTGATAACACTAGAGTTGTTTACAAATTTTGGCAATTGTCTACGTCTCCAGGGTCCATATGAACCTATCTATTAAAATTTGTTTAAAATACAAGTAAAATTAACAAAAATAGATCCATAACCTACAATGTTGTGTCTTCAAACCTTTGAAAGACCCTGACAAAGCTCAGTGTTTGTCTTCCACCTTCCCGAAACACTTGTAGAGACTTATCCCTTTGGATTTTTGTCTTCTAGTGACTTCCGCTACACAAAATGACATAAAAAAATATAAAATGGGAATATACCATATGCACAAGGATTATCTCGAAAATACGGCCAAATTTCTAGTTTGCCCTAAAGACTAAAAAATCTCCTAAGTGTCTCAAAAAATTGCTTCTTCAAAATTGCCTTGTTATCTCTACAACACATTCATAGCACTACCACCATTTCAAATACAATTTGGTCCTTATATAGAGTTGTTGACCCCCAAGAGTCTGGTAGTGGGGGTTAATTTTGGCACTCAAGTGGTTGGGGGTTAGAATCACCCCAACCACCCACTGAATTGTATTTACCCTTATTGGGGTTAAATCCCACACGCTTGAGGATGATTGGGTGGCGGGTTTAAAAATAGCTTGGCCGGTGCATTGAAGTGGATTTGACCGCTCTCGTTGTTTTTCCATGTAGTGTTCTTTAGCAAGTTTTACGCCACATAGTATCTCGGCGGTTGTTTGGTGCTCATGTTTGAATTTCCACGTGGTATGGCCGATATCCCACTTGTTCTCTTTGGTGACCACGTAGGTTAAGTCGATGAATGTGTGGCTAAGTTTGGATTGACACATTGGATGGCTGTTTCGGAGGCTATGTTGAGCTCAATCGGTGAGTAACTCGGTTGATTAACTTGGCGAGGTGGTATGAAGTCACCCTTGAACTCAATCATGACTCATCTAGGTCTATAGCTCGATGAGTTACTTGTAATTCCATAGTGGTTGGCTCCCCCTTTGAAATAAAAGTGGACCCCACTATTGTAAAACCTTTATTGACGGTAGAAGATGGGTAGTGAAAACATGACATTATTTTTCTCCATGCCACTTTTCAATGCCACGATGACCTATTTTCCATTGCAATGTTTCTAGTCACTGCATTACCTATACCTTGGCTTTGTATTGCGAAATATTTTTCACAGAGATCGTATCTAGAAGCATACGGTGTCAATTTTTAATTTTCAATATACCACTAGAAAGATCCCAACCTATTATTTAGTAGGGGACAAGTTAAGGTACATTTAGGGAACATTTGAAGTATGAAAAATCCCCTAGATCATAATTGGTGCATTGATGATGTAGTTTAGAGCCTCTTCCAAGAAGCAAGTGTGGCCAAACAAATAGATCCACATAAACACTACAGTTTAATTAGCACATTCACATTAAAGTTTAGAGTTTCCTCGGGATAGCTAGTGCTACCAAATAAAACATATATGAAGCATACATTTCTACCACAACTACAAAAATAAAATAAAATCCCCTTTTCATTATGCTTAGATGGGTTTCCATACACTGTCTCGAATCTCTTATCTAGATAGACTTAGAGGATTCTAGTAATAGATAAGGAATCTAGACCATAATCCTTAATTCATAACACTATTTGGATATTCTACAAGAAGTTTTTAACAAAATTATTTTGTACACCTCCTATAACTATTGCTGCCCTAAACTTATACCCAAGGGGGAATTTTGACAACCGGTTCACGAGCCTTGTATTTGCTTCCAAATTTCGAGATTTTTTGTTAAATGGTTCACATGCCTTGTTGAGTGCCCCTTCATGTTCTACATAGATGATTAACAGAAGAACATATGGTGAAATTTTTTTAAGAACCAACTTAAACAATAAATATGTTTTAAACTACAACAAATAAAACCTTGATCTATATCATTATATGATTTGGAGGTGCCAAACAAATAAATCCATTAGAGCACCGCAACTACAATACTTGACAACTCCCTTCTCCATTATGATATGCTAGGTTCCCATTTCTTGATTTAAAGCTCCCATTTTGGCATTAGCATGCACGATGTAGCCAAGTTATGGATGTCTAACTTTATACCGCTATTTTGCATTTTCTTGAAAGTATTTATAGTCGTTCCCTCATGGCGTCGCTGTCCCAAAGGATAGAGAAAACCAAAAAGAAACATAACAAAACTAATTTTCCCAACCCTATTTCCCCTCTCTAAGATTTATTTTTACATCGAAAAGTGTTGCCCCTATGAGAAAGATCCTTTGGTAGTTCATCTAAATAATATCCACCGTTGAAATCTTGAAATCTCCCTTTGTTGGTCCGCTTGGAATTCCATCAATATCCTTGAAGAACTCACAAGTATTCTTTGAGATGGCCGGTGTAGCTAGAATAGATGGCGAGGACAACATGCTAAATGGAAAAATGTGGCATGTGGAGAGCATGATTTTTACCAAGTTTATGGCCTGGTGAGGTGAATTATTAGCTAGAAACATATTTTAGTTTTAGGGTTTTTATAGCTTAGGGTTTTGTCGAATTTTTGTATTTTTGTGTTAGAGATGTAATTTCTTGCTGGTTAAAGAAGGTATAGTGAGAAAACTAAGTCCTCTTCACTGAAAATGGCGTCAAAGCTTCTCCCCTCCGGAAAAATGGAAAGCACAAGTCATGGCATCATCGAGAAGAAAGCACGCAGATCACTCTTCTCAATTTTATGTTTGTGTGTGGGGATTATAGGAACATTGATTGGCGTATTTACCCTCATATGTAGGAAACACATGTATAGATGTAACCTCATGATATGAGAATATTAGATTTGAACATGTTTGGTAATAGCCATCTTAAAATAAGTGGGTAGACTTAGAATGTACATCCCCTAATTGTTCATCATTTAGGAATTTTTCTTTCATATATTCCCTAGGATTTTGAAAATTTCCCCAAGAAAGAAAAATATTTGCACATACTTACACATGCATCTCAATTTGGTATGATACCCTAAACTACAGTACGAGAATATTTGTTTTTAATAAAAGTTTCATATTTGTTTGAAATTTGGATGTTTTTCCGATAGGTAGCTTGATTAGGGATGATGCCTTGAGTTGTAATTCGAAAAATTAAATATTCTTTTTATTTTTGTTCCTATTTGTGGTTATTAATGTGTTAATAATTTTTATTTTCTACAGAAGGAAAGCTGAAATTGGAATCATCGTCGTTGGATGCTATTATTTCCATTTCGGAGAATCTTGAATTTCATGGCCAAATGTGGTTGGAGGATCTCGCTAGGTTTTGAATCCTAATTGTGTGATCTTCTTAAAAAACAATGTTCCTTTAAATCTTGTAAGCCTAAAGACGCTGTTTTTCTCTTTTCTCAATTTTGCAAATTGTTGTAGTTTTGGTTTTCATCATTTTTCAAGATCTTGTAAGTATGTAGCTTGTGTGGCTTTGTTTTTTATCTTGTGTTGTTTTTTGTGCAGCTTTTTCACTAAATTTGGTTGATCGATTATTCCTCAACATTATGTGATATTTTTCCTTTCATTTTTGGGACCTTGTATGTTTGTAGTCGGTTAGCTATTTATTAGTTTTTTTGAATTCTATAAATTGTTATGATTTTGAAGCCCCGAGACGTAATATTCATTATAAATTTTATTTTTACAAATCTCGTAAGTCTAACAAAGCTGATTTATTTTTTTCCTCTGATTTTGTAAGTTCTTATTTGAGATCCTGAAGTCTGTAGTAGTTTTCTTTTTCCCTTCCTAAAATCTGTAAATTATTTGAGATTTAAATCTTGATGGTGTAATCTTTAAAAAAGCATAACATTTCTTCAAAATTTGGTGAGTCTAAAAATGCTCCTTTGTTTATTTTCTTCGTGTTCCACAAATTGTTTGATTTTTTTCGCATCAAGATCTGTATTCTGCATTTTTTTAGTCTTTTCTCACATTATTTGTTTAAATATTGTAACTCCTGTGGGTATTTGTTCCTTGATTATGATATTCCTAGAGATATTTTTCCATATTTTCTCCAAATGTTATTTCTGTAGTTTCTTTTGTTTTCCTTCTGATTGTCTAAATTTTATGGTTTTTCTTATTTCACTAAATCTTATAAGTAGGTTGTCATTAGTTTAAGTTATTAGCATATTTTTGGGAATTGTTTGTTCTTTTGTGCATTAGTTGTTCAAATCTTGTGGCGAGTGTAATTTTCTTAAAACACAATGTTTCTTGTAAGTCTAAAACCACACCTTTGTTTATGTTCTCTATGTTATGCAAATTGCTTGATTTTTTTTCACATCATAGATCTGTATTTTGTATTTTTTCAAGTTTTCTTGCATTATTTATTCAAACCTTGTAGAGTCCTAAAGGCGTTTGTTCTGATTTTGAAATTATTTGAGACATTTTTCCATTATTACTCCTATGTTGTAATTCTCTAGCCACTTTTGTTTTATTGTGATTTTTAACATTATTTCACCAAATCTTATAACTAAGTTGTTAGTTTAAAGTATTAGTGTATTTTTGGGAAATGTTTGTGCTTTTGTGCATTAGTTTTCCAAATCTTGTAGGTTTGTAGTTAGTCACATATTTTTCTTTGTATTATGTGAATTGTATTTTGTATTACTTCTTGAAAATATGGTAATTTTGTAGGCACTCATTTTTGTCTCTATGTATTCTGTGAATTTCTTGAGAGTTTTTCTTTATTTCGTAAATTTGTAACATGTAGTCCACTTCATTCTCTTTCCTCTGCATTCTTTGATTTTATGAGTTCTCTCCATTTATAATTTTGTAAATATTTAGCCACTCCTTTATAATTTATTTGTATTTTGTGATCCTTTTGAGTTTGGATTTGGATTATTTCTTCAAATATTTTAGGTCTACAGAGAATTGTTATTTTCCTATAATTCCTCAAACATTTATGTCACTTTGTTTTCCCAAATCATGTAAGGTTGTTTGTAGTCATTTAATTTTTGAAAGAGCCCCAACACTATGACCTTTACAGAGGTCGTTCACGTACAATCATTGGAATCCCCAAATCAATGGAGAAATGAAGGTGAGAACAAGAAAAATAAGGCCCCGTCATCGAAAAATGACATCAAAGCTTCTCCCCCTCTGGAAAAATGGGAAACACAAATCACGGTGACATAGAAAGCATGTCGACCTCTCTTCTCGAGCTTTTTTGTCTGTGTGTGGGGATTATAGGCACATTGATTGGCGTATTTACCCTCATATGCGGGAAATATGTGTATAGATTTACCCTCATGATAGGAGAATATCATATCTGAACATGTTTGACAATAGCCATCTTAAAATAAGTGGGTAGACCTAGAATGTACATCCCCGATTCTGTTCATCATCTAGGAATTTTTCTTTCGTCTATTTCCTAGACTTTTCTTTCATCATTTTTCAAGATCTTGTAAAAGACGTAGCCACGTGGCTTTGTTTTTCGTGTGTTTGTTTTTTTTTTTTTTTTTGCATTTTTTCACTAAATTTTGTTGATCGATTGCTCCTCAACATTCTGTGATATTTTTTCCTTCATTTTTTTGGACCTTGTATGTCTATAGTTGGTTAATTTGTTTATTATATTTTTTTGAATTCTGAAAATTGTTCGATTTTGAAGCCCTTGAGGCGTAATATTCATTATAAATATTGTGTCTCCAAATATCGTAAGTCTAACAAAGATGTTTTATTTTTTCCACCGATTTTGTAAGTTATTATTGATTCATTTTTTGAGATCCCTGAAGTGTGTAGTGGTTTTCTTTTTCCCCTCTTGAAATCAGTAAATTATTTAAGATTTAAACCTTGATGGTGCAATCTTTAAAAAGTATAACATTTCTTCAAATTTTGGTGAGTCTAAAATTGCTCCTATGATTGTTTTCTTTGTGTTTCGCAAATTGTTTGATTTTTTCACGTCAAAATTTGTATTCTACATTATTTTAGTCTTTTCTCACATTATTTGTTCAAATCTTGCAACTCCCGTGGTTATTTGTTTCTTGATTATGAAATTTCGGAGATATTTTCCATATTTTCTCCAAATTTTGTATTTCTACGATTGCTTCTATTTTCCTTCTAATTTTTGAATTTTATTTTTTTATCATTTCACTAAATCTTATAAGTAGGTTATCGTTAGTTTGAATTATTAACATATTTTTATTAGATTTACCTAATCTCTATAGGACTTTCATTATGTTCTAGGAAATCTACTACAATCTCTATAGGAATTTAATTATGTTCTAGGGAAATCTACTGCAATCTCTACATTACTTTCATTATGTTCTAGATAACTGTAGTGCAAATCCACCTCCTCATATCTTCTTTGGATTTTTTGTTGGATAAGTGTAGTACCTAGCGCTCAACAATATGATATTTTTATTCTCTTTCTTCTGTGGTAAAGAAGAGAGTGTTGTATCTAAAGGAAATTTATGTGGGTTTCAATATTGAGTGAAGTGTATGCCTACATTACCTATATTTATTCATTTTTTCTATTTTTTTCAACCAAAAAACCAAAGCAACCGGCGTCTCAAACATGTTGCAACACTAACAAAATCACCCCAAATAATTGCAAACCACATCAACTACGAAAGTGATTAACATATCCCTCTAAATCAAATAAATTATACCGTTTGGCATTCACATTGCATTGTACACATGCGATTGCTAGTTTTAAATTTATTAACATTATTATTTTTTATTTTTTAAAACTAAACTAGTATATATGAATATATATATATATATATATATATATATATATATATATAATTTTATTTAAATACCGAGCTATTATTATCATTCTTATGATCTTAAAGTCGTGAAGGTTAAACATATTTGCCAATGCAACATTCACAATGCCACCTTGAATGATATTTCCGGCCTTGGAAAGGGTTTATCATCAAAACGACGAAACAAGGCACTACTTTGTCACCATGACATCTTTCTTCGAACATTAGTGACCAACAAGGAAGAACACTACATATGCAAAATTCAACTAAAATTAGAAGTTGAAACTTTAATTAATAATCAAAAGAGGTTTCTATCTAGACATCAAGACAAGAATCAACAATTAAAAAGATAATTCAAAACTCACAAAACCAATTAGAAGCTCCAAAATATTTATGTGCATTGATCCACTATTGTTAAAATATCCTTTTTACAATAAGATTGCTTGTTTTAATAGAGCTATGGGATTCATCCACATTCTTTGCATGTAATTATGGAAACTCCTAAAAAAAAGGAACTGAAGTAAAGTAAGGACTATAGCTAACAACAAGTTTGAAAAGCTATATGAGAACACACTCTCATATTTACAAATTATAGCCTAATTATAGGCTTCTCTATTCTTGATTAAATGCCTAGTTTGAATTATTAGAACTGGGGCATATCAGTGCATGTATAAAGTATAGATAAAATTCCAAAAATAACCACCTGAATTTACTTATCACACGCTTTTTTCCGAATTTAGTGATCATATCTTAAATTTAGTCTTCAATCAATTTGTTATCTATCCATTGTAATAACTTACACGTGTGTTTGAATCTAGTTTGACAAAAATACCTCCAATTTTGGTCTTAGATCTTGTTTTTTTGTTTATTCTTGTCCACGGGCCACTCTATGTTTTTACCACTCTCTTTTAGCTTTGATAAAATTTATCTTTATAATCTACTCTTAGCTTCAAACTTTATGAATTTTCCTAAATATTAAGATCATGGGGTGTGCTTGTTTGAAGTACCTTTTTTGAATTTATGCCTTTGGAAACCAAGAGCACATGGATTTTGTTCACGATTTCAGGTTCTTTAAATTCCTCATCATCAGTTTGATTTTACTTTTTGTGAAACATCTGGGACCATTAAGCCCAGAGGTGAAAATACATGTATTGATCTTTAAATATTGAGATACTTTTCCTCCTTATGAATACTGCTAATTCTCACCGTAACTCTAAAATCCTTGACATCTGTGCTAAATGTGCTCATCTCAGCCTTTCAAGTTCTCAGAGACCTTAAGTTTCCTTAACCGTTGAGATTTTTAGTCACGAATATTGGAGGTGATGCCATGCATCCTGCTTTTTGTACACCACAAAAACAACACTGTACCTGTGAAAATCACTCTTAGTTGTTAAATAATAAAACAATCCAATTCAAACTTAAATGATATTTTTAATAATATAAAGGGACGTTAAGATCCTGAAATCACGTGATTGGTTGACTTTTGAAATAAAAGAAGAGGGGTGAGGGACTTCATGTTAAATTAAATTTCACAAGAAGTTGATGCTCATCGCATGTCACCAATTGGTGACCCTTAGACCTATCATAAAGCTCAATGTTGGTATTAAAATGATGTCCTGTTTCCTAATAGAAACACTAACACTTGGCCATGTCACATGCACTTATCTTGACTTTTTTCACTCCAAAGCCTTCTAAATCTTGTGTTTTCTTCCTCTTTTACCTGCACACATGATAAACAATAAACCACACCATTGAAAGCACATTTCAAGATAAAAATGAGGTTAAAACATGAAGCAAATGTAATATTTAAACCTTGAAACTTTAACAAGTTAAAATTTACCATTTTCAATGGGTTTAATTAGAATTTCAAAACCAAAGACTTTAAATCATATCATAGAGCTTATAAAACTCAGTTTTAGAACTGATGGTTAAGATGAGGGGACCCAAACTTATTTTTAAGTGGAATGAGGGTGTGATGGTCACAACAAAAACTAGTGATAATTACTTCCAACCTAATCCCAAGGCCTAAAGTGCAGTCAATGCAATAGAAAAATCAAGGAACAATAAAATAGTCTTTCCTCAATAACAATAACACAATATTTACATAGTTAAGAAAAAGTTAGCAAAAAAACTACAATGATTTCTTGAATGCAACCTAAATATCCTACCTCCATTTCCCAAGCACTATGATGCAAATGTATATGAAAATTATCATAAAGTCCTAAAACATTCTTCAAATAGATACATTGCCTCTAAACAAAATATCCATGACTTGATAAAAAAATAATTACATTCAAGTCGATGGTATTAATAACACATTGAGTGAATATATGGCGTAGCCTAACCAACACTTGAAAATATTTACAAATATGCTTGAACCACAACACCCTATCTCAAGATCAACAAAACAATATTCATATGATAAATGATGGGGACCAACCAATGGAACCTAATGATCATCCACATGATGAATTCTATGGTGTGGTCATGGTTGCAAAAAGAGAGAGAGCCTCCTCCCATTATGTTTTATAATGATCTTACAATAGACCATTACTCATACAAACTCATAGTTGTACCTACCCACATAAATATATAATATTTGATAATGGTTCAAGTGTTACCATATGCACATAAATGTTTTATCAATAATCTTGGACACCATACAAAATGTCTTGCCAACACTACCATGATTATTAAGGGATATGAAAGAAGTAATCGAAAACCCCTTGGTGGTATAATAATACCTATCATATTGGGTTTAAATATCATCGATGTTTGGTTTCACGTGGTTCATGAAAATGGGTCATATGCAATGCATTTCTCAGACATACCTAGATTCATGAAATGGAAGTATTTCCATCTACTTTATAAATTGGTCTCAAGTTTATGAATGAAAATGAAGGAATCACTTTATATAAAGACACTCATATTATCCCACAACATGTTCAAGATTAGGTCATACATAAAAAATTAAAAACATGAACCTCAAATATTAGGCCCACATGAGAAAAAAATTCCAAAAGTACATATAAAACCTCCAAGTGTGTGCTCACAAAAAAATCTCAATGTACAATCGCATTAGTTCACTAACAAATGGCCTTAAAATTCAAGCCAATACCAAGATTAAAAACATATTATTTTACATAAAGGTACAATATAACACTATGATAATACATATGTAAACAACAATGATTTATCTTTTCTAGAGAATTTGCAGCAAATTTTATGATCTTTCACCCTATAATGATACACATACATCTCAATATACATATTATGATGATAATTCTATTGCATACCATTACATTACATGTTAGTTGGTCATGTGCATGTGTTACCAAGATTTATCTATTGAAGGAATTTGGTTCCTTAAAGTACATAGCTCATGTTTGGTCCTTTATAGTACATTGTTCCCTTTATATCTCCTCATGTACAAAGTCTCTGTACACACCCACATTTGCACGTGCTACATTGTCAGGAAATAGTTCAAATTCCCCAATGATGATTCATGTGTTTTACAAAGGTGTTCGAGCTCCTTAACCTTTTCGCAACTTATATTTGTAGCCTACTTTACCTTACTTAGCCATTTCCCACTTTTCTACAACTACCCGCATCAATTTTTCCTTAGTTTTTGCCTATAGTTATAAAATTTCCGCCCTTCTTGGGCGAAGGTTCTATAACTTCCGCCCTATTTGGGCGAAGGTTCTATCTTGCCGCCCGCATAGGGCGGCGGTCCTATGCGAATTTTTTAGAACTCTTCATGCGTGAATTAGATGCATGTTGCTTCACTCTAGTTCACTTTTAGCGCACATTTTTGAGTCAATTTAGCTAATTTTGGGCTTGATTGATTCATATTTACATCCTCTTCCACTTGTGATTGTTGATTGAGTGTTTAACTGCCCCTTCATCGTTGTGATGTGGCACCCCATTATTGCCAAATGGCTTAGACCATTTCCTAGCCAACCTTCTATAAAACCATCACTTCTTCTGAAGTAAATGGTTGGAGATTATTTTGTATCTTTCCTAGTTGTGTATCTTGCTTAGTTGAGCTGCCACAATCTTGCTAGAAATTACACAGCCAAGCTCTATTCTCTTACATTGTCTTTCTTCTTCCTAAATTGTACCAGAATACCATCAAGCTTACATTTCTCTAGCACTTTATTCTTGCTTCTTCCTCTGCATTCCTAGTTCCCTAGACTCAAGTGGACACAAAAGATTGGTAAAGACAACTGAGGGGACAAAGTGATACCACAACTGGAATTGCCTCTGCTGTAATTCCAGGTTGGGGGTTGTTATTGAGTTTCTTCATTTCTTCATTTATTTCGAACGTATGCACAATTATCAACTAGAGTAGAAGAAATCATTTTATTTATTACAAATAGTTAGACCATTTTCTTCTACAAATATTTCTTAGGATAGATAGCTTCCTTGCCTATCTCTGTAGATTTGCAAAGGAAGTGATTCTGGAAGAAGCTTTTGCATAGTTTTAAGCATTCAAAATTAGATTCAAATTAGTCTCTGTTAAATCCCTCTTAAATTCCACGGGGAAGTTTCAGGGGAAGAAAAGATTCTGAGAAGCTTCTAATTCTTCCCGTGACTCTGAGGTGTGTCTCGAGGATTTAATCCACAATTATTAATTGGAAAAAGCTTCATTTAAATTAGAATATATTTAGTACATCTGTTGCACAAATAAATAGCTACATTTGACTATTTATTTGTATAGGATTTTTTAATTAGGATTAGAAGCAATTTATTTCTTCATTTCTTCGTACATACTGTTATTCCAGAAAATACAAAAATTTCTTTTAATTAGGTTAATTGCTTTGTATTGATTTATTTATTTTATATCAAAAATAAAAAACATAGTGTAGCTTTCATTTATTTAGATTAGATTGTTATTTTATTTTCATAGATTAAATCACAAAAATACACACATGACCATTTCTAGACCATGACTAGATAAAGTTTATAGTTGTTATCCAGTGGTCCCCCAACCAAACGGGCCCAAAGACCAATTAGAATTAGACATTGGATTACGTTCATTAGTTTTTAGGACATCCCAACTTCCACAAAACATTATCAAACAGTTGAATGTTCGAACATAGACACTTATAGAGATTTTGCTTTCTATACTGAACCAACTGACAACCCATAGACCTAGTGGAATCACACCTCTCTTGTTTATTCCATAACCTTGTCTAGACATCATTACGAGGTTCCCGTTGGTTTTCCATGCATCCCAAAACTATTAGAAATTATTTCCGTAGAAATTGACATTAACTGGAGTCTTCGTGTAGCTATTATTTTCGACCTATCCATTAGACCCATTCAAGTAAGAAGGGCCTTCCTTTCCCTTGATGAGAAGATTCGGATATTAAACATTGAGGAAATTGTTTATCTTGATATCTTGTTCATCCCATTTTCACATACTTTCATCCACATACCAAATATTCGCTATATTTTGCTGCCCATAGCCATCCATTCTTTCTACATCGTCTGTCCCGCATGACCTCGGGAGGTTGAGTGTGATTGAAGGTCACGTGTCGATTTTTATTCATACAAATTGGTGAACCCGATGTGAAGAGATAGTCTCTTTTCATTTCCATTTATTTCATCCATCTTCTCCCTCTCCCATTATTCTGCAGGTATTTATATACCCCTCGAATATGTTGGGACATGATTATGACATGCCCATTCTAGGTCTAGAAGCTTATTACCGCCAAATCGACATACCACAGTCACCCTCATTATCAGGGTGGGTTGATAATTATTCTTCCAATCTTCCTTCACCTTACACTCCTCTTCCTCAAGGCACCAATAATGGATCATCTGTTAGGATTGAGGAGATCGATCAACCTGAATTTTCAATTCAAACAATATGAATTTCATTGGAGAACAAGGTTTTGGTCCGTGGGTCTTGTCTAGACCTTAGATCAACACACAATATGATCCCTTCACTTCCTACCTATCTTCTCATGATGAGCACATGACACACTTCGCTCGAAGCCAAGATTGTTTTACTATCATGGACCAATCTCTGAATAGGATGTAAGGATATGTTGATGTCTTACTTCAGAATAACACATCTACCCCTCCCATAACATAAAAAATTTCTAATGAGGGTGTCTAATCAACGAATAATTCATAGCAGGATATCACACTCTTTTTTAACCTAATAAGGTTCAATAACGAATGCTAAAACAAAACACCATACCATCATCAGGTGAGGTCATCTCAACATTGGTAGACAAGGTTAGAGAATTATAACTTTCCCAGGATACTCATGCCTCATCTTCTATTGGGAAAGGAAGGATTCTTCATCATCTGCAGAACTTTGGCCAAGTACCTACTGTGCTAAATCCTCCTCTAGTTTACATGGAAGTTCCTAGCCCCAGAGATATCGTCACTGGATCCGACATGTTGGCTATGCCCCTCACACCTCATATAGATACCCCCAATAGGCACCAATTGGAAGTGTGTTCTCGAATGCCATCCCAATTGGAAATACAACGTTCCTTAGTTTTGTGCCTCCCACTCCATACCAGAGTAATGTTCCCCCGTATGTACACATGTATTCCAAATCTCCGTAGGGGGACATGATTTATTTTCATGGTTCATATGCTTAGCCACAGGGATTCCTTATGCCTCTACAAAATTTTACGCTGCGCCATATCAGCCGCATCCCATGCCTACTCCACCTCCCCATCAGGGGTCGTCCATAGTAGAGTCCTACACATTGGGCACGTATGTCGAATATTTTAAGGAGCCCCCGGAATTTACTATATGAAGTGTAATACTTCTGTGACCGCTTCTTGACTTACCAAAGTTTAAAGAGGAAGAGGGTCCAAACGCACATATTAAGGCATATGCAACCACTATTTGAGAGTTACTCCCATGGGATGCAGTTGTAGTGAAGATCTTCCTAAGACTCTTTAAGTAATCAATCTTGATTGGTATTATAGGATACTTGAAGCCTCCATACACTCCTTTAAGTAGCTTGTATATGAGTTCATTAAGGCATTTGACATGAACAAGTTACTAAGAATAAGAATAAGGGAATTCCTCCACATAAAGCAAGAGCATAATGAATCTACTAACCACTTCATTCAGATATGGCGAAATGTCCTCTACTATTCGATGAGTA
This sequence comes from Taxus wallichiana var. yunnanensis, assembly GCA_018340775.1. NCBI lineage: Eukaryota > Viridiplantae > Streptophyta > Pinopsida > Cupressales > Taxaceae > Taxus > Taxus wallichiana. Next base: position 936,450,900 of record CM031242.1, read on the forward strand.
TTCCCAATACGGATTAGACGGAGCTTTGTGATCTATTCCTTCATTCCCTTAACCAGGAAAAAAGGAAGAAGTATATAAGTTCCTCCTTAGGAGTTATGAGGAGGTACTATAGGGTACTCTCCGCATTAATTAAATGGTAATATATAGCGGTCGAAAGACCTACGGTTCAAATGGGAGACTGATCACTCCCTCCTAGGGTAATTCAAATTACCCCAATAATTCCAACAACAATCAAGGACCTAAGGTCCTTAATAAGAACCGTGGTGTTACAATGACGACTTCACCGATCAAGCCAAAAATCTGAATGTTGTTAACACTTCAAACACAAGCAACATCAATAACAATACAAACTAAAATAATCGGAGGAGTAACAATTTCACTCTTTCTATCAACGCGGTGGATTTCAACCATTCTCCACCTCCACAACAAGTTCATGCCCAAGGCCCCAATTAATACCCAAACGGGTATCAACACCAATATCAAAACCAAGGGAAAATGACTTGAACTTCAACTATAACAATCAATAGTTGAACAACAACCAGAACTTTGAACCGCAACAGAATGCAAATCAAAGACCTCGAGATTATGGTCCTAATATTTGTTGTGGCCTCCATAGGGTCTGAGGGCATGATGCTAGAATTTTTTGTGACTACGAAAAGTTTATACAAAGCTTTCCAGAGGACCAAATGAAACTCTTCATCGATATGTTTTTAGAAAATCCTACAACACCAATGCAGAATAATTACATGGGACCATTTTCCCCTCAAAACACTCCTCTTAGGATCTTTAGTGACCCCCTTCCTACGCATCCTGATAATGGAAAATTAAACCCCCATGACACAAACAAGGGTAACCTAGTGGGAAACAACGACCACAAAGCTTCTACTTCTTCAAACCCACTGGTAGCACCTCCGTTGGACGGTTGACAATAAACTAAGATTGTGGGTCTCATTGAATTAGATATTGAACCTCAAATTAATGAAACTACAAGAACCCGTGATTACTCAACGCAACCTATTCCCATCTACCCATCTATGTTGGATGACACTCCAAAGACTTCTAAGGGGTAGGGCATATGATTTAATTATGGATTTAACCAAGACCTTTTTAGACATCTCCCTCAAGGATTTGTTGAATAAATCCCCTTCTCATCGAGCCATTTTATTAGAATAATTGGGTATTCGTCATTTGATTAATGTTACCCTTCCATTGGAAGCACAAATCAACCACATAGACTTTGAAATCTATCCTCCTGAGAAACCTAAAAGAGATGTTGGATTCATCTTTGACATCAATAAGATGCCCACCGATGCCGAGATGACACGTAGAGGTGACCCAATATTGTATTTACATGTCTGAATCTATAATAATTATGTTAAACACACAATGGTTGACAATGGGGAAGTTGTGAATATTTTTTCCCCATTTGTTCCTCCAAAAGTTAGGCTACGGGGAAACCAACTGTTCCTTAACTAGAAATACACTAAGAGGCTACAAAATTCTCAAATAAATGTCCATAGGGACCATAGTGTTAGTGGTTACTCTCATGCCCAAGGTAATTCTAACCTAGTTTTATATTATAGATAGGGAGACCAACTATAATATGATTCTTGGTTGGCCTTGGATCTATAGTATGAAGGAAATCCCTTCCATCTTTGTTCCAGGAAGTTAGATTCCTGGATTTGGGAAAAGTCTTCGTCACTCAGGGTGACCCAAATCCCTTTGATATTCACCTAGCTAACCTAAGGAAGAAACCTAGGGTCCATACCGAGTTTTAACTCGGTCTTAAGAATGTTGGTGCTACCTATCAATGAGAAATGACCTATATATTCCATGATCTTATTCACAAGATTGTGGAATCATACATTGAAGACCTTTTAGATAAGGAAAAAAAGTGAGCTATGATCACCCTGAAGTGCTTCACATCATCCTATCTTGTCTCATTGAATACAAGTGTAATGTTAAATCTAGAAAAATGCATGTTTTCGTGTGGCGGGAGGGAAGTTGTTGGGTTACATCATCTCTTCATGAGGGATTGATGTGGATCCAAAAAAATACGAGTAGTCCTAGAAATGACCCCACCATCAGATGAGTCAGGCATTAGGTCCTTTCTCAGAAAGCTTGGTGCAATCCACAAGTTTATTCCTAATTTAACCTTTGCTATTCATCCAATAAATAATTTTTTAAACAAGGATTGCTGCAATGTCTAGATAGATGAGTGTCACGAGGCATTTGAATCGGTTAAACAATTCCTTCTATCACCTCCCACACTCATGCCTCCAAAATCAGATCACCCCCTCATTTTATATTCACGGGAAATAGATGTCTCATTATCTTGCATGTTAGCATAAGAAGATGATGAAAACGTGAACGCAATTTACTTCATCGGTCATAGGTTGATAGTTACGAGACGTGCTATATACATGTAGAAAAAGAATGCCTCGCTATAGTATTTGCAAAAAAATGGTTAAGGCATTACATTCTTAACCAAGAAACATGGGTTATTGTTAAAACAAATTGTCTTTAGACATTCATAACACAAGGTTCTTTGTCCAAGAAATTTGGATGCTTCATAACCTTAATGGGATAATTTGAGTTAACTTATGTCAACCAAAATTCCGTCAAGGGACAAATCATTTCTGATTGGTTGGCAAACAACCCATTAGATGGTGGAGAATTAGTAGACTTGAGTTTCCCTAACGAGTGTATATACTACATAGAAATCAGACCTCCCATTGTTGCATGTCCATGGTATTCAGATATTGTCAATTTTATTATGGACCACACATACCCTGAGGGAGCAACATCACAAAGAGAAGATGGCTACACATCATAGCCGCCAAGTACGTAATTATAGAACACGTTCTCTATCGCAGATATTTTGACAAAATGCTAAGGTGTGGAATGTCTTTGGGGTAATATGGAAAAAGGGTGGGCCTCCACCCTCACTGATACATGTCAACTAACTCTGCGCAGCTTGCTAGAAAAAGAAATCGGGATAGTCCCCCCGACCCCATAACTTGATTATATCTTGATACGGTCTATCAATAAAATCATTTGTAGTCAAGGAAGCAATAGGCTGATGTGCTCCTTTGAGAGGAGCCATAGTAGTCCACATCGCAGCCCTGATGGCCCCTAAATACTATATGCCAACTCCCCTCTGATAGGGGATGATCCACTCATACACCTAACACATCACTAAGGAAGGGTGGCTCAGGATTTCCCTTGTAGCCTCACAACTTAGTACAAGTCATGATATGTGGTCCCCAAAATATCCACACCCCAGAAAATATCCTCTCGTACTACTCAATTAGCATGATGATCGGATCCAAACAGTATAAGAGCTTGTCCCCGTACTTTTCTCCAACCAAACGCGAAGCCAGAATACCAATAATGGCCTTACGTAGGGTAGGGATAGGTGTGGAGGTAACATATAGAAGCTACATACCCTGCTTAGTGCCCTTTGATGCCCCATCATATCCCATGTAGGATGCCCATTGTCTAGATCTAGCCGTGGCCCCTACACTCTCCAAGGTCAACCGTCTTCCAGTCACAGGAACACCAAGAATCTGTAGACATCCTCAAGAGTGATGGTCCACTCTCCCCTAACACTAGGAAACCAGAAAGTGTTCCGGTCAACATCCCAATAAGACAATATGTCACATAGAATATGGCTAGCTGGTGCTATGTGTGGCACCTAAGAGATCCTCCACAACCCAACTTGGTGCAATAAATCCCTCTTTTCCTAAGTCAACTGAGCAATAATGCCTGGAAGCCAATCACACTCTCTCACCCACTCCAACGAACGTATAACTCCTTCTACATTCACAAAACAAGAAAAAGATAAAGTTAGCAACGTATTTCAATACATAAGCTCATCAAAAACAATATAAAGAAACCCAAAATCCAAAACATTTAGTATAAGTTGGTCAACATAGCTCTCGCCTCGAAATTGCAAAAACACTGCCCTATGTAGAGTGATAGTTTTGTAATTTCGCGGTGATTCTGTGACCACCACCCTACGCAAGGTGGTGGTCGTGTCTCAGCAATGCACAACCCGCTCCCTTTGAACCAAAACTCAAAAAAGAAAAAATAGACCTTTTTGGACAAAACGAAGAGTAAAACCACCTAGACAACCTCCTAGGGAACATTTTAACACAAGAAATTTCAAAAATAACCCCATAGGTATAGATTTTTCAAATTTTACATTTTTAGGTTTCAAATAAACAAATGCAAAATACTAACCTTTGTCTTCACTCGTTGGATCTCTCACTCGCAGGGCCATGATCACGTCGTCGCACTCATCATTTTGACTATAATCTCGCTCAAAATGGTGATGGGTGGTCCAAAGCTCAAAAATCAAAAGTAAGATACGTGAAAATGAATGGTTTGGTTATATATGCTTTGTTTTAACTTCATTTTGAGTGTATATGCTTTGCAGGGATGGAGCACTGGCGCATGTATACTTCTATCCTCATGTAGACGGTAAGTCCTCTTGTCATTTTGTTTTAGTGTTTATTTTTCAATATCATATCTATCTACACTTGAGTTTTTATTTCATCTTGCAAGTAGTAAGAGCTTGGATGGTGACATTTCAGCACACGGGTGTGTCAGGTATAGCTTCTAACTCCCCATTTTGGGAATTCCATACTTGGACTCTATGTTTTACGCCTCTTCATGGCTAAAACACTTCTCCAAGGGGGCAATATGTACACACCCAAATTTTCACGTGCTACATTTTTGGGAAATGGTTCAAAGTCCCCAATGATGATTCATGTATTTTCCAAAGGTGTTCGAGCTCCTTAACCTCTTTGCAACTTATATTTGTAGCCTAGTTTACCTTACTTAGCCATTTCCCACTTTTCTGCAGCTTCCTACATCAATTTTTCCTTAGTTTTGGCCTATAGTTACAAAATCGCTTCCCTTCCGGGTGGGAGTTCTCGTAACCGCCGCCCTACCTAGGCAATGGTTTTGTGCTCGCTGCCCTACGTAGGCGGCGATCTATGCGAATTTTCTAGAACTCTTCATGCGTGAATTAGACATGTGTTACTTCACTCCAGTTCACTTTTAGCACACGTTTGTGAATCAATTTAGCTAATTTTGGGCTTGACTGATTCGTATCAACCTCCTCTTCCACTTGTGATTGTTGATTGAGTGTTTAACTCCCCCTTCATGTTGTGATGTGGCACCCCATTGCTGCCAAATGGCTTAGACCATTTCCTATCTAACCTTCTATAAAACCATCGATTCTTCTGAAGCAAATGGCTGGATATTATTTGTGTATCTAGCCTAGTTAAGCTACCACAATATTGATAGAAATCACACAACCAAGCTATGTTATGTTGCGTTGTCTTTCTTCTGCCTACATTGCAAACCAGAATGCCATCAACTCACCATTTCTCCAACAATTTTTTCTTGTTGCTTCCTCTGCATTCCCAACCCCTGGAATTAAGTGGACACATAAGATTGGAAAAGAAAACTGAGGGAACAAAGTGATAACACAATTGGCATTACCTCTGTACTGTGATTCTAGGTTTGGGGGTTGTTATTGAGTTTCTTTATTTCTTCATTTATTTCTGAACATACGCACAATTATCAACTAGAGTAGAAGAAATCATTTTATTTATTGCAAATAGTTAGACCATTTTCTTCTGTAAATATTTCTTAGGATATATATATATTTCTTTCCTATCTCTGTAGATTTGCAAAGGAAGTGATTCTAAAAGAAGCTTTTGCATAGTTTTAAGCATTCAAAATTATATTCAAATTAGTCTCTATTAAATCCCTCTTAAATTCTACCAGGGAAGTTTCAGGGGAAGACAAGCTTATGAGAAGCTTCCAATTCTTCACGTGACTATGAGGTATATCTAAGGATTTAATCCAAAATTATTAATTGGAAAAAGATTCATTTAAATTAGAATATATTTAGTACATTGTTACACACATAAATAGCTACATCGGCTATTTATTTGTATAGGATTTTTTAATTAGGATTAGAAGAAATTTATTTCTTCATTTCTTTCTGACACGCTTTGTTATACTAGAAAACAATTTTTTTAAAATTTTAATTAGATTAATTTCTTTGTATTGCTTTATTTATTTTATATCAAAAATACAAAAACATAGTGTAGCTTTCATTTATATAGATTAGATTGTTATTTTCTTTTTATAGATTAAATTATACAAATGCACACATGATCATTTCCGGACCATGAACAAAGAGAGTTTATGGTTGTGATCCAACGGTCCCCCAACTGAATGTTCCCGAAGACCAATTAGACTTAGACATTGGATTACGTTCATTATTTTTAGGACATCCTCACTTCTGCTAGACATTATCGAATAGTTGAATGTTCTGAAAATAGACACTTATAAAGATTTTACATTCGGATTGAACACGGGGTTCACTTAGTAAAAGTATGGTCTAACACGTGCATTCAAAGAGTATTAAAGAATACCCTTAATTCTAGTTTCTACATATAATTATTCAATTGATAATACCCCCTCATGTTATATTATTAGAATTAAAATACCACCTATTTTTCCATGTACCTTACTTACCCATTTTTCAATTACAATTTTATTTACCCCTTTTTATTTGTACCCTAATATATCAAACAAAAACTATGTTATATTTCTCACTCAATTTTTTTAAATACGCATTTCCTCTCAAAAGATAGTTTAAAGCCATTGAAAACCTATTACAAATCACCTTATATATGTTAAGATTTAATAATTTATCAACAGTTCTTCAAATAATTAAGATGGTGAAATAATATTACTTGTGTTGAAAAGCATACTCAATCCTAATTTTCTACCATCTTATTATTTCTTGGTTAATAATCTAGATTTATATATTAAAAAAGATATTATAATTTAATTTATGACCACACTCCTTTTGAAACTTTAAGGTATTTAGTTTTAAAAACTGGGGTTCAAATGTTTTAGTTTTATATTAAAATTAAGTCTCCCTTTCCTTTGGCCCACCTCTCTAACCTACCCCTAATACCTGATTCGAAACATTAATCAATTAAACCATTTCACCCCTCATGTCTACCGGTATATTGACTTTAATTTTATTAATTTTAATTACCTCAATATGAACCCACGTGTTAGGATATTGCCTAGCTAATGAACTCCCCATGGGACTGAACCATTAACCACCCATAGACCTATCAGAATCACATCTCTCTCATTTATTCCATGACCTTGTTTGGACATCATTATGAGGAGCCCGTTGGTTTTCCACGCATCCCACAACCATTAGAAAGTATTTCCATGGAGCTCAACATTGATTGGAGTCTTTGTGTGGCTATTATTTCTAACCCATCCATTAGACCCATTCAAGTTAGAAGGGCCTTCCTTTCCCTTGACGAGCAGATCTCAATATTGCACGTCAAGGACATTATTTTCCTTGATAGCTTGTTTATCCCATTTTCACATACTTTCGTCCACATACCACATATTTGCTATATTTCGCTACCCATATCCATCCATTATTTATACATCAGTTGTCCTAGAATGACCTCAGGAGGTCGAGTGCAATTGAAGGTTACGTGTCGATTTTCATTCGTATGCGGTCTCCTATGTTTCCTTTTATCCTAGATTGATTATTATTTGATTAATTTTTCTCTACTTTGTTTCCTTTCCTAATTCTTTGGATGCGATTTACCAATATTAAATTATTCATATTTCACCTTTAATTTAATTTTAACAACCACTTCTTCTATGTTCATATGTCCAACCCACAATAATTGTCTTTACTCTTATGGCTTACTTGTGTTTCAAGGGTAAATATTAATTTATTTTCACCATTTATATGATTATTTTCCTTTGTTTTCTCAATTATTTTGAGCCTTGGCCATGATTTAATTTACTTTTACAATGTCTTGAAGCATACATTAACTTCAAAGTGATGAAATTACAATCAAAATGGTGTCATATTATTAAGCACTCATGGATATTATATACAAAGAAATACTACAAAATGAATGAAACAATGAAAATAAAATAAAAACTATATCTCTTCCTTTGTATCTCCTTACAACCTCAAATGAGACTACTGAAGCTTGGAATGAAGCACTACGGTTGTTGAATCCCTTGATCAAATTTTTGTGGATGCTCCAAATATGTTCTGAATGGAGGTATATTTTAGCTATGAGAAAAGTGATTGAATGACTAATTTGATTTTTAATTCATGATCAATTAGACAACGTAACAGTGTGTGAGAATGAATGGAAATTCAACACAATAATGAGGAAAATTTCAAACCTTACAAAGATGAAAAATGGAGAGGAATGAGTTCTTATTTATAGATGAGGGAAGATAATCCCAACCCTTTGATTTATGTGATGAACTTGTCGATATAAAGCTAACTAAAACATGATTGGATTGTTTAGTTGAGTTTCTAACTTGATTGAAAGAGTTGAATTGCTGTTTTGAGCTTACACATGGATGATTCATCATTGAGTTGGCAAAGGTGGCATGCATTTTGAATATTTTTTAGCTTTTGCATTGAAATATTAAATTCATGTCTTTTGTTTTATTCACCCAAAAAAGTGATGTGAATTTTAGCTTTTGGAGAGATTTACTTTAATTTTGGAATGTCATGCTTTATGTGATATGTTTATTTAACTCAAATGCATGATATGATTTAACCTAAACTTATCCTCTTGATGATAATCCTTAATTGATTCGATTTACTCTAGTTAGCTTGAGATGGTAACTTGTGAAGTGAAAGTGGATAAGAGATGAGGTGGAAATGGATATATGTAGGATTTATTTAATTGTTTAAAAATGACATTAGCTGATAAAATTAGCTAGTAAAATTAGCTAATGGGATACGAGATAAATAATAAGAGTGATATGCTTAATTAATTAATCATAGGAATGAGATATGAGTGTAATAGGGTCCATAATAAGAATATTTAATAATTCGATACCTATGTGTGAGCGATATGAATAATTAAGGGATTTGTGGGACAATGTCATAAAATTCCGTTAGAGGTCGTAAAATAACGAAATATATCAAAAGAGGTAGAAAATGGTCGTAATGTATCGTGAAGAAATTACGGGATGATTTCATAGGTTTAGAATTCATAATGCAATATTTTAGGGTGTGTACAAATATAATGTAAGTTTTAGGAAAGTATGGATTCCTCCTTATACATTTCCCTTCTCCAATATTTATCCATTAATTTTATTTTCAATTGTTAAATTTCACTAATTGGTCTTTGTCATGAATTATTTTTCCTTCATATTTTTTATCGTCCAGTAGTTCAATCTCATTATTTTTGTCCCCTTATGTTTCTTATTGTATCCACGTGTTTTCATGATGCATATCATGACCTCCTCTTTAATATATCCTTCATAGAATGTTTCATTCATATATATGTAGTACGGACCCTTACTTGTGTCATACCTGATTTAATATTTTCTTTCAGGTAGGCCACCTTACACTTTATGCTTACCCTAACTTTACATTAATCACCTTGGGGTAGATCCTTTATTTTATTTACACTATTTTATTTTCCTAGTTGGGCTATTGTACCTTATTATACGTACCATAGTTACATCTTTCCCACCTTGGGGCCTAGTTTCGTTTCATCTTTGGGATTATGTGATTTCCCTTTTTCCATCTTGGGAAATACCTTATTAGTGATTAAGCCTACACTAGTTTTATCTTAAAAATATTTAGGCCTATTATTGTCTCATTATTCAACATACTTTTTGAATCTTTCCCTACCTTTAGGGAATCCTCCTATTATCAAGATTAGACTATTATACATTACCCACCTTAGGAGAATAGATCGTTACTTTATATTTTGAGAATATAATGTTCAAATATTGTCTATTTTAGGTAATTATCTTATTGTGTTTACGTTATTTACATATACTCATTTGGGGGCATAGATCTACTATAGTCCTTACATTACTTATATTCAATCCCACATCAAGGAAATTTACATATTACATATATATTTTACATAAGGATATATTTATGCATATGATTTATTTTCCTATCATATATATGGTACACATAATCCCTTTCTTTTAATATATGTGATTCAAAAGTTCATCCCAAAAATCAAAAGGAGGGCATATATTCAATTTATTTATGTTCAATATCTAGTCACCGATTTTACTCAAGGACATGTTCTTCACTTCCTCATCAAGATGATGTTTGACATAACTAGTACTAGATTATATTAGAAACTTTGGGGCCATTGTGAGAAACACTTCAATACAAAATTTAGATATATTGATCACATCATAATACATATTCAGTTAGATTAAGATTCAACACAAATCTGGAGGCATTTCTACTAGGTTCAACATAGCCAAGTATATTCATTCCAATGTTGTCTTCCCTATATATATATATATATATATATATATATATATATATATATATATATATATATATATATATATATATATATATATATATATATACATTTTTCACTTACACTTGTTTATGTACACTTATAGGAGAACATGTTTCTAAACACATTGTCACAAATTCCTAGCCTCAAAATATTGGCATCCCTCCATTAGGAGATACGATGATCTTTCTTTCAATTTAAATTTTTACTCACTTTTTTCCTCTTACTAAATTCAAGAATGCGTACTAGTTGACAAGGTGAAAACATCAAGAAAACATTCAAAGGTAAGTGGTTTTTATATTCTCTTTTCTATGTATACATACACACATAAAAGTGGAGCATTATGTAGACATCATTGGTGTGGGACTAGTTAATTACTTTGGTGCTAGTGTATTTATGTGTTTAATTATCAATGGTTCAAGTTAGATTCTTATTGACATGTATTCCCTTATGTCATCACCTTATAAATTTTATGTTTTGTGTCATCAACCCTTTGTTTGCATTCCCTAGTGTTCCTTGTTTCTTTCCCTATATTTACCCTATTTGTCCTCATATTCATAGTTTTCTATCTTTGGTGACCCTAAATTCCCATTTCTCCCAATTTTATCTCTCCTCCCTTATTTTTGGGTCCCGTATGGGGTTATGACTAGTTTCTTGGGATGTGCATATTGGAAATGTATCTCTATTTTTAGCATAGTTTAAATTAGGGGGCTCAATTAAGATATGCCTTATGTAGTCTAAATATTTAAGTACACAATATATTTATGCATAAAATGCAATACAACATAAATGAAACAAAAAATCAGATCTTTATCGATTCAACAATAAGAAATACAAGGCACACACACAAATCAATCACATAAAATGATATGTTTACAATGAATTAGACCCATAAATATTTACTTGCTAACACATGGACTTTGTAAGTATAACTCTCTCAGAATTCCAAATCTTTGAATTGACTAATCTAATTCTTTTCACATATGGCCATTGTGAGGTAATCACCTAACATTTGTATATCAAAATATTTATGTAAGCTAGCTAATACAAACATAAGGGTGTGTTTATATAAGTGCAAGATCCACTTACTCACACTATTACCTCAAATCCATAAGTGATCTATATGCTAGTTAATGTGTCCCAATCCTCTATAAAAGAGAAAGCTTAATTGATAACACAACTATATATATATTTGATTTAGCCTAACCGTTACAATTATGGTTTATGGGAATCCATGTCAGCTACCCCTTCATAAATGGGTTTACTTAAAATTCCAAATATCATGTAGAGACACTTGTTTTGCACACAATAATAGGTGCAAATAACTCCTTGTGTTATCACCTTCATACTGATGAGGTGATTTTGATCAAAGACCCAACAAAGCAATCCTATGCAACACTTCACAAATATATTCAAGTTTTTTTGTGTGCATCACAATATTTCATGGACCAACAAAAAGGTGCACTATCAAAGTAGGCACAAAAATAATAATATAAGAATTGTGCACTCACATGCTACAAAAATACTAAGATATTGAAACAAACCAAGAATTGAGTGGAATATTATAAACATGGATAAGTTACCAATGTAAGAAGAAAACAAAATAGAAACAAATACTTAACATAATCAAAACCTATGCGATAGACTTATCTTATTTCTCGAACTATCATTTTTTTTGGATGATGTAGGATTATAAGTGAACCCAAATCTTAATGCATCATACACCTCAGGTAAAAAAGAAAACATAAGATCTTACTTATGTGATTTATTTGATGATATTCCATGTTTTTTTAGCTTGAATGTTCTTATCCATGTTGCATCCTCAATATATTGTCCCTTCCACATGATAGGGTATTTTTCATACTTTTTTTGCATGTACTATTACCAATACATATATCAATTAATATGTCTACATCTTTGTGTTCCTTCTCTATCATTCAAACCCTCCAATCAAGTATATTTAGAATTTGCGTTTGAGTTTATGTTTTCAATTCCTTCTTCATCCCGCACTTCATGATAAGTATATAAACATGACACATTGAAAATGGAAAAAAATTCTACTCCTTTACGGAACCCCATTTCATATTCATTCTTTGCCAATATCCATAACACTCCATATGGTCCAATTTTCTTGAATTTCAACTTGTTATATATCCCCTTCAGAAATATTTCCTCCCACAAATGTGATAAGACCATGTCTACAATATGATAATATAATTCCCTTCACTTTTTGTTTGCATACTACTTATATTGCACTATAATATTCTCAAATTATTTGCATACATTAGGTTAGTGCAATGTTTGACAAAATACTTCATGAAATTATTGCATGGCTAATTTTCGATAGTGGAAGAATATAAAATGGAATATTGTGGTTCTAGGATGAACACCAAATGGGAGTTTAATAAACACTAAATGGGTTTGCTTAAAATATCATAGAGGCATTCAATCAAATTCCATTGAAACGTTTAAAGCCGAATCTCTACAACTATTTCTAGCACCCTCCGAACCCATGCCAAAATGAGATTTGGAACAATCTATGAAAACCATTAAACAATGTTTGAAAACAAATTTTTTTATGGAAATAAAAGGTGGAAACATATCAAAGGCACAATAACCACTTGGAAAATTTCCTCAACAAATAGTAGTCTCGCAGGTCATGAATGGTACCGCCTGGAGAACCTCGCGCAATGCCTCGACAGTCTGGTCAATAGGAATGGTCTTTATCACCTACATGTAGCATGATTTCCACATTAATAGTTTTTATTTCATAGTGGTATCAAAAATTAACTCAAAGAAATAACATGTTTTGGTTGATAAATGAACTCTTACACAAAACGTTTTTATTTACTTTACATCCGTACAACTGAAATGACCCCTTTTAGTGTTAGCTATGCTCTCAAACCATGTCTTGAGATAATTGGAAAACTTGGATAATAATATTGGATAATTGAGGCCACCGGTTTGGCTAGTTCAACTCGAGTCTTCATTTAAACATACCACTTGAATACTTTGCTAAAGTTTATAAAACCCAATTTATAACGATGTATAAAACACCTCTCTAAACCTCATAATGGGAAGTTCAAGTTTGAACATGTTCCTTGGTGCCGTGGAAGGTCACTTCAACCTTTAGAACAACTTTTGATGATCGTTTAATCATTTAACATCATACACCTAAGATCCCAAGTTGACAATTTTTACAACTTTGGACAACTAACCGAAAGTTGAAAATTCAGTTTGGTTTTGGCTCGTGGTTTAGGCCCTGTGTTCGTAAATACATTTCTGCCCCTCATACATCTATAATTTCATCATGACAATCATAAACAACCATTATTTAAAAAAAAAACACTTTGGGAGCTAGTGTTGCAAGTGGGTTTTGTAAGCCTCTGGTCGTTTTATAGCAAGTATGAACTGACACAATTATGATAATTAGATCAAGAAAGGTAGTTGAATTTTGAACCATATTCACTGGATGTAAGTTCCAGTAAACTTCAATGGTTTCCTTGTAGATGAAACATAGAAATTGACACATCGTGTGATTGAGTGTCAGAAATTGAATTTCAAACTCAGTTTCTAAGCCACTTTGGCTAAAGTGGTCATTTTTCATAAACTTGCAACAATAACAAGAAAAATATTGTGAGACCTCCTAGTTGAATAAAGATTGGAAAACTTGTATACACTATCACATGAATGTATTGAACTCTTTAATGTCACTTATTTTGTGAAAATTGCTTGTGGAAAATATGGTGTTTTCTCTCCTCTCTCTAGATTGAAAATGAAATGATATTTCATATGTATTCTTTACCTTCTCCCTGTTGTGTTTAAAGTTTTAAATTCACAATGAATGGAAAATTATGCATATGAAAAAAATGTTAGTTGTAGGAGAAAGTCCGCTAGTGTGTGTCACCGACCTATGACTACATGGTTTTACTGGGTTGCAGTAAAGCGTGGTGGCATAAAATAATTGTAAGAATTGAATGTTAAATATTTTAGGGTTTTCTAACATGTTTGTCGTTCAAATGTGGAAAAACATATTTTTTCATATTTAGATGTATTCTTGTATGGTTTGTATAATGAAATAAGTTGACATAATTGTTTATGCAATGGAAAATCAAGCATGCAAATTTTATAGTTAATTCTGGACCTTTATAGAAATATGCATACGAAAACTCGGTTCCCAAATTTTGTAATTTTTGTATTATTGAAGGAAGAAAAGTTTATTTATTTATTTATGTGTGTGTAATTAATGAATTGAAGGTAAAATATTTTTATTGTACCTTATAGATCATTCGCATTGAAGAAAGTGTACTCGAGTTGATTTTGAAAAGTTCTAGTAATTTTACTTAATTGTGTAATAGTGAACTTAAACTTGAACCCTACTTGTTTTGTAAGCTTGAAAAGTATGAAATTGATGTTGATCGTATAACTTGGGCCCACCCTTGAATCCTTTTTACCCTTCATAGTTGTGTTATTTAAATCACATGTATTCTAGTATGTTACATATAGTTATTTAGTGTCTTGCTTAGTACTCATAATGATGATTAATTATTGGGAAGGTAATTATGTAACTTGATGGGTGTTGTAACACTATTAGGAATGTAATTAGACATGGTTGCCATAAATTACAATTAAAATATATTTTTATGATATAATGGCTATGGAAAAATCCTCACCTTCACGAAGTAAACTATGTTGCCTTATGTATGGGTTGGTGTTGGAGGGTATCTCAACATATAGGTGACCCTTAATGACGTCATCCTTATGAGAAAATTCTTGGGAATCATTCATCTAGTACCTCTCGGTAGTTACTTTAAGTAAATGTGACTATTTAATTAGAGGACTTGTTAGGAGGTCAAGTCCCTCATTTGGTTAATGAAATACATTGATATGGTTCATTGGAAAATATTTGTGTGATTGAGAGCTCCCATAGTTGATGATAAAGATAAATTACCTTGTGGGATTACTGGTTCGAAGGGATCAAGTCTCATATGATACATATATTGTAGCACTCTAATAATATGAGAAGCCTTATTTGACCCTTTACGAAAGGACACGTTTTTTTTGAAAAATTAGGAAACCTTTGGGTTTTCTTCTACTTGTGCATGTGTCACCTTGGACATTATTGCCTTATGTATATTGTATAGTAGCGATTATCATAGGAAGGCCCCTTATGTATAATACAAGGCATATTTACTTGAAGAAAATAGTTGAATTAATTGTTATTAGTATCTTATTCAGAGCCCAATTTTCCCTCATCATTCCCATGATTATAAACTAAGGACATACCAATAATGAGTGCATAGAAAGGATCCTAGGATGTCTCTAGAAAAACATGAATTATGGGAGTGCTCCACCTACCCCGGTGTTGTTTTTGTCATAGTTTGTAAACCTCTTGAGTGTACATGGGGGTGGGTTAACAATCATACCATTTTAGGGGAAGATTATGGATAAAACCATAAAATTTGTAATCCTTGTTAACCACTAAAATTGTGTCCCTTGTGATTGTATTTCGGAATGGATAATGTTAATTAGAATTATGACAAGAAGATATAGTAAATTGTATCAAGTCCCCGGGTGAAAGGTTTATATTATGTGCCTAGAGTTGACCCTATGGTAGGTTATTGATGTTGCGGATATCAAGTGAATGGTTTTGATTTTAGACCACATGATAATTGTGTAGTATGTTAAAATATTGGTGTTCTCGTATCTCATTTTAATGAATATAAAAGATAATCTTATTGTGCAAAGTTTTGGTGGAACAAGATTGGTATGGTACTAATGAAGCTAACCTTGTGATGAGGTCCAAACATTGTAAATGGGAACTCAACTCAAACCCAAGATCTCTTAAAATATTGATTCCAATAATAACTTGAAATTAACGCCAACTTTGAATTGTGTGTAACAAGATGTTGTGAGAGGGGTTAAGAGGAAACTCAGGTCATACCTTTATCTTAACGTTCAAACCCCTTATTACCAAAAATGGTATAACAAATGTTTCATGTGGAAACATGTGTCCGATAACATAAAACCTAACCAATACTTGAGATTATATAAGTTCATTATGGTAAATAAGTCAATAATGATGAGATATTCCAATTTTGAGTGAATGTTTTAACAAAACGAGATATATTCAAAATTTGAATTGAGAACATGTGTTCGTGTACATAGAGGTTGTATGACCATCCATGTAAGCTATGTAGTCTCTTCCCACTACCAATTTGTACGTAATGAGTTGGTATCACAATGTAATTTGAAATTGTCATCTCTTATTATAGGTGGTCAACCTTTCAATGTTTAAAAATAGCTAATTAATTTATTCCCTTGTTGAGCCATTGTGCTTGGGAATGTGAATTTACCTACTCACTACGAGTGCTCTAGGACTCATGTGAACTTTAATTGATTTCCAAATGATTAAAAATGCCTATCATTATTGTAATATGATTGGAAGGAAATGAGTGCTTTCATGACAATTATCCCATTTGGTTGGGGCAAAAATCCATAATCTATAAAGGAAAATTCATGACTTTAATCCAAGGGAAATTTAAGAGTCATGGAAATACAAAGCATGGGACCTATGGGAAAGGTTGACTAGATATTTAATTGTTCCTCATATATACATATTGTTGTTTTGTGCTACGCTTATCAAGGAGTGAGCATGTGTTTAGTTATTGGTGTCTTAATTGTGAGATTGTACATTGGTATGGACTAGGGGAGACAATCAAAACTAAAGTTGTGTTTAGTGTTATAATAGATAAACAAATATATTAATTAATAATGTAACAAATAATTACCATGATTTCAATGGTCATTTTGGGTTGAAATTATGGACATGACCTTTTATATTTTTGTCTTAGACAATCCTAAAAAAATTCCATATTGATATCTTAAACAACTTCTCTAGAATAAGAAATGGTTAATACAACCTTGCATTTTGACTTATTTAATTAAACAATTGAAAAATTTACTCTCTTGATATGAAATCATGTGCAAAAGAAAAAGGTTCTCTGCCAACATTACAATGTTTTCATAGAAAAATGTCGAGCACCAATCTCCACTATGTTTCTCCTTAACCCAAATTTCATTCATTGAACATATGGATTGAACTTTCTTGAAAAAAAATCCTTCTTGCACAAAATAATATAATCGTGTTGTGCTTTCTCCACTTTTTTATTTTACACAAAATTTCCATACTTCACTAAAATCTACATCACTGCATATTGATCCATCATAGAATCAAATCCCATGACTTCAAAGTTCTACTCATTCACCCAAAAAAATCTATTTTTCCAAGAATTTGAAACTTTGTTTGAATTTCCACTTCTATATCATAACATAAGATAATAGATCTATGGGAATTCAACCCACTTCATTTGTTTCTGAATCAATTTCACCTAATTGTTAATGAATTTTAGCACCTAATTATCTATATAGAAGAACATATCTCAAAAACAATAATGTCTCTATTTCTTGAGCACTTTCACAATTTTATTGAAATCGTGATCATACATTACATAATTATGTTTGGCATAATTTATTTTACTATAGAAATATACAATATATCTTCCCAATTGACCCACCACTACAACAACTACTTGAGAAACTAATGTTGTAATCTATTTGAAAAAATTACCGAAATATGGTACTACCAACATTGGCTAATTAGTTACCTTCTTCTTCAACTATTGGAAACTTTTCCCCAATTCTACAACCCATACATATATTTTTGTCTTTATACATTAAATCCTTAATCATTACACACATTTCACTGAAATTCCTAATGACCTTCTAGTAAAAAATTAACAATCCTTTAAAACTTTATGCTTCAAATGTACTCCTAGGTGATGGTCGATAAAATACTATCACACCTTTTCTAGACTCATATTGAAACCTTCTTGGGAATTAAAAATCCCAAGTATACTAACTATTCCTTAAATAAAGCTGCATCTCTTCAAGTTTACAAGTAACTTTTCATCTCTCAATATTATCAATTCCTTGCAAAAATGTTACAAATGTTCCTCCTTTACTTATGAATATCAAAATATATTATAAATAAAAAGCAACCAAATTACCTAAATATGGCTTTAGAATTGCATTTATTAGATATATATATGCACTTAGTGCCTTTATTAAGAAAAATGGCATAACAAACTAGCCATTAATTTCTACATATGTTTTGAACATTGTTTTCAACTCATCACCTTATATTATGCGTACATGATGATATATGTGCTTCAAGTCAATCTTTTTTTATGAGTAGCACACTCATTGGGGCACTAGATTACATATATTGTCGACATCTCACTTCATGCTTCGTAGGAGTAATATAACAAATTTACAATTACAAGTAAGCATACAACTAAACTAGTGATCAAATTCATCCTAAGAAGCTATGAGTAAGGGGCATCCATGCTGCCAAAATCATCCAGGGCACGATCTTGGCCTCAAGTTTTTGACTCTCCATATCGGGTATCTCTAGGCCTTATACCCAGCAAGACTTGATCCCTGACAAGCTCTCTTAAATCCTAACAATATCACCAATAGACCAAGGGACCTTTGATTTCAAGCCAATATTCAAATAATAATCTCTACTAATCAAGAAATTCATTATATTGTACATCCTTGGAAACATGAGTATATACTTTATTATGATCTTGTTGATCACTTTTTTCATTGTAAAATCTCCATTTTCCATTTTTCGGCACTAATATTGCTAGTACCATGCATAGGTTCAAACTTTATCTCGATCAATCATTTGCCCAATAACTCTTGAAATGATTTATGTACCTCTGCATTCTCTTGCACTATTAACCTATATGCCACTTTGATTTTTATATTTGATCTTGGGATCAAATCCATTTGAAGGCTTATGATTGTCATAAGTGGTAATCCATATGATATATGATTTGAAATAACTTCTACAAATTCATCTCGTAAGTCCTCCATCTTTTGCATGAGTGTCTTTTCCTTTATTTCCTCTTTTCTATGCCTAACTTTTGCATAGGCTTTAGTACAAGCTCAAAATATGCACATACCTTAAATTTTCTTAGGATTGCAGTATTTTCATATTAGATTTTAGATCTCTTATGAAAAACAAATGCATGAGTATTTTTAGAAATCAAAATAACTAACAATAAGATGCAATATGATCAAGAACTCACAAGACAAGAATTGATCCAAATCAACTCAAGTTTTCATATCATAGAATTATGCAAGTGACGTACACTTATAAGAGGAATAATCTATAAATACCACCTAGATCAATGGTGAATAAATCTCACTAACTAATACCGGAAGTCGAGTTGACTCCATACAACTAGTAAGCTAACTAAGCACATCTGGTAAGCTAACTCAACACAACTGGTAAAATAACTAAACACAATTGGTACACCTAAGAAAGCATATCCCATGAGTGTAGGAAATCTCCAAGTAAATAAAAAAATACAAGGAAAATAAATATCCTAAACTAACACCCTTGTTATCCATATTTCACTCCCCTGGGCCAAATATTGGATCGACACGACCCCACATAGAAGGAACCTGAGAAAAGTTGTTCACATCTTGTAAATAGATCTTAGAAGGATTCAATAATCAATCAAGCGGGGGATGAGAAAGATTAAATGACCTTATGCAAAAGAAATGACTCTATCAAACCATTTCCATGTCTTAAATCCATTTTTCAAGTTACAGGTAGACTCAACAATGGAATAAAAGGGTCAGAATAGAAGGGTAGTGCCGCAGAGGAACCAGGAGCAAGAAAGGGAAAAATGGTGAAGATTTGAAGTCTTTGGACTTGAAACAGTTTAGAAAAGAGTCCAAAATCGACTAAGTATGGAGGAGGTAGTGGAAAGAACCACGTGTCTTAACGACGCTTCTCCAAAGTTGAATCCAAAAAGGAGAGCCCAAACTTGCGCCAGCCCTCCAGGTAGAAAATAGTCAAACATAGTCAAAAGGTGGATAGGTTGGGCCTCAAAATTGGCTAAGTATAAAAGTGTAAGCAGAGAATTCCAAGTGTCAGTGTGGCGCATCTCCAAAGGTAGAAGCCCAAATGAGCGCGAACTCACCACGTAGCTCAAAGTAAAAAAGGGACAAGAGGGACCGTTGAAAAGTCCACTGAGACCTATTGAGGCTGATAAGTGTCTACTCAACGCTCCTCTAAAGGAAAATTTTGAGCCGGAATTTCAAGTAAGTGCGGTGCCTCCACGTTTCCAATATCAGAAAGGAGTAGAGTTAGTTGAACAGTCAATGCATGGGGTAGGCCGACAGTGAGAGGTCATTTGTCAAGTGTCTAAATGGCGCCGATTCAAGGATGAAGAGAGAGAAGAATCCCAAATGAGTGCCAGGATGTCACGTGTCCCAGGTCAAGAGAAATGCCCTGCCAAGCAAAATACTTAGCCAAAGTTACAAAATGGGCCGCGCCCCCGCCTAAAGGAAAAAGTCAGCGTTTGAGCCCGAGTCAAGGCCAAAGCGGGGAGTCGGAGGAAAAGGTGAAAATTTTCCTTTTGACAAAAATGCACAAAGATAAAAGGTGAAGCACATCCCCAACCAGCCAAAGGGTGCCACGTATCAATTGGAACTTCAGGGCCACGGGGTTTTTTCAAGCTTTGCATTTTGTGGAAAAGGGAAAAAAGATGAATTATGGACCCGAAAACTGATTTTTACCCTAATCTTGCTAACGCCACATGTCCCATATTAAAAAGGGGGCCCATTTTTCAAACTATTTTACTACCCATTTGTATAGACCCAATACAAACTTCGAAGGGGTAGATCCTTCGACTGGGGGCTTGAAATATTACAAATTTGACACCGTTACAAAGATCTCGGCCTCGCCCATGGCATGAAGATCTGAAACTTTAATTTTGAGGAGGTTAGATAAAGGAAAATGGAGGAAACATCTTCATGCCTTTAATGCACGATCCATCTACCTCAACAACTAGATCGGATTTGATCTCTCTCACATGCTTCCTCTTCCTTCAAGGCACCAAACCAAAAATTGATGCAAGAAAGACAGATTTGGGGGCAGATTTTATCAGAGGCATTAATGCGGCGGTGGTTGATCTTCAACCTACTTTTCCCACTCCCCTCTTTCTTTCTTCTCTCTTCTTGAATCTATAAATGAAGAGGTGGGATTCATTGTAAAGGGTTGGACATTCTTTGTTTTGCAGGCTCCCTTTTCCTTCTAGAAAGGAATTTGTGGAGTTCAGACCTTCCATTAAAATTACAATATGTTTCTTGCCTCCTGGCTGTTTTGTAATGCATTGTATCAATCTGTGGAGTAATAAAACACGTTTATGATTGATTTTAGATCCTTTCTATCTCTTCTTATTACATCTAGTCTTTCATTAGAAATATGGTTATATGTGCTTTGTTATTGTATGTATTTTGTTGGTTTGTGTCTATTGCAAAACCAATGTCCATCATTCCTTTAGTGCATCACCTTGTAGTTTAGTTGTTTCTTGCTTCTTATATCCCTTTCTATCTCTGTCTCCTTGGAAAGTTTTAGATTAAATAATAGAAATAGATCCTCTGCAAGTTATCGTATGCACCTAAATAGAGGAATATGAACCAACCTTTAACCTGGAGAGATTTTCCATTTGCAAGGTCCCACACCTTGGGGAAAGTTCAATGTTATGTAATCACACCAAATGAATCTGCCTTAGAAAAGTAGATCTATAGAACTCATTTGGGGTTTCGTGATTTTGCACTAATAGTTTTGGCATGCTTGGTGGGACAGAGAAGTCTCCATATTATTATAGTAAGATTGATATGCACTTGCTATGATTCTAACTTTTAAGAAGTTTTTAAACTGTACATCTGGCGACTCCAAAAGAAACAAATCCACTAGTTTCAGTAGTCTAAGCAAGTTCATGAGAAGAATACAAACACGGTCAAGAACCAGAGAGGAGGGATTATTTGTCTATCTAGACTTATCCCCAGACAGAGGGAGGGGAGGAAGAAGATCCTAGAGGTCTCTATCCCCACCAAACAGAGCCTTATCGACACCTCCTCCTAGTAGGCCATTCTCTCAATCAAGAGGGGTGCTCAGGCTGATTAGGATGGCTCAGCCAAATCCTTATGTCAATTTCACCGCAGTAGCCCACTCGCTCTGAATGCACAAAATTTGGTCCCGATAGCAACATTAAAGAGCATCCCATATTTCACTGGGGAAAACTAGACTTCTCCTGGTGATCATGTCCAAGATATTGCAAATGTCTGTACAATCCACGAAATCCATGAGATGGACATTGTAGTCAAGTTGCTCACCTCTTCACTTAAAGGTAAAGCTTCAAAATGGTTCAGAGCCTTAAAGGGCTCTATCCAAAATTGGAACCAGCTATGCACAACTCTTCACAATTATTTTGGAGAAAAGCGTGATAACCTATCTTTGTTGGAGTAACTAACAACAATCAAGAGAGCCCTGAACGAGTAGCTGATAGACTTAAACCTTAGATTTCAGTGGACCTGGGACAAGATTCTAACAACAGTATATCCCACTAATGAAGGTGCCTTCTTATACTTTCTTAGGGCTTTAAATTTCGATATTTCTTTAATGATCCAGTCAATGGGGAAAACCTTACTGCAGCCTATAACCTTTCCATATGGGTGAGAACCATTTGATTCAAAGTTGGTAAAATCACTCCTAGGCCATTCATGCCTTTGTAACCTAAGTTAAGAAGCCTAGATATTGGCCAAATGACCACATTAGCTCCTATACCCACCCCCGGGAGTCAAAGCTCGGTTGAAGCATCCACTTCATCATCTAACATTTCAAAAGAACTCCAGGAGGTCATGAAACAACTTCAAAACCCGAGAAACGAGCTAGTGACCATCAAAAGGCAACAAACTTAGAGTTCTAGGCCGTATCAACCTTAGGCTTAGTCTTAGGCCCAGATCAAGCTAGACCCCAGTATCAAAAAAAATAGACCACCATCTCGGATCGTAAATCGAGCTTAACGAAGGAAAACCTTAAGCTACTAGACCTTTGGTCATATGATCCAAACATAGCTTCAACATCAATGGCATTGGTTCCAAAGACACAAAATAATATGGCACGTGAATATGATTGGTGTTTCCTATGCGATCACCACATAACCAATCAAGGTGTTTTAATGGTGCTTTAAATCGGGGCTTGATGGTGCAGACGGTATGGTGTTACAAGAACCTAGCCAAGAAGGAGATCAACAAAGTAAAGTGCTCAATAAGAGGGACCTCCAAGTGAGACTATGTTTGTCAATTGGCAAGTCGAGGACTTCTATGGGACGAATCGACTCCTTCTCAAAGTATAGCTGCTAATACAAGGTCTAAGAGGAGAAATATTAGAGAAGGCCAACCACTGAACTCAGGTGACCCTCAACCTTCCATCACTCCATAAGGTGTTGGCACTCCAAATATAACTCCCAACATACAGAACAAATCCAAGCCACCTTCCAAATCTAGTCAGGCACCAGTTGTGACAACCCATGTGCAAGAAAGAAATGTTTCTGGGAAGGGGCATCAAAAGGATATCTCATTAAATATTATTGAGCAAATGAAGAGGGCAAGTGTGAACATTTCACTATGGGAGTTACTAGCCATGCCAGGGTAGAGAGATCTACTGCAGACTGCCATGTAGAATTGGTCAAGCTCAAATCAACCCCCTAGTCAGCAAGATAAAGTGCTTACCAATGTGGCACAACCCGAGAGAAACCATGGAGAACAATGTGGTAAGAATCAAGCCTCCCGCATTCTATGCTTCATTGATTCATCGGAGACAAATTGGTGCACAATTTTATGATTGATTCTGGGGCAAGTAGTTATGTAATGCCAAAGCAAATAGTTGATCAACTAGGCCTCCACTATGAAGTCATCTCTAGAGGGGTAGTGCAATTAGATGGGACAACAATGACAACTATTGGAGTCATCAAGGATCTGATCCTCACTCTGCATGCCTTCCCCAATGTGACTTTTGTGCAGAACGTATCTATCATAGATTTTCCACCACATTTTTTTGTTGTGTTTGTCTAGGGGCTTCACTGCCAAAATTGGAGGCTATTTGTTTGCTGATTGGTCACATATACTCTTTAGAACAAGGTATGGGGAAAATTCCACAATCAGATCTAAACCTATTGCTGATTATCATATTGAATCTTATGTGCCTATCCCAATCAATGCCAACTGCTTAGCTTTTGATCAAGAAGACTTCCTAAGCACTTGTGAAGCAGATACCAAGGTGGGGTGTATCCCAGACTTGACTCTTGATGAGTGGGCCAAAAAAGACATGCTTTTGACCCCTATAAGGAGATGGAAGAATCTACGCTAAGAGTCTACTATCTGCATGAAGAGAATCATCCTCTTCTTGACCTAATTAAGCCAAAATATAAAGATGACAATGAGGTATGGAAATTATTCTTTGATGGCTCAAGGAGTAGATAACGAGCTGGAGGAGGATCTATGATTATGTCCCCCAAAGGTATGAAATATTATTCAGCCTTTAGATTCCAGTTTTCCTGCTCAAATAACACTGCTGAATATGAGGCTTTGGTCCATGGTCTTCATTGGGCAAGGAAGCTAGGAATCAAGAACTTGTAAGTGTTCGGTGATAGTGCACTAGTTGCCAATCAAGTCAGAGGACTTAATGCTATTAAGAATGACCTACTCAAGAACTACAAGAGTAGGGTATGGGATCTCATGGAGGATTTTAAGGCATTCAGCATTGTGTCCATACCCGAGTAAAGGAGAATAAAGCTGCGATAGGCTTGCAGCCATTAGAGCAATGTTTGATGTGGTCGATAACATCAAAAGAGACAAAGAACAACCACATATCCATATAGTTGTGAGACCAACATTTCCAGATAACAACACATGTTGGCAGGTTTTCGAGAATGATCAATGAGATCATTAATTTTTTGTAAGAAGAAGTTGAATTCTTAGCTAGAAATCAAAGTAGATTAGAGAAGCAATACGGGAATCAAATAGTACATTTGCATACAAACAAGTTCCCCAAAGGCTTAGTGACATTGGAGTCTATTTTCAATCCTAATGATCAATTTAGAAAGAGAAGGCTAACATACGAGATCAAAGGAGAAGATTCGAGTCAATCCCGGTTGGAGAAGAAAAAACACTTCAAATTGGCAAGGTGGCCACCAACCAAGAAAGGTATGAGTTCATACAACTTTGCCAAGAATTTCCGATGTATTTTCTTGGAGCTATGAATACCTAAGAGGGTTTAATCCAAAGCTAACACAACACACAATAAAACTAGATTCATCTCGCTCGGTCGTCAGGAAAAAGTAGAGAGGCCGAGTCAACCACACATTAAGCCTCTAACGAAAAAAGAGCTGAATAAGATGATAGAGGCAAGTATCATATTTCCAATCAAACACTCAAGTTGGGTTGCAAACCTGGTCCCAGTCAGGAAGAAAAATGGAGAAATTAGGTTGTGTGTAGATTTTTGAGACTTGAATAGAGCCTCCCTCAAATATCATTACCCACTCCCTTCGATGGATCAGATCTTGCAAGTAGTGTCTGGTTCAGAGAGATTCTCCCTCCTAGATGGCTACTCAGGGTACAACCAAATCATGGTGAAAGAAGATGATCAATTCAAAACAAATTTCACCACCAAATGGGGCACCTATGCCTACAGAAAAATGCCATTTGGATTGTCTAATGCCAGAGCCACTTTTCAAAGGGAAATGGATATGGAATTCAAAGGGCTGATCAACAAAATAGTACTGATCTATCTGGATGACATTACAGTGTTTTCCAAAAATGCAGCAGACCACCTTTTCCACCTAAGGCAGGTGTTTCAAAGGTGTAGAAGATTTGGGGTATCATTGAACCCTAAAAAATGCATATTCTTGGCCCATGAGGGTAGGCTTCTAGGCCATATTGTATCAAAGGAAGGATTGGTAATTGACTTGGAGAGAGTTAAAGCAATAAGATCATTTCCATTACCAAGCCACAAGAAGGATCTTCAAAGCTTCTTGGGAAAAATCAATTTTGTCCACAGGTTTATGCCAAACTTTGTTGCCCTTGTTAAGCCAATAACGTTGATGTTGAAGAAGAGCTTAGCATTCAGGTGGATAGCTGAAGGAAAGGAAAGATTTGAGGCCATTAAAGAAGCTATATCACAAGCCCCAACTCTCGTAAATCTATATTTCTCTAAAGACTTCATATTGTATGCCTTTGGTGGAAGTGACACGATTTCTGCAATCTTAGTTCAACAGAACAAAGAAGGTACATAACAACCAATTGATTTCTTCAGTCAAGGTTTAGAAGACTATGAAGTGAGATAATGCTTCATTGAAAAGCAAGTCTGACGATGAATCGGGGATTAAAGAAGTTTAAGCATCTGGTGTCAAATAATAAAATCCAATTGTTGGTCTCCCATGTGGGAGTTAAAGAATTCCTTCTCAGCAAGGATTTGAATGAGAAACGTGTAGGATGGATCACTCGTGTCATGGAATATGACATTGAGATCAAGGTCACCAAGCTGGTCCATGGGAAGGGGTTATGTGAAAAAATAGCCTCTGTTCAACAAGGCGAAGCAAACAAGATAAAGGAGGTTGTTTTTATTCTACAGAATAATCAAGAGGAAGGAAACGATGATGTACCTACTCCTTGTTGGACTCAAAACATGGTGTAATTCCTTCAAACAAGCATGTGTCCTCATGGGATGAATAAAGCAATAAGGAGACATTTTAAACTACAAGCCATCCCATATGTTCTCATTGATGGTGTCTTATTCAAAAGAGACATCAATGACGTTCGCTAACATGCATTGAGATAGATCAAGTGTAGAAAGTGTTATAAGAATTCCATGTCAAGCAGCTGGAGGCCATTTTTCTCCAAGGGTGACAACACTCAATATTATGAAGGTGGGTTATTACTGGCCTAGAGTGTTTAGTGACTGCTATACATGGATCAAAAGGTGCAAGAACTGTGCATTCTTCAAAGGAAAAGAAAGGCTAGAAGCACTTCCATTGCACTCAATCTCGGTTGACCAACATTTCATGCAATGGGGATTGTAATTCATTGGAGTCATCAATCCAAATTCGAGCCAAGGTCACAAATGGATTCGACAAAGAACATATTATTTCACCAAGTGGACCAAAGTAGTGGGACTCAAGTAAGCTAATGAGTATAGTATACTAGATTTCTATGAAGGGATAGTGAAGCAGATTTGGAGTGCCAACCACCATCATATCGAGATAATGCATTGGCATTCATAGGTTCCAAGATCACGGGATGGGCCGTTAAAAATGGGACTTACTTGAGAACTTTGTCAAACTATTACCCTCAAGGTAATGACCAAGTGAGTCCACAAACAAGAACCTACTAAAGATCATGAGAATAACTCTTGATGAGAACCCAGAGAACATGGCACACAAAGCTCAAATCAGCCTTATGGGATGATACAATAACACCCAAGAGATCTACAGTAACTCTCCATTCAAACTTGTCTATCGGAAGGAGGTAATGATGCCTATATCACTTGAGTTGTCGGCATTGGAGCTCATGAAGCAGCTAGAGATGTCTGAATTTGAACCGATGGAGGCCAAGCATGCAGAGCTGATAGAATTGAAAGAAGTCAGAGAGCATGCACTCCAGGGAATAGAGAAAAATTAGGCCTCAATCAAGAGATGCTTTGAAAAAAGGTAAAATCAAGGACCTTCCAGGAAGGAGACCTGGTTTTGAAATGGGATGCAGATTGAGCAAAACCAGGAAGGCATTCCAAATTTGATGCCATTTGGATTGGCCCCTATATGGTCACAAGATGTAAAAGTAGCAATGCTTTCCAATTGTCTACATTGGATGGAGAGGAATTACTGATTCAAGTAAATGGAATCTATCTTAAACACCGCTCGAAGGGGAATTTCTCACCTTGTATATTAGTTTAGTTTCTCTTTCCTCTAAGTCTTTGGTGCACATTGCATTGCTGTAGTTTAGGTTTACTTTGTCCTAAGTGCTTTACACGCTTTGCATATTCTATTTGGAGCATATATGATTTCAATTTTATACATAGTTGTGGTGCTGTTTTGTTACTCTTGTGCAGTCCATTCCAAGAAATAGATTTTCTACTCTCAGAAACCTTCATTTCGAGATTTCTTATGAAAATTAAGAGTGCAAATAGCCAAGCTCATGAATCAGAGGCAAAATTAGTATCGACTGCCGTTATCAATTCCATTCCCAATGGATATGATAAGGAAATTGGTCTTTTCATCTAGCAGAAAGATACCCCGTGAGTCACCAAATTGTTATCCCTATTTCATGCCCCCAAGCCAAATATTGGATTGACATGACCTCACATAGAAGGAACCTAACAAAAGTCATTCGAGATCTTGTAAATAGATCTCTCGAAGGATTTAATAATGGAGTGGTGGGGGATGAGAAATATTAAATGACCCTATGCGAAAGAAACGACTCTGTCGAGCCATTTCCATGTCTTAAATCCATTTTTCAAGTTACAGTAAACTCAACAATGGAATAGCAGGGTCAGAATAGAAGTAGAAGTGCCATAGAGGAACCAGGAGCAAGAAAGGGAAAAATGGTGAAGATTTGAAGTCTTCGAACTTGAAATGGTTCAGGAAAGAGTCTAAAATCAACTAAGTATGGAGGAGGCAGCGGAAATAACCATGTGTCTTAACAACGCTTCTCAAAAGTTGAATCCAAAAAGGAGAGCCCAAACTTGCGCCAGCCCTCCAGGTAGCAAATAGTCAAACAAAGTCAAAAGGCGGACCGGTCGGGCCTCAAAATTGGATAAGTATAAAAGTGTAAGCGGAGAATGCTAAGTATCAGTGTGGCACATCTCCAAAGGTTAGTCCAAAGGTGGAAGCGCAAATGAGCGTGAGCTCGCCACATAGCTCAAAGTCCAAAAGGGACAAGAGGGACCGTTGAAAAGTCCACAGACCTGCGGAGGCTAACAAGTGTCAACTCGATGCTCCTCCAAAGGTAAACTTTGAGCCGGACTTTCAAGTAAGTGCGGTGCCTCCACGTGTCCAATCTTAGAAAGGAGCAGAGTCAGTTGAATAGTCAATGCATGGGGCAGGCTGGCAGAGGTTGCCAAGTGTCTAAATGGTGCTTGATTCAAGGATTGAAGAGAGAGAAGGTTCCCAAATGAGTGCCAGCTGCCGTGTGTCCCAGGTCAAGAGATATGCCCCACCAAGCAAAAGACTTAGCCAAAGTTATAAAATGAGTGCGCCCCCACCCAAAGGAAAATGTTAGCGTTTGAACTAGAGTCAAGGCCAAAGCGGGAGTTGGAGGAAAAGGTCAAAATTTTACTATTGAAAAAAAAGGCACAAAGATAAAAGGTGAAGCGCATCCCGTAACCAACCAAAGGGTGCCACGTATCCAAGTGGAACTTTGGGGCCGTGGGGTTTTTATGAGCTTTGCGTTTTGTGGAAAATGGGAAAAAGATGAATTATGGACCCGTAAACCTAATTTTTTCCCTAATCTCACCGCCACATGTCCCGTATTAAAAAAGGGGGCCCATTTTTCAAATTGTTTTCCCATCCATTTGTATGGACTCGATACAAACTTTGAAGGGGCATATATTTTGACTCAGGGCTTGAAATATTGCAAATCGACATCGTTGAAATATCTCGGCCTCGTCTACGCCTTGAAGATCTAAAACTTTAATTTTGAGGAGGTTAGGTAAAGGAAAATGAAGAAAATGTCTTCAGTCCTTTAATGTAGGATCCATTTGCCTCAACAACCGGATCGATTTGATCTGCTCCACTGCTTCCTCTTCCTTCAAGGCGCCGAACCAAATATTGATGTAATAAAGATGGATTTAGGGGGTAGATTTTGTTAGAGGCATTAACAACAAAGTGGTTGAGCTTCAACCTATTTTTCCCACTCCCCTCTGTCTTTCTTCTCTCTCGCTTGAATCTATAAATGCAGAGGTTGGATTCATTGTAAAGGATTGGACATTCTTCATTTTGTAGGCTCTTTTTCCTTCTAAAGAAAGGAATTTATGGAGTTCAAACCTTCCATTAAAATTACAATATGTTTCTTACCTCCCGGCTATTTTGTAATGCATTGTATCAATCTACAGAGCAATAAAACACATTTGTGATCGATTCTAGATCCTTTTCGTCTCTTCTCGCTCACATATTGTCTTTCATTATAAATCAAGTTATCTCGTGCTTTGTTATTGTATGTATTTTGTTGGTTTGTGCCTATTACGAAACCGGTGTCCATCATTCCTTCGGTGCATCACTTTGTAGTTTAGTTGTTTCTTGCTTCTTATATCTCTTTCTATCCCTATCTCCTTGGAAAGTTTTAGATTAAATAATAGAAATAGATCCTCTGCAAGTTCTCACATATGCACCTAAACAGAGGAATAGGAACCAGTCTTTAACCTGGAGATATTTTCCATTTGCAAGGTCCCACACCTTGGGGAAAGTTCAATGTTATGAAATCACACCAAATGACTCTTCCTTAGAAAAGTAGAACTATAGAACTCATTTGGGGGTGCTGTGATTTCACACTAACAACCCCCATAAGCACAACTTAGGTGGGAAGTGAAAAAGGTAAGTGATTCTTGTAAATAAATCCTAATGAGGTACCCACATACAATGAAAATATCTCATATAGTGGAGGAAAGGAGGAAATCCAATGGGAAAAAAATACCCTAAAAGAGAGACAAGAAACTCACTTAATAAAACTAGTAACTCGACTCGATGAGGTACCCACATATAATGATCATCCCATAGAGTAGAGAGAGAAAGAAATGAGGACAAGAAGGTCCCTTAAGAAGAGTTTCGATGATGTGGTCCTCTACCTAAAGATTGAAGAGAATCCACCTGCATTGAACAACGTTACTACCTTTTGGAAGGAAAAAAGGAGCATTGAAAATTGGACCCATCCACAAAGGAAGAATAATCCCGTAATACTTTGATCTCTACATCTAGTCTACAACTGAAAGGTGACATAGGTTTGGAAAAAGTGTGTACAAAATACAATGGTTTTGCCATTACAATATACGTGTTAAAGAGATAATATGGTGGGGGCCCAATAACCCTCATAAAGGGATCCACAAGAAGATGTGGATAATGAAACATATTTGAAATAATGGAAGTGAAATTTTTTCCAAGGTGTGCACTCCCAACGAGAGAGATGAATGGGTCCTCCGAATGTGTGATGGCTCAATTGGAGCATATTCCTATAATGAAACATAAGTGGAATCTACAAATAGATAACTTAGGTCGGGAAGATACTTGTCCCAATGGGGTTTCTCAATGAGAGAAATGTCTGAAAAGAATGTATTAGCATCACAACATGAAGTAGGAGGAGAATACTGCTACGAAGAGTTGCTTTGGAAGTCCAAGATGAAGCAACACTGCACTCAAAGGTAAAGAACCGATGTATGTGGAGTGTCGTCAACTGAGCAATCAAGATGAAATGGAACATAATAGACAATGTTCACATCTATATCGGAGGAAAGTTCTGCAATAGAACACTGCTGCAAAGAGTGAATAAAAGGATGAACATGGATGACAATGAGCTCTATGGAGGCAACAATAGGGAGAGTGTGCTAAATAGAAAGATCTTGTGGTGAATGGTCAACATGGGACTCATGGGTAGTAACAGATGTGTAAAAGAACACTAAAAATAAAAGGGATGTGAGAAGGGGAAGAATATATGGTGGCACTAGAGTGGTCTAGCGAATCGTCACTCTCAGATGGTGAAACAATTTTGCCATACATGTTTGAGATAATGGTCAAGGCCGTGAAAGGTCACTCAGTGTGCTCGAAAAAACACAATATATCCATAGAATTAGTAAGACCAAGAAGGCCACAGACCTCATCATTTTGGTTAAACCACTCATTCTTATGTAGAGGGTCATCAAGCTCAGGAACAATACCATGGAGATAGGGAAACAAAAGCGTGCTTAGTATAATGATTGATAATGCCCGGCTTTTAATACAATTTTTTATAGATTCAAGCATAAAAATAGAATGGTGATACCCCATAATGCAGATAAACCCCAAAATTATCCCAAATGGAACTTTATTGCTTAGTAAAAATAGTACAAGTCCCCATCAAGTTTTATAAGAACCCCAAAAATGCGGCTCTTTATAAAGTAGTGTGTTTATAAAAATAAATGAATCCATCATGTAGAACACAAGAAAACATGCACTTTTGACCAAAAAAATGCTCAAATCCAAGCCACCGATCAAAAGTTATAATAAATACAATTTCTCGTAAATAATGGCTTATTTAATTAAAATTTTACAAAATGACTAAAAATACCAGAAATGAGAGAAAAGGGGGTCATATGTATACTCGTTGGAACCGAAAAATAATAAGAACCCAATGGTCTAGCTTGTGAGATGGAATTGGCCTCCTGCCAACCCAAGCCTCACCCTTCGTCTTCGTCGAGCGAAGATACAAGATTTAAAAACAAACAAAACAATAATAGTGCCTTTTACAATGCCAATGATTTGTTTTATACAAAAAAAAAAAAGTATAGTGCCCCTCCTTTACAAGACATGATCTCATGACCAAAATGATCAAATAACCACTTTAAACCTTTAGAAATAAACCAAGATGAATTAAGGAGCCTTAGTTTAGGTCACGAGTCCATAGGGAGCAATGAATGAGCAGAGGAGGCCAAACCTAGGAGCCACGAGGTAACCAGGCATTGGGTTGAGCCATCGATGCAATGAGCTAAGACTAGACTTAGATATGTTAGATCCACTCACCAACCACCAGCAAGGAGCCACAAAGCCATTTTAACATAGTGTGATGGGATTGGGAACCGAGCATGAACCATATGACAAATAAAAGGAACAAACCATGTTGGGGTTGATGATCCATGTGATAGATGTGATCAAGGAGGAGCCAAATTCTATTCAAAATGCCCCCGATCCAAATCCACACATAGATGAAGTAGGTGCAGAAATGGTAGTTTTGTTGGGAACAAACAAGGTTTGGATCAGTTCACCAAATAAACAAACCAAGAAGGTGGGATGAGAAAGGGCATAGGAAATTCCTTTGAGCCAAAAAAACAGTGTAGTTTGAGCTACCAGCAAAACCGAGTTCCCTTGAGTCGGTTCAGGGCCAATTTAAGAAATGTGATGGAGATTCAATGCCAACTAGGGTCCAAACTCATTGCAGAGGAGCCAAGGCCGAGCAGAGGGCAGATTTGATGGAAGAGTAGGTCAATAAAAAACCACCAACAAGTCATGTCAGGGAAGATCTGAGCGGCTAGGACACATGGTCTCTGTAATCAAAATAAAGCAGAGGGAGGTCGCAGGATCAGGGTTGAGTGGAAAGAGGATGAGGTGGAACCAAACACAAACCAGTGTCAATCTTGAGTTGGCCCAAAGTTAGTCCCTCCAACATTAGACCTCTATCATATTTAACCACAAATAGTTAAATTTAGTCTGTAAAACTCCTAGAAAGGTCCCCATAAATTTTTTGTGTAAATTTCGTGATTTTAGAACCCCAAAATTTGTAAACCCTCAATTTATCAATTGCAAACACCAAAAATCACAACCATACTAAACCAAGACAGAGTCAAATCTATTTGCACATGAACTGTTAGTTTCACAAACAAAGTATTCAAAAACTACAAATAACTCAGTAATGGAAAATGTATCATCAGAATCTCTCGATACCATATTAGAGTTTCTAGATCTCTGATGAAAATAAATGCATGAGTAATTGCAGAAATCAAAATAACTAACAATAAGATGCAATATGATCAAGAACTCACAAGACAAGAATGGATCCAAATCAACTCAATGTTCCATATCATAGAATGATGCAAGTGATGTACACTTATAAGAGGAGGAAAGTGCAACTACCACCTAGATCAGTGGTGAATAACTCTCACTAACTGATACTAGAAATAGAGTTGACTCCACACAACTAGTAAGCTAACTCAACACAACTGGTAAGCTAACTCAACACAACTGGTACACCTAAGAAAACATATCCTATCAGTGTAGGAAATCTCCAAGTAAATAAACAAATACAAGGAAAATAAATATCCTACACTAACATTTTAGTGGCTAATATTCACCATTTTTCTAAAAGTAGAGTTTGGTCCTATTTAAAATGGCCAATCGTTTGATATTTTTGACTATTCGATTAACATAAAGTTTATACAATTTCTTATAATCATGCTTCTAATCACCCTATAAGATATATTCCTACCTATTTTGGGACATATTTTTAGCATAATTGCTACACATGTGGGTGTATTATTTTCCAAGAAATTATAGGAGACATGTATTAGTTACTTTTAATCACACTTATATTCATACATATGTACACATGTTTATATGTAAGAACTAATTTTCAATGCATTTTTATTGCAATGGAGTATACTCATAAGAATGATAAGTTTAAGACATTAATGATGTGTTTTTTTGACATAAGTATGACCTATATAGAGATGCATTAAAAGACATAACGCTCCATTTTTTAGATATATTCCATAACTTGAGTTTTGCTTTACATTCTCACCATCTTAGTTTTTTAATGTTAAAACAGTTTATAAAATGATAAGATCTCGCACATATAATAAATGAATAATTCAAATAATATGTAGAATATAATGAATATCAACACATCTTAAGAGATATTTATGGGCCATAATTCCCTAATATTCAATATATTCAGAAATATAAGAATAAGGAAATACCATAAAATACTCCTTAAGGAGAAATAAAAGAATAAGGAAACATCATACAATACTCCTTAAGGAACAACTCCATGATCTCCCAATATGGGAATTTCACTTTGAGGGGGATATCTCCAATATCCTTCTACCAAGTAGAAAACTCAACTCATACATGAAATACTCATATCATTTGTATATGCATACAATACTCTCAATGGATGGATAACACATAATCGCAATGTAGGAAGACTCATTACTCAATATAAATAATTCATATGCAACCCCATATATTACAAATATATAACTAACTAAGGGGATGTGTGCTACATGTCAATATCTCTAGATCAACCCATATATATTAATCATATCCCAAGGTACATAATAGTCCCTCCCTCTTTGACATGTTTCATCCCGAAACATGAGAAGAAACCATGTAATGAGCGTGCTTCAAATCACTGCACATTTGTCACCATGCTCAATCATCCAACCACCCATATGTGATCTTAGTAGGTGAACGTCTCTAAAAATGGATCTGTAATTCATCGTGCTACTCTTATTCCATCCATTTCCATAGTTAGTGCTCTCCAGCTTCCATGCATAGCCATATTAATCGTTCCTCCGATTCCATGTCACATAATTATTGCTCTAATGATTTCATGCGTAACTATAGTGATTGTTCCTTCCATGACCCATATATCCATATTGGTTTCTACCATGATGTGCCTTGACATGACTTCATGATTGTTTCCTCCCATGATGATGTGGGTGTGTATATGTTGCAACCTTAACCAATTATTTTATTTTTTGTTCCTCTTCCACCTTTTTAATCACTAGTTCTTGTGTCTCTAGAGTAGGTGGATTGTTATTTTCTTTGTTTTCTTCATATCCTTATGTTAATTCTTCTACACCATCCTTATTATCCTCTTCACCATACTCAAAGTCATCCTCAAGTTCCATCTTGACCTTTTTGGTCTTTGCTAAGTGTGATATTGTGTAAGATAACTTTCTTTCTCTTGTACCATAGCTTCATGAAATTGTTTTACACATTAATGCCGATTGTTCCCAAGGTCTCTAATCAAGGATATTCAATAACAATATCCAAACCATCCACATCCAAAGCATAAAAATATTAATGCAAAACATATTTGTCCATAAAGAGCTTTAAATCTTCGAAACCTTGAATCTTTACCATCCACTTGAGATTCCTTTATATTTTTCTTTGAACATGTAGATGTCGAGCCAAATCAATGTTGATGAAGTTATACATGTGACCAAGGTTTATGGATATACTTACATTATGTAATGATACTTTTCCCAATACTCAAATATTTTGTTTTACAATTTATTTGCAGAGTCTAAAAAATCAACTTACTACTTATTTATGAAGACTCGAATCAAATTACACCTTGTTTGAAATATATATATATATATATATATATATATATATATATATATAAATAAAATATTGTTATTATTAATTTAAATACCTTAATAAATTATAAGTTCCAATATATAGTATTATAATATTAATTTGTAAAAAAATATAATATTAATTTCTAAAAAGAAAGTTTTAAAAGAGTACATCCTTTTGAAAAAGGTTACGTGGGCAGCTAAAATGAAAGGTAGAGTTTTAAAAATTTAGAAATTAGTTTTAATTATATAATGGAGGGGACGTGGGACCCAGTTCTCCGTACCATCCACCCCACTTTTTTATGTTCACCATTATGCCTATGTGGAGGTATAAGAGTTAAAAGTATAAGATATTAAAAGACGTTTATATATATATATATATATATATATATATATATATATATATTTGTGTGTGCGCGAGCGCTTACCATCTAAAGCGTTTAGGTGCATGTGTTTTCTCTCTAGTTAATTTTATTTATGATATTACATTAAATTTTAGGAAATAAGAAATTGTCTTATTTTTGACCAATTTTATAAAGGGGTTAGTGGCAAGTTTACGAATAAGTTTATTATTTAATGACATTTAGATATTTTATAATGATTTTAATAAATGAGAAAATGCCTAGGACTAAGAGTTAATTGTTCTAGCTATCACCATGGTCAAATTATATCCATGACAATAACTAAGAAGAAATTATTTAGGAATTTAATAGGAAATTGACACAAAATGTTTACAAATCATTACACAATCTATATAACTCGTGGGTTTGATTTCTAATTTACCTATTGTATGTGGAGTGGAACATTTGAACATTACTCCAAAATTTCTATACATAGTAGACATTTACCAATCCTTTTAGAAAAAATATATTTCTTAATAATTATTATGAACATCTCTTTTAAATTCAAAACTTCTCTATTTTTTATTACTTTATAAAAATATTTTAAGATTTTCAACATCTTTATTTTTATTTTATATTAACATTTTCTTAGATTTTTAATTATTTTCTAATGATTTTTCTCAACATCATCATTTTTAGTTTATATTAATTTTTCTTAGATTTTTTTACAATTTTCTAATAATTTTTCCTTTTGAATTTGCCCAACGTTATTATTATTATAAATCCAAATATATTGCTCATCTTTTCTTTAATTTGCTCATAACAACTATAAAAAATACATATTTTTAGAGCCAAATTTAATATGACTTTTCTAAATATCGATTATTTTAATCTATAAATAACACATCTTTTCTTTAACCGTCGAGTTATAATTTCAAATTCATTAATAAAATTCTTATAAATTACGAATAAGTTATATCAGTGGAGTGGAGCAGACTCGCCTTTGTCAGCGTTTTTTCCAATTTTCGGGGAATTTTTAATCTGGTTTCTACTTTTCTTTCTTTACAAAGATTTGGTCGGTGTGTGGAGATAGAAAATTAATCTGGTTAAAATTTTGGATTAAGTAGACTCTCTTCTGTAGCGAGATCGGTAGAATACAAGGCAGGGCAGGATGCAGATATATGTGAGCATATTAACAGGAAAGACATTAACTTTGGAGGTCTCCAGTTGTGACACAATATTCGATATAAAAACTAAAATTGAAGACGAGGAAGGTGTTCCTCTGGTCGTGCAGCAACTGTGCTTTGGAGCTAAAAAGCTCAAGCTTGAAGATGAGAATACTCTTTCTGATTACAACATTCAGAGGGAAACTACTTTACAGCTTTATTTTCTTGTTCATGGTGGAATGTAGATCTTTGTAAGTCGTCGTTTACCACTTACATTAGGAAATCAGAGAGTGCAGAAAAATCAATTACAGTCAGAGAAAAACATTGGTTTGCATAAATCGTTTTGGGTTTTTCCCACCAGATCATAAATTTTGTAGGTAGCCATATATGGCAGTATGGAAGAGAAATCCACGTGTTTTGCGAAATAAACAATTGCAGACTCATTCCAATAAAAGATTTGCCAAAATTGTCTTACCATTATATCCATAGTAATAGGTTTGGCACAATTTGGATGAAACAATTATTGAATTATGAAAGTTGTAACATATTGAGAGATTATTAATGTGAAGAAAACAAAATATTATTAGAGAGATATGTTGTTGCATTTTCTAATAACCAAAACAATTCTGATTAACAGAACTGATTTAATTCATGGTCATGACTTCATGAGACATGAATTTATTATATGCGTCAAGCATTTTATTAAAGCCACCAATATTTCTTCCAACATTCTCAAATTCTACTGAAAAAGTTCCTTCACTGTAATTTTAAATCTATAAGGGGCTATAATTGAATTCAGTTTTCTTTTGGAACTTAAAAAAATGTGAATCAGTTTTCTCTCGGAAATAAAAAAATCTGAAACTTACCCTCTGCGACGAAGACTTGGCCAAGTTCTTTATTCCAGAAGGCCTTTTTTGCATGGTATTTTCCTGTGAGCAGCTTGATGTAAAACTGAAGCTACATTAAATTTGTGGCAAAGTGGGCGATATCTCCATGTAAGAACACTGGAGTTCATTAAAATAGAATCATTATGTCATTATCCTTCCCTATAATTGCAATAACAAATCCAATGGGACAAAATTTGACACTATTTCTTGATCAGATTTAATTTTTAACATTTCAAAAGTTGGCTTTTATCATTTTTCACAGCTGGAAAATGGAGTTAGGCCTTCATGATGACCCTTTCTTATTTTGTTTTGGATCCATGTCTTAGTTTGGACTATGAATCTCTATGGCCACAACATAGTAAGCTCCCTTTGTAAATACTGAAAAAGCAGACAAAAATATATACAACCAAGAAGGTCATCATCCAAATTCACATGTATAGAGGTAGTGATTACATTTATCTTAATTTATTGATTACAGTTTGTTATTGCTCCACATTGACATGATACTGTTATGTTTGAATTATCCATTCTCAGCCTTTACTATATTGTCCATTTTCCCACTGAAGAATGCACTTCTTCAGAGGAAAAATATTACACAGTTGGAATAGATACATTCCAAATACAAGAGAAGGGTGGTTTGAATGCCGTAAGGAGTCCAGGCGAGACGCCGATCATCTGATTCTCAGTCATGTCTGGTTCCAGCTGGAGGGATATGTTGTTACAAGTACAACGGCTGGAGAGGGATAATGTTCTTGTTAAGGACATCGCTATTATTGACAGAGCTGCATTCAATATTGCCGTAACAGTTATTAGGCATCGATTTTGTCTGGATATTTACATCGGCTGCACCTATTAATTTACATCCGGGCGTTTGGGAGTTGGGCAAGAGAACCCAAACCCAAACGCCCGGATGAGCTTCTCCTCTTATATGAATTTATATACTACTGGAGGAGGAAATAAACAGAAAACTGCGTATATTGTGCCACCAATTATTAAACGCAACAAAATAATACTAAATTTCTCACGCATTAAATGTGATCTGCGTGCTCATATACTACCCAATATTCTTGCAACTAAAACGAACTGTTTCTGTTTTTGGTAAGAATTTCTGAGTTCAAAGGCAACAATTGCGGACCAAAGATATCAATCATCCCCCATCTTGCAAGTAGAAACCAGCTTAAAAAATCCCGGAAAATTGAAAAAAGCTGACAAAATCGAGTCTGCTCCACTCCACTGATATAACTAATTCGTAATTTGTAAGGATTTTATAATCAATATTAATGAATTTCAAATTATACCTATAATTGCAAGTCGAGGGTTAAAGAAAAGACGTGTTATTTATAGACTAGCAATGCTTGTGAGAGGCGATAGTAGGAGGAGTATTTGAAAGTAGTATATTAGTAAGAAAGTGGAATGTGTGTGGAAGTATGATGTAAACCACACAAGATTCAGCTATTCATCTAAGGTTTTGAAGCTCAATTGCGATTGGAAATATGTTAATAACAATAGTAGTGTTATTGACAATTTGAATGTTGCAAAACAAGATTATGCCATAAAAGTGGATTTAAAAGTAGTTAATAAGAAATAAAGATTTTCTCATTTTTCCAAAGATTCTTGTGAGAGGTCTATAGGGATATAGGAGGAGTATTTGAAAGTAGTATATTAATAAGAAAGTGGAAAGTTTGTAGAAGTATGATGCAAACCATCTAAGATTTGGCAGCCTTGCGAGATTCAGGTAGCCATCAGAGCTTTTGAAGTCCAATTACGATTGGAAATATGTTAATAACAATAGTAGTACTATTGACAATTTGAATGCTACAAAGAAAGATTATGCCATAAAAGTGGATTTAAAGGTAGCACAAGGTACTTGCAACTTCACAATGTTAAAGAAATATAGTGTGATGCATGATTATCCGTTTGTGAAGAGTTTCCAATTTGTCATATATCGGTAAACTTTTAAGAGACAACAATCCATGAGAAATTAATTCTTTATTAAGGATAAAGGTTTTTTGACAGGATGGGCTACCCTGGTACAACCAAAATAAAGGGTCTTGCCACCAAAATGTAAATAAAGAAGAAGAATACAAAGACAAAATGTGCGGTATATGGAACAATGGTGTAAATCATGCAAGATTTGGTAGCCATCCAAGATTTAGGTAACAATTGAAGGTGTTGAAGGTCAATTGTGATTGAAAGATCCTGCAATGATTAATAGCATTATTAGCATCATAGTTTGGAGGCACAAAGAATGGAAGTGCAGTTATAATCGATTTAAGTACATGTTGATAACCTGTATTTGAACTTCAAAGGAAGGCTCCAATTGGTTCCATTTATTGTTGGTGTCGTACACTGGTGGAAAATGTATTCTGTAATTAGTTTGACAAGCATTCATGTAAAGTAATTGAATGATAAATAATTTACTTGAAAAGAATGGAAAAATGTAATTTAGTTATAATTAGCAGAGATATACCTACTATTACTAATTGAAGACAACATGTGGAGGCGTTTCTCTTCGAGCAATATTTGTTTCACATACCTTGTTGTTTTGATTTCAGAGTAGCGCTCAAAAGTAAAAGGCAGAGATATTCTCAAATTGTCAATAGACTTAACTCTGATAATGTTGTGAAAGTCAATCCCGGTTTCTCCACATCTCCAATATCTATTGTTGCTTTAGGAAAATTTAATCCTTGAGACTTATGTATGGTAAGTGCCCAAGCCAGTTTTAGTGGAACCTATTTATGATTTCCTCTTATTACGGGCAATATAGGAACCGATTTAGGATTTATTGGGTCCCATGCAGGACCAATATAGTTTTCAAATTCTACTATTATAGACATGGGAAAGCAGGTGGTTTGGAGCCAACGGTATAGATAATGTTTTGTATAGTACCAAGAGAACCATTCACTAATCCAAATTCAATGCAAAAATTGCATAGTAACATAACATGTTGACCTATACATAAAAGAACTTCATTATCCAATTGGTCATCATCAACATCTTCTAATCCTGAACACCTTGTATATTCAACAACGCTTCGTGCAATGGGCTTGGATAAAGACTTAAGCATTTTCTTTTTATGCAGATGAACAAATTTTTAGTTGCATATAAATGGATTTCTGAATCAAAGGATTCCCTTACGCCCTGGCTGAAGCATGCATTTATCTGTTTCATGAGTGTTTCCCAATCATGAAAATAAGGTTTAGCATTTCTACTATTTTTTAATTGTATTTAAATATTATTTATCGTGGATCATTTCCTTGTTGTCAAAATATTACATCTAGGTAATAACAATGTTGAAAGTGTCCCAAAGTCTTCTCCCAATTGTGTTTCCTGGAATTGGTGTAAATTGACCCATGTAAGCGGAGTTAAATGCAAAGTATCCATGATCATTATAAAAGAAAGAAAATTGCTGTAACGCCTGCTAAAATCTCCCACTTGAGACCCATAAACAACCTAGGTTTAGTTACAAAATTATGGAATAATTTTTTTTGAAAGTGTTAACAACCAAAGTCTCAAGGAAAATTAAATTCAACTGATAACTTTTCCCATTATAATTATTACTAATTCCACATTATAAAGCAACAAGTGTAATAAGTCCACACCTAGCTCAAATCTCCTTAGGGATTAATTTAATCACTGATTACATTGACATTTTAGCTAAATATTCCCTGATTAAAATTTTAGGGATAAGAGACCAAAATAAATAAATACCCAAGGTATTTAATTCCATAAGATCTAAGACGAGAGCAAGGTTTAATTACAAGTGGGGAAAAGAATACATATTTAAAATCATCGAGTAAATTCTTACTTACACACTCCTTAACTTGATTAAAGATTTAATTTAATTTTTCCCATGATTAAGGTAATTAAAAATTCCTGAAAACATTCCCATTGATAGGAAATTTCCTCACCTTTATGGTGATATAAATTATAACTCCTCCTAACTCCTCATATTTCTCAAGTTATGAACCGACGGAACTTGGGGTGAAATTTTCCCAATAGCGGAGCATACGGGCCTTGGGAGGAAATTTTTCCCAACTCGCCTGTGGATTTGGAGAGAAAATTCTCTCGGAGGAGAAAATATTACCGGCGAAGTGGGGAAGAAAAATTTTCCTGACGCGGGCAGCGGAGCGAGGAAGGCATTTAGTGCTTTTGTCCCTTTTGGGACAAATCAAATTTTACACCCACACCTCCGTCGACGCCCAGGAGGCCATGTGGCAGCTCCTTATTGGTTGTGGGTCAGCGGGTCGGCGGGGAACATTTGGAAAATTTGACTATTCAAAAGGAAGGGCAAAAGGTCGAAAGGAACCCGTGCCTCCACCGACGCGAGAAGATGCCACGTGTCAGCCAACCATTAGTTGCATGGTTTGGCAGTGGGGATAATTTGGAAATTTTGCCCAATTTTTTTGAAGCGTTAAGGCTTAAAAAGATCCGCTCCTCCACCGACGCCTCATGAAGCCACGTGGTAGCACCTGATTACCTGCGGGTCGGCGGGGCTGGGGAAAACTTACAAATTTTTCCAAATTTATTTTTGAAAGCGCTTAAGGTTAAAATCAATCGAGCCTCCACCGACACCCAACGAAGCCACGTGTTGATCAATGATTAGCTGTGGGGTGGTGAAGGAAAAATTGCCAAATTAACTTTTTGGACTTAGATCATTTTTAAACAAAATGAAGGCTTGCGGATTAGCGGAGCAGCGGGAAACTTCATGGATTTGCAACTTTTGAGAAAAAAAAAAAAAAAAGGAAAGTTTTAGCCTACGGGTCCGCCCAAGAATATTTTATTCATTTAAAATTTGAAAGTTAGATTATTTTGAGCCCAAAATGAAGTAAAAACTTCATAAGACCATAAATTTTGATTGGGAAACTTAGATTTTGGAAAACGAGGACTTTCTGGAAAGCTCTTGACGTCCTCTTTTCACAGAAACCTTAGGAATTTTATTTTGATAAATTTTAAAGGGTAAATTTTGAGAAAACGTCTTTCTGTCACTTAGAAAGTGAACTGGTATTTTTAACTTATTAATTTTGTTCAAATTTTTCGTTAATTCTTTTTCCATTTGCCAAAAAAGATGGAGGATTTTACTTGGAAGATTTTAGGATAGATTTCAAGGTTAAGTTTTCTTGATTGATTTGCATTCAAAATTTATCAATTTTATACAACAAGAAGTCTGCAATTTTGCCTTTTCCCGATTTGAAAGGTTCTATAAAATTTTCATAAGTATTTTGGTATGTTTGGGGTCGTTTTGACCTTACAAATAAAATTTGATATTTCCTTTTTCTTTTTCATGTTGCAGGGTCATTTTGTTCAATTTCCGATTAATAATTGCCAGTATGAAATTTATCTAACAGAGCTCAAATTCAAATAGATTTATTTTCATTTGCCAACTTTAAACTATGAATTCATTCCAACTCAATCTAACATACTAAGTTG
This sequence comes from Taxus wallichiana var. yunnanensis, assembly GCA_018340775.1. Classification (NCBI taxonomy): domain Eukaryota; kingdom Viridiplantae; phylum Streptophyta; class Pinopsida; order Cupressales; family Taxaceae; genus Taxus; species Taxus wallichiana. The sequence goes on from CM031242.1 coordinate 936,495,132, forward strand.
ACTCAAGCAAAGTATTCAAATGCCAAATTACAATTATGATTTCTAAAACATTTATTTAAAAAAACAGAGTATTATGACATTTCTCCATACGTATTCACTTTTTCATCCTTCCAACAAAATTTCAAAATACATTCAACAATCAGATTTCAATACCCAATAATGCCATTTGAGTAAAGTAATACAATCCTTTATTGATTCAAAGAGATACATTTACAATTTCTTCTTTCATTCCTCAATTATAATATACAGAATATGATTTCTTTCACATTCTTTCAAAAGTAGAAAAACAAAGTATATCTCTTTCACAATTCAATTTACAACTTTAATAGCCCATACAGACCATATTTCCATCACAAATAATATAAAATATCATCGACCACCTCAAGTGGGAAAAGGTTACATTAAGAAATGATCTCAAGCAAGGATCACAAACCTGTCTTCTTTCTCGGTTCTAGAACAACAGTATGAATTTCCATCATTCTCCAATTTTGGACATGGGAAAGGCAACACTCTCCACCTAACCAAGACATTCAATGAAAAGGGAGAAGCTATCCTTATTCATTGGCCCCAAATCCAACCACATTGCAATAAGAAATGTTTTTTTCAATTCATGTCAACAATAGGATTCCACAACCCAAAGACAAATTTATCATTCAAAACATAGTCCAAAACAAAAATGTAGTTTTCCACCACAGAACAAAATAACAAAAAACACTCAGGCTTCATCATGCAAGCCAAAGGAGCAATAAACTATGGGGGATGCTGCTTATGTCTCCCAAAGGGGAAATGGGAATCACCACCTGAGAACAAACCACCAAAATATCTATCATTTCATTTCAAATCCCCGACATGCCCTTATGCCTCCCCAAAGTACTCACCTTATTCCTCCCCAACCTCTTATGGCACCCCATAATGAGTAAAGAAATGAAAGCTATTTCTTTGTAAGGTGGAACCCAAATCCCAACTCCCTCCATACTTATATATCCCCAAAACACTTATGCCTCCCACAAAATGCCCCATAGTCTTCTCCTACACCATCCCTAGGCCATCTACCCAACCAACCAACAAATAAAACAACACATTCAAACATTCAACCATTCACATATGCATACAAATAAAAAGAGAGTATTTCCAAGAGCTAATCTCTTACCTCTCCATGATGGTGTTTTTTCCAAGTTCAAAACAACAAGCCTCCAATGCAACACAAACGAAGAGATCAACAATCAACAAGTATAAAACAATCTCAGATTTTCTCCCAATTTTCAAGAGCTCTAAAAACCCAAAGCAAGTCACCAAAAATGAAGTGATAAAAGTGAAGTAAAAAAAAAACCCCCCAAAACAAGCCAAGGAACTCAAATATATAGAAGAGGAAAGAGAAGAGGATGAGGTGGATCCATGTGGGATGCCACATCACACATCCTCAACCCCAACTCATAAGTCAAATTCAATCTCCAATAAATAAGTAGGTGAATAAATGACAATTTTACTTACACACTCAAATCAAACCCACACCTCATAAGAACTGAAATTGAAAGCATGTAAGAAAGTGCAATAAAAGCATACAACTTGACTTACAAAAATGCATAATGAAGGCTAGATTTAAACCCTCCAACCATAGGTAAGGTTGGCATGCAAATTTAAGAGGTATGGGACAAGTTTAATTCATCCCATAAACTTCCAAAATCAACGTCTCAAGGAAAAATTTGAATTTCAAAAGGAGGTGGAGTGTTTCATACTCCAAAATTAATTTACACATCTCTTACACATCACTTACACATTTCTTACAACACTTTAATTTTAGGCCAACAACTCTAATAATTACTTTCTTATGTCCCAATTTGATTAATTAATTTTAACAACATGTTTACTCACATTAATTTACCACAATTAATAAATAATGAAAGGGGTAAACACATCACTTAATAAACACATACAAACATCAATAAAAAGGAACCAAATAAATAAATACACATAACCCTTGGTCACATTTAAAGGTGATCCCCCATGGGAATCCCTAACAATCAAACACACACACACAAACAATACAAGTTACCATGGTGACCTTGTTGAATTCATCTAGAATTCCAATGTGGTTGGTCTCCAATCCCCCAATGTTTGTTGTGATATTTTTAACCTACACAATACAAATACCCCTTCGGCCTCGTGGCCATATCAGAACATCCAAATGAATATAATATAATTTCAAAATCATCAATATATATATATATATATATATATAATAATATATATATATATATATTTTCATCAACAACATAAAATCAACAATATCACTTACAATTTCATCAACAACTATATAATCATCAATTTTAAATTCAATTTTCTCATGGTCTACTCAATATATCCAAATATCACATGTCCTAACAACATATATATATATATATAACCATGTCCAACATCATGTCAACATCTATATAAAATGTCTCTAACAATCATCATGCATCATATATGAATCAAAGTCAACAATAATCCATGATCTGACATCTAACACCATACTAAATCAAAACTATAATAATGTCCATAATATAGTCAGCAGTATCATGATCAATATCAAAAGTGTCGAAGGAAAGTGGGCACTACATCCCCCTCCCCTTAAACTTGACTTCCTCCTATAAGTCATTGGAAAGAGATATAGGAACAAATGCAATAGAAAAAGGATCACTCCATTATGAGATTGCTTGCTTCAAACAAGTGTTGGTCTACGTAACCTAAGTTTGGTCCAATGCAATTCAACAAGAAGAAGGGAGATCAGTAAGGGATACGTTCTAAAATTTCTGCATGCAAAGCTACAAACACTTAAATCTAGAGAGTAAATTTATGCTATCAACCAAGATACCACACATAACAATATAACATGAAGAGTTCAAAAGAGTCTTAAGAGTAACCACCAAGTAGAGGAATAATAAGGAGAATTCCATGAGTTTGAGAATGACCACATAGTTTCCCAAGGAATACAACATACTACAATAATAAAAGTTAAGGTTTCTACTAAGTTTAAGCCATGATTTCAAGGTTCGTTGTCTAGACAAGGCTAGAAAAAATCAACTATGACAAAATTTACACGAGGAACAAGTCTACTCAAGGTCCCACAATTTGAGGATCACACAGGATGAGGTTAATCAACAAGGACACCTAAATCAAAAAACATTTAAAATCAAGGAACTATTCAAGGAAATCACTTCTATAACTCGAGAGGGTACAATTAACTTTTCATGGTAATACAAGTGAAGTCAAGACCACAAGTTTTCCTATAGTCTGATTTTTACACTTTTTTTTTAAGAATCAAACACACCATGCACACCAAATCTAAAGAATTCAACCATTTAACAAATATATATATATTAACAACTAACATATCAATACAAGTACCATACATTATAACACAATGAGATTTATTTATCTTATTTCCTACTCAAGAGGAATAACCATAAAGAGAGACAAGAAACACCAAGGACCACTCAAGGTCTCTAGGGAGAAGAATAAGTAAAGGGGTCAACTGAAATCCAAGGGTGCATCGTATCAAAAGTGAATAACATCATCTTGTACTTTCCATCCTAATGGAAAAGGGGAAACAATAACAAGGTGACCCAAGAAAATATGAAGAAAATAAGACTTCCCAAAGTTATTTTATATCCTTAACATATGTTTCCTTAAAATTACCATAATTTAGGTCTATAAGGACAAGACAACACGCAAGGATGTTGTTTCTTAAACAACAAATAAGTCTCAATCCAAAAGGACCATCAACTCACACTGAATTTCGAGCTATGGGACGATAATTAATTTATGATGACCCAAAACTCCCACAAGAAAGGAACATACATCTATGAATAAGAAAGTACTAAGCAACTAGAACACATTTGTTATTCAAAGAGGGTTTGAAAACCCGCATGAAAGAGGATCATGAGGGACGATGTGCACATCAACGGCCGTGTGAACTGCAATGTGAAGAGATCTCGGGAGGAGCAAGAATCAATCAATGTTCATGCAAAGATTTGAAAAATGGGGTAGAACTGGTTAAGCCATAAAACTCTCCTCTATCTCATAGATCAAAAGACATGTACATATAAAAGTTGTTGAGTAACCCCAATGTTTGCTGCAATCATGACAAATCGAGTAGAGAGGGGAGTTACATTCCTAAGAATAGAAGTGTAACTCCTAATGACGCATATGACGATTCTTTAGACGCACTAACACACCGATGCTACCGATGTGTAAGGAAATCTCATAATGACCCTAAATGACACATGGAACTACGATATCACCTAAGTGAGATGACTCACCTAATGATGTGGAAAATACACATACAAACCCCCCCCTTCATCGTAACTTAGGATGAGGTGGCAAGTCTCAAAAACGAGAAATGGGTCCGGCACAAAGCCCGATGAGGTACCCATGCACAAGAGAAAGGTCCCAAGCGGTGAAGGAAAACCCCATTGGGAAAAACATCCACCACAAGAGAACAAAACACCCTCTAATCTAAGAAAGATGCCAAATATGGGTCCTAGCTCTGAGACAGAGCCCGAAAAGGTACCCATGTACAAAGAGGCAATCTCTAGGAAAGAATAAGAAGAGAGAAGAAGTGGGAGATGAGAGGAATGCAGAAGATGTCATGGAAGGATCTGAACTTTGCAACTCTATGAAGTCTCCCAGAAGAATATTGGTGACGAGATCCTCTGCCTCTGGACTGAAGAAGAGCCGCCCGCACCGAAATGTGCCTGCCCTTAGGAAGGACAGAAATGACATGCTAGAAGTCTACCCACTCCACAAAGGAAACTGAAGGCAGCAACACGAAGAACTCCGAGTCTAGTCCACGAAAGTGTGACATAGGTCTAGCAAATGAGCACCAAGGAACCAAAGGTAATGCCACGTCGTAGAATATGGCTGTCGAGTGAAGAGGAACACCCGCAAGAGAGGATGCCGGTGATGTGAAGGGAACAAAACATCCTCCACAACAAAAAAGGGATCCACAATTGAGGGTGGATCAATGAAGGTCTCTTGAAATGTGGAAGTGACATGATTCCCGAAGGGGCACTCAACAAAATGAGATGATGAACTCCTCTGAAACACTTGTAGATGGATGAGGGAGTAGTGCATCACAAGTAGAGCGAAAAGATGACTAAGGTCGTAGATACTCATCCCAATGAGGGGGCTCAAAATGACAAGAGCGATGTATGATAGGTATGAGTCATCCAATGAAGGTAGAGGAGTGAAAAGGGCCTCGCACACTGGAAGTGGAAAGGAGGCAGGTGTGATGACTATATGAGACTGAGAAGGGGACTGCTCGATATCTAATGAGATTTTGGAAGTGTCAACACTCTCTAGAATAGTGAGAGAAAGAGGAGAAGAGTCCTTTAAGTACTCGGAACATCGTAACTAGATGCACAATCCTCATCATCGAAGTAGAACCAAGCGAGGTCTCATGTCGGTGGAACCGTCATCACATGAAGAAATGGAGGAGACAACTGAATCAAGTAGCAACAATGGTGGTAGTATGTGAAGGGTCTCCATAGAAGGTTGAAGAATGCTCCGGACACGATGAGGTGGATTTGAGTTTCCACGTGAAACCGAGAGAGAATGAGAGACATGCATCATCATGTGACCAAAGACATGGTCAAAAGTGTCAAGAAATTCCTCTAGATGACGATGATCAGGTGGGTGTGAACCTGCCCAAGCAAGAAGGGTAAAAGATCCTCGTGGGCAAAGTAACGTTCCATGGAAGCATGCCAAGTGAATAGGTTCTCTCTCCGGTGAGAAGTGGCGGAGGCTGTAAGGTGATCCTACGAAACTCAAGTCTAGAAAGAGCATTCTCCATGATGAAAAATGTAAGATGCACAAAAGAAAGATGTCGACTCGGCCGATAATGCATCTGCGTCGTGTGTAGGTCTAAGAGTACAAGCATCCTCCCATCGAGAACTTTATAAAAGTAGTGTGTTTACAAAATTGGCAATGCCATCATGTAAAGTGTGAAAAATCATGCAACTTTGACCAAGGAAGCACTCAGAAACGAGCAGCGAGTCAAAATTTATAGCATTAAAATGATTCCCGCAATTGATGGAAAAATACACTAGATGCTGCAAACGCATTAAAAAAGTGCTCTAAATGGGTGAAAAGGGTGTCGTGTGACTACTTGTTGGAAATGACATCAAATTTCAATTAGGGTTTGTTTTTCTTGCGGGGATTAGCCTCCTGCCAACCCCGGACCTCACCCTCCATCTTCGTCACTCGAAGGAAGGACATAATACAAGCCAAAATAGAAGCCCAAAATTAATACAATGCCATGTAAATGTTTTTTAATCCTTAAAACATTAAAAACCATTTGTTTTAACCTCCAAACAAGACTAAAAGGTAAATGTGGGGGCCCACATTGAAGTCGGGTGGAGAGCAGCTAGCTATGGAAGCCCACGTGGAGAGAGAGAGGCCCAATGCACTGAGCTGCTTGATGTAACCACTATTTTGTAGGCTGGAGAGAGGTGGCCACGTGCTGGGCTGTTTGGAGAAGTTACCAGCCAGTAAGAACAATAACCAATGCAACTTGTAACCGCCAAGGAAGACAACAAATAAAAAAACGCGTTTTTCATCTTGAGTAGCAAAAAAACATTTTTCAATAATAGTGGGTTTGAAAAAAGGCTGGAGGTCGTTGGAATTTGTGTTGGTGAGCACTAAGCTGTTGGAGGTGCTAGTGGTCCACTCGAGGTTTGAATGCAACAAAGCCTATAGAAAAAACACATTTGGGTTCTTACTTCAAAAACGTCCAACCAAGTGAAAAAATGTTTTTCAACGCATGTTTGAACCAAAAGTAGGCTATTGGATTTGCTTTGGTGGTTATAGGAGTCCACGTACCAAGTGCCGCAGTCCACATTGGTGTAAGGTCTGGTGGATCATATTCAAGACCCCAAAACACCAAAAGCGACCCAAAAACACCAAACGGCCGTCTTCATAAGTTGGGAATGGAGCCATAGGTGCAAAGTTAAACCCAGTAGTCCGCAACATCCACAAAGGTAGACCACGTGGTTGAGAAGACCACATGAAGAGAACCACGAGTAGGTAGATGGGCAAGAAAGAAGGGGATGAGCAAGAGGTCCCAAAGTGAGCCGTGGAGCCAAACACGAGCGGTAGTGGCCAGATCAATGCATGTCAAGCCGGATGTATGAGAAAAGCACCATCAAGCTAACAATGTGCCAAGGAGTAAATCAACCAAGCCCAATCAAGCTGCTAGAATGAACAATGTTGCAAAATGCCAATGGGAAAAACAAACTTCTCAATCACCCTAATAAGCCACGAGAAAAAGCGTGATTGAGTGAATCGAATACACCATACTAAAACCGAGGTATGAAACCCAAATCAGTGCAAGTAGAGCATGATCAGAATAACCATTACGACACATGCAATGAGATCTAGATATCATGCAAAGTAAAGTGGAAAACACGCACAAAAATAACGATGAGTGCACGGATCCACAAGATCCGCTCGATACCATGAAAGAGGGTTTAAATCCCCCAAGCGAGGATCACGAGGGACGGCACACACAACGCGACGGGTGAACGACAATGTGAAGAGATCTCGGAAGAGCGAGCATCAACCGAATGTGCATGCAAAGATTTGACAATCCAAGGCGTAACTTGGTTAAGCCATAAAACTCTCCTCTATCTCATAGATCAAAAGACGTGTACATATAGGAGGTGACCTTTGAGTAAATATCTACAATCATGACAACTCAAGAGAGAGGGGGAGTTACATTCTTAAAATAGAAGTGTAACTTAAAATGATGCATATGATGCGTCTGACAAGACACATCGACGCACCGACGCTTGGGCGTTGATGCAAACCGACGCTCAATACTGACACAACTCGACGCGATGACGGGATGCGTAAGGGAATCTCATAATGACCCTAAATGACACATGGACCTACGATCTCACCTAAGTGAGATGACTCACCTAATGATGTGGAAAATACACACACACAAACTATCCACCATGTGTTTCACAATTTTAGGTAGGCGATGGAACTACGAGGTACAAAGTTCAACATTGCACTAATACACATAAACCTTACTTATTTTATAACTCAACTAATTAAGTCAAAAGTTGTAGTTTCATTTTCTAAGAACATTCCTTTACGAGTTTTCTTAATTAAACTTCCTCCTATTATGACATCACAACTTTGTGTTATAAGGACCACTAAGGGGGCATGATATCTCGCCATTCTGTAAAGGCAGAAAAGAGAAAAAATATTTATTTTACTCCTAGGGGAGGTAGATGGAAAAAGTTTTCCTTTTCTGTTCTTCTACATGTTTTTTTTTCTATTAATCTACCAAGGTTAAAGCAAGAACCATTTTATCTTTCTATGATCCAGTTTATTTGTTAAGCTTCAAGGCCAAATCTCCTCAATTATAGTTTTATGATGTTTAGGCGAGTCAACTTGTCAATTTAAAATTTAATGAGAAGGAAGGGTAAAAAATCAAACTGTTACTTTTATGGGAGAGAGAGGTAAATCAACACATCAAATTTTTAATTCTAAGGAAAACAAGGGACATTCAACATAGAAAACACATTATTACTATTATAAGAACTAAGAAACAATCAACCAACATGGATCACAACAATATTTGAGATTTTTTTATTTTTTTTTTCCCACTAATTACAAGTATCATAAAACATTCCTAGTGGGTTTTGTTAAGTTCTCAAAAGAAGTTACAAGGGAGGCCCATTAAGGAAGCATAATTACTTTTACTAATCTACTAGGGTTTAACAATGTTTGTTGTTTTGGTGAAAACATTTTACTCACCTCATAAGACAAGGAAAGTTTTCAAATATACACCCATATTACCACAGATACCTACTAACCAAGAAATTAAAATGACAAGGAAATATTTTAACTATAAGAACACCACATACTCGCTAGAAAGCGTTAAATGTAAGAAAAATCAACTATCTATTCAACATGGCTTTACGACCAAGAGTTACAGTTTTGCAAGAAGAATCACATTATAAAATACCACCGAGATTAAATTATCAAGGTCTAATTACACTATCATCACCAATGTCATGGTCCAAAAGACTCAAAGCATCCATAAGTGTCTCCACGTAATCCAAAATTAATAGGTCATAGAGTATTATTCATAGTAACTAAAAAAAAGTTAAGGAAAGGGTAGACTTATTTATAGGTCAAGAGGGAAAACAAACACACTTAATTTACACACAATACTCGAATGGGATTAAATCTAACCATAATTACCAAGATGCATACAATCCTCAAGTCACTACTTAATATAATGAAATGAGGAACTCTTGATAAAACTTAGCATGCCATCGAAGAGAAGCCACTACCAGACAAACACTTTTCCACTAACATCCACAGCCAACCAAAAGCAAACCGATCCCACCATAATTCATCAACCCAAAATTAAACACCTCTACTCCAATGAGGTTCAAGCTCTTATCGGATTGTAAGAGAATCACCACCACCGCTAACAGGCTGTTAACTAGAATGCACAACACAACGAACTCTCTTCCCAACAAGGTCGAGTAATGAAAAGTCCACTCAGATCCTAGATACACTCAAGGTTCCATGTATCTAAAACTAAGGTATAACTTTAAGAACCTAAGAGGACATTCAATACACCTAGGGTGTACCCCATATGAAAAATCTATGAATACAAGTAGCATAAACCGGCTCATCATCATGCAAGAAGAAATCACATAACGTTTAGCTAAGCAGCCAACAACATAACGAGCTCCGAGTCACCAATCAAAATAAAGTCCAAGAAATATCGGCAATCAAGGAAAGTGGCTAAGTAGCCGCATTGCAAAGTCTGAAAATTCTCACAAAAATATAAATAACTAGAAGAGCCTCAGAGCTTCTCAATCCAATCATAAAATAAGATGTTGGTCCTTGATAAAATGACACAAGTTTACGAATGTAAAATACAAAACGTTAACACCACATTCACTTCGCAGCCCTTCATGGCCGCCAATAGGGGTACTCTACCTCGAGGTCAGTTCCAAGGACACATGCGTAGGATTGGGTCATAAATGACACCCAAACTTAATGTCCACTCTCCCATACATGGGTAACAAAATGAAAAACTGACAACCAGACCAACTTTCCTAACTACTGAAGGAAGGAAGCTCTAAACAACTTCTAATTAACTCTTCTTGACCCCGGACACAACCACTATTATCCAACCACAAGATTCACACCATAAAATTTATCATTCCAACAACTCTAATAAGGAAGGGTCTCAACAAAGGGCTTAACGCATCATACAATTAAATCAAGTTTTAGGAAATGTAAAACAACACATTTTCAAAGGGGAACCAAGTTTCCACTACACTAGAAGTTCACAAAAATCAATTTAATTTGACATTCTTAGTTACCCGAGTTTAGAAAAAATGCCACTAAGTGAGTACAAAAATTCAAACAACTTATTATTTTATTATTATTTTAATTTTGGTAGTTCAAATGAACAGAGTAATGTAATATTTCTTCATATGCATTTCTTTTTCAATTTTCAAACAAGTTTTTTTTCTTAGATTCAAAAGTGTGCTAGGTTTACAGTTCATGTCTCAAGTTTTCTAGTGTGCCCAAGGGTCCAAGCTTTGAACCCATGGCTCTAATACCAAGTGTAACGCCCACTAAAATCTCCCACTTGAGACCCATGAACAACCTAGGTTTAGTTACAAAATTATGGAATATATATTTTTAAAAGTGTTAACAACCAAAGTCTCAAGGACAATTAAATTCAATTGATAAATTTTCCCATTATAATAATTAATAATTCCACATTATAAAGAAACAAGTGTAATAAGTCCACACCTAGCTCAAATCTCCTTAGGGATTAATTTAATCATTGATTACATTAACATTTTAGCTAAATATTACCTGATTAAAATTTAAGGGTTAAGGGACCAAAACAATTAAATACCCAAGGTATTTAATTCACAAGATCTAAGATAAGAGAAAAGTTTAATTATAGTGGGGAAAAGAATACATATTTAAAATCATCAGAGTAAATTCTTACTTACCCACTCCCAGAACTCGGTTAAAGATTCAATTTGATTTTTCCCATGATTAACACAATTAAAACTTTCTAAAAACATTCCATTAGATAGGGAATTTCCTCACCTTTCGGTGATATAAAGAAGTCCTCCTAACTCCTCATATTTCTCAAGTTATGGACCGACAAAACTTGGGGTGAAAATTTTCTCAAGAGCGGGCTGTGGGCTTGGGAGGAAAATTTTCCCCAACTCGGGCCTACGGACTTTGGAGAGAAAATTCACCTAGAGGAGAAAAGCGGACCGACGGAGCGGGGAAGAAAACTTTTCCTAGACGCGGGGGCCGGAGGAGCGGGGAAGGCATTTAGCGCTTTTTCCCTTTTGGGACAAAGTGAATTTTACACCGCACCTCTGCCGATGCCCAAGGAGGCCACGTGGCAGCTCCTTATTGGCTGCGGGTCAGCAGGTCGGCAGGGAACATTTGGAAAATTTGACTATTCAAAAGGAAGGGAAAAAAGGTCGAAAGGAACCCACGCCTCCGCCGACGTGAGAAGATGCCACATGTCAGCCAACCATTAGCTACGGTTTGGCGGGCCGGCGGGGATAATTTGGAAATTTTGCCCAAAATTTTTCTGAAGTGTTAAGGCTTAAAAAGATCGCTCCTCCACCGACGCCTCGTGAAGCCCATGGCAACAGCTTGATTGATTACTGGGCGGTGGCGGTGTTATGGGGAAAACTTACAAATTTTTCCAAATTTATTTTTGAAAGCGCTTAAGGTTAAAATCGATTTGAGCCTCCACCGATGCCCAACAAAGCCACATGTTGATCAATGATTGCTTCATGCGAAGGTGGCAGAGGAAAAATTGCCTAATGAACTTTTTGGACTTAGATCATTTTTAGACAAAATGAAGTCTTGCGGATTAGCGGAGCGGAGGGAAACTTCATGAATTTGCACCTTTTGGGAAAAAAAAAAAAAAGGATGTTTTAGCCCACGGGTCTGACCAAGAATATTTTATTCATTTAAAATTTGACAGTTAGATTATTTTGAGCCCAAAATGAAGTACAAATTTCAGAAGTCCATAACTTTTGATTGGGAACTCGGATTTTGGGAAACGAGGACTTTCCGGAAAGCTCTCGACATCCTCTTTTCAAAAATTCTTAGAAATTTGATTTTGATAAAATTTAAATGGTAAATTATGAGAAAACATCGTTCTGTCACTTAGAAAGTGAACTGGTATTTTTAACTTATCAATTTTGTTCAAATTTGTCGTTAATTCCTTTTCCACTTGACAAATAGGCATGGAGGATTTTACTTGGAAGATTTTAGGATATATTTAAAGTTTAAGTTTTCTTGATTGATTTGCATTCAAAATTTATCAATTTTATACAGCAAGAAGTATGTAATTTTGCCTTTGCCCGATTTGAAAGGTTCTATAAAATTTTCATAAGTATTTAGGTATGTTTGGGGTCATTTTGACCTTACAAATAAAATTTGACATTTCATTTTTTCTTTTTCATGTTGCATGGTCATTTTGTTTAATTTCTGATTAATATTTTCCAGTATGAAATTTATCTAACTGAGCTCAATTCGAATAGATTTATTTTCATTTTCCAACTTTAAACTATGAATTCATTCCAACCCAATCTAACATACTAAGTTGACTCAAGCAAAGTATTCAAATTCCAAATTACAATTATGATTTCTAAAACATTTATTTTAAAAAAATAGAGTATTATGACATTTCTCCATATGTATTCACTTTTTCATCCTTCCAACAAAATTTCAAAATACATTCAACAATCAGATTTCAATACCCAATAATGCCATTTGAGTAAAGTAATACAATCCTTTATTGATTCAAAGAGATACCTTTACAATTTCTTCTTTCATTCCTCAATTACAATATATGAATATGATTTCTTTCACATTCTTTCAAAAGCAGAAAAACAAAGTATATCTCTTTCACAATTCAATTTACAACTTTCATAGCCCATATAAACCATTTTCCATCACAAATAATATAAAATCATCCACTTCAAGTGGGAAAAGGTTACATTAAGAAATGATCTCAGCAAGGACTATCAAACTATCTTCTTTCTCAGTTCTAGAACAACAGTATGAATTTCCATCATTCTCCAATTTGGTCACAACAGAACAGGGGAAAGGCAACACTCTCCACCCAACCAAGACATCCAATGAAAAGGGAGAATCCATCCTTCTTCATTGGCCCCGTAACCCAACCACATTGCAATAAGAAATGTTTTTTTCAACTCATGGCAACAATAGGCTTCCACAACACAAAGAAAAATTTCTCATTCAAAACATAGTCCAAAACAAAACTATAGTTTTCCACCACAGAACAAAACAACAAACAACACTCAGGCTTCATCATGCAAGCCAAAGGAGCAAGAAACTATGGGGGATGTTGCTTATGCCTCCCAAAGGGAAATGGGTATCACCACTGAGAAAAACTATCAAAATATATATCATTTCAAATCCCTGACATGCCCTTATGCCTCCCCAAGTACCCCTTATACCTCAGATTTCCTTATGCCTCCCAACCTCTTATGGCACCCCATAACGAGTAAAGAAATGCAAACTATTTCTTTGTAAGGTGGAACGGAAATCCTAACTCCCTCCACACTTATACCTCCCAAAACACTTATGCCTCCCACAAAATGCCCCATAGTCTTCTCCTACACCATCCCTAGGCCATCTACCTAACCAACCAACAAATAAAACAACACATTCAAACATTCAACCATTCACATATGCATACAAATAAAAGGAGAGTATTTCCAAGAGCTAAGCTCTTACCTCTCCATGATGGAGTTTGTTCCAAGTTCAAAACAACAAGCTCTCTAATGCAACACAAACCAAGAGATCAACAATCAACAAGTATGCAACAATCTCCAAATTTCTCCCAATTTGCAAGAGCTCCAAAAACCCAAAGCAAGTCACCAAAAATGAAGTGATAAAAGTGAAGCAAAAAAAAAACCCCAAAAACAAGCCAAGGAATTCGAATATATAGAAGAGGAAAGAGAAGAGGATGAGGTGGATCCATGTGGGATGCCACATCACACATCCTCAACTCCAACTCATAAGTCAACTTCAATCTCCAAGGCACAATAAATAAGTAGGTGAATAAATGACAGTTTTACTTACACACTCAAATCAAACCCACACCTCATAAGGACTGAAATTGAAAGCATGTAAGAAAGTGCAATAAAAGCATACAACTTGACTTACAAAAATTCATAATGAAGGCTAGATTTAAACCCTCCAACCATAGGTAAGGTTGGCATGCAAATTTAAGAGGTATGGGACAAGTTTAACTTGTCCCATAAGCTTCCAAAATCAGCCTCCAAGGAAAATTTGAATTTCAAAAGGAGGTGGAGTGTTTCATACTCCAAAATTAATTTACACATCTCTTACACATCACTTACACATTTCTTACAACACTTTAATTTTAGGCCAACAACTCTAATAATTACTTTCTTATGTCCCAATTTGATTAATTAATTTTAACAACATGTTTACTCACATTAATTTACCACAATTAATAAATAATGAAAGGGGTAAACACATCACTTAATAAACACATACAAACATCAATAAAAAGAACCAAATAAATAAATACACATAACCCTTGGTCACATTTAAAGGTGATCCCCCCATGGGAATCCCTAACAATCAAACACACACACACACGAACAATACAAGTTGCCATGGTGACCTTGTTGAATTCATCTAGAATTCCAATGTGGTTGGTCTCAATCCCTTGATGTTTGTTGTGATATTTTTAACCTGCACAATACAAATACCCCTTCGGCCTCGTGGCCATATCAGAACATCCAAATGAATATAATATAATTTAAAAATCATCATATATATATATATATATATGAATCAAAACAACATCCAGACAATCAACAATATCACTTACAATTTCATCAGTAACTATATAATCATCAATTTTAAATTCAATTTTCTTGGTCTACTCAATATATCCAAATATCACATGTCCTAACAACATCCATATATATATATATATATATATATATATATATATATATATATATATATATGTATGTATATATAACCATGTCCAACAACATGTCAACATCTATATAAAATATCTCTAACAATCATCATGCATCATATATGAATCAGAGTCAACAATAATCCATGATCTAACATCTATCACCATACTAAATCAAAACTATAAAAATGTCCATAATATAGTCAGCAGATTATCATGATCAATATCAAAAGTGTCATATATATAGGAACATCCCTTATAGGTGGTAGTTGAGAAAGGTCACCAACAAGAATCATTGATCTACCACCAAATGGTTCAGTTACATGTGAAAGAAATGCTTATTGGAGTTGCTCATTGATGTTTTAAAACATTTTGGGCCCTAAAACATTCATCTCATCTATGAGAATGTAACGTACATGCTTCATTTATTCTTTAAATACTACCAATTTTAGTCCTTTAAAAGCATGGACATCTCTAATTGGGAGTCTAAGGCCAGTATGTACTATTCTACCGTGTATGTTGAAAGCAATGACTCTCATAGGAGCAAGGGCCAATAAAGGGCTTTTCTATCTATTGAATAAGATTCTAATGTGTTCCCAATACACTTGATAAGATATGATTTACCCGTATGAGCTATTCCTTGAATAATCATTTTTAGTGGCTCTTGATCCCCTACATGGTCGAATGACCCACCACCATAGAATATGCAATATGTTGGTCTTTAGATAAACTTCCTACATGGAAAAGGGATTCTCAAGTGGTATTGTTTATTGGCATCAAGCAATATATGTTATTTAGAAAATGTACACAAGAATCATGTAATGGTGATGGTAAATAATTTTGACTCCAATCATGGTCTAGGTCATAATCACGATGACCAAGTAGCTCAATATCTAAAAATTGCATGTCATTATGAGGAACCAATCTAGACATTACTTCCCACTCATGCATCTTTGTAGTACTTACCTCTGGGTTTTTGTCAAGGTTATCTTCAACTTCATCACTATCTGTTGGTGATGTTTGCATGTGATTAATATGCCATGCATGGTATGTACCCCTTATACATTCCCAAGAGTGAAATATTTTTTCAATTGTGCATCCTCTATAAACAAAAGTTTTTCGAAAGGGTTTATATAGTAAACTCTCACTCCAACAAAATTCCACATATTCATTTGATTCTTTATCAGGGATGGAATAAAATCTTGGCCATACGTGGACTATAGCTTGTTGTTGTCAAATTTTCCATTGTTCCTTTTACAGTTTGGAGAATATGACCATGACTTGGCAACATCCAACATTGCCATATTTTCTAATTGTGAAGGACGATGTATGTAAGCATGTAAAAAATTTGAATCAGATGAATCATCCTCAAAGTTTAGTTGGACACATCTATAGACTCTTCGACCAACACTAAGAGTAATAAATTGTCTATTACATTCCACAAGTGGTAGTTTTAATAGCATATGACATGTTTCTTGTGCAACAATATCACACTCTGCTATTGTGTCCATAATAAATTTTTGGTATGCACACAATGCCGGAGTTTCGGGAATGGCTACTAGAAAGCAACACACATTAGCATATCATGATTCGACTTTTGCAACATACTTTACAATGTAATTCAAAACTGCTCGGTGGGAAAGGATAGGTTGACAATCTATGTTTTTCCTCCAAAATGAAAGCATATCAGGATTGTGTACATTGATTCTATCATCATTACATGCTTTGGAAGATATTTTTTTTGGCCTTCCTCATCTATGATTTTTTTATTCTATTTGTAGCTCCCACAGAGATTTATCTTGACAAACATTTATGGACCCTTTTTTTTCAAGTATGTGTCCAGTGGTGCACTTCTTATGTCGCTTAACACGATTAAAACTTTCTTCATAATCATGTATTTTATCAAACTGTAATATTTGTGATGTGTCCATCAAACAAGGGTCATCATTAACAAATCTTGAAAATTGGTTATTCCTTTCATACTATTCTCTTGGATTCCATGCATTAATAAAATTATCACAATATGGTTTTTCCTTTGCAAGTTGTGAGGGATCATTCCAATCCACATTTTTGACATCGAAGAATCGTCGAGCCAAACAACCATATGTATATGAACCGATGATCGAGCATCGCCATTCATTCCTACAGAAAATGGATAGAGATAGTAACCACATTTATTTGTCGAACATGGTGAATATATATGAATTATGCATCAAATTCATTGCAATAAAATCTATTGAATGTATTATAGTTTACATGAATGAAGAAGAGAAAGAACATACATTGACCAAATGTCTCTTGTCCCGAAGTGGTTGATGAGGGCCTCTTCAATGAAAATATTGAAGCGGTGGTGCATATACATAAAAAAAAATGTGGATTGATA
Organism: Taxus wallichiana var. yunnanensis; assembly: GCA_018340775.1. Classification (NCBI taxonomy): domain Eukaryota; kingdom Viridiplantae; phylum Streptophyta; class Pinopsida; order Cupressales; family Taxaceae; genus Taxus; species Taxus wallichiana. The sequence goes on from CM031242.1 coordinate 936,512,576, forward strand.
GTAATATTTGTATTCCTCCATTGGCGATAATTTACAACATTAGTTAGGAGAGAGCTAGGAATGACTCGATGTAGGTTTAGCCATCTGGTATCTATAGCACTTAATGTAATGAAGAATGTTGGGCACCCTAACTATTTAATCATGTCCATAAATTTACTTTTACATGTTCTCCAATATTCCCTAGTCCCTCTAATATTTTTTACATAATACATTACTAGATTTGGAAGCTTGTCATCAGGCATCTCTCAAAGATGGAGGCGGAGATCTTCAATAGTAGTAGGTATATTGCCAACCACATTTTTCTTCACAAACAATGACACTTGTGTGGTTTTGCGTTTGGTGCCTCAACATAAGGTTCAACAAGAAATACCTAAATATTGGATGGCTTCCAAATTTTTTGTCATGGTATTTCATCAAATGTGGATCATAGTCATCAATACACAATTTTTTTATTTGAGGTTACAACCATTCAGACTCCCCATTTGGAAACAATGCAGGAAAGCCATGTCAAACAAACCTTCAGTGTTATATTCATTAACTAGATATAACCCAATTGTGGGCCAATCAATTCTGTCAATCACCCTCGGTCCTTCATTTTCAATAATGTTTCTTACTTCTTCCATTTCATGATGCACGTTTCCCATTATGACTGTAAAAGATGATGGTTGATGTTGATTCTATTCAATATTTGTTGTTTCGAGTCTTTAAGAAGCTGATCCACATTATCACGTTGTCTTCAATGTTTAACTTAACAAATTGGAGGCTTTGAGATATGTCATTTCTTCTTGATTTGTTATGAAATTGTAACATTACATAATTCAACATCCTTGTAGTATCTATCATTGCAAATTTTATATCAAAGAGCATCTAATACATGAGATCTCTTTACCGAATAATATTAGTTTTATGATTGAGTTCCATGTCTTCTAACGATCAAAATATATAGGTCTCGAACACACCGAGGAATATATGTAGCAATTGAAGTTATGTTTTACGTAAAACTTATAGTATTCCCCCTTTAATTGTATTGGCATCCTCGTCCATGACTTACTTACATTATTGAATCGACACAAGAAATAAGAATCTCTTCAAATTGCATGAAAACTCGTAGAACCTATGGTTGCACACGTGGTCCATACTATTCCATGACGAAAAGTGATGATCTGTTATGCGTTTTGAGTAACATCTTGTACAAATTGGTCTGTGCATGTTAGTTTGAATTTTATTCTAGGGCATGCCTCTTTACATATAATTCACACTTGCATGTTTTCCATTTTATCCAATCTCGGTGAAATGATCTTTGAATGGACATAATGTTTGAAGATAATTTTACTTGAAATTCCAAAGCATTTAGAAAATCACATGTGTTATGAGTCATATTGAGGTTTTGTACCTCAAAATTCCTTTTAGTGAATGCAAGATTTTGAAGGAAGTCATTGGAAATAGGATGGTTTTTTTGAGGGCTTAGAAACATAAGGGATTTAATATTTTGTGCACTTAAAGAACCAAGATCAATTAGATGAGTGCATGGAGGATTGTAAACTTGTTGGAATTTAGACTTCCCTTTATCTCTTTTAACAATGTATTCTACATTGTTAATGCTAACATTATATCTTTGGATAGTCAAGTAATGAAGAAGAAGCACTACATGTTCCATCTAGAAAATACAAGTGAGGTGCCATCGCAAAATCATTTTCCGACACTTCAAGTTGTATCGTCATGGGATTATTATCTAACAACCGAGTCCTAGATGCATATAGTTTTCTTCTTCACCTATTTATTTCTTCTCTTCTTGTGTGATACCTTTTTCTTTTCTTTTTGTTTATTTCTTCTCTTTTATCTTGGTATATTTTTCTTCTCCCTCTAATTATTTCTTCATGCCTCTCTACATAATGTGCACGCTGAGTAACATTTGTTTGTTGTTGAGGTGGGCACACAATAGTTTCCTGTGTTGTAGGATTCTCACACTATTGATCACTACATAAATGGTTTTGAGGAATATTAATGTAGTTTGGATCATAGTAACATGTAATAACATTAGTTGGATTTATCAAAGTTTGATGGGATTGATATCTTTCAATTTGTGTTGATGTCACAATTTCAGAAATAACAACATCTAGGTCTGACATCTACAATAGTAATAAACAAATCAATACTAATGATAAGCATAGAAAGTGCCACATAAAAAAATCAATTATTATATAATTCAAAACATACATAAAATTCTAGATTGCAATCACACTAAAAATAGTGAATAAGAGCTTAACTATGTGAGCGGGGACATAAGTAAGTAGATAGAAAATTCCATAGTCAAATATTCTAAATTTGTCACAAATTACAAGGTTATAACCACATCAAAGAAACACTCAACATCAAATTAAATAATAGAGAACCTATATATAGAAAGGAAAATGAGATTTCAAATCAGGACATGAATATAAAAATTTACCACATAATTTTACAAGAGTCGAGACATTTAAAGTAGGAAAATTTACATGTGAATATTATATATTTGTTATAAAAATTGAGGGCATAACAATATCAAAATAGTATTTAATTTGAACATATTCAACTTAGTTCATTACAAAAATGGGAAATACATACAATAGGAAATGTACTCAAATCTTAGTAACTAATCCTATGATAAATTTACTCTCTGAAGAATAATCAACTTTTTCTGCTTTGACAACATTAGATTTCAACTTGGGTGGATTGTTGAATGTGTCCATTCACACATGTAAAGTGAATGAATACTGATGAAAGGCTATCATCTTCTTGAGATGATGTATGTGCAATGGATTTTCTTGAACCTGGTCAAATGTTTCCTTTTTGTTGCACTAAGTAATTCTTTACCTTCATCATAAAAAAATGTAGCCCATAAATTTCGAATGTGGTTTGGAATTTGAATTTTGAATAAGTACTGATAATCACAACATATGGAAACCATATCACATGTGGAGAAAATCCATTTTCCTTTAGATATCTTTCTAGTCTTCTTCCTACATGGAGTTCCTGTGTGCATCGATGGACAAGACAAATATGTAAAACAATCCATTTCATCAATTGAAACTATAGTTCCTCTTAGCGATAGCCAAAGTGGTTTTTCAAAACTAAGAGATCCACCAACAACTATCTCAGATATATTTGTTTGGACAAAATTGTGAACCCCAAGTTCATCATGGCTTGTTAGAGACCGACCACCATAAATTTTTCCATGTTCCTCACACCAATTTCTCAATATAGTTGCCTCTTCAATACTTGGATTTATAAATATCTTAGTGTTTGATATTTTCCTAAAGACTTTCCATAAAAATCAGTTATGTGAACACACTTGAAAGCAATAATAGGATGGGGACCCAAGGTAATGAGGTGTTGGAGTTCAAAGCAGAGCGTAACATCAATGGTGCAATCAGACGTATCTGTAATTTACATTGTCCTCTTCTTCACTTCTAAACTGTCCTTCCTGAATAGTGTTTCAAGTTCACCAACAAATGCAACAATTCCAAGTACGTCTATCATTGTATTTGCCTCCATGTTTCTGATTTCACTTATCAAAACAAAGTGAAACTTGTTAAATGGAATAGAGCCATCATAAACTGAAGAATCTTCCACGTGTGACATGCCATGCAAAAATATTTCATATTCGGATGGGAGATTATTAAATATTTTATCAGCCTTTCGCAATCTCCCATTTGAAATTGTATACACATTTCCAACTCAAATATTATCATAATGCTTATCCACTTGTTCATTGAAACACACAATCCATATTTGTTCTTCATCCTTATCAATGATGTCAAAGTTGAATATCTTTCCACTCCCTCTAGTGGTGTTAAAGCTATGAATGTTTGACTTAGAAGTGGCTCTACCTTGTATAGTCCATCCATCATGAAACAGAGACAATGCTCCTGTCAGTATGCGAACAAAATTGTCTCATTGTTCATGTTAGCAGGTTATTTCCAATAGAAGCATTCATTGATGTAGATGTATTTTGGGGCTCCATTTTATAATTGAGTATTCCTACATAATTTGAGTAATCAAGAAGAAGGAAAATAAATTTTTTATACGATATAAATTAGCAAAAATAATTGAAAAGGAAAGAAAACATACATATCATCTTTAAGCATGAACTATATGATTGCACCAAAAATATGATAAAGAGCCACATAAACTAAAATTACACGGTGAAAAGAGAATACATCACAACAAACTTGAAAAAGTTTCAAAGTTAAGTTTATCTTTTAAACAATGAATAAAAAATAGATATTTAGGTAATTGCGCAATTCTATTTCAGTTCATATCAATATAACAAATAAAGAAAATGAAATATTGCATGGGATAGTTATACTTTACACTTCCAAGAAGAAATAGTACAAAAGTAATATAGACTAACACAAAACATGCCATATAAAACATAGGGAAAAATGATATCTTATTTCAAAGCAAAGACAAGAAGTGCATGGAAGGGTAAAATTTTAAATCGCTTAAAGTAATGTAACAAGAGTACATCTTGAAAAAAACTATCTATTTTGCATCCTTTAGTGAACCATTGAATTTTTTGACTCCACAAATTTTTTAGCTCTATTTGGAAAATCTTTCTTAGATTTAGGGTTTTGAACATCAATCTTGTTATGAATCAACTTGGTCCCCAGTTCATATTCAATTATATGATGTACACTATCATAAATCAAACCAAAATCTCTCAAGTATGTTTTTTTGTCTTAAACTTTGAAAGGAAAATCATCCAAGGTTCAACAACACCAAACTTTTTCATAAGGTCCTGTTTTATCTTTGATGTACTTAGTTTTTGTCTTCTATGAAAGATAACATGAATCACAAATTTGTAATGCCCACTCATCTTCAACAATGAATGAACTATGTTTTCAACTCCGAATTGATTATAATATGGAAAATTGTTGATGTATTATAGTTAACGTACTAATTAGATAAGCGAGACATCGTGATTACTATTGTGTTCTGACTATTATTTTGATTGTATGTTTGTACTATGGACCCTAATGGGCATTTAAGGATAAGACAATAAGCTAGAATAGTTGCCTTGTTATAAATTAATTGTGATCTCATTACTCTTCAATATTGCTTCACTCGGGGATGATTTTAGTGGCGAATATTCGTAATATGGTGAAAATTTCATTTTAGGAAAATTTGAAAAGGTGAATTATTCGAGAATGGGTCGGTGTCTGTTCACCTAAAATATATAGTATATTTTTTTTGGGGATTGGCTTCGCCTTCATTTGAAAACATCTCCTATAAAAACCTAGTTGATTCATCGAGTAGTATACACCTCAAGTAGCTTACCAAATTACCAATCTTGTGAAATTTAAACTTGCATACCCTTAAGCACCGAGAGATTGATTCTTTGTTGCTTTGTGATTGTTGACGCGCGACAAATGCAGTGTTGATGCGTGATAAGGGCATTGTTGACGTGCGACAACAGCTGTACTGATGCGTGACAGAGGAAGTGTTGATGCGTGACTTGGGCAAAAGAAGTTGACGCGCGACAAGGGCAGTGTTGATGCGCGACAGTATATTCAGACAGTGGACGCGCGACAGAAATGAGTTGTTGACACGCGTGCAAGTGCGAGTTGACACGTAACAAAGACCTCGAGCGAGGGGATGTGCGATAAGAACTCGAGACTCTGGACAGAGTCACTACTTGGTTCTTTTGCTGACGCAGGACTCTTTTCAGAATAATGGAAGGTGCCAGCTCAAAGAATACGAATAACCTAAAAGTAAGTAAGAAATATCAAAAATCACTCTTCAAGTATTTTGGAAACTCTGTGGATACAGATATTGTAAATACCAATCATATAGATGCCACCACAAAGAATCAGAACACTGACTGTGTGGAAGGTATTATTGAGGTGGACATGCATTCGCGATGTATCGAAGTCAAACAAATGAAACCTATGATAATATGCCAGATCTTGAAGATATTGTTCCTGTTGGGGTGCAACCAGAAGTGCAGCTAGATATCACAGATACAAACACTCAGCAAAATGGAAGACATAAATCAAAATCAAACTCTAGTCCAAGAAAGAGGAAACCAGGTGATTGTGATATTGCTCAAAATTCTACTCAAAAAAGTAAAGCATTGAAAACGAACAAGAATATGTGGACCATTGGCAGGACATACAAGTTTGATTGGGTAGCTAAATTTCCGTTTATTGAACTTGTACAATCATCTAATTCTGAAGAGATCCCATCTAAATGTACATGTACAATATGTACGTGGAAATTGGGAAAGCAACAAAAATGCAACTGAAGCTGGACACTATAGAAAAACATTGTGGAAAACAATATTTAACTGTAATGGGGGCGGATGGCCAGAAAATCAAAACACATAGGTGGAAAACTGAAAAAGAATGCATGCATGTTAGATACGCAGTGGAATATGAGGCAGAGTAGAAAAAACACAGACATCTGTTGGAAAAGGGAGGAATGATCACATCGCATATTGGTAAGATGAAAGAAACAAATCTACATGCAAAATTCATACAATTCTCTACTCTTTTTCAAATACTAAAAAAAAGGAAGAAGCGATTTGGATTTCTCGATTTCAAAGTTTTGTATCAATTTAACGGAATGTTGAATGTACCTCAGTCTCATTGGTTTGAAAGTAGTGGATGGGAAATGGCAAAATGCCTCTCGATGATAGAGAAGGAAGATTTGAAAGAGAATGTAAAAAAGTAAACTTTATCTCTCTTTCAATTGATGAAGTGACAAAGCAATCGACAACACTGCATGGGTATGTATCCATGTCTATACTTTAGAAAATCATATAAGGACACCTCATCTGTTGGGTGTTATGAAAATGGTTGAAAACTGCAATGTCGAAAACCTATATAAAATAGTTGTTTCTCATTTGAAAGATGTTGTTGGAATGACTGATTATGAAATTGCTATGAAGTTGGTATGTGTTGGAGCAGATGGTGCATCTGTCATGCAGGGTCACCGAACAGGGCTTTGTGTTAGATTACAAACAATAGTGGCCCCATATATGCTACCAATTCACTGTATGGCTCACAAAATGAATTTAGTGTATAAAATGGTAAGCAACCACGAAAATGTTGCTAAATTAGAAGACCTTATAAGATAACTTCATGCCTATATGTCAAGCATCCCAAAGCGATTTCTCGAGTTCCAAAAATTTGCAATTGGAATTACATATGGCAAAAAAACTTCGAAGGATGTGGAGACTAGATGGATCTCTTTGTATGAACCTGCATGCAGAGTTCGTGAGGAGTATCCTTCATTGGTTGGTTTCATGCACAAATACCATCATGAAGTTGATAGGGCAAGGGACTTGTTGTTCCGTTTAACTGATTTGGAGACATTGCTTACATTGGTTGGTATTCTTCCAATGTTAAAGGAGATCAATACACTGATGAAGCATGCACAGGGAAGATTAATCTATATTGTGGATTTTATACGGATGAGAAAAATGGTATGTCAAAGTCTTGATATATTGTACTATTCCCAGGATAGTTTTGATGCACCTATTTTTGAAAATTGGAAAGATTTATTAGATCTTAAAAATCCTAACACCTTTTTGAGATTTAATATCCACGATCACCTCTGCATCACTGTAAATGGGAGGGAAATACCAATGCACATTTTGCAAAAACGTCAAGATATTACAGGATCGGAACGAGAAGATGTTCCTGTGACACGTAATTTGTTTGAGTCTATTATAGTTGAAACAAGAATAAAGCTTAAAAAAATTTCAGAAACCTTGTCATCAGAAATTAGGGAACGTTTCTGTAAAGATAAAATTTTGGAAGCCATGGGTGTGATGAATCCTAATTTTTGGAATACTGAAGGTGGCCGTGCAGACTTTGTCAGAAAGAATTTCCATAAATCAATGGGTACAATAATGGAACAATTTACAAAGACGTCAGAGCTCAAGGGTATGGAAATCAAAGGTATACTGAATGTCGATTTATTAAAGTTTCAGTCAACAAATTTTGCAACAACAATGAGGAACCAATATAAGAATTTAGATCAACCTTCTGAAAGTGGTGCTATTACAAGGTTGTGGCGAGGAATCTATCAAATTTCTATCTTACAAGAAGATATCAGTGAATATTTCAGATTATATGAGTTATGCCAAACAATGATTTTGGGGTCTATGGAGGATGAAAGGGTTTTCAGTGCATTGTCATTTATAAAATCAAAACTGAGAAACAGGTTGGATAAAAATATGGAAAGTTGCATGAGGTGTTATGTTTCTCGATACTCCATCGAAACCTTTCCGTTCGACAGAGCAATTGCGCACTGGAATTCCCTTTGCGAAAGAAGAGGTGTGAATAATACAGCTACAAGTACAAATATTCCCAACCTTGAGAGTGTAATTGGCTCTTCGTCACATTCTACAGAAGACAACATCGAGTTTGATGAAGCTATTGATAATGGATTGTTTCAACTTTAAATAGGTATCTTCTTTATCTATCTTTTATCTTTATCATTAAAGATGTTATAGGTCTATATACTAAAAATGTCAGGAAATTCACCCATCTATCTACTAATCCATTTCTCGTGTTGGGTTTTTTAAAACACAGATCTAGCTCATTACCAGTGGCAGTGATGATTTCAACTTTAAGGAGGTATCTTTTTCCCCTTAATCTTATTGTTTATTACTATTCATTTTTTTCAGCTCTGGTTATCATTAAAGATGTTACAGGTCTATGTATTTACATTTAGTTAAATACAATCTTTTTATTTTTGAAAACGTGGGTTGACATCCGTCAGGAAGCTGTTACTTACTTCGGGGTGTGATGTCGGGAAACTCAACCATCTATCTACTAATCCATTTTTGTGTTGAATTTTTTTAAGACAAAGATCTAGCACATTACCGGTGATGATTTCAATTTTAAATAGGTATCTTCTTCAACATAATCTTATTGTTTGTTACTTTACATTTTTTCAGCTCTTGTTATCATTAAAGATGTTACAGGTCTAATTCTATATATTTACATTTATTTAAAGATATTGTTGGTCTATATATTTAAAGATGTTGCTAGCACTTCTCAGGACTGACAATGTCAGGCAACTCACCCCTCTATCTACAATGTCAGGTAAAACAAAGATCTAGCACATTACCGTTGATGATTTCACAGCAATCTAATACGCAAGAGGTAAGCTAAACCCTATCATATTTGCAATTATGTTTAATTTCTTACCAGTGATGATTCTTTCTTGATTTCTTAAAATTATATTTAATTTATTTTTTATATGTGCAAAATCCTTTGATATATTTTTTTAACTGTGGGATAAACAATACATTATACAATTTTAAATATAAGTCCACATAAAATTCCTCATCATCCATATATATCATATCATCACCATATCATTATCATATCATGAGTCCTGACACTACAATTATTATTAACACAATTATTTATCTAATTTAAATTTATTAAAACAATTCCATTTTTAAAAATAATTCATAATCATATCATTACAATTCTATTCGTTCTAATGTCATCTATATCCATTCTAATGACATTATGATCATATCGTTACAAGTATAGAGAATAATTATCTTAAAACAAGTTCAAAAGTCTAGAGAAGAAGAATTACTGTGCTTGATGATAAATCTACGTCCACATTAAATTGATCATCGTCCATATATATCATATCATTATCGTCATTCATTGTCTTTCATCATCATCTATCATTAATTATCAATTATCATCATTCATCATCTCGTCCACATACAATTCATGACAATGCAAGTAAACAAGAAACATACATATAATTCATGATAATAACCATCTAATGCAATTAAAATTAAAGATTGTATATAAATCCATATAATTAAATTCAAATACCATAGTACATACTCAATAGTAGAAGTTTTCAAATTCAATATTTAAAGTTTCCACAATAATTAAAGTTTCTAGTTTTCAAAACCCTCTTTTCTTTATCCAATTCTACTCCTCTGCTCTCTTCCCCAACGACTTCTTCCACTTTGTGGCATTTGTACCCCTTTCCCCAACAGCAGAAATAACCCCTGAACTTATAAGATCTTCCACAACAGTGTCCAGATTTTTTAAAATTCTTTCTTCTTGATTTGTCACATCTCCATGCGACAGCAAATTTGGATCATTCTTGCTTTAGCTTTGAATAATATGTCGGGTGAAACCATGCTCTTTAATTATCCGCTTTAGTGTATTGTTTTGTTTGTTAACTAAAATAATATTTTGCTTCAAATTTTTTTTGCGGATAAAGCTGTTCTTTTTGTTGTTTCCAAGTGAACTTGCAAAACCTTCACGACTCTTCAAATTTTCATATTTCATTTGCGCACAAAAAGAGTAATGTCAATCAAAATATTACTAAAAATGAAAATTTCAAATTAACAAGAATGATTGTTTGAATGTAATAGTACTTACAACCACTCTATCTCTTTCGGCATTTGCGATTGCTACCAAATCCTTGTCCTTGGACCATTTGTTAAAATATGCCTGGGCCTCGGCACTAATATTTTCCAATTTTTTAATGACTTATCTAAAATGTCATCTTTATAGTTGTTGTTATACATGACAGTCCCACTTCTTACTTGGGTAAGTAAGGAATCCATCTTCACAGGTTGATTCTGGACTGCAGCGTATAAACTATCCCGTTGCCAATAATTTTCATAACGACTAATAATCTCATTGATAAGAACTTTAGCCCTTCTCTCCCATTCTATAAGCTGATTGATATGAGGAAGAATAAACTCACTGACATGGGATTGACAATCATAACCAATTAAGTTCTCCAAAGGAAAAGGTAGCAACTATTCACTATCTGAATCTGATGAAGATGATCTTGCTGGAGAAGTATGGGGGCTTTTAGCAAGATCAACTGCTACTTGTTTTTGCCTTTGGGTGGGCTGATCCTGTTTGTGAAAAAATAAATCAAGATTTAGATAAATAAATTTAAATCAAAATGTAATTCAAAATTGTAAAGCATATTTAAATTGAAATTTGAAGTATACCTGCTGGCCTTGAATCATCTCGCGGGTATTGAAAAAACCAGTTGGGTCATTGCTATCAATGCCCAAATAATCTTCATCTAAATTTATATTGTTCAAAACTGATATGCCCGTTGCACTGGGCAAGCCACCGAGTGAGAGAGTTGGAATTCGAAAGGAGGAGGCAATGTTTAGTGTCCCACTAGGGGCCGGAGCAAGTGGCATGCGTTTACCAATGTTCTTTTTCACTATTCCTCTGGTTGGCATTTTAAAAATTATTGGTTGAGTGGGTGTCGGTGCCACGGTTTGATCAGGACTGACATGTGCTGAAAAGTACAAGAAAAAAATGAAAAATAGGAAAACAATTCAAAAAGGCAAAAACTACGAAATTAAATGTACTATAGAAAAGTTGTACCTTCTTGTCGAGGGGTAGTTTTTCTCGGTGCTAAGGGTGGCCTTGTAGGAGTTGTATTCAGGGTTTGTTCAGAAGATATGAATGCATGCGACTGTATGGAGTGAGTTGGGGAAGAAGGTTGAGTTTCTGAAACAAGTGTATGTTCCAAAGTCCCCTATGATTCATCAATATTAAATGTTGTCAATTCATTTGGTTAAAATTTAAATTGAAAAATAAATATGCAACTTTGCAATTTGTAAATAATATATGAGAAGGTATTACTTCTTTGGCATTTAACGAGTTCAAACTGTTGAGGGTTTGGAGAGGAGTGAGCTTCCATTTCAGATTGGGAGTCCCCCGAAGCCTCAGCGTGTTGTTGGCCTCTTCCTCTCGATAACACCTTTTTTCGGGGAAGGGCTTCAATAAATATTCTCTGCAAAAAATTAACATTTAAGTGTTAATAACTATGCAGTATAATTTCAAAAATTGAAATACAAACTAAATACTTTATACCTGTTGTTCTTCAAATGGAATTGACAACTTCATCAACTCCTCATCAGTGCAAGTAGGAATTTTTTTATCTTTTAAATTTAAAAGTGCCTCATAATAAAGGCCAAGGAGATAGTTTGTTGAATAAATGACAGGTTTTTCAAAAAGTTTTGAATTTGTTAGTTCAGTTCTTATTTTTTTGGATAGATAGGTGCACCCGATTGAATTTTTGTTTTGAGATAGTGGCAACAATGTATGCAATTGCCCAATTTGGTATATCTATTTGGCGACCCCTGCAAAACAATTACGGATTGAAAAAATGAAATAAGCTGAGCAAGAAAGTGGTGTGCGATTGATTGCGTATCCACACCACGCATGGATTTATTGACATGGGCTGCAAATGCGAAACAGTGAAAATTAGTATACACATTGAAAATTGTATCAGAATAAAAATAGAATAAAAAATATGAATTAAAACTAATTATACTTACAATCAACATGGAAACCGAACGTTGATTCGAGAAATTTCTTGTCTTCTTCCAGGAGTGTTGCCTTGGTTGTAACAATTGGTAAATTTCTAAACGGAAGGCCGTAAACCGATGGATGTCATTTGCTTCGATACTGAATTGGAACATTCGGCCATCATTCAGAGTCACATAAAAAAGGCCATCCTCTGAATTATAGGATGACATAAGGTAATTCAAAATATCTAGATTTGTTTCGAAATGGGGCATATTAACGAGCCCTGTAAATTCACACACATCCATCAAATCTTTATATTCTGAAGACATCTTTAAAACAATATGGATGTGAGGGCATAAGGGATTCTTGTATATGATCTTGGCCAAGGATTGAATTGGATTCTCTTCTTGATTTTTTTCCCGAGCTTGCAGTTGGGAAGCATGTGAAGTTGACATTATAGTTGTGCTTGGATTCTCTTCTTTGACAATGATTGAGACCTGCAAAAATTCAAGAGCGGGAAGGTGTAAATGAGAAAATGACCAGTTGAAGGGTATTTATAGTCTAAATCATGCGTCAATCACCTTAGCTGACGCGCGTCAACTGGGATTGTTGACGCGTGTCAATTGGGACTGTTGACGCGCGTGTCAGCCGGATATTGTTGAAGCGCGTCGATAGGCCGAGTTGACGTGCGTCATGTAGAACCTATTGTCGCGCGATCATCAGCCCTTGCATTGGCCGACACGCATCAATAGTTCTAGTTGTCACGCGCATCAATTGGTTCTATTGACGATGCGTCAATCGGAGCTATTGACACGCGTCGTCGATCGGGATTGATTGGCGTGCGTCAATGGCGGATGGCTGTTGATGCGCGACAAATTGGTACTATTGGCTGACGCGTGTCAAGAGATTCAATTTACATGCGTCAATGGCTCCAACCGTGCGCACGTCAATTGATTCGCGTGGACAACTGGGTTCATTGACGCGTGTCAACAAAGACCATTGACATTCTATTGATGCGCGTCAAGGATTGTTATTGACGTCTTGTTGTCGCTCGTCAATGATGTAGCTAGGAAAAACCAGGTGAAAATTTGGTTTTGGAATACTGTCAAATTCACCTTTCACTGAAACTGGTTTTAGGGATATTCGCCAGGTATTTTCCACCTACAATTTTATAGAGGTGTCTTAAAATGAACCCTAGCTTCACTATATTTGATTTATCTCGTGATTTGGACACATAGACATTATTGCACATTGTACCTATAAATATTAATAGACGAACAAAATTAACTCATTGTGATATGGGAATCAAAGGATAGACATTACTGTAATTGAATTGATTAAATATTGATAGACATTCAATATGGAAGATAATGATGTGTTGTCATCTTAGATATATATTTATATTTTGAATTTTCTTCGTATTGATTTTATTATGATGTTTAAAGTTATTTTGTGATTTCTTTGATATTGAAGAATTGGTGAAATTGTGAATGAGTGAAAGTATTACTTAAATTAGATGATTCAGTTGGTTTATGATCTTAATTGCAAACTGATGTATTAGTGGAATCGAAATGTTAAAAATTAGAGTAATTGTTGAATTACTTGGTCTTAGCGATAGTGGTTATGATATTTGGTATGTAGATATAAGTGTTTTATTAGTCCGACATCGTTAATATGGCCACAAGCCCGAGAGGTATTGTGCGGTTTTGTAGGTAATTATACCGAGAAAAATCAAAGGGGGTTAGGAAACCAACCATAACATAATATTGGATGAATACAATGAAGGTCAACATAAAAATTATGTAATGTTTGTTGTATAGTTATTTTTTTTGTTAGGAGGTCCCCATGGGGGGATGACCTCCAATGTGACCATGGGCTTATGTGTAATTATTCCCCTTTTTCTTTTATTTAATTGCAGAGTATGTGATTTATTTTGTGATGTAATTCATTCAATCATTGTTGATTAATGTGCCTTTATTAAGTAATTTAATCATGTTATTAAGTCATATGGGGATGTGAAAATGGAGTCATTTATTAGAGTAGTTAGTCTTTTGGATTTTGTGGTTTTTATTGAGTGTAAGTGACTTTGAGTGTTCAGACACCCCACCTTACTTGGAAAACTCGGATTTGGGCTTAAGGACCATTTTTGGAAGGTTATGGGACAAGTTAAGCTTGTCCCACACCTCTCAAATTCTTATACCAACCATACCTATGGATTGGGGGGTCAAAAATAGACCACATTATGTATTTTGTAAGGCAAAAAGTGATATTTATTGCACTTCTCTTATATGAGTTTTTAATTATGTCCTTGGGGTGTGGGTTTGAGTTGTGTGTGTAAGAGGCTTGTCATTTCTCTCAACCACTAATTTATTATGCATTGGGGTTAAGGTTTGACTTGTGATGTGGAGTTGAGGATAAGTGATGTGACATTTTACATGGAGCCACCTCACCCTCCTCTTTTCTTTTTATATATATGCAAATTTATTTGTTTATTTGGGGGTTACTCCATTTCATTGGTGTTCTTGCATTTTTGGAGTTAGAGAGTTTTTGGAGTGCTTGTTGAAATTTTAAAGCTTGTTGGAGTTGGATTGAGCTTGAAGGAGCTTGGAGTGTAATTCCTTGACCAATATCTTACTATGGAAAGGTAGGAGCTACACTCTTTTTATTTGTTTGTGTTTATATGTGTGTATTACATGTATGTGAATGGTTTATGTGCTTATTGATATATTGAGTAGAATGCCTAGGTATGGTGTAGGAGAAGGCTATGGGGATTCTATATGTAGGGAGACATAAGAGTTTACTTCATTTTTGGGAGGGAGTTTGGGTTAGGTGCCCCACCTTTGATAAGAAAATTCTTGCATTACTTACTTGTTTATTTTGAGGGAGACATAAAAGATTGTAAGGAGACATAAGAGAATGTGGTAGGCATAAGAAGATCTTGAGGGAGACATAATATTTGTGTAGGGTTTTGAGTTGTGTTTTGAAGGGTTTTCAAATGGGCACCTAATCCCATTGGGAGACATAAGTGATCTCCCAATAGATCCTTGATCCATTGGCTTTGTATTTTTAAGCATTGTATATTTTGATAGATTCATTTTTGTGGTGGTTATCTTGTGTTTAAATGTGTGTTAAATGGTTGTGAAATTTTGTATTATGATGCGAAGCATTGTGTTAGTTGTCATGAGTTGTATTCATTCCTTATTGTATTGTGGTTGGGGCTCAAGGGCTGTTGAGGGGATGAATTCTCCTCTTAATGGATTTATGGTTGGGAGAAGAGTGTTGCCTACTCCCCCTTCCTTGTTTTGTGATCCTTGTGATGAAAAGTTGAAGATAGCAAGATTTGGAGCTACCTTGGAGAAGTCATGCAAATGAGAGATTTGAATATTTGGCCTTGTTGATAGCCCTTTGTTGTATATGATTCGATTTTTTATCTCATTATTTAAGGTGGAAAGTTTTTAAAGCATGTAATAAAATCTTGTAAAATTGTATTGTAAAGAGCTCTACTTGGTTGTATATCGGATTACGAAGATTTGAGAAAAGTGAGGAATGTAAAAGTTGCTTGTAAAGGAATATATGAAAGTTGATTTTTTTAAATCCTTGTTGTAAATGTTGTTTTATCTGAAATATATGACTCATTGTAAAGATGGAAGTAATTATAAATCTACTTAAAAGTTGCATGCAAAAAAATCTAGAAATTTCAGCATAGAAATCAACTTCCAGTGATTTTAGAAAATTCATTACTCCCAAATTATCCTTTGGGTTTTCCTAAAATTTGGACAACTCATTTATAACATATTAATCTAAAAATCTCTAAATCTCATAGCAACCCAACATGTAAATCTCAAGGTACGCCATAATCTTTCGAACAGTTTTAACCTTGAAATGCATGTGTAAGAATCAAATTACAACAATTTTAGAAAAATTATTGCTCCTAAAATATCTTCTGGCTTTTCCTAAAATTTTGACATCTCATTGAGAACATATTAATATACAATCCATTTAAATTTAATAACAACCCTACATGGAAATCTTAAGATATGCCCCGATCTTCAAAGTGGTTTTAATCTTGAAATGTCTGTGTAAAATAAAAATAAAAATTTAAATTACAACATTTTTAGAAAATTTATTACTCCTAAAATATCTTCTGGGTTTTTCCCAAAAATTAGACAATTTACTTATAACATATAAATCTAAAAACCCTTTAAATATCATCACGACCGCAGGTAAATCTCAAGATAAGTCACGATCTTTAGAGGGGTTTTATAAATGAGCCATGGTGAGCTTAAATTATTATGTGGCATTATTGTTTTAATTATGGATCAAATAAATAAATGTGGAACACGGGTATGTTGGAATTATTTTATTTAGGATAATCAAAAGTAAATAAATAAATTTAAAAAAATAAAATAATAATAATAATAATAATAATAATAATAATAATGGCATGGATATTTTAATTTAATATGATGATTGTCTTAAGGGTATGTTTTGGGCTGACCTTAGATTCTTCCGGGTAGATTTAAATTGCCGGAAAAAGTAAATTTTTTTAAATGACCAAAATTATTAAATCACTTAGTCATGATATTTCTGGGTAAGATTAAAGTGCTGGTAAAATAAATTAAAATGGTTAAATTTATTATTTAACTTACTGGGATAATTTAAATAATTAGATTAAATTTAGTTACTTCCAAGTAAGTTAATGTAAGGAGTTAATTAAAACTATATGACTTAAATTTATATAATTAATTCATTCGTAAAGATTTTGGGAAAATGGAATAAAAATACTTATGGATGGGATGCGTGGAAAATAAGGGCATGAGTTTTAATGAACACTATTAGTGTAAAAAAGAAGCGAGAAGGAATTGATAAAATAATGAAAATACCCATGACAACTATCCTTGAGCATGTAGCCATTGTCCAAAGTTGCCGAAGTAATTGTCTAGCAGTTTATGAGCCACTATCCAATGCCCGCGACAACCGTCTAACAATCTCCGACCATTGGCGATCCCTGCGCAGCCACCGTCCAAAGTGCCTGACAACAACCTGCCTAACAACGTAAAGTCACGCCCGCAACAACTATCTAACAACCTAAAGTCATGCCGTAGCTTTATAGCACTAACTTAGTAACTCCTGCAACAAAGTGTAGTAGCTTGCGAGTGAGATTTTAGTACACGAAAATATTGTAACTTAAAACTTGATTAATGCAATTAAAATATTCATACTTATAAATCATTACTGTAGTTTAAAAATATAATAAAATCATCACGTAGATTTTCCTAGATAACTATGAGGATTAATGTGGTTTGGGTGCGTCATTTTGTTTGGGTGTTACAAATTGCTTTCTATTATACTTTTCTTCACAATGAATTTTCTTCATTGAAAATGTCCATGTCAATGTGTCACATGGTTTGAGATGTCGACGAGCTCCTAGTCCTTAATTTATTCTAATATAGTTGTATAAAAGAGCGACATGTCAGACAACATATCACATCAACATAACATCGAGGATACAATTTTGTGGAGGACACTCGTTAGGATACTTTAAAATCCTTTCGCATACACAGTCTAACATCCAACTTGGGACGTGATAGGATTTCTTCTTCTGGAAAAATTCCATCAAAAATCCTATCTCCTAGTACCGAGCAAGGCACATGTAGCCCATACAACCAAGCTGGACAAGAGTCCATAGTATTTGTAGCCACCAAAAAGTGTACTTTTTTGTAAACATGTATATGAAAACAATAATGAATGGCATAAGAGAAAAAAAGTAGATTTATATTAATTATACAAAAATGTTATAAACAAATTAATCGCAACTATCAAATAGTAACATATAAATCCATTCTAGAAAAACTAAATTTCAAAATACATTTTAACGTATAAACATAGAGATCAAATAACTAAAAAATGAGATTACACATTTAAAGAAATTAGAAGATGCATATGTCAAAATTTCAAATTTATCAAAGGGATTCATTTCCATAATCTCATTGTTCTTACATATCTATTTCTGTATTTATATGGTTTAAATTATTGCAAATATTTTTAGAATTTCATATAATCTAATCTTCTTACAATTATTTTAATTTTTCATTAGATTAAACCGAAATGCTATGTAACAACCATTAAAACAACCCACTTGAGATCCAAGAACAACCTAGGATTAGTTAGGAAAAATTATACAATAATTTTTTTTTAATTAAAAGAATCTACAACCATGTTACAAGACAATAGCCATTGTCACTAACAAGGTTATAGAAAAATTCTAATCTACTAGAGTATATTTTTATTTTATTGATAATTATTAGGGATCACAAGGTCTAAAATTTAGGGTTAGAAGTTTCAATTAGGTTCAGAGGGAAAATCCTCACCGAACACACTCTCTGATAGGCCTAAAGTTTCAACTAGATTTTTCTCACTCTTAATGCATTCAATTTTTCTTAAATTACTCCAATTGGATAGGAAATTTCCTCACCTTTCCAAAGTGATATAAAGAATTCCTCCTAACTCATAATTTTCAAGTTATGGGCCGGTGGGCTGTGGGGTGAAACTTTTCCCCCAAGAGCGGGCCTGCGGGCCCAGGGGTGAAAATTTGCCCAAAGGGCGGGTTGGCAAGACGGGAGACCTTTAGAATTTTTTTACCACGCAAGGAAAAAATCACATTTGCATCTGTGCTCTTGCGGGTTTGCAAGTCCTGAGGACACGTGGCGCTCCCTAAGACAACACGGGAAGAGTGGGGAAAGGCGGGGTGGCGGGAGACATTTGTAAATTCTCCCGCATGGGGTGAAAATCAAATTTTGTGCCCACAATCTTGCAAGTCCGTAGGGGACAACATCACCTAAGCCAACATGGGGAAATTGGGGCAGCAGGAAAAGATTGACTTAACGCCCGAAGGGCTAAGAGGGTACAAAGACCCGCGCCTCCGCCGGCACCTCGTGATGCCATGTGGTAGCCCCTGAATGGCTGTGGGCCGGCAGAACAGTGGGGAAAACTTGGAAAATTTTCTAATTTTTTTCTAAGACTCAAAAGACAAAAAGGGATCTATCCCCCTAATGATGCCTCATGATGCCACATGGCATCACCTGATTGATTACGGGCGGTAGGGAAAGTTTGGAAAATTTTCCCAAATTTTTTTGAAAACGCTAAGTTCAAAAGAGGATCCGCCCCTCCACTGTCACCTCATGGTGCCACATGGTAGCCTCTAATTGGCTGCAGGCTGGTGGAGAAAATTTTGAAAATTTTCCCAAAAATTTCCTAAGCCCAAGGGAAAAATTCGGGCCATGGGCCGCCAAGGAAAATTTTCCCAAAATTTTAACGCCAAGTGAAGAAAATGTCAGAAGGCCATAAATTTTTATAGAGAGCTCAGTTTGGGTCAAACGAGGAATTTTGGAAAGATTTTGATGTCCTCTTTGCCTGAGAGATTATTAAGTTTTGGTTATTGATAAATTTTAAGGGGTAAATTTTAAGAAAATGGCCTGCAGGCTTATACAATGTAAAGCGGTAAATTTTAACTCGTTAGATTTATTCAATTTGATCTTCCTCCTCTCTCAACATGTCAAATATACATGGAGGATTGTTTCTAAATGGATTTAATGAAGTATTCAAGGTTCAATCATCGATTGACTTGCAAATTTGAGCATTTCCGTTTCTTGACAAAAATGACTGCAAAATAGTTTGAGCCCAATTTTGCTAAGTTTTGAAATATTTCCTTAATTTTTTTAGTCTATTTGAACTTTTTTATGGCCTACTACTTCAATTCAATCATTTAATTTGTTATTTTATTGTTGTAGGTTTGAACTGT
This sequence comes from Taxus wallichiana var. yunnanensis, assembly GCA_018340775.1. Classification (NCBI taxonomy): domain Eukaryota; kingdom Viridiplantae; phylum Streptophyta; class Pinopsida; order Cupressales; family Taxaceae; genus Taxus; species Taxus wallichiana. The sequence continues at coordinate 936,532,703 of CM031242.1, forward strand.
GCATTTTAGAGAAGTATTTGCCAGTTTTAAAATTTAAAACAGAGATCAGATTTAAAAGGGCTATTTATCATTTTTCATCTTCCAAATATGGAGATTCATTTCCATTCCATCCTAAGACATTTAGTTGATACAAAAAAACCATTTAACAGATAAAATGCAAGGTCTGATTTCTAATTTTAACATATTTCAAAAGAACAGAGTTCCATATATTTCCTTCATACGTATTCCTCTTTCAATTTTCCAAACAGAGGTTTCAAATCACAAATTGATGATCAATTTCAATGCAACAATGAAAATTGAAGAAAATTATTGCAATCCTTTATTGATTTCAAAAAAATAATACAACTTTACATCTTTCAATTCCTTGAATGCAAATAATGATTTCAATTTCTTTCTTTCAGATGATCAGAATAGAGTATATCTCTTTCACAACTTGGAATACATAACTTTCATAGCTTAATACAAAGTATCTTTCCATTACAAATAATATACAGATCATCCACTTCAAGGTGGGAAAGGTTACAATGAGGTTTCATTTCACATGGAACTGTCAAACTATCTTTCTCCTCTGCTCCGAACAACAACATAAATTTCTCCTTTTGGATCACAACAAAGGCAGGGGAAAGGCAACGCTCTCCACCCAACCAAGACATCCAATGAAGAGGAGAATCCATCCTTCTTCATTGGCCCCCGAGCCCCAACCATAATGTAATAAAAGATGTGATTCAACCCATGGCAACAAGGCTTCCACAACACACATGCAACATTTTCACATTTTAAACACAGTTCAAAACAAAATGTAGTTTACAACTACATTAAAACATACAAACAAGACTAAGGCTCCATCAAACAAGCCAAATGAGCAAGGAACTATGGGGGAAGTTGCTTATGCCTCCCAATGGGAATTAGGTATCCACCTGTAACAAACCACCAATATAAAACATCTCCCATATATCCTTATGCCCCCCACAATCCCTCCTTATGACCCCCCACAAATTTCCTTATGCCCCCACAAAGTAAGAAATGCAATGCCATTTCTTTTCCAAGGTAGAAACCCAATCCCAACTCCCTCCACATGAATTCTGATGCCACTAGCATTCCCTTATGCCCCCCCACATGGATTCCCCATAGCCTTCTCCTACACCATTCCTAGGCAAGTCTACCCAAAAAGCCCACAAACATGCTAAAACATTCACACAATATCATGTACAAGTCATTACATAAAGAAAAAGAGTATTTCAAGAGCCAAGCTCTTACCTCTCCATGAAGGAGTTGTCTAAGTTCCAAAACAACAAGCTTTCCAATGCCAAAATACAATCCAAAATCAACAACCAACAAGCATGCAAAGGTCTCCAATATCCTTTCAAAAGCAAGAGCTCCACACAAAGTAAAATTTCACCCAAAAGGAAGTATGCAAAATGTTCAACAACCCAAAACAAAGCAAGGAGTTCTAATTTTATAGAAGAGGGAAGAGAAGAGGATGAGGTGGATCCATGTAGGATGCCACATCACACATCCTCAACTCCAACACAAAAGTCAAATTCATTCTCCAATGCACAATAAAGAGGTGGGTGAATAATATGACAATAAACTTACACACTCCAAAAAGCCCACACCCCATAAGGACTGAATTTAATAAAATGTAAGAAGAGTGCAATTAAAACTTACAATTAGTCATATCAAAATGCATAAAGAAGGTCTAAATTCAACCCTCCAACCATAGGTATGGTTGGTAAATAAAATTAAGAGGTATGGGACAAGTTTTACTTGTCCCACAAGCCTCCAAAATCAACCTCCAAGGAAAAATTCAAATTTCCAAGAAGGTGGAGTGTTTCACACTCAAAAGTAAACTTACACATCACTTACAAGGTCACTTACACATACTTACAACATTTAATACAAAATCCAACCACTTCACTAATTACTTTCTTATGACATATTGATTTGTTTACTTTAACAACATGATTATTCACAACATTAACACAACATTTAATAACTAATGAAAAAGGGTAAAAGCACCACAAAATAAACACATGCAAACATTAATAAAAGAAACCACATTAATAAATACATAAAGCCCCTTGGTCACATTCAAAGGTAATCCCCATGGGAATCCCTAACAAAAATAATCACACACATAACATGTTGCCATGGTGACCTTGTTGAATTCATCTAGAATTCCAATGTGGTTGGTCTCCAATCCCTCGATGTTTGTTGTGATAGTTTAACATGCAAAATTAACAAATACCTCCTTCAGCCTCATGGCCATATCAGAACATCCAACATGATATAAATATAATCACAAACTCATCTATACATATGAATCACAACAACATCAAGGCAATCAACAATATCACTTACAATTTAGATCAACAACTATATCATCATCATATAATGTCCATTTTCTAGGTCTACACACAATATCCAAACATCACATGTCCGAAAAACATTCATAATATATCCATGTCAAATAGTATATCATCATCCACATATGAAGTGTCTCTAATAATCATCATGCATCATAACTAAATCAGATCAACAATAATCCATGGTCCAACATCTAACATCGTACTAAATCAAAACCATAATAATTTTCATAATGTAATCAATAGTATCAAGATCGTATAAAAGGTGTCAAAAGGAAATGGGCACTACATGCTATTACATGTAACTAATTTCTTGACTAAACGTAATCGTTTTAGTACTTTATTTATGTAAGACCACTAATCTACACATTATATACTTAGTTCAAAAATAATAACGCTACATATGTTTTCCATGGCCTTGTTTCATATATGTTTTAATAAATTTGTTTTATTTACAATTTTCTAACTAATATGAAAGTTTAAAAATATTTTTTTATTTCATTTTAAAATACATTAAAACCTTAAATTTTTATTCTTGAATATTTTTTATTTGTTATTGTTTCCTAATTTAAATATATAATCCGATAAAAGTTTCTAATTTCAAATAAAAAATAATTATATTAAATTATTGGGAGAAAATTTGCATCTAATCTTTCAAAGGCACATCCTCGAAAGTTTCATTTATAATGTAATTTTTCAAAGGTGGTCTAAAGCATGACAAAATAACTACGAGTAAAATGAGTAGGACAATGAACCTTATTGAATCTTAAAATTATTTTTTAAAAATATTTCGTTAAACTTGGCCATTTATCATTATGTGTAATTCATTATTTTATCTATTAGGTGCCACATTCAGAATCTTCAATGTTGTCCTAGTTATCTATGTATGCATATGTTTCTTACTCACATGTGTGGGTTCATGTTTCCATTGCATGTTTTGGAAACCTATGAAAGAGTTATGATTTTATGACCTTAAATTTGGATTTAATCGACATACATTGTTTTCCCTTATTGATTATTTATTTGAAATGGAAAATAGTGCCTGGAAGAGTGAGGGTAGTGATAAGATTGTGACCTATAAATACAGAGGAGGAAGTCTGTAGATGCAGACTTTGCAGATGCGTGGAACTTCAACCAGAGGTTTCTAACATTGATGTATTTATATAAGTTTCTGAGCAAAGTTGCCATAATTAAATTCCATTACTAACCATCTATTATTTATACTCGAGCATCTTATTTATAACTTTTTTCCCTTCAACTTAAACGATTGAAGTTGCGAAAAGAACAATTGGGATTCATAAACATATCGGTTTGATGAAGTTCTTAAAGAAATCCATACCCGGAAGCATGTTTATAAAACCATCCAAAAATAGCATGAAGTGAAGAAAATAAACCAGGTCTTTTTCTTGACGCATCCATCCTCAAAATAAAAGGAAAATTTGTTTGAGTGGGAGGAGGGAAGTAGAAATATCTAAAAATTGGTAGTTTAGAGAAAGAAGTATATTTATCTTACACGCACAAGAAAGGAGGATATAGTAGCATGATATATATAATAATAAATGCATGAAATATGAAAATCGGGGAAGAGAACTCCTAGTCTTACTAGGGATAATAGAAAAGTATATGTTTTATTAAAGAAGGTGGTTTTACGAGAGGTGGAGATGCAAGAAAAAAAACAAATGGATGTGAAGAGGGATAGAAGACAAGTAACATGGATTTTAGGAGGAGAAGAATAAGGGATATGGCAAGACGTTTAGAGTGAAGAAGAAGCTTGGACAAAATAATAATTAGAAAAATGAATCTCAAGCGAAATGTTTCCATAGTCAAATTACGGGAGACAGGGAATATTGGATTTCAATGGCTATTCTCAATTGTATCTTCATTTAAGGTGTAATGACCTCTGCTAAAATTAGGGCCCAAGCTAAAAGGTATGGTTATAAAAATCCTAAAGTCCTTGGAGAAATGGTTCCATGAAGACCGCAAAGACCTTGAAGTCATGGCATTGGATTGTCCGCTAAGAAATTGTTCTGAAAGATTCAAGAGAAATACAATAGATGAAATAAAGGAGAAGGCATGATACAAGTATCACTTTTAGGTTTCACTTTTCTCGATAACAACATAAAGAACAATCATAATGATTGGATGTTTTGACACATTCAAGATATAAATATAAGATAGAAGGAACTTACTTTTGAAATTACCTCCACAACGACATGAGCAATTTCCAAAGCACCCGCACTAGCATGGCCACACAAGTGTATTATAGACAACAAAAGAAACACCCCTCATGCGCCTTAAGTAGGAAATTGACAATGAAGGAGAGGCAGATAGAAAAGGCATCCATTCTAAAATGAAGGAACTCAATCTCAATTACTTGTTAATCTTGATTTTTCCTTTTGTGAAAACATCTATTCGCTTCAAACATATATTTACATTATCTCCATATTTTCCTCTTCAATTAAGCAAGGTTGAGTTAAATTTGTGTTTTCCTAAGGCCTGCATGGACATAGTCACTATGGAAATGGAGGGAAACTCTCTTTTGGAATATTTTTCAGGCAGAAGCCATATTTTTAGAGATTACATGGTGGACGACATCCACTTGGAAATTTTGGAATGCCTCTTTGTGTCCTTGGTGGCTAATGGATTTTTCACTATCCATCGAGTCTCGCATGATTATTCAATATTATTTTTTTCTCAAAACTTAGTACTAAATATGGGAGTTGACGTCAAAAATTAGATATGAGATTACATTGTAAAAAGATCCTCTAGGGAAAATAACAAATCATAATAAATAAAACCCACACGTACCATGTAATGAGACTTCTCCACGCTCCCACTTGTTAGGGCATATTATTAGAAGTTAGAATAAATGGGAAAGAAAATGCAATTGTAAGTCCAAAAATTGACTTATGAGAAACCACCGACGGCTATAATGGCAAGAGGATGATGGGCGAAAAAAATGGTAGTTTCACAAAAAAATGATTCTACGTAGGCCTATCGCCAATTAAAATTATTGATATTTGGAAGTGTTATACGATATATAATATTTTTAGTTGTTATGAGATAATTAAAGAAAATATGAGTAATATATTTGGATTTATAATAATAATAATAATTCACAATTTCAAAAGAAAACAATCATTAGAAAATAGAAAAAAATTAAGAAAATGTTAATAACAAAGGACATACATGATCCTCTTCACCCCCAATCTGACCCTCTTAGTGGAGGAAAATCTATTCAAGGAACCTGTTCTAATCAAGGGTGGCTAAGGAAGTGTGAGCGATGTCCCTTAGGTTAATGGTGGAAGCTCCAACTCACCTTAGGGAAAACTAGCTATGAATGGAGGTGCTGGAAACTCTGTTACCGCCCCTGTTCAATCCCCTCGCACCGCACTCCGTGTCTTTTTAGGAGGTAGTCCAAAAGGGATCTTCTCTTGCCACTTTGGCCTCTACCTCTTGTTACCCTTGTGTGCACTTTGGAGAGGAGGTGACCAAATCTGAATCATACTTTCAGGAGCATGGCCTGATATGAAAATTCAGTTGATGGTGGCCCTCTTTACCAGATCTACATGCGTGGATATCAAAATGTTGGATGCCCTTGCTTGAAGGCTAGGTAGATATTTATCCTTGTGCTAAAGGTATTTTTATTGTATTTTTCTTTGAGCTTTGCGATAGGAATACCATATTTGAAACCATTTGGATACAAAAACCTCACTATTTGATTGTGAAACCCTGGTTCCCTTCTTTTAACCCTCTCACTAAATATTTCACAACCAAACCAGTTTGGGTTAGAATGCCACATTTTCCCTTTAATTTTGGGTGACTAAATGTTTAATCTCCATAGGTAACACCTTGGGAAAATCATTAATGTTGATGATGATACCTCTTGCTACATGCACACAACCTATGCCCAGATACTTGTTGAAATAGACACCTCAAAAGAACTTCTTGCAAACATTGACCTTAAATTCTAAGACAAAATTTGGACTCAACCCCTAGATTATGAAGGGTTACCATTCAGATGTAGAAGATGTTTTTCTTTGGGTCATGTAGCTACTGACTGTCACCTTGAGAAAAGGAAACATGTGAGATCTACTTGGTGGAAAGATGCCCTCCCATGCCATACAATAATAAATGAAAACTTGAGATTACATCGAGGAGGAAAGTGTACCAGAAACACCTACTATGGATCCTATCAAGATTAGGGAAAATTCAATGTGGAAATCCATATGAGCAACAAGGATGAACCAATCTCCAACAAAGTGGCTAAGGAAAATGCTCCTTTCTTTCCTTTAAAAAATATTACAAATCAGCCAATTGATGCTATTGAGGTTAATTTACCTATTAATGTTGTTTCTGAAGGTTGGAAAATGATGCTTAGAAAGAGAAAATCAAGTTACAAGAAAATTGTTTCTCCTACCTAGTTGTCCCTCACGCTATTGAGCAATTGTTTCTTATTGTTTCTTGTTGTGTCTAAGGATTTATATAGGATTTTAGGCCTTCTTTGTAATAGGGTAGGGACCACGACCAAACCCTTATTTTACTAATAGTAAAAAAATTCAAAATATTCAAGTATAAGATAGTAAAAAATAGAGAAGTTTTTGAATTTAAAAGAGATGTTCATAACAATTATTAAAAGAGTTATATATATATATATAATATATATATATATCAAATATATATATATATATCAAATATATATATATATCAAAGGTAAATATCTATGATGAAGAAAATTTTTGGAGCAACACTTAAATTTCCCACTCCACATAACATGGCTAAATTAACCCATGAGTTATAGATTTACACTAATATTGTGTAATGATTTGTACAAGTCCAAAAATATTTCAAAAATATTTTCTAGAAGTAGGAAATAAAATATATTAGTACTTCCATGTCAAGTTGGTTTGGATTCATCTGCCTTTTTCCCCCTCCAATTTTGGAGATAGATCTACTTAACCTCTATAGGTAACACATTAGGAAAATGTTTGGCTATTGATCCAAAGACTGCAGATTATGAGTACACTACATATGCTCGAATATTGGTTGATATGGATACTTCTGTAGATTTTCCAACCACTATTGATTTCCGTTCGGTGTCAAACCTACTTTTCTCTTAGTCATTTAGCTTCAGATTGTCATATGGGAAGAAAACATGTTAAAATTAGAAGCTCTTGGTGGAAGAATTCAAATCCTAGCCACTTGGTTGTAAATGATCCATTAGATTGTGATTTAGATTCTGAGTCTAAGAAAGATGTTGATTTAGACTCTGAAAATGAGGAAGTGCTTCCTCCTATTTAGAAGGATCCATGCAACAAGATATTTACAGTTTTGTGGATTTGAAAAATGGAACATGTTCCCTTCCTCTTGCTTCATCAGGGATCCAAAATTCTAAGGAGCATATTGAAGTTATGATTCCAATCCATAATAATGAAAATGAAAATCCAAATATTGAAAAGGATTGGATGGTTGTGAGAAGAAAAAGAAAGGGAATAATAATCCCCTTAATATGTACTTAAGATCCCATGGGAAGGGGTCTCAAGGATGAGCTCTTTGAGAGTTTAGATATTTTTTTGCTGTTGGTTTGGTCATGCCACTGGTTTGGTTGTGTTGTGTTTTTATTTCTCTATGACAATGGTAAGGACCGCCTCATGAGTTCCTCATTCCTACATCTTTGTCTCCACTTATTGTATGGGTTAGGGTCCCCTTAACTATATTTTTCCTCTAATAAAAAATATTAGGACTTTTTAACAACCAAGGAAATATCAAGTTTATTCCTAAGGATGGAGACCATAAACTCATTTCTAATTGGAGACTAATTCTTTTACTCACGATATCTTACAATATCATTGCCAAATCTCTAGCTTGAATATTGAAGTATATTTTTAAAAATAAGTAGAATGAATTTATTCACAAGTACAATTTTGATAATGTCATTTTTTTCCAGCAAGGAATGGGGTCGACTAGATCCTTCCATTAGATAATCTTGTTTTTCCAAATATAATTTTTGAAATCCTATGACACATTGAGTGCCTTTTTTTCATAGCTATGCTCTAGGCTATGATATTTGGTCTTAAATTTTGTTAAAATATTAATATGTTTCTTCCAGGATGTTGGACCTTATATTACTATCAATAGAGTCCAATATAATATATTTGGTATTCTTATATCTATTTGTAGACACCTAAATTCTTCTTTTGCAATCTTATTGCCAAAACACACACACAAATCACTCTTATTCTTCTCAATTCCATTATAATTAGTAATATTTACTAATTAACTAACGCTTTCTTGCCACTTTGGTTGGTTAACAAGGACTTTTTGATCACCAAACCTCTTTTGCATTCAGGATACCACTTTACAGTGAATCATAAATCAAAGTCATCTTCAAAAGCAGACAATTAGAATTTCTTAGCTAATTAAGCCTATTTTGCCCTTGTTTTGGTCAATATACCATAGTATTGACTCAAACCCCTCTTCTAACCACTCAAAATCACTCCATTCACCTCCAAAACATCTCAATAAGGTTCAAAATCTTATCCTAGCCTCCTAGTTGACCCTAAGCGAGTTGATTAAGGATTCACACCTCTTAATCACTTGGTAATTCACTAATTGTGATTAACAAGGACTAATCATGATTTGCAATTATAATATAATTTGGGGCTTTTAGTCCCACATGCACCAAAATAAATGTTTCTCCCAAAAGGAAAACTCTAAAAAGGGTGCACACCATTCCTTTATATTTTTCACCATGCTTTGATTTGCATCTCATATAATAAATATGATATATAGCCAAGTTCAATCCTTTCTTAAAGCCTTCAATGGGGTTAGTACATGGATATCCAAAATGACCAGGTAGTAATTGGGATAGGCCATTTCACCTTGTTTGGAATAGCAACCATAACCATTTGATCACCCTCTTAGGTATTTTTAGGCTCATGTTAGGTAATTCAAACATATTAGTATGCATGTTTAGTTAGATTTTGTATTATTTTCATACTAGTCAAGCATTTTTTTAAGCTTCTATCTTAATATTACATTCCTAGACTTAGAACCTTGTCTAGATGGATGGAAATGGTGTTAGATTCCCTTGTTTAGTAATGTAATTTTATTTGTAGAGTTTAGGGTGTCATCATTTGGCACACCGGTGGGACAATACCCCATTGCATTAACTTTTTTAAAGCTTATTAACTTAGTTTCAAAGTTTTTAATTTTAATTTCTGATTAGTTTCAAGTTCCTAGATTAATTTCAAGTTTTCTAGTTTACTTTCAATCTATTGAGAGTACTTCCAAGCTTTTTAGATAAGTTTCTCAAGCTTTTAGATTAATTTCAAAGTATTTCATTTTAATTTTATAGATTAGTTTCAAGTTTCATAGATTAAATTCAAGTTTTATATTTTAAATTTCAAGCTTTCTAGAGTAGTTTCAAGCGTTTTGGATTAGTTTCTCAAGATATTTAGATTAATTTAAAAGTTTTAGAGTAATTTTCAAAGTTTTATAGATTAAATTCCATTTTTGAAATTTGTTTCAAATAGATCAGTGGTAAAAGTTGTGTTTTCTTTCTTTTTGTAGGATTCAAGGAGGTGAAGCCCTGTCAAAATTACCAAACAAATACCAAATATTTGACCTTTTTGAAGAAATTCTTGTCAAAACTCAAATTTTGGCCACTTCCAAGCGAAGGGGCATGAAGGAGTTGAACCGGGAGTGTAGGTGTTGAAAGGGGAGTGCACACATCGGTAGGGGAGCGCAAACGTCGAAACAGGAGCACACCTGCTTCCATGAAGTGCACACATTGGGTCGTCTTTTTCAAATGTTAGTTAATTTTACAAGGGGAAGTGCACAAGTCAGTAGGGGAGTGCATGCATCAAAACAAGAGTCCATCCACTTCTCTGGAAGCACACACGTTGGCTCATATTTTTCAACCGTCGAGTTGTTTTTACAAGGAGTAACACACACGTCGGCAGAGGAGCGCAAGTGTAAAAACAGGAGTGTACCCACTTCTCTAGAAGCACACACATTGGCTCATCTTTTTAACTATCAATCATTTTTACAAGGGGGATCACACATGTTGGTAGGGGAGTACGTGCATCGAAACAGGCACACACCCGGTTTTTGGAAGCACACACGTTGGCTCGTCTTTTTCAACTGTCAGTCATTTTTACAATGGGGAGCGTAGGTGTTGACAGAGGTGCGCATGTGTTGAAACATGCACACACACATCAATAGGGGTGTACATGTGTGTCTATATAAATATTTCCTACAAACTCAAAGTTATCATTTTTAGCTTTTCGGATTTACATTTACTCTTTAGAGGTTTTGAGATGCCATTTTTGTCAATTTAAGAGATTTATAGTAAGTTTTCTTATAAAATCACTTAAGGTTTGAAGGAATTAATATTCATTCTATGCTTTGTATGAGTTTGGGTTAAGGTGTGTCTTCTCTTCTCTTGCACTTCATGTGATCTAGAGAATGAAAAGCACTCTTAAACCTTCTTTTGCTATCATTAGAGTCAAAGAAACTTTGTTAATCATCTTTTAGTTTAAGTGTTTTTCACTTACTAAATAACCAAGGCTAGAATTTGTGTATGCTCTTCCCCGCACCTAGTGTGATCTTGGGAATCAAAATAAATTTTGGTCTTTTCATTAAAAAGCACTCAGATGAATTAGGAATAAACCTTGTTTTGGGAAAATTTGATAGTAGGTAGTTGATTTACAAGCATTTTTATGGTTATTTTCTTATGATATTGTGAATTTATTTTGAAACTAATAAGCATTTTGTGAAGGACCTAACGCTATTCAAAGAAAGGTGGACCTAAATAATTTTTCTAACTATGTGTGTGATTGTAGGTTGCCAAAAGGAGTATGAAAAAACTACATTAAGTCTAAAAGATAAAAATTACACCAAAATAATCACATTTTATTTGCGGTTTTGGTTAAGAGCTACGACTTGTTTGCTCAACTAGGACATAACCCCTTTGGCATAATCCTTAAGAAAGAAAAATGGAGGTGGTCCTAGGAACCCTAAATTAGTTCACGCAAGAGGGAACCTTGTGAATGAAATAGGAAAGTGCTCCACACTACGGACTTGTCTAGTACACCTGGTGAGATCCGTATCCTGACCCCAATGAAAGTATAATTGAACAAAATTTGGTGATCATTATACTGAAGGGGGTAAAGTAAATCTGAGATACTCCCATATTAGTTAGTGTGAATTTTTGGGTAAATCAAGTGCACTCATAGATATATTGTGACACCTAGAGAGAGAACCACCTAGGAAGATTACCGGCTTGGAGCCATTGTTTTTGTCAACTTTATTAGATTCAAAATATTATTTTTTGAACAAGGGAAAGAATCTCTTAAAGTTCAAACCGTGTGAAATTTCATCACGAAATCTACTTAGTGTCATTTTTTCCTAGTTTTTCACTTTCCTTAAGATAAGGTGAAACTCTACCAAAATAGCACCAAGTTTATTAAAACACCACTTGGTCTACACCCTTGTTTTCTTGTTGCCCACTTTTGGAAAAAATGAAACAACATATACGGATACTTCTAGATATCGCTTGTCCACTACTTTTGTATTCTACTTGTACGATTAGGTTGCAATGCCGAGTGTGAGTGTTGAAAGCGTGTATGTTACATACTCACGATCTAGTAGGTCCCCTTATCTAAAAACCCATACATAAGACTTATTATCATCTTAATTAGGTGATTGCGTCCTTGTCTTATTTTTGAGTTGATACACTTCCCACATTGTAGCCATACAATTGAGATATTTACATATTATTTCTATTGTGAAATTAGGCCTAAATCTCTATATTGTAGAGTTACGCTATTCACATGCATAACACTTTATTGTTATACTTAGAAGTAGTTTTTACATCCTAACTTTGTCTTGGTTTTGTGAGTGTTGATGATACATTTGTAGCATCTCGATAACATCATTTTGACTCTAAATATTGCTTTCTGAAATCTTGGTTCACATATCCAAATAGTGTCGTTATGCTACTCACATTATTATCATCCATTTTATGAGACTTGAAATTTATTAGTGTTTAGAAACTAGTTTTTAGTATATCTTGTTAGAAGATCACGTCAACATTCTCTTATCATTTAGGCCTTGTTTAATGCAAAATCGACCTAAGCGGTGATGTTGTGTTGTCACTATTTGGTTACAAACCTATCTAGATGGAATCTTAGAGAATAAACTATTTGGCATAAACCAAATTTTGAGCATTGTGTGTCATTGTATTATTCTAAGGGAAACTTGTGTCGTAAACTACCTTGCTAGGGTAGCTTGTTCCTTATTCTTTGGTTCGTATGTTCGTTTTGACCTATCACTTTTATGGCTATTCTATAGTCACCTTGTTTTAACAACTTAGGTCGTTCGTTACGCTACACAAATTTAACTAGGATCCCTTGTTAATAAACCTTAGTGGATTTTTTTGCGTTCTACCTTATATTATAAGAAATGCCTACTATGAGAATGGGATCATGAAAGTTGGAAGCCAATATATTTGGAGGTGAAAACCCTCTATTGGAGGATAATATCATGGTTGACCATAGGGGTGGAGTGGAAGAGTCTCCTCATGTGGATGTAGAGCTTTATTCCGCCCATTTTTATGACTACATTTTTCATAACAAACATGATGTTATTATGCGGGTTGTGGAACTAGGATCCAAATTACCTTCCACAATAAACCCTTCTATTATCCCTAGCATGGTTCGGGGAGAAGAAGAAGTAGACCTCCTTGTCACACTCTTAACAAGTTTTTATATCTAGGTCATGCCTACTATACATGACAGAATAATGAGGAGATACCATTTGAAAATGATAGAGACTATCATTTTCCTCCTATCAAAATTGATTGTGAAGACCATGAAGAACATGTTCATCATGCACAACCTCCTCCTAACGAAGATCATCATGACATACCTATTAAAGAGGTTATGTTAGAACAATAGGTCCAAGCCCTCACTCATCAATTGGAAAGTTTGGATTTGCATATACAAAAAGAAAAACCAAAATTTGTGAAACAAACTATACCAAAGGAAAACCTAAAGCTTTGTTTTAAGAATTCGATAAAAATCCTCAACGGGAGGCACATAGAGATCCTTATAAAGACATTCTCACAACAAACCGGGGTGGGCATACACCTAGGCCTAACCCTTTGTATAGACCTACGCCGCCACCCACACAAGATCCACTTTTAATCAAGAGTGGTCAATAATGAAGAATGCCCTTTAAGCATTACAAGAGGGCCAAACCGGTAGCAATAATAAGAAGTCTTACCATCGATACGGTTGACATCATTTCATTTCAATTTTTGGCATGCGCCAAGATTTCAAAAGTCATTTATAGAAATTCACCAAGTAATATCTATGGTTATTTTTTAGGGGTCTTAAAATTTACTCTATTTTATCCTTACCAATTTATTTTCCAACTAGTCGTGGTGTGTTTTTTTAGGTTTTAGGGTTTACTTAGATTTACAAGAACTTGAAAACTCGGCTCACCGATTGGTATGGATCATTAACTCAACCAGATATGCAACTCAATGATGCGATAAGGTCGAAGTGGTTCATGACACATAGTTAGAGTGACAAGGTAACATCACTTTGATGGGATTGGGGATGGTGTGGTGTAGAACTCATTAATGTAGGGGGTTCAAATCACCAAGGGTGATGATCATAGATTTGATGAAATTTGGTATGGATATGTTAGAATCTCAACTTGGCTATGCATATATTCCTTTGTGAACATGAAAAAGGGATCAAGGTTGGTGTGGGAGCTAGGATCATCTCGATGTGTAAACACAGACACAACACGAGATGTAACTCGACTCAAATCTAGATCGATTTGGTGATGGGGATCTTCATGTAAACTCATTCAAGTGATCAACATGGTGAATGTAGAATGATTTCTACATTATTTTGGGGCTCTTCCATTTCTGCTATCTTTTGTCACCCCGACCCCCTTTTCCTTTTAATTTTATTTTGTATTTTTGCAAGACTCAATTTTACCTAAGTATGGAACTAGATGCAGAGGGTATCCACGTGTCCCTTTGGCACATTTTGGAGAAAGCACAAAGAATTAGGAGCCTTCAAGAAGTGAGAATTGACCACATGGCTAAAGCATGCCAAGGCAGCCCAAGTGGGCTGAAAAGTCAAGAAGGAGAAGAACGTGTAGGCCTCCACATGTCACCCAGGCGTAGCTTCAAAAAGAGAGAGGAAAGGAGAAGCCCCAAAACCACTTGAGGTCTCCACATGTCATACAAGGCAGTTACCACCGTCGAAGGGAACAACTAAAGAAGCATAAGACTTGATGTTTGGTGAATTAAATGCGATCTCAGGTTCATAAACATGCAGTTGAGATTTTCTCCCAGGGTCAAAGATCACATAGTTAGAAACTAAATACAAACAGTGGAATTCATGATTGGAGGCACATTGGAACAAGTGTCAAGGGGGTCTATAAGAGAAAGTTCTTGTACCGAGTAGGAAAGGAGAGAAAGAAAGTTTGAGAGCTCCAGAGGAGAAGATTTTAGGTTCAGTACATTGTGCTCCATTTGCCTTAGCAAGGCTCTATTATAATGAAATACTATAATATGTGCCATTCGTCTTTATGTACTATTTTTCTATATAAATAAGAGTTCTTGCTACATGTACCTGAAATTTCCAAATATTTTGTGTCCTTGGTTTCTTCTTGTTTACTTTTATTCAGATTATTGATAAATTTTTAAATATCTACCGTGTTGCAAGCCCCGAGATATTTTACATAAATTTGTTCATTATGCAAGTGATTATGTTTTAGTTTCATCTTTCCTTTGATGGTCTAAAATATATTCGAAATAGTTGATCATGATCGATGCTCTTCAACTATTCTAGTAGTTATTTCAATAGTGATCTCTATGTTATTTTAGTAAAGATTCGATGCATCACATTAGATAGGATTTACATATTGTTTCATTTTCTTTCGAACCCTTACCTCAATCCAAATCAGAGAAGAGCTAGCTTCTATAAAACCTGGAGGTTATCTTAGGGATCAAGTCCCACATCCTTGAGATTTCCCACAACTTTGGTGGTTCATATACAAATATAATCGTCAACAATTTTCCTAGCACACCTAGTGGGACAAACTAAGGTTGACCAATAAGTGCATGAGTGCTTATTCCTATGGGAATCACAGCCACAAACTAGTTACCAGATCTCAGACTATAGTAAATCCTAGAATTTTGTTACCTCCCTTGGTATCAAACGTATGAGGACCTAAGTAGAATCCTTGAAGAGAAAAATGCCTCAACTACCTCCTTCGAGATAGTTGTTCTCATGGAATCGGGGAAGTCGATCATCTTTCGAATACCTCTGGCAACATGGAACCCCATCGCAACAAATGCACTAAAGGAACTGCCTAAATTCAGTGGTGAATATTTTAATACCCCAGAGTAACATCTTCAAGATGTTGCAAAGATATGCATGGTACATTACATCATGGAGAAATATGTTGCCTTAAGGTTACTAGCTACCTCCTTTAAGGGAAAATCTCTTGACTAGTACATATATTTGACTCCTAACTCTATTAGTACTTAGGATCAATTGGGAAATCTATTTTTAGAATATTCAGTGAAAAGGGAGATAGATCTTCACTCCTACAACAACTTATCAATATCAAGAAAGCTCCACAAGATCCCATGACTGATTTCAATACCATATTCCACAAGACATGGCAAAGGATTCCAGTTCTAGCTAGACCACCTGTAGGTATGGCTATTGTATTTTATCTAAAATATCTAAACTTAGATATTTCCATTATGATTCAGTCATTAGGAGGAGATTCTTTTCCACAAGCATATGATATTGCAGTCCAAGATGAGAATAACTTAATAGATGTTGGGAAACTTCCCCAAACCTTACTTTTTAATTGTTTCACGAGATACCTCCCCTTCCTCAAGAGTAGACATCAATTTATTCCCAAAATATTACATCCATATATAGCTACCAATCCTCTCAAGGAGCCATCACCCCTTCCACAACATCATCATATTTTTCTTCAGAGATGGAGAAAGTAAAAAACATCCTTAGGAAATTCTCTAACGAGATAGTTAATCTTAAGAAGAATCAAAGCATGTACCCAAGACAATATTATCAAGGCTATCAAGGGGGTAGAATCTCTTATCCTTCGTAATATTAAAATTTCCCAAGACCACCATTGACATAGCTATCTAACCAAATTTTCCTAATACCAACACCAATCCAGACCCTCCCACCCAATAGTGGGAGAGATATGATTCCAGGACTGAATAGTTTGGCGGAAGATCCCAATGCTTGGTGTTTCCCTTGCAATAACCATCTATTACCAAGATATTTCCCCCAAGGGAATATATAGGTAAAGGTAGTAGAGGAAAGAGTGATAGAAGGCTATGAGGTCAAATCTTTCGGACCTTAACAATCCTCGAGAATTCAAAATGTGGCCTTAGTTACATAAATGAAAGGGATTTACCTAGAACAAGAGGTAGAGATTGTCCTGAACATGTGCTTTTCTCTTGGGTTAAAGGATAAGAATTTTTATTCATAAACAAAGCATCCACTTCTAAGAATCTAGTACAGTCAAATTACAACACTCGCTCCAAAGGGAAGATGATAGAAGTTACAATCCCTATTTCTACAACAATAAAAATAATAAGGGAAGAAGATCCAAAATTCACTCCCCCTTCACCCACAAACTAGACAAAATATTATAGCAGCCACTCTAAATCAAGGGACCTTCCATCCAGTGGCTGAGAGGGTGAAATACTAGAAATACTCCAAAGTGCAACCACTTAGGCCGATGAATGTAGTTGAACAACTTAAAATGGTGTCAACTAATGTATCCTTGTGGGATATCTTGGGCATTCTAGAGTAAAAGGAATTTCTTCAAGAAGCATTGAAATCTAGTGGTGGCCAAACTACGACCAGGAAGGGGAAAGAGCAAATCATAATGACCCAAGATCAAATAGAGTCAGTGTTGATGAACCAGAAAGAAGAGGTAAGTAAACCAAGACCCCAACCCTTCTTCATGACTCTTATAATTGGTAAAAAATTACTACATAACTCCATGATAGACTCTGGTGCAAGCACTACGGTTATGCCCAAATCAATTGTGGATGCCTTAGGAGTTAAATATGAGCCCCTAAAGAAAGGAGTCATGCAACTAGATGGGAAATTAGTTCAAACCATTGGTATTATTAGAGGTCTCCCATTACAGCTCTATTCCTACCCAAACATAAATGTTCTGAAAGATATAGTAGTAATCGATGTTCCTCCAGTCTTCGGACTATGTCTATCTCGAGATTTCACAAATAAAACTGGAGGCTACATGTCCCTTTATTGGTCTCATTTGATTTTGCGGACTAAGTATGGATCCAAAATGAAGGTGCTATCAGAACCCCTCACCAAGGAACATATTACAGATCAAGTGGCCTCAAGTTTTGAGGCCTCACATGCCATGATCACTTGAGAGGAAGAGTCATATATGAATGATGGTGACCATTAAAGCAGAGACTATTTGGTTGACTTGTCACTCGGAGATCCCTTTGGAAATTTTGATTCCATTGGGTTAGGTACTTATGTGATCTTTGATGAGAATCCTAGCATCCCAAATATTATGAGGGAAGATAGTAAAAATGAAAAGAATCTCACAAAGGATTCCCTAATGTGGACTCTACATTTCGATGGAGCTAGAAGCAGGAATGGCTCAGGAGTTGAAATATGCCTATCTTCACCAAATGAAGGAAGATACTCAAGGAATTTTTCTTCCACTTCACTTGCACTAGTAATGAGGTAGAGTATGAGGATTTAGTGCATGGTTTGAAATTGGCATGAAAAGAGGGCGTATAGAAACTAAGAGTCTTTGGGGACTTTGAATTAGTAGTGACACAAGTTAGAAGCACTGCCGCAATAAAAATCCAAGGATGAGGTCCTATCATCATAGGGTATGGGATCTTATTGAGGAATTTGAGGCCTTTAACATTAAGGTTATCCCTCGAGACCAAAACATAGAAGAAGATAGAATGGCCCAGATTGGATCACAATTTAACCCGACTCAAGATCTAATGACAAACAAAGATGTAGTGAAATTGATCATCCGCTCATCCATACTTGATAATGTGGATCATTGACAAGTCTTTAAAAGTGACCAACAAATATTTCTCTTCTTACAACAATCTGAAGAGTTTGCAGATCAAATCCAACCCAAAATTGAAGAAGCATACAAAGATCAAGTCATCCAGCTCAAAATGAACAAGCTTCCAAAAGGACTGATAATGTTGGAAATTTTTTTGACTTTGATGATGCTAATACAGACAGGGGAAGTTTGTGGCAGTCAAGGAAGACTATGCCGAGCTAGAAGTAGCCAATGGGAAGAAGTTAAAGGTTGGGAAAATAGTCACTTAGAAGGAGAGGGAGAGACTTGTGGCTCTATGCCATAAGTATGATAAGGTAATAGCCTGGACTTATGAAGATCTACATGGTTATAATAAGGACATCATCCAACATACTATTGATCTAGAAAAAGGGACAAAACCTGTGCATCAGAAGCAGAGACATGTGAATCCAAAGATAGAGTCTCTCATGGACAAAGAGCTTAGGAAGCTCCTAGAGGCTAAAATAATCTTCCCAATCAAGCACTCCACATGGGTGTCTAATTTGGTATCGGTAAGGAAGAAAAATGGTGAAATCAGACTCTATATGGATTTCAGAGATCTGAATAAAGTTTCCCTTAAGGATCACTACCCCTTACCTTCCATGGAATAGATACTACAAACAATAGCGGGTTCGGAAAGATTTTATTTGCTTGATGGTTTTTCAAGCTACAACCAAATATGGCTTGCAGAGGAAGACCAACATAAAACCACCTTTACAACAAAGTGGGGAACCTTTGCATATGTAAAGATGCCATTTGGACTCACCAATGTTGGGTCAAATTTTTAAAGAGCCATGGATTCCAAATTTGGAGAGTTAATCAACAAGATAATCCTGATATACTTGGATGACCTCATAGAATTTACCAAAACATCGAGTATCATTTCGATGCCCTAGAAGCTGTATTTAAGAAATGTCAGGAATTCAGAATCTCTCTGAATCGAAGAAGTGTATTTTTGGAGTACTGCAAGGAAAAATTTTGGGACACATTGTCTCAAAGGATGGGATCTCAATTGATCCAGAAAGATTTGGGGCCATTTTGGAATTGTCTCTACCTGTTAACAAAAGGAAGTACAATCTTTCCTAGGAAAGATTAACTTTATTAACAAATTCATTTCAGATTTTGCTAGAATGATCCACCCGATCACACTAATGCTAAAAAATAATATAAGCTTTAAATGGAGCACTGAAGGTCATCAAGCATTTGAGGGGATAAAAAGACAAATTACATCTTCTCTAGTGCTACGCAACCCAAACTTCTCCAAGTATTTCATTATGTATGTATATGGGAGTGAGAGTAGTGTAGCATCCGTACTGACACAAAAAGGGGAGACACAAGGAGAGGAGCATCCAATTGATTTATTTTCGAAAACTCTCCATGATTATGAGATAAGGTACAAATTTGTGGAGAGATAGGCTTACACCATTGTCAAAGGCCTAAATAAATTTAGACACCTTGTTACCAATAGCAAGATCACGGTCTTGGTGGAACACTCCAGTGTCAAATAATACATCATGAAGGTGAGATAACCAAAAAAGGGCTAACTGGATCACTAAGATCTTAGAATATGACATTGAAATAAATCCCATGAAGCTGGTAAGAGGAAGAGGTCTATGCCAATATCTCGCACAAGATCCAATGACCCCAATAAATGAAGAATTTGAGGTGGTGCTCCATATTCAAGAGAATGAATCTGAAACCTGGGTATCGGATAGGATGCATTTCATGTAGACAGGTGAGTATCCAAGTCACCTTCATCTTAAAAGAGAAGATATTACAGACAACAGGGATCTGAATTTGTCATAATTGATAATTTCCTTTTAAAAGGAACTTTGATGGGATCCTACTTAGATGCCTAGAAAGGGAGGAGGCTGAAAAATTATTACATGAGTTACATCATGGAAGCTCGGGAGGCCACTTCTCAGCTAAAACCACAACTATAAAATCCCTCTAGAAAGGGTAATTTTGGCCCAGTTTGTTTATAGATTGTTATGCGATGGTGAGTAAATGCAAAATTTTCTAGTTCTACATGGGCTTACAGAGAAATGTCACACTACCCCTTAACCCTATCCTAGTTGAGGAACCATTCACATAATGGGGTCTAGATTTCATCGAATGGTTAATCCAGTTTCAAGTGTAGGTCATAGGTGGATTCTCACCACCACTGATTACTTCACTCGATGGACGGAGGTAGTTCGATGAAGGAATCACAAAGAATATGATCTTGGAACTTCTTCGAGATATCACTACCCACTTTAGACCCCCTGCATGATCATATCAGATAATGCCAAGGATTTTCTAGGGGCCAAAGTGTCTAACTTCATAATGAGGCATGGAATCTATCTTAAGACGTCTTCCAACTACTACCCGCAGGTAACGATTTGGTAGAATCAACCAACAAGAATCTAATTAGACTCATAAAAAGGATGGGGGAGGAACATAAGAGATCATGATATAAGCATGTCAAGATGGCCTTATGGGTTGATCGAATCACACCCAAAAAAATCTTGAAGGCCTCACCATATGAATTGGTATATGGTAAAAGCGTCGTAATGCCCATCACTATGGAGGTCCCAACCTTGCAATTTTGAAGTAAATTGAGACCGAGGAACATGGATCGATGCTGGTAAGACTTGCGGTGCTAATAGAACTTCAAGAAAAAGGGGAGGGAGCCCATGAATCCATGATCAAATATCAGCAGGTTGTCAAGACTTGGTTTGATCAGAAGAATTCAGAACCTAAATTCCAATTAAGAACTTTAGTCTTAAAGTGGGATGTGAGGGCCGCCAAGCCCAAAAATCATGGAAAATTTGACCCTCTCTAGACATGACCATTCAATATCACTGCATGTAAACAACACAATGATTTTGAGCTCGAGACTATGGAAGGTAAGCCCTGATGATTCCAGTAAATGGGATCCACCTTAAACCTTTCCATTGAATCTTTTTGAATATTGTAAATTTTTTACCATATGTATAGTCCCCCTCTTTTATCTTTTTCCTTGTTTTACGTTGTCGCCCCTTTAAATAATTGTCTTTGGACATGTATCTCCAGCGAGAGACCCTTCTACCCCCTTTTGAAGTTTTGAAAGGTATTATACCTTCCTAATTTTCCCTGAAGTAAATGATCCTAATGGTCTTTTGAAATAATTAATGAAAAGGATTGGATTGTTAATGAAAAATCTCTTGGGAAACAAAAATTTCAGCGCTAAGGTTCATTCGATCGAGGTTTTGTTGTATGATGTGACCCAATGTATACGCGATTCTTTATTTTACGTGAGTCGAGGAGGATATTTGAGGAAAGTTTTAAAGTCACCAAAGCTTCATTCTGAGCACTAAGAGTCTTTTTCCCTAAGTTCCCGAGTCCCCAATTCGAAGAGCTAGAGATTTCCCTAGTTTTAGAGCAGCCATGATAGCTTCCAACTCCCTACCTCAGCCAAAATCTTATGTAAGACACCCATTACCACATTACTTTGACAACCCAAGGATGAGATTTCTTGAAAAGGTACATAATTCAAAGTGACGCTTCTTTGTGGTCACAGATTTCACAAATGGGGTCTTCAACCCCATCCTAAACAAGAAACTGAAGGCTCTAAGAGAGGATGCCCATGCCAGATTCCTAAATTTGGGGGATTATGAGTCTTTTGGCTCTAGAATTTGGACCTCCACACTCACCCAATACATGGTGCCTCTTGTGCACCCATATCCAAAGCTCATGCAAATGTGTGCATGTTGTTTTGACCCTGATTCCAACACCATCAAGGGTAAAAACATGCAGGTGGTGATTACACCATAGGCCATCAGGGATATGTTGGCCTTGCCTGCCTGCAACAAATCGCCGATTTTTATGACATGACTAAACTCCAAGGCAATCTAGGATCAATTCTAGAATAAAGCCACATTCATACACAAGGAGTTACGAAAATCGGATTCAATAATTTCTAGGGCACAGAGATTCCCAATTTTGCTAAAGATGTTCATGTTGGATTCTCAGGATGCCTGCTCCATGTTGGCATTTATTTTTGGCCAAGACTCAGATAGAAATTTATATGACTGGTAAATTTCAGCCCTTTTCAGGATGAGATCAGTGAAGAAGGACCTGGAATATTGGTTTTAATTCTCCGAGGCCATATCTGGCTCTATTTGTGAGCTGTTGGCCTATTTCTCTGCTAACTCAACTTTTAGGTACTCCTTTTTTTTTCCACCTCATTTTGTATCATAAATTCTAGTTTTTAGCCAATATATGACCCAAGAGATATGGGACATGGAAGTGAACCCTTAAAAGATCATCCCAATGTTTGTATGGACTCATGTGTTATCCTAATCCTCAGATGCATATGAGTTCCCTAAAAATTTTATTGCACCTCTTCTACATGAATCTGACCAGAAGAGGTCAATAATAGAATGAATGATTCAAGTCTAGGATATCCTTACGAACTCTCTCCATCCCTGTGGATATTTATTTAGGGAAACACATTTAATGATCTAGTTGTATGGATTTTGAGAGGAATCCTTCATGCTCCCAAGGATCCTCATGTTGCGAGTGGTGGGTTTGGAGATAACTAGGTAGTTGGTGCTCTTTGACACAAAGTATGGCTGTGACCATTAAAAGAAGGAAATATTTGACCTCCACTTGGATAGGGGAGGAATTACTATAATTAAATGCAAGGCAGAGAATATACTCATGCAAAATCTAGCTTTCTATGGCTTCACCCTGATTCAAGATACATGGAGGTATGACCCAGATGGGTGGATGATTGCCACCCTATCTTGAAACAAAGTCTCAAACTCCTGTCAAGCATGAGCATAGGAAGTTTTTTTAGGATAGGAGGTCTCCCCAGGAAGAGACTCCTAATATTATTGTGGAACTAAGCAACATCCCGAATCCACTATAGGAGTCATTTTATCTAGTCTTGTACAAGTATGACCTCGCCATAAAAATGACCATGGGATTAAGGGAAGCCCTGTGTAATAAGGACTATAGAATGGAGAAAATATAAGCCTTTTAGAAATATAGGTTAGAAATCAGTGCGAGACTACCCTCAATTTTGAGGCCATGTCGATTTATGAGTAGTGGGAGCAATTATGGGACGTTGAGCATGTGTCCGATTCGAGACGGGGAGGAGGAAATGGATCTCTCCAAAGAGAAACTCACATGGAATACAACGAAGTCCTCAGCCCCTTTACACAATACGTGCCACCACATGTAACTCTCTCCATTCCTCAGTAGGATCCCTCGGGCTACATGACCACGCTATAGACAACATCAAGCCTTCAAAGTGCGAAGATAATAAAGACAACCATCAGTCTTCCCTCCACGATGGCCAATGATAGTGCTAGCCCCAGAGCCCTCCAATAAAGAAGTTGAGGATGATCGAGTTCTCTTCTTCCTCCGCCCCTTCACCTTCTCCCATTCCTCCATCTCTTTCCCCTCCACCTTTCATTTCCCTAGCCGAGGGTGCTCCCATTTTGGTCACCCCAACCGAGACTCTTCCTCCCCTGGCTCCCCTTTTTTACTTCCGCCACCCACCACCATTCCCACATTCTCTCCCAAGTTATTTCGAGCCCTTCTTTGGATCTTGTGACTTCTTATCCCACACAACTAGTTACAATCCCCTATGGCATGCCACCAGGATTCCCATTTGTAGGTGGGATAGTCCCTTCCTCCTCATAGTTTTTGAATCAAGTTGAGACAACCAAAGTGGTCTAAGATGAAATGAGGGAGAAGAAGAATAAAAAGGAGATTGCAGCAGGTGCTGAGAGGTAGAAGCAGTCATTGTATGACCATCATCAGAGCTCTCTAACCATCGCCTAGATGGTCCCCAATGTCTCAAGCCCATTGAGAAAATACAACTTGATGATTATTCCATCAGTGTTGTTGTGGTGGACCTTACTCGTTCCGGCCTCAGGATAAGGTCAAATTAATGAGTGAAATAGTTGTTGTGGTCACCACGGACTATCTCAAACTTAGCAACAAGATGAAGAAAATGGAGGCTAGCCTCTTATAGACACAAAATATTGTGGCCCTCTTGAATGCCAAAATAAAAGGAAAAGGAAAAGAAATAGAACAACTCTGTAAGGAGTTAAAATATGTTGCATCACAATAAGATCATATAGCTTCTCAAGAAAAGACCAAGAAATTAGAAGCCAAGATAGCAACATCCAAAACTACTACTAGTTTTCTTGATTAAGAGAAAAGGCTCCTTCAGCAGGAGATCAATTCCAAGAAAGCAGAGGTTACTACACTTCAAGTGAAGTTGTGTGCCTTAAAAAATAAGGGTAGCTTGGACACGAAGTGAAAGGAAACAATATATACGGTCAAGGATTTGACCTAGAAGCTAGCTCAAAACCCCGAAAAGGGGGATTATCATGTTGTTGTAGGGGTTATACACTTCTTGCTTTGTGTAAGAGAATTGCCACCATGACAATAGACCTAGGGCCCGCACTCAAATTCATATATGATGCAAAAAAACCTATGTGCTAAAGTGGAATCTTTGGCCTCTACCAGCAGGAATGCCGTATCCGCCAAGGTCCTTGAATCATAGATGCTAGTTTAGAAACTATATAAATATTCAAACTCCACCTTGCAAGGGGATGGAATTATAGACAAGCAGAAATTCACAACAAATATCAATGAGATTTTAAGTTGTAACAAGGAATCTATAAAGTAACTAGATCTCTTGACTCAGCACGAACTAGGGATCAAAGAGAGGAAGCAACACATAGAGGAACTAGTTCAACCAGAATTCCCTTCTCCCTTTCCCAATGAATCCACCACCTTATCGAAGGACCATATATAACAACTATTGACGACCAAGCAACATGATAAGATTGTCTTTTAGTCTTTAAAGGAATTCTCAAGCATCACCAAGGTGGAGGACGTTTTGACCCCAATTGTAAAATGAAAAATCTACCAGCAGGATCTAGCACAGGAAGAGTGAGCACAAAGAATTACTTAGAGGAGAAAATAAGAGCACAATAAAGAGGAACAAAGAAATAATAATTATCTCTGATATCTCCACCATCCGGGAGATTCATTAAATAGGAGAATAGATAGTTTGACATTCCTAAATAATAGGAATGTCAAGCTAATTAGGAGATAACTAATTCCACACAAGGAGTGGAGAGAATCTCAACAAGCTCGAGAGTTAGAACTAATTAAAACAAATATAAAAATTTGCTATAATGAGCTTATTCAGTGTAATTAAATTATTTACACCAACACCCTCCCATAAGTGAATGCTAGGGAGCAAAAAGAAAGAAGGGTCCCGCTACTAGGCCTGATAAGGTACCCGATACAATACTAGAAAAGAAGGAAGGAAGGACTATACA
This sequence comes from Taxus wallichiana var. yunnanensis, assembly GCA_018340775.1. Taxonomy (NCBI): domain Eukaryota; kingdom Viridiplantae; phylum Streptophyta; class Pinopsida; order Cupressales; family Taxaceae; genus Taxus; species Taxus wallichiana. Next base: position 936,558,570 of record CM031242.1, read on the forward strand.
AGCTCCCCCAAGGACAACTTCCTTCACCCCAAGCTTGTCTCACAACTCCAAATAGTGAGGGGAAGCCAAGGGTTTAGTGAAGATATCTACGAGCTGATCAGCCGTAGGAACAAACTCCATCTGAATGACCCCATCCTGAATCAATTGTCAAATGAAGTGCATGTGGATCTCTATATGCTTCGTGTACTGATGCTCAACAAGATTACGTGCAATGTGAATAGAACTTTGGTTATCACACCAAATAATGGAAGGAGACTCTTGTGAAAAACCAAACTCACCAAGAATCACGAATCCAGAGAACCCCCCCTCTTTGTCACACACCTCAATACTCGGCCTCAATGGATGATAATGCAATGGTATTCTAATTTTTACAAGACCAAGCAACTGGACTAGAACCAAGATGAAAAAAATAGCCAGATGTGGATTTGCGAGTATCGCGACATCCACCCCAATCAAAATCTGTAAAGCCCTCAATACTGGGAACAATCGAGGTGTGTAATGAATACCAAAACTCAAAGTCCCCTGAAGATATCTCAAAATCCACTTGGCTGCTTCCCAATGACTCTCATGAGGCTCATGTGAAAACCGAGAGACAAGATTAACAACAAAGGTGATATCGGGATGAGTATGAGTGAGATACAAAAGGCTCCCAACCAACTGTCTATACAAAGTGGGATCAACTAGTTTAGACTTACATGCAACAGTCAATTCAATACATGACTGGTAAGGTGTGGGAGATGGCTTGCAATCAGCCATATGAAATCTCTGAAGCAGATCTGTAGCATACTTCTTCTGACAAATAGAGATGCCCTCAGCAGACTGGTGAACCTGTAGGCCAAGAAAGTAGTGCAACAATCCCATATCTATCATATCAAATTCTGCTTTCAATTTTCATTTAATGTCTTGTGTTAGAGAATTTGAACTACTAGTAATGAGGAGATCATCAACATATAATACCAATAGAAGCAAGTCATCATCAATCTTTAGGACATAAACTATATGATTGGTCTTACAATGATGAAAGCCAATAGACAACAAGAAAGCATCCATCTTCTCATACCAAGCCCGAGGGGCTTGTTTGAGACCATAGAGTGAACGCCGAAGTCTACAAACCAGTGAAGAGTCATGTACGAACCCCTGAGGTTGCTCCATATAAATCTCCTCATGGAGATCACCATGCAAAAATGCACTCTTCACGTCCATCTAATGTACTAGACCATCGATGAGAAGAAGCAAGAGAGAGAATAAGGTGAATGTAATCAAGCTTTGCTATATGAGAAAAAGTTTTAGAGTAATCTACTCCTTCAACTTGAGAATACCCCTTAGCAAAAAGAAGTGCCTTGTATTTTTCAACAGATCCATCAACTGAATATTTGGTCTTATAGACCCATTTACATCGTACAAGCTTTCTTCCCTTCGGAAGAGGAACCAAATCCCAAGTATTATTCTTCATAAGTGAAGAATATTCATCCTGCATTGTTGAATCCCATTCTAGGTTTCTATATGCCTGTGAAAAAAGAACAAGGTCATTAGAAATAGCTTGGCTCATAAGAGCCATACCAGAATAGGGATAATGATCGACAATACTAGAAGTCTCAACTCTAGTATGTTATAGATCTCGTGAATCACCCACCAAATCACGTGCTGCAGCTAATGTAGATCTTAGCCATTTCAGAGAAGGAGCAACAAGAGAAGGAGCAACAAGAGCAGGAGCAACAGGATCAGGATCAGGGGGCTGATCAAAATCATCATCAGTGACAGGAGCAGGAGGTAATAATGGAGATGGAAGAACTATTGTATGATCTAAAGGAGCCTCGGTCTCATCAACTCGAACATCCCACCGAAACACAACATCTTTGGTAGTGGGATTGAAGAGGTGATATGCCTTCACATGATCACAATGATCAACAAAAATGAGTTCTTTGCTTTTCTTCTCCATGGTTTTTTGAGTGTCATCAGGAACAAAGGCCTAAGCCTTACTGACCAAAGACGGAATTTTGATACTTGGGTTTTTCACCCGACCATGCCTCCTAGGAGTAACCCTTTTTGACCGCTTTATGTGGCATTCATTTTAAATATGATTTGCTGATTGCTTGATCGCTTCCGCCTGTAACCGAGTTGCCATGTTCTTGGACTGAACCATGCGATTTTCCATTTCCTTGAGTGTTTGGTTCTTTCATTCAAAGCAACTCTATTTTTTAAGAGGTGTGAGGAACAATATACTGGTGCACAATTCCATGATTAGCACAAAAAGCAAGTAAATGCATTACTCTCATAATCCCCCATTATCCGTGTGGAGTATTTTAATACAATGTCCAGATTGTTTCTCTACAATAGCCTTAGAAACTTTGAAATGCTCCAGGACATCACTTTTATATTTTAGAAAGTACACCCAAGTTTTCTTAGTAAAATCATCTACGAATGTGAGTACATACTTAGCACACGAGAAAAGAAGTTAAATCACTATGTACCAACTCAAGACGAGTCGTAGCTCTTTTTCTTGACCTTTTGGAAAAGGATCCAAGTGTTGCTTACCCAACATACAACCGGGGAGACACCATCATGTGATTTTACCTTCGGAAGTCTTGTGACCATATTCTATGAAGAGAGTTGCTGTAGATATCTATAATTGAGGTGACCAAACCTCTCGTGCCACAGTTTGCTCAAAGAATCAACATGAGCAATAAGTGAAGATCCTACAGAGTTATCAAAGCTCTCAAATACATACAAATGTGAACATGAATCCATAGTTCCTGTAGCTACAATATCATCATGATCATGAAGTTCCCTGATGACAACCTTATCTGGTGAGAATTCAACAGTTCTACCATCACCAAAGTTACATATTTGATATATGGAAAGAAAATTGTTAGACATATGGGGAACATAAAGAACATTATTTAGATGCCCATTTGGCATTTTTATGTACCAGAACCCAATACATCTACAGAAGCAAAATTGCCCACCGAAATCTGTGATGTGCTGCAAGCAGAAACAGAAGTCAACAAATCCCTGCAATGTGTAATATGATGAGAAGCCCCTGAGTCAAGAATCCACCTATCTTGCAAAGGAGAAGAAGCTCTAGTAGAAAGAGCCTTACCCTCGCCAGCATTGGAAGTAGATGAAGGTGATGGAACAATGATCTTGTGTTGTTTTAAAGCCTTTTCTAATGCTTCCAACTTCAAAAAACATCTAGATTCAGGATGATTTTTCCCCCACAAAAGGAACAAGGATCAAACACCTGCTTCTGAAATGGTCTCTTATTTTTACCATTATTCTGTGGTTTAGAAGTGTCAACAGAAGGATTAGAAACCATATTGTGAGAAGGTACAAGCTTATCATAGCTTTGCTTGGGTTTGTTTTTCCAATTTTTCTTAGGAGAACTGGCCACAAGAGCATGATTCGATGTAGGCATAACATCTAGAGAGATTAATTTTGCTTGTTCTCGTGAGAGACGTTCACAAAACTGTTCAAATGAAGGCATTTTAAACTGAGTGTCTAGTGCATCCATAGTAGAAAAGAAGGTTGACGTAAATATAGAAAATGGACCCTTTAGTTTAGTTAGGATCATGTATATGCATTCATCATCCTTTTTAGTTCTACCACCTGCTTTCAACTGACTGCGAATCTCTTTAAATTTTGACAGAAATTCTTCTATGGAAGGAAAATTTGAAGGTGATAAAGAGTTTAATTCATGATCCAGTTGAATTAATTTGAACTCGTTTATCTTGCCAAACAAAGATTCAAATTTTTCCCATACCTCTTTTGAGCTGTGGCTGCAGAAATATGAAACTGGAGGTTATCCGCTACATTCAACATGATCAATTCGAGAGCTTCATCTTTCTTGCATGCATACATGTACTTGTCCTTCTCTGTGGTGAAAGTAGGAACTGTATCATCGAACACACGCCATAATCCATGAGATTGTAAGAGCTACTGCATTTTTAGTTTCCAAGCATGGTAATTCATCGAGTTTAGAGGCTTGAAAAACTATAGATCTCGGTATGACCAGAAGACGAGGATGATAAAAAATCTCGCGACATGGTTTCAATGAGGTTATTTTCCAAAGTTTCCCTTTTTAATGAAATTTTCTTCAATACGACGGGAATGAAAAATAATCAAATTTTGCAAAAAATGGCACTCAATTTCGAGTTACCATGCAAAAGTTATTAAACTTTCAATTTCCCGTAAAATAAGTCAATTTTTAATAAAAATTGCTCACTGATTATAATACTGACCAAATAGAAGACAAATATGGTCGTGTGACCACTCGTTGGACCCGGAGGAAACAAGGAATACAAATTTGTCCTCGGTTTACAAACAGCCCCCCAACAAAGTATTAATTGGCCTCAAAAGCATTAATTTCCCCCATAATGCAATTTTTAATAACAAACTATAGAAAAATTTAAAAATTAATACTATAGTTTTTTTTTTTTTAAATGCACCAATTAGAAACGGCTGTGCATGTATTCACGGAAAAATTAGATAAAGACTTACTAATGTTTGTTCCCTTGAGTCTCTATGGAGTTGTAGAAGGGACTGCACAGGAAAGAGCAATCCCAACACACAACAGCAAATGATGCGCCAAAACACACAACACAGGAAATGAATAAAACATCCAAAGAACCACAAAAACATTCAACCGATCTTTCTACAAAGTTGATATTTCAAAGGTCGACACTGGAAATTTTGAAATGATCACTTGCTCAACGTTTCTCCGCCTTAAAAACTTGGAATTCCTCAAAAAGAACACATTGTTTAAGCCTTCAAAAGCTTCATCGGCTGATAATAACAATCTACTTTTATGAGCTTTTCCTCCCCTTCTCACATCGCATCAAACACAAAAAGAACAAAAATGAAACGTACTTTATACATTTTTGTCAGCTGCAAAGAGCGGCAAAACTACAACAGGCCACCTGAAATCATTGATTCTTCCACAGATCGGTGTGGAGGAATAAACCAACAAAGGCTCAACTCTCCTACAACAATACTAGCTCTGATACCATGAAAAATCTACCAGCAGGATCTAGCACAGGAAGAGTGAGCACAGAGAATTACTCAAAGGAGAAAATAAGAGCACAATAAAGAGGAACAGAGAAATAATAATTATCTCTTGATATCTCCACCATTTGGGAGATTCATTAAATAGGGAGAATAGATAGTTTGACATTCCTAAATAATAGGAATGTCAAGATAATTAGGAGTTAACTAATTCCACACAAGGAGTAAAGAGAATCTCAACAAGCTTAAAGAGTTAGAACTAATTAAAAAAATATAACAATTTGCTATAATGAGCTTATTCGGTATAATTAAGTTATTTACACCAACATAAAATTGGAGTTTCATTTTCACATAATGGTGCAAAATCTCTAGACATTCTCTCATAAGGAGATAATTGAGCTAGATAGATCCTTTTAGAATCTGTGATGATGGACTTCATGGATAGAGGCCAAATGGTTCAGTACCAAGCTGCTTTAAAACATCTCGAGTGGCATCTCTTTGAGCCACATTTTGAAATTTTGTGGTAGGGAAGGATTTTTGGATTCTTCCATGACTAGCATGGAGTCCCTTGGTGATTTTTCATAAGCGTAGAATTATTTATACATTATTTTGGGGTTCTTCCGTTTTTGCTATCTTTTGTCCCCACAACCCCTTTTTACTTTTAATTTTCTTTAATTTTTCCGAGCTCAATTTTACCTAAGTATGTAACTGGATGTAGAGGGTATCCACGTGTCCCTTCAGCAAATTTTGGAGAAATCACAAAGAATCAGTAGCCTTCAAGAAACAAGAATGGACCATGTGGCTAAAACACAACAAGGCAACCCAAGTGGGTTAAAAAGTCAAGATAAAGGAGAAGAATGCGTATGCCTCCACATGTCGCCTAGGCACAACTTCAAAAAGAGAGAGGAAAGGAGAAGCCCTAAAATCACACGAGGTCTCCACGTGTTTTACAAGGTAATTACCACCATCAAAGGGACTAACTGATGAAGGCGAGGACTCGATGTTTGGTGAATTGAATGCGATCTCGGGTCCCAAACATGCAGTTGATAATTTATCCCATGGTCAAAGATCATGTAGGTACAAACTAAATTCAGATGGTGGAATTTTTTATTGGAGGTGCATTGGAACAAGAGTCGTGGGGGTCTATAAGATAATGTTCTTGTGCCAATAAGAAAGGATAGAAAGAAAGTTCGAGACCTATAGAGAAGAATATTTTAGGTTCAATCCATTGTGTTCCATTGGCCTTAGCAAGGCTCTATTGTAAGGAAATACTATAATCTATGCCATTTTGGCCTTATGTCTGATTTTTCTCTATAAATAAGAGTTCTTTTCGTGCATTGAAAGTTCACAATATTCTGTGTCCTTTTTTTCTTCATGTTTACTTTTATTTAGTTCTTGATAAATTTTTAAATATCTATCGTGCTACATGCCCTTAGATATTTTACATAAATCTATTTATTATGCACATGATTATGTTTTAGTTTCATCTCACCTTTGATGGTCTGAAATATCTTCAAAATATTTGATCATGCTTGATGCTCTTCAACTAATCTAGTAGTTATTTCAATAATGATCTCTATGCTATTTTAGTAAAGATTCAAAGATTGCACCACCTTAGATAGGATTTACATATTATTTTGTTTTCTCTTTAACCCTTATCTCAATCCAAATCAGAGAAGAGATAACTTCTATAAAACATGGAGGTTATCTTAGGGATCAAGTCCCACATCCCTGAGATTTCCCACAACTTTGGTGGTTCATCTACAAAGATAATCATCAATAGTGACTTAGTACGGTAGTGAAAAACATTACTCGCTTGGCTCGGTGTGAGTCACCAACTTAGCTCACAACCCAAAAACATTTTTCAATGTACACCAAAACACAATTCAAATTCTTGGATTTCCCTATCTTTCCAAGGCAACTCACCCCTTTTGCACAGCAATACGGTCCTTCTAACTCTTGATCCAACTCTATTTTGAACTCAATGCGAGCTCGGTCTTTCAGTAACTCGACTGTTAGCTCGAAACCACCAATATTCTACCACCTTTAGTCAACAATCCAAACTTAGTTGTAGCTAAAAGCGCCTCTAAATTTGGATAAAAAACCCTATTGGGAAAAATATATTCTTATTTTTAGTTTTATGATTTATCTAGAAAGCTGTTGAGAGTTCTAGAATGTAGTGGATTTTGGCGATAAAATGTTTCAGGTAGACAAATTGGTGGGTATTTGACAACACTTAGATAATGTAGGTCCCTCTTCTTGAATGGTGCAAGTCCATTTATTGTGTGTGCATGAAATTCAATTTTTTGTGGACACAAGGCTTGGGATCCAACATGAACACTCCACTAAACCTACAACAAAAGCTTGCAATTTTTTGCAAGGGAGGAATTTGTTGAGGAGGTAGGAAAGGGAGTGGGAAAAAGGAAGAGGGGATTAATATCTTAGGTAGAAAATCATATTCCTATAGACATTAATCAGATTAATTCAACACACACATATATAGAAACAAAATCATTTTATTACTTGCATTAAGACAAGGTGGAATTAGGAACACAAAGTTTCAATAATACTCTTATAAAAAATGCAAGAAACTCCTTTCTTCCTCATTGGTGTTTTAGAAAAATTTTACATAGGGAGAAATAGAAGAGCATAGAGGAGGGGAATGGAAGAAATTTTTCTATCTCTTCTACTTCACTTCAAGTAGTAATCTCTCCTTGAGCATAAAAAAATGATAATCGTTATGAATGAGGGTGACATCACAATTTATAGACTTGACAATGACACTTCGTCTACCCCCCTCATGAATTTTCATTTGTCCCTTTACAACATGTCAAATTTCATATTCCCAGTGTAGGATTAAGTCCCCTTTTATTAATTAAGGATGACTTATTACATTACAAGATAAAGTCACATTTAAATGAATAATAAAAATAGGAATAATACAAAATGAAAATTGCAACCCCCCCAACAAAGGAAAATAACATAAAGGAGGAGGGGGAGAGGGGAAGAGAAGAGAGAGAAAGAGAGAGAAGGAGAACAAATTATGATGATGAAGATGTAGCTTTCTACCGATTATTCTCGCTGCTGATTGATCCTCTCGAGATCCACTTTGTAAATATTTCCACTCCCTTGAACTCTTTACTATACCGGGCTACCACGGGTGTTACCTTCTTTTCTTGAAGAATGCAAACATAGCTCTAGACTCAAGATAACCATCTAATATATCACCTGATTTTTTTCTCTTCGCAAACCACAACGAATGTTTCTCCACAATGTTCAAAATTGTGGATCTAATCTCGATGGAGATTCCAATGTATTTTCATTGAAATAAAAATGGTCCCAAACCTTTTCTAGACATACTCCTCAAATGGTCTAAAAATTCATCTGCATGTAGTGTTTTCATTAAGGGCGGGTACTCCAAGTTTTTTTTCTCTATTTTTGACATTGTTTTGCATCTTGAAGGCATGATGCTCATTTGAGTCCAACTCAATAATGGCCTAATTCAAGATTTTGTATCGAGAGGCAAGGGTTCTCATGCACACATGTGACAAGTCCTCTGATGGGGAAATGATTACTTTTCTGATCACCAACACATGGGAGTGAGCATCTCCCATATCCATCACCAGTGGATGAACTTGGTCCCAATGTTCTTTTTCTTTTTCCAATCCTTCCCTTGTCATATGGACCTTGTCTTCAGTGGCATACATGTACTTATACAGCTAGATAAACTTTGGAATCAATACTTTTCCTTTCTCTATGATGATACTCATCCATCTATCATTTTCTCATCCTTGAAGAGTGAAGGCTTGTGTCTTCTTAATGGACTATGGGTTGAAGCTATTTATTGGGGTAACTTATTTAATTGGGAGTGATGATGAAGCATTCAGTCCATGAAGTGTTGCACATATGAGGAGAGTGTTTTTACTTGGTCTTCCAACTGATCAATTTTCACCTTATACTCTTGATTCCTCTTAAGGATGTGACTGAAGACTCTGTAACATGTACACATCTCCATCATGAATGGCTAGGCCTATTAGAATGCTTTTCATTTTTTAGTCATGCAGTTTCATCTCTTCAATAGGTTTGATTACCTTTGGCATGACTAATTCTACATACCGATTTCCCGTGTCACCATTGAAAAAGTGGGAAACCACTTATATAAAAAATTTCTTCTTCCCCTTCGCCAATGCTGATATCGTTGAAAATAATGGACTGAAACCTAATGGAATGTATGAGCTTCTTTTGTGATCATTTCCTTCATCCAGGGGAAAATTCTCATTTTTCTTAGGCTCATAAATTAACATGACTATTGTCTCTTGCTTGGGGTGAGATGGTACATATTACATAAAAGGACCGGGAATGGCGGTGTAAATTGGGTAACTCGGGGCTCTTTGAGAAGTTGAGAGGTAAAGCTGGCTCATTCTCTTCAAGCTCAATTTATACTCCAGGGTACTTCGTTGATCTAACATTATTTTATAATATCTTTTAGTAGGGGATCGACTCCTCTATTTTGCGCTTTAAACTCTCTCCAAAATGGGTGACCGAAAAGTAATCTTCATGAAATTTGATGAAGAATGGTTTGATTCCTTTCTAAAGGGTGGGAATTTTCTTAATGTGATAGAGGTAGCCCTCTTCTTCTTGAACCATTCTTTTGATCTTATGATTATAACTTTGGTCCACTCGCTTATGTCTCATGACTTACAGAAATTCCATGTTACATGTGACAGAGGTGAAACCTTCACTGCCTTATATTCTAGATCATATAATTTTATGTCATCATCTTGAATTCCCTCTTCATACCAGTCAGACTTAAATCTCCTCATATTTCTGACTGTAATCTGCATTTGGTCTTTTTCCCTGACATAAAACTCATCTATGCAATTCACCCAATAATCTTCAATCTGTGATACATGATATGACTCTGTGAGATGGAAAGTATCAGGATCACGTTGGATGTGGAAGTATACCCTCATTGTACATGAATACAAGCTAAGGGGTGCGAAGACATCTTCCAGGTGTGATGCATCATTGACACTCTTGCGCAGTGAATATTCTAAGTGAGATGGGAAAGGAGACATTCTTCCTTTTCCAATTCTTGAGCTTATTGTGAACATGCACCGGTTTATGCGTAAAGATAAAAAAACATGATTTTTCCACTAAGATACCAAGGTAGTTTGAGCGTAGCAATATCATAACCGGAAACTCAAATGTATGAGAAAGTGGAAAATTATGTGAAGTGTGACTCATACTTTTTATCAAAGAATAATCCTATGGAAACAACATCAAGTGAGGTTTCCCTCTAGTGTCCTGATGATGAACATGGTTAAGGCATCATTTACCCTCATGAAGTCTGTGCTTCTGTCCTTTAAAACCAACTAAGGATATCTCTCAAATTCTTGGGCTTGGGGAGAGATGTTGTGAGAAAGTGCCAACCCTTTCAAAAGACTCGAGATCGAAAGAGCATACACTAGATATGAATTCATTATGAAATTATTTGAGACCGACACCTAAAGAAATTGATGGTGCAAATTGTGAGTGATTATTTGTCCCCAATCAACCCTCGATTTATTTTCTAAGATCGTGAATATGAAAAGATCCATCTAGTCTTAAAATTCCTTCGAATTTTCTTCTCCCATTGATCGACTAAGAAGAATGATGGCATCTGAATATCCTTCATGGAATTCACCTTGCAGGAAAGACTTGTGAACACATATATATTTTCTCACTTATTTCAACCATGAACCAAGAGTAAGGCCCTAAAGGTATGAGTTTTTTTGGTCCACTCTTTCTCTATAACCTATTTTGAAATAATGGCCATATTACTCCAAATTGGGATCTACATTGAACGGGAGATAAATTTGGGAGAAAGTACTATGATGGATGAGCCATCATCTTCTCGGATGGTCCTAGTCCTAGGTTCATAGTGTTGAGAACATGAAAAAAAAAATTCAATGCTTTGCATTGAGATTGGATGTCCTCTCCGCCACATACATTCCGTTCGTGAAAACTTTTTCCTCAAATGGCTCTCTCGGTCCTCCAAACATTTTATCTTTGAGATCTTTAAGGTCCATGTGGGTGACATTACTGTCCCCACATATGAGTACTTAGAAGAGAGAGTTAAGATTGGTTTAAGGCCTACAAATTTTAACTTCATGGTTGACACTTGCCCAACTCAAAACCACCTTCGATCACCTTTCTTGTTCCTCTGAATGTTCCTCATACACACTTCCTTTGATAAATTTTCCCTCTGTCATATTTTTCTATTTACGAAGAAGTGCTTGTGTAGAGACTTACTGTTTTGGAAAAGTGGCCTTCCCAACCTTGGATTTTGACAAAAGAAACTTTTTTGATACATGGGGTTTTTCTCTTCATCTCACATATAAATTTTTAGCTCAACTCGATATTTGGAACAATGGGAAATAAAATTCTAATATTTGGGGGCATGAAATCTTGGTTTCTTCACTGTAAAAATTTGGGCCATGCATGTAATTTATTTCACTTAGGTCTACAAAGCACCTAAAAATGTGGAAGAATGCAAAAAATCCCACGTTGATCCATGCACAGTTTTGAGTTATGAACATTTTCACATTCGGGTTACTGAGACTCAATTTGGTGAAAAATGTGCTCAGAGCCTTTAAAATTTGTGATTTTTATTAAATTTCTCTCTCCATGATCATGGAAACATGTGGGAAATGAATTCAAATGCAAAATGAGGATGGAGAGATTCTTGAAAAAAATCATCAAAGTTACGAGTAGAAATGGAGAAATGTGAGGGGAATGAGGAAAATGGCTAAGTGTCGGTATTTATAGGCATGAGAGGGAGAGAGGAATGGGGGAACATTTTTATTCTCCCTTTTTCCCCTTTGGAATGGGATAGGGGGGCAGAAAAAAATTTCCTTATCCCTAACATGGCACATAACGCACATGCACATGTGAGGAAAAATGAGGAGAGGGCTTAGTTTGAGCACCCGAGGTAAATTTTTGGTCATGTGAGAGACCTAACAGAAGTATGGAAGGGGGACATGTTTTTCTACCCCACTTTTCCCCTTGGAATGAGATATATGGACATCAAAAGTGTGCCTCATGTTTGAGGTAACACTTTGAAAACATGTGGAGTGAAGAGAGGGGGCTCAAAATCTAGCAAAAAGTGCTTGGCGAAGGTCTTTGGGGTGATATGATGAGTCAGTGAGGCCTAAGGTAGGGGGAACATTTTTCGGCCACTTTATTCCATTGGAATGGGAAAAGGGACACCAAACATTTTCCTCATCCTAGTGAGGACAAGTGTTAGGCATGCGGAAGTTAGAGTGAGGGCTAGAAATTTGATGAAATGTGCTTACCGAAGCTCCTAGGGTCATGTTAGGGGTCCATGAGGCTTAAGGTGAGGGGGCACATTATTCTACCCCCTTGTCCCCTTGAAATGGGACAGATGGACACAAAAAGTGTGTCTCAACCTCATGGTGACACGTGTTACTGAAAATTTTAGCTTTAAGGACAGAGCGGAGATTCAAAATAACATTACCGGGGCTTCGGATGAATTTTTAGGTACTTATTTATATTATTTTATTTGAAACCAATTTTTTGAAGGATGGTATAGGTATGAAGTTCGTATTTGGATTTAAATCTTCTAAAAAATGGCCTTATTGTTCAAGACCACCGATTTTACCTGTGAATAATGAGTTGTGGAAAGAAATGCATGGGTGTTGTGAAAAATATGAGATTATAAAATCATCCAAAAATCCAAAAAAATTGTAAACACTTCGAAAATGGACTAAAATTGGTAAAAATCTCATTTGTAGCTGAAATATGTGTCTCTCACATGGCACTCATCTTGTATCTTGCTGACATTTTCACATGTTTTGAAACAACGAATCATGGATCACCTAACTCTATAATCATTTACAAAATCTACGTTGCTTACTTCATCTATACTTTGGGGCACTATTAGTTGCCTAGTATTATTTTCGTCATGCACATTGCTTTTCCATTGGACCCAAGTGTCCTCCATCCTTTCCCTTGCATATACAACATCATTTTTAACCCTTTTCATTTACCAAGACATTTGGGATTGCAACTCGATAACAAAATATGTGTGTGTCCGTCTTGAATGTTGTTGGTTTGAGTGTGTGTGATTGTACTTATTTCCCTGTTAGGTGAGTTTGTTTACTTCTCATATTGCATTGCATGTTTGTGTGTTGCATGGAGTTGTTGTTTTAGGAAGGGATGACTATTTGTATCTTGCATTTTCATGTCATATTACGCTTTCATCGTATGCTCAAATTTTAATAAGGACTGATGATGAGGATTCTAAGCAAAATGATGATTACAAATTGTTTCTGTAAGCATTGGTTTGTGGATAGCTCAATATCCCCTTTTCTTGTTATTTTCTCATCTTCTCTTCACACTTTTCTTTCTTCTATTCTCTTTTCGATCGTCGATCGAGTTCTTCCATCACCCCATTGAAACTCGAGGGGAATCCCTTTAGCTAACTAATGTTTCTTCTTACGCCCTTTTAAAAAAATTCATTTGCTTATGTTTTTCTACTTTCTTTGAAGTGACGTAGCTTACGTCACCCCAAAGAGGGGAAAATGTAGACACTTGTAGTTTGGTCAAAGCACTATTATTCCTAATATTGCACTAACTATTCTCCTTCTCACAAATTGACAATACCTTGTCAATTAGACCATTTCTAACTCATTGTTTACAACATTCTTTTGGTTGTATTTCTCCTATAAACCAACTAATGGGGTTAATATAGTCCCTTATTAGCTAAACCATCTTCTCATCCTCTTCTATACCACTTTTACTAACTTCCTAGTCTATCAATCCATTTCATTGGATTGATTAGACCTCTCAAAACTCTCTTGAAACCCTAATTCCTCTCTAAGAAGGATTAATTAGCCTAGACCTAGGTTAATTACCCTAAACCATGATTAACCTCTTCTAAACCTAGTCAAATCTTACTTTGACTCCCTAATCAACTTTTTGAATCCTTTTTAGTCCCACATGCACCAAAATTCCCCACTTTCCCAAATGGAAAACTATAAATAGGACTAGACCCCCTCTCATTTCTAAGAACTCTCCTTCCTAACATAAACTATAGCATTTTTCTTAGGGTTTGGAGCTTATTTCATTTGTTTATTGAGCTATTGATTTTCCATTGCACTACACACACAAGAATTGAGTAAATGGGAAGAACCATTGGCCTTGAAGCCATTAATGGTGAGCTCCCATTCTCATAATCACAAACTAATTGCTTAGAATCTACCTAGGTTCATTTTAAAGCTTTCAAGAGTAGAGGATTACTGAATAGGCTATATTTGTTTATTTCTTTCAAGATTAATGTATGCAAAGTGATGAATCCTTGTTTATCTCTTATCTGATGGTCCATTGACTAGTTTGTTAAAAGCCTTTGGGGTTTCTTTAGAGATTCTTACCCCATGTTCATGGATTTTGTAACTTTTCATTGAACACATTTGGCACGCCCGGTGGGACATGAAGTCCATCCTCCATTAATGGAGTCATTTTGAAGCTTTTATTTCAGTTTCTAACTTTTTACATTTTTTTAGGGTTAAATATTTTTCCTTGGGATTTTTAGCTAGGTTTTATGTAGTTAACCTTCATTTTCATGCTTCTTTGTTAAGTTTATGTTAGAAATTACATTTAATGGCTAAATTCTAACTGTTGACACTTTTAGAATTTCATTTTCCATGTTTTTTGGTGGTTTTTCAGGTAGGCGCGCATACATCTTTCTTTCAGTCTGGAGACACTGCTTGATTGTCATTTTTTAGCAGAGGTGTGTAGGCACAAAATCCATGCGTAGGTACCCAATAGTAGGTGCACATGCCCGGATCATGGCACACATACCCTTTTGCCAATGTAGACACCCTGTAACCTATCATTTTTACTAGGCGCGTAGGCACCCAAACCCATGCGTAAGCACCTATGTGTTCTCGGTGCTCTGTCAAAATTTTTACTAGGCACGCACATGCCCAAACCATGGCACATGGACCCTTTTTATGGTGTAATAACCCCTCTACTAGT
This sequence comes from Taxus wallichiana var. yunnanensis, assembly GCA_018340775.1. NCBI lineage: Eukaryota > Viridiplantae > Streptophyta > Pinopsida > Cupressales > Taxaceae > Taxus > Taxus wallichiana. The sequence goes on from CM031242.1 coordinate 936,573,612, forward strand.
GCACACACATTGTCACTATAGTTTTTTATACTTCTTGTTTTGCTTCCCTAACACATGCACACTTATGCTAGCATAGGCAACTCTCGAGTAGCGCAAGCACTCTGCATACCCGATAATTTTACATAGAAGAGCGTAGGTACCATAACCCACATGCACATGCTTAAATAGGTATGCATACACATTAAAGGGTGCGCAATGGTCTCTTTTGATCCAGATTTGTTCATATAATTTTTAGCGCTCCTAGTTTGGGTCATATCTTTTGGCCCATTCACCCGTTTTTAGAGTTTGAATAGACGTGTGAAAATACTAAAAATCCCAAAGTGCCTTAGAGACCTCCAAAAATGCAAAATACTAAAAACTGTAAAAAATGCTAAAAATATATTTATGGAATTTTCTAATATTCTTGGTTTTCTAACTTTCTCACAGGGTTCTGACAGTGGTTTATAGGTTTCTTTTCCATCATTTTTTTCATACTAACTTAGTTAAAGTTTTTGCATCTTTATTTGTGAAAGTTTGAAACATGTATGCTCTTCCTTGCGCCTTTCTAGGTGATCTTGGGAATAAAAAATGTTTCACTACTTTCTTCATACTTGCAAAATGATTCAATTAGCTTTCAAATTTGTTTAAAAGGAACTTATTTTCCATTTCTTAAAAAATTTGAGTGAGATACCTTGTTGTGTATGCTCTTTCCTTGCATCTTAGGATGATATGGGAAATCAAAAGAAACATCTTATCTCCTTTATATGACGTATTGGAAAATTACTAATCTTGGTATATAGGACCAAAAACACTTGTCAAAGAAAGGAGGAGTCAAGACAAAACAAAAACCTTATAATACATGTGTTTTTATACAAGTTGCCAAATAGTGTGCTTCTTAAAACCACATTAAGTTAAGCAAGATAAAAAGACACCACTTCACATCACACTGTATTGCAGGTTTTGAAAAATGGTACGTTCTATTTGCTAAACTAGAACATAACCCCTTTGGCATAACACCTTAAGATATAACAATGGGGGTGGTTCTAGGAACCCTAAAGTAATCCACCATTGAGTAACCTCATGGATGAAATAGGAAGTGCTTCGTTTACCCACTTGAATAGATTTTACATTGCAAGTTAGAGTCAAATTTGTCTGTATTGCGACCCCAGTGATAATACACATGAACATACTAGTTTTTAATCTTATTTAAAGGGGGTAAAGTAAATCCAAGATACTCCCAAATTATTCATTGCAACTCTTTGGGTAAGTCAAGCTCGCTCTTAGACAACTTCGACACCAAGTTGAGATATCTTATTAGGGAATCCATTCTATCTTGGAGCCCACTTTGCTAGTCCATTGTCATGTCAAGCCATCACAAAGTGAAAAATCACTTGGAGTTTGAACCTTATTTCTTGAACAAGGAAAATAGCCCATGTAAGTTAGAACTAAGTGTCTTTCATCATGGAATTAAATGACATCTCACTTAGCTTGGTTTCATTCTCACCTTTGGACAAGGTGAAACTCTGCCCAAGTGGCGCTTAGTTTATTTTCACCTTTTGATCTATACCCTTGCATTCTCACCACTCATTTTATCAAAGATAGTACTCACCACTTTTTTCCATTTACACCCATCCATGTTTTGAAATTTGGGTTGTTAAACGTCTAAAGTATGCAAGTACATTTTCATATCTTTGATAGTCCTTTGATCTTGATTTCAAGATTGTCTTCACTTCTGTGATTTTGGTTCATCATTTATCTCTCCTTAGGTTGATAGTTTTTCTCACATTCTAGTCACACAATCTTGGTACTTACGTCATGTTTTCAATTTCTTGAGAATTGGATATAAGTCCCTTTATTATGTGGAACTAAAAAATTCTTGCTATACTCATACTTAGTTTCAGTTCCAACATCATCTAAGTATTTTTGAGAGTGTCAATATTTCCTTATATATACCGAAATAACATCATCTTGATACTAACACCTTTCTTGTTTAGTTAATGTATCAGGATAGTGTTGTTACGCTATACATACTCGCAAATTCCATTTTTCAGAAAACTTATCTTTCATCGGCATTCAAACTAGTTTTAGTATACCTCATTGAGAGATTGCATCAGTACCACTTTAATATTTAGGCCTTGTTAGAATTCTAACTTGACCTACATATTGATATGATATTGTCACTATCCGCTTTGAACCCTTCATCGGAATCATAATTAGGGTATAAACATGGTAGAATGAAAATTCAAGTGATCATTGCATTTAAGTGTTCATATGAGTGTTCTTTGAATGATAAAAATGAATTTATAATATTACATCTAGAACACACTGGGATATTTCAACATCACGTCAAAACAAACATCTAGGTTTCACGCAAACTTTGAAGACATTTAAATGAAACCTTGTATAACTTTAACTAGTGATTCCTAGAATCACGAAGATGGCGTCCAAACCAAATGATCGTGACTTAGGAGAAAGCCCTTTTGATTCCTTCCTATTTAGCGGCAACAACTTAGTACCTCTCTTTTCACAGTCAAGGACACAAAGTTGTTGATTGATCATAACGGAGAAGAATCTGATTCTTTTGAAGAACAACATCAATTAGACATAGGTCGATTTGATGAGATCCTTTATTATAATAGAGATCAAGTGCTTGTAAGAGTATTATAATTAGGGGCTAAGATTCCACAAGAATGTGAAGTAGAAACCAAGGTCATTAATCATAAAACAAAAGAATGAAGGTCCCTCTTAGACATAGATAACCCCTTTGACATGGGGTACACTTCTACTTCTAGTCAACATCATAATACCATTGAAGGAGACCCATTAAATCCACTTGGTGATCCATGATGACCTTATTACAAAGCTTCACCTAAAGTAAATATTGAGTGAAAATCCTCACCGCCTCCTAAGTTTAATGAGGAAGATGATCCTTTAGTTGAGGAAGAGTACCTTCAAAAAAAAAAAAAAATCCTAAAATTGAGCCAAAAATTATTAAAATTAGGCTCTTCAAGTAGGAACATAGATAAAGACAAACTCAAAATGAAATCTAGTGAGTTCCACTTCGATCTGTATAATGACATGAATTTTAAAGTGGCTAAGGAACAAAGACCAATGTCACCTACCAAAGAACAACTCATTGAATGGGAATTACAATCAATGAAAGACACACTTACTACATTACAAGAGGGAAACATAGGACATAGTAGGAAATATTTGTATGAAGAACTATGCCCTTACCCCTTCAATAAGGACATGTTGTGGAAACCCTTCCCAAAGCATTTTACCATTCCTAAATTTGATAAATATAAAAGAAAAGGTGATCCTCATGATCACATAAAATAATTTTATATGGCTTTCCAAGAGGTCACGTACAATGATAATTTCTTAATACGACTCTTCCCTCATAACCTAGGGGCATTGGGATTGGAATGGTTCTTTAGCATACCCAAGGGCTCCATTACAATGTGGCCTGCATTAGCAGAAAAATATGATGAGAATTATTCCTACAACATGGAAAATGATATCATAATGAACAACCTCTATAATGCAAAACAAAATCCCAATGAGACCTTTGCAATATTTTTACAATGATGGCGAGGGTTGGCAATTCGTTCCCTTGTGCCTTTCTAGAAAAACAACTAGTAAGCATATTTTTGCCTAACTTGAACCTAGAGATAGCCTTCCATTTACAAATGCACTGTGGCTCTAACTTCAAAGAAGTTATAGAGAAGGGTAGTCAAATTGAAAAGGCCCTCATCATAAAGGGAACACTTAAACTGGTTGTTAAAGACAAAAATGAAGCAAAATCCTTAGATAAAATGAAGTTCTTCAACAAAAACAAACATGTTGTTGGCGATGGTAGTACGGACACCAAAAGAGTCCAAACCATACAGACTGGTCTGCTTTTAAATCTATCACAAGGACCTCATCCTAAGGCACCCACCAAATGTGTGTTCACACTATTAACATAATCCCTATATGCTATACTAAAATAGTTAGATAACGTAAACATGGTAGAATAACCACCGTGATGATACCATACCTAGAAGATACTCCTAAACCCGGTTGGTTCAAAGAGCATGAGTATTGTGAATTCCACCATGTTAAAGGGAACAAGATAGATAGGTGCTTAAGACTATGTCATTACATACAAGACCTCATTGAAGAGGGAAAGATCACTGTAGATTCTCCCCCGACTCAGGATAAGGTCCAAATGAGAAAATGGGTATCTTCAAAGATACCTTCCCTAACCATGTAGATAAAAGAAAAGGAATCTAGATCATGGAAAAATTTCAATGACTATAGGATTGCTTCTATGTTTATCCCACAAATGATAGTCCCTTTGATTCTCTCATAGGATGTATCCATTCATCTGATGAAAAGGTCAATAATATTAGGATCTTAGAAAATATTTGTGTAGTAGGGACGTGACATGCTTGTTTGATCATACCATATCCCCTACCTATCCCTCAAGAAGGTCAGTACAATATAATAGAATAGTTAGAGAAGACACCCATAGGATATCAATCTTAGATCTCCTCAAAATATCTACTGCCCATAAAAACATATTATATAAAACACTGCAGAGTTCAAGAGTCTCCACCGATGTAGATCCCACGCACCTCCAAGCCATGATTGCACACCTTGAATCCAATAATCATATCACTTTTGATCGCACTACAATCCTGCGTAACGACCCAAAACACAACTTACCCTTATATCTAGAAGTAGTTGTTACCCATCGCAAGATCAAGAGAGTACTTGTGGATGGTGGATCCAGTCTAAAAATTTGTACTTTAAAGCTGGTTAAGAAGCTAGGCCACTCAGAAATGGATCTAGGTGCCAAAACTATTACAATCATGGCCTATGATAATGAGGAGCGAGAGTCAATAGGTACTATTGTAGTTTCAATGGAAGTAGGGTCAAGTTTTCATGATACAACATTCCATGTCCTTGACTTGGATCTTGCGTAAAAAATTCTCTTAGGATGCCCATGAATCCATGTCATGCTAGCCATTCCTTGACTTTCCATCAATGTATCAAGATGTGCCATGAAGGAGAGATAGTCATAATTCAGGGTGATCTAGAAACATTCACACATTGCGAGAACCTTGCACAATTTTTCTCGATGACTTATGAATACCCTCTTGCAGATATTGTTATTCCTTTATAAATAGAGACTATCAAGGAACATGTGGATCAGATTCAGTCACTCCTTATAATTAATACTTTCCTTTTTTGGTCAACCCTTTCACATCATGGGAGGCAACATCGACAAAATATGGCCTAGGTGAGCCATTCACTCTTGAACAAGATTTATTAATATCAGATTTATCAGTGTTACCTAGGACATGTGGAAAACCTTATTTTAGTTCAAAATCACTCGGGATCAATGCCCTAAACCATTGGAGAAGTTCATTCCTAGTGGTTTCTTATCCAAAGAAAAGATGTTAGAAGATTCCACCAAAGAAAGTACCTGAAGGTACCATGGCTTCATGCCATCAGCCCCACTATATGTCAAAGGCCACCGTATGATGTACATCATGGGTTACAATGGGTTTGGATGTGGTATCAATGCGCAAGGGTGATTTGAACCCATGCCTATCCTGCTTCAAATAAAAAAACATGGTCTTAGAATAAGACCTCATGACGATCCACCCTTTGAGACTAATGTCACCTCTTCCAAATGTGAGGATGACTCATCTCATCCTGATAACGACACAGATTCCCAATGTAGCCTCTACAAGGATCTTGCCTCCACTAACCTATTCCCTGATTCAATTGTCCTTACCTTATCTGGATCTAATCCTCAAACCAATTACCAAGTAACTCTTGTGTATCCCAAACTTGTAGATTGGGATCAATAATTTCACGTTCCAATCGATTTCTTTGAGAATGACGAGGCATTTGCTAAAGTCATGGATCTCGGATATTTTATTCAAAATGGGGATCATAAGAAAGGATTTACAATTTAACTAGACACTTGTGTATACTTTAGAGAATACACAGAGATGTGTGGATGCTTGAGTAAGAAGCTCAGAAGAAAGAGTAAGAATACTTCAAAGAAACCTTATGCAAGGAATAAACATAAGTCTCATAGCGAAATTTTTTTGAAGCACCCATAGACAAACATAATGAAGAACCTATGGAAAAAATAGTCTATCTGTTCAAGAATGATGACGAGCTACCTAAAGAGGTTCACCTTACTCTTCCCCCTGATCCTACATGGATGGAAGATACCTCTAAGATGCTTGTGGAAGAAACCATCGTGTCGATATTGGCTCGAGAAGAGGAACCTAGAATGATAAATATAGGAGCTTCACTCTCACTCAAGAACATAATGTGTTTGTGGAGCTATTATGAGAATATGCTGAGACATATTTTCATGGTCATATGCCGATATGCCTGGTCTGGAACTAGACTTGGTCGTGCACAACTTTGATGTGCACCCGGATGCCAAACCCATCAAGAAGAAGTTGAGAAAGATGCACCCTAAAATTTCACTCCTTGTCAAAGAGGCTGAAATGCATGACCTTGTAATATTTTGTTACAAGGTCATGCATTTTAGACTCAAGAATTCCAAGGTGACATATTAACGCACAATGATAGTCATCTTCCATGACATGATGAATGATATCATGGAGGATTATGTTGATGATATTTTAGAAAAATATAAAAGTAGGGGAGAGCACCCTGAAGTGCTAAGACATATTTTCCAACATCTATGGGATTACAAAGTACATTTGAATCCTAAGAAATGTGTCTTTGGATTTTTTTTCAGGAAGCTCCTAGGTTTCATCATTTCATAGAGAGGCATAGAGGTAGATCCTGCAAATGTTACAGCTATCACATAAATGCCTCCACCTACAAATCTCAAACAACTAAGAAGTTTACAAGGGAAGATTCAGGCAATCCGCCATTTTATTTCATAGCTTGCAGATAAGTTCCATCCGTGTAGACATCTCCTCAAAAAGGATGTTGCATTCACCTAGGTACTAGACTATCAAAATACATTTTCATTGCTTACAAAATACCTTGTCAACCCGCCCGTAATCATGCGCGCTACCCAGTGAACCTCTCCTATTGTACATTTCAGCTACCGGTTCTCTATTGGAGCACCGCTTGCCCAATATGACCTAGACCATAGAGAAAGGAAAGTTTATTATCTTAGTCACACCTTGATTGCCTATGAACTGAATTACCCACAGATTGAAAAGGCCTACTTAACAGTCATCTTCACCTTTCAGAAACTTTGTCATTATCTCCTTAAAAACAAAACCAAACTAATATCAAAAGTTGATCCTCTCAAATTAATTCTATCCAAACCCTCCCTTACATGACGAATGGCTAAACAGATCATTCTCCTAAGCAAATTTGACTTTGATTTTGTAAACCAAAACTCCTTCAAAGGAAAGGTATTCACTGATAAGTTGACATAAGCTCCTCTACCAGGAATGGAACCTTTTTGTCTAGACCTTCCAGATGCATCCATGATGTATGTTGAAGAATCTGTAGAATGGTAAGTCCATTTTGATGGATCATTCACCTTTCATGGATCGGGGGCAGGGGTAGTGCTCATCGCTCCCACATACGAGGTTATTCCAAGAGAATTCTGTTTGGGACTCCCTACACTAATAACATTGTAGAATATGAGGCACTCATTTCCGTCCTCAAGTTGGTCGTCACATGGAATATCAGATAACTACAAGTCATTGGGGACTCCAAATTATCATTAAACAAGTTAATGATGAGTATAAGTTCAAAGATGAGAAACTTGTTCCATACAATAAGTTGGTTGAAAACTTAAAGTATTATTTTACATAGATTATATTTGAGAAAAATACAAGGTCACACAATAGATCATCATATGTTATGGATACAATTGGATCTCTCTTATGAATTCCGCCTCAGGAGAGCACACTTCCATTCTTTATAGAGCATTTACAAATACCCACATATGACATGCCAAAATCTTGTTTGGCATGTGAAATTGTTGGTCCATCCTCCCCTTGGTACGACCCTTTATTTATATACCTACAAGATGGAACATTTCCCCAGGACATTACCCATTCGGAGAAGAAATAACTTATCCTTTGTATAGACCATTATACCCTCCTAGGAAGGCAACCTTTATCATTGTGGCTACAACGGAAATCTACTTCATTGTTTGGATGTTACCGAATCGGTCCACGCTATTAAGGAAGTACACGATGGTGTTTGTGGATCACACACTAGTGGTATGGTCTTGGCTAAGAAGCTCTTAAGGGTAGATTATTATTTGCCCACCACGGAAGAAAAGCTGTTGTAATTTTGTAAACAAATGTGATCTATGCCAAAATTATGGAAAATTGATACATGCACTAAAGACAAAGGCTTTGCGGCCTCTTTGCGACACCTTGGTCATTTTCCAAATGGGGCATGTATCTTATAGGGAAGCTCCATCCTTCTTCTTGGATGGCCACACCCACATTATCACTTTGTCATCGAGTATTTTACTAAATGGTTAGAGGTTTTTCCTTTTACTTATGTCACCGATACACAAATTTACAAATTCATCATGAATTGTCTCATCCGTCATTATGGTATCACTTACGCCATTATCACTAATAATGGAAAATCCTTTAAGAATAAAATTGTTAAGACATTGTGCCAATGCTTCCATATTTAGCTCAAGTGGTCTACCACCTATTATCCCCAAGGTAATGGGAAATCCAAGGCTACCAATAAAACTCTTGTATGAATCATGGAGAAAATGGTAAGTAAGAGTGGCCGTAATTGGCACTTATAGATGCATCCCGTCCTCAGGCCTATCAAACCTCCATCCGCAATCTCTTTGAGTACGACCCCATATTCCTAGTTTGTGGAACTAAAGCCATCATACCCTTATAAGTGGAGCTTCCCTCCCTGAGAATATCTCTCCAAGATTATCTTGATAAAGATGAAGACTATAGAGTAGCTCAGCTAGCAAAACTAGAGTTGTTGGATGAAAAATGTATAAGAGTACTTAATCACCTCAAGGTCTACCAAAAAAGTATCAAGAGGATATAAAAATGGATCATTCATCATGAATTTTATGTAGGTGATCTAGTGCTGAAAAAATCAGAAGAACACCGTCAAATATAAAGAAAAGAAAGGTAAGTTTGAAGCTAACTTGCTAGGGCCTTATGTGGTGGTTACTAAATATGGGTTAGGAGCTTATAAACTAGCATATTCAGATGGTGAAGAAATTTTGGAACCTATGAATGCCATGCATCTCAAGTGCTTCTATGCTTAAGTATGGCGCAAATATCAGATAAGAACTAAAAAGTAGAAAAATAAAGAAAAAACAAGCAAAACATGAAAAATTTGAGAAAACAGAAAGAAAAAAGTAGGTCGTCCACATGTGAAAACCACACAATTGTGGCATAGTGGGCAGGTCTTTGGGTGAAAACTGGTTTCTGGTGCTCAAGGAGGATTCGTTGGTCACAAGTTACTCTTGCATCAGGATGGGTAACCCTCACCGCTTTCTAGGAATAACTTTCATTGCTAGGTCAGGAAACCTACCAAGTCTATCTCCGCCAAAGCCGTGATTTGGATTATTTTCTCTTACATCTACGTGAAGGATGTGCCTTTGAATATTCCCATCTAATGCCGGGGAACCTTCATATTCCACTTTCTCGTACATATGCGCGTGGCATTCTACCCTTTGTCTATTCCCACATTAGGTTGGGGGTGTCATCACCAATCCGGCACTATGATAATTCTTCACCAGGAACTCCTCGTGCTATGATTATTCACTAATGCACAACCTTTAGTTTGGTGGATGTAATCTGGAAACAAAACAACAAACATAACACAAGAATACCATCGACTATGATAAGACGGAATGATGACAAATCTGAAATATCAAAGTAAATTATAATATTAACATGAAATTGTTACAATCTCACCCATGAGGTACTTCAAGTGTTATTGACTTCACTTGCCTTCCACCAATACTATGGGAGAAACTTTACAATTACACCTCTTAATGACTTCTTCAACACACCTTTAAACTGATGGCTTCCTTTACACACTTCATACAATATTTCTCACTACTTCCTTCTATGCTAAATGAGGGGGGTGGCCTCTTTATTTATAGAACTTCCGGGCTTATCCATCTTATCTCTAAGATAGGATAAGAAATCCACTTTGACGAATCATATTCCATACCTTAACTCTTATCTGTACATGTAAGCTTATCTTTTAAGATAAGATAAACCTTATCATTTCACATGGGTTCCACATTTTTAGACTTTTTACAAATAAAATACACAAAATATTTATGACCTCACTCCTTGTCCTTATTACCAATATCATGTAGACCCTACTTCTCTACTTATCCCAACTTTGACATTTTAACATTACCGGACCACTTACGACAAATATTTACTTTTTACAACATTCCTATTGTACTTTGACTATTACCATACTCTACATTATTGGTGGCACCATCGTGACGCCATTATCTTCTATCGACGCTACTACTAATTATACTTAACAACATCCTATTCCTAATACATACATTAATGAAAAAGAAATTACGGAGGAAAATTTTAGTGTCGACATCTTCCCCTTCCTAGCTTCTACCCCGTCCTCGAAGTAGACTATTCTGGTGCTTGGAAAATCTTCAACTTGTCGTGGTTGACCCATTTCATAATGGGAGTGCCATCCAATTTCTCTAGTCGGTACGTACCATTTTCATGCACACTGCTTTATTTTGTAGGGCCCCATCCATTTTGGAAGAAATTTTCTCTATCTTCTTTTTTATGTATACGGAATCATATACTAGAACCAAGTCATTCATATGAAATGGAGACCAACGGATCTTTTGATCAAAGTATTCCTTCGCTTCATTTTCTTCTTATGGCTTGTATCCTTTGCTATTTCCCTCATTTCCTCTAGTAAATGAAGATGTACTAACCTTTCTTTTCTTGAATCACTTTCATCCATCCTTTCATTTTTCATAACTCTCATAGTGGGAATATTAAACTGAATAGGAAGAATTGGATCAATGCCATAGGCCATTTGAAATGGTGAGTATCCTGTGCTTTGACTTTGATGTTGCCCTATATGCCCACAATGCCGTATGAATCATTTTATCCCACTTATGTACTTGCATAAAGGCTGCGCATCTTTTGCTAGAATTTGACACAACACAAAATTTGTTCGTTCCACCTGTCCATTTGTGCTTGGCTTGTATGTTGTTGCCTTCTGTGCTTAATAGAAAATTTATTGACTAGGGCTTCTACTACCTCATTAATGAAGTGGCTTCCTTGATCTATTACAATTTCTAATGGACAACCAAATCTGGTGACAATGCGTTCATATATGAACCTTGCCACCTCATCCATGGAAGTTGTTTTCAATGGCCTAGCTTCAACCCACTTGGTTAAATAATCTGTGGCAACTACAATATACTTATTTTGGTGTGAGGTAGTTGGAAGTGGACCTACAATGTCTATTCCCCACTTTTCAAAGGGACCAAGTGGAAGAATAGGACATAATGGAGCTGATGAAGTCTTACGGTTACCATGTGTTTGACAAATATCACATGTCTTACAATAATTATAACAATCTTTAAAAAGAGTGGGCCAGTGATAACCTGCATCCAAGATCCTTCTTCGTTGTAAGTTGTCCAGAGAAGTGCCCTCCACATGTACCATTATGGAATTATTCTAGCAGTTCCTTCCCTTGATCACGTCCAACTGCCCTCTTGTACTATCCATCAGGTCCTATTCGAAATAATACTCCATGCAGAATAGAATATGGACGACTGGCTTGAGTAATCTTTCTCTTAGTCTTTGCATTGGCACCATCAGGAAACTTGAATTCATTCAGATAATTCCAAATATCTATGTATTCACTAGGGATTGTGTCAAGGGATAACAATCTTTGCATCGGGAAATCATCATCATCACAAGATGATCCTAAACCATCATAGGCTCGAGAGAGTGCATCTGCATTGACATGCTTCTTTCCTGGCCTATCTATAATATCAAATTCAAATTCTTGTAGCAAAATTATCCATCTTGCTATCCTCCCTGATGGGTTAGGCTTATTGATGATATATTTTAGAGCACGATGATCTATTACAACTATAAATTTCTACCCTAGCAAGTAATTTCTAAACTTCTTTACAAAGTAAAAATGATAGCTAGAGCCTCTTTTTCGATTCTGAGTATAATTTACCTCAACCTTTGCTCATTTGTGCTCCGCTCCCAAAGTAAATTGGATGTTCATTCCCATTTTCATCCTTTTGGCTCAAAGTACTTCCTAATGCTGCATCCGAGGCATCGGTGTACACAATGAATGACTTGCTCAATCTGGATTCTTTAAAATAGGTGAGGACACGGGGCTTCCTTGATTGTCCAAAAGCTTCATGTGCCTTATTTCTGGTTCATAAGTAACATCCTTCTTCAAGAAGCTGGGTTAGTGGTCTGTGTAATCTTTGAGAAATTCTTGATGAACCTTCTATAGTAACCCACATGGCTTAAAAATGATCTCAACTTACTTCTATTCATAGGAAATGGTAACTCTTTGATTTTGAAACTTTATCGGGATCGCACCAATACCATCTCTGGATATAACATGCCCTAACAAAATGCCTTTAGAACATTCAAAGACACACTTTGTAGGGTTTAGTGAGGCTTGTGCTTCATCTAACCTTTGAAATGCTATCTCCATTTGGTGCAGGTGGTCCAACTTGCTCCCATAGATGCAAAAATCATCCAGAAATACTCTGATGAAGGTCCCAATGTAGGGTTCGAACACCCTATTCATCAAACGCTGGAATGTTGCCGGAGCATTACACAACCCAAAAGGCATAACTCTATAAGCAAACGTTCCCCAAGGAGTGGTGAATGTGGTCTTTAGCTGATCTTTCTCTGCTATACGAACTTGGTTGTAGCCGCTATATCCATCAGCAAAACTATAGCACTCCTGGCCAGCTACTTCGTCTAAGATCTGATCTAAAAATGGAAGAGGGTAATGATCCTTCTTTGTTGCCTTATTGAGCTTCCTGTAATCAACACAAATGTGTAGCTTCCCATTCTTTTTTATTGAGATCACAATGGGAGAAACCCATTCGAATTCTCCAAACAAATATGAATTCGCATCAAGCAACTTATCTATTTCTTCTTTTACAGTCTTGGAAAAATTAGGATTCATTCTATATGGCATTTACTTTATGGGCTTAGCACCATCTACCAACTCAATAGAATGTTCTACCCAACTTACTTGACAGAGTTCCTTGTAATCAAAAGTGAATATGTGTATGTACCTTCGAAAGAGCTGGAGGTAGGATTCCTTCTCACTCTCCATCACAGCATCACCAATCTTTATTTTTTGGAGACGATCATCAACTTCTTCTTCAGATAATTTTATGGGGTCATGAGTTGGTGTGACTGGAAGGATATCCATGACTGAAACATCAACCTCACTTTCTTCATCTTTAGTGTCCACTTCACTGGTACTAGAGTAATAAGAGGATTTCCAATCATCAGTTTCATCACTTGAATCCACAGTTCTGCCTTATGATGTCGAGGGATCACGTTTATCTTCACCCTCTCTCTACCACGTCCAAGTGTCATGAAACCTTCATTCCAGTAGTTTCTTGCATGAACTCTCCTTAGCCATGGTCTTCCCAGCGAAAGATTGGGGTACGCAACGGTAACATTTTTCATCACTGAAATTCTACCACACATACAACACCCATAATGAGATATTGCCACATTTGAAACTACACCTTGGTTTAGTTTTTCCTTTATTTAATGACCTTAACATAAGTGTTGAAGGGTGATCAATTTTAAACCCAACATATTCATTAGAGAATCGGTCATTACATTAACTGCAGCACCTCCATCAACTAAGACATCATGAATTGAAATACCATTACATAATACCTCAGCTTGTGGAGCATAGGGATCCGCCTCTGCCTCCAAAATAGGGACCTCAACCTCCTTCCTTCGTCGAGCATTGAGTCCACTTTGCAACTCCCGCCTCTTCTCAGAAGACAGCCAAGATTTGACCATATGTAATATTTGTAGGCCTTTTGGACAGATCTTCCAAGATGGAGTATGGTCCTTGCCCCTGTGAAATCAGAAAATCCTGCACACCCAACTTTCTTCTCCTATGTTTCTTACTAGTTTCTCCTTTCATCTTCTTAGGATCATTTCCATCTTGATTATCTTTTTCTTTCTTTCTTTTTGTTACAAACACATCTACTTCATTATTTCTGCTCTTATCTACTACATCAAAAGAATTCACAGGTGATTTTCCTTTATCATTATCTCCTTTACCAGATGTAGAAGCTCTATCTGGACAATTATACTTATAATGACCCTTTTTATAACAACCATAACATACAACTTCAGAAATATTTCTTTTTGGACCTCTATCTCCTCCCTGAGAACTAAATTCTTTTCCTTGAAGAAGATTAATAGTTAACTGACCCATATTTTTGAGCAGATCTTCATACTCAGTAGATGTACTAGGAGAAAGATTTGTGCTCACCGGGAGTGGTTGTGGATTACGGACCAAAAGTGTCTTTGGTCTAGGCTCTACTTTAGCAACAATTTCTTTGGGCTCCTCTTCCATGCTTTCTTCTTGCTTCTTGCAATCTCCTTTGCTTGTTCAATGGTAGATGGGCGGGCATACTTCACTCGTTGTCTAATCTCGGCTTCATCCCAAGAATGAAGTGCTTACATAGGAGATTATCCATGCCGTTCATCAACCCATCCGCTAATCCTTCCTTAGGATCTCGGGCATCGCTCCTTAGCTCTAGAACATGAGCATGATAATCCATTATCTTCTCCTTCTCTCTTTGGGATAGCTTTGTGATCTCGATCATGAGATCTGCATATTTCGTTGTTCACCAAATTCTTCAAGAAAACTTTGAGTTAATAAATCCCATGATTTTTTCACATTTTCACCTAGTGTTTCAAACCATAAGTCTTGAACCATCCAAAAAGGTAGGAAAAATTCAGTCCATTGTTCCCTTCTTATGAGGCCATTACAAATACAAGATTGTTTAAACTCTTGAATGAAAGAGGAAGCATCTTTATTAGATTGGGCTGAAAAAATAGGAATCTTCCCCATTTTCAAAAGTAACCACCGTAAAATACCAACCCACAAGTACAATCAACAAGACTTATGTGCACAAATAATTGGAATCACTATAATAGAAAGTGACTTTACACCTTTCTACAGTAAAATAGAAATAAGCACAGAACTATGGTAAAACTTGACTTATTGCGGTAAAACGACTTTCTTGTGGTAAACACTATTCACATGAGTAAAAAGTGAAGTTCTTGCGGTAAATACTATTCATGGTAAAAAGTGACTTTATTGTGATAAATACTATTCACAACAAAAATGACTTTACCATGGTAACTACTATTCATGGTAAAAATGACTTTACCATGGTAACTACTATGCACAGTAAAAATAAGGTTACCCTCCAATTGATTTTTGACTAAGTGGGAATATCTCTCCGAGAAAATCCAATTAACGAGGAATGGTCGGCAACGGAACCAAAATGTCATTACCAATCCGGCACTATGATAATTATTCACCGAGAACTCTCGTGCTTATGATTATTCACTAATGCACTGACCTTTAGTTTGGTGGATGTAATTTGGAAACAAAACAACAAACATAACACAAGAATACCATCGACTATGATAAGACGGAATGATGACAAATCTGAAATATCAAAGTAAATTATAATATTAACATGAAATTGTTACAATCTCACCCATGAGGTACTTCAAGTGTTATTGACTTCACTTGCCTTCCACCAATACTATGGGAGAAACTTTACAATTACACCTCTTAATGGCTTCTTCAACACACCTTTAAACTGATGGCTTCCTTTACACAATTCATACAATATTTCTCACTACTTCCTTCTATGCTAAATGAGGGGGGTGGCCTCTTTATTTATAGAACTTCCAGGCTTATCCATCTTATCTATAAGATAGGATAAGAAATCCACTCTGACGAATCATATTCCATACCTTAACTCTTATCTGTACATGTAAGCTTATCTTTTAAGATAAGATAAACCTTATCATTTCACATGGGTTCCACATTTTTAGACTTTTTACAAATAAAATACACAAAATATTTATGACCTCACTCCTTGTCCTTATTACCAATATAATATTTCTAATTCCTAATCATGTAGACCCTACTTCTCTACTTATCCCAACTTTGACATTTTAACATTACCGGACCACTTACGACAAATATTTACTTTTTACAACATTCCTATTGTACTTTGACTGTTACCGTACTCTACATTATTGGCGGCACCGTACTGATGGCGCCGTTATCTTCTATCAGACGCTACTACTAATTACACTTAACAACATCCTATTCCTAATACATACATTAATGAAATAGAAATTACGGAGGAAAATTTTAGTATCGCAGGGGCATCCACACTTTTTTTCCTTGTACATTGCTTTCAGAACATGACCTTAGAAAATACAAAAACATTCAAAAAAGGATACACAAAAATCTAAACATTCGTAAAACCCCGTGGGAGAGAAGCTAGGCCAAATTCACAACATTGTCTTAGGGAAACCTCGAAAAATGTGAACAATAGGCTTGAAAACATATCTTTCAAGATAAACCAAAAATATTAGAAAATATATCAATATTGTCCCACAAAAACAACGTAGTGATTAAATTTATTTTAGTTTTTGGTTTATATAGTTTTGGTTGTAAATATATTTTCGTGTTGTATGATTTAAAGAATGGTTCATTTTCTTACCTTAGATTGAATCTTGTTTGATTTAATTGTGTGTTGCATTGAGTTCATTTTTAGCTTTCATACTTGTAAGATATTGTTATGTTTTCATCATCTATTGTGTGCATCTATTAGGATTCATTTTACTTACTTATATTGAATGCCAATTTAAACTCTTATTAGGAGTTGCTTGAATTCATTTTTAGTTGCATATTGTTGTGTTGTTTTGTATGTGTATGTTTTTAGTTTTGTTAACTTTTTCTTGTGTGTTTGTTTATTGCACATATATATTTTTTTATCACATCTATCATCTATCATTCATCACATATAACATCATCAATACATCATATATACAAAAATTCTAATTTTTACATTATGCATGTATACTAAGCTAATGATCACATATTGTATCATCAATGGGGGCAAGAGGGGTTGCACATGATCAAAAATTTATCCCCCCCACACCAATATCATCTAATATCATCCCAAATGATAACATCTACAAAATATCTCATGTGCAAAACATATGATATCATCTTGTTATCAGTAAAATTGGCAAGGGCAATTTTACAGATAACCCTACCAAAATTTTGTTCTGGTCCCTCGTCAAGGACCCCTTGCGTTCGAAACGTTGCAAAATCCCTCCCCAGGAAATCTAGTTTTCCGAACTTAGCCATTTTTGGTATTTTTGGTCGGGTGCACATAATGACTATGCAACATCAAGTTTTCATGCGCCCCCTTTAAGTCCTTTGGCACATGCTTTGAGGTGTCAACAGGCGTTTTGATGTGCCTCACTATGTTGAGTCTTTCTTGCATGCGCCAAGGTGCATGCGCCTTCATGTCAATAATACTTTTGATGCGCCACTTTTTGATGTGCCAAGGGCGCATATATTCTTGTGTCGACACCACTTTCGATGTGCCAAAGGCGCACATAACTTCGTGTTGGCAAGCGTTTTGATGTGCCAAAGGGCGCATGTTTTCTTGTGTCGACAGTGCTTTTCATGCGCCATTTGAAAAAGTTGGTGGCGCATTTATTGCCACCTCGCCTATATATAGGTGCGTCTGCACTGTCATTATCATCCGACACCATCACGTGATTTATTCTCTTCCATTTGTACCTGTCAGCACACGTGCCCTGTCGATTTCGAATCACTTCGTGGACCCATTTGCGCACTTCTCCGTTATATAATCCTGGTAAGAGGTCCTCATTCCTTTTGTGTGTTTTGTGCTTTGGTTCTTGGCTGCTTGTTGGTGTGAGTTAAATAAAAGCTGTCAAAACATGAACTCCCCACCCTCCTTGCTGTTTTTCTCTACCTATGCTTTTTCCCCCTTTTCAGATTTGCTGGTAGGGGAGACTCTGTCTTAAAAAATGGCTTGGAACTCTTTGATTTAGCCTCTTCATAACCCAAATGAACCCTTAAAAAGAAGCTTATCAACATGAAAACCCCTCAGAGAAAGATCATGGCTTGAAAAGAAGACACTGTTATTTTTCTCCTTTGGCGCATCTGTCACCCCTGCAACATGATAAACAGTCGCGCCAATGGCGCATGTCCTCTACTTGCAACATAAAGAATAGTTGCGCCCTCAAGGCACACTTCCTTCGCTCATAGCAGCCACTTTCCCTGTGCCCTCTTGGTGCACCAAACTTGTGTGTAACATTTCAAAACCATGTGCCCTTTGGCGAACCCTGCATGTATGCAACATTGAAATTTTATGCGCCAAGTACGACTGATAAATCGGTGCAGGCGCATCCATTGTTACAACAACATCATGTTGTGCAGACCTTCCATGCGCCGTGCAAACTTCCCCTATGGCAAATGAAAAAGTGATGTTGCACGCATTAAGCTCACGCCCTTTGGCGCATCCACACCGTGTAACATGAAAATTATCTGCGCCCTTTATAAAATGTATACATATGGCGCAGGCGCACTTATGCTTACAACAACAAAGAATGCAATCTGTAGTGCCCATGCGCCATGTGCCCTTTGGCGCTAATTTATCCCTTGCAGCAGCCCTTTCCTGTGCGCCTTATTATTTAGCCCTGTAACCTGCAGTATTCATGCGCCCTATGCCCTGAGGCCTTAAAATCACTAACTCTTTCCTCTGTTGACGCTTTAATGGAAGATCAAACAGCTGATATGACTTTCTTGCGTTGGGTTTCACTTCTTATTCTTGCAGATCAGCAATTAAGTTTAGAGTCA
The DNA here is from genome assembly GCA_018340775.1 of Taxus wallichiana var. yunnanensis. Taxonomy (NCBI): domain Eukaryota; kingdom Viridiplantae; phylum Streptophyta; class Pinopsida; order Cupressales; family Taxaceae; genus Taxus; species Taxus wallichiana. The sequence goes on from CM031242.1 coordinate 936,592,566, forward strand.
CATATGTCAACATCAAGCAAGAGACCTACTAAATCCAAGGGCAAAGCCAAGCTCACAGAAGAAGAAATGAAGTACAAGTATCAGAGGGTCAGGATGCCCGAGTCCCAAGCAGAGTGTGACCTAGACATCAGAGACTCAGAACTGGGTCATATTGACATGGAAGATTTCTGGGCAGAACCCAGAGGGTCACAAGAAGTCCATGGATGGACAAACTGATGGGCAGTGCACTACACTTTGCTGGAGGAATCCCAGTTAGCGCCGTGAACAACGAATTCATGATGGTTGTTTCCCGATGCTACAATAAAGACACAAGATGTGTCCACAATGAGAAGGGTGAGGTTATAATCAACCTCACTACCCGGCACTTTGAAATAATGCTTGGCATCCCTCACCACCGACACTTTGTGGCCGTCAGCCAGGAAGATTGCATTAAGGCCTGGGACGACAATGAAGATCAGTGCATGCAGCTGATGAACGAGGTTTATCTGAAGAACAAAAAGGTGGTGACTCGGTGGCCACAAGTCATTCATCACAGTGAATTTTCAGAGGAACTCAGCGACACAATTACATTCCTGAGCAGAGTCTTTGGGCTTCCTGATGCCCATTATTTTCACAAGTGGATGCTGCGATATTTAGAAACAATGAACAAAAATGTGCCCGATCAACGCTTTGAGTGGCGAAATCATCATGTTAAAGCACAATCTCTGAGCAGCTCCAACAACTTAACACAACGGGGAGGTTCTATATGAACTCCTACGTGGTCTATGTTGCAGCTTCAGAAAGGGACTATCCGGCTCTGATGCGGTGCGGGGTTTGGCCCCAAGTTAAAATCTATGAATATTATCCAGAACTGAAGCTGGAAAATAGCATTCCCCAATTCACAAAGATCAATGATGCATTCTTCTATTTCATCATCCCTGTTGAGGCCGAATATGACTCACGGTCATACGACCAAGAGTATTGTAGCGGCCACAGAGAAATGGGGGGCCCTGTTTACTCAATTCCCCACATTCACCTATCTAAGGGCGGTTAACTTCTTGGGAGAACCAACTAAATTACCGAGATATGCCGGTCCCAAGTTAATCCTGTTGGAGCTGTCGAGGCAGCTAATCACCTACCATGAGAAGTGTCTCAAGAGAAAGAAGGGTGGAACTCCTTTCCCCCTCACAGTGGGTAGGTATACGTGTCTCACTCACCACAAGGTGAAAGACATGTTTGCAGAGCTGGAGCTGCTGAATCTGAAACATAACTTCCCAGCAAGGCCCACCTTCGACCCAAGAAATTGTCTGCCTAGGGCCAAGCTCGATCCAATCCACATCCCTCAGATCGAAGATATCTACATCGACATATATCATGAGGTTGAGCTCAGGAGGAAGGATCATTCCTGCTTGGCCTTAGCAGAAATCATCCAGTACGGGGTGGCCATCATCCCAAAAGGCTACCAAACTACTGAGCAAGAAGTGGATCAAGTGTATCTTGACACGGGTGGGGATGATTGGCCTTTCGCGGTGATTGATAGAACCAAAGCTCCTCAAACAATAGAGGAAAGGGTCAAGGAAACTCTATGCAGAACAGAGCATTGGTGCCAAATGAACGGGCTCATCTACCTCGGAGTCGATTTCACGACCTCTCCATTGGGCAACGCACCTCCTTAGGTGAAACAAAGACAAAAGGCAAGGGAAAAGGAAAAGAGGGTGAGTCCAGCTCCACCCAAGAGGAAGCTCCTGAAAGCCCTCCTTCCGCTTCACAAGAACGGGTTGTAATCCTAAAAGCCCAGAAAAAGAAGCAGCGGAAGATGTTCCAATAGGCACATCCACTCAGGATGTGGCCACGACTGTAACAATCGAGGTCCCTTCTGTTCCTTCTCCTTCTCCTCCTTCCCCTCCTCGAGTGACCCAAGTGACCATTCCTTTGGTCGTGTCCTCTCCCCCTTCTTCTACTGTTCCCCCTTCTTCCTCCTCCATCTTCTCCTCTCTCGTGGAGCTGTCCCCCTCCATTTCTTCCCTCATCTCTGAGCTCCCTTCCCTTCCTATGTCTTCCTCCCCGCAAAGACACCCCTTCCTCCCATGAGCACTTCCTGGCTTCCCTCTCAATGCCGCCTCCAAGTGTCTCCACGTTTTTCCCTTCTACTACTGCAGCTGCCCCCTTCTCTATTTCTGGTCCTTCTCCCATAAGTCCAGCCTGGATCTCCCAGCACCTGAGTCAGCAGAAAAGGAAAGTTCCCATCACACCGATGGACTTCTCCGTGATCCCATCAAAAGGGGAAAAGAAGAAAAGTCCATAACCCGCTTCTCTCAGAGTGCAACAGGGGAGAGAGTGATGGAGATAGCATACCCCAATCCTTTGAAGGATAAGAAGGATCTGTCTTTGACAGATTATATGGTGACTCAGGTCACAATGGGGACATCTTCAGAAATCCTGCAAGGAGAGGCCCTATCTGCAGTTGACACCCTTTGCAAGAAACTCCAAGAAGCAAAGGAAGAGAAAAGGCAGCTAAAGGAGTAAAATAAATATCTTCTCCGTGCCTTGCAGAAAATGGGTAGTGCACCTCCTACGATTGCCGCCGAAACTCCTGAGCCTCTGAGCAGGAAAAGATCAATGAATATGCTAAAATCAGCGAGCAGGGCATGGCCGTTTCCACTGGAGGAGCCAAATCCTCAAAGAAAGTGAGGGAGTTATCGCTAAGTTCACAGATTTGTACCAGAATATCAATCGAACAAATAGAGAACTCCAGGTGATAGCGGGACCCATCTCCGAAGAGCTTGATCATGCCAAGATGCAACACGAGACCTTTCAGAGAATGCTCGACTGTTCAGTCGATGATCTGGTCAAGTTTGGCGTCTTTGGACACCCTAGAGCCCTCAATAAAATCCTTTCCACTCTGGATTATCAGGTGGATCAGCTGGAGTTCGTCTTGGAAAAGATCGACAAGGTAAAGGAGGTAGCCCTGGATGCCATGCATCAAATGGAACAGATTGTTCTCACAATGTCTCCAGGGTTACTCACTCCTTCTTTCACCTTAAGAAAGGTGGAGGAAACTATTCAGATCTTCAAGGAGATCATTTCACAGGGACTGGGGCCAGAAGTTACGTTCGACGCCGAATCCATTAATAACCTATTGGCATGTCGTGACTTCATCGGGTACCTGATAGAGGCAGAGAATGATTATTCCAAACTCCTGAAAAGGCTCATAGACGAGCGGGAGACCTGCGAAGCTATCATCGATAGACACGGATCCTTCCGAGGATCAACTTGACCCATGATCAACAAGTTCATGGAGTACCGTGCCTAGTTCCACATCTCGTCACTGAGCGAGCAAAAAAGCAGGATACCCCCTTCCAGCCACGAGACGACGACGAATAGTTTCTTTCTTCTCATCTTTCTCTTTGTAAAATAGCTGAGTCATATTGACACAAACGATGACATCATCCATGTTGCACTATGGGATGATGTCAGCCATAAAGTTGTCAAAATTCAACAAATGACTTTGTGATCTATTGTAAGATATTTTTGTAAATAAGTGGTTTGTTTGCTTGTCTTATTTTCCTCTCTCCTTCTATATATACTTGAATACTTGTTGTATTCGGGGGTGGATATCTTTTAGATGAAAAATAGAAGTAGGGAGAAAAGGCTTTGTACTTTTTGTAATAGAAGAAAATATTAATACAAATATTAAGACTTTGTGTTGAATATGTGTTTTATGGGCATCTGATCTTTCTTATGTCAGATCTATGTGTTTATTCTGTTAGATCTATCTCTACCCTTTTTGTCATTTATTCATCAGTATTACTTTATTCGTTTATGCAAGTAGGTTTGGTTATGTTTACTACCAATCCCAAAACATAAACCCTCGACCTTTCTGCTTTGGAATTCATTTCTTTTCTCCCTTTGGACCTGATCTTTCTTCATCCTCTACTTCATTTCCTTTCTTTTCGCAGTTGGAAACACCCCTACTGGGATGAGATCCCAAACCCCCGAAGGTGGAATATTGTGAGACTTGCACAGATTCCTGCTGGTAGAATAGCAATAAACCAGTTTCACTTTGCTGACTCAAAGAGGGGCTATGCCCTGCACACTATTGGCTCGTCTATCCATAAATCTGCCCAAGAGACAGATTTTCAAACCAACGGTTTTGGCGACTTCTTGGGGATCGAATAGATCTATCAGATCTATGATGGTGGTATGATAGAAAATCAGGAAAAATCAGAAAAATCACTACCTGTTTGCAAATTTTAACTTTTGTTCAAAATCCAAAATTTTTGCAAAAGTGCTCTAAATCAAAAATTTTCTTCTGAGATCCATAGATCTGGCCTAGTTGGAGATCTTTAGTTCGCTGAGTTTTTGTAAAAATATGTATTTTTCCGTAGATCTGAGTTTTTGACTGTTTACCAAAATTTTCAAACTCTTTGAAAAAGTCAACTTTAGATCTGAAAATCAGCGTACTAATCTTCACTATCATTTTATCCTCATTGTTCTTTGTCATTAAACCGCAATCGGTTTTCAGAAGAGGATAATTTTAAATATTCAGAAAAGTACATGCTGCTGGTTTTTGTTAGAAAAACCAGAAAATCAGCAAGTACAACAAAAAGAGTTCTTAAATCTGCTCCACAATATTGCGGAGAGCGGGGAAGTCTGTTTGGCGGGTGAACCATTTACTCATAGCAGGAGAGCTCATGGGGAAGTCGATCCTACTTTCGATCTGCTTCAAAGGCACAACTTCAGTATAACACCGGCACGCTTTTCATCACTAAGTTCAGCTGATCGGTCAACCAGAAGTGCCTCACCTCCACGAAAGAACCGGTTTTCACAAGGAGCCTCCACATCCCTTTGTAGTGCCTTGCTACTCAGTGGAACTGTGCTTCCATCCCGCATTCTTTTTCTGCCCGTCCAGATGGCGGTACCATGGGGAAATGCTATGGGTCCCCTCGCTTTGCCGCATCCTGTTCACGCGCTCCCACATGGAAACCGAAAGAATTTTCCCAAATTTGACGGGAGTGGGAACCAAAGCACGGATTCACACATATCTGCATTCATTATGTCATGCAGTATCCTGGATGTAACCCATGAAGATGTGTCAGTTCACCTTTTTCTGGAAACTTTACAAGGGCCCAGCAGAATGGTTTCAGCATTTACCGGCCGGATCTATTACCAGTTGGGCCACCTTGCGGGATGCTTTTGAAGACAGGTACAAGCCCTCGGAAGATGCATTTGCATTGTTATCACAGATCACTCACCTAAAGAAGGAGGCCAATGAGACCATGCGCGATTTTATCGCCAGGTTCAACGCATTAATCAACCGTGTGCCTGTTGCCATGCTTCCAACACCAGAAAATCAGAAGTGTTTCTTCGTGAACGCTATGAGCTCGAAAGTAAGTTTCTTGCTCCTACAAGAACAAGTGGCTACCTTGATTCTTGCCCAAGGCCGCTGCCATCAGAATTGAAGATAACTTGCTAATATCTGGTGAATTAAAAAGGGAATCATCTAAGCCTAAATCTTCGGGCCCTTCGCCCACTACTTCATCTGATCCGGCATTTCAAAAGATGGCGAACGACTTGCTCGCATTAAAGAAGTAGTTAGCCCAAGCTTCCCCCAGTTCCTCATACCGGGATATTCCATGGAGGAATTTCATTTCCAGCCATGTTCCTCAAAGGCCGCGCTTGCCTGCAACTGCTCCACGGTTGGCACTTGAGGCTCCTCCGGTCAACGCTTTAGTCGAAATCGAAGAAGAGGAACAAGATTACGAAGAACCTTCATCTCAAGGCGAAGATGATCAAGATGTCGGTGAACCAACTGGCGACTCTACTATCGGGTATATGGAATTTGAAGAGGAAGGATCTGATGAAGAAGAATGTACACAAGGGTATGCAAGTGGACAATCATATGTTGTTTTTACCCGCTCGCAAGGAAAAGAAGCAGAGGTCACTACCCATGTGTGGAAAGAGAAGGCCGTGTCAAACGCGCCTCCAACCATTGCTAAAAGAGGTAACCCCCTTCCTACTCAACCCCCTGTTAAGTCTTTTACAAAGAAAGCTTTTCCCCCGATCTCTCCTCCAAATCAGCCTTCTTCTATGAAGACCAGTAATCCTACTCTATCATCACGAAGTGAAGGACTCATTCCTTTACCAGCGCAACCCTTAGCTGCATTTGACATCATAGATCATGCTAAAAAGACTAAGATCCAAATGTCTGAAGCCGAATATCTTCAGTCAAATCCCAAACAGCTTGTAAGATTGACCAAGTATATTCAAAGTCAAGCTGTCATGTCTCCCCAGATTCCCCTAAAAGGAATCCTTTCCACTCCTCCTGCATCCCGCATAAATGTTGCTTCAACATCTGCATCAGGCAAGATAGAACCTTTCTATCTCTCCCTCCTAATCAATGGTCACAAGTTAAGTAACTGTATAATTGATTCCGGAGCTTCTGATAACGTCATGCCGGAAAAATTCACCCATGCTTTGGGCCTCACCCTTACCAAGCCTTTTGGCAGATGTTATTCCTTGGAAACCAAGCAGGTTCCGTTGATTGGTCAAATCAAAGACGCGCAGTTCGCATTTGCGGCATTCCCAGAGAAAAGAGTAAAGATGACCGTCCTCGTTGCCGACATTCCAGTAGCCTATGGAATTTTGCTGGGAAGAAGTTTTTGCAGTGAAGTTGGTGGGGAGATTCATATGGACTGGTCTAAGGCTAGAATCCCCGTCAAAGGTGTAATGCAGACGTTGGAGCCAGAATCACAAAAGAAATACTTGGTTACTAACTCTGAGGATCCCAAAGCTCAAATTCTTTTCGAATCATCAGGGATGGGAAACTATTTCTTGTCTACCGAGTCTGACAAAATGGTTGTTTTCGTCCAAGAAGAAGATCTTAACAAGGTCACGGACTTTTGCGGTTCGATGGCAGCTACTGTGACCAAGTAGATGTGGTGCCGAGCTGTGCTAATATCTCCTGAAGGGGAGATTATTCCTCTCTCTTTCAAGTTGCAGTTTTTCAACACAAATAATACTACTGAGTATGAATCTCTACTACTTGGCATGCAAGCCGCAAAGGAAAGGGGGATAAAAATTTGAAAGTACAAGGTGATGCAGAACTAGTCGTGAATCAAGTCAAGAGGATATATCAAGTAAAGAATGAGAGGCTCAGGCACTATCGCAATGCGGTGTGGGACAGCATCAAAGAATTTGATGCTTTTTCAATAGAATCCATTCCAAGAGCTCAGAATGACATGGCTGATTCATTGGCCGTTTCAGCATCCCTCATGCTCCCTCACCCAGGTTTGAAAACAGACAAATACACCATTGAGGTGGTTTTCCGCCCAAGTGTGCCAGACAATTCTCAGCATTGGCAAGTATTCAATGATGACAATCAACTCATTGCCTTTCTAGAAAAGGTGGAAAATTTTAAGGAGCTTCACTTTGAAGGATCCAATTCTACGTGCCGTGAATCAGTTACCGATCAAAAGGATGAATCCGAAGGGAACGACGGCATATGTCAGCTCAGAGGAAATAAAATCTCGAAGGGCCTGGTTTCTTTGGAGCGGTTGTTCGACAGGCATGACCATTTTGTAAAAAAGAAAAAGTGAGATGGTACAGACTCCTCCCCAGAAACCGAACCGGTTAATTTAGGTTCGGTAGAACATCCATAGTTTGTGAACATTGGAAAATGTTGCACGTCTGAAGAGAAGCGGAAGTTTGTCAAACTACTGAAGAAATACATGGATGTATTGGCATGGTCCTATGCCGATCTGAAGTCTTTTAAGCCAAAGGACGTCCAACATGACATCCCGTTGAAGGAGGACGTCAAAGCCTTTCGCCAGAAGCAGAGGCATTATAACCCTAAGATCTCAGGTACTATCCAGGCTGAAATTCAAAAATCTTTGGATGCAAGGATCATTTTCCTATCCATCACAGTACTTGGGTGGAAAACATGCCAAAGCATGCAAGAAAAATGGTGAAATACGCATATGCGTAGATTTTCGAAACCTGAATCAGGCTTCCTTAAAGAACAACTACCCACTTCCTATAATGGATCAAGTTCTACAAGCGATAACTGGATCAGAAATGTTGTCCATGCTTGATGGTCTTTCGGGCTACAATCAGATTGAAGTCTCGCCTGAAGATCAATTTAAAACAACATTCACTACTCCCTGGGGCACGTTTGCCTATAGCAGGATGCCTTTTGGCCTGACCAATGCTGGCACCACTTTTCAACGGGCCATGGACCTAGCATTCAAAGGTATGATGGGGAAATTCATTGTCATTTATCTGGATGACTTAACTGTGTTTTCTAAACAACGAAGTGATCATTGTGATCATCGGAGTAAGTATTGCCCGGATGCCGAGAGCATGGGATTTCCCTGAACCCAAAAAAATGTGTTTTCAGAGTCACAGAAGGAAAGTTGCTAGGACATGTTGTTAGGAAAGAAGGAATGAAGATAGATACCGAAAGAGTTAAGGCTATTCAGAGCCTCGCTTTGCCTACAAGCAAGACCGGCGTTCATTCTTTCTTCAGAAAGGTGAATTTTCTCAGGCGTTTTGTTCCTGACTTTGCTGAAAAGACTCGTCATATATTGGACATGATGAAAGGGTCACCAACTTTCCGATGGAGCGAGGAAGGGAAAAGGTCATTCGAGGAAATAAAAGCCTCCATCGCTCACGCACCAGTCCTGGTATGCCCCTACTTCTCCAAGGATTTTATCATGTATAGCTATGCGTATGAGCATACTATATCTGCCATCTTGATGCAAAAGAATTCTGAGGATGTTGAATCCCCAATTGTGTTCATGAGCTCTCCCCTCAAGCCTCACGAATTAAAAATGTCTCGATTGGAAAAGCATGCCTTCGCCATTGTCAAAGCAATCAAAAATTTCAGGTATTACATTTTAAATTCTCATATAGTGGTCTTTGGTTCTGACACGGCAGTCAAATCAATTTTAACTCAACAAGAGTTAGGAAGCTTGCGTAGAAATTAGATTGCAAAGGTCGAGTACGATCTAGATATAAAACCAACCAAGTTGGTAAGAGGCAAAGGCTTATGCCAACTTATGGCTAAAAACCAAGGATCGAAGTTTCGGAGAAAAGGATGATTGTACCAATAAAGCGCAAAGTCAATTGGAGAAACCCAAGTCACTACCTCTGGTCCTATTTGTCGCAACCAACGATGAATGGTATTCCGATATTACTTTCTTCCTCACCTATGGCGAATGCCCAGCTCACCTAACTGCAAAGGAGAAGCACACTATAAAGCTCAGAGCAGCCAAATATGTCATCTGGGATGACGGTTTATACAAACGCGGGATAGATGGTGTCTTCTTGCGATGTGTCGACAAGCCACAGCAGGTGAAGTTACTTGAAAGTTTTCACAATTCAGCCTGTGGAGGCCATTTCTCCTCTTCTGTGACAGCACACAAGATCATCTGGGCAGTACTATTGGTGGCGCTTTTCGAGAGATACTGACCACACAGGTAGCAAAGTGTGAACCTTGCCAGTAGTTCGTCGGCAAGCCCAAGTTGGCCGCTTTTCCCCTCAGGCCGGTCGTTGTCAACGAACCATTCAAGCAGTGGGGAATTGATTTTATCGGCGCACTCAATCCCCAATCAAGTGCCGGACATAGTTATGTCCTAACAGCAACAGATTATTTCACCAAGTGGGTGGAAGCCATACCTATCAAGCATGCCACTTCCGAAGTTGTTTGCAGTTTCATCAAAGAAAATATCATTGTCAGGTTTGGCGTCCCAAACAAGATTGTTGCTGATAATGCTTCTAACTTTTCTTCATGGGAAGTTATTGGTTTTTGCTATGAATATGGGATAACTTTAGCTCACGCCTCAGATTATTACCCTCAGGGAAATGGTCAGGCTAGAATCCAGTAACAAAAACTTAGTGACCATCATACGAAAGCTAGTGGATGAAAATCAACGGATGTGGCACAAGTCCTTATACGATGCTTTGTGGGCAGACCGCATTACCCCCAAGAGATCTCTCGGTATGTCACCTTTTCAAGTGTTATATGGCACCGATGCCGAGCTCCCCATTTCCGCTAAAATCCCTGCTCTGCGCTTGGCACGGGCAATCGAAGATGAAACTTTTCAAAATTCCCTTGAAAAGAGGATCATGTATCTAGCAGAGCTCGAGGAAAAGAGAGTAAGGGTGGTCGACAAGATCACCGAGCATCAGAATCAGGTCAAAAGATTGTTCGATAAAAAAGCTAAGCAAAGAAGTTTCCAGGTGGGAGACCTCGTCCTTTTGTGGGACAAACGAAGAGAGCCAAAAGGCATGCACGGAAAGTTTGATTCCCTATGGAGAGGGCCTTTCAAGATCAAGCAGCTCAACGGAGAGAATAGTTTCTATCTCTCGTATCTGGATGGGATTGAGCTCCCGCTTCCCTATAGTGGGCAACATCTGAAAATCTTCAGGAAGTAGAGCTTCCTCTCTTCTTTGTATAGTTACTTCAGTTATGTGTTTATTTTTGTTGTGTGTTTGCTTTCGTTGGTTGTGTGTTTCCCTTTCCGGTCTCCCTTATTTTTTTGACTTTGTTACCCAATGGATAGGCACGTGAGATTTGGGATCCTCTATCCCCGAGGTCCGCTTAGAGATAGTCCCCAGAAAGAGCTAGCTGTTATCCCATAAAATTGGCAAGGGTAATTTTACAGATAACCCTACCAAAATTTTGTTCTGGTCCCTCGTCAGGGACCCCTTGCATTTGGAACGTTGCAAAATCCCTCCCCGGGAAATCTAGTTTTCCGAACTTAGCCATTTTTGGTCTTTTTGGTTGGGCGCACATAATGACTATGCAACATCAAGTTTTCATGCGCCCCCTTTAAGTCCTTTGGTGCATGCTTTGAGGTGTCAACAGGCGTTTTGATGCACCTCACTATGTTGAGTCTTTCTTACATGCGCCAAGGCGCATGCACCTTCATGTCAACAATACTTTTGTTGCGCCACTTTTTGATGCGCCAAGGGCACACATATTCTTGTGTCGACACCACTTTCGGTGCGCCAAAGGCGCACATAACTTCGTGTTGGCAAGCGTTTTGATGCGCCAAAGGGCGCATGTTTTCTTGTGTCGACAGTGCTTTTCATGCGCCATTTGAAAAATTTGGTGGCGCATTTATTGCCACCTTGCCTATATATAGGCACGTCTGCACTGTCATTGTCATCGACACCATCACGTGATTTATTCTCTTCCATCTGTACCTGTCAGCGCACCTGTCCTGTCGTTTTCGAATCACTTCGTGGACCCGTTTGCACACTTCTCCATTATATAATCCTGGTAAGAGGTCCTCATTCCTTTTGTGTGTTTTGTGCTTTGGTTCTTGGCTGCTTGTTGGTGTGAGTTAAATAAAAGCTATCAAAACATGAACTCCCCACCCTCCTTGCTGTTTTCTCTACCTATGCTTTTTCCCCCCTTTTCAGATCTGCTGGTAGGGGAGACTCTGTCTTAAAAAATGGCTTGGAACTCTTTGATTTAGCCTCTTCATAACCCAAATGAACCCTTAAAAAGAAGCTTATCAACATGAAAATGCCTCAGAGAAAGATCATGGCTTGAAAAGAAGACACTATTATTTTTCTCCTTTGGTGCATCTGTCACCCCTGCAACATGATAAACAGTCGCGCCAATGGCGCATGTCCTCTGCTTGCAACATAAAGAATAGCTGCGCCCTCAAGGCGCACTTCCTTCACTTGTAGCAGCCACTTTCCCTGCGCCCTCTTGGCACACCAAACTTGCGTGCAACATTTCAAAACCATGCGCCCTTTGGCGCACCCTGCATGTATGCAACATTGAAATTTTATGCGCCAAGTACGACTGATAAATCGGCACAGGCGCATCCATTGTTACAACAACATCATGTTGTGCAGACCTTCCATGCGCCGCGCCAAGTTCCCCTATGGCACATGAAAAAGTGATGTTACATGCATTAAGCTCGCGCCCTTTGGCGCATCCTACACCCGTGTAACATGAAAATTATCCGCGCCCTTTATAAAATGTATACCTATGGCACAGGCGCACTTATGCTTACAACAACAAAGAATGCAATCTGCAGTGCCCATGCGCCATGCGCCCTTTGGCGCTGATTTATCCCTTGTAGCAGCCCTTTCCTATGTGCCTTATTATTTAGCCCTGTAACCTGCAGTATTCATGTGCCCTGCGCCCTGAGGCCTTAAAATCACTAACTCTTTCCTTTGTTAACACTTTAATGGAAGATCAAACAACTGATATGACTTTCTTGCGTTGGGTTTCACTTCTTATTCTTGCAGATCAGCAATTAAGTTCAGAGTCACATATGTCAACATCAAGCAAGAGACCTACTAAATCCAAGGGCAAAGCCAAGCTCACAGAAGAAGAAATGAAGTACAAGTATCAGAGGGTCGGGATGCCCAAGTCCCAGTAGAGTGTGACCTAGACATCGAGACTCGGAGGTGGGTCATATTGACATGGAAGATTTAAGGCTAGAACCCAGAGGGTCACTTGAAGTCCATGGATGGACAAACTAATGGGCGGTGCACTACACTTTCTTTGGAGGAATCCCAATTAGCGCCATGAACAACGAATTCATGATGGTTGTTGCCGATGCTACAATAAAGACACAAGATGTGTCCCTGATGAGAAGGGAAAGGTTATAATCAACCTCACTGCTGGCACTTTGAAATAATGCTCGGCATCCCTCACCACCGGCACTTTGTGGCCGTCAGCCAGGAAGATTGCATTAAGGCCTGGGACGACAATGAAGATCAGTGCATGCAGCTGATGAATGAGGTTTATCTGAAGAACAAAAAGGTGGTGACTCGGTGGCCACAAGTCATTCATCGCAGTGACTTTTCAGAGGAACTCAGCGACACAATTACATTCCTGAGCAGAGTCTTTGGGCTTCCTGACGCCCATTATTTTCACAAGTGGATGCTGCGATATTTAGAAACAATGAACAAAAATGTGCCCGATCAACGCTTTGAGTGGGCAGAAATCATAAGCAGCACAATCTCTGAGCAGCTCCAACAACTTAACACAACGGGGAGGTTCTATATGAACTCCTACGTGGTCTATGCTTTGCAGCTTCAGAAAGGGACTATCCGGCTCTGATGCGGTGCGGGGTTTGGCCCCAAGTTAAAATCTATGAATATTATCCAGAACTGAAGCTGGAAAATAGCATTCCCCAGTTCACAAAGATCAATGATGCATTCTTCTATTTCATCATCTGCCTGTTGAGGCCGAATATGACTCACGGTCGTACGACCAAGAGTATTGTAGCGGCCACAGAGAAATGGGGGGCCCTGTTTACTCAATTCCCCACATTCACCTATCTAAGGGCGGTTAACTTCTTAGGAGAACCAACTAAATTGCCGAGATATGCCGGTCCCAAGTTAATCCTGTTGGAGCTGTCGAGGCAGCTAATCACCTACCATGAGAAGTGTCTCAAGAGAAAGAAGGGTGGAACTCCTTTCCCCCTCACAGTGGGTAGGTATACGTGTCTCATTCACCACAAGGTGAAAGACATGTTTGCAGAGCTGGAGCTGCTGAATTTGAAACATAACTTCCCAGCAAGGCCCACCTTCGACCCAAGAAATTGTCTACCTAGGGCCAAACTCGATCCAATCCACATCCCTCATATCGATGATATCTACATCAACGTATATCATGAGGTTGAGCTCAGGAGGAAGGATCATTCCCGCTTGGCCTTATTAGAGATCATCCGATGCGGGTGGCCATCATCCCAAAAGGCTACCAAACTGCGAGAAAGAAGTGGATCAAGTGTATCTTGACACGGGTGGGGACGATTGGCCTTTCGCGGTGATTGATAGAACCAAATCTCCTCAAACAATAGAGGAAAGGGTCAAGGAAACTCTGTGCAGAACAGAGCATTGGTGCCAAATGAATGGGCTCATCTACCTCGGAGTCAATTTCACAACCTCTCCGTTGGGCAACGCACCTCCTCGGGTGAAATAGCAGACAAAAGGCAAGGGAAAAGGAAAAGAGGGTGAGTCCAGCTCCACCCAAGAGGAAGCTCCTGAAATCCCTCCTTCCGCTTCACAAGAACGGGTTGTAATCCCGAAAAGCCCAAAAAAAGAAGCAGCGGAAGATGTTCCAATAGGCACATCCACTCAGGATGTGGCCATGACTGTAACAATCGAGGTCCCTTCTGTTCCTTCTCCTTCTCCTCCTTCCCCTCCTCGAGTGACCCAAGTGACCATTCCTTTGGTCGTGTCCTCTCCCCCTTCTTCTATTGTTCCCCCTTCTTCCTCCTCCATCTTCTCCTCTCTCGCGGAGCTGTCCCCCTCCATTTCTTCCCTCATCTCTGAGCTCCCTTCCCTTCCTATGTCTTCCTCCCGTGAGCACTTCCTCGGCTTCCCTCTCAATGCCGCCTCCAAGTGTCTCCACATTTTCCCTTCTACTACTGCAGCTGCCCCCTTCTCTATTTCTAGTCATTCTCCCATAAGTCCAGCTTGGATCTCCCAGCACCTGAGTCAGCAGAAAAGGAAAGTTCCCATCGCACCGATGGACTTCTCCGTGATCCCATCAAAAGGGGCAAAGAAGCAAAAGCCCATAACCCGCTTCTCTTAGAGTGCAACAGTGGAGAGAGTGATGGAGATAGCATACCCCAATCCTTTAAAGGATAAGAAGGATCTGTCTTGACAGTTATATAGTGACTCGAGTCACAATGGGGACATCTTTAGAAAGTCTGCAAGGAGAGGCCCTATCTGCAGTTGACGCCCTTTACGAGAAACTCCAAGAAGCAAAGAAAGAGAAAAGGCAGCTAAAGGAGCAAAATAAATATCTTCTCCATGCCTTGTAGAAAATGGGCAGTGCACCTCCTATGACTACCGCCGAAACTCCTGAGCCTCTGAGCCAGGAAAAGATCAATGAATATGCTAAAATTGGCGAGTAGGGCATGGCCGTTTCACCTGGAGGAGCCAAATCCTCAAAGAAAGCGAGGGAATTATCGCTAAGTTCACATATTTGTACCAGAATATCAATAGAACAAATAGAGAACTCCAGGCGATAGCGGGACCCATCTCTGAAGAGCTTGATAGTGCCAAGATGCAACACGAGACCTTTCAGAGAATGCTAGACTGTTCAGTCGATGCTCTGGTCAAGTTTGGCGTCTTTGGACACCCTAGAGCCCTCAATAAAATCCTTTCCACTCTGGATTATCGGGTGGATCAGCTGGAGTTCGTCTTGGAAAAGATCGACAAGGTAAAGGAGGTAGCCCTGGATGCCATGCATCAAATGGAACAGATTGTTCTCACAATGTCTCCAGGGTTACTCACTCCTTTCACCTTAAGAAAGGTGGAGGAAACTATTTAGATCTTCAAGGAGATCGTTTCACAGGGACTGGGGCCAGAAGTTACGTTCGATGCCGAATCCATTAATAACCTATTGGCGTGTCGTGACTTCATCGGGTACCTGATAGAGGCAGAGAATGATTATTCCAAACTCCGGAAAGGCTCATAGATGAGCGGGAGACCTGCGAAGCTATCAGCGATAGACACAAGGATCCTTCTGAGGATCAACTTCAACCCATGATCAGCAAGTTCATGGAGTACCATGCCCAGTTCCACATCTCGTCGCCCGAGCAGCAAAAGCAGGATACCCCCTTCCAGCCACGGGACGACGACGAATAGTTTCTTTCTTCTCATCTTTCTCTTTGTAAAATAGTTGAGTCATGTTGACACAAATGATGACATCATCCATGTTGCACCATGGGATGATGTCATCCATAAAATTGTCAAAAGTCAACAAATGACTTTGTGATCTATTGTAAGATGTTTTTGTAAATAAGTGGTTTGTTTGCTTTTTCTTCTTTTCCTCTCTCTTTCTATATATACTTGAATACTTTTTGTATTCAGGTGTGGATATCTTTTAGATGAAAAATAGAAGTAGGGAGAAAAGGCTTTGTACTTTTTGTAACAGAAGAAAATATTAATACAAATATTAAGACTTTGTGCTAAATATGTGTGTTATGGGCATCTGATCTTTCTTATGTCAGATCTATGCGTTTATTCTGTTAGATCTATCTCTACCCTTTTTGTCATTTATTCATCAGTATTGCTTTATTCGTTTATGCAAGTAGGTTTGGCTCTGTTTACTACCAATCCCAAAACATAAACCCTCTGACCTTTCTACTTTGGAATTCATTTCTTTTCTCCTTCGGACTGATCTTTCTTCATCCTCTACTTCATTTCCTTTCTTTTCGCAGTTGGAAACACCCCTACTAGGATGAGATCCCAAACCCCCGAAGGTGGAATATTGTGAGACTTGCACAAATTCCTGCTGGTAGAATAGCAATAAACCAATTTCGCTTTGCTGACTCAAAGAGGGGCTATGCCCGCACACTTTGTTGGCTCGTCATCCATAAATCACCAAGAGATGATTTTCAAACCAACACATCTACACCATCCTCATGCACTATTATCACCCTAGCACTAATCTCTTCATCCTAGGGCATTTTTAAATGTTTCCAAACGCTTCTTGTATTCTATTTTTATCTAGCGCCATGATTATTTTAGAATAATTATTATTGGCCCATTTGTCTTCTTATGAGGGCATTTTATTGCCACCTGACACCCATTCTCTTTGCCTTGGGGAATTTTCACGTGCTTTTCAATGATCTTCCATTTCCTAAATTCTTTTGACTGATCAAAAATTTAAAAATTATAAAATCATCCAAAAATCCAAAAAAATCATAAACACTTGAAAATGGACTAAAATTGGTAAAAAGCTCATTTGTAGTTGAAATCTGTGTCTCTCACATGGCACTCATCTTGTATCTTGTTGACATTTTCACATGTTTTGAAACAACGACTCACATATCACCTAACTCTACAATCATTTAAAAACTCTACACTTTGTTTACTTCTTATGTACTTTGTGGCACTATTAGTTTCCTAGTATTATTTTTGTCATGCACATTGCTTTTCCATTTGACCCAAGTGTCTTCCATCCTTTCCCTTGCATATACAAATTTCTTGGGGCATCATTTTCAACCCTTGTCCTTTACCAAGACATTTGGGATTGCAACTTGATAACAAAATATGTGTGTAACCATCTTGAACATTGTTGCTTTGAGTGTGTGTGATTGTACTTATTCCCTGTTAGGTGATTTTGTTTACTTCTCGTATTACATTGCATGTTTTTGTGTTGCATGGAGTTGTTGTTTTAGCAAGGGATGACTATTTGTATCTTGGATTTTCATGTCATTATACGCTTCACCATATGCTCAAATTTTAATAAGGACTGATGATGAGGATTCTAAGAAAAATGATGATTACAAATTGTTTTTGTAAGCACTGGTTTGTGGATAGCTCAATATCCCTTTTCTTGTTTCTTTCTCATCTTATCTTTGCACTTTTCTTTCTTATGTTCTCTTTTCGGTTGTCGATCGAGATATTCGATCACCCCATAGATACTCGAGGGTGCATCCCTTTAGCTAACTAAGCATTGTCAACAACTTATCGATCAAATTAGTGTGGGAAATTCATATAGGAACCATCTAATTATCTACCGATCACTATAGGGAACACATCGACCTAGCTAGTGTGAGAACTTCAAGTAGGAACCATCTATGCATCCTTGATGGTTTTCAGGCTTACCACAAAACTAGGTATGAATAGGAACACATGTGAGTGTTCAACCTCTCAAGAATCATGATGCTCCATTTCACTGTGCTATATGTTCTTCACTATGTTATTAGATCAGGGAATTATGTAGGAATAGCCACATATACATGTGAATAGGAATGGACCTTTGTTTTTATTTTTCACACTACATTGAAAAGATGAATAACTAAAATAAAGAACAATGAAAACAATTTCCACAACCTCATATTGTGGCTCTATCGCTTGTGGTTGGCGAGAGGACATTGTTTTTCCTCCATCCTCCTATTCCTCCATCCTACAATATCATGTTTCTTACTCAACCTGATTTAGATATGAAGCTCAACAATTTTCACATTGGTTTATTTGAATAACTTCCTCCCATCCGCCTCCCTTCCCCCACAATGTGAAATATTAATTTTTTTACGTTGGGTAACACCAAAAATGTGTCCATAAGATAATTTTTTTTTACAATTTTTGACAATAATAATGACATATGGAGACAAACTAAATTTAATAAAACTAACACAATATCTAAAACTCTAATGAATCATAAGACTGATTCAATAAAGTTCTAACTTATTGATTATAACGACCACAAGCAAATATAAGACTCTTGAACAACTATACACTCTTTGACATTGACACATGTAAAGTTAATATTAAAACTGACTACTAATAAATAACTAACCTACAGTTTGTATGAATATGCAATGTAACAAACTGACATATATATACCATTGTTGAAATAAGAGCTTGGAATTTGAGCCAGGAGTCTCATGCAGTTGTCTAAAATCTATTTATTACGCCGAAAGGTGTCTTAAAGTGAGAATGAGCATCATGTGTGGCTTACATTGGTAAATAGATCAATGACCAGAAATTTTCGTGCATCAATGTCGCACAGATGAACCTTCACTATCGGATTCAAATGGAAATGACCCTCCGTGTGTCGACATATTGCAAGTGAGTTATGAGTGTTTGCATATTCAGTGGTGCATTTGGAAATTTGTGCAATGTCTAAAGTCAAATGTGTTCATTCTTGCCGACTTGTTTTCCATGGATTTATGTTCGTCCATGAAGGGTTTTCATGTTTTCTTCTTAGGTGTGAAGCAATGCGAACTGGGAAAACCTAATTTCTATGCATTTGGTTTTTTGTTTGTTGAACCCGTCACTTTGGTGAAATCCATATCAGGGAAGGGTTGGAAGCCAAAAAACATTCTAAGGCCATATTTCCTGAGATTACAAGCCATACACAACATCGACACCACAGCTAAAATCTACGAAATTTGTTATTGCATTCTTCCTATAGTATTTATATTTGTAGATGTGGAAAACCATATAACAAGATGAAATCATAAAGGCGTGGCCATATGTGCATAGTTGGTCGCCATACCTGTATGAATCACAAAAAACCTATTTTTTCTTATATGTATAGTGGGTTTTATTAATGTTTCCTTACTGTAAAATATGTCTGTGTATTTGATGCAGGTGGCTTGGGGAAGAAGGAAAAGTGATGGTGAAGGGATGTTTGGACATAGGAGTTGCGTTTTCAAGTAAGCCATGTAGGAGTGGAATCGTGGTTCAAAGCGATGTCTTTACAAATGGCGAGAAGAGTTGTCACTGGTTGGGGCTAGGTGTATAACTAGAGAATCGTCCTAAAAATTATTAATTGGGCAGGGGTTTGTACAAAGTGAGGGTTTATATGACGTTTTGTGGGTAGGTTTGTTGTTTGTTGTATTTTGTTTCAGATCTGGTAGATATCGTAAGAGACCATCAGTTTTGTTCTCCTTGGCCATGTGGAGGGCATCCATTTTCGCATACAATAGTGTTTTTTTGTAAGTCTGCAATGCAAAAACATGTGACATAATTGGATTTCCATTCTATTTGAAAATACCGAAGTGGAAAAGCAATGCACGATGGTACATCAAACACCACTAATTGGAAGATACAAAAAACAGATGAATCAAATGTCACCAAGCAACAGTAGCAGTGGATTTAGAGCAGCAGGAATTCTATTAATGTGGGTTAAGGAAGGAAAAAACGTAATCTACTGCAGGAAATGCATGTAATGTGTTGTAAGTGACCATGACAATAACGACTGTGCAAAACTTAAAGCAGTCAATATTGTGGAAATTACTAGAAGAAGATAAATATTATTGGAAGTTAAAGAGGGAAACAAATCAAAAGGAATACAATCCCCAGACATCGTGATTTTCATGCCATTCACAGTTGGTCATGATTTTTTTCGTGTGTTACGAACCTCCTTGGGGTCTCTCTTATACTTTTGCTTTATTGTAGTCTATGTGAAGCATGTTTGTGACGCCAAAATACGATGAATCGAGAAACTTAACTTTCGCATCTTCCTGGATTATAATTATTTTAAAAGTTAATTTCAGGATCGCCTTAGCTTGTCCTCAGCAATATTCTACAAATCAGTAAATTTTAGAATAACTGAAACAAAATTTCATTTAATTTTAAAAGGAATTTTGGGACAACACCCAATTTTTTTTTGAGAAGGCGTTGCCAAATTAGGTGTAGCCCAATAGCACTTTAGAAAAACATTTGAAGATTTCCCAGATTCAAAACATTTCCTGTGATTTCATGCCTTTTTATAACTTGTTATTTTTATACGTGGGATAATAGATACTCTGTAACTTACACAGTACTTTTTTAATTTCCCGCTAGAAATCATTTGCATGATACCTCTCTTGTAACTTTTGTAACTAGCCGGGGAAAGATTTCTTTGAATGTCGTCACTACAAAAAAATATATCAAGCTTTTTGTAATACCTGTAATTTCTTCATGACATATAATTATCTTTTGTTTACTTCTTGTAGAGTGTATATAGAATTTCAGCTAAAGGTATTTTGTCTCCTAAGTGAAGGGCGCCTCATTTTCTAGTTTTGCTACCGACCGGCACACCATGCATTTAGAAATTTTTATTTTGATATGTATTTCATTTTTTTAATATATGTTATCGGTTTATTTTTCTGAGTGGGCCTGTATTTGGTGTTAATCACACAAATATATCTGCCTCCATTTTATGCCTCCAGGCATGCTGCAGATCCACCTTCGTCTCATACTGTCAAAATTTTATTTTGATTTCATATCATTTTAATAATTGCATTTTTGTAACTTGTATGCATTAATTCGGCCCATCCTATTTTGCAAAGTTTGTCAACATACAAGATTAGCGTAAATATTAGAGTTTGCAGGCTGACAGTAATAAATATTAGCGTAAATATTTGCAGTTGCGTATAGTTGTAAAAAATGTTTGCAAATTGCCAAGTTGTGTATACTCGTGAAATGTGTTGAGTAAGTGGGACTCGAGTGATAGTGAAGTGCCCAGGACTGAGTGGAAAATCCCCACTAGGAAATGCCCATTTTTCCAACAATAACTAGTATGAATGATGAGAAGATCATTGATCTATTTTCAATTGATAAAATTGTTGTTAACTACCATTCATTATTGTTGCAGGGCTCTAGCACAATGAACATGTGATAAAACAATGTTTAAATATGTTGTGAACATTGGGCATTTTTATTTGTGGGGTTTTGGAATATTTTGTTTTAGATAAAACTTTGCATACATAGGATTTTGTGGAGCCATTCCACTTGTCAACATAGTGAGATTTGTGCTTCTCTGCATATAAAGGAGCTATATTCATGTGCTACACTTAGGGAAATATTTCTCTTTGGTATGGGTGTGCATCTTTAATATGTAAAGTGTGTGTTAGTCTTTAATGAGTGACAAAAAATATGACGAGCTTCTATGGTAAATGTTACACTTCATTTTAAAAAGGTATTTTTATAGTCCATCTACCACACTTTCATCGAACAATATCGATATTATGTGAATATCTCATGTGGATGGCTCCTTATCAACTATGTGTCAATGAACATTAATTGAGGAACCCTTCATTCGAAAAGAGCACATGTAATAGTGTGTTAAATATTAATATACAATACATACATATATTAATATAACTTGTTTATAAATGTATATAAAAATAACCAACATTTTAAACTCTAACACAAAATAAGTGTGATTGAATCTAAATCTTCTACAAGTTAACAACACATAATTCTTATGCTTATTACTACCAATAATTGAAGGGTTCCCATTAATTCACCTGTAGCAAGATCTCGACATCATACCTTACTACTTAGTTTTTCTTAAGATTTACACCTTGGTGGATGGCTAAAAAGCACCTATTACACTATCATACACATTTCGAACTACAATCCATGCCACAAATTCTGGTGGGTGGCCTCATTTTGCTATGCAAAATTATGGCCGGTTATTCATAACGGGCACAGTAAATGCACTCTATCTTTGTTGTCATATTTTTCTTCAAATAATATTGGTGTGTACATGTAGTAAACATGTAACCATCATGCCTTATAAATCTTTGATTTCGAAGTCTAAAACCTGGTTTGGTTCCACATCAACGTGCTAAATAAGAAGACATGTCCTAGGATTCAATGTATGCATTCAATATTTTTGACATGAATAAATATGCGAACATCTTATTTTTCAAGCTGCAACAAGTGTTGTTTATCATGGGATTGGTTCCATAGTGAAATGATCCACAAAAACACAAAGACGATATCTTGAGATTGGATTCGAGACTCCAATATTCTTATATTTTCCAAGTGTTTGAAAATAGGATCGCCTCGACCTTTCTCCATTATATCTTTACATACAAAGGAAAACTTGAATTAAACATAGACAAACAAGTATATAAATTTTGTACCCACAAGCTACTTATCAAGAAAGAATACATCTTACAACCATACAACCATAAAAAATAGTTTATTGTTTTTGATAAAAACCAATGTCCATTTCTATAATTTTATGGCTTACGATTATGAAGGAATGCTTGGTTTCGAATGGATTCAATCATGTGACACGATTAAGACTACACTTTTTGAGAAACAAAAATATGGCCATGATGGGGCCTTTGGAGTGGAATATGAGCCAAAATAGTGATCATCATGGGGCCTACACAAATTTAGTCTACCTAGACCAAAATAAAATGTATGGTTGTATGGTTATATGGTCAAAGCCAAGCATTCCTTCATAATGGTAAGCCATAAACTTGTAGAAATGGACTTTACTTTTTATTAGAAAACAATTAACTATGTTGTATGGTTGTATGACAACTTGTGGGTATAAAATTTATATAATTTTTTGCCTTTGTTTGATTTGGGTTTGCCTTTGCATGTAAAGATATCATGGAGAAAGCTTGAGGTGATCCTATTTTTGAACACTTGAAAAATATAAGACTCTATTGGAGTCTGAATCCAATCTCCATATCATCTTTCAAGTATTTTTTGGATCATTTCACTATGAAACCTATCCCGTTGCAAAATGGAAAAAGAGATCCCCACATATTTATTCATGCCAAAAACATTGAATGCATCCATTAAATCCAAGGATGTCTTCTTATTTATCACGTTGATGTGTTACCTGATCAGGTTACAAACTTAGGAAATCAACGCTTTACAAGGTATGATGGTTACATGGTTAGTGTATGTACACACCAATATTATTTAAAGAAAAATATGACAACATAGCTAGAGTGCATTTATTGTGCCTATTATGAATAGTCAGCCATAAGTTTTCTTACCAAAATGTAGCTAGCCACCAGAATTTGTGGCATGGATTGTAGTTCAAATTGTGTATGGTAGTGTAATAGGTTCTTTTTAGCCATCCACTAAGGTGTAAATCTTAAGAAAAACTAAGTACTAAGGTATGATGTTGAGATCTTGCTACAGGTGAATTAATGGGAACCCTTCAATTATTGGTAGTAATAAGCATAAGAATTATGTGTTGTTAACTTGTACAAGATTTAGATTCAATCACACTTATTTTGTTTTAGAATTTAAAATGTTTTTATTTTTATATACATTTATAAACAAGTTATATTAATATATGTATGTATTGTATATTAATACTTAACACACTATTGCATGTGCTCTTTGTGAATGAAGGATTCCTCAATTAATGTTCATTGACACACAGTTGATAAGGAGCCATCCACATGATATATTCACATAATATCGATGTTGTTTGATGAAAGTGTGGTAGATGGACTATAAAAATGCCTTTTTAAAATGAAGTGTAGCGTTTACAACAAAAGCTCATCATACTATTTTCACTCGATCAAGACTAGCACACACACATTCACCATGGAACCATTTCACTTCATCATCATCGTATTCATCATCTTCATTAAATGGAGGGAACGAAATTGTAACTATCAGTATCACTTCATCGAGAGGAAATAAGGGCTCCTTAGACTAATGTGGATATTCATATACTAAAATCTCAGCCACTGTGTTGAACCCATTGATTTTATGAAAAAAAAATCCACTAGATTTTTCCTGATTTACAATGTTTGAAAAATATTTAGCTCCGATGAAAAGCCTTGCATTTGAAGCGTAAGAAATGCTAACAAACTATTTCATTTCAACAAATTTCCTCTCTATGTTGATTTATGCCCACGTTTGACTTGGAGGATAGAGTCGATGAGAATGATGCGTTCTATGCTCTTTGGGTACAATACAACATATTTTTTTATATATCTATAATTTCTGATTTTCATTGTACTTGGTGGGGAATTAATTTATGTTTATCGCTTTCGAGAATGAAGGTTCAGGATGAGCTAGATATAGTGATAGGCAAGGGAAACAAGCTTCCCTATCTACATGTGGTGGTCAAGGAGACTCTGTGAATTCGTCCACATATCTTCTACGAGGTTAAATCCCACACTACAATTACACCTCACATAGCACCGCCCTCATTGCCGAGAGAGCATACTTTGCCCCTCCCACTTGAACAAAATTGCATCGACATGATATTTTATGTCGTGAGCTCCTCTAACAATGCACACCTTCTCCATTCAAATTTGTGAACTAATTTAATTGTTTCTTCTATTTCAAAAAAATACACATTAGAACTTTTTGAATTCTAAATCAAGATAATTTAACACACTTGACGATATTGTTAAAAAAGACATTTGCAAGCTTCCCCATCTCATTTTCTTGGTTTTATCCATCTATCCCCTCGCTCCGAGTTATCGTTTGCCAAATTCCACTAACAAATCTATTTCCTTCAAATTCAACCATTCACACCTCCTCCACTCTTCACTCCTCCATCCAATCCCTTCCAACGTTCACATTAGAGTGCTCGTGTGCAATTGCTAGTTATCGAATAGTTGGAAATGTATTTTAAAATAATTAAAATTTTAATTATTACGGTAGTGCGATTGTACAATTTGTACTAATACCTATGTCCAAAAACAAAATCCAAAATATAAGCATCGTGAACTTGTACTATGTGTCCATCTTAATCCACGCGCGGCGAAAGTAACAAGGCTGAGTATATAATTCGAGTACCTACCTAACGCATGTTTGTAATTAGGATGAGAAGTCGAGCAGTCTCACACTTACCCAGCGCAATTCCTCACGTGAAACGCATGGATTCTGTCACTCTGCATAGAGGGCCGCTTTCCTATGCAAATTGGTACGTACGTAAATTTTAAAAGGCATTTAAACCCCATGGGCCATAAGGCGATTAGGAATACGATGAAAAATGCTACATGCTCCGCATTGTAAATAACTTTACTAATGTTTAGGATAAGGATCGTGTTTTCTGGTGCATTACAATACAGAATACGAACCAGTACCGATAACGGCCGCCGCCCTGCGCGGTGGACCACAAATAAAGTATTCAATTCTATTTATTTTTATTTTACAAGAAGCGTATGAATCCTATAAATTAGAGAAGATCAGCAACGGTTGTTCATTCCATTGCAGTGCATTAAGAATGGGCAAGATTGAGATTGTTTGTTCCATATTAGTTTTCATAGTGGTGGGCATACCTGCGTATGCTGAGCAGTGTGGACACCAAGTGGGCGGAGCAGTGTGTCCCGGCGGACTTTGCTGCAGCAAAGATGGATGGTGTGGCACCTCAATAGCTTATTGTGGCGCTGGCTGCCAAAGCCAGTGTGGAGGAGAACCCACCCCGCCACCACCACCACCACCTCCTCCTCCCCCTCCCACGCCCACCCCTCCCCCTTCCGGAGAGGGCGTGGCCTCCATTATTACGGAAAGTGTGTTCAACGAAATGTTCAAGCATAGGACCGAGGGAAGTTGTGTAGGAAAGTTCTACGTTTACGATGCCTTCATTACAGCAGCCAAGGCATTCGATGGATTCGGCACCACCGGTGATGCCGCTCTTCAGAAAAAAGAGCTGGCTGCTTTCTTTGGCCAAACATCGCAAGAGACCAGCGGTAATGTTGAATTCCATTCTCTCTGAATTTGTAGAAAGAATCATACCCAATTTGTGGTTTGTTAATGTGTTCTAAATTGATGTTGATAACAACAACAGGTTGGTGGGCAACAGCGACAGAACCATACGCATGGGGATACTGCTACCTCAGAGAGTTGAATCCCCCTGATGATTACTGTACCAGCTCAGAGCAATACCCTTGCGCTCCTGGACAGAAATATTACGGCAGAGGCCCCATGCAGATATCACAGTAGGTCTATTCTTTCAATATTCATGCATGCTGCAGCCACTGAAAAAAATTTAGAAGCTGAAATTTTTATTTTGATTGTTGAGCAGCAACTATAATTATATCCCGGCTGGAAAGGCGATAGGATTCGATGGTCTAAACGACCCAGACATTGTTGCTACAGATCCCGTAATCTCGTTCAAGACGGCGATCTGGTTCTGGATGACGCCGCAATACCAAAAACCTTCATGCCACGATGTAATCACCGGAAAATGGACTCCATCCGCCGATGATAAATCCGCAGGTAGAGTTGCCGGATACGGATTGCTCACAAATATAATAAACGGAGGAGTGGAATGTGGAAAAGGGTTTATCGTCCAAGCGGAGACGAATCGCATCGGGTATTACAAGAGGTATTGTGGCATGTTGGGAGTGAGCGATGAAGAAAATCTGTCGTGCGAGAACCAGAAGCACTACGGCCTTGCGCTCTCCATGTCTACAGAAGAAGCCCAAATCATCAAAACCGTCGTTGAATAAAACTTAAAGATGCCGCTAGTCGTTTTGCTCGTATTCGCATCTTACCGCACGACACGTGCTTAAATAATTAAATAAAGGGTTGTAATTTGTTTTCTACACTGAATTTGTCTTCATATTCATGACTTCTAATCTTTTGCTAAAGATTGTCTTTTATATCATTTCTTCCTTCTCATTAGACATATATTTGTTGAAAATTGTAGTAATCAATTTTAAAATGTGTTGGGGGACATGGAATGGGTTGTGGTCTAATGGTGTGTATGATGGTGTAAAAAGGGTTGCTTAGCCATCCACGAGAATAAGAGATTTTAAGGTCTGGATTGTATTTCGTTTGGCGGAATGGAACCCCCTCAATCCCTTGGCACCTAAGCCTAAAATTTTTGTGCAGCTAATCTCTCTCATTTCATATTCAAACAAAAAAAAAAGTGCTGAAAACAAGAACATGAGATTAAACACTATCCTTTGAGAAGTATTTTATCTCACAAGGTGTCAAACTTCTTTCTATATTTTGCACCTCTTTTATGCCGTCCTCTCTATATTTTTTCTCCTTCATTTGACGGAGTATTTGCGAGGCCAAGGATTTCCATTTCGGACAATTTTTGAGTGAGTAGACATTTCTATTCTCAATTTATAAGGAGGCTTTCGTTTCTAACTATTTGTAGTTTTTTTACCTCGAGTTTGGGTTTGAAACTTGGTAAAAACAAAAAGTAAAAAAATAAACATAAATTAAATGCAAAACCACCAAACAAGGCTTACATATAATATTGACAATGTTTGGTCAAATTTTATCTTACTTATTTCAAAGTTTTGTTGTGGCATTTAAAGAGGGTGCATTCTGTTTTTTTATTTTTGAAATTTAATGCTCGCTTGTATATTTTGTTTGTTGGAGCTTTAGGTTGTGAACAATGAGTTTTAAGGTGCCTCTAAATTTTCAATGGATGTTCAAAATCGCTACAAAGATAATGAGAACATAATTAGGTAAGAGAATTATGGTGATTAGATTGAATAATTGTGAGACACAAATACAAGAATATACACAGTGAAGAATATCATAACCATGCAATAGATGGTAAGGTATAAGAAGAGAAAATAGTTGTATCTGAAGCCATGGAAGCTAACATCCAACATTTTCAAAAGAAGATGGAACAATTTAATCAACATATATGTTTAAATTCTTTGATAGAAACTTGTCAATGGTTGGCTTCTAAATTGTTAATCCCTATAAGTACTAATTATATCGATGAGTATCCTCACAAAACATAGTATAGTTCTAAGAACAATATTCATACTTTGAAATATCTTGCGTTTCTATTAGGTTGTTTAAAGTATGTAAAAAAATTAAAGTATTAATAAACATATGCTATGAATTTTATAGATGGGAAAAACATATTTCTTAAATTTGATCCTAAGTAAATAGTCATGTATCCTGGTTTAATTGCAAAAATCCTTACCAATGTTCATGGATAACGAACACATCAACTCATTTGTTTGTTCCACACCAAGTATCTAAAGGGATTAATACATTGATCGATAGTATTAGAAACTATCATCTTCACCGGTTACGATTACAACCCTTTCAATAATGTTAGGAAATTTATTGTTTACATAAGAGTTTTGTTTTCACCGTATAGTAAATTATTATTTACTTACGGTTAGATTTTTATTTGGGGTCATTTGTTATTATCTTAGTGTATATTGTTATACCCATGTATCTATACTTGAGATATTTGTTATTCCTACTTCCTATTTTATAGGAAGTAGTTTGCCTATTGTTTTTCCTATATATTAGTCTCTGCAATGATCCCATTTAATCAATGAAGAGTTGATATTCGATTATTATTTCGTGATTTAATTCAGCAACTATGCCTAACTTATGCATTTGGTATCGAGTTGGTATGGAGAATTAGAAGAATTTGGGAGCAACAACATCTTGCTTCACCCCTAGGAATGAGAATCAATGGTTTTGTGACAAATAAATTTGGCGGCATAGTTTGCGCTTCCTTTCTTCATTTTTCGTTTGTGGCTCGACATGTGAAGTTGGAATTTTTATTCATCATCAAATCCATTCCTAATAATTTTCCTTGAGTGTCGTGTTGTTCACAATTTTTTGGGGATATGCGAGATTGATCAAAAAAATTGAAAGCCTACTCAATATTTCTCTGAGGTATTTAATAATTTTTTTAACACATTTCACGAAAGAAAATTCAAAAAGAGAAAAAGAACAGGATACGAAAAATTGAAAATTTCACTTTCCCCCTCTAAAAGCAAAAGGGTGGACTATTTAAATTTCAAATATCCAAAATTGCAGTGGGAATTCATATTTCCCTATTTTTATTTTCCCATGGTTTAAACATTAAAAAATAAACATTTTTCATTGTATATAACCTATTAGAAAATATTATTGATAACATTATTATGTGTGTAAATAATAAAATACAATCTCATATTCACTTGTATTTTATAGTTGTAAGTGAGTTGTAGTACAACTTACTAGAGATATTCTAGGTGAGAGAATAAAGGGATAATGAGTGATTCTAGGAGATAGACTAGAGAGAATTGAGGGATTGGTGTTGACACCATCTTTATTGGAGTTTTTTTATCTCTATATAATGTAATCAATACTCTATGTAATACATCCCGAATGAATTTTCAGTTTCTATATCATTATTATTCGGTGTTTTATTATTGTGCATTTTTTTATCAGTGGTATCAGAGCTGGTAGCTATTCAACTGGTTGTTACTTGGATGAGCTGTGTTTTCTATTTGAGCGTGGATCCATTTTTTAGCATGGTTTGCATTGAAATCTACCTATTTGTTTAGAATCTACACGCAGTCCTGTCAAAGAAAATGCTAAGCTGTATTATATTATTTTCTACAACGACCTCAATTGCTGATTTGACTGCATGCACAAACTGACGTCTTCAAACACCAGTTGTCCACTTGCTATCTCGTGTTCAGATTTGAAGAGGGCAGGCGTTGAAGGAAAAAATAAAGGATTATATTTGATATTTCTGAAAGCTTCAAATCTAACAGATCTATTCTGAAAGCTTCGATGACACATCCACCTGAAGTGATGTCAAGGAGAATTTGCAAAGATCTACCTAAGCTGTTGTAAAGGAGTTGAATTATTTTTTATAACAACATTGTGCAGTTAGCTCATTAGTCAGATCTGACAGTTATGGGAGAGAAGCGCATTCTACAGTAGTCAATAGTTTGTTATAGTATTGTTAAAATTTGATAGTGGTTTGTTGCCAAGTTGATTCAGTGATTCACACCTAAGAAGAAAACATGAAAACCCTTCATGGATGAACATAAATCCATGGAAAATAGGTCGGCAAGAATGAACACATTTGGCTTTAGACGTTGCATGAATTTCCAAACGCCCTTGAACACGCGAACACTCGTAACTCATCTGCAACATGTCAGACACGGGAGGTTTATTTCCATTTGAATCCGACAGTGGAGGTTCATCCGTGTGACATTGATGCACGACAAATTTCTCGTCGTTGATCTATTTACCAATGTAAGCCACATGATGCTCATTGTCACTTTAAGACGCCTTTTGGCGTAATAAATAGATTTTATAATAATATATTTTAAAGTGATAGGTTTTATTTCTTTAAAAAGTATATGTGTGTGTGTGTGCATACATACTTTATGTATGCACACTTTTTCGTGTGTGCGCACGCTTAAATTTGTTTAAAGGAAAATAATTTAAATAATATTCAAATAGATGTCAAATTTAAATTCAAAATTATATGTTAATTTATAAAAATTAAAACACAACACCACTCTCCTTTGCTATTATACATCATCTATTAACATTATAAAATGGACATTATTTCCTTTTCAACATGAAATATTAGAAACATGCGAATGATAAAAGAATTAAACAACATTAAATCTTAATAAATACTTTTATTTATGATATGTTGGTAATGTGTTCTATTTTTTATGGATTTACCTCCTCAAATAATTCTTGAGATTTATAACTGAATTTTATTTAATATATAAATATAAGTATTTTTAAAAAAATAAAGAAACAACTCATTTTAAAATTGAAGGTATATAGAGTATTAAATTAAAATGACCTCGATTTCAACCTCTCGCCTATTATACATAATAATGCACACCCAAAGAGTTAGTTGACTACAAGAGTAATGGATAAATATTATTGAAATAATGTATCAAAGTGGAAACATATTGTTTATATGATTTAGGGTTATGCAAATATTAATGTCTATAGCTCATAAAACAATCTTTACATCATTTCAATCACATAAGTTTTCATCCCAATCCTTGTGTATTCTATATAATCAATTTAACAAGGTGAATTTTTGAGTTAGGAAGCGCGAGACTATCCCTAACTCAACTCAATTTTGAATTTCTTTAATTAATGTTCGATTTGAATTATTATTTCCACTTAGCCCTATTACGAGAATTTATTTGTAACCCAAAAATGTTAAACCTTTATTCGAGTCATTGACATATTTTTTTCTCTATGAGATTCTAGATTGATTTATTGGACCCATTGTTCCCAAAATTCATATCTTTTTTTTTTGTTTTTAATTGAAATTAATAATTTGTTTAATAAGGATATCTATATATATATATATATATATATATATATATATAGAGAGAGAGAGAGAGAGAGAGAGAGAGAGAGAGAGAGAGAGAGAGAGAGAGAGAGAGAGAGAGAGAGAGAGAGAGAGTAATGGGATAATATATCAAATTTTAAATCGCATCGAGTTATATAAGTCTTGAGGCACCAAAATCTTTTTATACCAAAGTATGTGATTATTACATAGAATTGATAAAATCTTTTGAATAAAAATGTTGAAAAAGTAAATTTCATCACTACAAACACAAGAGAAGAAGGAATTTAAACATCAACAATGATCATGATGTTTGATGGAGGAAAAGGAGGACTCTTAATCTTTTCGCTACTACGAGGTGACTATTTGAATTAATATGTATACAATATCCTTGAGAGAGATTAGATGATATACGATAAGATATAATAGGGGGTAGGGGAAGAGGCCACCCAAATAAATCTATAGGGCCTTTACCTCTTCTATAAAGAGAGTATATAGATGGGGGAATGCACCCCTCTATAGGCCCCCTCTAGATATATGGACCTTTCCCCCATATATCATATATAGATAGGGGGTTGGGGCCGGGGGTCATTATCTTATCTATATGTTTCTCTCCACCTCCCCCTCCCCTATATAGATAGGCAATAGACATCTTTAACTAATTATTTCTTCTTATTAATTCACCCCAGTCCTCTTACCTAATATTTATGACTCAAAATTGTTCAAACTTTTATTTGGATCACATGCCTTATGGGTATAACACATGACTAAGAAAATAGTTGGCCTCACTTTTCTCCTTGATATTTTGCATTGATAACTACTTATCCTATTGTTTCTAAAATTTATATAGCTTTTTTATTGAAAAATGCATTTCTATTCATAGTACATAATAATGTAACATTAATCGTATAAATAAATTGATGGAATGGGATTACACTCAGGGATAAAAATCACGTCGATATATACATAATTCAAGACATCAAAATCACTTTATATTAATGATTTGAGTATTACACACAAATAATAAAATATTTTCAATGAAAAAGTTAAAAAAAAGAAACCCATTAATACAAACACTAGAGAATAAGATAAGTTAAGAACAACACCAAATATTATGGTCAATGGATAGGGAGGAAGAGGATTATTAGGCTTGTTACTACTAAGTGGATCCATTGTGTCATGAATGAACTCCCAAATGTCATTATAATTATTTTTTAATTATTATTTAGCTCGTGTGGTCAGTGAGATGGAAAGTGTCAAGAAAGAAAGTTTATCTTGAGGTGGTGGTTCAAGGACCAAAATCACCACTACTATCACCAATTCTATCAAAAACTATTTCTAATACCACCACGTCTAATAAGATAAGTTTGATGCAAGTGAAATAAAAAAATCCCTTGTAAGAATCCTTTGACTATGCATATAGTATAATATTCATCATAATTATCCTTATATAATTCATTTAATTTTTATCCATTTGAGTTTCATATTTTTCCCTATATCTATTCCCCTATCCTTGGGGTTATTATATCCTTAATATTTTTGGTTTTGGTTCATTACCTAATATGTAGAGTCAAATTTTTGTTAAGCCAAACTCTTACAAAAAAACTTTGAAATTATAGAGGATAGTTTTTCTTCCATGTTGGATATTATAGGGGATTTGAATGCAATCACTTCAATAAAACTAGTGTAATATAATAGTAGCTAAATGTAAAAACCATCCAAAAAGATAAATAACAATTACTATGTCAAATCGCACAAACAATTCAATGCCTAAATGGAAGCCTCCTTATGAATCGAACATAATTAATATGTTGGCACTTAAGAAAATATTTCTATGGTGACATTGTTGAAACATTTAATGATTTTTGGTTTACATTCATATGTATCCCTTATAAAAAATTATTATTCCACACACACATACACAAAGATACATAAATGTTTATATTTAAAATTTAACACTCATATAGTTCAACTAAAGGTAAACCTATAAAAATAAAATCCAAATAATAAAATTTTATTAGCATATGATTTGCTATAATAATTCATAAATTCTACAACCCATGCCATCCATTACAACTTTTCTAAATTTCTAAATAATGTTTCATATGATATTGATTACATTATTTTGTCAAGACTTTTTTACTAATTATCTTTTGTTGCCCCGACTCTCATTCTTTTGATCGCTCAAGGCCAAAATTGACTAAGTATGGAAAGGGTTGCGAAATATCTCCATGTGTCTCATCGGTGCAACCCCAAAAGATACAATTTTAAAATGGGTTCTCAAACTCGCGGAATCCTTCCATGTGTCCAGGGCTCGATAAAGTCACTTCCAAACAAGTTGAAGAGTCAAAGATACGTCTGCTAAGCGGAATTTCTCCACGTGTCTATCTGGCACATTTTTGTTAGAAGGCTAGGGAAAATGACCCTAAACAAGTGCGAGCCCTCCACGTGGAAGAAAGAAATAACTTCACCGGCCAGGGACTTGGCGGTGATACCAAGCAAGAGTACATGCATGGATTCCTATAAATGATCAAAATATTTATTCCAGATCAAGAAGTTCAAACATCCAAATTGAATGCTGATGGTAGCTCTGTATTTAAAATATTGGGGGCAAGAGCTAGAAAGATAAGAACAAGGCCTTATTAAAAAAAAAGAAAAAAAAAGGCGGTAGCTGAAAGCAACAGAGTGAGAAGAGGTCATTAAAAGGAGGAAAAAATAAAGAAACAGGGGGAGAAATTTTTTAGCAGAGAAACAAGGAGGGAAGCCAGGAGTTCGGTATTTTGTAAAAGTCTAGCCTTAGTAAGCCTTTGTCATAAAAGAAAATTGTAATCTGTGCCTTTGAGGGCCTTATGTATCCATTTTCTATATGAATAAAGAGTTCTTATTCTATGCAAACAAACTTTATATATTCTGAATCTCTATTCTTTTATGATAAGCAGTTCTAAATGAGTCAAGAAATTCATCGTGCTTAATGCCCTTAGAATTTCTCTATCTCGTTTACTATTTATAAATCATTCGCTTCAGCTCCTCGAGACTTGTGTTATCGAAATAGTAGATCGTGTTATGCAGCCCTTCGACTACCCTCGATAAAATCCTTAAAGTATTATGTAGCTTTCCCTCTTTTAGATTGGCGCATCGCCTCTTTATTTTTAAATCGTTACATGCTTTCCTCTAACCCTATCCCAATCAACAAAGAAGAGCCAACTTCTTTAAAATCTGGAGGTCACCTTAGGGCGCATGTCTTACCAACCTAAGGTTTCCTACGACTCTAATGGTTCATCTACAAGGATCATCGCCATGAGATATCATTATGTCAGAACTATTGAATAACCGATCAACAAGTGTTGTATTGTTGGGTTTTGAAAGAAATTTAGCAAGTACTTAATTAATAAAATAAAGTGTATTTTCTTTGGGTTTTTAACTTTTAGAAGTTTTCCAAAGTAGATTGGTGTTATGTGTGATAAAATTTATGATATGTTAAATTCCTAATATTTTATGGTAAATTATTTCATAATGACCTAGAATCAATTCTTCCTAAATTTAGTTGATTTTTATGACATGGTATCGAGTATAGATATTTCCAAGTTATTGTGGAGGTTTCAGAATTTAAAAACAAAATATTCTTGTGCACAACTCTATGCAAAATTGTAAGACTTGTTCATCTACAAGTGGGCCCCACTACAATTTTGTGAGAAATATAATTGAAAAAAATATTTTAGAGAATTCTATAAACTTTAGAGGATTTAATATTTTTAAATATATGTAAAATTATTTTAAAATCTATTACTTTGAAGAGTGGAAACTTTACAATTACTTTTATTTCTACAAATTATCTTAGTTAATAAATAAAATAAAAATAATTTTGTTTACAATCCTCATCTGTAGGTCCCTCACTCCTTAGCAGTTGATAAAAGAAACAATACATTTGAAGAATAGTATGGAAATATTTCAAAAATTAAGAAAAAATATGAGAACCTACTAAGGTCTTATTTGAGCTCATCCCTAGTTTTTAGCTCACTTGGATCAATTAGCTCTGCTTGTATTTGATCTACTATGCTTGGCATCATTATACAAGCCCCTTTCCATGATTTATTAATCCTAACTCTACCAAGACTCAATCTTAACCTTGTTATAATTCTCATGAAGGCATCCCCTAAGTATTGCCTTTGTTCACAATAAAATCTAGCATTAAAAGTGGTATTATGATCTCTTATTACAAACTCGGATCTAGGAAATCTTAGTTCTTAGTAAAATCACCTCAATATAGAATCACCAACCCTCTAAATATCTACATATCACTCAAGCAAATAGATCACTATAGAGAGTTCAATATAAATTGTTTCATTCCTTTGTGGGAGTGGAAATTGACTCACCTAAAAATATCACGGTGGAGAGTATCTCTTGTTAGTTGTAGCACATTAAGCAACGACCTAGCTTCATTTAAAAACTAAAGTGTTGAGGCACCATAGCAAAATTCAATTTCTATCTTCCCTAAAAAGTATTAGAACCCTAATCTTATCCATCTCCAGATGTGGAATAATAGTGTTATCTACCTCAAATACAAATCATTGAAAAGAAGTAGTTTTATATTTCAGTAAGTAGTAAGCACTTTACATTTTTAAATTTAAATATAAACTTTGTTCCTATATTAATCAAAGTGAGCCAAGTGGCTTGACCTGATAGGTCATTAGATCTTAAGTCTCTAATTAGACAAGAGGTCGGTGGTTCTAATTTCTTAAAACTTAAAATAGTTACATTTTTCTTGTAATTTTACAAGAAATTTCTTTGAATTAAGAGTATGGGGGTTCAAAATCTATAACCCTCTTCTCATGAAAAAAATCAATGTATTGTCATTAACTTTTGAAAAATACTTCAACGATAATTTTTAATAATATACAAACATTTATTTTAATTTTTGAAATAAATTATTCTTTAAGGTTTCATATTTACAAAAATTGATCATAAAATAGAAAAACGTGCATCCCTTAACTTAGTTTATATATATATATATATATATATATATATTGTAACCTAGTAATTTGCTTTGTATCGGAGGAAAAATAATGTGGTCCCCAAAAATGTATTTTAAGTCCCAAATAAATTATTTTAACCCCTAAATGTTTTTAGGTCCTGAATTGTTTTTGTAAGTTTTGAAATAATAATTATAAATACTACATTTTTGAAACATTATTTAAAACTAGATTAAAAAATGTAATTTAATATATCAATATATTTTTGAAAATTATATAAAATTTGAAAATGGCTTCATTAAGAAATTTTAATACGGATTGAATTACAATATTTGGAAAATTAGACTTAAATTTTAGTTTATGAACCGAAAACTTGAGGATCTTGTCGATGGGATAGAACAACAACTTCTACATAGGCATCTTTCTATTGTTAACCTAAATGAATTGTAATAAAAATCTAAAGAGGCCATGTGCATCATCCTAAGAAGCACTAAGGATGCATTTTTCTCTATATTGACATCAAAAATCTCCTAGTGAAGCATGAAAATAATAAGAATCCATGCATGAAGGCACTAGAATCTCTACAATCATGAAAATAATATGTGAACTTATGACAACATCTATAAAAGGATGTGATAAAGTGTAAACTATCTTGCAAAATTCAAAACCGTTAAATTTGAGTTGGATGGTTGAAAAGCGACATAATCTAGGATAAACTTCTCTGTTTCATAATTTAGATGATAATTCATGAAAAAGTCGCTATTTAATTTTTATTCTAAACTCCAAATATCAAAATGAACATGATATTCCTAAATTACACACTTTATTGTCCCTTCTCATCTAGTAAAAATATGTTTTGAATAATTTTGATTGAAATAGACCACCACTCAATCTCTTTATCTCATAATCAAAAGAATTATGCTCCATGAAACAATAGAAATTAAAATTCTAAATTCAAATGAAATGTTTATACCTCTAAAAATACCACATAAAAATGGTGAAGAAGAACCTAAAAACACTTATAAAGTCCATTTTGATGGTAATTTCTCTAAATGTGGAAAATTTGGACACAAAAATGAAGACTATTGTAAGAATAATAAAATTTCAATATTTTTTAAAATTATAATTATAAAGGTAGAAATTTAAATAAATAAAAAAGAATCAAAATCACAATTATTAATTCAAATCAGAATAATGTTTCAAATAAAACCATTATAATTTATATGTCTCTTTATACATCTTAAAACATTAAATGAATTCTAGATAGTGACACCTCGAGACATATGACTTACATGTGTGATATCCTTAAGGAACATTGTCAAAGAATATCATAGTCAAGTCAATCTAGGTGATAAATTTGTTCTAAATTCTAAAATTCAAGATAAGGCTAAGCTATTTAATGATATCATTAGTAATGTTCTTCTTGTCCCTAAATTAAAATATAACCTATTGTTTTGCTCTCAATTAACTCAAGATAACTTTAATATTACCTTACTTAAAGATAATTTTTTATAAAATGTCAATCTAACTTTTTTTTTAATTGATGGAGGTAGTCAAATTAATGGCCTTTATATCTATAATGGTTTTACATATGAAACTTTTCCTTCCTCTCATATTCAAAATATGTATTCCAAAAATTATATCCCATCATGAAACTTATGAAGGATACTTTTCACAAGAAGAAGAACATTCAACCTTTTCACAAACATCATTATGTGAAATCCTCTCATACTTTAGTTTAGTTCACAAGTGATGTTAGAAAACTAATCATTGTTTCCTCACTTAGTGGTGCTCTATATGTTGTAAATTTCATTTATTATCACACTAGAATGACATGGACCTATTATATTAAGAAAAAAATGATGTTTTAGATACATTTAAATATTTGAAATCTCTACATGAAAAATATTCTAATATGAAAACCAAGAGATTAAAAATGCGTAATGGAGGTGAAAATATAACTAAAATGTTTACCATTCCCTATTCTTCACAAAAATGGAATGTAGAAAGTAGATACATGGATATTCTAGAAAAATTTAAGACTATGATTCCCTCTCCATTTTTTTGAATTCATATCAGTTTTAGACACTCAAATTTGGTAATTTACACTTTGGAAACCCTTGATTTTTGGCATATTTTTCATTGTTATATGTGTTGTCATTGATGTCAAGATGGATGAGTTGATATCAAGTTGCATTGATGGAAAAAGGAGTCAATTGGTAAAGTGAGCATGTGAAGAAGATGAAGGTTGATTGGTAGTGTCATCTCACAAAGGCTTCAAGATGTTAAAGGATAAGTTATAAGGGACTTAGTCAATATTTTTCAAGCCGCAGACATGGGGAGATAGCCATCGAAGCTTAGGCATAGCCACCAAAGTCCAGTAGAAGCTATGAACCACTAGAAGAAACCACATAAGGTAAATGAGTTATGTGCATAAAGGAGTGAAGCTGCGAAGTGAAATGGAGCCAAATGACAAGATACAAAGTGAAAATGGTAAGGATGTGAAGCTAAAGATAATTCCGTGAAGGTAAAGGAAAAACCACAAGGTAAGGAAGCTGAAGGCAAAACCGTGGATAAAGGGAAAAGCCGCGATGAACTAGAAAATCCAAGTAAAGAAGAAGAAAATAGTCGTGGAAAATTATAAAATATGTAATAAAAAAAAAGATAGAGTGGTGGGCATGGAAAAAGCAGCGGAAAGGAAAATACAAAGAGAAAATATGTGGAAAATTGAAAAATCCACCAAATAAGGAGAAATTCCGCAAAAAATGAAAAGTTGCAATACAAAGAAGAAATCTAGAGGAGTTAAAGAAATCTACTGAAATGATAGAATATGGACTAAACAAGGGTGAAGGCAATCAAATTAATTCAAATTTGAACAAGAGAGAGTTGGTTTTCAAAATCGATGGTGATTTGATTGTTAAATGATTTCGGCTAGATGCACGAGTTTAACTTCACAAAGAACAAAAAATATATTGTTCCAGTGTGTCAACATTTAATGCTTATTGAATTTATGTAAATGCGATTACATTTTCTATGAAGCCCATGTTTCAAGGAGAAATAAAAATGAAGAAAGAAAATGGATTGCTCATCTCTGTCACGTTGCAAATTGTAAAATGATGGAAAATATATTTTTAGAAAATGACTAATAAATATCTTCTCGGTGGTACATTTGAAAAACGTGTAATCAATCGAACTTAAAAGAAACAAATTTGGTACCAACTGTATTCATTTAATGGGCCATATTTTTAGGCGACCAAGCACGAAGCCACATGACACATAACTCAAAGTGAAGGAATGGGTGATTGTGAATAAGTTTGAACTTGGAACTATTTATGTGTTGTTGCTCAAGGAAGAGAAGGAACCTATCGAGCTAAAGAAGAGCAACACAAGAATAAATATGATGAAATCTAGTAGAATAAGAGATGCAGATTAAAAGAGAGAGGAAAATGGAGAACATATTGATGAAACATTGATCTATCAAATGAGAAAAACATCAAGAGAAGAAGATTGATTGAGTAAGTAGGATGGAATCAGATGAGCAAAAGAGAGTGAAAAAATAAGAACATGAGAAAGCCAGAAAGTGATCATAATTCATTGTATTAGCAATTTTTGTAACTACATGATCAAAATGTATATAAAATAAGTCTAAGTTGTAGCTTAGCACATTTAGGGAGTTGTTTAGCTTCCTTGTAGGTGGGTGCCTACAAAATAAATATCTTGTGATGTGTAATATTCACTTGAGTCCTTTGTTGTGTGTAATATCAATAGAGGTGTAGGGGTTGGTGCTCCTTGTGGGGTTGGTGCCTCACTAAAAAAATATTGTAAGATGTGTTATATTCTTATGAGTCCTTGCTTTGTGTAATATAAGAAACAATTTTGGTGGGTTTTCTCCAAAAGGGTTTCCCATGGTAATTTTTGTGTTCTATGTTATTGTGCAAGACATTTGGTTGATTGACTACTCATAGTTTAAAGCCACACATTATTAAAGGGTTTAAAATTGGCATTAAGTAAAAAGATTTAATTTACACTGATTCACCCCCCTCTCAGTGCTTGTGATCTCTAACAATTGGTATCAGAGTGACATGTCCTTATTGTAGAATCTTAACATCTTCAAGGAGATCCTCCTATCACAAACATGACAACAAATCAGGCACAAGGTGGTTTGTCACTATCAAGATCACCTCTCTTCACTGGTATAAATTATGCATTCTGGAGAATAAGGATGAAGACATATTTGATGTCACTTGGTTTTGATATCTGGGAATGCGTTGAGAAAGGATAAAATCCTCTAGCCACACCAATTACTACTTCCATGGATAAGGCAGAATATGAATGTAACTCAAGAGCTATGAATGCCATTCTATGGCCTAACTAAGACAATTTGTAAAAGTTATGCACTACACAACCAAAAAAGGAGATATGGACCAAACTGCATAGAGTATCTATGAAGGAGATGAAAAGGTCAAGCTAGCTAAAATAAAACCTATAGAGCTCAGTTTGAGAATCTGAAAATGAAGGATGATGAGAGCATAACAACCTACATGCAAAGATGAAAATGAAGTCATAAATATGATCAGAGGCTTAGGAGAAAAGCTAGAAAAATTTGTTATTGTCCAAAAGGTTATGAGATCCCTGACCTATGAATATGATGAAAATTTTTCAGCCATAGAGGAAGCCAAAGACATGAAGAATCTCATAATGGATGAATTTCAGAGCACTGTCAGCATACAAAATGAGGACTATTGGATCCAAAGCTACACCAAGAAAGAAGTAGCATTCAAGGTTAAGAAAGAAACTCAGTTTGTGTAAGAAGAAGAAGAAGAATTAGCTTCAGGAGATGAGTTGGATGATGAAAATATTGAATCCATGTTCATGAGAAGATTAAAAAGAGGCTTAGGTAAATATAAAGGAAAAATCCCATTTAAATGTTTTTCTTGTGGACAAGTAGGTCACTTTGCTAGTAGGTGTCCAAACAAGAATAAAGATAATCAATCTAAACATGAAGAGGACAATCATAAACATAGAAAAAGAGAAACTGAATATAAGAAGAAAAGTGACAAAAAGAAGTTCTTTAAGAACAAAAGAAACTTCTATTCAAAGGAAGAATCAAGTGGATCAGAGTCAAGTAACTCTGAGAATGAAAATGATGAAGATCAGTCAGAGTGTTTGTTTATGGCCATGGATGTGGTTGAAGAATGTAGTTCCAAAGGGAAGAACACAAGTTGAGTATGAAGATTCAGATGAAGAAGAAGCTGAAGTGAATCTAGAAGCAGAGTTGATATGTTCTCTTGAAGAGTTAAAAATGTGTAGGAAAAAATAATAGAAAAACTAAGATGCACATTAAAGGATTATGAAGAACAAATCTGCATATTTGAAGGAAGACAATCCCAAAGAGAAGAAGAAGAGGTAAATGAGCTTAAGGAACTTGAAACACAACTGGAGAAGATTTCTCAGTCTTACAAATCAAAAGAAGAAGAATGCACAAAATTGAACTAAGAAAAGAGAGATAGCTAAAAATGAGATGAAAAAAGAGAAAAGAAAAATTTGAAAAGCTAGAGAAAAGTTCAAATGTGTTAATTGACATACTCAACAGTCAACAGGACACAACTGATAAATCTGGAATTGGCTTCAAGGGAGAAAATAAGGAAAAGGAGCCAACTAAGAATGAAGGAAACAAGTCTACGGAAACACCAAGTACCTCCTCTCCACAAGCAAAAAGGATTAAACAAATCCACGTGAGAAGAAGAACCACTACACCAAGGATCACCTATGCTATGAGGTACACTCACTCTTTTTATGGTTATTGTTATTCATGTAATTAGTTTGGACATAAAGTTGCCAAGTGTAGAAAATTCTCTAGAGGCTATAGGAGAAACTTTGGCCCATCTTACACTAGATCAAACTATAATGGTGTCCAACACAATTATCATAAGAAGAGTAATGTGGTTTCAAAAAAAAAACAAGAACCACCAAGAAAAATAAGTGGGTATATGTGGCAAAGAAGGATGAGAACAAGAGAAAAGAGTCATGTGCTCAATAGTATAGACTACATTCCATGTGCAAAATGAAGATAAAATATGGTATTTGGATAGTGGATGCTCAAGCCACATGACAAGTGACAAAAGTAAATTCATTACTTTGTCTAATAATGCATCAAGTGTTGTGAGATTTGGTGATAACAACTCAGCAAACATAGTTGGGAAAGGAACCTTGAGTCTAGATAATGGAAAGACTATAACTGAAAATGTTTTATATGTTGAAGGTCTTAAACATAATCTGTTGAGTGTGAGTCAAATGTGCAAAAGGGATACAATGTGATATTCCATGACAAGGGTTGTGATATTCATAAATTGCAAAACATGAAAGAAGGTTGCAAAGGCCAAGAAGGACAAAGAACAACATGTATGTTCTCAATGAGATAAACAAAGAGAAATTATTCACAAGAAAGATTGACTATAAATGGTTGTGGCATAGGAGATTGGGGCACATGAGCTTTGAAAATATAGTAAAATTAAGTGCAAAAGGTTGTGTTAGACATATGCCAGAGATTGTGAAACCCATGGATACTCTATGCAAGGCCTGTTTGCATGGAAAAAAAACAAGGAGATCATTCAAATCAAAGGAGTATTCTACAACTAGACCATTGGAGTTGATCCATACAGACCTTTCATGGACCCACCAGAATTGAAGGTATAAATGGTGAGTCATATTTTATGCTTCTAATAGATGATTACACTAGAATGACATGGGTGATGTGTTTGAAAAAAAAGTCATAAGCCTTAGATAGATTCAATAAATTCAAGGCATTGGTTGAAAATGAGAAAAAAAAAAGATCAAATGCCTAAGATCAGACAGAGGTGGAGAATTCTAGTCAAATGAGTTTGATGAATTTTGTGAAGAACATGGAATTAGAAGACAATTCTCAGTGAGGACACCTCAAAAAATGGGGTTATTGAAAGGAAAAAAGAAATGTAGGAGATGGCAAGAACTATGTTAAATGAATCCAAACTCTCAGATAGGTATTGGAGTGAAGTGGTTTACACCATGGTTTATCTTTTGAATAGAGCTCAACTGAGAATAAACAATGATAAAACTCCCTATGAACTATGGAAGAAGAGACCAAAAAATGTGAAGCACATAAGAGTCTTTGGTAGTAAATGCTATATCAAAAGAGATGAAGACAACTTGGGAAAATTTGACTCAAGATGTGATGAAGGGATATTCTTGGTTACTTCAATAGTTAGTGTGACTTACAAATGTTATAATAAGTGGTTACAAAATATTGTTGAAAGCACTAATGTGAAGGTGGATGAGACACAACATGTCAAAACAACACTCAACACAATGGCAATCATGAAGAACAAGAAGATGATGAAGAGTTGGATAGTCCACATGAAGAAGCAGATGAAGAGGAAGAAAGGCTAGACACCTAAGAACCCTCCAAGAAAGTAAAAAGGACCATCCTTCTAATCAGATCATTAGAAACAAATATGACAACATTCTCACAAGAAGAAGGCTAAGAGAACAAAAGAACCATGAAGATATAACACTCATGTCAATGATAGAACCCAAGAATGTTGCAGAAGCAAGAAAAGGATCAACATTGGGTAGATGTCATGAATGAAGAGCTAGATCAAATTGAAAATAATGAGACATGGGAACTGGTACCCAGACCATGGAATAAAAATGTGATTGGAACTAAATGGGTATTCAAACAAATTGAATGAGAAAGGAGAAGTGACAAGGAACAAGGAAAGGCTAGTTTACAAAGGATATGCGCAAATGGAAGGAATAGATTTTGATGAGACATTTGCACCGGTGTGGAAAGAATGGAAATAATAAGGTTTTTCTGGCTTACATGGCATACAAAAAGATCAAAGTATTCCAGATGGATGTGAAATCAACCTTCCTAAATGGTTTTCTAAATGAAGAGGTATATATTGAACAACCTGATGGATTTTCACTAACTAAAGATAAGGATTATGTGTGTAGGTTGAAGAAAGATTTGTATGGATTAAAACAAGCTCCCAGATTTTGGTATAATAGATTGGATTCATACCTCATTGAGAAAGGATTCAAAAAGGTGTTGCAGACAAAAATCTCTACATCAAGGAAGAAGGAGAACATTGCTCATTGTCATAGTATATGTAGATGATATCATATTTGGCAGAGATCATGATAAGATGACATATGAGTTTGTAGATATGATGAAATAAGAATTTGAGATGTCAATGTTGGAGATCTTTCATTCTTTCTGGGACTACAGATCAATCAATCAGAAAGGTATATTCATATCCCAAACCAAGTACATCAAGGAAATGCTAAAGAGGTTTAGGATGGAAGAATACAAACCTATTGGGACACCAATGGAAGTTGGATGCAAGATGAGTAGAGATGATGACTCACCTAAGGTAGACAAAACACTATACAGATCCATGATAGGAAGTCTACTTTACTCCACAACATCAAGACTTGATATCATACAGGTGGTAGGCCTTGTTGGAATATTTCAAGAATATCCAAGGAAACACACCTCAAGGAAGTCAAGAGAATTATGAGATATCTCATGGGAATAGTTGAATATGGATTATGGTACCCAAAAGAAATGACTTCAGCATAAAAGCATATACAGATGTATTGGGTAGGAAGTGTTGATGATAGAAAGAGCACAAGTGGAGGAGCATT
This sequence comes from Taxus wallichiana var. yunnanensis, assembly GCA_018340775.1. NCBI lineage: Eukaryota > Viridiplantae > Streptophyta > Pinopsida > Cupressales > Taxaceae > Taxus > Taxus wallichiana. The sequence continues at coordinate 936,637,458 of CM031242.1, forward strand.
CTTTGTTTGGAAATTTCTTAGTATCTTGGCTAAGCAAGAAACAATCATTAGTGGATCTCTCAACATGTGAAGTAGAGTATATATCTTTTGTGATGTGTTGCACTCAAGTTCTATGGATGAAGCAAACATTGGAAGATTACAAGGTAAAATCTGAAAATCTAATTCCTTTGTTGTGTGATAGTACAAGTGCAATAAGTGTCTCTAAGAATCCATTGTTCCACTCAAATACCAAACATATACCTATAAGATATCATTTCTTGAGGGAACAAGTAAATGACAGGAAGATCAATCTTGAATATGTGAGCACTAAAGAAGAAATTGTAGACATAATGACCAAGCCACTACCAAAAGCAACATTTGAACACCTAAGGAATGAATTGGGGTCATTCTTGATCCCACCAACAACTAGATGTGCAGAGAAGGAAGGGAGCATTCTCAGGTATTATCACTCCTAAAAATAGTGCCAAAGTGAGGGGAGCTAATCTATTAGCTCAAATTTATCAAAGTATGCATCACTAGGGGAGGGGAGCATTACTCGAGCACACAAGAATACAGATGGATAAGAAGCATAAGCCTAGGGGAGCTTCTTAAAGTAAGCACATGAAGAAACTATCTTACAAGTATATTCAGTTTTATGTGGCATAGATGGCCCTTTGTCATTGTTTTCAAAGGGGGATAAATGAAAAACAAGATAAATCAAAAGCGAGAGTCCATGGATATAGAAGAACAGAGAGAAAATGGATACAAGTATGCAAGTATTTTTCCATCAAAAGGTTATAAGGTTTCTATAGGTTGGAGTGTTTCCATCAATGAAAAAGGGGAGATTGTTGCATATTTTCATTGTTATATGTGTTTTCATTGATGTCAAGATGATGAGTTGATATCAAGTTACATTGATGGAAAAAGGAGTCAATTGGTAAAGTGAGCATGTGAAGAAGATGAAGGTTGATTGGTAGTGTCATCTCACAAAGGATTCAAGATGATAAAGGATAAGTTCTAAGGGACTTAGTCAATATTTTGCAAGACGTGAACATGGGAGATAACCATTGATCAAAGACTAGAGATAGCCACCAAAGTTTGTAGGAAGTCGCGAAGCACTAGAGAAAACCATGAAGGTAAATTAGTCCCACGCATAAAAAAGGAGTGAAGTGCAAGTGAAATGGAGCCAAAGGAAAAGCTAAAAATGAAAATGTCAAGAATGAAGCTAAAGATAATTTCGTGAAGGTGTAAAGGTAAAAAAACCATGAAGAAGGTAAGAAAGATGAAGGAAAAATCACGAGATAAAAGAAAATCTACGATGAACTACAAAAGACTAAAATCTGCAAGAAAAGAAAATAGAGTTGTGAAACTGGAAAAAATCATGAAAGAAAAAGATAAAGGAGAAGCGAGACATGGACATTGTGAATGCTGCATAGAAGCATAGAAGAATGGAATAACTAAAAATCCATTGAATAAGGAGAAATGTCATGAAACAAATAAAGTTCCACGATATAAAGAATAAATCTAGAGGAGTTAAAGAAATCCATGAAATGATAGAATATGGATTAAACAAGGGTCGAAGGTAGTCAAATTAATTCAAACATGAAAAAGTGAGATTTTGGTTTTCCAAAATCAATGGTGATTCGATTTTCAAGTGATTGTAGCTAGATGCATGACTTGAACTCCACATAAAGAATGAAGAAATATATTCTCAAACTACCAACATTTAATGCTTATTGACTTCGTGTAAATGTAGTTACATTATTTATGAGAGTCCTTGTTTCAAGGAAAAATAAAATAATAAGGGAAGAAAATGGCTCACTCATCTCTGTCACGTTGAAAATTGTAAAAAGATGGAAAATATATTTTTAGAAAATGAATAATAAATAGCTTCTGGTGGTACATTTGAAAACTAAGTGTAATCAAGTCAAACTTAGAAGGAACAAAATCTGAGTACTAGTTGTATTCATTTAATGGGCCAGATTTTTAGGTGACCAAGCAGGAAGGTGCATGAAACACAACTCAAAGTGAAGGAATGGGTCGATTGTGAATATAGTTCAAACTTGGAACTATTATGTGTTGATGTTTTCAAGGAAGATAAGGGAGCTATCAAGCTAAAAAAAGCAACACAAGAATGAATATGATGCAATCTAGCTGAACAAGAGATGCAAATGAAAAGAGAGAGGAAAGAGGAGAGCAGATCGATGATGCATTGATTTATCAGATGAGAGAAGAATCAAGAGTGGAAGATTGATTGAGAAAGTAGGATCAAATCAGATGAGTAGAAGAGAGTGAAAATAAGAACACAGACAGATCCAGGAAAGTGATCATAATTCATTTTATTAGCAATTGTTGTAACTACATGATCAAAATGTATATAAACCAAGTCTAAGTTGTAGCTTAGCACATTTAGGGAGTTGTAGCTTCCTTGTAGGTGGGTTCCTGCAAAAGAAATCTCTTGTGATGTGTAATATTCACTTGATTCCTTTGATGCATGTAATATCAGTAGAGGTGTAGGGTTTGATGCCTCACTAAACAAATCTTGTAAGATGTGTTATATTCTTATGAGTCCTTTCTTTGTGTCTCTAAATTAAGATTCTCCATTCTTCCTTAACAAATTTTTATGTCCATTGTTTAGCTTATTTATTCTTTCATAGTAACATGTCGATACATCCCGAGAATATAATGTACAAAATCAATAGAGAACCATTACTCTATAATATCTAAAGTTCATTTGGTACATTTCCTACTCCCAGTAGAGCATACAATTTGGTTCGGAATTTATATCCGGTAATGAGCTAACTATATGGTCTTAGACCGACATGTTTTCCAACAAAATTTTCAAATTGAAATAGTTTTTGGTTCTTATACTTCATTTATCCTTCCTTTCTTAGGTAAATCATCTACATAATCCTATATAGGTAAGTAAACACTACCTCATTTGTTAATATGGAACTCCAAAGGCAATACACTAAAGCATTCACTTCATACACTTGAAAAAGAATTCCAAAGCTCTGTAAATATCACAATAGAAAATATGAATTCATTAAATAATCACCCACATTAGGTATGAAGATACAAAATAGGTCAAGGAAGCCACATCTCTCATCTAGACTTACTGAAACATCCTCTCTCCAATTATTTTAGCAAGAGCCAAGTCAAAGAAAGCATGGTCAAAACAATTGCCAAATCTGATTGATCTATCTAGATATCACATGTTAGGTAGAGAATGATGTGTGGTTTGAGGCCTATTTGAAGTAGTGTCAACATCATGGTTTTCATTCTAAATGTATAATATGACAAATTTTTAAAAATCATTTCAACCAAGCCAAAACTTGAAACCCTCCTCCCTCGGTTATTATAAACCCTTATTTCATCAAATATATCAACCGTGTCACCCTCATTTGGATGAGAAGAACATGTTAACTTGTTTTTTTACTTTTTTCATGTTCATAAAATTATACCTAGTTTTACTCATGAAGTTTTTGAGATCCAAGGTGGAGTAGTTGTTCTCGGAGGCATAAAAAGTGTTATTTTAGCCATTTAAAAAAATAACACCTCTCGAAGGATGATTGAAAAGGATAAAACCTTTTGGGAGTTGTGTAGATTAATTTAGAAGAGATACATGGAAATTTCAAATAATTATGTGGAGCCATATGGTGTTGGGAATCACTCAATAAAATAAGATCAATGCGGGTGCATGGAATGATAGCTTCAACGAGAGAAAGTTGACTTTTTATTAATATTTTGGAGTTACGAGAGGATTTGGAATCTTAAAGAATAGAAAATTTAAATCTATTGTAATTATTCACATGGTAGAAACATCATTGTTGGTCCATTTCTTCAAAATCTTCCATGATAATTTGTGTCGCTGCTGAGTTGCCCTTATGTGAAAAATAGTGACTAGGCCTAAAAATAAATTTTCAAAAAGAATGAGATATTGAAAATTGTCTTTATAGTATCATCATATGTTTTGGAGTCAAAATAATATAATTTTTATCCTCCTAACTCAATTTCTTGCTCACATGGCTGAAAAATCAATTCCGGTGTTTTAAATTGAAGTTGGCGAGATGACATCAACAAGGTTTACAAGCTTGAGCACACTTTTCACCCTCATCTATCCATTTTCCCTAGTCCCATATTGAAATGGGTTAGTGGGCATACAAAATTTCACCCCCTTATCAAGAAAACAATATATAACACTTAAAACTTACAACTTATTCCATAGGTCACTCCACAAGCCAAAATCATGACCCCATGTACCCTTGGCACAATTTTCATCCTTGTTTATCCCTTGTCCCTTGTCCCATGGTGCAAGGGAGAAAATGGACACCAAAGTGCGTACCCCTTTATTTTATGTGTTTTTCACTTAAACACTTGTAACTTTCTGTGAGGAAGGCTCAAAATTGGTCTTAGTTCACCATGTCCCCTCCTCATGTGCACAAGCCCCGATGACACATTTTTAGCATCAGTTGTTAGGATGTCCCATTATCCCAGCAAATCAGTGAAAAAAAAGGACACAAAATTTCACTCGACATCCTCAATTATCACATGGTCACATGTAGAACCAAGTTGCATCTCCTGGAGACGGTGATTTTATCTCCTTCCATTTCATTCTCAAATCACCACACTATACCACTTGTCAAAATAATGTGCAAATTGCACTTTGATGCCCCTTCTTTCCCCTTTCTTCATTTCCCCCCCTTATTATAGGATGAAAATTCACCTCTAACCATCGATTGAACTCTGGTTGAACCTATTTGCATTAAGCATGAGGTAAAGTGCTTGAAAGAGAGACAAATGGTTAAATAACACACTTGGCTATTTTTATGTATGTAAAATCTTCCATGATAAATATGTGTCACTATAAAGCAACCCCTTTGTGCAAAAGAGTGAATATGCATAAATAATAAAATTGTAAGTAGAATTAGATCTTGTAAATGGTTTAAATGGTCTCCTTAGGTGTTTTGGAGTAAAAATCGTAAATGGTTTGGCCTCCAAACTCCATGTATTTCTTGGGGTGTACAAAGAAATTTCAATGTTGTAAATTCAAGTTGATAGGATGACATCAAAAAAGGTTTATAAGATTGAGAAAAATATTCACCCTTAGTTATCCCTTTTCTTTTGTCTCATGTTGTATGGGGATAGTGGGGATAAAAACATGTTTCCTTTACCAAGAAAACAAGTTACATAAGTCAAGACTTGCAAATTTATCCATAAGTCACCTCACCAGCCAAAATCATGATGCAGTGTACCCTTGACATATTTTTCATCCTTTTTATCCCTTGTACCTTATCCCATGGTGCAAGGGGACAACAAGGACACTAAATTACACCCCCATGTCTTGTGTGATTTCATCACTTAAACACTTGCAACTTGTTGCTAGCAAGGCTCAAACCTGGTCTTAGTTCACCATATCCCCTCTTCATGTGCATAGGTCACCATGGAACATTTTTAGCAACATTTTTCCATGTTACATTTTTATAAAAACAATGGGATATAAATGACACTAAAATTTTCTCTCGCTCCTTAGTTAGCCCCTAATCACATACGCAGAACCAAGTTATAGCTAAATGAGACCCCGATTTCATCTCCTTCCATCTCATTATGAGATCACCACACTATGAAACTTGTCAAAATCCTATGAAAATCACACTTTGGTTCCCCTACTATCCCCTTACTTCATTTTTCACCTATTTTATAGGGTATAACTCGACCTCCAACCCCTGGTTGACCCTGGTTAAGCCTATTTAGGTTAAACATGAGTTAAAGTGCTTGTGAGAGAGAAAAATCGTTAAATAAAACACAATCATTTTTATACATTTAAAATTTGAATTTTTCACTTCTAAACTCATCTCCATGTTGTTATTCCACCGAAAAATTTCCCTTGTGCCTTCATTCCTAAAATGAAAACTTTGTCATATCTCTAAAACCCCTCGTCTAATTTCCACAAGATTTTAATGACAACCTCTTCTCAAAACACCTTTATGGTGATCTATTCCTTACATCCATTGGTGGTATATATAATTTTTAATATGTTGACGAAAATTTCAGCCATTTCAATTTAATTTTTATATCTACGGAGCTTTGCATGAAAACCTCTAAAAATTGGAACAAAGGATCTTGAGAAAAAATCATACTTACGAGACTAGTTTTGTTCCATTCTGACACCTAGAGGTCCACCTTATAAAAATAGTAAGTTGTGATATGTCCTCTCAATCTAAAAATAGTAAGTTTCAAAAATAGAAAATTTTCAGTGTCACCGTCACTCCTTATAAGTCAAAAACACTAAAAAGTGACAATTTTGGAAACTTACTAAAAATAGACATCCTAAAATATGAATTTCTAAAAAAACAAAGTGTTGGGAATATGGTGAAATCTCGACACTCATTAATCTCCAATTCATGTCACTAGAAGGTTTTTCACCACAATGTTCTAATAATCAGGTTCAAAGCCAATTTTGACTTCAAACATTGAGTATCCTAATGTGGGTGACAATGGGGTGAAAAACACGAATATGGGAGACCGAGAAAATAAGAATGTTGAGTGATCGAAAATGTGAGTTGTAATTTTTATCACTTTTAAAAGTTTCCAAAGATCATGATTTTCTTAACCAATTTTAAGTATTCTAAACTCCACAAATTGATTAAATTCTGATTATTATGCATCCATAGAAGTGCGAGAAAACTTGTGTAGCAAATAAATAATCAGAAAACTGAAACATTCAGATAACAAAAGAGATTGTTTATGGGGTTTGGAAATTCCTACGTCCCGGGTTCAGATTGAACCGATCCATTAATAATATTGAAATTCAAGTACAATAAATCTTACAAACAACCAATAATGAATCACAACCTACAAATGAGCTGATCAATGTCCCAAGAACTCTGAAAAATAGCAAAAACTGTCCCAAGAATGATCCGTGGCTCCTACAGTGTTTTCACAATGTGATCTCCCTGCAACTATGTTATAAAAACACCTACAAATGGAGATTTAAAAACATTCTATGAAAAAAATCATATATCTGAGATCAGATATGAATTCTGAACACTTTTCATGTTTACACCAAGTCACAATTCGGACCAGAAGTGCATTGAAATTCGTGTTTTCCAACTAGTTGTCTTGTAGATCCCTGTTAAAATCTGCATTCAAAGCTTCCAAAAATAGGATAAAACTCAACAAAAAACATCAAATCTTATATGATTGGAATCTTCTCAGAATTCTCTACATTTCACCTTTTTACTCCGAGGTCCCAATCTGAGTGCAAGGCCTTCAAAAATAGCGTTTTCTAAAAACTATTCTTTATCCTCCTCTGCACACCTCTGTCCCACCTTACAAAGGAATGGGTTCCCTATTTATACAATTTTAGGGCCCAAAAATAATGGGAAAACATTTATCATTAAGCTAATATTAGCCTAACCACATAATTTGGATGGGATAATAATCCCCATAATCCTCCTTAATCTCCTTTTTAACCATTCTTCCCAATTCCACGTGATGTGGATACATTTAAAAAGATGGCATGCATTTTTAAAAGGATTAGCATTTATTTTAGATGGGATGAATCCCATGTGGAGTGGCCTTTTTCCACCATTTTCCATGCAAGGTAAGTGGATGTTTGTTTAAGGCTTTAATAAGCCTTTTCCTCCACGTAAACATAGTGGTCAAAGGACCACTTTGGAGCATAACCGCCCCCACCTTGATCACCACGTCCATTTTCCACGCATGGATTTGCCCCTTAACAACCGCTTCCTCCTTCTCTCCTCCACGTGGAATTTTGGCAATAGCATGGTTAAATTGGTGGTTAGGAGAATTATGTGGGCTTTGATACTAATGTATAAACATTAATATATAGCGGTTTGGATATATGTGTGACATTTGGAAAATGGACTTACCAAGTAAATATAATTTCGACCCATGTAATGTGGTATGAAAATAATTAACTCGGTCAATAGTATATATTCCACTTGTCGTCTCCCGATAGGAAAATCGATCGAAAACCAACAAACAACTCCCTTTTGCCTTTTCGCCACGTGTCGCAGTGCGATTGGTCCATTATTGACCAGTTGACTAGAGTTGACTTTCTGTTGACCGAACTTTGACCGGACATAACTAGAGCTCCCGATGTCCGTTTGTCGCATTCTTACAGTCGTTGGAAAGCTCTCAAGATGATATTCTGCACTGACACCATTTAGGGATGTTTAGGGAAATTTTTCAAAAATGATCCCCTGATCATTGAGTGTAAACCATGTAGATCTAGAGAAGAAGAGTTTATCGGTGTTATTTTTAGATTTGGTAGGGTCATCTTTTTAATTTTTAACAATTGTGTCATGGCTCAAGCAAGAAAGGAATTCCTCATAGATCCCCAAAATGTAATCTCAAGGTGAATTGTATAAGGCATGTTGGGATGCAAGAGAATAGATGGTTCAATTTATCGTACTAATCCCAGGAAGGTGATGAGAATTATTTGGTTATGTAGGTAGTCATATGAATTTCACATAGTACATTTCACATGGTGGTGTTCTATTACTTAATCGATGCTTTGGGGTATGTTCTCATTCTTCCGAGAAAATGAGGTTATACTCATCATGTCTTGGTATAGTAAGGAGGTCAAATGCAATATTTTCATTCTTGGAGAATTCCCATAGTTTCCATTAGAAGAAGGATCCTTATGATCAAAATATTCCTCATCTCCATATCTTCACTTCTATCTTCTTATCTCTCTTCCTTCTCTCTTTACATTAGAATCCTTCCTTGAGAATGTACTTTTGGAAGTTTTTCATGTTATTCACTTAAGTGACCTTTTAATTTACATTGTAAGAGTTCCCTTTTCATAAATGAAAAAGGAATTAATTTCATTCGTAAAGGAGTATGAGAGGCCACAGGTGGTGGGAAGATTACAAGTCACCATGGGGGAGACGCAGATGCATCGTTGTAAATATATAAAATGGGGTGACTTCTCCATCTCAAAGGGTGAATAATTTTATTTCCTTCTACAAGAAAGAATCTATTTATTCTATTTTCTTGTCTATGTTCTTATATTTCCTACTTTCAAATTTACAAGCATTGTAATCTTGAATAACCAAGAAATATATTTGTATATTTGAGGAATAAATCAATTGAACTTTGTGTCTTTGATTTGTTAATATTACTATTGCTTACACGATTTCATTTTTTCTATTGTATGTCTACCTACTACGGTTAATGTTGGTGAAGTTTGCAAGTTCCTATTCACTACCTTAACCTTCTCTCCCTATATTCTTATCTCCCCTTCACCTCTCTCCAATAAAATTCCTCCCTTGTATTTTATACAAGAAATTTTCCATAGGTTTAGTGGAGTATTCCCGTGTGATCCTCGGCCTAATGTCCACCAAAATTTTTACTTTTTCCGCATTTAATAAATCGTCTCCTCCTGTTCCCAAGAAGAGGGACCTAGTCCTTTAGTGTTGGTGAAAATCATTAATTTTCCCTTACAAAAAATTATTTGTCTAACAGGTTTTTTCACCAACTATGGGGTAAATTTAGTTTTCCTATTCCTTATAATGAATAAAAAAATTCATAAAAAAATTCACAATTTACAAAATTTAAACACATGAAATTCATTGCTTGAAAGTCCACTTATGATTTTTATAAGGAACCCTTTATACTCATTAAAAACTACTTTAAAACTAGATGATGGAATATACACAAGAGGAAACCAATCTAGGGGCACGATAGTCTTTCATAATCCTCTAATCAAGCCATAAAAACAAGCGAGACTTCATGATTTCTCTCTTACAAATACCAAGTCAAGATCCTATGAATCCATTTGAAGATCCTGATGCTAATCTTAATACATATCCCATTTCACCACCACCACTAAACACTCTTCCTCCGAGAGATGGCTGCATTAGTACATTGGGGATAAGACACCGATATGTTGAATTTAACTCCTCCACTTCATGAACTACCCAGAGGATCAAGAAATAATTTTCCTAAATTATTCGGAGATGGAAAACAACATCTAGGTGAGTATATTACAATGTTTATCATAACATTTTGCATTCTTGGAGTACAACATGGAGATGATGTTATTTGGCTATTCGTGGAGTCATTACAAAATACCATTGCGAGAATGGTTCTAGTAATTTGCATCTCACTCAATAATTGATTGGGAATATATGAAAATTGTATTTGAAGAACAATTCAAGTAAATGGAAGATGATCATGCCATTCTTTCTCAATTGGATCAAAAATTAAAGAACCATAGGAGCCCATGAGAGAATTTGTGGATAAATTTAACAAGTTGATTAACAATATTCTTATTAGTGATCATCCTACTATAGACAATCAAAAGAGGTTCTTCATAAATTCTTAGCTTCCTAAAGTTGGATTCATCTTGAGAAGAGCCCAACCAACTACCTTGGATGAAGCTCAAGACCTTGTGGTGGAGGTAGAGGATGATCTTATCATGTCTAGTAAGATAAAGAAAGGATCAAACCATGAGAAAGGTCAAAGTTCTAGTTTTGAGACTACTTGATCCACTTTTGCAAAAATTGGCTAATGAGATGATTTCTATAAGAAAAAATTTCTCTCAAATTACTCTATGTAACCGAGGATCCTAAGAATAATTTTCAACATCAAAATCAGATTGCTAGAGCAGCACATAGGCTTGGCTTGGAAGATCCACATGGTAATCTAAACTGTGAATCTTGAGAAGAATAATAAGAATCCATATAAGTTTAAGAAACTCGTAAATTCTAGCATTGGCTATTGTGAATGATCCATAGATAATGAAGAGGAAGAGGAATTCATGGTTTATTTGAATAGTTACTCTTGTGCAGTGTTCACTCAAGCACATAAAAATGCCTCTTCCTTTGTTTCCCAAGTGAAGAAATCTAATCCTCAAACGATGATTCTAAAAACACAAAAAAAAGAGTATAATTGAATCCCACTTCCATAGAATCAGCTAGAAAGAAGCTTGATAACACCTTATTCAAAGTTATATCTATTTCTTCAGGTAAATATATCACTCCTTATCAATTAAAATTAGTTTCTAATCTCGCTTCTAAGAATGTAGTTCCTACACCTTCCAAGGATTCCATTATTCCCAAGATTCCACCTCTTCATTATTTGAAATCATCAAACATGTCAAGAGGGCCAAAATCCCAATTTTTGAAGATAAGTATTGTTGGAGAAATAATGTTTCATGTGTAAATTATTGAGTTATAAATTAACGTAAAGTTGTGGGTAGCCATTAGGCTTGTTATCACACAAGAAAAATCCACTAAACCTATAACAAATTTCTTTTAAAAAGTACAAGGGAGGAAATTACAGCGAAGGGAGGAAAATGGGATTAGGAGAAATAAGGAGATGAAGGTTTAATCTTGTAAATAGGCACTAGAAGAGTTTTGCAAGCATTAACCAGAGTAGTATACATTAAATTAAAATAACATAATAATGTAATCTATTAGTAAGATCGATAAAAAAGAGACAAAAAGTTCTACAAATTTATCAATCAAGGACAAAAATTTCCTCCTTATTTGTATAAGATCATAATGCTCCCAAAATTGGAAATTAAAGAGAGTATAGGAACATAACAAATAAATAGAAGAACTACAACTTTTATTTCTTGGTGTAGAAGTGGTAATCTCAACAACATACATTCAATCCACAATTGCTAACCCTTTTGGAAAAGATAGGGAATTCCAATTTATATATTTATAAGGAGAATATTTTTCTTCCCCATATGAATTTTCAACTTAAAATGCAATCCTAAACAAAGAAAAATAACTTTAAGTGACTTAAGTCACTTTTTACAAACTTTCTTCTCAATGAAGAAATATAATTCTAGAGAGAAAGAGAGAAGAAAGAGAGGAGAGAAGAGAGAGAGAGAGAGCGGGGTGAAGCTCCAAGCTTGAATGATTAAGGATGAAGAATCCCCACCATGAAGAATATCTACTCCTTATCTTGATCACCTCTGCAGTGATGTTCCTAATGAATAACTCGACCCTTTCTATAATATAAGAATCATCCTCTTGAATGATCAATAATTGTATACTATTAGGTATACTGACAAAAGAAGTGAGAAGAACTTGATTGGTAGACCATTGAAAACAACGAATAATACCCTCATTCACTTGAACCAATCCTTCCAAACCATGAATCACTTCCATGTCTTCTTGACCAACCATCCATATGAAATGAACTTGAAACAATTTTCCCACACAATGCAATCATGATGATATTTCCACCTATCACCTTGAGGACATAGTGACCAATGAAGTGCAAGGCCTGACACCTTCCAAGTTTGAGAGGGATGAAGGGGAGAGATATGGGGTATAATTTCATTCACATTATGATCAAGTACTATGCATGAAATGAAACAACATCTCATGCGGGGCAAAAATACACATTGAGACCAAAATTGGGAACCAAGAGGGATTCCCTTCCACTTGAGTCATGAATAAACTTTCAAGCCTCTTACATTCATTAAACCATTCCCTCGCTCCAATGAGGTAAACTCTTGAGACTTGGTCACAGTATGATGTAAAGGTTAAAAATACCATATGATTTGAAATTGGTGACCATTTACTTTGAGATAATCCTCGGTGGATATATAGACGATCGCCATAAAGTTTCCCATTATGATTTTTTTAATATAGATAAATGCTTTTAATCATAGCTATGAACCATAGTACAATCAACCAATATATATCATTTTAATTTCAAAAATTAGCGAAACAGAACCACCACACTTGAACACACTTCTAGCATAGGAAATATCGAACTGAGAATACACCTTTGTTAAACTATCCTACCATTTTTGTCACATCGACATTACCACCCCAAATGGGGATTGTGCCTAAGTGGGATTTGAACTTGGGTGGAGCCAGATACAACCATCTGTCTTAACCAATCCACCTAGACCCCATTGGATCCCATTAATAAATATTTCAAATAATCCAATTGAATGTTTTCTAATCAATAATCCTACCGCATACACAAGTCCACAAATGTGTTTTCCTTCTTCATTTTTGCTTTGGATCATCGAGAATCCAAATGCTCGCTTAAATTGAAACAAACCCATATTTGGATTTATGAAGCTTAATATTTAATTTTTATGATCCCATTAGCCTTAGGAAGTGATAGGAATGTTGTGGTGCATTCGAAAATGGATTCTCAGAATTTGTTTCGAAACCCGTAAATTTGAGTGCAATTCAGTGTTATAGGCTACTAATTTCATAATTTCAGAATTTTTTGAGGAAATAAAATCCAAATTGTACATGAATAGATTCATTGGTAATATAATCCCAAGACAAAAAATTAATACAAATTTCGTTATATTCTCTCATATGGATTAGTTGAAATTTTTAAAATGGGTTCTGGTTGTGGGAAATTCTTGATAAATTACGAAAGGGGGAAAATGGGAAAAAATTAAAAAGATCATTCTATGATAAATTTTTATCCATTTGATCGTATCTTAGGATTTTTTCTAATTTGGAGAGGAATGGGTTATCCAAATTTCAAGGGATTGTCTTGCGGGGTTTGAGAGAACGAGCTAGACCAATTTTTCAAGGGTGAGGGGTTTTGAAGGAGTTTTAAAGTGTAGGATATTAATACTTGTATCTTTTGATTTATTCCACTTGAGATCATGAATTATGGTTCAAAATAATGCATTTGATCATAGGAATGAGTCCTCCAAGTTTCAAATGATTCCTTTGTGGTATTTTGGAGAAATCGAACTTGTAAATATTTATTTTTAGAGTGCCAAGGTCCAACTTGTTAAAAAAAAATCATCCATATATTTTTTAACCTATTTTTCTTGTTGCATGAGTATTATATCATCTTTTAGGTTTTCACAAAAGGATCATATTATTCAATTTTTTGCAAACATATTTGATGGCTAGGAGATATGAATGAAACAAGATTGAGGAAGCCAGGGCATCAAAGGAAGTTTTTGCTATTTGGATGAACACACAAGATTAAAAGAAGATATAATGGATTCCACTTTTCAATTTTTACTTATTTTTTAATTTTTTGTTTTGGAGGCAAGAGGAGATGCACTTTCATGATGGAAGTTGGAGTTGAGGAGGCACATGGTGAAATGGAAGGGTGGGAGAAGTGGAGTTTTGATGTCCCATTACACGTATGAACACTTTTTAGGTTAAATTTGAAGAAAAAGTGTGCCTTGAGTGCATGGTGGAGTTTTAGGGGTGCCATGCAAGTTGAATGGGGTGAGAAACACATGCACGTGCACTTTTCCTAGCCTCTTTTCTTATGTTTTTGAGTTAGCATGACACATATGCATGAAATAATCCAACCAATGAGTGTATGGTGAAATTTTTGGGTGCAATTAAACCTCAAAAGTTCACCTAAGGTGCATTAGGGGTTCAAAAATATGCTTCGTGGGAAACATGGGTCCCCACCATAACTTTAAACACCCACTTAAGTCATAAAGTCCACTTTTAAGTCATCCTCCTTGTGTTTTTGAGTTATGAAATAGACCAATGGGAGTGAGGTGCACTTTTGAGGTGAAATTACACCCAAAACATGAGCCAAAGGTGTAAGAGGACACCAAAAGTGTGTCCAAGCTCTTAATTGCATGCTCCGGAACTTGATTTGGACCATTGATAGACTTCTAAAATTGTTTTCTTCACACCAACATCAATTTGTAATTTATATTGGTCATCCAATATATTAATTTACATGGAAAAGGTAAAATTAATCAAATGAGAACATTTAGAAGAATTGAAAATGGGATCTTCAACAATATTTACATGTAGCCTCTCTTTTTCCTTGGATGGTGCACCATTGAGTGAAGTGTAGAAGCAATTTGTAATCAGTGTGAGATGAAATAACTTATAGGTCCTTAGGATTATGTGAAATTCCCCACTTAAAAATTTTATTTGCTCACAACTCAACCGAGAGGGTCCCAAAATCTTCCATGCGCAAGAACACATTGTAAAGAGGCCACCTTGAATCAATGTCTCAAGTGTTTCTACCTTTTGATGTTCTTGTTGACCATTTTTATTTGTTCTTATTCAATTTAATGGCCTAGTAATAAAAGATACTAACAAATTAGAATATGGAGGGTTTATTATACCTTTTGATGGGATGGGAAAATATGGGCGCAAAGATGAGAACATCCTTGCAACAAGTTATATGATATACAAAACAAAGAACACTTGAAGAAAAATGGATTGGTAGATAGGATGGAGGGTTTCTGACTAAGTCAATTACAAGAAGTGTGAAATTTATTGGATGGATGTCAACCCTCATGTAAATAAGATGAAATAACTTAATGATAATTGATACGATAAAAGCATGAAATATCTTATACATAATTTGAAAAGCAAGTCTAAGATGACACAAGGAAGATCTAAATCAAATATGACAAAACAAAGAAAACCTGATAGGGGTCGATGAGAGCTTGAGGCTACAGTAGGTTATTTGATAGAGAATTCATATGGATGAGGAATACTTGCACCAAAAAATATTTGTAAGGTTCTTTTGTGGGTATATTTGAGATGTTCAGTGTACATGCAAACAAATCTGGACTAAACAGAGACTGCAGAGTAGATTAGACCTGAAAATGGGTGAAAGGATGTACGAAAATTAGGTTAAGTGATGAGTTTTTTTTGGATCAATGGAGACCAGAGGAAATTGATGATGATTGGGATATTTGGGATGAAAGAGTGTAAGAATAGAAAGATCTAAATGACAGAGGAAAAATAAAACTAGAAATAGATATTGTTAAAGACACTGGGTGACAAAAACAAGATGAATGAAAGGCTATGTCAATAGCGCTTAAAATAAATCAATGATGAAAAATATTGGTTAGGGTATGGACAGAAATGAAATGACTAAAATGGAGACCTGTAGACAAGACTAGGGGCTAAAATAGAGCGAGGAAAAGTCCCTAAAGATACTTGAACCTGCACAAGATGTTAGTGAAAACAAAATGCAACAATATGATAATGGAAGAAAAATATATATCAAAGCAATATAAGTCTCCCTAAATCACCAAATTATATGAAAAAATAATCCAAAAAGACTCAAGATGTGTATGATATCTTCAAAGGTAATCAACGATGAAAACAAGATGACAAGATAGCCTGAGAATCATAATGTTGCATCCTTGATAAAGGAGGGGGTAAGGACATACTTATAAGGTCGACAATGACCTGGGTGGGTTGCCATTTGGTTATGGGGAGTCTTCCATTAGGGTGGTGGGATGATTCCTAAATAGAGGAAAAGAGGCCCAAATGAAGCGGGATTAGGATTTTGGGAGATATGTTGGGTTAGAGTTGCATAGGGAAGAGAAATTGGTAGGTGGGAGGTTAGAATGAGTAAATTTAGGACCAGATATGTGAATTTATTAATGGAAGCCTAGGAATAACAACTTAGAAGTCTAGGGATGAGAGATGAGGATTTAGGGATGTGAAATGAATTAGGTGGAGATTATAATTAACTAATGATGATTGGGAGTGATTAAAGTGATTTAGGGAGATTAAAATAATGAGATAAGTATTATGATTAATTAGGGATAATTAATTAATAATTCATGATTAAAATTGGAAAATGGGAATTAATGGGATAAATTTAATTTGAGAGGGAAAGAGAAATTTGAATGGGTGGCCAAGATGAGCGAGAGAAAACGTGAGGTGGAGGGAAGGAACGATACAAAAACCGGTGTCTACATTTCTCAAAAGAAATTATGAATAAGTCCATCACAGTATGCTCCAACATATTTCCATGCTTGGGGTAATATATCCCAACACTTCATGAGGATCCTAAAACATTCCACTAAATTTCAATCTTTGACAAAGTATGAATGCTCCTTTTTCTCAAAAAGAACTGCAAGGAAATGTTTCCCAAGACCACAAAAAAATTCCATAATGCTTCCTTAGTCATGTCATTGTGGAAAATATTTTCATACATTTTCGATGACTATAACAAGGAGTTTTTAAGTCCTTCGAGTCTCCCAAAAACATTCGTGGAAGTTAAAATTTGAAAATGAGTAATTATTACAATTTAGGTAATTTGCATAGTTTTAACTAGTTTGACTAAAAAGGAAAAAAATTCAATTGGGTTTTCATATAAAATGCAATGAAATTTTACATGTCAACAAGTATCTAACAACTCATCCCAAGTAGTTTGATAAACTTTCCCATTTTATCAAAATAAGTAGTTCAAAGTTTGATTCTACCAATTACATTTCCAAAGAACCACTTCCTACTCCTCGTGTCACTCCTTATCATAATATTATTTCCCCCACATCTTCCACTTCTCAAACATTTTAAGCTTTCTACCTATCTTTTTAATCAATGGGTACAATTTGAGTAATTGCATCATTAACTCTAGTGCTTTTGACAATATCATGCCCACCAAAGTGGCCAAATCTCTTGGTCTCACCCTCATTCCTACTACTAGACAATGTTACTCCATGGAGACCAAAGAAGTACCTCTCATTGGTCAAGCTAAATATGTTCAAGTAACATCGGTGAGCATCCCTGAAAAGAAGTTCAAGATGAACTTAATTTTAACAAATTTCTCATCTTCATACAATATGTTATTGAGTGAGAGTTTCATTCGAGAATGTTAGTGGAGAGATATAGATGGATTGGTCATATGCCACCATGCTAGTTAAGGAAAAATGAAGAAGCTCCTACCCATAAAAATTGAGATACATCGTTCAGAGAGAGGATGATCCAAGAGTAGACATTTTTACCAAGGTTCAAGATATGACAATTTTTTTCATAACTTTAGAAGAATATGTTGAGATTCCCATACTAATGGAGGAGTACCAAAGTTTAAATGATCCAGATTAAGAAACAACACAATGATTTGATATACCTTGAATTTGATAGTGTGCACTTCCCATTAAATATGGATACATGTTCTCTACTTGGTGATGATGAGGATCATGGAGATCTTGACTTGTCTCAAATCAGTTCGAGATGGTAAGTAGTCCCAACCACAAAAAAAGAGTGGTGTTAAATAAATAATGGAAATTTGATCCCCAAGTTTGAATAATATTCTTAAGATATAGACTAAATAATTACTCCAATAATATCACAGTGACTATGAAGATTTCTCTTTTCCATTTGGATAGGAAGACCTTCTAAATGAGGAAAAAATGGATAAAAGGTGCTTGAGTATCTCAAGAATGATCCGGTCAAGATGGTCATGATGAGGAGAGTGATGATATCCATATTTCAACACTAACCTTAAGTTAATTATCTTCTCAAGAGAATGAAACACTATGCAATTCTCACCATAGTGATCAATTTATCAAGAATGATTTGTTGAGTGTGAAATAAAACCATTTGGAATAACTAGTAAATATGAGGCATCAAGAAACATCTGATGGTATTAAAAGTCTCAAATTATTTACCAAGAACCAACCTAAAAAGACAATGGTCATATGGAGTATGAAAATAAAGAACAAATTCCCATGAGAGAACACATTCTTGGTTGTGAACATGGAAAACTTGGTAAGATTATTAATTCTTCTTACAATGGTGATGAAGTGAAAAATGTTGAATATGGAGGGCTAAATTTGGTCTTGGATTTAAAGGAATAAGTGGAATGTTAGAGTAGAAATGATAATGAGATGATCATCCAAATCCCCACTTACAAAAGGAGTCATACATATTTCTTTAAGAAGGAAAACACAACTTTCTTTCTTTCAAGCATATGGAGACCTCCTTTAGCATTAGTTTTATCAAGAAATTTATGAAAGGGCATTACTTCATTGAACTAGTTAATGGGTTCACAGAGAATATTCATTTTTATACCCATAAATGGGTAAATTTAGAAAATAATAAGTGATATAGTGAAAGTGGGATGTCCCCCACATGTACATAGGTGAGCTAGGTTTGTTTTTTTCCTTGGTTTATTTCCATTTTTGTCCTAGTTTTTTTCCACATTTCCATTGGTTTTGTTTGTTACTCGTATTAGTTAATGAAGTGTTGACTTTATTTCCCAATCGATAAGGCATTGTTCTACGGACATGAGATATTATGTCCTTCATTATCCCTTATGTTCTATCTCCCGATTTATAGAGATATTTTTTCATGTTTAATATCTACTGATGTAAAATTTAATATTTTGGTCATAAAAAACAAACCCACACTTGAAAACCTCATCCTTCGGCCATTATAAACCCTTCTTCCGAGAAAATATATCAAATGTTACACACTCATTCGGATGAGAAAAACACACTATCATGTTTTTCAATTTTTTTCATGTGTAGGGAAGTATACTTATTTTTAATCATGAGGTTGTTGAGATCCAAGATGGAGTAGTTTTACCTAGAGACATAAAAAGGTATATTTTTAGCTATTTTATAGAAAAGGAACACCCTCGGGGGATGATTGCAAGGATAAACCTATCTTAGAGTTGTTTAAAGGAATATTGAAGATATCTAAGGAATTTTCAATAATTATGTGGAGTCATATGGTCTTAAAAATCACTCAATTAAAACAAGTTCATTACGGGTGCATGGAATGATAGCTTCAATAGAGAAATAGGACTTCTTCTCAAGATTATGGGAGATTCGGGAGGATTTGGAAGATAAAAATATGAAATGGAAATATGTTTGAATTATCCATATGGTAGACACATCATTTTTGGTTTATGCATTAAAAATCTTCCGTGATAATATGTGTCACTCCAACAACCATGCCAAAATAGTGACTAGGCCTAGAAATCAAATTTAAAGTAGAATTAGCTTTTGAAAATCATTATAATGATCTCATCAATTTTTTTGGATTCAAAATAATATAATTTTTGTCCTCCTAACTCCATTTATTTATCTCATGGTAGAAAAATCACTTCTAGTGTTCTAAATTCAAGTCAGCAGGATGACTTCAACAAGGTTTACAAACTTGACTTCACTTTTCACCCTCAATTGTCCCTTTTCCCTTATCCCATAGTGAAAAGGGATAGTGTGTACACAATTTTTTTCCCCTCTTATCAATAAAATAAGATGTGTCAAAAGGAAAAATCATGACCTGGGTTCTATTGGCACACTTTTTAGTCTTATCTGTCCCATGTCCCTTTTCCCATGGTGGAAGGGGAAAAGCGGGAAACCAAATTGTACCCCCTCGTTTGGTGTCTTTTTTCTCTTAAACACTTGTAACATTCTTCTACATGAAGGATCAAACTTGTTCTTAGTTCTCCTTGTCCTCTCCTTATGTGCATAGGCCCCCTTGGCACATTTTTTAGCATAATTGTCCTTATCCCATTGTATTAATATAAAAGTTGACAATATGGATAGTAAAATTCACTCCCCCTCCTCGGTTATCCCCTGTTCACATGTAGAAACAAGTTACAACTCCCGAAGATATTGATTTTAGCTCATTTGATCTCATTCTCACATCACCACACTATGCCACTTTTTAAAATTCTATGCAAATTACACTTTTGTGCTCATTATATCCCCTTGCTTCATCTTTACCCTATTTTATAGGGTAAAAATCCACTTGCAACCCATGATTGACCTTGGTTGAGCCTTTTTGGGTTAAACACGAGTTTAAGTACTTGTGTGTGAGAGAGAAATGACTAAATAAAACTATTAGACATTATTTATGTATTTTAAATTTTAAATTTTCCCTTAAAAATGCATCTCGATGATGTTATGCTAGTGAAAAATGTTCGAGAAATCTTCATACCTAAAAATAGAAAGTTTCTCATATCTCCAAAACCACTCGTCTAATTTCCATAATATTTTGACATCTTCTTAAAAATTCCCTCTTACATTAATTCCAAACTTACATCCATTTTGGCATGTATAAGTTTTAATAACCACAAGAAAATTTCAACCATTACACTTTCATTTGTTTATCTATAGAGTTCTTTCCATTGAAAACTTTTAAAAATGGAGCATAGGATCCTCGCTTTGAAAAACCGTAAGTTTTCATTATGGTATCATTCCATTATTTTAACCATAGGTTCACATCCTAAAACTAGTCTAAAAATATTATGTTTGAAACATAAAAATTTAACTATCCCCATTAGTCCTTGTAAGTTAAAAACACTAAAAACTAACAATTTTTAAAACTTACTAAAAATACACATCCTGGAATAGGACTTGAATAAAGTGTTGGGATAGTGATAAAAATTTCCACACTCATTTGTCTCTAAATCATTTCACCGCCCTTCTTCACAATGGAGTGCAAATACTCAGGAGTTCAAAATTGAGTTTTACTTCAAACAACAAGTATCCTAATGTGGGTAATAGTGAGGTGACAAACATGGATATGCGAGAATGGAAAACAATATTGTTGAGTGAATATCATGTAGATGAAGAGAGGGGGAGTCTTTTAAGTGGGATTTTCAGATTTGGAAATTTTATCTTTGTAAGGTTTACTTGAGTTGTGTCATGGCTCAAGAAAGAAAGGAAGCCCTCACAGACCACCAAAACTTAGTCTCGAGTTGAACTCTATAAGGCATGTTGGTGTATAAGATACTAGATGGTTCAATTCATCCTAGTGATCTTAGAAGGGGATCATAATGATTGGGTTAGGTAGGTAATCATCTCAAGTTCACATAGTGCGAGATCTCATGGTGGTATTCCATCATTTGACCAATTATTTGGGGTATGTTCTCATTCTTCCAGAAAAGGAGTTTATACTCATCATTTCTTGGTAAAGTAAGGAGGTCAAAGGAAAAAACTTCATTCTTGGATCATGCTTGTAGTGTACATTAAAATAAAAATCCTTGTGATCAAAATATTTCTCGTGTCTAGATCGTCACTTCTCTCTTTCTCTCTCTACATTCTAATTCTTCATTAAGAATGTACTTTTTGTATTTTTCATCTTATTCACTTAAATGACCTTTTAATTTGCATGGTAAGTGTAACACCCAAAAATTTGATGTTCTAAAACCACATTAATTCTTAAATAATTATCTGGAAAGTTACATAAATGTTTTTTTAAGTTACAAGGATGTCAAACCCTAATATAAGTTTAATTGAATTCTTACCAGGAAAGTTGCATTTTATAGGATAGATACAGTCTAGATTATTAATTAATTATTCTTAATCCAGTCCTAATGTCAATTTAATTATCATTACTAGATAAGTGTCCATAAATTTCTCTTACTAGATAAATAGTTTCCCTCTTGGGAATTAACATTCGGTCCATATTTAATAAACCCTTATCCTTGGTTACCTTAGTTCTCTTTAAAAAAATTCTTTAATTTCTATTGAATTATTCACTAAAACATACTAGAAGGGTTAAATTTTTAACTTAATACACTAGAGCCCTAAGTGGTCCCATTCACCCATTTACACATACTTTTAATTTATTTAATATTTACTATTATAATATGAACATCATCACCTAAACATTGTAGGGTTGTTTCTTAACCCTTGGATAAAAACAATAGGGACCACAAGATTAGATCTACCCAAAAGAAACCATAATCATCCTTAAGGAGTCTTCTTAAGAATTTCTTAGCCTAAGCTCATTCATTTTTTCTCTTTGATTTGCGAGGTTGAAGAAGTGGATGACATGGATCTAGGGAAAATCATGAAGGTGTATTCTTAGATTCAATGTGTAAGAAGAAATGGATTCCATCCATTTGGCTTCTACTTTAGAATAGTTAAATCCTAGATTAATCATGTATACTTAGTTATTTATTTCAATGTAAGATACATCCTAGATCCAGTGTTTCACCATTTTCTTTACGTTATTGGGATGAAATAGATAAAGGGTATGGGCTAAGGAGGAATACTGTTTTGTTGGTTTGGAGGTTGATGCGCGCATTCTAAATTCTTGATCCGATGCTGAATATGAGATATTCCTTTTGGATGGGAGGAACTACCTAAAATAGAAAACAAGACCACCAAAGAAGAGTTAAACAATATATGACAGTGGACTACCTAGCGTATGCTAGATCCGAGAAGTGTGATACTTCCTAGAAGGCTATCAATCCACTATTTTATAAAAAAATTAAATAACCAAAATGCGTACATAAAAGATTCTAGTGCTGGTATTCTGATTTGGGTACCTCATATCACTATCAGTGTCGATCCAATTAAATATTAAAAACTATGTAGGTCAAGGTCTTCAGGTCAGGTTGTAGGTTGTTCAGGTGGTTTACAGGTCATAGACAAGGTCTTAATAGGGTTGGATGAGGTGTTTGGGTTGTTTTTATAGGTAGGTAGTTGTTGTTTTACAGTATTGGAAAACATAGAGACCAATGTCGGTCGGGTATGAATGATCATGGTTAGGTAGAACCGGCGATGGTTATGGGTAAGCGACATCGGTAGAGGTGAGATGATAATATTCAATAAGATTTTTAGTTTGGTTTGACATGAGGTCGGGCGAGAGATGATAGAGGGAAAAGCGAGGTGTATTGGGATCTTAGGAATACTCGAAATGTGTAGAGGTCGGGTATAGGTGGTCTTATGGCGTGGGTGGAGGAATGGTTGGGTTTACGAGGCAAGTAAATGCTAAGGGAAAAGGGAATGCAAGTAGGAAACTGATAATAATAATAGAAAAACCCAATAAACTGAAGTAGAAATAGATGATGCCAGTAAGAAGTGTACTTACTAGTGTTGCAGGTCTAATGGTTATGTGGTGGTGATGATTGGTTGGTGGGATGGAGATTGGTGCTGTAGTGATTCTTCCTGGAATGTCACCATGAGTGCAATACCTCTAGATCTATCTTGGTGCTGGCTATGGATGTTTGTAGGTACGAAAAGTCTTTGGTTCTAACTGCATGTAGTTATCTTCTCATCTCCTTGATCTCAAGAATCGCCAAACAACCAATAAGTTTTCCAAGGTGAATAAATGGTAACCAACGACAATTCATGGTTGACCATCGGTTTTGAAATGATCGATGTCGGTTAAGGTGGGATTCCCTAGGTTTACTAAAAATGGTAGATCTCCCATCATTTGGGTTAGGTCCGTTCATTTATCCATGGATTAGAATGGATATTATGTTTTTATGAGCGGGAAGGTGGTTAGAGGAATAATAGGCTTTTGATTTTTAGGGTTGAACTAAGTCTTATTCATTTATGGAAACATGTTATGAATAGGTCTATGGTGAGGTGTCTAGGTGAGGTGTGCATCCATTTAATTAAAGTAATTAAATTAATAATGGGGTGAGGATGGGTATTAATTTAATTATAAATAATTAAATTAATATTAATGTGGGGTATAAAGGTCATGGTTAGGTGAATGTGTGTAAGTTGGTTATTCGAAAGGGGACCAAGGGGAGTGTGACCCAATTTTGGTGTCTACATTTTGCCCCTTTTTGTCATGTGGCTTGTATTGGTAAGCCATTATGAAAAAATAGGAAATGGTTATATCAAGTGTAAGTGAGGGTGGTGTTTCCCCAAGTGTGGGTGAAGGTAACCCCCTCAAACTAGGAACCGATGAGGTGAGAGATAGAAGCGGTGAGTGGTTTGATAAAATGAGGAGGTGGGAAAATGAAGATCATTGGGTGCATTGGGTAAAGATAAAAGGTCAAATTGGGTAAATAGGTAAATGGGCCAAGGTTGAAGGTAGTGGTAGTTGAATGTACACACACATTAGAAACTGTGGCAAGGTACCAGGTTGAGAATCTTTTAAACTCTATATCATCTAAGGTCGATAGGTCTATCCAAACAAGGTTGAAGTGATTCCAGTATCCAAGGTATAGGATATGGTGTGGAAACACAACAGAGGTCAGGTGTAGGAATGTTTAGGTATGTTCGGTACACCAAAGGTCAGGTCAGGATAAACAACACAACAATAGGCAAGGTAAGGTCAGTAGGCCAAACAATACGGGTAACTGCATTGCAAGGTACAACAAGCACAGATGGTCAAAGGTCACAAAAATTTGTTTAGGTCAAGGTATATAGGTAACGACATAGGTAATGCCAAGGTATAGGTAAAATAATAACCCCTAAGATGTAGCAAAGGTAAGGTAAGGGTAGGTTGGGTTTGTAAGTATGGTTTAATGGGTGTCCGGGATGATAAAAGGGGATGTGGGCATGAATGGTTGTAGGAAAAAGGAAGGTTAGCAAGACCAAACAGTTATAGGGTGACCGATGTCGGTTTGATAGGGCATAAATAGGACCAGGCAGCGTTAGTCGGTCAAGTCGTGGTGGGTTTATAAAACAAAAATTCTTTATTTTATGGAATCATTTTTGTATGTACTTGTTGGAAAAAATGACAGAGCCATTTTTTTGGCACTTTTTAGAGGAAGAGGAAAGGATAGGGCATTGTACTCAACTAAGGTGGAGAGATCCGATTGGTGAGAGGAGCTAGGTAGACTGGGTCCATGAGATCGGGGGAGAAATTTTATTGGTGGAGAGATTCGAGGTAGATTCCGGCATAGAAAAGGAAAGAGGGAGAGGGGTTAGGTGGACTCACGGAGCAGCGGGAAAATGTGCCTCCACGGAGATGACATCATGATGAGGTAAGATTCGATCCTATTCCTTGTTGGTTAGGTAGGTGATTGGGTTTGGGTAGAAGTGGGTTTGGGGAGAATTAAATTTGAATTTGGGAAGAAAATGGGTGAAATAGGAATGTAGGAAGGTGTAATTAGGTGAATGAGGATGGGGGAGGGGTTGAGGGGGGATTTGGGTAGGAATGGGTGGGTAGTTAGGGAGAAATGGGGAATTTTGAGAGAAATAGGGTAGGGTTTTCATAGATTTTCACCGCAAAAGTGATGGACATCGGTTAAGGATGGCCGATGTTGGTGGGAGTTAGCCAACATCGGTCATAGATGGGGTGATTGATGCCAGTTTTGGGAGACCGGTGTCAGCTAAGGAGAACCGATGTCGGTTGTCATTGAGAGAAAAATGGGATAGGAGATGAGTAAGGGTGGTTGGGTGAGATAGGAAGGTAATGTTGAATGAAAATAGGTAGGGTAATAGTTATAGGTGGGGGTCAAGGGTGAATGCAAGTATGGTCAAGGTTTAATAATGTGATGGTTTGTTGGATGTAGGTGAGGGACCAGTTACGGATGTGTGATAGGGTACCTCCCCTATTAGTTTCAATACGGGAGTGCGATAATAGAGGAGTGGTAGCATGTGGCCGAGGTGGGCCTGATTGGGGTTAGATGCTACCGACACGTAGTCTGGAGAGCCAGAGTTTGATGGTCTCCCTCATCGATAGATGGGATTCGGTGACCAACACATTCCACTTGCTGATAGGTGAGATGACCATCACCTTAGAGGATGTGTATAGGATCCTACGGCTGCCAATAGTAGGGATGTAGGTGTATTCAATTTCTTCAGAGGAATTTGAGGAGATGATGTTGATAGTGTTTGGTGAGGGGTGGCAGTGGAGTTGAGGTTCCATAGCGCCAGCATGAGTTATGGAGATATATACTGAGCCCATCCGAAGGAGATGAGGTTAGTAGTTCTGATGATGGAGGTAGTGTGCTATTTTACACTATCAGATGCAGAGGGTGGGAGATTCCCACTATCAATGATGGATGACAATACCTAGAACTAGTCTGCATGGGCACCAACCTTCTTGGTGAAGTTGTACAGAGAGTTATGGGCCTATGGGTGATTGTGGTGGTTCAGCCTATGCTTCACCTTCCTACTACACTGTTGGGAATATGAGCACATCATTTGTGTGTGTCTAGGAGGCATGCCCCAACTTAATGCATTCAATCCAAGTTTTGTGTGGGTGGGCTATTGGAAAAGGGTACCGCTGATTGGAGAGCATTGATCTGTAAGAGATACACATGATGTAGCCTAGTACATGCGTTTACTAGAGGGGTTATCCGACATGGACATCATTTAGAGGCCCTATGTTGGATTTACTTCATATAGACAGATGGCCACGAAGCTAGATGGATTATAGCTGGTGAGATGTATAGAGGGCGTTATGTTGGTGAGCACAAGATGATCCCCATGACAGGGGGTTAGGTGATAGCTAGGATTTCCCAGGATATAACTCCACCATTTCCCATAAAGTACATGAGGATGACATGGAGAGGACTTTGCCTCTAGCATAGCCCGACGGTGCCTACAGGCGGAGGAGGGAGTTGTAGACCGACATAATGATGATGTTGGAGTTCTTAGCACAGTACAAACAATCATGGGTAGCATAACGTGAGTAGTACCACCGAGGCCAGGGGCGGTCGAGACTTGGCCACCATCACATTCAAGAGAGACGCCCTACGGGGTAGGTGGTGACTCGGTCACACATTTGGGGATAGTGCGGGGACAAGGCGTAGGGTCGAGGCATAGGTTTCCATGTTTGCACATATTATAGCGCTAAAGCCCATATAGCATAGGGATAGATACACATAGGCACCTACACGAGCTCATGGTAGCACATGGATAGGTACTTGCATGCAGGCATAGGTAGCACAAGGGCAGTACATGCACATGAACTCACATAGGCTCAAGGAGAGGGTCCCATTTTACAGACAAGGGTGGGATAGGGTCCCTCGATACAAGTACAAGGTCGAGAGGCGATGGCACCACATGAGATAGTACCTATGGCAAGTTTCAAGGATTCCTTAGGAGAGGCATGATATTATCAAGATCACTTGATGACTTCAGGGATATATATCCCTTCCTATGCAAACTACATAGCACAGTAGGCCTCGAGTGAGAGGACCAAGTTTTGCACGCATAGTTTGGAGAGTGCAGGGGGTCGGCGAGCCTCGAGATAGGGTCGGGAGGCGAGGCTACCAGGTGGAAAGAGGCTAGCTCGGGTGAGGTACCAGAAGATGTCAGGTGATGACCCATGGAGGGTAGTGAGATACTAGCGGGACGCCACACAGAGCATAAAGGAGGGGAGAGCAAGGCGGCGTGGCCCAGAGGATATCATGTGGGGTGACGATTAGTCACTGGAGATGGGCATTATATTTATTATTTTTTTATGTATATCGGCCTCACGTTACGAAAGAGAGCGAGGATATATATAAGAGTTATGATATATTTGTATGGATTCGGCATCAGATTATGCATTGTATGGACACACATATTTTGATGATACACATATAGAGAGGTGATGATATTTGTGGTATGGCTGGTGTACTTGTTTTTAATTTATGTTATTATGTGTGTACGTGATGGAAACTAGGTGAATTAGGCATGATTGAGTCAAGGGCATGATGGAGTGTAGGCATGGAAGAGTCGGGTTGATTTAGACATGGTTGAGTCAACGTTTTGTAGGCATGATGGTTAGGTCAATTAGGTATGTTGAGTCGGAGGTTATAGGATTGATGGAGTTAGGTTATAAGTATGATGGAGTCAAGTTGATGTAGGCATGGTTGAGGCATGGTGGTTGGTTTAGGCATGATTGCGTTAGGTTGATTTAAGTATGGTTTAATGTCAAGTTGTTGGCAAAATGGGGGAAAAAGGGTTATTTATATGTAGGTTATGGTTTTAAATTTCCAAATGTGTGCTATAATGGAAATGTGAAAATGATAAATGAATGATTTGATGATGTGGAAAAAATGTGTATTAATTGATGCTTGTTTGGTTTAATTTCTAGTTCTTGATAGAAAATGGAAACTAACTAAGGTAGGATGTGAATAGGAAAGTGAGGGGGAAATTGGTTAGGTAAAGATTGGTCACAATAACCTCGAGTGCCCCATGCCCTCAAATTGTTTCTTACATAGCCCGGTAAAAAGGGCCTTAGGCCAATGTAGTTCTCCCATAAGCTAGGGAATATTATGATGAAGTAGAGCAATGGGTTGTTGGTACGTGTTAGACATGGTTGAATGTAGGTCATAGGCATGGTTGAATGTAGGTCATAGGCATGGTTGATTTTAGGTCATAGGCATGGTGGAGTTTAGGTTATAGGCATGGATGAGTTGTTTTAAATGTAGGTGTTGATGATCTGGTCCTGTATAGGATAATCAATAAGTAATGAGGAAGGTGAATGGTAAGAAGTGGAAAAAGAGATGCTTAATTGATAAGGACCCTAATGAGTCTACCATACCCCAGATGGGCTTATGAACGTAAGATCCTAAAATCCTTGCATAATGGACTATTATAAGGGTGAAGAAAGTCACATAATCACGAAATGTCATGGTTGCGGAAAGTCCCTTGAGTAGAGAGGAAATTAGTATGAAAAGGAAATGAGGTGAGAGTGGATGGTTTAGTGTAACTTATTGTACGAAAACATGTTTTTCTTAGCAAGAAACCCAAGATCAAAAATAGGTGATTTCATGACAAAAATTTCATCCTTTTCTTCTTTTTTATAATTTTTATATTTTTAATAGACTGATCAATGTGGGAAGTCTATATGGGATGATTATATTATCTCCTTGAGGTCTTCGTGAAGCTAATCAATGCGTGAAGCTTTTGGATATTTTATTGTATTTTTGTAATGTCTTTATATAGTTGTTCTTCAAGGGAGCAATCTATTTATAGCAGTGGAAATAGAGTGAAGAGATGTCCCTTTTGAGGGAGTCATATTTTTCTAGAAGTTTAACTCAAGGAGTTGTATCCCTTTTTTTTTTGGACTTTTAAGTCATGGACAAGACTATAGAGGAAGATTAGGTTCTTGTTTAGAAGAAAAGACCATAGTACATAGAGGTTAATTATGAAAGCGGTGGTTTAAGTGATGAATGACCATGGGATTCCACCTTGGAGAAGATGAAAAGTATCCATGAGAATCATGCTATGAGTAGAGTTGTGGTACTCATATTAAAGATAAGGATGAAAGGTGATGGGTAATCACATGATTCTTATTTAGTCGTGGATCCTCAAAATGGGTAATATGGACGGTGGAAAGTGCTCAAGGGACGAGCGATCAGATGACATAAAGTGATATAGAACTTGATGTCAACAATAAAATGTTCGAAGATGCAAGTCATTGAGGGGCTCAAGTTTAGGTTTACCTTTGAGTGAAGACAAACGATAAGCACCTAATCCATAGGCATGGGTAATGATATAGGGTCCAAGCCAATTAGGAGAAAATTTTCCCCGCTTACTTTTCTCTTCTTTTGTTACATGTTGATTTTCTTTTAGGACTAGGTTCTGACCTGAAAGGTTATTTGTGAACACATTTTTCATAGGCATGTTTGATACATTTTGGTAGATTTGGAGATGGTCAAGAGAATTGAGATGACGTTCATCTAATAACTCAAGTTGTGCCAAACAATCTTGGTGAAATTCATCATCGTTGAGCATGTCTTGTAGTGAGATTCAAAGAGATGGAATATGGACTTCGAGAGGTAAGACAACCTCGGTACCGTAGACCGAGAAAAGGGTGTGGAAGCATTCGAAGTGTGAATACTAGTGTGATAAGCCCATAAGGTGAAAGGAATGTGCGTATGCCAATCCTTCCTAGTATCATTGACTACTTTCATAATAATTTTTTCAAGGTTTTATTGGTTGATTCAGCTTGGCCATTGGTTTGCGGGTAATAAGGTGATGAGAAACTGAGTTGGATGCCAAAAGCATCGCATAGTTTGCATAGTGTTTTTTTTTAAATTTCTTTCCATTATCAGTGATGAGGTGGTGAGGAACACCAAAGTGACAAATGATGTGATGGTTGATGAATTCACATATTTTCTTAGATTTTGTAGAAATGAGGGGAATGGCCTCTACCCATTTAGTGTAATATTTAGTAGTGGTTATGATCCATTGGTGGCATTGTGAAGAATGGGGATTTATCTCACCAACAAGATCAAACCCCATTGAGAGAAAGGCCAAATGTCTCATGTGACCTGCAAGGCATGACTAGGTGTGTGATGGAGATTTACATGTTGTTAGCATTTCACACAATGTTTGACATAATCACAACAATCATGGTTTAAGGTTGGCCAATAATAGCCAAGGTGAAGAATGTGTTTTGTGATAGTTAAACCACTAAAGTGACCCCCGTAAATTCCATTGTGGACTTCCTTAATGGTGTAGGGAATTTCAGAACTTGTAAGGCATCGTAAGAGAATATTGTCGAAGCCACGTTTATAAAGAAGACCACCCATGATTATATAATAAGAGACACTTTTAAGAAAGGCACATTGTCTATTATGAGTGAGATCGGCGAGTAGAATGGAAAGGGAAAGATATTCTACATATTGCTTATACCAAAGGTCATGTGGGTCAGGTGCAACGGTTTTGATGGAGTAGACTCATGAGGTAAATAAGAGGGTGATTGTAGCCTTTGTATTATGACAAATATTTTAGAGTCATCGAGTGAAAGTAGGTATACGAGAAGCCAACTAAGCCATGGTATCCACAAATTTATTGGTAGAACGTGGGTAGTTCAAAGTTTGTAGCGGTCAAAGGTGGTCAAAATTATATCTACGTGATGTTTATACTTTTGAAGTATCTCATTACGACACTAGTATATATAATTGACTTGGTTTATGACCAAGCGAGAATCGCCAAAGATATTAATGGACTTAACATCCAAGCCATAAGCCATGACTGGAGGCCTAATACGAGTGCTTCATATTTAGAAAAATTGTGTATATAATCAAAATCGAGTTTTAAAGACAAGGACATAGGTTTACCATCAAAAGGAATGAGGATAACACTAGCCCCACCCCCATGCGACACTTGGAGCCATCGAAGAAGAGTTTCATTTGGTAAGAGGGTTCATCTAAGGAGAGGGTGGCTATGGATTCGTTTAGGAAATCGAAGTTAGAGGGTTGATCCCCAAAAAGAGGCGTGTCAACTAGTTGGTCAGTGATAGCTTGGCCCTTGATGGATTTTTGATGAATGAATTCAAGGTCAAGGTCATCAAGAAGCATAAGCCAACGTGTGGCACATTGATGTTGATAGGTTTTGGTATACATATAGTGTAAGGGGTTAGTATTAGTAATAACGAAGGTTTTGTGGTTGAGTAGGTAATGGCGGAGTTTGGTAGCGATGAAAACTAAGGCTAGGTAGAATTTTTTGGCGTGGGTATATTGAGTTTTGTAGTCTAGAAGGGTATGACTTATGTAATAAACCACTTTCTCTCAATGTTTGTCATTGTGATGAGCAAGCATGGAACCTAAAGAATGGTCAGTGGTGGAAATATATAGGAAAAAGGGTTGGTCATATTTAGGAGGAATGAGAACTGGTGGTTGAAGAAGGTATTATTTTAAGGATTTGAAGGCTTTATGGAATTCATCATCCCATTTGAATGAAACATCTTTCTTGATAAGATGATGAAATGGTTAACAACGGTAAAAAAGATGTGAGATAAAATGACGAATGGATTGCAAACTTGCCTTGTAGGATTGAAGTTGATGGAGATTAGTAGGCGGAGGAATTTATAGAATAGCATTGAATTTAGCGGGATCAACTTCTATGCCGCGTAAAGAAATGATGAAACCCAGGATTTTTCCAAAAAGTAACACAAAGACACACTTCTTTGGTTGAAGATGAACACAATACTTGATGAGGCTGTCAAATATGACCTTAAGGACATGCAGGTGTGTGTAAGTCATGGATTTTTGGTATGTAGGTCCAATATGTGATGTATGATGTCATGGAAGATGTAATTCATGGCTCGTTGGTATGTAGCACCGAGCATTTTTAAGGCCAAAAGGCATGTCTCGATAGTAGAAAGTCCCCCAGGGTGATTAAGGAAATATTGTGTTGATCTTATGGAGCTAGTAATATTTGATTGTAACTTGAGAAACCATCCATGAGTGATAGCATTTCATGGCCGGTGGTGAGATCAACTAGTTGGTCAATGCCTGGTAGGGGAAAATTTTCTTTAGGAAAAGCTAGGTTGAGGTCATGGAAGTCCATGCAAATGCGGAATCCCTCTGTCGCCTTTGTGACAGGGATGATGTTAGAAATCCATTGGGGATAGTCCATGGGTAGGATGAAGGAAACGAGAGAAGGCGTTGAAGCTCTTCTTTGACTAGAAGAGCAATGCAAGGATGTATTTTCCACACTTTTGTTTGATGGGTTTGGAATCAGGAATGGTTACGATATTGTGGACCATTATTTTTGGGTCAATACTAGGTATATTGGCATAGGACCATTAAAAATTGCTCTTTGTGGTCCCAAAGGAAAGAGATAAAAGCTTCTATTCAATAACATCTAAAGATTGGCCTATCTTTAGAATGCATGGATCGTCTTAAGTGTTAATATTGATTTTAATGGTAGATTCATTTAACATGGTTTACATCTCATTATTTCACCTAATTCTAGATCATTTCTTCTAATGTTGATGAAACAGACAAGGGTAAAGGGATAGGAGGAATACCTATTGAAATTATGGTTGTAGGTGGTTGCGCGTGTATGACTTCTTGATCCACACTAATATTGAGAGCTTAAATTTTTTCTTGGAGGAACTACATGAAATGGAAAACAAGACCAGGAATAAAAGTTAAACTGTAGGTGAAGATGGTGACCTAACGTATGCTAGATGGGGAAGTGTGATACTCCTTAGATATTTGTTAATCCACTTTTTAAAACAACTTAATGTTGCATAAAGGAAATGCTATTGTAGTTAAAATGATTTAGGTATCTCATTCGACTACAATAATCAAATTTGTTCACAACAAGCTAAGCTATGATTGAAGGAAAGGTCAATGTCTCTGTTAGAGTATAGGTATTGGTTAGGGTTAGGAAAATGGCTATTTTGGGTATTTGGTAGAGGTTTTAAGCTCTGTTCTTGGTATGATGGTAAAAACATAGAGACCAATGTCGGTCTAGTATGACCGATGTTGGTTTAGGTTAACTGACAACGGTTATGGGTAACCAGCGACGGTATGGTCGAGTAGGGTGAAACTCAATAAAAACTTGAGGTGAAGGCAAGATCTAAGGCGAAATGGAAATGTAAAGGGAAATGGAAAGGTCTGTGTAAGTCTTAAGTATACTTAGGGATGATTAAAATTAGTGATGGGGAGTTTAATGATGTGGGTGAAATAATGGTTGAGTTTGCATGGAGGTAAATGGTGGGGGAATGGGAATGGGAGTAGAAACTAATAACAGAAGTAAAATAATCTACTCAAATGACAATGGACAAGTGTTGGTTAACAAAACACTTACTGTTATATGAACTAGTTATCTAGTTGGAAATGGTGGGAGATCAAATGGAGGAACTTAAAAGGTGATGGCACTTCCCTGGATGCTCCTGTGAAGGTGAATGGCTCTATGGTTTATTTTGGTGTGCGGTGTGGATGCTCTGATGCGTGTATGAATGTTGGTTCTACTTGCATGCAGCTTTAGTTTCGTCCCTTGTTCTCAAAATGTGGGGACCTCGAAATAAGGTTGTTTTGGGGATTAAATGGTAGCGAGGTGCCATGCGGGTTTGAAGGCGGCGGTTTAGGGTAACTAATGTCAATTAGTGCGGGATTTCCTAAGTTTACTAAAATAGGCAAATCCCTTTGATTTCTTGAATCTTGTTCGTTTCTCCTCCATGAATTAGAATGGAAGATTCCTTTCTAACGTGTGGGAATGTGGTTAGAGGGAATGAGGCTTTGATTTTTAGGGTTTAGGTAGGTCTTAGTTAGGTTATAGCAACACACTAAGAATAGGTCTTAGGGTGAGGTGGTAGATGAGGTAGATATGTGGGCATTATCCCATTAGATTATTTAAATAATAAATATTGTGAGGATAATGAATTAATTTAATTAAATTAATATTAGAGTGGGATGAAAGGGGCCATGATTAGGAAGTGTGTGTGAGTTGGCTATTTTTCGAGGACTAAGGGGAGTGTGACCCAATTTTGATGTCTACACTGAAGGTAATGATGGTGAATATAATAGTCCATGATTTGTTGGTTAAACTTGGATACCACGAAAGTGTTTTCTATGAAGGTCATCAATTACAAAAGGATCGAGGAAATGAGAGCATGGAAAAGAGCAGAAAGGCAAACATAGAATTATAGATATCGAGTAATTCTTTATGTATGCGAAGTCACCGTGAATTGAAAACAAGATCATTCGTATAGAACAAGTAAGATGGAATTTAAAGACACAAAGTTCTGTAAATAACATCTACCAGAACGCAAAGTTTCTTAACGTAACACAGATTCGTTATCAAGGAAACAAAGTTCCTTCTTGGTTATGCAAGATCACCGTGCTTGCAAAGTTGAAGAGTATGCAATCGATGAGACTAACGAATTTGAGATAAATGATCTTCACAAAGAAAACAAATGAAAGCTTAGAACTGACAGAGATCAGATAGACAAAGAAAGGAAAGTCCTTCTGTATTGATTTCTCTATAATCTATTTACACTTGCAGAAAATATGCCAAGTTCTTCCTCCTTTTTCAAAATGGCGCAAAGAAGGCCATTATATAGCTTACAATTCGGTTACTCCTCGTAACCGTTTCTTTTAACTAGAGAATAGTTAAGGAATGCCAAACGCAATTTCTTAACTAATTACATGGAATACGAAAGGAATGGCAAGAAGAGAGAAGGAAGGGGAAAGAGACAGGTGGCCAGTTCTGAGAGGGACCCACTGTCTTTGGAAACCGCTGCTTGAGTTTCTTCCACGTCTCAGCCATGTCCTTGCCACGAGGGACACACCAGAATTTTTATCTTGAGGATGACAACGAATATCTTTGAAAACTGATGTAACCGAGCGTCTTGAAAGTTTCGTCGTCCTTTCGAATCGCTTCTTTAGTTCTCCCAAGCCTCCTCCAGGAGCTTGATCTTCATATTGATAATAACAGAGCTGCAAACCGAGGCTCGGAAAGGAGTTTCGAGAGGAGGGGACATGCGCGGGTTTTCAAATTGCAAGGGTTCGAAACAATGTAAGAATTGCGCAAAGGAGTTTTGCCCGTTACATAGCCGTTGAGGAGAGAGAAGGATAACTAATGCGCATTTGAATTCATATTTTGAAACAGCATATTCGGGAAGAGCGGGAAAAACTAAGTATGGATGACCGTTGGTTCGCTTGGGACAAGTGAGACGAATGCGTGAAACACGCGGCTCAGCCGATTCGGGTGAAACAGGGAGAGGACGCACAAATGCATTTTGGGACATTTGGGATGAAAAAGAGCGAAGTGCGCGACTCGGGAGTTTCGGCCGAAAATGGGACAGCTTGCACTTTTTAACTTTGGGACATTCGGGACAAAATGAAAGACGCGGTTTGGGCGAATCGGCCAAAATGGAACAAAAGGCCCGTTTGGACTTGGGACATTCGGGGACAAAAAAATGCACGGTTGGGAACGATCGGGAAAGAATGCACTTGGAACTCGGGGATGTTGGGACGAAATCGGGCGAATCGGCCGAAAATGGAACAGAGTGCACTTTAAGTTTGAACTTGAGAAATTTGAGACAAAAAGTTCTGGAGTACGCGACTCGGCCGGTTCGGGCGAAATTGGAACAGAGCGCACTTTTGAAATTGGGACATTTGGGACAAGAAAGTGCGAAGTACGCGGTTCGGGCGGTTCGGCCGAAATTGGAACATCTCGCACAGTAACTTCGGGACACTTGGGACAAAAACTTCCGACGGGCCCGAAAATGGGACAAATTCGGAGGTTTCGGCCGATCGGGGAACAAAATGCACTTTCGTACTTGGGACAGTTGGGACAAAAATGTCCGACAGGCCCGAAATACTTACAGAATGACCCAAAACTTAGATTTTTTCGACTTCAAGACTTTTTTCACACCACCAGCTCGACAGAAAAGACATTTAAACTCAAAATTTTGAAATTTTTACTTTTGACAGAGCGGGGAATTTTGAGTGGACAACAGCTGGCTCCTTCTGGGGATGACTTGGCATAAATTCAAGGAATGAGACAAGGCAAGAACTTAGACAAACTCGGTGAAGCAGACCAGTGCCTTATCCATTGGGCAACGGAGTCAAAAACAGACCAACACAGAGGGCAACACACAAAAACAACAGAAGGGAAACACACCAAAACAACAGAAGGAAAACACTGTACAGAATATACAAAGGGACTCCCTAGTCACCTAGGACTTGAACAACTTGAGATACTGCCCACTATAAGGAAGTGGGAGAGAAGAACCATCCATGTAATCAAGATAGAAAGAGTTCTTACCAAAGAAAGTGTCTGATCTTGAAAGGTCCGAGCCACAGGGAATCAAACTTTCCATGGCTGCCACGAGGTTCATGTCTTTTGTCCCATAACAGCACGGTGTCTCCAACTTGGAACTCTCTGAACCTAGCTTTTTTGTCAAACAGGACCTTTACCTTCTGCTTTGGTGAACGAATATCCTATCAAGAACCACCAATCTATCTTCATTCGGTTTGTGCAGTACATGATCCTTTTATCTAAAGCATCCTCAAACTAGTATCTTCAATGGCCTTCATAGAGTGTGCAAGGCGGTTCCTTATTCATCGGTTGAGCTTCTACTCCATACACCACTTGAAAAGGGGACATTCCAATGGCTCTTTTAGGTGTGATCCTGTCTGCCCAAAGAGCATCATATAGCTTCTTGTGCCAGTTTCGTTGAGACTCATTGACCAACTTCCTTATGATAGTCACCAGGTTCTTGTTTGTGGATTCTGCTTGCCCATTTCCCTGGGGGTAATAATCTGAAGAATGAGCCAGAGAGATGCCATACCCATAGCAGAAATCCATTATCTCAGTTGAGGAGAAGTTTGAAGCATTATCTGTTACAATCTTGTTAGGTACACCATACCTTACCAAGATATTCTCCTTGATGAAATTGCAAACCACTTCGGAAGTAGTGCTCTTAACTGGAATAGCTTCCACCCATTTGGTGAAGTAGTCAGTGGCAGTTAGCACATGAGTGTGACCAGCACTAGAAGTAGGATTGAGTGCACCAATGAAGTCCAAACCCCACTGTTGAAATGGTTCCTCAATCACAACTGGCTTGAGAGGCAAAGAAGCCAATTTAGGTCTTCCCACAAAGGTCTGGCAGGCCTCACATTTATCCACCCACTTGGATGCATCTCTGAACAAAGAAGGCCAGTAGTATCCTCCCCGGAGTATCTTGTGAGCAGTGACCGTTGATGAATAGTGCCCTCCACATGCCTGATCATGAAAAGCTGAGAGCAATTTTCTCTGTTGTTCCTTGTCCACACACTTCAAAAATCTCCCATCTAAGCCACGCTTGAACAAGGCATTTTCCCACAATACATATTGCGGCCGACCTCAATTTAATGACCCTCTTTTCTTTGGCGTTAAATGAGGGGGCATTCCCATAGGTGAGAAAATGGGCGATGTCAAGCATACCATTCATCAACCGAACTCAGAATGTAACAAAGTAGGAAGGTCGGCTTTCTCCTCCAAAGAACTCATGTTTGGCCCCTTCAGCAATGAGCTCACAAAGACCTTTTCCACGAACCAGCTTGGTTGGTTTGATATCAATGTCATACTCTTGGACCTTAGCCACCCAGTTCCCTCTCTTGGATCCAAATTCTTGCTGTGTAAGAATTGACTTAACAGTTGTATCTGGAACCAGCACCATAGAGTGAGAGTTGAGGATATAGAAACGGAACTGCTTAACAGCTTTGACTACTGCAAAAGCATGCTTCTCCATCATGGTGTATTTTAGCTCATGATTCTTCAGGATATAGCTCATGAAGGCAATTGGTAGCTCATGTTTATCGGAGTCTTCTTGGGTTAAGACAGCAGCCAGGGTATTATCTGTAGCATAGCAATAGATGATGAAATCTTTGCTGAAATCGGGACAGGCCAAAACTGGAGTTTTAGCGATAGCTTTCTTGATACCCTCAAAGGATTCCTTTCCTTCAGAAGACCAACCAAATGTTTGCTTCCCTTTCATCATCTGAGAAATATTCAAAGTTAATTCAGCAAAATCAGGGATGAATCTTCTTAAAAAATTGATCTTACCGAAGAAGGAGTGCACGCCCTTTTTACTGGTTGGGAGAGGAATTTGCTGGATGGCTTGAACTCGTTCAGGATCAATCTTAATACCATCCTTGGAGACAATGTGCCCTAATAGTTTTCCCTCTGTAACACAGAAGACAGATTTTTTAGGGTTCAGAGAGATTCCATGCTCTCTGCATCTCAAGCAGAATCGCGTCTGTGTGATCAAAATGATCCGCTCTTGTCTTGGAAAACACTGTCAGGTCATCAAGGTATATGACAATACACTTCCCTTTCAAGCTTCCAAAAGCCAGATCCATAGCTCTCTGGAAAGTGGCACCAGCATTAATAAGCCCAAAAGGCATTCTCTTGTAGGCAAAGGTACCCCAAGGAGTGGTGAAGGCTGTCTTGTGTTGATCTGCAGTATCAACCTCTACCTGATTGTATCCAGAGAATCCATCAAGCATAGATAACATTTCAGATCCTGTTACTGCTTGCAATATTTGATCCATCATAGGCAAAGGGTAATTATCTTTCAGAGAAGCCTGATTCAGGTTCCTGAAATCAACACAGATGCGGATCTCACCATTTTTCTTCCTGACAGGCACAATATTTGCAATCCATGTCGAATGGTGAATAGGAAAAATAATTTTAGCCTTCAACAACTTCTGAATCTCCTGAAAGATGGTGTCAGCTATTTTGGGGTTGTACTGCCTTTGTTTCTGCTTGAAAGGCTTAATTCCTGGTTTGAGAGGAATCGAGTGCTGCATATCTTTTGGCTTGAAGGCTTTCAGATCTTCATAAGAATATGCAAGAACGTCCTTATACCTTCTTAGAAGATCAATTGCTTTTCTCCTTTCATCTGCTGTACAACATTTTCCAATATTTACCAGCTTAGGGTCATTAGAACTCCCAATATCAATCTTATCATACTCAGCTGATTGCTGAGGTCCAGTAGAAGCTTTAGATTTCACATACCTGTCATGCTTATCAAATAGTTCCTCCAAACTCACCAACCCTTTAGGAATCTTGTTTCCTTTGAGATTGATGCATCCATCTTGATCTGTTTCTTCTCCTTGGGTGACGGCTTGGTCAGAGGACACACTCTCACGAGGCAGGTTGTCACTTCCCTCAAAATACAGTTGTTCGAAATTACCCTTGAGTTCCAGGAAGGAAAGCAAATGCTGGTCATCGTTGAAAACTTGCCAGTTATTGGTATTGTCAGGTACACTAGGCCGGTGGACCATTTCAATAGTGAACTTATCCTGAGAGAATTCAGGATGGGGAATCAGTAGTGACCCTGAGACAGCCAGTGAATCAGCCCTGCTGTTCTTTTCTCTAGGTATTGCTTCAATAGAGAAAGCATCAAGGAATTCAATGGAATCCCAAACCTGATTCCGGTAATGCTTCAGCCTCCCATTTTTTACCTGAAAGAGGTTTCTGACCTGCTTCACAATCAACTCTGCATCACCACGAGCCAGAAGGTTCTTCACACCTCGTTCTTTGGCCACTTGCAGTCCAAGAATGAGAGCCTCATACTCTGTTGTATTATTAGTGTTTTCAAACTGCAACTTAAATGAAAAAGGATGTAGGCATCCTTCAGGTGACACTAGCAGGACACCAGCTCCAGAACCAGCTGAGGAACAACTTCCATCAAATTCTAAAATCCAAACACCATTGGGATCTTTAGGTGCTACTTTGGAGGGTTGGATTTCATCAGGGGACATAATCATGTAATTACCATGCCCTATATCTTCATAGAGTATTTGTGCCTTAGGATCATCCGTTTTCGCACAATATACTGATCGCTTTCTCGTGTAGTAACTTCTTCATGTGTCCATTGATAGGTATGAGTGCATGTGACCAATCCATTTGAATCTCCCCACCCACATCTTTACAGAAGTTTCTACTTAGCAACATTCCATAAGAAGGAGGAATGTCTGCTACTAGGATGGTAGCCAAGACTTTCTTTTCAGGCAAAGCAGCAAAGGCCACTTGTGCATCTTTAATCCTTCCAACCAAAGGCACTTCCTTACTCTCCATGGAGTAGCAGGATCCATAAGTACGAGTGAGGGTCAAGCCTAAAGCATGAGCTACTTTAGCAGGCATCACATTATCTGAGGCTCCAGAATCTATGACACAATTACTGAGCCTATGGCCAGCTATGAGAAGTGTTACATAAAATGGTTTAATTTTGTCACCAGGGGAGGTGACAGCAGCTACCAGACTTGGCTGTGGTGCAGAAGGAGGAGTAGGTAAAAGGCCTTTAGAAGTGGTCTTAGAGTTGGAATTAACAAAGTGGATCATTTTGGCAAAGGCTTTGGGATGGGTTTGATAGTACTCAGCTTCTGAGATTTGTACCTTGGTCTTTTTCAGGTGATCAACAATATCAAAGGATCCAGAAGTGGACGGGCCATCATCATTTGGAATTCTAGGCTTATCAACTTTAGGAGAAAAAGAAGAAGCAACTTTGGTAGCTGGATTGATAGGACTCACCTTCTGTGTAGACGAAGTAGGGATAGGAGATCCTCTTCTTGCAATTACAGGGATAGTTGCCGACTGCTCCTTGGATTTCTTAGGTGGCTGGGTCACCTTCTCCTCTCGCTTTAAATCATTCTCGAGTCATGACAAAGCAAAAGATTCACTGTTCATGTCTGCTACCACTTCATCATAGTCATCTCCATCATCAACGCCCTCGGTGGTAAAGAAATTAACCCGAGATCCCTCAAGTTCCTCTGCCTCATCATCAAATTCCTCCACAAACTCCTCGCAAGCTTCATCATCATCTGGCTCTTCAACTTCACAGGTTGCATTCACAGGAACCTTAACAGGAGGTCCTTCAAGTGCTAGTCTTGTGTGAGGAGCAGGCAAACGATTTCTGGGCTGAAAATTTCTTCTTGGAACATCTGCATACGGGGCATGCTGAGCCAACTGTTTCTTTATAGCGACAAGATCATTTGCGAGTTTCTGGACTAATGGATCAGTACTAGGTCCAGGGGTGGAAGAGGAAGAAGCAGCAGACTTAGATTTGGGAGGGTCTCTTCTCAACTTCCCTGACATGATCAAGTCATCTTCGATACTAACAGCCAGTTCTTGATCCAGAGCTAGTGTTCCGAGATTAGCCCTTCTTAGTGCATAACTAACTTTGGGCGATTGAGCATTTAGGAAGAAACACTTTTGAATTTGGTCAAATGTGTCGGGTAGGCGTTGGAATTTTATTTACCAACCTGTTGAACCGGGCCACAAATTCCCTCATGGGCTCTTGTGAATCTTTCTTTATCTGAGAGACCTGGGCAAGCAAGGCATGCACATCTTCTGCCGGCTTGAAACGGTTCTCGAACTGAGTTCTCATTGTGTCCCAGTCGGTTATAGCACCGGCTGGAAGGTGATAGAACCAATCAGCAGCATTATCTTGTAACGTCTCAACAAACAGCCTTACGGAGACGTCTTCATATTCGACTCCCAGAACTCCACATGCAACAACGAAGGCTGCGATGTGTTCGTCAGGGTGCACTTTGCCATCGCCTTTGAATTTGGGGAAGTTCTTCCGGTTACCTCTGGGTAACTCATGCAAAGGCTGAGTAAGGGCCAGAGGCCCGACACGATGACCCCATGGCAATGTGCCGCCATTCTTGGAAAAACGGCTTGAGAGGAGGAACTTAACACCGGCGCAAGGATCAAAGCTCGTAGATTGGGACTACTTGAGGCTCGAAGGAATACCACCCGTAGGACTTCTATCTTGAACAGGTGGAGTGCTTGTCGAACGAGTCCTTCTATTTCTTGTGGAAGGAAGAGGAAAACCCTGCTGCTCCAAAAGCTGAAACTGAGAGTCTTCAATACCAAGGGTCCTTCTCCCTCGAGTGAAACGCGGAGTCGCCAGATCAAAAGATGATCAAAAATTACAGAACTGGAATGTGATTTTCCCCAGCGGAGTCGCCAAAAACTGTTGGTTTTCAAATAGGACTTTTAAGAAGAGCAACAGTCAGGGGACAAGAAGTCCCTCCTCTTTAATGGGAGAGGTTCCCTTATTCAGAAACAAACCTATTTACAAATATACAGGACATGATTTGTTGGTTAAACTTGGATACCACGAAAGTGTTTTCTATGAAGGTCATCAATTACAAAAGGACTGAGGAAATGAGAGCATGGAAAAGAGCAGAAAGGCAAACATGCAGAATTATAGATATCAGAGTAATTCTTTATGTATGCGAAGTCACCGTGAATTGAAAACAAGATCATTCGTATAGAACAAGTAAGATGGAATTTAAAGACACAAAGTTCTGTAAATAACATCTGCCAGAACGCAAAGTTTCTTAACGTAACACAGATTCGTTATCAAGGAAACAAAGTTCCTTCTTGGTTATGCAAGATCACCGTGCTTGCAAAGTTGAAGAGTATGCAATCGATGAGACTAACGAATTTGAGATAAATGATCTTCACAAAGAAAACAAATGAAAGCTTAGAACAGACAGAGATCAGATAGACAAAGAAAGGAAAGTCCTTCTGTATTGATTTCTCTATAATCTATTTACACTTGCAGAAAATATGCCAAGTTCTTTCCTCTTTCAAAATGGCGCAAAGAAGGCCATTATATAGCTTACAATTCGGTTACTCCTCGTAACCGTTTCTTTTAACTAGAGAATAGTTAAGGAATGCTAACGCAATTTCTTAACTAATTACATGGAATACGAAAGGAAAGGAAAGAAGAAGAGAGAAGGAAGGGGAAGGAGACAGTGGCGGCTTCGAGAGGGACCCACCTGTCTTTGGAAACCGCCGCTTGAGTTTCTTCCACGCCTCAGCCATGTCCTTGCCACGAGGGACACAGCAGAATTTTTATCTTGAGATGACAATGAATATCTTTGAAACCGATGTAACCGCGTCTTGAAAGTTTCGTCCTTCGAATCGCTTCTTTAGTTCTCCCAAGCCTCCTCCCAGAGATCTTGATCTTCATATTGATAATAACAGAGCTGCAAACCAGGCTCGGAAAGGAGTTTCAGAGGGAGGGGACATGCGCGGGTTTTCAAATT
This sequence comes from Taxus wallichiana var. yunnanensis, assembly GCA_018340775.1. NCBI lineage: Eukaryota > Viridiplantae > Streptophyta > Pinopsida > Cupressales > Taxaceae > Taxus > Taxus wallichiana. The sequence continues at coordinate 936,681,093 of CM031242.1, forward strand.
GCAAGGGTTCAAAACAATGTAAGAATTGCAAAGGGTTTTGCCCGTTATATAGCCGTTGAGGAGAGAGAAGGATAATCAATGCGCATTTGAATTCATATTTTGAAAAACAAGCATATTCGGGAAGAGCGGGAAACTAAGTATGGATGACCGTTGGTTCACTTGGGACAAGTGAGACGCGAATGCGTGAAACACGCGGCTCGGCCGATTCGGGCGAAACAGGGAGAGGACGCACAAATGCATTTTGGGACAATTGGGATGGAAAAGAGCGAAGTGCGCGACTCGGGAGTTTCGGCCGAAAATGGGACAACTTGCACTTTTTTAACTTTGGGACATTTGGGACATGAAAGCGCGGTTCGGGCGAATCGGCCGAAAATGGAACAAAAGGCCCGTTTGGACTTGGGACATTCGGGACAAAAAGTTCCGGAGTACGCGGTTCGGGTGTTTCGGCCGATCGGGGAACAGAATGCACTTCGGAACTCGGGACAGTTGGGACGAAATCGGGTGAATCGGCCGAAAATGGAACAGAGTGCACTTTAAGTTTGAACTTGAGAAATTTGAGACAAAAAGTTCCGGAGTACGCGACTCGGCCGGTTCGGGTGAAATTGGAACAGAGCGCACTTTTGAAATTGGGACATTTGGGACAAGAAAGTGCGAAGTACGCGGTTCGGGCGGTTCGGCCGAAATTGGAACATCTCGCACAGTAACTTCGGGACACTTGGGACAAAAACTTCCGACGGGCCCGAAAATGGGACAAATTCGGAGGTTTCGGCCGATCGGGGAACAAAATGCACTTTCGTACTTGGGACAAAGCTTGGGACAAAAATGTCCGACAGCCCGAAATACTTGCTGAATGACCCAAAACTTAGATTTTTTCGACTTCAAGACTTTTTCACACCACCATTTCACTCGGAAAAGACATTTAAACTCAAAATTTTGAAATTTTTACTTAGGATAAAAATAGTTGTGTTTGGGATGGAGGTTTGGGTTTTATTGTCACCATCAAAATCCCCCTCATTTTCCAAGTCAAGTTTCAAAAATTTTGAGTTGGTGCCTTTGAGGAATGTTTAGAATAGAGTAAGAAGTCTGGAGAGATGGAGAAATTTGTGCTTTAAAGTTGTTGGTGCTCGGTTTTTAATCCCTCCTTTCATTTAAAATTCTTCAGTCTTCATAGTTTGAAGTATTTTCTATTTCCCCATCTGGATGCTTGAAAATATTTTCCTTCATTCGAATGTCATTTTCAATCCTTCTCTTTGGCTGTGGATCGTGTCAAGCCTGGTATTGTTTGTAGTTTCTCATTCCATGGAGAAAAATTTGAAATTCGGGTGTAAATGGTGGGGTTTTCCTTTCATTTTTATTTTTCCATAGTCGTGAATGATGGGCATCAAATTCTATCCCGACATCCGCTGATATGTGGACATCTCTCGATTGGAGGTAGAAAGGAGGGCCCTTTTTGTGTGTTTTGATGCTTTGAAAGGTCAAAGGAGAAAACGTGGGTCCTTTTTTGTTTTGAGACATTATGGCTAAAGGCGTAAGATGTAAAAAGAGTACCTTTGGCCCATGCAAAGGACATGTGGCTATTTTCAAAATTCAAAGCAGGGAGGTGGGTCATTGGAGCACTTTTGGAAATTTTGTTTTATTTCCAAAAGGGATTAAATTTGTAAAATGAGCAATGACTCCGCCGGGATGGAAAAAGTCAAATATCGAGCCTGCATCAAAAGTCAAAGCAGGAGGTAGATTGTCGGGTCACTTTTGGAATTTTGGTTTTGTTGTGGAAAGGCATAAAATTTATAAAGTGACTGCGGCCATGCCGACACCCAAGAGAAGCCACGTGGAGAGCCCGTATCAAAATCGGATGGGCGGGCCGAAATGTTCCGAAGTGCCATTTCTCTAAAAGGAAAAAAATATAAAAGTTTTCCCTGACCTGCTTCAGCTAAATCTCTCCCACATGGACGGCTCAAATTCAAAGTTTGTGAAAGCAGGATGAATAGCTATGATATGATGCATCTAGTTTTTCCACCAGGCATGGAAATGGCCAAGGCATTAGAGAAGTTCAGACGTTGGTTTCTTGAATCAGTTTCATCATTTTTGTAACCGAATGTAACCATTTTTAAGAATTATTTAATGGCTTCTCCATGTCATTATGGTGTTGGATCCTGGTACTCTGTAGAGGCAATAGATTCAAAAGTAATCAATACAGAAGTTTTTCCCTTTCTTCCTCTGTTATTCCTTCTTTCCTTGTTCAACTTTGTGAATCATCCATCTTTGCATGCTAAGAAACTTTTTGTTCTTGTTAATATGATTTTAGGAAGCGTATCTGTGAAATTATATCTGTTATAAATGTGAATGATTCCATTCAACATCTCCTTTTCTCAATACACATAATTTTATACCTCGCTATCTATATTACCTAAAAGTATTGTTATGTTCTTCCTCTCTCATCTCCATAGTTCTTCTATTCTTTCATATCGATAATATTTTGGACATAAAACACTTCAAAATATTAGGAATCCACACTTTGAAAGTTGTACATTTGTAAATAAGCTTTTTGCTTCCTTTCAATAAGGTCACCTCTCCCATAAAGAGGAGGGAATTGTTGTCCCCGACTATGGTTTGTTAAAGTACCATTTTAAAAACCAACTATTTTTGGAAACTCTATTGGGAAATTCATTTCAAATTGATCCCTTTCTAAAAGAACAAATTCAAGATCATTTTCGATCTAGAGACTCTAAGATATACTCATGGTAAAAGGATCTCGTAATAGAAGATTCTCATTTTCAACTTCTAGAGCAAAAAAATTCTCTCTTCTTCCAAAGAAGAAGGAACAGAAGAACTCACCTACAAGCACACCTCTTGTTAAAGATAGAAATTCCAAGAATATCATTCCTCAAGAACAAATCAGTCCTAATCTTCATGCTTTGATATTTGTTGGTGTTTCAGTTCCCCTTTAGCCAATTTTTCCAAAGATGGCAACCCCTTTTCCTTGGGAACAACAAAGTTAGGCCTCTTTCTCTTCCTCGGCCATTGCATGAGTTACCTAGGGGTAATAGGAATTTTTTTCCCAAATCTCTGGGTGATGGGAAGGTTCATCTAGATGAACACATTGCATCCTTCATTGTTGCATGTGGGATTCTTGGGGTTGAACATGAAGATGTCTCTCTGTCAGTCTTTTTGTGGAGACATTGTAGGAAAATGATGCTGATTGGTTTTATCATATTCCTTCTAAGTCGATCACTAATTGCAAAACCATGAAAACTCGGTTTGAGCAACATTTCAAACCCGCTAAAGATGTGCATGATCTATTAGCTCAAATCTCTCATATCAAGAAGGAACCATTTGAGCCTATGAGAGAGTTTGTGACCAAATTCAAAAATCTCATTCATAAAATTCCATAGAACACTCATCCTATAGATCAAATCAAAAAGTGCTTCTTCCTCAATGCTCAGTTACCTAAAGTAAGCTATGCACTAAGGAGAGCTAACCTTGTAACTCTGGAGGTTGATCAACGGTTAGATATCAGTGTTGAGGATGACCTGATCATGTCTTGTAAATTGAAAAGAGAATCCTCTAAATCTAAAGCATCTTCTTCTCCCTCTCCGGAGCCAAATTAGATCGGTTAATGCAGAATTTGGAAAATGATCTCATTTCCATTAAAAGAAATTGGCTCAACATACTCCTTACCAAGACATTTGAAGGAAGAATTTTCGTCCCAAGAACTGTTTTCTTTCTTCTCAAAATAGATTGGTTATTGAAGGCCCACCCATAAAGGTTCCCGTAAATGCAACTTGTGAAGTTCGGGAACCTAATGATGAGGAGTTTAATGAAGTCTACGAAGAACCACAAGAATAGGTTGATGAATAACTAGAGGATCTTGGTGGATCTCAAGTTCATTTCCTCACCTTTGAAGGTATGGATGATGAAGATGAATATGATGAAAGAGTGGCAGAGATGAATAGTGAGTCATATGTTGTTATGACTCAAGAGTGTTTCCCCTGATTCTTAGACGTTTCTTTGAATATTGACAAAACAAATAGGGTAATGGGAAAAATTCAACAAGATCATTCATAAACTTCCATAGAACACTCATCCTATTGATCAAATCCAAAAATGATTCTTCCTCAATGCTCGATTACTCTGAAGTAAGCTATGCACTAAGGAGAGATAACCTTGTAAATTCGGAGGTTGATCAATGGTTAGCTATTAGTGTTGAGGATGACCTGATCATGTCTTGTAAATTGAAAAGAAAATCCTCTAAATCTAAAGCATCTTCTTCTCCCTCTCCTAGATCCAAATTAGATTAGTTAATGCAGAAGTTGGCAAATGATCTCATTTCCATTAAAAAGAAATTGGCTCAACATAATCCTTACCAAGACATCCGAATGAAGAATTTTCAGCCCAGGAACCATTTTCTTTCTTCTCAAACTAGATTGGTTATTGAAGGCCCACCCATAAAGGTTATAGTAAATGCAACTTGTGAACTTCAAGAACCCGATGATGGGGAGTTTAATGAAGTCTATGAAGAACCAGAAGAAGAGGTTGATGAATAACTAGAGGAGCTTGGTGGATGTAAAGTTCATTTCCTCACCACCGAAGGTATGGATGATGAAGATGAATATGATGAAAGAGTGGTAGAGATGAATAGTGAGTCATATGTTGTTATGACTCGGAGTGTTTCCCGATTCTTAGATTTTTCTTTGAATATTGACCAAAAAAATAGGGTAATGGGCCAAATTCAACAAGATCATTAATAAAATTCCACGGAACACTCATCCTATAGATCAAATCCAAAAATGCTTCTTCCTCAATGCTCAGTTACCTGAAGTAAGCTATGCACTAAGGAGAGATAACCTTGTAACTCTGGAGGTTGATCAACGGTTAGCTATCAGTGTTGAGGATAACCTGATCATGTCTTGTAAATTGAAAAGAGAATCCTCTAAATCTAAAGCATCTTCTTCTCCCTCTCCCGGAGCCAAATTAGATCGAGCTTAATGTAGAAGTTGGCAAATGATCTCATTTCCATTAAAAAGAAATTCGCTCAACATATTCCTTACCAAGACATATGAAGGAAGAATTTTCGTCCCAAGAACTATTTTCTTTCTTCTCAAAATAGATTGGTTATTGAAGGCCCACCCATAAAGGTTCCCGTAAATGCAACTTGTGAAGTTCGGGAACGATGATGAGGAGTTTAATGAAGTCTACGAAGAACCACAAGAATAGGTTGATGAATAACTAGAGGATCTTGGTGGATCTCAAGTTCATTTCCTCACCACCTGAAGGTATGGATGATGAAGATGAATATGATGAAAGAGTGGCAGAGATGAATAGTGAGACATATGTTGTTATGACTCGGAGTGTTTCCCCGATTCTTAGGCGTTTCTTTGAATATTGAAAAAACAAATAAGGTAATGGGAAAAATTCAACAAGATCATTCATAAAATTCCATAGAACACTCATCCTATAGATCAAATCCAAAAATGATTCTTCCTCAATGCTCGATTACACAAGTAAGCTATGCACTAAGGAGAGCTAACCTTGTAAATTCGGAGGTTGATCAATGGTTAGCTATTAGTGTTGAGGATGACCTGATCATGTCTTATAAATTGAAAAGAAAATCCTCTAAATCTAAAGCATCTTCTTCTCCCTCTCCTAGATCCAAATTAGATCAGTTAATGCGAGAAGTTGGCAAATGATCTCATTTCCATTAAAAAGAAATTGGCTCAACATACTCCTTACCAAGACATCTCCGAATGAAGAATTTTCATCCCGGGAACCATTTTCTTTCTTCTCAAACTAGATTGGTTATTGAAGGCCCACCCATAAAGGTTCTAGTAAATGCAACTTGTGAACTTCAAGAACCCGATGATGGGAGTTTAATGAAGTCTATGAAGAACCGAAGAAGAGGTTGATGAATAACTAGAGGAGCTTGGTGGATGTAAAGTTCATTTCCTCACCACCGAAGGTATGGATGATGAAGATGAATATGATGAAAGAGTGGCAGAGATGAATAGTGAGTCATATGTTGTTATGACTGGGAGTGTTTCCCCGATTCTTAGATGTTTCTTTGAATATTGACCAAAAAAATAGGGTAATGGGCCAAATTCAACAAGATCATTAATAAAATTCCACGGAACACTCATCCTATAGATCAAATCCAAAAATGCTTCTTCCTCAATGCTCGATTACAAGAAGTAAGCTATGCACTAAGGAGAGATAACCTTGTAACTCGGGAGGTTGATCAACGGTTAGCTATCGAGTGTTGAGGATAACTCGATCATGTCTTGTAAATTGAAAAGAGAATCCTCTAAATCTAAAGCATCTTCTTCTCCCTCTCCGGAGCCAAATTAGATCGAGTTAATGTAGAAGTTGGCAAATGATCTCATTTCCATTAAAAATAAATTGGCTCAACATACTCCTTACCAAGACATTTGAAGGAAGAATTTTCAGCCCAGAACCGTTTTCTTTCTTCTCAAACTAGATTGGTTATCAAGGCCCACCCATAAAGGTTCCCGTAAATGCAACTTGTGAAGTTCGGGAACCCGATGATGAGGAGTTTAATGAAGTATATGAAGAACAAGAAGAAGAGGTTGATGAATAACTAGAGGAGCTTGGTGGATGTCAAGTTCATTTCCTCACCTTTGAAGGTATGGATGATGAAGATGAATATGATGAAAGAATGGCAGAGATGAATAGTGAGTCATATGTTGTTATGACTCGGGAGTGTTTCCACGATTCTTAGACATTTCTTTGAATATTGACAAAACAAATAGGATAATGGGCCAAATCCAACAAGCTCATTCATAAAATTCCACAAAACACTCATCCTATAGATCAAATCCAAAAATGATTCTTGCTAAATGCTCGATTACTCGAAGTAAGCTATGCACTAAGGAGAGCTAACCTTGTAACTCCGGGAGGTTGATCAACGGTTAGCTTTCGGTGTTGAGGATGACCTGATCATGTCTTGTAAATTGAAAAGAGAATCCTCTAAATCTAAAGCATCTTCTTCTCCCTCTCCTAGAGAAAAATTAGATCGATTAATGCAGAAGTTGGAAAATGATCTCATTTCCATTAAAAAGAAATTGGCTCAACATACTCCTTACCAAGACATCGAAGGAAGAATTTTCAGCCCAGAACCATTTTCTTTCTTCTCAAACTAGATTGGTTATTGAAGGCCCACCCATAAAGGTTCCAGTAAATGCAACTTGTGAATTTCAGGAACCTGATGATGAGGAGTTTAATGAAGTCTATGAAGAACCATAAGAAGAGGTTGATGAATAACTAGAGGAGCTTGGTGGATCTCAAGTTAATTTCCTCACCACTAAAGGTATGGATGATGAAGATGAATATGATGAAAGAGTGGCAGAGATGAATAGTGAGTCATATGTTGTTATGACTTAGGAGTGTTTCCCTTGATTCTTAGACGTTTCTTTGAATATTGACAAAAAAAAATAGGGTAATGGGCCAATTTCAACAAGCTCATTCATAAAATTCCACAGAACACTCATCCTATAGATCAAATCCAAAAATGCTTCTTCCTCAATTCTCGGTTACAAGTAAGCTATGCACTAAGGAGAGCCAACGTTGTAACTTTGGAGGTTGATCAAGTTAGCTATCGGTGTTGAGGATGACTTGATCATGTCTTATAAATTGAAAAGAGAATACTCTAAATCTAAAGCATCTTCTTCTCCCTCTCCTGGAGCCAAATTAGATCGAGTTAAAGTAGAAGTTGGAAAATGATCTCATTTCCATTAAAAAGAAATTGGCTCAACATACTCCTTACCAAGACATCGAAGGAAGAATTTTCAGCCCAGAACCATTTTATTTCTTCTCAAACTAGATTGGTTATTGAAGGCCCACCCATAAAGGTTCGAGTAAATGCAACTTGTGAAGTTCAAGAACTTGATGATGAGGAGTTTAATGAAGTCTATGAAGAACCGAGAAGAAGAGGTTGATGAATAACTAGAGGAGCTTGGTGGATGTCAAGTTCATTTCCTCACCTTGAAGGTATAGATGATGAAGATGAATATGATGAAAGAGTGGCGAGATGAATAGTGAGTCATATGTTGTTATGACTCGGAGTGTTTCCCGATTCTTAGATTTTTCTTTGAATATTGACAAAACAAATAGGGTAATGGGCCAAATTCAACAAGCTCATTCATAAAATTCCATAGAACACTCATCCTATAGATCAAATGAAAAATGCTTCTTCCTCAATGCTCAGTTACCTAAAGTAAGCTATGCACTAAGGATAGCTAACCTTGTAACTCGGAGGTTGATCAACGGTTAGCTATTAGTGTTGAGGATGACCTGATCATGTCTTGTAAATTGAAAAGAGAATCCTCTAAATCTAAATCATCTTCTTCTCCCTCTCCTGGAGCCAAATTAGATCAGTTAATGCGAAGTTGGAAAATGATCTCATTTCCATTAAAAATAAATTGGCTCAACATACTCCTTACCAAGACATCCGAAGGAAGAATGTTCAGCCCAAGAACCGTTTTCTTTCTTCTCAAACTAGATTGGTTATTGAAGGCCCACCCATAAAGGTTCCAGGAAATGCAACTTGTAAAGTTCGGGAACCTAATGATGAGGATTTTAATGAAGTCTATGAAGAACCAAAAGAAGAGGTTAATGAATAACTAGAGGAGCTTGGTGGATCTCAAGTTCATTTCTTCAAGACTAAAGGTATGGATGATGAAGATGAATATGATGAAAGAGTGGCAGAGATGAATAGTGAGTCATATGTTGTTATGAAAAGAGTGTTTCCCCGATTCTTAGGACGTTTCTTTGAATATTGACAAAACAAATAGGGTAATGGGCATAGGAGGAATACCTATTGAAATGATGGTTGATAGGTTGTTGCACACGTATGACTTATGAACCCACAACCGATTGTGAGAGATTCTTTTTATCTGGGAGGAACTACTTGAAATCTAGTCCTGGGCACCTGTGAGTGATGAATGAATATGCTGGTAAGAGATTGAATGTTGTTGAGGATCATCAAACATTGGAAAGCTCCTGCATGGGCTGCATGTGCATTTGTTTTTGCTTGGTTGGAAAAAATTTGTGCTGGGTGGTTATTAGATGAATGTTGGATGTCTGTGCAAGAGAAAATACTTGATCTCCTTCCTTGCATGTTTGTTCTAGTGGAAACTTATTCTCAAAGAATGTGTTATCTCTCAGGAATCTTCCAACCTCGAAAATAAGGTTGTTTTGGGGATTAAAATGTGACCGATGGTGGTTCTGGCTTAACCGGCGGTGGTCAAGGGTAACTAGCGTCGGTCAGGGTGGGATTTCATAGGTTTACTAAACTGGGTAGATCCCCTTGATTTTCTGGGATCTCATGTTGTTAATCCGAAGATCCGACTAGATGCTTCCTTTAAGCATGTGGGAATGTGGTTAGAGGGAATGTAGGCATTGATTTTTAGGGTTTGGGTAAGTCTTAGTTAGTTATGGCAACTTACTAAGAATAGGTCTTAGGTCATGCGGTGGCTTGATGAGGTGTCAGGTGAGGTGGATGTGTGGGAATTATCTAAATTAGGATATTTAAATAATAAATATGGTGAGGATAATGAATTAATCTAATTTAAATAATTAAAATAATATTATAGTGAGGTGAAGGGGGCCATGGCTAGGTGGATGTGATGAAGGTATTTATTTGTTGAGGGACCAAAGGGGAGTGTGACCTAATTTTTGTGTCTACAAGGAGCAAACGAACAAAAAAGAAAAAGTGGTGTAACCTATTAAGAAATCCAAAGAGTATCCTATAACTATTCTAGTAGTTGTGAGAAGAGGAGTTCCTATTCCCACTGCCTCAACACAAAAGGTGAGTAATGTTAATCCTCCTTCTACTTCTGTTTCCAAAACTTCTTGTCCTTAAAATCCTAAAACTGATAAATCAAAAGTCTCTCAAGTTCCTAGTAATGATTCCCCATCCACCTCTGGATATTTTGATATCATTGATCACCTCAAAAAGACCAAAATCCAAATTTCAGAGGCAGAATTTTACCAAACCCATCCAAAATCCTTTACTAAAATGGTAAAATTTGTCAATTCCAAATCCAAAGCTTCATCCAATACTTCTAAATGTATTTTTCCCACTCCCTCTTCCTCACCTCAACCAAGCCTTGTGGTTGCAGTCACTTCCCCTAATGAGAAAATTAAACCATTCTATGTGACTCTTCTCATAGCTGGCCATAAACTCAGTAACTGTGTCATAGACTCGAGAACATCAGACAATGTAATGCCTACAAAAGTAGCTCATGATTTGGGCCTAAATCTAACACGTACCTTTGGTTCTTGCTATTCCATGGAGAGTAGAGAAGTGCCTTTGGTTGGGAGGATTAAAGATGCACAAGTAGATTTTTCTACTTTTCAGAGAAAAGGGTCTTAGCCACTATTTTGGTAGCCGATATTCCTCCTCGCATGGTATGTTGCTTTGAGTAGGAATTTATGTAAGGATGTAGAAGGTGAAATTCAGATGGATTGGTCGTATGATTTGATCTCGGTCAATGGAAAAATGAAGAAGCTACTACCTGAGAAATAAATGAATACATTTTGCAAAAGACTGATGATCCAAAAGCACAAATACTCTATGAATATATAGGGCATGGTAACTACATGATCATGTCACAAGATGAGGCAAAACCTCCTAAGGAAGTGATTCATGATCCTAATGGCATTTAGGCTTTGGAATTTGATGGACGCTACTCTTCAGCTGGTTTTGGGGCTGGTATGGTGCTAACCTCTATAGAAGGGAAGATTCATCCTTTTTCATTCAAGCTTTGTTTTGAAAATACAAACAATACAGCTGAATATGAGTCACACATACTTGGATTGAACATGACAAAAGAAATGGGAGTGAATAATCTTTGTTCTCATGGAAATGCAGAGATGATTATGAAACAAGTCAGGGATCTTTTCAAGTGAAGAATAGGAGATTGAAGCATTATAGAAATTTTTTCTGGGATTCCATTCAGAGTTTCTTGATGATTTCTCCATTAAAGTTGTGCCAAGAGAAAGGAACACTAGATTTGATTCTCTAGTTGTCTCAGGATCTTTGTTGATTCCTCACCAAGATTTCTCTCAGGAGAAATCTACCATTGTAATGATTCATAGGCCCAATATACCAAATAATGTAAGTAATTGGTAGGTTTTCAATGATGATCAACACTTTCTCTCATTCTTGGAGCTTAAGGACAACTTAAACCAATTATATTTATAAGGAAGTGTGACTTTTCCTAGAGAGTGTGTATCCTCTAATGAAGGAGATATCAACGAAGATATGGATTAAGATGGCTTCATCAAATTGAAAGGTAACAAGATCCCTAAAGGGCTGGTGAGTTTGGAAGATCTGTTTGATAAGCATGATAGATACTTTAAGTCTAAAGCTTCCCAAGGAGCTCAACAGTTTGTTGAATGTGAATAGATTAATATTGGGAGTCTTGATGAAACCAAGATGGTGAACATTGGAAAATGTTGCACTCAAAGAGAAGAAGAAAGTAGTAAATCTATTAAAAATGTATGTTGATGTTCTTGCCTATTCATATGATGATCTCAAGGCTTTCAAGCCAAAGGAAATGTAACACTTTATCCCTCTGAAACTTGGGATCAAACCTTTCAAGCAGAAACAAAGGAAATACAATCCCAAGGTTGCTGGCACTATTTTTCAAGAGATCCAAAAGTTACTAAAGGAAAATATTATTTTCCCTATACATCATTCAACATGGATTTCCAACATTGTGCCTGTCAGGAAGAAGAATGGTGAGATTCACATCTGTGTGGATTTTAGGAATTTGAATCAGGTCTCTCTGAAAGAAAACTATCCTCTCCCCATGATGGATCAAGTTTTGCAAGCTGTCATCAGGCTCTGAGATGTTGTCTATGCTTGATGGATTCTCTAGATATAATCAAGCGGAATTTAGTACCCTAGATCAACACAAAACTACTTTCACTACTCCTTTGGGCATCTTTGTCTACAAGAGAATGTCTTTTGGTCTTATAAATGTTTGTACCACCTTTCAAAGGGAAATGAACTTAAATTTTGGCATTTAAAAGGGAAAGTTTATTGTTGTGTACCTTGATGATTTGAATGTTTTCTCCAAAACAAGGGCAGATAACTTTGAGCATCTTGAAGCGATCCTCCGAAATGTAGAGAACATGGAGTTTATCTCAATCCTAAGAAGTATATATTTTGTGCTACTAAATCCAAGTTGTTGGGGCGTATTGTCTCCAAATAAGGAATCAAGATAGATCCATAAAGAGTTCAAGCAATCCATCGATTCCTCTTCCCACAAGAAAATAGGGTGTTCACTCTTTCTTTGGTGAGATAAACTTCAAGAGGAGATTCATTCCTGATTTTGCAGAACTGACTATGAGCATTTCTCACGTGATGAAAGGAAAGAAAAAATTTGGTTAGACTTCCAAAGGTAAAGAAGCACTTGAAGATATTAAGAAATCCATTGCTAAGACTCGCCATCTTAGCATGTCCCGATTTTAGCAAGGATTTTATCATATATTGCTATGGTATGGAGAGTACCTTGGCTGTTGTGCTAACTCAGAGAAATTATATGGATCATGAAATTTCAATTGAATTCATGAGCTATGTTCTGAAAGATCATGAATTGAAATATACTATGATTGAGAAACATGATTTTTTAGTGGTCAAAGTTGTCAAGAAGTTTCATTTTTATATTCTTAATTCTCACTCTGTTGTGCTTGTACTTGATACAACCATCAAGTCTATTCTTACACAATAGGAGTTTGGAACTAAGAGAGGAAATTGGGTAGAAAAAGTCCAAGAATATGACCTTGATATCAAGCCAACTAAGCTAGTCTAGGGTAAAGGATTATGTGAGCTTATTGCTGAAGGAGATGATGCAAAATTGTCCAAAGAAGCAATTGATGTTCTGTTATCCTCTTCCTCAGTTCAACAGATGAATGGTATGCTGGTATTGCACATTTTCTTACTTATAGAGAGTTTCCATACCACTTGAGTGCAAGGAAAAGAGATATATTAAGCTAAGGTTTGCACAATATGTATTATGGGGAAATGCTTTATTCAAGTAAGGCATAGATGGAAGATTCCTTAAATGTGTGGACAATGAGCAACAGAAGAAGTTGTTTTCATCTTTTCATGATCGGGCTTGTGGAAGGAATGTCTCTTCTAATGTCATTGCCCATGAGATCCTTCATGTAGGGTAATATTGGCCTACATTGTTAAGAGATGCATAAAAATGGATAGGTAAGTGTGAAGCCTATCATACTTTTGTTGGGAGACCTAAGTTGGCTAGGCTTTACCACTAAAACTAGTAGTGATTGATGATCCTTTTCAACAAAGTGGGGATTGAATTTCATTGGAACTCTTAATCCACCTTCTAATGTTGGGCATACTCACGTGCTAACTACTACAAATTACTTCACAAATTGGGTAGAGGATATTCCAGTCAAAAGCACTACTTTTGAGGTGGTGTGTAATTTCATCAAAGAGAACATCTTGATAAGGTTTGGGGTACCAAACAAGATTGTGACTGATAATGCTTCAAATTTTTCTTCTTTTAAGATGATGGATTTCTGCTATGGTTATGGAGTCTCCCTTGCTCATTCTTGAGACTACTATCCCTAAGGGAATGGATAAGTAGAATCAACACATAAGAATCTGGTAACCATCGTTCAGAAGCTTGTCAATGAATCTCAAAGGAATTGGCACAATAATCTCTATGATGCTCTTTAGGTAGATAGAATTACACCCAAAAGAGCAATTGGGATTTCTCCATTTCAAGTGGTGTATGGTGTTGAAGCTCAGCTACCAGTAATAGTGGAATTACCAGCCTTGCACTTAATGAAGGCTATTGAAGATTCAATCTTTATCAGTTCCTTAGACAAGAGGATCATGTATCTCCGTAAGTTTGGATGAAGATAGGATGTAAGTTTTTGATAGAATATTAGCTCATCAACTGAAGGTGAAATATTTTTTTAATAAGAAGGCTAGACCCATAGATTTTCAAGTAGGAGACATTGTTCTGTTGTGGGACAAAAGACATGAACCTCGAGGAAGCCATGGTAAGTTTGATTCTCTTTAGATTGGCCCTTTCAAAATTAGGCACTTTCTAGAGAAAATTATTTCTACTTGGATTATATGGATCAATATTCTCTCCCACTTCCTTATAGTGGGTAATATTTGAAGTTGTTTAAGTCCTAGGTGATTGGGTAGTCCTTACGTATATTGTGTAAAGTGTTTTGGTTTTTGGTCATTCCTTTGTGTTTTGTTTTTGGTCTTTCCTTTTTGGTTTTTTTCTTTTCCCATTGCGTGTGTGTTGTTTTTGTATTAGTTTTTCCTTTAACTCTATTTTCCCAATGGATAAGGCACTAGTATTATTTCCCGAGTTTTTCTCAGTAGTTCTTGATCTTGCCTTGTTTCTTTGTTCCAAGCCAAGCCATCCCAGAAATATCTAGTTGTTGTCGCCCTTAAAATTCCCCTCATTTTCCAAGTCAAGTTTCAAATTTTTTGAGTTGGTTCCTTTGAGGAATGTTTAGAATAGAGTAAGAATCCTAGAGAGATGGAGAAATTCATGCTTTAAATTTGTTGGTGCTCGGTTTTTAATCTCACCCCTTTCATTTAAAATTATTTAGTCTTCGCAGTTTGAAGTATTTTCTATTTCCCCATCTGGATGCTTGAAAATATTTTCCTTCATTCGAATGTCATTGTCAATCCTTCTCTTTGGTTGTGGATCGTTTGAGCCTAGTATTGTTTGTAGTTTCTCATTCCATGGAGAACAATTTGAAATTCGGGCATAAACGGTGGGGTTTTCCCTTTCATTTTTATTTTTCCATAGTCATGAATGATGTGTATCAAATTCTATCCCAAAGTCCGTGGATACTTGGACATCTCTCGATTGGAGGAAGAAAGGCGAGACCCTTTTTGTGTTTTGATGCTTTGAAAGATCAAAGGTGGAAAGGTGGGTCCTTTTATGTTTTGAGGCATTATGGTGAAAGGCGTAAAATGTAAAAGAATGCCTTTGGCCCTACAAAGGGACACATGGTTGTTTTCAAAAGTCAAAGTAGGGAGGCGGGTCATCGGAGCACTTTTGGAAATTTGGTTTTATTTCCCAAAAGGATTAAAGCTGTAAAATGAGCGGTGACTCTGTCGGGATGAAAAAAGTCAAATATCAAGCCCGCATCAAAAGTCAAAGTAGGGAGACAGATCGTTGGGTCACTTTTGGAATTTTGTTTTTGTTGCGGAAAGGTACAAAATTTATAAATTTACCTACGGCCATGCCGACACCTAAGAGAAGCCCCGTGGAGATCCCGTATCAAAAGTGGATAGGGGGCCAAAATGTTCCGAATTTCCATTTCTCTAAAAGGCACAAAATATAAAAAATTTCCCCATACCCACTTCGGCTAAATCCTCCCACATGGATGGCTTAAATTCAAATTTTGTAAAAGCGGGATGAATAAGCGTGATATGTTGCATCTGGTTTTGTTGCAGGGAATGGAAATGGACGAGGTATTAGATAACTTCAGATGTCAGTTTCTTGAATCAGTTTCATCATTTTTGTAACCAAATGTAACCATTTTTAGGATTATTTAATGGCTTCTCCATGTCATTATGGTGTTGGATCTTGGTACTCTGTAGATGCAATAGATTCAAAAGTAATCAATACAAAAAAATTCCCTTTCTTCCTTTGTTATTCCTTCTTTCCTTGTTCAAATTTATGAATCATCCATCTTTGCATGCTAAGAAACTTTGTGTTCTTGTTAATATGATTTCGGGAACTTTGTGTCTGTGAAATTATATCTGTTATAAACATGAATGATTCCATTTTGCATCTCCTTTTCTCAATACACATAAGGTTATACTCTGCTATCTATATTACCTGAAAGTATTGTTATGTTCTTCCTCTCTCATCTCCTTAGTTCTTCTATTCTTTTGTATTGATAATATTTTGGGCATAAAACACTTCAAAATATCAGGAATCCACACTTTGAAAGTTGTACATTTGTATATAAGCTTTGTTGCATTCTTTCAATAAGGGAACCTCTCCCATAAAGAGGAGGGACTTTTTTCCCCGAATGTGGTTTGTTAAAGTACAATTTTAAAACCCAACAGGTTTATAAGGGCGATATCAATTCCCCATACATTAGATTAGTACGAAGGTGGGGAGGACCATAAGGAAAACCTCTCCTATGCGCAAAGTAGTCATAACCAAGTTGTTGATGTATATTTCCATACTCTTACGGAGTGAGGAACATGTCGATATTGTATAGCCGGTACTCCCGCAGTGAGGTGTTAAAAGACACCTTCTAAGGGGTCGATGGTAAATATATGGGCAAGTTGGGATAGATAACTCGCTAGATGATTGGGAAATAGGTGAGTCGGCTATAGAGGTTATGGAGGCGGTAGGAATAGTAGGGTTAGATGTGTGAGAGGTGGTGGTAGTCATGGTAGAGGGGATTTTGGATGAAGGTGAAGTAGGGGTAATGACAGATGCCTTGACTGGGAAAATTACATCGTTAGGATGGTACAACATGTTACAAGTCTTAAAAGGTGATGGGTTGGCTGGAATGGTGTAGTTATGTCCCTCATGTTCAAATTTGAGGTAACAGTGTAAATTCAAAGGGACACAACCCATGGCACGGATCCAAGGTCGACTCGAGCAATAAGTTATACTGGAACTCTCCTTCTAGGATGTAGAATAGTTCTAGGATAGTGTGGGGACCTACGCAGACATGGAGAACTACGGTACCTAGGGTAGAGGTCATGGCATCATTAAAGGAGCACAGCATAACTGGGTTACCATGCATGTAATTGGAAGGTATGCACATTTGGTTGTACACATGGGAAGAGATGATGTTAATACTAGCACCACCATCGATCATAACACATCATATGCGTATATTATCGATATGGACGGAGATGAAAAGAGTGGGATCAGGGTCGTTAGGATGGAAGGGAGTGATCTCTTCATCCAAAAAGCTGAGGGTGGCTACTTAGTGAGTAGGTGGAGGTGTAGAGGAAGGTGACAACTTAGTGAGAGAGGCTACATGATGAGGGGTAATGATGGAGGCTACAAGCATGGGGTCATTTGGTAAAACCTTGATAGATTGAAGGATATCCATGAGGCCTTGATGATGTGACTCAGAGGTTTGGATGAGATCATATAAAGACATTTTGAAGGAGGATTGGTGTAATTGTTTTATCATTGTGTGATGTGTGACCCCATCAAAAATAGGATATGTGGGACCTCGAATGGTGACTTTGGGTGTATTTTCAGATGGTATGTTGGGGTACAGGGTTGGTTGATGGGCTAGCCACCTTTTCTTTACCCTTGTCTTTCTGAGTGTGGGTGGCAACATGAACCATGTTAATTTGAGGGGAGGTGGATGAAGAGGGTGTGTCATGAAAGGTATAATGACATGAGGAGAAAAATCCTAGTGGTGGATAAAAGCCTTGTGAAATGAGTAGGCTGCATTGACATTTGGGTGGTGGTTTGGAAAATTCTCTTATAAGAACCATATTGATCTCGAATTTTAGGGGTGGATAAAAGGGTTGTGGGGGTAGAGATATTGGTCACTAAGTGGGTAATGGATTAAGATTTGGGGAGATTGTCAAAGGTGGAGTGGGGTCCTCATCCAGAAGATTGTCGTCATCGAAATTGTGTTCAGGAGGAAAAATTTGGATAAGAACGGTCTTCAAGGCCTTATAAATTTCAACATCATGTCCTGGCACATGATGATAGGAAAAAATATTGGTCTCATCAAACCTTATGGGTTTGGGTTTGAGAGGATCATAAGGTCGAAGTGGTAGTAATGTGATTATAGAAGTCTCTAAAAGGTTGGTTAAAACATTAGCATAGGACCCCTCTAACGGATCGGAATGGGAGGTGAGTGTGGAGGAAGAGGCTTTATAGGAGGGGGAATGGGTTGGTCCACTAGTTTGATATGTGGATTATTCTTAGGTCTTGCAGGCATCTATTTGGATAAAGGAGGGGTAGAAGAGCTAGCAATGGAAGGTTTGGTTGGTTTGACTACTTTATTGGAGGGTAGCAGATTCTTATCTTTAGGTTGCATCCTCTTGGGTAAAGGTGATACGGGAGTATGGGATGTAGAGGGAAAAGTATATGGTGGCAGAGGATGGGTTACCCATGGGGCAATAGAATTACAAAGTGGAGGTGGTTGGTGGAGGTTGGGTGGAAGGAGTGAGTGGGAGAGATGAGAGTGTCATGGGTAGTGAAGAGGTTATCAAAGGTAGTTGTGGTATGGGTGGTATGAAGGTCACGGGTGATGGCGGCGGAGTTATTTGGATCACTTGGGTATGGTAGCGGGCCATGATGAGGAGGTGAGTTGTTGCATACTTGGTTTCTTGGTGGAAATAGGTTGCTTGGCCAGGGTTGAGGGTGAGGTCCTAGGATTGACGGAAGGGGTGAAGGTGATAATGGTGTGGTAGGAGAGGTTGGTGTATGAGGCCTAGAAGGTTAGGGATTCCTTTTAGGGTCCAGGAAGAAGTTTAGTGTTGGTCTGAGAAGATGTGGCTAAATCTAATTTGATGGGTGGGTGAGTAAGGTGTGATGTCGGCATGACACCTAAGGTAGTGATGGGTTTAGGAAAGGGAGATGATATAGGCATGGGTAGGTGTTTGGGTGTAGGTGTGTGTTGGGTTGTGAGCAGAGGTGTGTCTTGGGTTATGGGTGATGACATGGAAGGTGTTCTAATCACCATGTTTTTGTTTGGTTTGGTTACTTGAAACACTTTTGGATAGATTGTGGTGTCGGTGAGTGACAACTACATTTGGGTTAAAGCATGAAGTATAAGACATCCCCAAATTAAGGCTCTATCAACATAGTCCAAGTGATTGTGCAAGCATGAAAATGGTACCTCTGTAAGTGGAGCTAATGTGGATCGAATAGCAATCCCCGTAAAATGTGTTTGAGAAACACGAAAATGGCTAGCTTCAGAATCTGTGGGTAAGAGAGCCAAAATTAGATTGGTAGGATCTTAGAGGTCCGATGGAGAATGGTCATCTAAAGGAAATGGTGTTTGTATAAGATCCTCTATAGGTAGAGGAGATGATGGGATAGATGAGTTGGACACTCCATGTGATGGTGTAGGGAGTGGACAAGTGCCCCTTATGAGTAGGAGAGGTGTTATTGATGACTTCTCGGTAATTTTAGGAGCCAAGGGCGGTGTGCTAATTATGGTCTCTTCCACGGGTGAAGGAGAAAATGAAGGGGATTCCTTTTTGGGTGGAGGAGTAGATGAGGTTCCTATGTAGGTAGGGGAGTTCGGGCTAAGATTTTTTCTATGGAAGGTGTTGGTATCCAAATTCATTCTCCTTTTCAAGCCGAGTAGTAACACAGATTCAACAAGGAGCTTAGAGGCAGATAGATCATAAATATGTATCATTTTGTATCTAGGGATTGAATCTAATTGACCCTTTGTTACTCGGGTTTTGTGGAGATATGGATAACACCTTAAAAGGATTTGATCTTATCCTAACTATTTTAGGTTTTGCCTTTCAACCAAGGTAAGAGAACCTATTTTGTAACCTCTATTATTGAAGGAGACACATATACCTTTCTTTTGCACAAATTTTATAAAGAAAACCTTGGGAAAATATGATCAACACACCAAATCTGACTCTCATGAGTTGTCACTTCCATAAGATGGAGATATTTTCAACACAAGGCTAAGGTTACTAAATACATTATGGAATCTTGATTGTTCTGCATATTTTTGTAAGTAGATTTTGTTCTTTTGTGGATATACAGAGAAAAATGGGGGTATTTCAGGGTAGGATTGGTTATTTGAATATTTTTTTGGTGGGAGATCAACAAGATAGATTGGAATTTGCCAAATATTTGAGAAACTTCATAACAAATGGATAACTTAATAACAAAAATCTTCAAAATAGTTAAAACATTCCTTCAACCAGGTTTGCATCAATGGAGGCCCATATTTGCACTTTTTCACACAATCTTTGAGATTCTAGCACAAAGGCTTGAGTTAGAAGACCCAATAAAACATCAAAATCTAGGATCGATCATGTCGAGATATACGTAGAGGCTTACAAGCAATCTCTCACAACGAGATGAAAGAAAAGTGATTTTAAATCATTTATTTCATTCCCAGATGAAAGCTTTTCTAAAAAATGAAATTACAGATGCCACTAAACTATCACAAGGACTGAGATATGTGTGACTCAAAGATATTTTGATACAAGATTGCAATAGGAACAATAAAAACTACTTGCACACATTCCGAAAGTGAAATAAACAAAAAAATTCTATAGATTTAACACAAATTAACTCAAATTTTATCGATTCATCAATGTAGGGTAGAGTTATTTTAAATAATCTTAGAGCTTTTTGATGGCTATACACTCGTAATGAACTTAACATGAATGAAAATCTAACACGGGAAGTTAACCTGGTTTCTCGAAGATGGGTTTTTCTCAAAATTTTCTCGTGAAAATGAACTCCCAACCCTTTCGTAAGAGTATTCTCATTGCATTTATACATTTTTCCCACTCAATTTTCCTCCCAAAAGAGAAGAATATTTGAGGGACCTTTTCTTTTTACCCATTTCCCTCAGAAAGTGACCTTTAACAATTTTATATATGAAAGCTGCCAGGTGGACCAAGTGAGAACTAATCATGTTTCATTGGGAGCTCAACTGATGACTAAGATGCCATGCCACAAAATTTTTGCAATCCTTCGGAGTCTCTGCATAGTTGGACTTGACATGTCATCCCCTTTTTGTTCTCTTTCATCTGTAATTCTGCCCCACATCCATCTCCTCTGATAATTCCTGTTTCAAAATATAAATTACAGTAACAACCATTGATTCTCGCCCCTTTTCTACTTTATATCGATGCATCCACAGAGTTTCCTAGCACAACTACAAAGGTGAGGCACAAAGGCAAGTCTCCAAACAAGCACGGGCCTTCCACATGTCCCAGGCCCTTTAGGAAGTTGCTTGAAAAGTCTAAGGGAAGGGAAGGCCCAGTGGAAACCTCCACGTGTCTCCTCGGCACATCTCCAAAAATAAAACTCAGGGGCCGGTCCCTAAACATGCACGGTCCCTCCACACCATGAAAACATATAATATCATTCTTAACGTGCCTTAGTGGGTGAAAACTTGGAAAACATGGTTTCTCCATTAATACGAGATCCGTTGTCCTCCATTACTGGGATATTGGGATTTTAGTCTATAAGCGTGGGGCACTAGACTTGAAAAATGGAGGATAGAGTTTTTATGCACCAATTAGGGGAGATAGAAAATGTGAAAGAGGCCACAAACTAAGGGATTTCAAGGGAAAATGGTGCGATATCAAAATGAGCACCAACAGAAGGAACAGGGGAAATTGTGAAGCAACTGGTATGTCATCAAAAATAGTGCGGACCTCTTGGAAATTGCTATCATTGGTTGAAGTGTCACTAGTTTGGTTGGAAGATGGGGTGTGATTAGGGAATGGTTTCTTGAAGATATGTAGGTTTTGGTTAGCGAGGTGCATTTGGGTTATCCAATACTAGATCTCTATTGTCTAACATTTTTTTGACAATATTCTTGAAGGTGATGCAGTTACCATCGCTATGACCTTTTACATGATGATAGTTGCAAAATTCATGTTCTTTATACCATGTGGGCATTGGGCATCAGGGTCAAAAACAGTGTGTGGTTTTATAGGTGGAAGGGTAATAGCACCAGCCTTAATAAGATTTTCCAAAATAGAAGAATAAGGTTCCCTTATTGGGGTATACTTTCATTGTTCTCATCTGAACTGGAAATCTTGGACAAGAGAGAGATTAGAAGAAGGTTTGGCTTGGTTTGATGGGTGAGAGGGTCCAACCTTAAGAACTATGACGTTGGTAGATCCTTTGGGTTTTGAATAGTTGTTCTGGGGTTTTAAAGATGAAGAAGCATCATTTTATTTGAACGCGATGTTCTTGTTACGTAGCTGAATTTTCTTTTCTTCAATAGCACGAATCTCCAATTTTTGTGCCATGGTGAATGCCTCGTCAAAGGTTCAAAAGGTCTCGCACTTGTAGTGCTGGAAAAATGTGTTTAACACAAGCCCTGGTAAACAAATCTATGAGCTCAGTTTGAGGTAATTGAAATGTGAGTTGGTTAATTAGGCTACGCCAACGAGTGAAAAATTCAGCGATAGACTCGTCACCATATTTTCGTGTGGAGTAAAGATCAGTCATGGTGACTTTCTTGACAACATTGATTTGGAAGTGGTCTAAGAAGACTTGGACTACTTGATTAAACGAGTAGATAAAATGTAGGGGTAGCCCATTGTACCAATATAATGAAGGTCATGTGAGGGACATCAGGAAGTTTCGTAGGAGTAAAGTTTCATCATGGGAAATCACATAACGCTCATGTTTGAAAGACTACAAATGTTTCTATGGGTATTCTTTACTATTAAAGTGGTTGAACTTTGGAATTTTGTAATGTACGGGGTATGGGAAAATAGGAATGGATGGATGAATGGGCTCATTACAGATTTCATCGTAGGTTAGAGAATTGCGTGATCCGTAAACCGATGCTTCTAGTGTTTTCATCCTTTCCATCATTAATTTGATGAGGTCATTGGTAGGTTGTGATAGAAGGGCACCTCCTATGGCGTAAGAGGGTTAGTGCTTTGAACATATGATGTGGGTGGCATTCCAAAGTATGTGGTGATTCGAATAGGAAGGTTGAGAATAGGGGAACGACATAGAGGGAATATATCCGAATGAATGATGGGTGAGATAGGGGTTTTTGATAATATGTATATGTAGGCGGAATAGTCGACGTGACTCTAGTGATGATTGGGGGCAAAGACTAAGGGATGGAGAGGACAATATTTTAGCTCGGAGTAGGGGTCACTGACTCCATGGGTAGTTGTGTTGCAATTGGTATCTTTGAGACAATGGGTTCGGATGGGGTTATGGTCTAGGTGGTCAATGAAGGAACAACATATACTATGGGTGCAATTGATATTGCAGATGCATCGGTCATATCAGGTATGGGGCCTAAGTTTGTGCAGAAACCACCGGGGTAACGCAGTGAAGGTACCACCAAACTAGTAGGGGCTGATGTAGAAGTGGGGATAAGGGCAGGAGATATGGATATGGGCATTCCATATATCAATTGACCTGAGGAGTCCCGTGTGAAAGAGTGGGAAAGGTAGAATTGTAAGGCTACGAGGATTCGATAGAGGAGTCATGTGAACTCCTCATTTCCGGTGGCAATGGTGGTAGGCAGGGTTGGATCCATGGGTGACAGGACAAAAGGTGGTGAAGGACTATGTGGGAGTGGTGACAACCGACGTGGAATATAAGAGTGTTATCTTGGTTACGAGTCAACACCATGTGAATTAATGTATATCAGGTGATGTTGTATCTGCAGATGACACAAAAAGTAGTAGGAATGAGAAAAACATGTATTTTTAGGTGGATTTGGGTAATTTATCAGTTGAGAATCAGCACAGGGTAACCGATGCCAATTAAGAATGATTGATGATGGTTTAGGGTTAACCGAGGTCAGTTACTGCCATCTTGAGAAAAGAATAGTTTTACCAAACGAGGAAAAAACTGATGAATGTCAGATAGGTAAGTTGTATGATGACCGTTTATCAGAATACAGAGAGTACAGAGACTCAGAGAAACTCTAAACAATAAAGAAGATGAAATAGGTGTCCTTTGGGAAATTTAACCAAAAGGACATAGAACCGATAATGGTTAGGTAAAACTGATGATGGTGAGGAGTAAACCGATGCCGGCAGATAAACCAATGTTGGTTACTATGAAAATTTGAGGAATGTAGGAAAATAGATTGTTGTGAACTGAGATCAGATGGATGATTAACCCAGAAGTCTGGAGATGATATAATGAGGTCCTGACACACTTAGAAGAAGTCAGAATACTCCAATTGTGATTGTGGAGTGTGTAAGGAAAAAGAAAGGAAAATGGAGAAACGTATCCTCACACCTCAAAATGCATGTCAATCAAACACTAAAAATACATATCCAACAAGTGATTTTAATGTTTTGATCTTATGTTATTTAGAAGACTGACTCATGAATTTAGAGTAGAGTTTTGGTGAGGAAAGGTTCCTACAAAGAAGGATATCTAAAAGGAGAAGTTTCAGTTATGTTATTACGAGGTGGACCGTCCTCCGAGGTAATGACTAGATAGAAGTAACCACTGGTGCCCATAGTCAATCCACCGATTGTGTGATCGTTGATGACTTCTTTCGGGTGAGATGTTGTTTAAGATGTGTATTTTAAGCACCATAAAATAAATGTTGTTTTAGAAAATTAGGAGAAGAGAGTATTACAGGGGAAAGAGATTTAGTGTGAAGACATTTATAAAATAGACAAACATACCATATTTTTCTAGGAATGAAGAAAATGTAAGGAACCCGGATGGGTCCCACCAAAGCAAGCCAAAATGTTTCACCAATTTCTTTATGTTATTGGGACGAAACAGATAGAGGTTATGGGCGAGGAGGAATACATTGTGTTGGTTTGGAGGTTGATCCACGTGTTATGACTTCACGCATCCGATGCCGACTATGATAGATTTCTTTTGGCTAGGAGGAAGCTGTTAGGAAAAATCAAAGCACCCCCGAATGGCCTGATTGTGAAATGGTAAAAATGGGGCATTCGGTGTGATTGCATAACATTGGATCATATCTCAAGTTGTGGGACTTGCAAATATGAGATGATCCTCCAAAGAAATCCAGTTCTTGTTCCTAAACTACCTGCCACAAGCTACTCTAATGCAGCCAAAAATAAACTATCATAATCTAACCATTCCAAGGAACCAAAGAGAAAGAGAGAGTGAAAGAAAGCCTACACTAAAGTGGTGATACACTAGAGAAGGAAAGGGGTGAGATGCTCTATTGAGGGAGGATGAAATGAGGGAGAAAAGAAGATGGGAAGGTCAGACAGAAGTGACACAAACCCAGATCCTAATCCATGATCAAAAATCCATGAAACACAATAACCTACACCTGAAAATGTGAAATACATGCACAAAAATAGATTTGAAAGGAAGAGGCATGGGGAGACAACAAAACAATGCAAAGGGTTGAAGAAACACCACAAAAACATGTTTTATTGCTCTATATGGGTGCACAGACCATTACATTTTTTCTCAAAGGCACAAATCCACTTATCAGGTGTAGGAGAAGGTTTACAACTCAAATGGAGTCGGGAAAGAAATTTGACAGAGTTTCCCTACACCTAGAATGTCTCCCTTTCTCAAATGAGAAGTTTTATAATATATAGAATTGAAATCAGAGGGAGAGAGGAGAAGCTCGACTCTGCTCTAAAAGATAAAACTACCAAACATCAATGCCCATCGTGGATCCTGTCCACTATCCGTCAAGTCTAGTTCCTATATCTCATTTGGCGTGTTGAAAAAGGAAGAATGACGGATCAAATCAAATTAGATCTGGTAGTTGAAGCAATTAGATTCTACATTAATGGACTAAAATACGTTTCCCCATTTTTCACCCACCAAACCTCTTTACAATTAAATTTTTAGGTTTTCACAAAGATAGGTGAGGTCGATACCTTTCTAACGGTGCTAAATTTGTTAACTTTTAGGCGCTAGATTGAAATATTTGTCCATTTGAATATTTGGGTCAGGTCCGTACAAAAATGGCAAAAACCAGTGAGTAGAATGGGTTTACGGGCCCGAAACTCACTTTGTGCCCTTTGGCACCAAAATGTAAAATGTAAAATTTTCCCGCAGCCCCGCAATTTACGTTTGTCAAAAAACATTTTCGGGCCCGATGGTCCACTTTTTCCATTTGGGCAAAAAGTCACTCCAAGGCCCACCACTGCATGTAATTGAGGCTTGACATGTGGCTCTTTGGGCATCGGTGGAGGCGTAGCTCATTTTTTCACTTTACGCCTTCTTGGGGAAAAATTTTCAAACTACCTTCAATAACCTGCCGGTCTACTTTGACTTTTCAACATGGCCACGTGTCCTTTTGCAGGCCTTAGGCATTTTTATTTATTTTGGCTTTAAGATCCCCGTAGGATTGCCGGCCCAAAAGTCACTTTGTGCCCTATTTGTAAAAGCACAAAAGTTTCAAAACTCCCCACAGACCCGCCGAACCGCTTTTTTTACTCAAGAAAATTTCCCTCTTCGGGCCTGCCATCCCAAATTTTCCATTTGGGAAAAAATTCACAAAATCTCCCGTCAGCCCGCTTTTGGGCAAAAATACCTTCCAAGGCCCACTAGCTCGTAACTTGAAAAATATAAGGAATTAGAAGGACTTATTTATATCTTTGGAAAGGGGAAGAAATTTCCCACCTGATGAAGATGTGTTTAGGAAATTTTAAGTGCTTGGAAAATATGAAAAATTGGATTGAAGCACTAACAGAGGAAAAAAAGGTGCAGTTAGCCAAAAATAAGCATGAGCTTATTTTGGATAACAATTTGGTGACTCATGGGGATATCTTCCTGCTAGATGAGATGATCAGTGACCTTGAAGCATCCATTGGGCATGGAGTCATGAATGATAGCATGATTCTGATCTGAACTTTGAAAATATAATCCCTGAGCCACTTGGAAAACCACTGAAACTGGGATTGGAGCTGATCTCACCAAATGTCATTCTTAATGCACTGTGCAAGAGCAAAAAAACACCACAACACACTATGTACAAAATTGGAAATCATACACATCCCAAGTGGGATATGTAGAGTGTGCAAAATCACTTCTTCTGCTGAAATCAAACCTACCTACTCTATTTTAACCAGAGAGAAAGAGAGCTCAAACAAATCCTGCAACTGATAGGGAGAAGTAACTTCCCTTTCTCAAAAAGGGCAGCCATGCAAATGATTTGACACTAAATATGGCTGCTTGCATGAGTGAAAAACTGACTATAAGCTGATCCTCCACCCAAATCATCAAGGTGTCAACTAGAAACAAGACAAATACCTCTTTTAGTTGCTCTGTATTTGGATTGAAGAGGCATTGCAGCTGATCCTTGGTACTTTGAAACTCATCCTCATGCTCAAAAGTAAGCATGACTAGTTTTGGCTTCTCCCTTGGCTCCAATGAAGCCAAGTACCTAATTGGGCAAGGTCTAATCCTTTGAATTTACCCATTGCTCTGATATTTAACTCTAAGGCTAGAGTATTTTGGCAAATCTTCCTAGATGGATGGTGTGGAAGAGATGATGATATCCTCTTGCCTTTTCTCTTCTTTCCCGAGTAGAGTGTGGAAGAGTTATATCTTCCATCCTTAGTTCTAGAGAGCTTCTCTAAAGTGTAGGATGTTGTCCTTGAATGTCCTAATTCATGGCATCAGGCTTATGTGCTTGGAAGGTGAATGATGGCAGAGAAAATGATGTGATATCCATGGTCTCCTCTCCATCAAAGCAATTCTCTAAGACAGACAAATAATTTGCTTCCTTTTTTCCTGTTGCATGTGCTTAACCTCCTCCATGGTGTCCTCCTAATTTGAAACTTTCTCACCATGGTTCCCCTCATCTTCAAACATGAAGTTTGAAATCTCAAACTCTTCTTCAACATTAGGGTTTGAAGGGGATGAAGTGGGAGGAAGAACTGAAGGTTCTTCTGTGGCCTGCTCTATACTTGAAGCCTCTTGAATTGTATGGTTCTCCTCCATTATGGATTCATCAATCAAATCAGGCCCTTCAAATGAAATCAAAAATATTCAACAATGCTTTCTTCATCAAGTGGCTTCAACTCTAATTTGATCTCTTCCAGTTGCTCCTCTTCAATAGGACTTGGAGCTGATTGTTCCTCTTCCTTCATGGATGATTGTGTAGCTTGGATTGGATCAAAATTTCCTTCAAATAAAGTTCCAACATGGGTACTGCATTAATAGAAAATTGATTTATGATCTTCTTGTTCTTGTTGTTTTTCTTCTTCTACTGTAAAATCAGCCTTAGCCACCACTAGCTCTTCAACCTTGACCTCCTATGTTGGCTTAACCATCAAGGGGATCTTTGTTATCCCAAATTTGAGGGCCAAGTTTACCAAGCTTCTAATCTTTTCTTCTTTGTTTGGATCTTCTTCTTACCCTTAGCTAGTTGTCTAATTTTCATCTTCCCAACATGGATTTGGGGATGCAAGAGGAGGGGTAGGTTGGGATTCAACCCGTTTTGTTGTTGTTTGTGGTGGGGAGGGAAGTGGAACTTCTTGTTTCTTTAGAGGGAATGAATGCTTGGAAGGGAAAAGGGTAGAATAATTAAGATGAGATGGAAGATTAGGAGATGGAGAAGGGAAATCAAAACTTGGGACAGCAAGTGAGGGGCTTGACTCTTGACACTACTAAAATGATATTGATTGAGAAAGAGGAAAAGAAAAGCTATGAGGTGGTGGACTTACCCATTGACAAGGTTTTCTTGTATCCAACTCATAAGCCTCAATCTCCTCATCCCATTGTGCAAGTTGGGGCAGCATTTCAACCATGAAGTCAAGCTTCTCCTGAGGGCTGAAATGTCTTGGCATAGGGCCTTCCCATGGACAAGGTGCCTGCAACCAATTCTGAATGCCTTCATTTATATTGTAGCCCTTGACTGAACCATGCCAGCCTCCATTTTTTGAATCTTCTCCAATAGATTAACTTCTTTAGGTGTGGAACTACCTCTAAAATATGTATATCCATGCTCTGTAATAACCGTATAGTTTATCGAATGACCAAATGTATTAAAATCGGGTCACCTGGATATCCATAGTGCTAATTTTCATTGTGAAACCTTTCTGGAGGTGTATTGAAGTAACCTGGAGATGGATCTAAATAACATTATGCTGCAAGTGTGAATTCCAAGATGGAAATGAAGTCATGATTGCAAAACCTCATGGAATGGAAGAAAATGAAAGATGTGGAAGAAAATGAATAAAAATGGATGGAAAAAAGGTTTGCAACTTTAGATATTGGGTTGTTGACCAGATGGAGTCGCCAAATGTGTTTTGCATGTGCCTCCAAAGGATGAATCTCACCAAGAACACATCAAATTGATGACATGAAGTGGTAAGGTGCTTCAAACCTGTCCCATTGGGCATGCCAAAACTGTTAGGAAAAAATCACAGCACCCCCAAATGGTTTGATTGTGAAATGGTTAAAATGGGACATTCGATGTGATTGCATAACATTGGATCATCTCTCAAGCTATGGGACTTGCAAACCTGAGATGATCTTCTAGAGAAAGCCAATTCTTATTCCTAAACTACTTGCCATAAGCTACTCTAATGCAGGAAAAAACTAAACTATCCTAATCTAACCATTCTAAGGAACCAAAGAGAAAGAGAGAGTGAAATAAATCCTACACTAAAGCGGTGATACACCAGAGAAGGAAAGGGGTGAGATGCTCTGTTGAGGGAGGATGAAATAGGGGAGAAAGGAATATGGGAAGGTTAGACAGAAGTGACACAAACCCAGATCCTAATCCATGATAAAAAAAAACTCCATGAAACACAATGCCCTACACCTGCAAATGAGAAATATATTCACAGAAAATAGATTTGAAAGGGAGAGGCATGGGGAGACAACAAAACAATGCAAAGGGTTGAAGAAACACCAAAAAACACATTTTATTTCTCTATATGGGTGCATAGACCATTAAATTTTTTTGCTAAAAGGAACAAAGCCACTTGCCAAGTGTAGGAGAAGATTTACAACTCAAAAATGCGTCGAGAAACAAGTTTGACAGAGTTTCCCTACCCCGAGAATGTATCCCTTTCTCAAATGAGAAGTTATATAATATATAGAATGAAAATCAGAGGGAGATAGGAGAAGCTCGACTCTACTCTAAAAGATCCAACTACCAACCATCAATGCCTATCACAGATCCACCCACTATCTGTCAAGTCCGGTTCCCCATGTCCTGTTTGGCATGTTAAAGAAGGAAGAATGACGGATCAAATCAAATTATATCCGGTAGTTGAAGCAATTAGATTCTACAAGAATGGCGTAAAAGATGTTTCCCCATTTTTCACCCACCAAACCTCTTTGTAATTAAATTGTCGGAGTTTTGACGGCGTAAAGCGAGGTCGAGACCTTTCTAACGGTGCCAAATTGTTGAATTTCGGGAATTGGATGGAAAGATATGTGCATTTGAATATTTGGGTCGGGTCTATACAAAAATGGTGAAAACCTATGAGCGTAACAGTTCGCAGTAAGAAAATCACTTTGTGCCCTTTGGCACCAAAAATGAAAAATGTAAAATTTGCCTCATAGCCCCACAATTTACTTTTGGCAAAAATCATTTTCACGCCCGATGGTCAACTTTTTCCATTTGGACAAAAATCCACTCCAAGGCCCAAAGAGGCCACATGTAATTTAGGATTGACATGTGGCTCTTTGGGCATAGCAAAGGTGTGGCTTGTTTTTTCACTTTATTCCTTCTAGGGCAAAAATTTCAAACTACCTCCAACAAATTGCTAGCCCACTTTGAATTTTCAACATGGCCACGTGTCCTTTTGTGGGCCTTAGGCATTTTTCTTTATTTTGGCTTTAAGATCCTCACGTTCTTGGGCCCAAAATTCACTTAGTGCCCTATTTGCAAAAGCACAAAATTTATAAAACTCCCCATGAACTGTCGGCCCATTTTTTTACTTGGGCAAATTTCCTCTTCAGCCCGCCGCCTAAATTTTCCATTTCGGCAAAAATCACAAAATCTCCCGCCGACCCGCTTTTGGGCAAAATTACCTTCCAAGGCTTGCCACTCATAACTTACAAAATATTAGAAGGACTTCTTTATATCTTTGGAAAGAGGAAGACATTTCCCACCTAATGAAGATGTTTTTAGGAAAGTTTAAGTTCTTGGAAAATCTAAAAAAATTGATTGAAGCACTAAAAGAGGAAAACTAGGTGCAGTTAGCCAAAAATAAGCATGAGCTTATTTTGGATAACAAGAACTACCTGAAATAGAAAACAATACTACCAAATAAGAGTTAAACAATATATGCCAATGGACTACCTAGGGTATGCTAGATCCAAGAAGTGTGATAGTTTCTAGAAGGCTGTCAATCCACTGTTTTATAAAACAAATATGAAATAACTGAAATGCGTACATAAACGAATCTAGTGCTAGTATTATGATGTGGGTACCTCATATCACTATCGGGCGTCAATCGAATTAAAGACTAAAAACTATGCAGGTCAAGGTCTTTATGTTAGGTTGCGGAGTTGTCCCGTGGTTTGCAAGTTGCATATAAGGTCTTAGGAGGGTTGGATGAGGCATTTGGGTTGTTTTTGATAGGTGGGTGGTTGTTGGTTTACACAGTATTGGAAAACATAGAGACCGGTGTCAATCGAGTATGAACGATCACGGTTAGGTAGAACTAATGACGGTTATGGGTAACCGGCATCGGAGAGATGGGCTGATAAGATTCAATAAGATTTGTTAGTGGGGTTTGATTTGAGGTCGGGCATAGATGACATGAGGTCCAAATGAGGTGTATGGGGATCTTAGTAACACTCGAAATGTGCAAAGGTTGAGTATAGGTGGTCTTATGGCATGGGTGGAGGAATGGCTGGGTTTACATTCAAGTAAATGGTAAGGGAAAAGGGAATGTAAGTAGGAAACTCGATAACATTAATAAAAGAACCCAATAGACTGAGTAGAAATAGATGATGTTGGTAAGAAGTATACTAATTGGTGTTGCGGTTCAGTTCCAATGGTTATGTGGTGGTGATGAGTGGTTAGTGGGATGTAGCTTGGTGTTGTAGTGCTACTTCCCGGAATGTCACCGTGAGTGCAATACCTCTGGATCTATCCTAGTGCTGGTTATCGATGTCTGTAGGTACAAAAAGGCTCTGGTTCCTACCTGTATGCAATTCTCTTCTCGTCTCCTTGATCTTAGAATTTGTCAACTAACCAATACATTTTCCAAGGTGAATAAATGGTAACCTACGACGGTTCCTTATTCGACCGACGCGTCGGTTAAGGCGGAATTCCCTAGGTTTACTAAAAATGGCAGATCTCCCATCATTTGGGTTAGGTCCGTTCATTTATCCGTAGATCAGAATGGACGTTATGTTTTTATGAGTGGGAGGGTGGTTAGAGGAATAATAGGATTTTGATTTTTAGGGTTGAACTATGTCTTATTTATTAATGGAAACATGCTATGAATAGGTCTATGGTGAGGTGTGCATCCATTTAATTAAAGTATTTAAATTAATAATGTGGTGAGGATGGGTATTAATTTAATTATAAATAATTAAATTAATATTAATGTAGGGTATAAAGATCATGGTTAGGTGAATGTATGTAAGTTGGTTATTCGAAAGGGGACCAAGGGGAGTGTGACCCAATTTTGGTGTCTACATATGGTTTGAGATCTATTGTTGATTAGTTATCTATTTTTAGTTTTCATTGATGGGGTAGAAACCCATTTTGTATATCAATAGTTTAATGTATTTAAACTCCTTAATGCATGTTGGAGTATGGGTCCAAACAAGCATACACAACCCACATAGACCGAATCTACCTTTAGGTAAAGTTTAGATCCATGAGAGCCAATGATTTTCCTAGAAATACATTTTAAAAAAATTCCATGCATAGGTGACCGACGACGGTCTCTTGACCGACCGTGGTAACCTCTATGCTACTGACATTGGTTCCACTACCAAAGCACCGGTTTTTGAGGCATCAATATATTTTAGATTATTATTTTAAATGCAAAGGATATTGGATTTGTACCAAGAGTAACTTATTATTCAATTTCATGATAGCATAACAGTCTCAAAGGTATCTGATTCAAACAAAAGCACCACAAATGTCTTTCAAGTTTGAAAAATTACAATTTATGTAATATACAAGTGACCGATGTTGGTTAGAGGAATGCCAATGATGGTTCGATCACCGACGCTGAATTCATCACAAATGAGTCTAATTTATAAATTTTAACATATCTTTCACATTTTGTGGTTCACACTTATCTTAATGCCATTTCCAACAATTATACATTAAATTTGGGTTTCTTTGAGCAAGTCATAATATCATTTAAGTTGAAATCTAAGCTAGGAGTTAAAATTTCAAAACTGTAAACATGAAACAATGAACGATGTCAGTACTGAGTACACCGATGCTGGTTTAGATCGAAAGTGTCGATTCTTTGTGAGGCCGAGAGCTCTAAAAATGAATATTTGAAGGAATATAGATATCAAGAGATAACTTTAAATTTAAATATATCAAAACTAGAGAGTGTTTAACTATTTCAAACCAAAATAAAGCTATGACAACCTCCCAATTCACATTTAGATCAAAACATTAAGATTTGCAACTTTATTTTCTTTCAACACAAGGTAAAATTTAAACATGATATCCATTTAAATCATTCCTTTACATACAACTAATTTTAAGAGAAAGAAAAATACACATTCTTTAATGAACTTCCTTCAAATATAATAATACAACTTGGTAAATGAAACTTACAATGCAACTTTTATTTTAAAATACAAGTCTACTAGTCTTCCACCTTATGTGGGAATTATAAGAAAATTTCTAATATGAAGGATTTATTTTGGTTCTAACCAATGCTCCAAGTCCCAATTCTTCCACAATATCTCCACCATTTCTTCACTTTAATCACAACAACCAAAAATGGGGGAGAGGCAACACTCTCCACCCAACCAATAATCCAATGAGGAGAAGAAGTTATCCTCCTCATTGGCCCCCGAGCCCCAACAAAAATGCAATAAAGGATGGATCTAACTCATGGCAAAAAAACAATTCTTCCACATAACAATACAAATTTTTACAACCATTTCAAAACACATTCAACACAAGATAAAATCACAACATGAAACTATCAAAATTCATAAGGCTTGAAGATGCAAAGTCAATGGAGAAATGATCTATGGGGAGATCACTTATGCCTCTCAATGGGATTATGTTCCCACCTTAAAACCCTCAAATATATATCTCAAAACCCCTACACAACTCTTATGTCTCCCTCAAGATCCTCTTATGCCTCCCACATTCTCTTATGCCTCCCTACAATCTCTTATGTCTCCCTCAAAAGAACCAAGTAAGAAATGTAAGCATTCTCTTATCCAAGGTGGGGCACCCAACCCAAATCCCTCCCAAAACATGAAATAAAATATTATTCCTCCCTACATATAAAATCCCCATAGCCTTCTCCTACACCATACTTAGGCATTCTACCCAAGATCCCAACAAGCACATAAATCATTCACATACATGTAATACACACATATAAAAACAAACAAGTAAAAAGAGTGTAGCTCCTACCTTTCCATGGTAAGAACTTGATCAAGGAATCACACTCCAAGATCCTTCAAGCTCAATCCAACTCCAACAAGCTCCAAAAATTCAATAAGCACTCCAAATCTCTCCAACTCAAAAATACAAGAGCACCAATGAAATGAAATAACACCCAACCAAACAAATAAACTTGCATTAATAAAAAATAAAGGAGGAGAGTGAGGTGGATCCATGTAGGATGCCACATCACAAGTCAAACCTCAACCCCAATGCACAATAAATTGGTGGTTGAGAGGAATGACAAGCCTTTTACACACACAATCCCAGCCTATACCCCTAAGGATAAACTTTAAAACCCATGTAAGAAAAGTGTAATAAATATCACTTTTTATCTTACAAAAAGACATAATGGGGTCTATTTTTGACCCCCAATTCATAAGTAGGATTGGTATAAAGAATTAAGAGGTTTGGGACAAGCTTAGCTTGTCCCATAAGCCTCCAAAATGGCCCTTAAGACCAAATCAAAATTCCAAGGTAAGGTAGAGTGTACAACACTCAAAGTCACTTACACTCAATCAAAATCACATAGTCCAAATGACCAACAACTCTATTAAATGACTCCATTTGTCACATCTACAAATAACTTAATAACATGATTAATTCACTTAATAAAGACACATTAATCAACAATGATTAAATAAATTACATCAAAATTAAATCACATACTCCATCCCATGGTCAAAATTAGAGGTCATCTAAATTAGAGGTCATCCGCCATGCATGGGACCCCTAAAAAAATAAAACAAACATAACACATAACAAAAGTTGCTTATGGTGACCTTTTTTGTATCCATTTAGTATTCCATTGTGGTTTGTCTCTAATCCCCTTTTTTATTGTTGTGATATAATTACCTGAAAAATCACACAATACCTCCTTCGACTTCATGGCCGATTCAAAAACATCCAAGATAAGATATACACACATAAATCAATAACCATCCTCATATTGTTAAATCATCATGTCAACTAAACAATGTTATCATTTGTCTAAAATTTCAACAACATCTCAATTCTATCTTTTATCAATATCAACAAGATTACAAAATTAGTTCAAAAGCTATATCATAGTCCACATGATAATAATTCTGAATGTTAGTAATATATATGCTAATGACACATAATAATCATCAATACCTCTAAGAATCCACACATATCATACTATGAATCACAATCCATAAATAATCAGAATATATGTATCATATAACATCATGCTAACCAAAATGATACAATAATATCCATGTCTATAGTCAACAATAATCAAAATCAAAATATAATAAGTGTCGAAGAGGAGTAGGCACTACATCCCCCTCCCCTTAGACTTGAATTCCTCCTGGAAGTCACTGAAATAGGTGTGGAAACTAAACTCATAGCAACATAGCATCTCCCCATGAAGCAATTGTCTCATCATACTTATCCCACTGGACTCGCACGTTATCAATCTCTCGACCTCGAAGGCCCGGGGTATTACGGTATAAAATATGTAGTGGATCCACCATCATCTTCCCCTGCTCCTACACCTATAATGTGGTCCAATCCAATACATGAGATGGATCTAGGATATATCTCCTAAGAACATATACGTGAAACACATCATGTACACAATACAAGCTAGGTGGCAAGGCCAGATGATAACCTAAGGGACCGATCCGATCCAGGATCTCAAATGGACCCACGAATCTAGGAGACAACTTAGAGACATTTCTATAATAGATAATACTCTTATGAGGTATTACACGAAGAAACACCTTCATGCCCACCTCATAACTATGGTCAAATCTCCTCTGATCTACATACTTCTTTTTCCTGTCGTGTGCCTCATGTAACCTCTGTTGGACCAAAACAACTTGTTACTTCATATCATGTAAAAAAATTGGTCCAAGAGATACTCTATCCTCCAATCTGTCCCAACTCAACAAAGTTGTCCCGCACTCTTTTCCATACAATGCCTGAAAAGGTGTCATGTCAATCAAACTCTGAAAATTGTTGTTTTAGGAAAAATCCACCAAATACAAGCACTCCTCCCACTTCAACTAATGATCCATGACATACATCTGAAGCATGTCCAACAATATCTAATTCACCCGCTCCTTCTGACCATCTATCTCTCGGATGATAGGATGTGCTTGAAGTTAATTCTCAACCCAAGGGCCTGTTACATGGTATTCCATAAGTGTGATGTGTATAAGGGATCGTGGTCATAGTTGATCTTCCGTAAAATCCCGTGTAATCTAACAATCTCATCCAATTACACTCACACTACTGCACTAGTTTTATAGGTGGTCTTCACTTCAGAGAAAACTCGAACCACTTTAATTAATCTATCCACCATGACCATAATGGCATCGTGGTGGTATCTTGACGTCGGTAGCCCTACTATGAAATCCATAGAAATATTGTGCTATTTCCACTCCGAGAATAGCATGTGAGTAAAGAAGGTCATTTGGATGTTGATGCTCACCTTCACCCTATGAAACTCTAAACAACACGATATAAATTGATCTACATTTATATGAATACCTCTCCAATGATATAGTTATCTCAAGGTGGTGTACATCTTCTTCACCCCGGGATGGGCTGAATAGGGTGCACAATGAGCCTCGCCAAGAGATCCTGTCTCAACTCTTCATCTCTAAGAACATATATATGACCTCTGTGTTTGAGAATACGATCTACCTTTAATTAAAATCCATCAAATTTCCCCTCAAGGGACCTTTGAGACTCAATCTTGATCTAGCTACAAGGTAGAAGTTGTCATGAGAAAGTTGTTGCAAAATCCTACCCTAGAAATATGTACCCACTAAAGAAGCCATAACCAAATGTCTCCATCTACTTAGGGCATATACAACCACATTATCCTTCCCCTTCACATGCTCTATATCCATATCATACTCACAAAGAAAATCCATCCAATGCCCCTGACGAGCATTGAGATTGGGTTGCATGAAGAAGTGATGTAATCTCAAATGATCTGTCCTAATAATGAATCTCCTGCCAAGAAGGAAATGCCTCCATCAAACCAAAGCATGCACAATTTCTACAAGGTCAAGGTCATGAGTCGGATAATTGAGCTCATGATCTTTGAGTTTGTGAGACTCAAAAGTAACCACATGACCCTCCTACATCAATACTCCACCTAATCGTGCCAAGGAAGCATCTGTACATAAAAATAAATTTGTATGAAGGTATGGCACAGAAAGAATTGGTATTGATGTAAGGCATCCCTTTAGTGTACTGAATTCTTGCTCACATCCATCACACCAAACAAACTTCTTTCATTTCCACTTAAGGGAAGTGATGGGGTGTACAATATGAGAAAAGTCCTAAATAAATCTCCTGTAGTAACCTACCAACCCCATGAAAATGTGTACCTTGTTCACACTAGTTGGCGTAGGCCAATCCATAATGGCTCGGATCTTGGAAGGATCGATCGGGATACCTTCCCCAGAAATGATGTGAGCCAAGTACTACACCTCTGTCTCGAAATAATGTGCACTTCTCAAGGTTCCCATAAAGTTTCGCTCACTAAGACATCAGAGAACTTGTCGAAGGTGCTCCTCATGCGAGATGTGAGTAAATCAAAATTTCATCAATAAAAATGAGCATGAAGTGGTCCAAAAATGTCTAGAATACCCCATTCATCAAACTCATGAATACTACGAGGGCATTCGTCAGAACAAAAGGCATTACCATGGACTCCTAGTGGCCATTACTTGCACGAAAAGTTATCTTATGATTATCTTCCTCCGTCATCCTCATCGATGGTATCCAAACTTAAGATCTATCTTACAAAATATTGTGTTTCCATCCATCTAATCAAACAAATCATCAATACATGGAAAGGGGTAACGATTCTTGATCGTTATTTTGTTCAAATTGACAATAATCAATACACAATGGATGGAGAGATCCATCCTATTCTTTATTAAAAATCACCGGTGTACCCCAAGGGGATACACTAGGATGAATAAGGATTTTCTACATAAGGCCCTCAAGCCACAACTTGAGCTCATAGAGCTCATGGGTAGTTGTTGGGAATTCGGGAATGCAGAATAGTGATATGAATTAATAACAAACAAAATCATGTAGACATGATCTAAACAGTTCCCCAAAATATACAGTAGTGGAAGTATAAACTAGAATAATCCAAATCAAGACAAAGCACACACACATAACACAACATGTACCATGGTTCACCCAATGTGGGCTACGTCCACCAAAGATAGAGATATCATATATATAATACAAAAAGAGTACAAACCAACTCTTCAATACAAGAGTACAATGCACCTCTCCAAGAGTATATCCTCTCATCCAGATCTCTAAATGGATTTCCATGAGTGCACTAAAATAGTGCCTCCAAACACCACCAGTAGATCTCACATAACCAGAACTATTACATCTCTTGAACTGCTACCAAGTTCTCTGTGGATCTGCAACAACACCTCTTGTATGGGTCTACCAATGTGAATCCATGACTATACTCCAAGAAGTAAGTAGGTCTCTCCATCACTGCATAACCTATGCAAACATGAAGACAACCTCCTCTACAATATCTAGATCTACATGGATCAACAATACAATATGATCTCATGGATCTACAATACAAGATCTCACCAACATGTGGATCTACAAGAAGAAACTATATGTGCTTTGCATACTATGCAAGCCATTACAATGAGATAATAACTATACAAATGAAATACAGTAGAAGATGTTACCCTCTTCTCACCATTCAGATGTACCTACTATTTCCTTCTGTCCAACTCCTTTCCATGGAGACTATGTCTTCATGTAACTTTATTCTTTCTTTCTCTTCTTCTTCTTCTTCTTCATCCTCTCGCCTAAGAGAATCAAGGATCTAATTAAATCCTTCTCTTAATTCTACTTCTAAACCCTAGATTTCATAGGGCACTTAGCCATGTAATTATGATCAATAGATCTAATTTAATGCTAAAAATAGATCTAATTCCCAAGAGTTAAATAAAACATATTCACACAGGTAACCGATGCCGGTTAGACCTAACCGCTTCCAGTTCCTCCCTTACATGATCGATGCCGATCATACCGACCGATGCCGGTCCTAGGTAATCGATGTTGGTTACTTTTTTCTATTCACTTTGTAATGCACGTTCCAATGAAGCTATTTATCTCCACAACCTAACAATCTCCCACTTGGAGATAAATTTTTTAACCTCTTTACCTGTACATGTACATCACTGTCCTCTACACATCATGAAGACCATCTATTATTTCCTTCAACAATTCTCTCAAAAATAAAACTAGGACGATCAAACCATCTTTTCAAAATAAGAAGATAAAAAAATGACTTACAAAACCACCACAAAACTACAACTGATCCGTGATAATGGAGCTATCCATACATCAAGCCTCTCATGTAGCCAAGCCATTATGACTAACACACTGCAAGTGTTTGCACTCAATCAAGTATTCACTTCAACTATAACCATAGCCATACCTATAAAACCAACCATGTTCTCCATTAATCTATCCATGTCTCCATGCAACCACCAATGTAACTATCCAAAGACAATTCAAATTGGAATATGTGAAAAAAAAACCATATATTGAGTTTTCCTAACAAACAAAAAAACAAAATGTCTCCTCCATATACTTCCTCCAAATCCATCTATCCATGTCTCCTCTCACTTTGCATGTGCATTACGTATCCAATCTGCAATGCCAATAACCATGACTTGCTCCCACCGAACACGAAATTCCCTACACCGCCTCTAACACCAAGATCAAAATCTAATATATCGGTGAAAAATAAAACTAGATGAAAGAAAATATAAACTAATTCCCTTATTATCAAATAATACTTCTACATCACAGAAGTTTGGACTTCTTGTGAAGTAGGTGAATCAAATTATTTTCATTCTGTGTACTCAACATCTTTCGTTACCTACAACTGTGTCTAAACATGACTTTTCATTGAGGATCTCATCCTTAGACTATACATCCTTGTCCTCAAGATTCCACACAACCGAGAAATAAAAGTCAAAACAACACTCAAAAACATGGTGTAAATCATGTGCACACTATCCAAACATAATATCAATTGCTCCAAATGAAAGAAATAAAACATGAACCATATAGAGATACCTGACCCAAAGTCTCACTGGACTAACCAAGCCAACTCCATCCTCTTTCTGATCCAAACATTGAAGTGATCTACATTGTTTCTTCTTGTACACACTGTGCAAGAAACTTGATCCTCTAAAATAGGACACTGAACCATCCATGCCCTCTTCTACTGTAAGAAACCATGTGCAAACTTGTTGTCATAGAGACCAACTATGGTTCGCCGAAGCAGCAGTTAGCCCTCTATGACTGATGTCGGTTCCTAGCTCGGCGGCGTCGGTGCTACAAGAACTAACACAACACTACAAATTGGAATAGGTCACCAAACCAAGTGCCTATTCGACCAAAGCCAATAGTTGTGTTGAGCCAGTCATTTCAAGAAGCACCCAAATCTTGCACAAAAATTTAACAACAATAATACATGTAATAAAACTACACCAAGATGAAATACATCACCTTACCAAAGACCAAGACACTCAACCACATCTTCAACTTAAAGAACATGTTTCTCTGATGGAAACCCCATCTTCGTTATGTGCTACTATATTCATCTTCTCTAATGAATCCCATGCATCTAACTACACCAAAGGATGCATAACTACTCCTTTATCTCATTCTTAGATCTAGATTTGTAATCCCAAACATGCATGTGCAACCAAAATAATATAAGCACTGCAATACTAAGATAAAACCATACCTCAATAACCGGATCTGCAATCTGACCAACATGTGTGTGCCTCCAAAAACCAGGACACCTTAGCAAGCAAGATACATTCCATGCATCTTTCCATTTCTTCAGATCTATGATTTTTTGTTTAAAACTAGGTTACCCAGTAACCAACCATGGTCACCCTACCAACACCGATTTCCACTTAACCGACGCCGGTCACTGTAATTTCCAACAACCTTACTCTTACAGCTCCCACTTGATATTAAATATCTTCTTGTGATATTCACATTAAGCAAAAAAAACCCTTCTCTCATACACCTGTCAGTAAACCACTAACAATATACTGAAGTAAAACCTTTCTTTGAAATAACCAAACTAACCAAGCTCTGATATTAGTTTTAGGAATTTGGGACTACGGAATAGTGCTATGATTTAATAACAAACAAAATCATGCACACATGATCTAAAAAATTCCCAAAATATACAACAGTGGAAGTATAAACTAGAATAATCCAAATCAAGACAAAGTACACACACATAACACAACATGTACCATGGTTCACCCAATGTGGGCTATGTCCACCAAAGATAGAGATCTCATATATATAATACAACAAGAGTACAAACCAACTCTTTAATACAAGATTACAATGCATCTCTCTAAGATTATCTCCTCTCCTCCAGATCTCTAAATGGATCTCCATGAGTGCACTAAAATTGTGCCTCCAAACAGCACCAGTATATCTCACATAACCAAGTACTATTACATCTTTTAATACTACCAAGTTCTCTGTGGATCTGCAACAAGACCTCTTGCATGGGTCTACCAATGTGCAACCATGACTGTGCACCAAGAAGTAAGTATGTCTCTCCATCACTACATGCATAACCTATGCAAACATGAAGACAACCTCCTCTACAATATCTAGATCTACATGGATCAACAATACAATATGATCTCATGGATCTACAATACAAGACTAGATCTACATGGATCTATAATACAAGATCTCACCAACATGTGGATCTATAAGAAGAAAATCTATGTGCTTTGCATACTATGCAATCCATTACAATGAGACAATAACTATACAAAGGAAATACAAAGTAGAATATGTTACCCTCTTCTCACCATTCAGATGTACCTACTATTTCCTTCTATCCAACTCCTTTCCATGGAGACTCTGTCTTCATGTAACATGTTCTTTCTTTCTCTTCTTCTTCTTCATCTTCATCCTCTCAATCTAGGAGAATCAAGGATCTAATTCAATCCTTCTCTTAATTATACTTCTAAACCCTAGCTTTCATGCTTATATAGGTGTATATAAACTTAGGGCACTTATCCATGCAATTACAATCAATAGATCTACTTTAATGCTAAAAATAGATCTAATTCCCAAGAGTTAATTAAAACATTTTCACATAGGTAACCGACAGCGGTTAGACCTAACCGCCTCAGTTCCACCCTTACCGATCGATGTCGGTCATACTTGACCGATGCCGATCTGGGTGACTCGATGTCGATTCTTGTGTTTTTGAGACACTTTGTAATGAATGCTCTAGTGAAGCTATTTATCTCCACAACCTAATGTGAGTTATCCTATATGATGCTCGTGAGATAGGCTCTGCTTCAGAACAAAATCAAT
Source organism: Taxus wallichiana var. yunnanensis (assembly GCA_018340775.1). Lineage (NCBI taxonomy): Eukaryota > Viridiplantae > Streptophyta > Pinopsida > Cupressales > Taxaceae > Taxus > Taxus wallichiana. The sequence goes on from CM031242.1 coordinate 936,723,774, forward strand.
GTGAAAATATATCTCACGTGGGGGAGTTAACCCCGGAAGCTCCCCTAGAAAGACATCTAAAAACTCCATCAAGATATGATGATCAACAAGTGACAACCCACTAAATCATGCCGCTAATTTTGATAGCATATAACCTGGAAACCTCGTCATGCACACCACTTAAGATGCATAGCGGATATGGTGTGAATAGAGGTGGGTATCCTAACTCCCACTATCACTATCTCCACTCCTAAATTATCTCCACATAATATTACCTTACTATAATAATCAACCCTATCCCTTTGTGCGATAACAGTACCCATGCCCATAATAATCCCATTGGAACCCAAAGGAAGTATACAAAGATCAAATGTCGTGGAAAAGGATCCTAGGTCAACTATGCACTCCTTGACTAAAGAGTCGACTGTGAGCTTAGATCTAGAAGCCATCTCCACATCTTAACTACAGCTCTTCCTAACTTCCACCAGCCTACATCACTCTACTATAAATGGGGAAATAAAATAATCTGAGGAACTGAATCAAATAAAATAGGAATAGAAATGCCATCAATGCTACCTATCGTCTCAATCACCATTCTCTGGTGCTCTTCCTAGTAGTTCTTGACCACTGCATATATCTTATGGCTCCTAGCCATGTCACCTATTGTAGGCTTTGAAAATGGTGCCTTACCCTTGTTATTAGGGTTCTAAGGGCACTCTCTCTAATGATTCCCAAGTACTCCGCACCCATAGCAACTACTAGGTCCCCTCCAATGAGAAGAATCTTCGCATGTACTCTAGTGGTCTCGTGTCATGGATCATGAAAATCCTAATATAGAATTCGGTGGTCCTGGCCGATGAGCTCCCGTTTGGATGAGCTCCAGGTGGTGCCACGAGTCTGGCTAGTCCCCAGAGGAAGCCCCATATTGCGTCCACTCTAAACATCAAATCTCTATGGAGATCTAAATGGAGGTCGAGTCTGCATCGCTACTATTAAGGTGGTTATTGTGGTGGTCTAAAAGAAGACTATGCAAAACCATGTCTCGCTTACGAGAAGGAGAAGCTAATCCCTCGACCTATTATCCCGCATATGTTGGATGCGGCTCCACACTCTATCTTTGGCATGTTGCATTTTCCCCTAGTCTCCTTCGCAATATAGGCCTTCACAATAGCCTCTACTAGAGTCTGTGGGTAATGAATGTGCATTGCCACTCTAATGTCAAGTTTCAAGTCCCCTGATGAACCTGTGAATCCTTTCCGCTCATCGTACATGTAATCTACATACGAAGTAGGTCTAAAAAGTGACTCTCATAATCTACCACTGTCATGGATGCCTGACGTAGGTCATGGAACTCATATATCCTCTGCTAAATGAACCTCCTGGAAAAGTATCTACTCCTAAACTTCTCTTCAAAGATATCCCAAGTGACTATCTCGGAATCCACATGAAGCTTCTACTCCTCGTTCCTCCACCAAACCCCAGCTCCATCTCTTAGAAGGTGGATGAAAACATGAGCCTTCGTGTTACTAATACACAAACATAACTTGAAGCATCTGCTCAAGTTGACCAACCATGCGTCTTCCGAAATCATCCTACGTCCCCAAAAAATGAGATGGATGGATCTTTAGGATCTCCCTAATTTGATCTTCCGCTATAGACTATCTACCCCTAGGTCTCTCAACATGATAATCACATTTCTTAGGGCTCCTAGATCTGTCTCTATGTCATGTAGCCCTATCTCCATGACCTCTCTATGGTGAATCTTGTCTGACTGACTCACATGGGATTTTCTTGCCCTATGCTCATCACTATGTCGGGAAGGTGCATGAGCCTCTACTGATGGCTCTCTATCCTGTCTATTGTGTCTCCCTCCCAAGGATCCTTCACGTATATCAGCATTAACATCATGTAACGTCTGAAGTATATGAGGTAATATGGTTGCTATTTCCTAGTCTAGGGGTGGTAAGTCTAGGTCCATATGCAAGAACCCCTCATATGGTCCATGCCTCTGTATGAAACCAAGGTGAGAGTTAGTTTATTACTCTAGATTTTGTTTCAGTTTTCTAGGTTTTCTTCATTTAAAATATCATGCAAGTTGTGTGATCTAGGTTTAGAGTTGCACTAAGTTTTCTTGTTATGTCTTATGTTTCAAAGTGTGCCCAAGGTCCAAGTGTTGAACCTCTCTCCGATACTAAGTGTGACACCCAAAAATTTGACGTTCTAAAACCACATTAATCCTTAAATAATTATTTGGAAAGTTGCAGAAATTATTTTTTAAGTTACAAGGATGTCAAACCCTAATATACGTTTAATTGAATTCTTACCAGCAAAGTTGCATTTCATAGGATAGATCTAGTATAGATTATTAATTAATTATTCTTAATCCAGTCCTAATGTTAATTTAATTATCATTACTAGATAAGTGTCCATAAATTTATCTTACTAGATAAATAGTTTCCCTCTTGGGAATTAACATTCAGTCCATATTTAATAAACCCTTATCCCTGGTTACCTTAGTTCTCTTAAATTATTTTATTTAATGTCCATTGAATTATTCACTAAAACCTACTAGAAGGGTTACATTTTTAACTTAATACACTAGAGTCCTATGTAGCCCCATTCACCAATTTACACATAAGAGCCAATGGTTTGGCCAGAAATATGTTTTTTTAAATAATCCATACACATGTGACTCGATTTAGAGGTCTCTTGAAGCATCGTATATTTTAGATTATTATTATTTTAAATGCAAAGGATATTGGATTTTTACCAAGAGTAACTTATTATTCCATTTCATGATAGCATAATAGTATCAAAGGTATCTGATTCAAACAAAAGCACCACAAATGTCTTCCAAGTTTTGAAAAATACAATTTATGCAATTATTGTCGTGAAAATGTGCAACAAGGAAATTTCAAGTTTCCAAGCATGACAACTATACCCCTATGGCGAAATTTTCATGTTTCATCATTCCTAGGAACCCCAGGTCAAATACGTCAGTCTGATCACCTCCTATTTGATGTCAATTTGGTCCCATATGTGATTTAGGAAATTCTATTCATGCCCCCTAGGTGATTTTAGGGGGTTCTCAAAAAGACACTATCTTACGGCAAAGTATAGGAAGGGTTAGCACCTGGCCTTCCGTAATCGGATTCAACCCCCGGAACGGAACAAAAGGGACAAATTCAATATGAAGGTGAATGTAAGACCTTATAATATCATGTAAATGATCTTGTAAGGTTTGGGGATGTTTTTCAAGACTTGGAGTAGTCTGAGTTGAAAACATGGTTCACAAGCCTAGGCGGTACATAGGCCTAAAAAAAGCGATTCTTTGGGATTTAGAAGAAGATTTTGAGAGCTCTGGATGGTGTTAGGAGCAAAACAATATATATATATATATAGAAATAGGATTCCAAGGAATAAATTATGGTGAAATAATATTTTTCACAACACTTTGGTGCATCAGGTCTGCAGGAAGTTTTTCGCAGCATATGGAGTACAAACTCAAAAATCTAAGTTTTTAGGGATCAAATGGAATAATCAAGACATGAGACCCAAAAATTGGATTCAGAAGGAAAAAAATTCAGTCATTATCATATAAAATGTTTCCAAAAATGTCCATAGGGAGCTCAAGTTGTCACTGTCACAAGTTCAGGACTTAGCCAAATTTTTGGGAGGAAACGTGTCAACACCGGGAGGTGCAGGATTTTGTGTCACTCACGCCCCCAAGGTCAGGGACATCAAGGTTGGAAAATTGTTCCTAGACCCTTTTAATCCCTCTCAGCCCTCACATGACCTCTTGTACCCTCATGTGACCTCCAGACTTGACAGTTCAGCCCCCAGGTGCATTTTTGGAGCATCCATTCCCTACTGTTGGATGGGCACCACATGTCAGCTCCAGACCACCATGGAAACTGATGTCCCTTATTCACCTGAGGTGGGGGACATCATACCTTGAAAAATTCACCCATCCCCTATGGGGAGTCATTTGGACACCCACGTGACCGAGTTTCAGCCCTAGGTGCATTTTTGGAGCATCCATTCCCTGCCATTGGATCGGGCACCATGTGTCACCTCTAGGACCACTATGGAAACTGATTTCCCTTATGTACCTAAGGTGGGGGACATAATACATGTAAAAATGCACCCAGCCCCTATGGGGAGTCATTTGGACACCCACATGACCGACTTTCAGCCCCCAGGTGCATTTTTCAAGCAAATCCCCTGTCGTCGGATCGAGGACACATGGCATCACCTTGACCACCGTGGAAATTGATGTCCCTCACATCCCTGAGGTTAGGGACATTAGGGACATAAAAATGTGCCCATCCCCTCCATGTGCATGTTTTGAAATTTTAAAATCCAACACTTAGCCATTTCTTCCTCCTCATTTCTCCTTCACAGCTTCATACCTTGCCATGGCTCCATGCATGATTTTCCAGACACCCGGTCCACCATTTTTGCTCCAAACCAGCTCCTCCATGGCCACATAAACTCTCCACACCATGAATACATATAAATATGTAGGTCTTAGAGAAAATGGAGTGAAATGACGAAGAACGGGGAGAAAATGAAGGGTTTTTGCCAGATAACCATGAAGTCACCCGATCGAAAAATCTTCATATCTCACAAGATACAAGTTGGATCGAGATGCCATTTTTTGCAGAATTATTCATTTTTAAAGGTGATCAAGATGCAACAAACAAGAGGTCAAATGGTTCCTAGAATCATTTTCTCTAACAAAACCCTCTCTTCATGCACCGACTCACATTTGTTGGATTTCCCGCATTCAGGAAAAATAAACGAGCTAAAAACTTGCACACGAGCTCCAAATAAAAAACCTATCACAATGGATTTGTTTTCATTGCAAATAGAGACAAAAACTAGACCTACAAATTTCAAGCTCCATTAATGGCCGCCACGGCAGCTCCGTGCCTGAAGCCATTGCTAGGTCAAAATTTCAAAATTTATTTCCAGGCATTCTAGTGGGAAAAACTATGTGAAATTTGAAGGGTGTGATCGTAACAACAAGAAGAGTCCAAAAAGTATGTTCCATCACAAATCAAGTACTAGAAACACCCTTTCTAAAAATAGTAAGTTTTCCTACACATGCTTGTTATTTTTGGTAAGTCTTCATCAAAAGTAGCTAAGACAAAGGCAGTGGGTATTGAAGATCTCCAAAAGGCTAGAATGATTATCTGAAGCAAGAAACAATGAAAATGGCCACTTACTAAAAATAGTAAGTCCCACTCAAAGAGCAGCTTTGGCACAATGGGACATTTAGAACTTCATCGCATCAAAGATTTCCATCAATGAGGATCAACGGACTTCATCGGGAATGACATCTCCTCTTCTTCTTCTCCCTCTCTTTCTCTCTCCTCTTCCCCCCAACTTTCTCTCACTTTCCAATATTCTAATTTCACGTTGGGGTTTGTACTTTTTAATATGACTTAAATGACTTTAGAAATATAATGTAAATTAAGTCGCCTTACTATTATAAAAGGGACTTAAATATTTAAAGTGGAATATGAATAGTCTTAAGTCATATTAAGGTATTCGAAAGGTCATGAGGTAGATGAAGAGTCATATTCTATTCTATAAATTGTAACGCCATTCCCATTTCAAAGGGTTGGTGATTGATCTTGTAAACTCAAGAGTATATTGTACCTTGAGAGAACAAAGGAGATAGCCAAATTCTTCCATTCCCCTCATTCTCAAATTTCCTCTATTTCTCCACTATGTACAACTTTGGTTTGAGAAATCAATACAAGAAGAAGGAGTTTCTAGCTTTCTTTGACTAAGGGGTTTCTTGATACTTTGTGATCGATAAATTCTATTTGGTCTTGTTGTTATTTATAGAGTTGTTTCTTCTCATGAATGCATGTGTTGAAGTTTTTAACTAGTGTGTGTGCAGGAATCTAATTTTCTACCTGTAACATTAGTTCTCCTACCTCTTTTCTCACTCCCTTTCCCACTCTATAGATGAAGAATTCCCTAGCAAGAGATTGCTAGCTTTTCCATGAGAGGTCGGTGGAGTGCCCCTGTTGGATCCCGGTTGAAAGACCACCACAGAAATCCACACTTTTCATGCATGCCCATATGACAACTGCACTAGTTAAGTAGAGGGATTTAGATTCACAAATCATTGGCAAGAAACCACAAGTTTGTCCACCCGACAAATTTTCTCGCCAAGAGTTTTTGGCACCCACTGTGGGGCGATTTAGCAACATCTGCACCCAATATATGACTGTAAGTTCTTAAAAAAAACAAAAAAATAGATTTCAAAGGAAAATCATTCTTTGAAGGTGACTCCATCAAGGAACAAACCCCTGTCACATTCATTTCCCACATCATGAATAAATTTCAGATTGGAGTGAAGTACCAATGAGTGACAAGTGAAGAAGAAGAAGAATATTTCTTCCCAGAAAATAATATCGTAGATCAGCCATGGTTCTAGAATAATGTTGAAAAAGGAAGGAATAAAGAACTGTCATCGATGAAGAAGAATGGATTCAAAGGAGACATAAGATAAGGTGTGAAGTTTGAGACTATGCCAAATTCTTGCAAGAGATGAATGAGAAACTTGAAGCAACCCATAGTGAGGAAGAAGAAGAGGAGAGTTTTCCTATAGAGGAAGATCCATGAAGATCATTCGTACCATAGGGTTTTCATACCCAAAAGGTTCTTGAATGCCACTGAAGAAAATCCTATCCTTGAGCCTTCTGATGAAGATAAAATCAGCATTCAAGAAGATGATGAAAGATAGGATGGTGCAAGATCCACTGAAGAATATTTTTGCAATCTCGCATAACTCACTACAAAATTGAGAACTTTTTCCTTCTTCCACCATTCTCTAGATGAATTCATTGCATATGGTGATGAAGAAATGAACATGTTGAAAAGAGAATATGTGGAAATACTTGAGAGCATAATAAAAGGAAATTTTGACCTTGAAGTCTTTGATGAAATTTGGAGGTATGCTTTAGCTCTACAGAGAAGATATGAACATCTTGAAGCTCCACATCAAATGGAGGAAGAAGACCCTTGGAAGAAGACTTGGATTTCTTCCCATACTATGAAGTTTTCATTCGAGAGATTCTCAGATGCTTCTGAAGAAGATATTTTCATGGAACCTCCCGATGAAAGAAAAAGCAACATCATGGAGGAAGAATTAGAAGAGACAAAGATAGAATCACCATTCAGCAATTCCATTTGGCTCGAGTCACACCCATTGGGGGAATAATATATTCAATAAAAGAATATCCTTGCTGCATAATGGATGATCCAATGCCCTCAGAAGACTCCACCAATGATGAAGAAGATGACCAATTCAAAGTAAGCATGGATGATCTCTTTTCAAGTTTTGATCTTTCAATTGATGATGAAATGGGGATATGTGAAGAAGTGCAAGAAATTCAGTTGACATTATGGTCTGAAAATGATGAATTCAAGATGGTCATAGATAATCCTCCTTCCTATTTTGATTCTTCAAGTGATGTAGAAATGTTGCATGAAGAAATTAAGGAAGTCAAAGAATCAAACTCTCTCGTCCTGATGCAATCATGGATGATCAAATGGAAGAAGCCCACTCTCTTTTCAAACCCGAGGAGAATGAGAAATTTAAACACAACCTCTACTCACTTGAGGATAAGAATAATCATCATGGTGAAAACATAGCCTTTAATCTTTCACCTGAGAAAGAGGATTTAATAATGGATGATAAAGATGTAGCTGAAAATTCTCCTCATACTGCTGCCCCAACACAGTTCTCTACTTCTTACCAAGGAGAAGATGATATGGATTTTGAGCTTGAAGGAGCATCCTTCCCACAAAGCTTGGATATATTCTCCTTATCAATAGATGTCATGAATCAAGTATTCCCGTGTATGCAAGAAAGTGAATCTTCGGCAACATAAATTATGAAAGAGATGAACGAGAATGTTTTAGATGAATCATGGGCATGTATGGATCATATTTTTAATCATCTCCTAGAGGCACAATAAGAAGATTCCTCTAATAAAGATAAAAAAGAGCCTATGAAAATTTTATAAGAACTATCCGTACAAGATATCTTGAAGGCCGTAGAAGAAACTAAGGATCCTCAACTCGGTCTTGAACTCTTGACCCGGGCCATGGAGATACAAGAAAAGTATGAGTCAATTTGTGCTTCCTATTTTGGTGCACCAATTTTTGATGTTGAAATGGAGCAATGGATAAGCTTGATGACTTCTCTAATACTTTGGTTGATGAGAATAAACATGAAAACATGCATTTTTCTTCCACATTGTGTGAAGAAGTTCATGAGTACAAAAGAAGAAAAGTTCGTGTATCTCCTTTGGACATCTCCATTTTTAAGACAACACCTCCACCATGAAAGAAGATAACAGGGAAAACATTGAGCTGATTTGCATTGAAGAAATTTTTTCAGAACATGGAAAAAATTAGCTTTGGGGCAGCGATGAGATGCTTGATGGAGAATCAGCTATATCGATAAACATGGAAGGCAACTGGCATTATGAAACCGACTTCAAAGAACATGAAGGCAAGTGGAATTTCCAAGCAAGGACCTAAGCATCAAGAAGCTCACATGGAATCACTCCTACCAAGTACATAGATAATTTTGAAAGAACTTGGCTTTCATAAGTAGTTGAGGAGGAGGATACTTTTTGGAACCTATCAATGGCTTCGTAAAACATCATCACTTCGGTGTTACCTCTTTAGGGGTAACTTTTGAGAAATGAAAAGTACTTCAATGAAAGTGGGTTATCCCCCACCTTGTACCATAGGTGATTTTTAGGTGTGTTTCCCCTTTCTTTTCATGTGTTTCCCTTTTGTTGTGTTTCATTTGTTTCCTTTTCCGTCATTTTGTGTGTGTGTGTTTCCTTCTTTTGTTATCTTCCTTTTAGAAGTTGTACATGACTCTGCAAGGCCCAATGGATAAGGCACTGGTCAACAAATTATATGGTCTAAAATTGATATTCTGGATTCCCATGTCATGTCTTCACTACGCTTAGTCCATGTCATGTCCCCAAGCTAGATCCAGTTGTTGTCGTGAAAATGTGCAATAGGGAAATTGGAAGTTTCAAGCACGACATCTATACCCCTATGGTGAAATTTTAATGTTTCATCATTCCTAAGCACCCGAGTCCTGTGTCAAATCGTCGTCTAATCACCCCCTATTTGATGTCAATTTGGTCCCATATGTGATTTAGGAAATTCTATTTATTCCACCTAAGTGATTTTAGGGGTTCTAAAAAGACACTATCTTTAGCAGTATAGGAAAGGATTATCACTAGCCTTCCCAGACGGATTCAACCCCTGGAGTGGAAGGAAGGGCCAAATTCAACATGGAGGTGAATGGAAGACCTTATAACATAATGGAAATGATTTTTAAGGTTTGGGGAATTTTTGCAAGACTTGGAGTAGTCTGAGTAAAAAACAGGGTTCATAAGCCTAGGCGGTACATAGGCCTAAAAAGCGGTTGTTGGGCTTGAAGAAGAAGATTCTGGGAGCTCTAGATGGAGTTAGGAGAAAAAATATATATATATATCCATAAATAGGATTCCAGGACTAAAATATGGTGAAATAATAATTTTCACAACACTTTGGTGCATCATGTCTGCGCAGTAGTTTTCTCAGCATGGTGGAGTACAAATCAAAATATAATTTTTAGGGATCAAATGGAATAATCACGACATGAAACCCCAACCATTGGATTAAGAAGGCCATTTCTAGTCAGTATCATATAATTTTTCCAAAAAGGTCCATCGGGAGCTCAAGTTATCACTTTCACAAGTTCGAGGACTTAGCCAAAAATTTTGGGAGGACACGTCAAACACCGGGAGCACAGCAGGATTTTGTGTCACTCACGTCCCCCAAGTTCAGGAACATAAAGGTTGAAAAAATTCACCCAGCCCCTTTGAATCCCTCTCATCCCTCATATGACCTTGGACCCTCATTTGACCTCCAGACTTGACAGTTCAGCCCTCAGGTGCATTTTTGGAGCATCCATTCCCTACCATTGGATCGGGCGCCACGTGTCAGCTCCAGGACCACCGTGGAAACTTATGTCCCTTATACACCTGAGGTATGGGACATCAGACCTTTAAAAATGCACCCAACCCCTATGGGGAGTCATTTGGACACCCACGTGACCGAGTTTCAGCCCCCAAGTGCATTTTTGGAGCATCCATTCCCTGTCGTTGGATCGGGCGCCACGTGTCACCTCCAGGACCACCGTGGAAACTGATGTCCCTTATGTACCTAAGGTGGGGGACATAAGACATGTAAAATTGTGCCAGACCCTATGGGGAGTCATTTAGACACCCATGTGACCGACTTTCAACCCCCAGGTGCATTTTTCAAGCAAATCCCCTGTCGTCGGATCGAGGACACATGGCATCACCTTAACCACCGTGGAAATTGATGTCCCTCATGTCCCTGAGGTCAGGGACATCATAGACATAAAAATTTCCCAACCCCTCCATGTGCATGTTTTGAAAGTTTAAATCCAGCACTTAGCCATTTCTTCTCCTCATTTCTCCTTCACAACTTCATACCTTGCCATGGCTCCGTGCATGATTGTCCAGACACCCGGTCCACCATTGTTGCTCCAAACCAGCTCCACCATGGCCACATAAACTCTCCACACCATGAATACATATAAATATGTAGGTATCGAGAGAAAAATGGAGTGAAATGACGAAGAGGGGGAGAAAATGAAGGGTTTTTGCCAGATAACCATGAAGTCACCTGATCGAAAAATATTCATATCTCACAAGATACAAGTCGGATCGAGATGCCATTTTTGAAGAATTATTAATTTTTCAAGGTGATAAAGATGCAACAAACAAGAGGTCAAATGGTTCCCATAATCATTTTCTCCAATAAAACCCTCTCTTCGTGCACCGACTCACATTCATTGGATTTCCCATCATTCCGGCAATGGAAACAAGCTAAAAACTTGCACATGAGCTCTAAATAAAAAACCTATCACAATGGAGTTGTTTTCATTGAAAATGGAGACAAAAACTAGACCTACAAATTTTGAGATCCATTAATGGTTACCACGGCAGCTTTATGCCCAAAGCCACTGCCAGGTCAAAATTTAAAAATTTATTTCCAGGCATTCTATTGGGAAAAACTATGTGAAATTCGAAGGGTGTGATAAATAACGACAAGAAGATTCAAAAAAGGTATGTTCCATCATAAAATGAGTACTAGAAACACCCTTTCTAAAAATAGTAAGTTTTCCTACACATGTTTGATGTTTTTGGTAATTCTTCATCAAAAAAAAGCGGCTAAAGACAAAGGAAAGTGGTATTGAAGATCTACAAAATGCCAAAATGATTATCCGAAGTAGGAAAAAGTGAAAATGGTCACTTACTAACAATAGTAAGTCCCACTAAAAGAGCATCTTTGGCACCATGGGACATTCAGAACTTTGTCACATCAAACTTTCCCATCGCAAAAATATAAGGATCAACGGAATTGATCGGGACTTCATCGGGAATGACATCTCCTCTTCTTCTTCTCCCTCTCTTTCTCTCTCCTCTTCCCCCCAACTTTCTCTCACTTTCCAATATTCTAATTTCACGTTGGGGTTTGTACTTTTTAATATGACTTAAATGACTTTAGAAATATAATGTAAATTAATTCACCTTACTATTATAAAAGGGACTTAAATATTTAAAGTGGAATATGAATAGTCTTAAGTCATATTAAGGTATTCGAAAGGTCATGAGGTAGATGAAGAGTCGTATTCTATTCTATAAATTGTAATGCCATTCCCATTTCAAAGGGTTGGTGATTGATCTTGTAAACTCAAGAGTATATTTTACCTTGAGAGAACAAAGGAGATAGCCAAATTCTTCCATTCCCCCATTCTCAAATTTCCTCTATTTCTCCACTATGTACAACTTTGGTTTGAGAAATCAATACAAGAAGGAGTTTCAACTTTCTTTGACTAAGGGGTTTCTTGATACTTTGTGATCGATAAATTCTATTTGGTCTTGTTGTTATTTACAGAGTTATTTCTTCTCATAAATGCATGTGTTGAAGTTTCTAACTAGTGTGTGTGCAGGAATCTGATTTTCTACCTGCAGCATTAGTTCTCCTACCTCTTTTCTCACTCCCCTTTCCCACTCTCTATAGATGAAGAACTTCCCTAGCAAGAGATTGCTAGCTTTTTGCGCAGGTCAGTGGAGTTCCCCTGTTGGATCCCCGGTCAAAATACCACCATAGAAATCCACACTTTCTCATGCATGCATATACATATCGACAGATTGCACCGGTTAAGTAGAGAGACTTAGATTCCCAGAGCATTGGCAAGAAATCCACAAGTTTTCCCAACTAAAAAATTTTCTCACCAACAACAGTATATAGTGACCGATGTCGGTCACCGAAATGCCGACGGTGGTTCACTCATTGATGTCGATTCATCACAAATAAGTCTAATTTATAAATTTTAGCATATCTTTCACAATTTGTGGTTCACACTTATCTTAATGCCATTTCCAATAATTATACATTAAATTTGGGTTTGTTGAGCAAGTCATAATATCATTTAAGTTGAAATCTAAGGTAGGAGTTAAAATTTCAAAACTGTGAACATGAAATAGTGACCGATGTCGAGTACTGAGTACACTGACGCCGATTTAGATTGACCGGTCTTGGTCACTGTCTAGGCCATAGAGCTATAAAAAGGAATGTTTGAGGGTATATAGCTATCAAGAGCTAATTTTAACTTTAATTATATCAAAACCAGAGAGTGTTTCATTGTTTCAAACCAAAATAAAGCTATGAAAATCTCCCAATTCACATTTAGATCAAAACATTAAAACTTACAACTTTCTTTTCTTTCAACACAAGGTAAAATTTAAACATGATATCCATTTAATTCATTCCTTTACATACAACTAATTTGAAGAGTAATAAATTGGAACATTCTTTAATGAACTACCTTCAAATATAATAATACAACTTGGTAAATGAAACTTAAAATATAACTTTTCTTTTAAAATACAAGTCTACTAGTCTTCCACCTTAAGTGGAAATTATAAGAAAATTTATACAGTGAAGGATTTATTTTGGTTATAACCAATGCTCCAAGTCCCAAGTATTCAATAAGAGCTGCACCATTTCTTCACTTTAATCCCAACAACAAAAATGGGGGAGAGGCAAAACTCTCCACCCAACCAATAATCCAATGAGGAGAAGAAGCTATTCTCTTCATTAGACCCCGAGCCCAACCAAAATGAAATAAAGGATGGAGCCAACTCATGAAACACCACAATTTTTCCACATAACAATACAAATTTTCACAACCATTTCAAAACACATTCAACACAAAGACACAATCACAACATAAAACTATAAAATACACAAGGCTTGAAATGCAAAGACAATGGAGCAAGGATCTATGGGGAGATCACTTATGCCTCCCAAAGGGATTAGGTGCTCACCTTAAAACCTCCAATATACATCTCAAAACCTGTACACAAATATTACACCTCCTCAATATCCTCTTATGCATCCCACATTCTCTTATACCTCCCTACAATCGCTTATGTCTCCTTAAAAGAACCAAGTAAGAAATGCAAGCATTCTCTTATCCAAGGTGGGGCACCCAAACCAACTCCCTCCCAAAACATGAAATAAACTCTTATGCCTCCCTACATATAAAATCCCCATAGCCTTCTCCTACACCATACTTAGGCATTCTATCCAATATCCCAACAAGCACATAAATCATTCACATACATGTAATACACACATATAAAAACAAACAACTAAAAAGATTTTAGCTCCTACCTTTCCATGGTAATAACTTGATCAAGGAATCTCACTCCAATATCTTTCAAGCTCAATCCAACTCCAACAAGCTCAAAAAAATTCAACAAGCACTCCAAAATCTCTCCAACTCCAAAACAACAAGAGCACAAATGAAATCAAGTAACCCCCAACCAAACAAATAAACTTGCATAAATAGAAAAAGGAATGAGAGAGGGTGAGGTGGCTCCATGTAGGATGCCACATCACTTATCCTCAACTCCACATCACAAGTCAAACCTCAACCCCAATGTACAATAAATTGGTGGTTGAGAGGAATGACAAACCTCTTACACACACAATCCAAACCCACACCCCCTAAGGACAATGTTTAAAACCCGTGTAAGAAAAGTTGAATAAAAATCAATTTTTGTCTTACAAAACACATAATGGGGTCTTTTTTTGACCCCTCAATCCATAGGTAGGGTTGGTATAAGGAATTAAGAGGAGTGGGACAAGCTTAGCTTGTCCCACAAGCCTCCAAAAATGGCCCTTTAGAAAAATCCGAAATTCTAAGGTGAGATAGTGTGTACAACACTCAAAGTCACTTACACTCAATCAAAATCACATAGTCCAAAAGACCAACAACTCTAATAAATGAATCCATTTGTCACATCCAAAAATAACTTAATAACATGATTAATTCACTTAATAAAGACACATTAATCAATAATGATTAAATAAATTACATCGCAAAATAAATCACATACTTTGCAATAAATAAAATAAAAAAGGGAAATAATTGCACACAAGCCCATGGTCACAATTGGAGGTCATCCCCCCATGGGAGACCCATTAACAAAATAAAACAAACATAACACATTACACAAGTTGCCATGGTGACCTTTTTATATCCATCTAGTATTCTGTTGTGGTTGGTCTCCAATCCCCCTTTTGATTGTTGTGATATAATTACCTATAAAATCACACAATACCTCCTTCTGCCTCATGGCCGCATCAAAAACATACAAGATAAAATATATGCACATAAATCAATAACATCTTCATATTGTTAAATTGTCATCTCAACTAAACAATGCTATCATTTTTCTAAAATTTCAACAACATCTCAATTCTATCTTTTATCAATATCAACAAGATTACAAGATTAGTTCAAAATGTAAATAATAGTCCACATGATGAGAATTCCAAATATTAGTAATATATATGCTAATGACACATAATTATAATCAATATAAAATATCTCTTTATGCCTCTTAGAATCCACACAAATCATACTATGAATCACAATCCATCAATAGTCAAAATATCTCTATCATATAACATCATGCTAACCAAAATGATACAATAACATCCATGTCTATAGTCAACAGTGATCGAAATCAAAATATAATAAGTGTCAAAGAGGAGTGGGCACTACATCCCTCTCCCTTAGACTCAACTTCCTCTTGGAAGTCACTGAAATAGGTGTGGAAATTGGACTCGTAGCAACATAGCATCCTCCCATGTAGTAGTAGTCTCATCATACGTGTCCCCTTTGGACTCGTACACTGATTAATCTCTTGGCCTTGAAGGCCCGTGGTCTTGTACTCTAAAATATGCATGGGCTCCACCATCATCTTCCCCTACTCTTACACTGTAATGGTCAATCCAATACATGAGATGGATCTAGGATATATATCCTATGAACATATACATGAAACACATCATATGTGAGAAAATCTGGGTGGTAAGGCTAGACAATAATCTAAGGGACTGATCCTCTTTAGGATCGTGAATGGACCACGAATCTAGGAGACAACTTAGAGCTTTTTCCATAGTGGATAAGACTCTTATGAGGTATGACACAAAGAAACACCATCGTGCCCACCTCATAACTATGGTCTACTCTCCTTTGATCTACATACTTATTATGCATGTCTTATGCCTCATGTAACCTCTTTCAGACCAAAACAACTTGTTGCTCCATGTCCTGTAACAAATCTATTCCAAGAGATACTATATCCTCCAATTTGTCCCAAATCAACGGTGTCCTCCACTCTATGCCATACAATGCCTAAAAAGGTGCCATACCAATCGAAATATGAAAACTCTTGTTGTAGGAAAACTCCACCAAATACAAGTATTGCTCCCACTTTGATTGATGATCCATGACTACATTCGAAGCATGTCCTCTAAAATATGATTCACCCACTCCATCTATCCATTTGTCTCTAGATGATAGGTTGTGCTGAATTTGATACTCGTCCCAAGGGCTGTTACATGGTAGTCTAGAAGTGTTATGTGTATAAGGGATTGTGGTCGCAGATGATCTTCCACAGAATCCCATGCAGTCTAAAAATATCATCCAAGTACACTCTCGCTACTGAACTAGCTTTATAGGTGGTCTTCACTATGGAAAAATGAGCCACTTTCATCAATATATCCACCATGACCATAATGGCATCGTGGTGGTATATTGATGTCAGTAGCCCTACTATGAAATCCATGGAAATGGTGTCCATTTCCACTTCGGAATAACATGTGGGTAAATAAGGCCAACTAGATGTTGATGCTCGGCCTTCACCCTCTTACACTCTAAACAGCGTGACACAAACTAAGCTACATCTCTCCGAAGACCTCTCTAATGATATAAATGTCTCAAGGTGGCGTGCATCTTCTTCACCCCTGGAAGGGATGAATAAGGTGCACGATGAGCCTTTTCCAAAATATCCCGTCTCAAGCCTCCATCTCTAGAAACATTTATCCGACCTCTATGTGCCGAGAATACCATATTCCTCTAATGAAAATCCATCATATTTCCCCTCAAGGGTCCTTTGAGACTCAATCTATCGATCTCGGTTACAAGGTAGAATTTGTCATGAGGAAGTTCACAAAAATACTTCTCTGTAAATCTTTACCCACCGAAGAATCCATAACCAAATGTCTTTATCTACTCAGGTGTCTACAAACCACATTCTCCTTCCCCTTCACATGCTCTATTTTCATATTGTACTCACAAATCAACTCCATCCAACGCCAATGATGATGCGTTGAGATTGGATTGCGTGAAGAGGTGACGTAATCTCAAATGATCTGTCCTAAGAATGAATATCCTACCAAGAAGGAAATGTCTCCATCAAACCAAATTATGCACAACTTCTGTAAGCTCAAGGTCATGAGTCAAATAATTAAGCTCATGATCTTTGAGTTTGCAAGACTCAAAGGAAACCACACGGCCCTCCTACATCAATACCCCACCTAATCCTTCCAAGGAAGCATCCGTACATACAAATAAATCCCTCTGAGGGTATGGTACATAAAGAATCGGTGTGTTGACATAATGCATCCCTTCAGTGTACTAAAGGCTTGATCACATCCATAAGACCAAACACGCTTATTTCCTTTTCCCTAGAGGGAAGTGAATGGGTGTGTAATCCGAGAAAATCCTAAATAAATCTCCTGTAGTAACCTGCCAACCCCATGAAACTGCGCACCTTTGGTCACACTAGTTGGCATGGGCCAATCCATAATGGCTTGAATCTTGGAAGGATCAACAACAATACATTCCCAGAAATGATGTGACCCAAGTATTGCACCTTTGACTGAAAGAATGCACACTTCTCCAGGTTCCCATAAATTTTTGCTCACTAATACATTACAAAACCTATCGAAGGTGCTCCTCATGCTCCTATGTATGTGAGTAAATCAAAATGTCATCAATAAAAATGAGTATGAAATGATCAAAAAATGTCCTAAGGATACCCCATTCATCAAACTCATGAATATTGTAGGGGCATTCATCAGACCAAAAGGAAATACTATGAACTCGTAGTGGCCATATACTCATATGGAAGGCTATCTTATGAATATCTCCCTCCATGATCCTCGGTGATGGTATCCATACTTAATATATATCTTATAAAATATTGTGGCTCCATCCATCTGATCAAAAAAATCATCAATATGTGGAAGGGGGTAATGATTCTTGATTGTTACTTTGTTTAGCCAAAAATAATCAATACACAATCAGAGATCCATCCTTCTTCTTTACAAAAATCACTGGTGCACCCCAAGGGGATACACTAGGATGAATAAGGATTTTCTACATAAGGC
Organism: Taxus wallichiana var. yunnanensis; assembly: GCA_018340775.1. Taxonomy (NCBI): domain Eukaryota; kingdom Viridiplantae; phylum Streptophyta; class Pinopsida; order Cupressales; family Taxaceae; genus Taxus; species Taxus wallichiana. The sequence continues at coordinate 936,741,639 of CM031242.1, forward strand.
CCTCACTTGAGCTCATAGGGTGCTTGCTCTGTGAGATACCAAATCAATCAATATGAAAATCTATCTCACATAAGGGAGATAACCCGATAGCTCCTTGGAAAGACATCAGAAAACTCCTCAAGATATGATGATCATCAAGTGATGGCCCACTAGACTCATCCTCTGATCTGTCACTAATCATGATAGAATACAACTGAAAAACCTCGTCGTGCACACCACTTAAGTTGTATATGGATATGGTGTGAATAGAGGTGGGTCTCCTGACTCCCACTATCACTGTCTCCACTCCCAAATCATCTGCACATGATATTACCTTACTATAACAATCAACCCTATCCCTATGTGCAAATAACTAATCCATTCCCAAAATAATCCCATAGGAACCCAAAGGAAGGATACAAAGATCCAAGGTCATGGAAAAGGGTCCTAGGTCAACTATACACTCCTTGACTAAGGATTCCACTATGAGATTGGCTCCAGAAGCCATCTCCACATCCCAACTATGGCTCTGCCTAACTGCCACCAGCTTGCATCACTCTACTACAAATGGGGAAATAAAATAATCGAGGAACTGAATAAAATAAAATAGGAATATAAATGCCATCAATGCTACTGTCATCTCAATCACCATGCTCTAGTGCTCTTCCTAGCGGTTCTCGACCACTACATATATCTTGTGGCTCCTAGCCATGTCACCTATTGTAGGCTCTGAAAATGGTGCCTTACCCTTGTTATTAGGGTTATGAGGGAACTCTCTCAATGATGCCCAAGTACTCCACACCCATAAGTAACTATTAGGTACCCTCCAATGAGAAGAAGCTCTTGCATGTACTCTAGTGGTTTGTGCCATGGATCATGATGATCTTGCTATGGACTTGTGGTAGTTGTTGATGAGCTCCTGCTTGACTGAGCTCTAAGAGGTGCTTGATTCTGATTGCTCCCTAGGATGAGTCCCCATACTTCATCCCCTCTTGAGCATCAAATATCTATGGAGGTCTAAATGGAGGTCGAGTTCGAGTTTATTGCTATTGTTAAGGTGGTTATTGTGGTGGCCTGAAAGAAGACTATGCAAAACCATGTCTACCATGAGGAGGAGCTAATCCCCTTGAACTATTATCCTGCATCTATTGGATACGGATCCACACTCTATCTTTGGTATGTTGCATCTCCCCCTGGTCTCCTCGCAATGTAGGCCTTCTCAATGGCCTCTACTAGAGTCTATGGGAAGTGAATTCATCTGTGCCCCTCCAATGTCTAAGTTTAATGAACCTTTAAATCCTCACCTACTCATCCTGCATGTAGTCTACATACTGAAGTAGGTCTAGAAAGTGACTCTCATACTCTTCCACCGTCATGGATGCTTGACGTAGGTCATGGAACTCATCTATCCTCTGTTGAATGAACCTCTGGACAAGTATCTACTCCTAAACTACTCCTCGAAGATCTCCCAAGTGACTATCTTAGAATCCACATGGAGATTCTACTCCTCGTCCTCCACCAAACTGCTCCATGTCTCTCAAAAGGTGGATGGCAACACGAGCCTTCATGTTACCGGTACATGGGACATAGCTTGAAGCATCTGCTCAAGCTAACTAACCATTCCTCTTCCTAAAATCCTCCAATGTCCCCAGTGAAATGAGATGGATGGAGTTTTAGGATCTCCTTGATGTGATCTTCCACTGTAGACTTTCTACCTCTAGGTCTCTCAACATGATCATCACGTTGTCTAGGGCTCCTAGATCTGTCTTTGTGTCTTGTAGCCCTGTCTCATGACATCTCTGTGGTGAATCTCATCTGACTAAATCCACATGGGATTTATCTTCCCTATGATCATCCTTATGTCGGGAAGGTGTACGAGCCTCTACTAATGGCTCTCTTCCATATCTATTGTGTCTCCCTCCTAAGGATCCTCTGTATATAGCAACATTAACATCCTATAACATCTAAATTATTTGAGGAAATATGGCTGCTACTACTTGCCTGATCTCGGGGTGGTAATTATAATTCCATGTGCAAGAACCCCTCGTCTGGTCCATGCCTCTAGCATAGCAAGGCGAGAGTTAGTTTATTACTCTACAAAAATCAGTTTTCTATGTTTTCTTCATTTAAAATATCATGCAAGTTGTGTGATCTAGGTTTAGAGTTGCACTAAGTTTTCTTGTTATGTCTTATGTTTCCAAGTGTTCCTAGGGTCCAAGTCATTGAACCTCACTCTATACCAAGTGTAACACCCACAAATTTGACATTCTAAAACCACATTAATCCTTTAATAATTATCTAAAAGTTGCATAAATTTTTTTTTAAGTTATAAGGGTGTCAAACCCTAATATATGTTTAATTAATTCTTACCAACAAAGTTACATTTCATAGGATAGATCTAGTCTAGATTATTAATTAATATTCTTAATCCAGTCCTAATGTTAATTTAATTATCATTACTATATAAGTGTCCATAAATTTCTCTTACTAGATAAATAGTTTCCCTCTTGGGAATTAACATTCATCCATATTTAATAAACCCTTATCCTTAGTTACCTTAGTTATCTTAAATTATTTTCTTTAATGTCCATTGAATTATTCACTAAAACCTACTAGAAGGGTTACATTTTTAACTTAATACACTAGAGCCCTAAGTGGCCCATTCACCCATTTACACATACTTTTGATTTATTTAAACTTTACCATCATAATATGAACATTCTCACCTAACAATTGTAGGGTTGATTCTTAACCCTTGGATCAAAACAATATGACCACAAGATTAGATCTACCCAAAAGAAACCCTAACCATCCTTAAGGGAGTCTTCTTAAGCATTTCTTACCCTAATTTCATTCATTTGTTTCTCTTTGATTTTGCTAGGTTGAAGGAGTGGATGCCATGGATCTAGGGAAAATCATGAAGGAGTCTTCTTGGATTCAATGTGCAAGAAGAAAGGGATTCCATCGATTTGGATCCTCCTTTAGAATAGTTAAATCCAAGATTAATCATGTATACTTAGTTATTTATGTCAATGCAAGATACATCCTAGATCTGGTTTGAGATCTATTGTTGATTAGTTCTCGATTTTTTTTTTTTTTAATGGGGAAGAAATCCATTTTGTAGATCAATAGTTTAATGTATTTAAATCCCTTTATGCAGGTTCGAGTATGGGTCCAAACAAGTATACACGGCCCATACAAGCCGGATCTACAATTAGGTGAAGTTTAAATCCATAAGATCCAATGGTTTGGCCGAAAATACGTTTTAAAAAAAATAATTCACGCACAGGTGATCAACGTCAATCTCTTGACCAACCGCAGTAACCTCTGTGCTACCGATGCTGGTTCCACTACCAACGCTAGTTTCTGAGGCATCAGTATATTTTATATTATTATTATTTTAAATACAAAGGATATTGGATTTGTACAGGAGTAACTTCATGATAGCATAATAGTCTCAAAGGTATTTGATTCAAACAAAAGTACCACAAATGTCTTTCAAGTTTGAAAAATTACAATTTATGCAGTATACAGTGACCAATGTCAATCATAGGAATGTCGATGGTGGTTCGACCACCGATGTCGCTTATTATCAAATAAGTCTAATTTATAAATTTTAACATATCTTTCACATTTTGTGGTTCATACTTATCTTAATGTTATTTCAACAATCATACATTAAATTTGGGTTTGATGAGCAAGTCATAATATCATTTAAGTTTAAATCTAAGGTAGGAGTTAAAATTTCAAAACTGTAAACATGAAATAAGTGACCGATGTTGGTACTGAGTACACCAACCTCGATTTAGAGTGACCGTGTCGGTCCTTTGTGGTAGGCTAGAGAGCTCTAAAAATGAATGTTTGAAGGAATATAGCTATCAAGAGGTAACTTTAACTTTAATTATAGCAAAACTAGAGAGTTTTTCACTATTTCAAACCAAAATAAAGTTATGACAACCTCCCAATTCACATTTAGATCAAAACATTAAGATTTGCAACTTTCTTTTCTTTCAACACAAGGTAAAATTTAAACATGATATCCATTTAATTAATTCCTTTACATACAACTAATTTGAAGAGAAAGGAAAATACACATTCTTTAATGAACTTCCTTCAAATATAATAATAGAACTTGGTAAATGAAACTTACAATACAACTTTTCTTTTAAAATACAAGTCTACTATTCTTCCACCTTATGTGGGAATTACAAGAAAATTTCTATAGTGAAGGATTTCTTTTGGTTGTAACCAATGCTCCAAGTCCCAAGTCTTCCACAAGAGCTCCACCATTTCTTCACTTTAATCATAACAACCAAAAATGGGGGAGAGGCAACACTCTCCACCCAACCAATAATCCAATTAGGAGAAGAAGCTATCATCCTCATTGGCCCCCGAGCCCAAACCAAAATGCAATAAAGGATGGATCCAACTCATGGAAACAACATAAATTTTCCACCTAATAATACAAATTGTCACAACCATTTCAAAACACATTCAACACAATATACAATCACAACATAAAACTATCAAAATGCATAAGTCTTAAAGATGTAAAGCCAATGCAGCAAGGATCTATAGGGAGATCACTTATGGATCCCAATGGGATTAGGTTCCCACCTTAAAACCCTCCAATATACATCTCAAAACCCCTACACAACTCTTATGCATCCGTCAAGATCCTCTTATGCCTCTCACATTCTCTTATGCCTCCCTACAATCTCTTATGTCTCCCTCAAAAGAACCAACTAAGAAATGCAAGAATTCTCTTATCCAAGGTGGGGCACCCAACCCAAATCCCTCTAAAAACATGAAATAAACTCTTATGCCTCCTTACATATAAAATCCCAATATCCTTCTCCTACACCATACTTAGGAATTCTACCCAAGATCCCAACAAGCATATAAATCATTCACATACATAAATACACACATATAAAAATAAACAAGTAAAAAGAGTGTAGCTCCTACCTTTCCATGGTAATAAATTGATCAAGGAATCACACTCCAAGATCCTTCAAGCTCAATCCAACTCCAAAAAGATCCAAAAATTCAACAAGCACTCCAAATCTCCAACTCCAAAAATACAAGAGCACAAATGAAATGAAGTAACCCCCAAACAAACAAATAAACTTGCATAAATAGAAAAAGGAAAGAGGAGGGTGAGGTGGCTCCATATAGGATGCCACATCACTCATCCTCAACTCCACATCACAATTCAAACCTCAACCCCAATGCACAATAAATTTGTGGTTGAGAGGAATGAAAATCCTCTTACACACAATCCAAACCCACACCCCCTAAGGAAAAATTTAAAACCCATGTAAGAAAATTGTAATAAATTTCACATTTTGTCTTACAAAACACATAATGGGGTCTATTTTTGACCCCCCAATCCATAGGTAGGGTTGGTATAAGGAATTAAGATGTGTGGGAAAAGCTTAGCATGTCCCACAAGCCTCCAAAAATGGCCCTTAAGACCAAATCCGAAATTCCAAGGTAAGGTAGAGAGTACAACATTCAAAGTCACTTACACTCAATAAAAATCACATATTCCAAAAGACCAATAACTCTAATAAATGACTCCATTTGTCACATCCATAAATAACTTAATAACATGATTAATTCACTTAATAAAGACACATTGATCAATAGTGATTAAATAAATTACATCACAATTGAACCACATACTCTACAATAAATAAAATAAAAAAGTGAAATAATTACACACAAGCCCATGGTCACAATTGGAGGTCATCCCCCCATGGGACCCCGTATTTACCCAAAATTGTAGGGTACTCCACTACCGGAACGATGTTACACGTACCCCAATGATGATACAGGTCTTCTTGCAAGGTGTTCAGAATCCAAAAAGGATCGCCGGGTATATATTTGTATCATGTATGCCCCACTCAGCCTCCACATGCTTTGTTTTGCCCTCTCCCCCCTTTTCCTTATATCTTTTTCTTCGATGTGAGACCGCCGCCTTGCTTGGGCGGCGGTCCCGTAACCGCCGCCCGCACAGTGGAAGCGGTCTTGTATGCATTTTCCAGATTCCTCCGACGATCGCGTCAAAATGTAAAATTAAATTTTTACTTGCTTTTCTCCACCGCTTTGGCCTGCATTAATGTTTTTGGTTCCCTGGTAATAGTGTTTTGTCATTGTTTATGTTAAAAGAGTTCAAATGGGAGTTTACCTTTGGTAAATACATTGGTTATAAATAGCCGACTTATTTTCAAGCAAAGGGCCCCTCATCTTCTCATTTCTCTTTTTAGTCTTTCAGTTTCTTGCTTAAAATTCTATCAATTTCATATTTTTCCTCCATTGTTGGTCTTTAGAGTTTATTTAATCTTCTTGTTTCAATCATGTTCATTTTTGTTCCATATAATCGGTATTAATATAGAACTAGCTTCATTTCTAGACTAGAATCCATTAAAAGTTACAGGTTTTTCTTTGTCACAAGGATAGATTCTGGAACTCTTGGTACACTTGTGTTGTATTCCCGCAATAAATCCCGCTAGGAATTGCATAGTCAAGCTCTATTCACTTGCGCTATCCCTCTCCTACTCGCATTGTATTCTATCTATATCTAAAGCTTCCATTGTTTGAATACCATATTCTATTGATACTATCATATACACGCTTTTCTAGATTCACGAGGACATGAAGGAACGAGGAGATCACATTGAGGGGATGAAATCACACACAATTTGATTTACCATTGTTCTCGTGAATGCTTGATTTGAGCTATCAAAGTTCTAGTTACAAACATATCAAATAGAGTAATAAATCATTTCATTTTAGTTAAATTTAGCTTTTGATATTGCCAGGGAAGTGTGGGGATTGATAGTTTCGAGAAACTATGATTCATTACTCACTTCCGAGGTAGGATCGAGAGTCTTTCAATTTAAAATAACTAGTTGCTTAGATCTTTAGATAAATTCACAACCGCACTTGCAGAAAATAAGCTATACCGACAGCTATCTTGTTTGTTTTAAATTCTATTATTAGATTAAATTGTCGATTTCTCTAAATATACTAGAATAAATGCTCTTTAATTTCATTAAAATACATCATCAAAAATACAAAAATAGAAGAATGCTTGCATAGTGTAAATATTTCTCTTGTAATCAGTTTATTAATGTTAGTTTAAAAGTTGAATCATTTTGTATGACAATCATGGGACCTAGGGAGCCCAAGGAATACATGTTTGAACCAATAGTTCCTCAACCAAATCTACCCATGACATTAGCTGATATATACCAAGACCTTAGGATATATGTCTTTCGAACAACTGCAAACCTACGAGCAATTAGAACATAGTTAAGAGGATTAAACATCGAAGACGACAAGGCATACACATTTTGGTCAAATCATCCCAATTATAGACTACCTTGATAGAATGTCCATATGACCATACAAGAACTCGTAAGAGAGAAAACATTCAATTTTGATCCATTAGTCCCCAGCCTAGACACAAGAGATCTTCTAACCGACATAGATACTAACTTATGCATTCAAGTTTCGAACACACTGTAAGGTATTCGAGAAAATCATACAACTCCTAGTTCTAAACATAGAGGCTAAGAAAGCATACGATTATTAGATAGTTGGAAGAAGGGATTTATTCTTCACATCACCATAACATGTCCACAACAACTACAAACTCATGGTTGTGATCCCCAAGTCCCACAACCCAACGGGCCCACAAAATATTTAAGCATTGACATCGGTTTGCGAACATTGGTATTCAAATCCTCACCACTCCCACCTGATATCATTACGCAGTTCTCTGTATTAAACATAGAAGCCAACCAATCTAATATTTTCTGGGCTAGACCAGAAAATCACCCATAAGTCATTACAAAACCCTCTATCACCTTCTTTATGACCTTGTCCGAAGATATATACGAAGCTCCCACGGGTCATTTCCCACATATCCAACAACCAAGAAACAGGATCTCGGCAAAGCTCGACATTGATTGGAGCCTCCGAATAGCCATTATATCCGAATGAACCATTACACCAATTCAGGTTAGGAGGGCCTTCTTCACCTTAGATTCACAGATTCCATTATTGCGTATTGAGAATATAAGATTACCTTATTAGCATCTCGTATCCAATCATATTCAACATTCATCATTTGTCTCGACATGACCTGGGAGGTCAGTACGAGGAAGAGTTACTTTTACATTCCCATGCTCACATGTCACTTTTCCATCATACAAAATTAGTGAACTCGGATGAAACAAATAACGTCATCTTTTTACCCATTCTTCACATCGGCTTCACCACCAAAATTGGTGAACCCGACGTGAAACAAATAGTTCTTCCTCTTTTATTTTCATTTCTTTCATCCACCTTCACTCTTTCCCATTATTCTGCGGGTATTCATATACCCCCCAAATATGTCGGGATACGATGCATATGGTAGACCTCTCTCAGGTCTTGAAATAAGCTATAGTCAAACAAATAGACAACCATCACCCTCACTTTTTGCATGGGCTGATAACTATTCAAATAATTACTTATCATCTCAAACTCCCCCTCAAAGAACTAGCTCAAGTTCTTCATTCCAAATTGAGGAGTTTGATCAGCTTGCACAACAACTAGAGCCTTCAGGCTCTAATAATATGACGTTTACTGGAGAATCTATTTCATCTCCTCGGGTCTTATTCAGACCATAGATCAGAAAAGAGTCAGACCCACTCCCTTTTTTGGATGAGGAGTACTTAGCACACTTTGCTAAAAGTGAGCAACACTTCCAAAACATGTATCCACAAGTAGGGAGCTTACAAATACAATCTGATACCCTATTCCAGGAAAACACCCCCATTCCTCCACCTATGGGAAATGCCCTCGGTGAAGCTTGGCAGGGTAACGACCAATTCATAGCAGGGTATCATACCCCTTTGCAACCTCAAATGATACAAAAATGCCCTTAAGGAAAAATATTGTGTCTTCACCAATAGAGGTCATCTCATCCTTGGCTGAAAAGGTTAGAGGGCTGGAACTTGCTCAAGCAAATCAAAATTCATATTTTGGGCAAGTAGGAATCCCCAACCCTCTCGCATCATCCCAGTCAAGTTGATCTCCTCACAGAATAGGAACATTAGGCATGCCTTCTCAAAACCCTTATAGTTACCCACAACAAACGCCAACCAGGACTGTGTTTTCAAATGCCACTCTAGTAGAAAACATAACACCTCCTGGCGTGACACCAAACAACCCATACGAACAATGCTCCTTACTTAAACATGTATTCAAAGTCACCACAAGGAGACATGTTTTCTTCTCCCGGGATGTTCGTTCAACCACAGGGATTCCCTTATGCCCCTGCAAATACATATGTTATGCCATATCAACAACCCATTCCACCTCCCCCTCAACAAGACCGCCATCGATGGTCGAGGCCTATGCGGTAGGGACTTATTTAGAATATTTAAAAGAGCCCCTAGACTTCACCATACGAAGTGTCATGCTTCCAAGACCCCTTCTGATTTACCCAAATATAAAGGGGAAGGTGATCCAAACACACACATTAAGGCCTATGCCATGGCCATACGGAATTACTCCTTGGGATGGGGTTGTTGCTAAGATATTCCTAAAACTTTAGAGGGTATTGCCCTTGATTGGTATTACAGAATACCTAAAGCCTCGATACACTCATTTAAATAGCTCATGTCGAGTTCATCAAAGCTTTTGACATGAACAAATTATTAAGAACATGAATAAGGGAATTCTTGCATATTAAACAAGAACATAACAAATATGTTGCTCATTTTATCCAAAGATGGTGCATGGTTCTCTACTCATCAATGAGTGCTCCAAACATGGATCAAATGGAACTATGTGATTTATTCCTTAACTCTCTCAATAGAGAGATAAAGGAAGAAGTCCCAAAGTTCCCATTAAGAACTTATGATGAAGTACTCGAGAGTGCTCTTCGAATCGACCAAGCAGCGATAGATAATGGTCGTAAGACATATGGGACAAATGAGAAGTTAAACACTCCCACTCAAAACATCGTGCAGCCTATCCTAATACTAGGAACACTAATCAAGGACCTAAGAAATCCTTAACAAGAACCATAGAGTCACAAAAGATGGAAAAGTAAACATTTCACCACCTCTAAGTAATCAGCGAAATAACAATTTTACTCCAACAATCAACACGGTGGATTTTAATCGTCCACCACGAAAACAACAAAAACAACGACAAATCCAAACACAAGGTCCAAATCAAAACCCAACTAGATATCAGAGTCAAAACCAAAGGCAACAACCTCAAAATTTTAACTCTAGCAACCAGCAACCTTATCAAAATTTTGGGCCACAATAGGTTTTAAATCAACAACCTCGAAATTATAATCCCAATTTGTATTGTGGCTTCCACAAGATTCAAGGCCATGATACTAGGACTTTTCATGACTACAATAAATTCATGCAACATTTTGCCTAGAAGATCAAAAACAACTCTTTATAGATATTTTTTTAACAAATTTTGTAATACCTACACCAAACACTTATGCGGGGGTCTCCCTCAAAATGCACCCCTCAAGATCTTTAATGATCCACTCCCAAACCATGCTAACAATAACAAGCTAGGTCCCAATAGAAAAAACAAGGGTGTGTAATAGTAGGAAACAATGATCACAAAGCTTCAACTTCATTAAATCCACCAGTCGCACCCCAACTAGGAACTCGACCCCAAACTAAGATAGTTGGCCTGGTGGAATTAGACACCGAGCTACCCATAGAAACCATAACAAGAACACAGGATTATTCTTCTCAACCTACTCCAAGTTATCCATTGGAACCAGACAACAGTCAACAAACATTGGTAAAACCCATAGGCACCTATGATTTAATTAACGATTTAACTAAAACCTTCTCTCACATCTCCTTTTTGGATTTGTTAAAAAATTCTCCCACCCACAGAGCTGCCCTCTTAGAAGCATTAGGCCTTGGTCATTTAATCAACATCACTCCTCCTCTCGGAAATGCAAGTAAACCATGTAGACTTTGACGTTTATCCTCCGGGGCAGCCAGATAGGGATACTGAATTTATATTTGATATAAGCAAAATGCCAATAGATGCGTTGAAATTACATGAAGAGGCAACCCAACTTTACATTTACAAGTATGGGTTTACAATAATTATGTTAAACGTGCAATGGTTGACGATGGGGCAGTAGTTAACATAGTCCCCTTTTCTTTTCTTCAAAATTTAGGATATGGAGAAACAAACTACTCCACAACGTGAAATACGCTAAGAGGTTATGATAGCCTCAAAGCCACTTCAATTGGAACCATAGTTTTACCAGTCACTTTAGGACCCAAGATAGTCCTCACCGAGTTTTATATTATAGATCAGGAAACCAACTATAATATGATCCTTGGTCAACCATGGATACACCGCATGAAGGCAATCCCTTTCATGTTATTCCAAGAAATGAGATTTCTACACTTAGGGAAAATATTCGTGGCACAAGGTGACCCAAAACCCTTCGATATACACCTAGCTGATCTAAAGAAAAGACCAGGCATTCACTCCAAGTTTGAACTCCCAACAAATCAACTCATCAAACCAATTAATTCAAAACTAAAAGAAGAGTTGATACCCACCACAGAGTTAGAAGTTAAAAATCTAGTGGAGGACATTCCAATACTTAAAAATGAGACCAACATCATAGAAACAGTGTCACTAGGGACTACCACAAAAATTTTCAAGTTATTGGAGAAATACTTACCTATTCTCCTACCATTTGATTCTATGGGTATGGGACACACCCTAGGAATTGCTTCTCTTCCATCGACGAAGTCTTCATGGTAGAAGTAACTAAAGCAAAGGAAATAGATATGACAGATATCCCAACATCCATTTTTCTAGGAAAGTGTAAGACTCTCCACTTCGATGGAGCTAGGTGTTGCTTTAGGGAGCGGGGTGATCTTTACTTCACCCGAGGGAAAGATCTTTCCTTTTTCCTTTAAATTTAACTTTGAATGTACAAACAATGGGGCTGAGTATGAAGCTCTCCTCCTTGGCCTCATCCTAGCCAAAAGAATGGGTGTTGATGACATTAGAGTTCTAGGAGACTCGTAATTAGTTATAAATCAAGTCTCGAAGTTTATGAAACTAGAGCTGAACATTTAAATCTATACAAAACAACAATGTTAGATCTAAGCAAGGGATTTAACTTCATATCAATTGAGGCAATCCCACGAGAGTAGAACCTTCTCGCAGACTCAATAGCAACTTCATCTTCCCGCTTCACTCCAAAAAGTGAGTTGGAGGATACAAATTTCATAGTGTCTCTCCATACCGAACCGTTAGTACGTAAAGCACCAACAAACTCACTTCTAATCACGAAGAAGTTGAGGATGATTCTTCTATCATAGATCACTTTGATGATGATAGAATCACTCTCAAATATCTAAACTCCTATGCGGAGCTACACCTTGCTCACCACATAGTGGATCTTTCCCTAATACCACATTCCTCTTCCTATTTTGGAAATCCCATGGTAGAGTCTCCTCCATAGAAGGATCTCGATATTTATGAGATGAAAGACAGAGAAAGCTTGGAACTACCTCTAGCCCACCCTAAATTTGAAGAAGGTAATGGTTATTTAATAGAAGAAACCATTGACATAAACATCGGAACGGAGGAAGAACCAAAAATTTTGAAGTTGGGATCCTCGTTAACTCCAGAGGAAATAGAAATACACACCTGAATACTCAAATAACATAAAAGGCTTTCACATTTAATTATAAAGAAATGATGGGCATTGCACACACACATTATGGTACATAATCTTGTCACTAAACTAGATGCGAAACCAATTAAATAGAAGTCAATACCAATGAAGCCAAAAGTGACTCTCATGGTGAAAGAGGAGGTAATAAAAATTTTCCAAGTGGGATTCATCAAGCCTATTGACTATTTGCAATGGGTATCTAATATCGTCCCTATTCTAAAAAAGAATGGGAAGATACACATTTGCATAGATTTTCGGGATATTAACAAAGCTTGTCCCAAAGATGATTTCCCATTACCATCCATTGACGTTATCATTGATGCAACAATTGGATTTGAATTGTTATCCCTCATGGATGGGTTCTCAGTGGTATAATCAGATTAAAATATCTGAACAAGATCAAGCCAAAACTACATTCATAACTCCCTAGGGAACTTATTGCTACGCTGTCATGCCATTTGGTCTTAAGAACACCGGTGCTACGTATCAATGGGCAATGACATATATATTCCATGATCTTATCCATAAAATTGTGGAATCCTATGTGGATGACTTGTTGGCCAAAGCCAAGAAGCATTGTGATCATCCAGAAGTGCTCGTATCATCCTCTCATGATTGATTGAATATGGCATCACATTAAACCTAGAGAAGTGCGTGTTTGGTGTGACAGGAGGAAAACTTCTAGGCTACATCATCTCTTCATGAGGAATAGATGTTGATCCAGCCAAAATCTTTGTTGTTCTCGAAATTATCCCGCCATCGGATGACTCTAGAATCAGGTCATTTCTTGGGAAACTCAATGTAATTCGAAGGTTTATCCCAGATTTAAGTTTTTCCATTCATCCAATCAACAATCTATTAAAGAAAGATTATAACATTGATTGGACTGAAGAATGCAATGAAGCATTTAAATTAGTTAAACGCTTCTTGTTGTCTCCACCCATGCTAATGCCTCCCAAGCCAGACCACCCTTTAATCCTATACTCATGAGCCACTCATGTCTCGCTAGCCTGCATGTTGGCTCAAGAAGACAATGATAAACGAGAACGCGTGGTCTATTTCATTAGCCGAATGTTGCTTGATTATGAAACACGCTACACACAGGCACATAGAAAATGCCTTGCAATAATATTTACTAAAAAATGCCTAAGACATTACATGCTAAACCAGAAACGAAGGTCATGTAAAAACAGACCATTTATGAACGTTCTCACACAAGGATCTTTGTCTAAAAAGATGGCTATTTCATAACCTTAATGGGAGAATTTGAGTTGACATTTGTGAACCAAAAATCCGTTAAGGGACAAATCATTGTAGATTGGTTAGCTGACAATCCACTAGACGGAGGTGATCTGGTAAATATGGACTTTCCCGATGAGTGTGTATACTTCATCGAAACCAGGCCCCCCATCTCTACATGTCCCTGGTACACCGATATCATCAATTTTATCATGGACCACACATACCCGGAAAATGCCACGTCACAACAAAGAAGGTGGTTACGCATTATTACCACTAAATATGTTATTTTAGAATAGGTACTCTATCGTAAAGCCTTTGATGGCATGCTTCTAAGATGTGTCGATGCAAAAGAATCCAAGAAGATTCTTCATGAATCCACAGTGGGATATGTGGAGGCCACTTCGGTGGTCATGCCACCACTTGCAAAATACATGGATGGGCTATTTTTGGCCCACTCTCGAGCATGACGTAGTGGAATTTATACGTAAGTGCCACAAATGCCAAGAATTCTCTCACGAGATTCACATGCCAACACAATCCCTGCAACCAATAGCGACTCCGTGGCCCTTCTCCACATGGGTTCTGGACTTGATAGGAAGTTCTTCTCTCCTCATCAACCGATGGCCATAATTTTATAATTACAGCCATGAAATATTTTACCAAATGGGTGGAGGCCATGCCTCTCACCACCATACTAGGTTTGGTAATTGCCAAATTCATTCTAAACCAAATTATCTATAGGTATGGTGTCCCATAAGTCATTATCTCAGATAATGTCACATCCTTTAAGAAATGAAGTTTGTGAGTTATGTAGCAAGTTCAAGATAAACCATCACACGGCCTCTCTTTACTACCCTCAAGCCAATGGGCAAGCTGAAGCGATAAACAAAACATTAAAGGCTATTCTTCTCAAAATAGTCAAGGAGAATAAGTGAGATTGGCATCTAAAACTATATCTGGCCTTGTGGACCCATCGAACCTCAATAAGAACACCATAAGAGAAACCCCTTCTCACTAGTATTCGGTGCAGAAGCGGTTCTCCGCTTGAGGTTGAAATACCCGGTCTCGCATCTCATTACAATGGATTATGGATGAAGAAGCTTATAAGGAGGCACACTCTCTCTCAACTGGAAATATTTGATGAGGCCGGGCTAAATCCGAACAATGACAAAGCCTATGTTGACCAAATGTGCGGAAGTATATAACAAAAAATGCTATGAGCGAGAAATATATGAGGGAGATATGGTTTTAAGGCTAGGAAAGCTAGATTGATAAGAAAACCAGTGAAGGAAGGAAGTTCTGGCCCAAGTGGTTGGGTCCATACCGAGTCATGAAAGACTACGGAAATGGTGTATCTCTTGTGCACACTAGAAGGTGAGGAATTCATTGAAACTGTCAATTCCTTACATCTTAAACAGTTTTACGCCTAAAACATCAAAATCACTACTTGTACATTATAAGTTACCTGCATTACATTAGTCATTGGTCATTTAGTGCTTCATTTTGTTCACTCACTTCATAAAAATTGTAGTTAAGGAACTTACTCTTAAGCAATCTATTACAAATTTCTGAAAGTATTGGCAAAAACATTCAAATCACATCTCTTCAAACATCATCAAGTATTTTCAAAATATTCTCATCAAATTTTGACAGAAAAGTATTGACAAAACCATACCAAGGCCTGCATACTTGGCTTTGCTCTTTCTTTCTACTAGGTGAAGTTGTCCTTACCTACAGTCTGTTATAGAAACTTCTTGGTGTCACGTCTATCCCTCTCAAATATCTTAGAATGAAAGGATATCCCAAGCTTATAGGTTAGAAATGTCAAAATCAAATGAAATCAAAAGCACCAAACAAACAAAATATATTATTTTACACTTCTTTTCCCCATCAACCTTCGGTGATAAGCCCACATCTCTTACTGGTGGTGTGAGGTTGGGAAAGGAAGGAAGGGCCCTTACTCACCTATACCTTGCCTTTGGTGACAAACCCATGCCTCTTACTAGTGGCGTGAGGGGAGGTGGGGGTCCACTCAGAAAAATTAACAAATCTTGGTATGCTAAAACACAAATCAAATTCTATTAAAAGAAAACAAATATCCAGATTCCAAAGAGATCAAATCCTCAAAACCATATTTTGTCAACTAGGTTGTCATTTATGAATCTAAGTCTAGATAAACTGGAAAGTAAGTGGCCTTCTAAGCTTGGTAGTAGTTCTGAGTAGGGTGGGTGTGTAGGTCTGAATTTGGTTTCTGCTACTAGTTTTCTATCTCTCATCTTTCCATTCAGTCAAACTCATACAATTTGTGCCCTTCCTAACTCTTGGTGGAGAGCCCTCGCATCTTACTAGTTGCGTGGAGTCGGGAATGGGGAAAATTCATCTCTCTATCATTATACTTTCATCACATTTTTCCAACATAAGAAGAAAGCACAAAATGTTGCCCAAAGAGTTTAAAAGTTCAAGTACTACCATATGTTAGTATCATCCCATATCAGCATTGCAAAAACATACAAAGTAAAACATTTTGTTCACTATCATTTGTTATCCATTGCATACATTCTAAAAACATGAAAACCAATATTCTAAAAAGCATCTAAGTACACATGTGGAAACTAATCACAAAAATTCTAGGTGCCAAGAGTTTGGATCCAAAAAGATATATATATATATATATATATATATATATATATATATATATATATATGTAATTGGTGTTTCATATACAATGCCATCATGCGCTAAGGCATGGTCAAAAACACTCAATGAGCCCAGAAATACAAAACAATCATACATATATTCGACCAAAGGTCACTATAAGAAAACACTATGATCTCTCGGCCTCTGCGAGATCCCTCGGAGGGTGTATGACCACACCTAGACTCCGGCTGCATCGGCACTCTAAATGCATCGAGGGCTCACAATCACATCCAGTAGCTGCCGTCTCATTATGGGAATGATCCTCCTCATCAAGCGCTGGAAATCCCGTATCCAACTACCTCGACATGGAGGGAAGTCATAATCTTTTCCGCATGCCAAACAAAGGTGAAAACATCAGTATGCCTACTGGCTTCTGAAGGCTCCCCCACATCCATGAAAATCTCAACACGAGTCTTCTCTAAGGGAGAAGAAAGGTATCAATGCATACTCGGTGAATCAAGTCTCACCACTCATCAAGCAGTCTCTACAAACAAAGGAGAAAACAAGTTAGAAAACGATCAAAGATAAAACCAAGAGTAAAAAAAAAGAAATAACAACTAAGGAAATTCTAATCGAAACAAATGTCAAGAGAAGAGTGACAACTCACTCGGATCTCTAGGCCTCCAAGAAGGATCTCTAGGATCCGTGCCTTCCACTGATGTCACCGCTGACTGGTGTCCCTCTCCTACATCTGGGGCAATGTGACGACCTACAATGGACTCACCATCTCCACCTAATTCCTGAGAGAGCAACTCCTCTTAAAACCAAAGTCACCCTCTCAACGCTCCGCCTACCCTCTCTACCTGTAAGATCTCCCGAGTGTCATGCCACTTGAGATTGCTATCATCTCCCCACCCACCTCACTCGATCTCCATCTCCTTGTCTCCTCCTCTGTCTCTCCCCGTGAACTCAAAGAGTCCACATCAATGGGCTCATCACTACTATGGGCGGGACCGGAGGCAATCCAAATTAAAGGTGCCTAAGGAGCACCACCTCTCCCTCGAGCATGCACTACCCTCCTGGCTGCAATACGAGGAACCAAGAAGTGAAATAGTCCAACCCCGGCCTCTAGACCTCCTCGGGCCTACAAATAGATCTATACACTAGTCCCTGTCTGGAGGAAGCATGTCACTGTAGGGGAGGCCGAACTGCTGTGGTACTCTATCAAAGGGGTGGATCTCCAGCTTCCCCACCCTGTCTATCACCGGGTGGTGGTGGTGCAGTGCAGGCAATCAATGTAATAGTCTCCTCCCCCCACACCCCGCCATGGCACGATAAGGAGTGGCCTCCATGTTTGCAGTAGTCAAGGAGGCCACTGGCTGGTGAGGTACTCTAAGAACTGTCATACCTATCCACCTAGTTACCCTGACGGCCCCAGGATCCTCTACCTCTATGCCTCTCCCATATGGAGTGATATGCTCGTACGCCCAACTCATAACAAGAGTCAGGTGGCTCAATGACTGTCCCTGTAATCATATTACTCGGTATAAATCATGATAGGTAGTATCGAGGATATATTCTCCCAAGTGTAGACACGACCATGGCCCTCAATCTATGTAATAATGGGGGCCCAGAAATATAAGAGGGTGTCCCCTCCCTTGTCCCCAATAATTCTAGATGTAAGGATGCCCATGATGGCCTTGTGGAGAAAGGGAATGTCTGACTCAATGATAGAATGGATCCTCACTCCCTTCTTCGATCCCATCAATACAACTGCATCTCCCATGTAGGTGGCCCACTAAACCACCTGTGATCTGATTATTGTCTTAAGAGATAGCCACCACCCAAGGATCGGAACCCCTAGTATACGGTAAACATCCTCTAGGGTGATGGACCACTCACCCCTAACTCCTGGAAATCGGAAGGTGTTCTGATTCGCGTCCCAATAAGAAAATAAGTCACATAGTATGTGACGGGTAGGTGTAATTGAGGGACTCGCGTAATCCTCCGATGCTAGCCCTCGAAGGGTATCTTCTCTTGAGAGAGTGCCTCTAATACTACTGAGACCCAATCACACTCTCTCTCCCGGCTCCACCTAATATACTCCTCTTCGCATACACCCAAAAACACAAAAAGGAGTAAATTAGTACTAAAATCCAATTGGAAAAATTGTTAAAAACATATAAAAATACTAAACATGCAAAAACAAGTTAAAATTTATATTGTTTTGGTCTCTCGTCATGGACCACCGCCATGTGCGAGTGGCGGTTCCGTAACCGCCACCTTCTAAGGCAGAGGTCCCATAACTACTACTTTACACAGGTGCTGGGCGGTCTGTCCCGCAAAACCAAATGGGTCGTATACCCTAAAAAATGCCTAAAAACAAGCAAAAACACCATTTTAACAAAAAAAGAAACCTACCCTATGGTGCCCTCCCCTAGGGACATGTTTAAAACTAACATTTTCAAAAATACCCTCCCCAAGGCAAAGATTTCATCGTTTTTACAATTTAGGTTTAAAAATAATAAATCGAGAAGAACTAACCTGAGACTTCATGGGTCATTGTTTCACTCTCGGAGGCATGATCACTATCTCACCACGAATGTTTTGACTATACTCTCATCGAAAACCATCATCGTGGGTCCCAGAGCTCAAAAACTATCAAATCAATCCGTACAAGTGAATAGTAAAATGAGTTTGTTTTATATATATAGCCCTTTTAATTTGGTTTTCAATGTCTTTCGCAGGTCGGAGCACCGATGGAGGTAAGTTCTAAACCCCGCGTAAATGGTAAGTCCTCATTCCATATCAATTGTTTTATTTCTCAGTTTATTTTATCTATCTCGCACTTGAGTCCCTTTTTTTTTTCATGCGGTAGCAGGATTTTGGATGGCGAATTTCCAAAGCACACAGAGTGTCAAGTATAACTCCTAACTCCCCATTCCGGGACCGCCATGCTTGGATCCATTGTTTTACGCCTCTTCATGGCTAAAATGCTTCTCCGAAGGGGGTAATATGTACGTACCCAAAATTTTAGGGTACTCCACCGCCGAAACGATGTTACACGTACCCCAATGATGATACAGGTCTCCTTGCAAGGTGTTCGGAATCTAGAAAAGGATCACCATGTATATGTTTGTATCCCGCATGCCCCTCTCAGCCTCCACATGCTTTAGTTTTCCCTCTCCCCCCTTTTTCCTTGCATCTTTGTCTTCAGTGACGAGACCGCCACCCTACCTGGGTGGCAGTCCCATGACCGCCACCTAGGACAGGGTGGCGGTCCCATAACCACCACCCTGCATAGGGCGAGGTCCTGTATGCATTTTCCATATTCCTCCGACGATCACGTCAAACATAAAATTCAAGTTTTACACTACTTTTCTCCACCGCTTTGGCTTGCATTAATGTTTTTGGTCCCTAGTAATAGTGTTTTTCATTGTTTATAGTAAAAGAGTTCAAATGAGAGTTTACCTCCAGTAAATGCATTGGTTATAAATAGCTTGACTTGTTTTCAAGAAAATGGCCCCTCATCTTCTCATTTATCTTTTGAGTCTTTCAGTTTCTTGTTTAGAATTCTATCAATTTCATATTTTGCCTCCATTGTTGGTCTTTAGAGTTTATTTAATCTTCTTGTTTGATCATGTTCATTATTGTTCCATACAATTAGTATTAATATAGAACTAGTTTAATTTCTAGACTAGAATCCATTAAAGTTATAGGTTTTGTTTTGTCACAAGGATAGATTCTAAAACTCTCGGTACACTTGTGTTGTATTCCCACAATAAATCCCGCTAGGAATTGCATAGTCAAGCTCTGTTCACTTGCGCTATCCCTCTCCTACTCGCATTGTATTCGGTCTATATCCAAAGCTGCCATTGTTCAAATACCATCTTCTATTGATACTATCATATACATGCTTTTTGGATTCATGAGAACACGAAGGAATGAGGAGATCACACTGAGGGGACAAAATCACACACAACTGGATTTTCCATTGTTCTGTAAATGCTAGGTTTGAGCTATCAAAAGTTCTAGTTACAACATATCAAATAGAGTAGTAAATCATTTCATTTCAGTTAAATTTAGCTTTCGATATTGCAAGGAAGATATGGGGATTGATAGTTTCTGAGAAACTGTGATTCATTCCTCACTTCTGAGGTAGGATCGAGAGCCTTTCAATTTAATATAGATAGCTGCTTAGATATTTAGATAAAATCACAACTACACAGAAAATAGCCACTATACCATACTTTTCTTGTATGTTTTAAATTCTGTTATTAGATTAAATTGTCCATCTTATAAAAATACTAGAGTAGCTGCTCTTTAATTTTGTTGAAATACGTCATCAAAAATACAAAAATAGAAGAATGCTTGCATAGCGTAAATATTTCTTTTGTAATCAGTTTATTAATGTTAGTTAAAAGTTGAATCATTTTGTATGACAATCACAAGACCTAGGGAGCCTAGAGAATACATATTTGAACCAATAGTTCCTCAACCAAATCTACCCACGACATTAGCTGATATAGATCAAGACCTTAGGATATAGGTCTTTCGAGCAATAGATAATTTACAAGCAATTAGCAATAATTAAGAGGATTAAATATCGAAGACGAAAAGGCATATTACACATTTGGTCAAATCATCCCAATTATAGACTACCTTGATAGAATGTCCATATGACCATACAAGAACTCAAAGAGAGAAAACATTCGGTTTTGATCCATTAGTCCCCATAGCTAGACACAAGAGATCTTCTAACCGACATAGATACTAACTTACGCATTCAAGTTTCGAACACCTGTAAGGTATTCCGAGAAAATCGTAAAACTCCTAGTTCTAAACATAGAGGCTAAGAAAGCATACGATTACTGGATAGATGGAAGAAGGGATTTATTCTTCACATCACCATAATAGGTCCACAACAACCACAAACTCACAGTTGTGATCCCCAAGTCCCACAACCCAACAGGCCCGCAAAACAGTTAAGCATTGACATCGGTTTGCGAACATTGGTATTCAAATCCTCACCACTCCCACCTGATATCATTACGCAATTATCCGTATTAAACATAGAAGCCAACCAATCTAATATTTTAGGCTAGACCAGAAAATCACCCATAAGTCATTACAAAACCCTCTATCACCTTCTTTGTGACCTTGTCCGAGAGATATATACGAAGCTCCCACGGGTCATTTCCCACATATCCAACAACCAAGAAATAGGATCTCGGCAGAGCTCGACATTGATTGGAGCCTCCGAACAGCCATTATATCTGAATGAACCATTACACCAATTTAGGTTAGGAGGGCCTTCTTCGCCTTAGATTCGTAGATTCCATTATTGCGTATTGAGAATATAAGATTACCTTATTAGCCTGTCTGTATCCAATCATATTCAACATTCACTGGCGGCTGTCTCGGCATGACCTCGGGAGGTCAAGTATGAGGAAGAGTTACTTGTAGATTCCCATGCTCGCATGTCACTTTTCCATCATACAGACCCCTAACAAAATAAAACAAACACAACACATTACACAATTTTCCATGGTGACCTTCGTTGTATCCATCTAGTATTCTATTGTGGTTGGTCTCAATCCCTCTTTTGATTATTGTGATATAATTACCTGCAAAATCACACAATACCTCCTTCAGCCTCATGGCTGCATCAAAAAACATCCAAGATAAAATATACACACATAAATCAATAACCATCCTCATATAGCTAAATCATCATCTCAACTAAACAATGCTATCATTTGTCTAAAATTTCAACATCTCAATTCTATTTTTTATCAATATCAACAAGATTAGTTAAAAATTTATATCATAGTCCACATGACGAGAATTATGAATTTTAGTAATATATATACTAATGACACATAATCATCATCAATATAACATGTCTCTCTATGCCTCTAAGAATCCACACAAATCATATCGTGAATCACAATCCATCAATAGTAAGAATATCTCTATCATCTAACATCATTCTAACCAAAATGATACAATAACATCCATGTTTATTTTCAACAATGATTGAAATCAAAATATAATTAGTGTCGAAGAGGAGTGGGAACTATAGTAAGAGTTCCTTTTTATAAATAAGAAAAGTAATTAATCACATTCCTAAATGAATATGAAATGTCATAGGTGGTGGGAAGATTAAAATTTGTAAAGGGGGAGATGAAGAGGCATCATTATAAATCTATAAAAGGGGGTGGACTCTCAATCCTAAATGGTATATATGTTTTATTTTCCTACTAGAAGAAAGAATCTATTTCTTCTATTTCCCACATTCAAATTTTCAAGCATTGTAATCTTGAATAACCAAGAAAGAGCTTTGTATCTTTGAGGAATAAATTAATTAAACTTTGTGTCTTTGATTTGTTAATATTTCTATTGCTTACATGGTTGTTTTCTTCCTATTAGATGTGGAAGTACTCTATTAATTTTGGTTAATTTTTCAAGTGCATATTCACTACCTTAACCCTCTCTCTATATATTTGTATCTCCGTTTACTTTTCTCCAAGAAAATTCCTCCCTTGTATTCTATACAAGCAATTTTCCACATGTTTAGTGGAGTATTCCCATGTGATCCCTCGCCTAATGGAAACCAAATATTTCACATTTCCCACATTCAATAAATGGGATGCTCCCCATTCACAAGAGGAGGAGCCTAGTCCCAGAGCATTTGTTAAAATCACTAATTTTCCCTTATGAAAATTATTTCACCAACAATTGGTGGTGCACGAGGATGATCAAAACCTTCTAATGTTTATTTTATGGGATTACTCACCCATGGTTAGGGTTTTAGATGATGATCATTACATTCATATAATCTCTCTATAAGTGCAATAACTATGGTTTGTAACTAAAAATAAATATATGAAGAAAAATAACCTAGAAAGCAATTGAAGTTGATTCAGAGGAGGTATAAGATTATACAACATAGTTATGACCATATGGAAAAGTCCTAGCATTTTGATAGATTTCTTCCCTAGGTTGACTCATAGTCACATTCCCAGAAATGAAGGTCATTCGAGTTCAAATATTTGGTTTTAACTATTGCATAGTCCTAGATCTCTCCAAAAGTCATCTAAAACTAGCTAAGTTCTTTCATATATTTTTTAAGATTTTAATCCATATGTTAGGTTGATTAGTGTACTATAATTCCTTTTTTCTTATCGAGTTGCAAATATGAGTTAGTATTTCTGTTATAACATCTTTGTAAGATCTATGATCAACTCTAATCAAATTTAAACCCAAATTAATTGACCCTAACTTTAATTAACAATTAAATATTTTGGTGAACTCATTATTTATCAAATCCTTCACCTAATATAGGATCTATTACTTATATGTTAGGTCTACCAATTTCTAAAATCTAGTTGATTTAGGGTTTTTATCTACGTACATGATTATTTTTATAGGCTTGTGATTTATTTTCTTTATCTTCATGCCTACTTTTTGCGCTCACTCTATGATTATTTTTTATTTGGCTTACAAACATTCTATTAACTTTGATGCATTTAATATAACCAAAAATATTCTTGCTAAATTTATCACCAATTTTTTTAGAAATTTATGCTCCATAATTTATGGCACCGAATTATATTTGGTGCCAACACCTCTAATACAATAGGCACTAATGATCTAGAAATTGCACCTAATCCTATACATATACTTGATATTTCTTATTGTGATGATGATCTTAGTAACATCATTCTTTAAAAAGGCCATAACAATTTTCCCCCACTTCTTATTGAACCTTTATCAAGGAATATAGTCATTGACGATTCTTATCCTATAGAATGTACCACTCATGATGTTTATCTTCCTCTTTCTTCCCCATATTTTTCTATTGATCCAATCCATGATTCACTAATACTTCCTTTGGTATCATTGTGGATCATGTTCAATTCCAAGACTCTAATTCTCACCCTAATCATCATGATCAAGGTCTCTTGATGATGATGCTTAAAACATTGATCAATTATTGCAACATAACGCCTCTAATATCAATCTTCTACTCTACGTTGTGGGTAAATGCACAATATTGTGTCCCACTGTGTGGGCCAAAAACATGACCCATGAAATTTCACATCAATAATTTGAGGGGTGTTCAACCGAACATCCCTTTGGCTCAAACCCCCTTTTCTCAATGTGTCATGTCATCAAAAAATGGTTTGCCCCGAACCCCCCTTCACCATAAGGGGGTTCATATGAATCCCCTTAGGTATATTTTACCTTGCATATTTTTCGAAGAGAAAATGGATGGAATTAGGATTAAGTAGGGTTCGAGTGAACCCCATTCAGAAAACCCCTTATTTGGAGCCTATAAACAACCTATGTGGCCTATTTTTTCATTTATCCATTTGGTGGGAAATTATAGGGCAAAATATGCTAATTCATATGCCACGTGTTTAGGTCTAAATAGTGAATTAAATTATGAAAAATTACACATAAATTCATTTTTTACGATCTTTCCAAAAATATATATTTTTATTTTTAAAATGGTTTTTTATTTTTTTAAAATTATTTCTAAACTACGGTTTTTAGGAAATTTGGTATGTCTCATTTGAGACAGTATGAAAAATAGTCAGTCATTTCAAAAAAATTGAAAAAATATAATTTTATAAATTTTAAGGTTGTCATTGCGCTCGGAAAATAAATCAATTTTGAAATAAATAAATATATGTGTCTCCATAAATATTTATACATATATGGAAACCAAAAACGCCTTTCTAAGGAAGGGAAGGAACCATGTTCTTCTCTCGAGGAATGACCAACAGCTAGTCCTCAATTCTAAATCCTTTTCTCAGTAAATCACACAAATCAAAGAAGACCCTCTCCCCAGTTGTTGAAGAAATAATGACAAGGGACAACATTCTAAATGAATCTAGCCAAGTCGAAAATTATACACCCCGGATCCAAAAGTAGGATATTGAAAATAGTGAAGAAATACAAGCTAATATTGTTGCCCTAGATCAAGTAGAAGGAAATATTTATCAAGTAGAGGTCATTAACAATAAAAATATATTGAAAGAGGATCCCATTCCTTATGAAAATAAGATTGAAGCTATCTGGAAGATTTGAAGATAAATTCTTTGGAGGAAGGGGATATGGTATAATTATGTGATAAATAAGATACAATAATCAAAGGTCTAAGAGGAAAATAACATCAAGGAGATTTCGGTAGATACTTCTAGACCTTTAATTAACCAGATGGCTTCTCGCTTAGAATATCCGAAGAGAATCATGTAGGAATAAGGTGAGTTGAATGAAGCCTTGAGCAATACATTTATTGAGATCAATGAGAACAAGGTTCTCTCTTCCCGGTTTTAGATCATGAGAAAAATTCTTACTCCACTCCTTAAATAAAGGGTAAAGGAAAATGCATGGAAGATCCAAGAGATTATTTTTATATAATCCCTACTCAATCCATGGTAGTGGATGTGGGGTGGAATAATAAGGAGGGAAGGAAAACATTTGGGGATCAAAGAAGGAAAACATTAGAGACTGGGATTGTAAATGGCACCCAATTGACCTTGGATGAAAAGGGTCATATAAGGCCCCTAATTAAATATTTCAAATGAAACTCATATCATGGAATATTAAGGGCCTAAATAGTTACAAAAAAATAATACTAAAGGATCTCAGGTTCAGTAACAAGCCTCAAATATTAGCAATTCAAGAGACAAAAATGAAAGGTAAGTCTCAGTTAGCAAGATTAAGTATTATATATGGAATAATGTTGAGTTAAGTTTTAGTGACTCTTGTGGTGCTTCGGGGGGCTTATCCACCTTTTGGGATAGAAATTGGAAGAATGGTGAAATCATTCTTAGTTCTTCCAATCATTTGTCTATTCTTTTCAGCTCTGTCAATGATAACAAGGAGTCGTGGATCTTCTTTAACTTCTATGCACATGTAATTCTTTGGTTGGTAGAAAAATATTTGGGTTAGCCTCTTAGACTTCAATAAATCTTGTAAAAATTCTATTGGATTGTCATGGGAGACTTTAACACTCCTATGAATCCAGGGGGGAAATGAGGTAACCAAGAATATTCAATTAGTATGGAAAACCTTGTTGATATAACTTTTGATAACAAGCTTGTAGATATTGAGCTTGAGGGAATCGGTTACACCTGGAGTAACTAAAGGATGGGGAGGATCTGATCTAAGTCGTGATTGATATGGCTCTTCTCTAAGAGTATTGGACTTTGATACAAGATTTTAAAATTTCTTCTCTTCCCCGCGTGGGCTCAGATCACAACCCAATTGTTCTCAACATGTTTGACAAAGAGGTAAAACCAAATGCTCCATTTAAATTTGAGAAAATGTGGATGTCTCATCTGGAGTTATATGATAGGATAAAATAATGGTGGAATATAAACATTAGGGGCTCAGCTATGTACATATTTGTGCAAAAATTGAAGAATGTTAAAAGGAATGTCACAAAGAGATTTTCAAGAATACATTCGAAAAGAAAAAAAAAATGATTGAAGACGTGGCTGAACTTGAAAAAGATTCATGACAAAGGCATGAATGTAGATGACTAATACCACGAAAATATCTCCACTCGAGTACCACATGATCACTGCTAGGAAGAAACTTATTGGAGGCTTAAATCTAGAGCTATTTGGCTCAAAGAATGTTATAGAAATAATAAGTACTTTCATATGACAACTCTAAAGCAAAAAAAAAAACAATATTTCAAAAATCATAACTATGGAAGGAGCCTACACCAAGGATATGAATATCATTAGGAATGAGGATGTCACGTTCTATAACCAGCGGATAAATTGGGATTATTCACAAAATGAAGAAATCATGGACAATTTTGTTGATGATATATCTTCTAATGCGATTAGTTGTCACTCCTTCAAGAAGTTTAATAAAAACACTATTCGGGATCTACACAAGATTGTTTTCTCAATGGAAGAGGTAAAATCTCCGGAACCATATGGTTGTTCGTAAATATTTTTCTAGATTTATTAGGATATTTGCAATGATGACCTTCTTACGGATACGGTGATTTTTTGAGAGCTAGTAATTTTCTCAAATAGATCAACAAAAATGTATTTTTCTTATCCCAAAGAAAAAAGGGGCCAAGGAGTTTAAGCACCTCATACCAATTAGTCTATTAAATGTTCTATACAAAATTTTCACCAAGACTATTACAACTAGAATTCAACCTCTTCTACCTACACTCATCTCCAATCAGCAAGGTGGGTTTGTGAAAGGTAAGATCATCCAAGATAGAATCATCTTGGTACAAGAAATAATATCCTCCATGCAAAATATCAATAAGGAAGGTATGATTGTGAAATTAGACATGACAAAGCCTTTGATAGGGTTTCATGGGGTTTCCTTGACAAAGTTCTTCAGAATTTTGGATTTGATGACCATTTTCAAAAAATTGTGAGGACATGCATTTCTACTCCTATGTTTTCAGTAATTGTCAATTATGCACCCACGGGATTCTTTAGAAGCATTAGAGGAGTTAGAAAATGGGACCCCATTCCTCATCGCTATTTATTTTCATGGTTGATAGTCTCAACAAAAATTTGATGCCACCATTCACTCGCTTTTCTCAAAGGCTTAAACCCGTCTTCAACTGATCTCGAAATTCTTAATCAAAATTTTGTGGATGACATATTTTTTATCATGATGGCTTTAGTGATTGAGGCTAGAAGATTCAAATCCCTCCTTACTAATTATGAACAAGCTTCAAGTCATCTTATAAATTTTGACAAGATCTCTATGATCTTCCTCAACACCCCGAACAAAGACAAATTAAGATTACAAAAATCCTTGGGTATAACACTAAAAATATCCCTTCTTCTTATCTCATTATGCCTTTGTTTAATGGAAAGGTTCATATTGAGGTTTGGAATTCCTTAATCGAACGCTTTTAAAATAATTTTGTGGGCTGTAAGGGTATGGTTCTTCCTCGAAAAGGTAAGTGCTTACTCATCAAAAGCACTCTCCAAAATCTACCTATATATCTTATGTCTCTTTTCGGATTCCAAGATCTATAATTGATAAAATAGAAAGAATTCAAAAGAGGTTCTTGTGGTCGGGGTGGAATAAACCAATAGAATCCCATTGGTCTCTTGGGAGAAGGTTTTCCTTCCTAAGAGATGTGGTGGGTTGGGAATAAAGAATATCAGTTGGATGAATAAGACCATGATTATGAATATGGGGTGGAGATTGATCAAAAAGGATCACCCCCGGATCACAATTGTCGAAGTATCTTTTCTCCAAGAATAACCTTGATTGGCTTCTCAATGATGATATCCCCTTTGGATCCTCCCGAAATGATTTGGTTAATAGAAGGAATTTTATCACTAAAGGCAGCAGATGGAAATTAGGTAATGGTAAGGTTATTCTCTTTTGGAAAAATAAATGGGCCACTAACTTTCCTCTTGGTAGAATTGATGATGATTCCTAGCTTTTTACTCACTTCAAGAACCAGTTTGGAGAGAAAACATTAGCGATTATATCGACAACAATACTTTGGTCAACCTTCGGGATGAGGGAAATTCTAATGACATAAAGCTTGCTTTGAGAGTCATAATATTAACAAAAATCAGCACATTCCCAGAATTGAAATAAATTATGAATTTACTTGGAACAACTCCTTTAATAGGATTTACTTGGTTAAATCTAATTATATGCTCCTTCTGAAGCTGACCTCTTCATTTTGAGAGGGGAAAAGTTTGGGTTAAATTGCTTACTCCAAGATCAACCACTTTGTCTAGATTTTTCTCCATAAAAAAATCTTAACCATTGATAATTTGGTGAAATGTGGACAACATTTTTGAATAGGTGCATTCTTTGCAAAGAGTCCGAGGAAACAAGAAATCATCTTTTTACACTTGTGACTTTGATAGATATTATTAAGAGTATTATCTAAAGTTTTGGAACATCAGTTGGATCTTTCAAGATTTTACAATCGATGCTTGGGAACAATGGGGATTCCTCTCTAAAAAATCCATTGTTAGAATTTTATGGAGGGTATCCTTTCCTCACATCTTTCCTCACATCATTTGGAAAATCTAGAAATCTTGTAACACTGCAATATTTGAAGACAAAAAACCCTCTTCTCTAAGAAATGCTAATGGAATTTTTAATGATATTAGAAAATAAATCTATAATTTCAGACCTCCTAAAAATACCAAGAAAAGTAGATGAGATAGTAGAATCCTTGAGCTATGGGGTTTAAATTTGTTCTCCAATAGGGGGTTAATTCGAGATCTCAAAGAATATATTAAATGAAATACACCAATCCCTAGTTGACTTAAGGTAAATTATGATAGTTCCTTAAAGAGGAACTCAAGAAAAGAAGAGGGAGGTGGGTGCATCAGAAATTTGTTTTGACAAGTCATTAAATTGTCATGAGGCCCCGTGGGAAACAATTAAAATCATCATGTGGAAGCTCTAGCTGTTCTTTGGGGTCTTTAAATAACATAAAATCTTAACACTAATAAAATAGGTGTTGTAGGGGACTCTCTTAACATCACCAATTTCTTAAAAGGGATCACTCAATCTAGCTAGAAAATTAAAAATATGATGGAAGAAGCTAATCATATCATCAAAACTTTGCAAAACTATGTGATCCCACATACATATTGTGAAGGAAATAGGTTAGCGGATATCATGTTTGATGTGGGGTTTGAACTTAATTATTTCCAAGTTTGGAATATGGATGAACCCCCCTACTTGTTCCATTAATGTTATAAATGATGAGAAGCATTCTTCGATGGAACATTGGAATAGGTAAGTGTGATGGTATTTCTTCTTTATTTTTACCTCTTTTCTTAGCATTTTGATATTTCTTTGATTCATCGTATTTTTAAAGAGATTTAATGAAATAGATTGGGTTTAAGTGTAGGAGGTTTACCTATTTACGAAGAAGGTAGAAGGTAGAATGTGTGAATATCTAACTCCCAATCCAAGCTGACCATGAGATCTTCCTTTTGTCTAGGAGGAACTACCTGTGATAGAAAACAAGACCACAAGAAGAAGTTAAAAAAAAATGAGTGGACTGCCTAGCAATAGCTAGATCTAGGAAGCGTGATGCTTCCTGAATAGGTGTCAATCCACTTTTTATATAACAATATTAATTCTAGTTAAATAATACATGAAGTAAAGACCCTATTGAAATTGAAGTGATTTAGGTATATCGCACAAAACAATAACAGAGGTCAAGTAAAAGGGGATTGAGGTCAAAATGGTTGTGTGATTGGTGGTGTTGAGTTGTAGGTGCAGTACAAGCTGCTGGGTAAGGTCTGGTAAATATTAGGAATGGTTTTGGGTTGTTGGGAAGTGGGTATTAGCTTGTTGGTCTTAGGTTGCCTTGCAATGCACAGAGACCAACGCCGGTGAGTTGGCCTGATGGGGGTTCGGTATGGTGATGATGGTCTGTGATGGTGATATCGGTGACTATGGGAAGTGACAAAATATTATAAAAAGGGGGTATTTAGGCTCTCTCTATGTTTGCACAGGGAGTTGGGAGGGTCTTGTGTGAGGTTTTAGGTGGGGCATAAAGTGTGGGTGAGGTTTGTGGGATTTAGGGAGGTTTTAGGTGGGGCACAAAGTGTGGATGAGGTTTGTGGGATTTAGGGGAGGTTTTGGGTAATTTAAGGATGGAGGAATGGGTGAAAGTGACAATCATAGTGACCGGTACCGGTTATGTTAACCAATGTTGGTATATGGTGACTAAGGATGGTTATAGGTAATTGATGTAAATAATCGTGGATAACTAGAAGGTATTGCGAACAGGTTTTGGGTTCTCTCTATGGTTTCTTAGAGAGGTATGGGACCTAAGTAAGACACTAAATAGGGATAGAGGCTCGGAGTTTGGTCAACTAGATCCTAAAGGAGTTATGGAGGTGAATGGGAGAGTTGTTTGGTAAATGTGGTTGTGTAGAAGAGATTTGGGTGGAGAAAAAAAAGTAAAATGTAGACTATAGCTTTAAGAACAAACAAATAAGGTGAGGAAGGACTTACTTGTTCTCCAACATGTGTAGAAGGAAAGCTGATGATGAGAAAAGATGAGAATGTTGGTGGAGACTAGCTAGTGGTTGGAATGCTCCTGCTTGAGCTCTCCTAGTTTCTCTCCTTCTTGGTGGGAAGAGCTTCATTGTTGGTCTTCCTTCCAGCTCCAATGGTCTCACAAACAAGCTTGTGAGTCTCTGGATACAAACCAGTTCTCGCTCCAAACACCAAAGCTCCAATATTTCAAACAACCAACCAACTAACCAACCCTTTAAGAAGAGCTAGGAACATGTATTTATAGGAACCGATGTCAGTCCCACATGATCGACAACAGTTTATGGGTGACCAACATTGGTCAGGTTGGGATAGGTTAGTTTAAAATAAAGTGGGGAATGTGCTTTCTCCACTTAGAATTAAGTGGTCTAACACATGGCCTACTCACCTCTTATGGATAATAAGACAAAAATGGAGGCATGTGGGTGGGTTGGCCACTATTTGCATTTGTGGAAGAAGTGGGTCCTGGGTATGGGAAAGGTATGGGAAAGGGGGAAGTGGAATGGTGAGGTGGAGTTATGGGTGGAAGGGAGAGGTGGATGGGCAAGTGGTCAAGTGAGGTGGATAGGTGAGGTGGACAGAAAGTGGCAAGGTGAGGTGGATTAGGTCAATTTAATTAGTTGAATTTAATTAAATTGTTAAGTGTAATTGAGGGGTCATGGTTAGGGGTGGAATTAAATAGAGGGGGTTATAAATAATTCAATTAAGGGTAATTAAATTGATCTGGTGTATAGAGGGAGAATATGGCTGGGAGATTAGGTTATTCAAGAGGGGATGATGAAGTGTGACACTTTTTGGTGTCTACCATTACATTATCAAAAATATCTTCCATAGTGTGCTAACGATCTAGGTCTAGTTTTCAAGCATGGGAAGTGATCAATGTAGAGTGGAGCCAGTATAAATTGATGAATAGAGGAACAATGAAGAATTGTGGGGCATCTTACACATGGTGTTTCTCCAAATTCATGAAAAGAATCATAGGGGTTAACTTTCATCTGTCACAAGAATTTGTTAGAAACTAGAATGATAGGAAGGTGATTTACAAGGGGAAATCCTTTGATATGAATGAAGAAATAATTGCTAGAGTAAAAGGGATCAATAGGAAGGGTTTAAAATATTTTAAGAATAAAATTAACCTAGAAGAGGAGGAATGAAAATTTATTGGTGATGGTGAATCCTTGGTGCACAAGAATAGAGGATTTTCTCGGGATTCTCTTCTAACTTTGTTCAACGTTGTGGGGATTTTGGTCATAAATTGTTTTACCCTTGAGAGTATATTCTCGTAATTCCATCTTTCCATGTCATTTTCCTCAACTATTTTTGAATAAATTGTGTTGTTAGTTTCTCGTTTTACATACTCAATTCATTAGAAAACTTAATTAATCTATTTAAATGGGGTAAATAGATTAATCCTTTGCAACATGGGGTTATTTTATTTCTTTACAAGTACATTGAATTTTGTATCCTCCACCCTCTACCCTCAAGTCTCTCTTCCCCCTGCTTCCCACATACCGCCCTCTTTTCCCTCCTCTCGCTTCCTTGCCCCCTTCTTTTCCTTTCCTCTCAAAATCTCCCTCCTTTCTCCACCCCTTCATTTCTCCCCCACCCTCTTTCACTCCCTTTTCCTTTCCTCCCTCTTCTACTCCTCTTCCCCCTAGTGGTCTCATGCTACTTCTTTCTTTTTCCCTCTCTCCACTCCTATCCCCTTTACCCCACCCTCTTCTTCACCTATTTTCATTTACCTTTTACCTCCCCTCACCCATCAAACGTTTTATCGTCCCTTTCCCTAGAAGAGAATTCGAGAAAAAAATGGCTATCCCTGTCTTAGAGTTATCCTCGCTTTCTCATCTCCCCACTCCATTTGGGATGGGGAGGTTGTATTGGGCTTGTTATCCATTGGTGGCAAAGGTTTTGATAAATCTTCCAAGGAGGACATTGTTATCATCAACGAACAAGAGGATCATTTATTGATGATTCAAGATATAAAATGAAAAATTGAAGCATGCACTTCTTTCAACACTGACAACGGGACTAACAAAAATATTGTTGAGTAACTACATAGTAGAGTCATCAAAATGGAGAATGAGGTGGAAGCCATCAAAGAAAAACAATGTGATATTATTTCCATGAAAATAATATTGTGGACTTCCTCTCCATTTTCATGGACCAATTTGAAGTCCATAATAGCAAAGATAAATCCATCAAAGGCACCACCTTAAAATATATTAAGAAAGGCTTGAAAATGTTAAGAAGAGCTTTAATAAGCTCATGAAATGACCTAGCCTCTTTATTATCTTTGTCTCTTTTTGTAATTTTTTTGATTCTCGTGTTGACAACTTTGTCTTGACACTATGTTGACTTTGTGCTATTATTGTGTTGACATTGAGCTTACATATTGTTTTTTCTATTTTCTTGTTGAATATGCTCGTAGCTATTATTTTTTTGGTTTCATGTTATGCAATGGCATATCTAAACTCTAGGCCTATTTTGTAACTGGGTAGGGTCCCATCTAAAAACCTTTATCCTTAATAAAAAAACATCCATACATATCTAAATCAAATAATATATTCACTAAAAATAAATATATATCTAAAAAAGCCAAAAAAAAAAAATGTCATTTAATAGATTGTTAAGTCTAGAATATATATCTAAAATTTTGTAGAAAACAAATATGTTTTGACTACATTACAAGATGTTGGCACAATGTAGCTCTACTATAAAATAAGAAACATTTTTTAAATAAATAACTTAAAAACTAGTTTTTTTCATTAACAGAAATCCACATACATTATACATTCAAAATGCAACATTTCATTAGTTTAGAAAATTATCAAATTCTATGTAATTTTTGGAAATTATGTGTTTAGAGGTACAAATAGTGCAAAAAAAAAGTGGGACACACTTATGTGCTTTGACCCTATTGTATGAGATCAACTTAAACATATTTCATTATCACACATCTCAACATATGTTGTTCCCACAAATTTGTTTTCTACCCCTTTTAGTGAACCTCATCTATCAATGCCAAATGTCTTTATATATATTTATACGACCACAATTTTTACTAAAAACTCACATCTAATCCTCATGGTTCACATGTATATTCTTCAAGAACAGAGGATCTTGAATTTCTTTTTCATACTTTACTAACAAATCTTACGGTTGTAACAATGTGCATCTTCTTCTTCTAGTGCTATAGATTCCACACATTTATTTCACAATCTACTTACACTCGAAATGGTTTCTTATCCATTACCTATCAATTTTGTTTCTCCTCAATTACTTATCTACGATGGCAAAGGGGATCTTGTTGATTATATTCACTCATGCCATGTTTTTGCTTTAATTATGAATTTAATGACATATTTCTTACCAATATTTTCCTCAATTCTTAAGGAATTCACATATAAATGGTTTTATGCTCTCCTACTACTTTTTGCATGAAATCAGTACTTTATAAAATATATATCCGACATATTTTCTCTATAAATATTGAGGACAAAGTTTCTTATGCAAAATTGGCTTGAATATGACTAGATCTTATTGATCCTCTAAATGTGTATGCATTGTGTTATAAGACCCTTCTCACCAAGATAAATAATATATTATCTAAGAATTAATTATAAGAACTATTCACGAAATATTATCACCTTCTTTACAAGATTTAGTGATGAACGACATATTTAGATCTTTCTACCATATATGCCATACCTTGAAAGAGTGAATGGAGAAATTGTTACATATGAAAAACCTCAAGTATGTTGTTTTATTTACTCCCACTCCCACTAAGCTAAGTTTTCAAGAAAACCCACATTCATAAACAATCGATGATGTCAAATATTATTATAAAGACATCGTCAATACCATCTCGTGACATATTAAACTAAAATTACATGACATGTATCATCAATTTACTCTCTTTCTAAGTCATCACACTGTCTTAAGAAAATTTCTTGAGTACAATCTCATATTTATTCCTCCACCTTCAACAGTGGATATGAGTAGACCTAAAGGAAATAATTTTAATTCCAAATCACATTATAATTATTATCGATGTGTATGCGGAACTCTATCAATAGCTACTTAAAGCTTTGTCACATTATTCATGATCTTATCAATTTTCAAGTCATTAAATGGGATGCAACCACTAAATATTTAAAGACAATCAAAGATAACTCTAAAATGAAAATATTTAATGATCCACTTACTAAGTATGTCAATATGAAATCTTCCTCCGATGTATATAATGCTTATCATGTGATGAATCTACTACCCTCTTATGATCACCCCTTAGATGTAATGATTGGCATAGTTAATCATACACTATTATTTGTTGTAAGCATCACCTTTAATGAGTATAATATTGATACCACACTTAATTTAAATACATTATCCATTCCTATTTATTTTAATCGAGAAAACTATCTAAGGTATTTTGGTTCACCCACATAATAAGGACAATTTTTTTTCTCTTATGTTGCTTCAATATTTCAGCATTTCTACTAACAATATTACACCTGATCAAATCCTCTCTATAATTGTTTTTCTCTTCTTGTCAATGTTGGCCCTATTACTATATTAGTTTGATTCTTAATTTTTTACAATCTCGGTTATAGTGCCCCCACGTTAGGTCTCCTTAGATACATAATCTTAGGGCCATTCCCTCAATTATCCATCCACAATCAAAAGGTTATCACCATTAAAGGTATTCCCTTCAAGGATTCCTGTCCTAGTGTGCCTAGTTTTCCTTCTATAATTCCTCTTCCTAGTCCTTCTACAAATAAATATTTGGTTGTCCATGATATCTTTCACATCCCTAGCACTTCTACATTACTCCCTAGGATATTACTATTGCACTATATTTATAATTTTTGGATTCTATTAGGCCCTTTGTTGTACACACTTCCTATCTTAGTTTTTTCCTCGTAGGTCTCCCAATAGGCCTTCGGTTTCACACTCTACATCTCATGATTCTAGGCCTCATAGGATTAAAATCTCGTGCACTCATTCTTACCACTCTCACTCCCCTAGATTATTATGTCAATTTTATAATGCATATACTACCCCCATAGCTTCTCGATACCATCCTAGTGACCACCAAACTCATTCTCCAAGTCTGTCACATTATCACTAGGTTACGCATGTTAGTGCTAGATCTATTGAGAATTATTTGGAACATGTTACGATAACAATCTCACTAGTATTTTCATCACCATTGAGGCTTGAATATCATTATTTTTGGAAACTCCTTCACCCCCTCAATATATTCTCATTATCTAGCTCTCTGTTTATCCATCTTGTTGATATAGTTATGCACTAAGATAATAACAAAATGTTTTAATATTTACAATAATATTAGATCAATACATGTTCATCTTACTTGTATGGTTATCACTTTACATTACACATATTGTTAATCACATGGTTTGATAGATAACATGCTTTATTTTGTTACCCACAATAATTTACTTGGTATATTGTGTTGGATTTGGGACACACAAATTGGTACACACTTATATAAGCAATGATAAGTAAATAGGTAAATTGTTTGCAAAGGAAGAGGGAAGACGACATAGCTTTTCCCAAGGTTAATCTTATGACCTGCAAATAGATGCATATGATTTGATATGTGTCCGCCTCTAAAATTGTTTCCCGAAATGTTTCTTAAACTAAAGTGGATGTGGAGGGCCAAAGCTTATAGATGTTATGGCCCTTTCGTATTATTTTGTTGTTGTTTACCATTATGGTCTAGTTTCTATTTGTCCTTCCTCTATATTTTTGTATTTCACTTTTTGTTTACTTCGCTTAAAACCCTTATATTCACACATGTTCCTATAAAATAAACCATAACTACCATGCATGTTACTCAAGAACCCATTAGCATGAAATAAATAATTCATATACGTAAGTTGGAATTACCTCAATGCTTACCTCATTGTGATTTCACCAAATACTACACTACATTTTTAGAATCTATGTAATTATTGTGTGTGTGTGTGTGTGTGTGTGTGTGTGTGTGTTTGTGAGTGAGAGAGATATATATTGTAATCATGTCCCAATGAAGCTAGGTTTTCCCTTGTGAATGTCTCACCAAATAGTGGGTTATACTTGGTTCCCTAACAGAGATGTGTGGTATGGAATTCAAAATAATGTCCTCCCTATGTTGTGATAATTCAGAGAATATGTAATATTTTTTCATGTCTTATTTCCAAATAATGATGGTAGATAGTTATAGTTTCCTCCTCAAGTATCTAAGTAAGATAGGTATATATATATATATATATATATATATATATATATATATATATATATGAGTTTATATGTTCAAATTTTGACACTATTGACACAAAATTCCAACCTTAAATATTAAATTTAAATGAAAAAGAGTGGTGAAGAAGACCAATGCAAAGGTATTTTAGACAATCAAGGTAAGACCACATCATATGGGATGGACCATAATGAACTTAAACTATGGACCATTACATATGATTCATTCTATGAAGCTATAAAAATAAAACAATTAAGACATAATGATAGGGGTCACTTTGTGAAAAAATAAAAATTGGAGGAATAAGTACATAAAACCATGAAAAGTGAAAATTGGATAAATAAAAAGCAATAGAAAACTATGAAAGGAATGATAACCATATCGTACCAAGCCAAGAACACATATGCTAATCAAACACCACGATCTATAAGATGAAAGCAATTCACCATAATAACTTTACATAAAACCTTTGCAAACAAATGAGAAACAATATCATATATTATTATGGAACTCAATGAAATACAATGAGAATGGGCCTTGCTTATATAGGCAAGGAATAACAATCTAAGAACCAGTCAAGGTCATAGATCAAGCCATAAATCAAGGAAATAACTAGTCATCAAAGAACTAGTTAAGACCATAGATTTAGGAGAGAACTAGACATCAAGGATCTAGTCAATACCATAGATCAAGGAAAGAACTAGTCAATACCATATATCAAGGAAAGAACTATACCTAACAACTAGATAATATCTCCTAATATCTAAATAAATAAAAGAAATATCCACACACATAAGTGGGTGAGGATAAATACAATAAAGGTAAATAATGTACCTAAGTGAACATGAGCTAAGGTAAATACCTACTCTAACACCCCCCCTCAAGTGAAGCTAGGGGCCAAAATAGATGTGGCATGTCCATAGTATGAGTCTTGACAACTAGGCCTGATGAGGTACTCATGTACAATAACTAGAAAAAAGGACACCGCAAGGTACCCAAAACCAATAACAACAAAGTAAAGAGAGTAAAGACCCGCTCCAAGGCATCCCAAGAAGCTTGGCTCAAAAAACTCGTACAATGCTGAAGAAGTTTGGTGTGCACTGTGGTCTGAATCCACTACTTGATCACAAAACTCAAAAACAACTAACACTGGGCTCCACCAAAATAGCTCCATACAAGGAGACTATCAACGGAGTGATGTCGAAAGTGCAAAAAAAGAAACACCAAACATAATTCGATCAACTGCTGCAAATAGGTGTGCCACGATCCAAGAACAAAAACCAAAGCAATAAGGCAAGGACACAAAATCTAGAGTGTCACGATCCAAGAAAAGCCAAGGTAACAAGGCAAGGACACAAAACCCAAAGAAGCAAGATCAACACCACACCCTCCCATATTGTTGAATGGGTGGAGTGATGCTATAAATCTATATGAGTTGTCATAACAACTACTCAAACACTGACAAACTAACACTGGGCTCCACTAGAATAGCTCCCCACAAGAGAGACTATCAACATGTCAAAAGTGTCAAAAATACAGATACAAAATCTCTCAACAAACAAGAGAGATACACTACACGCTTAAAGAAAATACTCAAAACAAGAAGCATCACAATACATAAGGTATAGAAAGTGGAACATAAGGCCGAATGGTGGAGGAGCCACACCTGTAGAGTCCTCTCAACTGATGCCTATGTCACCTCCATGAGTGATCAAATATCCACCCCAAATCAACACGGATGGATGAAGAAGATGCCTACATATGACTTGGTGTAAAATGCACAATGGGTGCATGCAAAAGAACATCAGAATGTGTGTCAGGTTGATCATGTCTTGATAGCTAAAATCTTAGGTTTCTCAATCCTGAGTGAAGGTGTAGAACTCATGTGTTGCTCATGATCCTCAGAAAGAGTCGAGCGAACAAAAAAGGATCTCTATCAATGTGTGATCCCAATGAAGTATCTTCTCGAAAACCAATGTCATGACGAGAATTCCACTTAACATGTGGAATAGAGGAAATAATACCCTGTGAATGTTTTCCAATGACTCCACTAGTGAGACCCATAGAATGGAGCATGCGAGAACTGAATGCAGTGGTATGCTTCTTAAAAATTCATGTAGCTAAGCAAGAAGTAGGATACACAACATGTGGTACTGTAATAGGCACAGATGTGGAAGAGCATGCAGTAATAAGCCTCATAGGTTTAGAAGCATCAAAAGCAAGTTCAGGCTCAAAGACTGGTAGATCAATGTTAATGGGTACAAGAGAAACATCTGTAAGTGGACTAGGAGCATGGATATGATTGTCCACAATATGATGGTGATGCTATAGGCTAGCAAGTTTGTTCTGCAGGAAGTGTATTATTGTATCCTTATCATGAATGAGTGATTGTAGAAGAGAATTTCACTTCTTGAGCGATCTATTTTCTTCCACAAATTTTACAATATCCTCTTGAAGTCCACATACTTCAAAGAAAATCATATCATTCTCATAATCCATGATAGGTACAAACTACAACTCCCAAAAATTTAGGACGTCGGGCTCAGCCGAAATTGCATCCAGAATTGATTACAACACTCCTCCATATTTGGCACTTTATAATTATAGTTCAAGTCTCAAAATAAATAACTCCAATGGAAAGAGCATGAAAAAACAAGCACTTTTGCCAAAAACGGCACTCAAAACCAAGTTACCAATCAGAAGATACAAGGTTTTTAATAGTTTGCTCTGTTATTTATTTTAGTTGCCACTAAAATAAAATAAATGTTGTTATCTTCACTGCACAAATAAAATTAAAGGGGCTGAAACTAAGCACCTACTAGTAGGAATCACAAGCTTTAAGCCCTCATATGACCAAGGGCTACGGATTTTAGAGAAATTCACATCCAACCGCCACTTTCGGTAAAAAATACTATTTCAGATCGTGTGACAAAGTGACCTTTATTGCCAAAAATAGCAACCTCGCAGATTTTCCTAGAATAGTAAAAAATGTGTGCAAAGATCCGTGGACCCCTGCCAAAAAAGGAAAGATCTGAAAAACTTCTTGTGCATAAACCGAGATAGATATGCTGCGACAGAAAATTGCTCTATGTAGATCTCGAAAAAAAAAACAGAACCCAAAAAAATCCCACGATTTCTTTTCTTCTATCCACGAATCCCGAGGCGATCTAGTGTACTTCTCTGTAACAACAAAAAAACCACAAAAAATGACTATCTGCATAAACGAATGAGTTTATAGTCGATCTTAGGGTTTTCATGCCTTCCGGATCCAATGGAAGCCTCTGTTTTGCATAAAAATACATACAATCACAATGAATTTATTTGCAAAATAAAACTTACGATGTAGATGTCCACAAAGAATCTCTCACTCGATACCGTGAAAGGAACGATAACCAGATCATACCAAGCCAAGAACACAGATGCTAATCAAACACCACAATCTATAAGATGAAAGCAATTCACCATAATAACTTTACATAAAACCTTTGTAAACAAATGAGAAACAATATCATATATTATTATGGAACTCAATGAAATACAATGAGAATGGGCCTTTGCTTATATAGGCAAGGAATAACAATCTAAGAACCAGTCAAGGTCGTAGATCAAGCCATAAATCAAGGAAATAACTAGTCATCAAAGAACTAGTCAAGACCATAGATTTATGAGAGAACTAGACATCAAGGATCTAGTCAATACCATAGATCAAGGAAAGAACTAGTCAATACCATAGATCAAGGAAAGAACTATACCTAACAACTAGATAATATCTCCTAATATCTAAATA
Organism: Taxus wallichiana var. yunnanensis; assembly: GCA_018340775.1. Taxonomy (NCBI): domain Eukaryota; kingdom Viridiplantae; phylum Streptophyta; class Pinopsida; order Cupressales; family Taxaceae; genus Taxus; species Taxus wallichiana. The sequence continues at coordinate 936,783,369 of CM031242.1, forward strand.
AATAAAAATAAATATCCACACACATAAGTGGGTGAGGATAAATACAATAAAGGTAAATAATGTACCTAGGTGAACATGAGCTAAGGTAAATACCTACTCTAACAAACTAGAACTCCACCACCAATTTCTAATCTTCTTACACAAAAACATGTACATAAAAACATACTAAAAGTGTAATGTAATAGTAATAACTCCATATTTTAGTGTCTATATTTAGTATTTGGGTTGAAGTACAATTCATGTACCACCTATATTGGCACTACTTTGAAGAGGTCTCAAACCACATGTAGTTATCCACCTAGCATGTAATATCTATATGAATGCAATTAGTTAGAAACTTTAACCACTTTGATTATTCTTGAGAGGATTGTGCTCTTACTAATAATTTTAAGTAGGGATCTTAGTGTTCTTGAAATGAGGGAAGATAGAATCTTTGACCTAGTTGAGTGCTTCATAAATATAGTAGTGGTTTCCCTAGTGGACATGAATCAATTTTTTGAATATTTAGGGATCCTTAGTTGTCTTCTCGTATGTATTTACAATTAGTATACTAAGTGATTTCCATGCAATTAGATGAGGTGATGTTAACTAGATTATATAGTGTTATGAAGGTAAATAATTATGATAAGGCTAACCCACAAAGATGAAAATAACCAACAAAGATAATGAAATTGAATGAAAATTTTGAAGATGTTTGAGTGTAAGACCATATAGGTTGATCGGGACTAGAAATTACATCTTGTTCGTGTTGTATCTTTTCGAATATAGATATGGTGGATGGAATATATTAGTTGCACCATGATTTTAAGAGGTTAAAAATTTATTTTATGGATTTTTATTTAGAATTTTTGACACATTAGTGTGAGGAAGAAACATGTTGGGAGAGAGATAGAAAGATGTATTGATTTGCAATAAGATGTAGGTTTTTTTCTTATCCAAAAAGAACATTCATAGCCAACAAAGTTGTCAAAATGATAACTTAGCAAATTTGAATAGCTATATTTTCCTCCTTTTAAATATAAAATGAAAATTACATACTTTAAGGAAAATATTTTATAATCATGTTCGACTCACAAAATGTTTACGCCATTTTTAAAATTTGATGATATTTATATGTTATGGAATGTACAACAATAAAAAATGAATGTAAGTTTTGAAACTATGAGCTATTTTGATAAATTAACTTGAAACATTAATTATACAATATCATAGTAATATATTTGTACTTGAAATAAGTGTTTACAATATGATACAAGATAGAAAACATAATAGGGGAGATGTACTTGTAACTTAGCTACATAGGAATGTACAAGTGATATATCAATGTACCACTTTAAGAATTTAGGAGACAAGAAACTAAGAAAGCTTCATTCTTAACACTACAACTAGGAGATCACCGGCTCATGACCATAAATGTCTACTAAGAATGGTTGTACGGTTGATGACCTATTATATATTCATAGACATACGTGGTGTTGGGTTTTCTAACTTGATGTGTCCTTTGGTGATCTAGAAATACGTTTTCTTGTAAAAACCTAATTAGTGCACAATCTTGAAACCTTTGTAATGAATTAAATTAAAATCAATCCCTAACCATGGGTAGAAGACACGACAATAAGATTATTTTGGGTTTGAAGTTCAATCCATGCACTATCTATGTTTGAATTACTCCAAATATTCCTTAAACCATACATAGTTCTCCACCTAACATGTGACACACATATATATATATATATATGAATCCAACTAGTTGAAATATTGAACCACTATGAATGTGTTTAACAGATTCTACTCTTGTTAATGCTTTGAAGTAGGGATCATGATGTTCTTCTAAGTGAGGGAAGATATACTCCTTGACCTAGTTGAGTTCTTTATAATTATAAAAGTGGTTTCTCTAATGGACACGTGTCAACTTTAGGAAGGTATAGGGAGTCTTGATTGCCTTATATATAATATTTGAATGCGAGTGTCAAGTGATTTTCTATATGTTTATCATGTGAGTAAATGAGGTGGTGTTAAATTTCTTATATATGGTTCTAAATATAAATCACTATGATAAGGCTAGCCTAAGAAGATGAAAGGACCCAACAAATGTTATTGCATTAAAATAAAATATGGAAGATGTGTTGTTCTAAGACCATACAAGTTGGCCATGACCGGATGCCATATCTTGACCTTTTTATACATCTTTGGATATGAAAAAGATGGATGAAATTTAGAATTTATACAATGATGGTTTGAGATCAAGAATTGATTTTATGGATTTGTATTCATAACTTTCTAACACATTAGTGTGTAGGATTAAGAAATTTGGGAGATAAATAAAAATATGTATAGATTCCAGATAGGATGTAGGTGTTTGTCTTAGAAAAGAAGAAAATCATAGCCAATAGTGTCAAAATGGTAAATTTTTAAGTTTGAGTGTTTTCATTTCCCCCTTTAATTATGAAATGAAAATTACATGCTTAAAGGAAAACATACATAAATATGTAGATATAATTTGTCTTCAGTCAAAGTGTTTTTGTCAAGATGTGTTGGTGTTGGCATGATCCATGATAAAACCTATAATAAAGAGTGTAGTAAATGTCCATTGTAGAAATTAAACTGTAACTAAAAATTTAACTATAGAATTTGAAAATTGCATAAGGTGAAATAAAGAGGTGAGAAACATTAAAGGAATGCACTTGTTTTTCTTGTAAAGGGCAGAAGTTTTGTTCCTTTCTTGTAGGTGGAGATTTGGATTGTGTTGTTGAATTTACCATAGGATTGGGGGTGATTTGTCCTCAATTGTGATGAAATATAAATTAGATTATTGGGTGTGTGTAACCCAAAATTGAATATAAGCTAGATATAGAATAAGATATAGGTACCAATGCACCCTATGAATAGATAATACTGCATATTCATTTTTTTAATAACCTTGATATCTTCCCATTTTATATGAAGAGATTAAATACTACCTATGATGAATTTATATGCTTTGATACTTTCCATAACCCCATGTACCACAACACTTCAAATGGATCCAAGCCCAATTTTGTAAATATAGACATAAGGCATGAAATATAATAATTTCCTAATGTCATTCACGTGTGTTGTACTACTGAGGAGAATTTTGTATGCTCTTGAAATGATGATGGGGAAGGAGACTCATGCCCCAACACCTTTTATTTTGTAACTGAAAGTGAGTACTAAAGTGGAGGAGTGAAATATGCATTCCCCTTATAAAATTTTGAGAACTATGCTATAAGTGGAAATTTGAAACTATATAAAAATATAGTATAACTTTCACCAAGGTAGAAATGTATGGTAGGGTCAAGAACATCCAAAAATTCTGACATTCTTTGTACAAAATTTAATTTGTATACATTTTGTCAAATTTATGTATCTGGAGATGTTATTGAGTATTTTTACCTTATGAAAACCTACATGTGAATCTAGAAATGTGTAAGTAAGTGTAGAATGGATCCCAATGAATTCCCTCTCTTTTGAGGCATGTTTGATAAATCATTTGAGTATTTATCTCAAAATAATAGATGTGAACACATGTATTATGTGTCTAATGATCTATAGGATTATTTAAAGTGTTGAAGTGGTGGCCACATTTTATAACCTATACATATAAAGGGGGTTGCACATGGTGAATACCATTATGCACAAAGAGAAAAACAACCATAGAGACACTATTATTGATAACAATAAGAGAAATAATAATAGAGGTAAAACATATGTGATAGAACTATTATAGATACAAAATAATAATCAAGTGATAAAAAATTATTCATAACTTGTAGAAAAGAGTCATGTAAAAGCATAGAGTCATAAACATGGGACACCCACATTGTCACAAGACAATCAATGCATGTAGGCCACATACAAGAGAATAAATATCATGCAAGGAAGGAATAGAGCCACAAACATGGGACACGACAATGTCACAAGACAAACAAGTTACTCAAGCCATATATCGTGAAACATACAAGTATTAACACAAGAAAGTATAAACCATATATAGAAAATAGTGATGTAAAATAGTTAAAAGAGCAATATAAATAGTAATATATCACATGAAATAATATATGTTAGTGATGCACAAGATATATGTGTTATTAATGTTAGTTAAAAAAATATCATGTATAAAATATATGTAATTAAGTGTAATGAGGAAGTAGAAAGGAACTATAATGAAATAATAACATATGTATAGTGTGGAGGGATGCCCCAAGAGAAGAATGTAAGGAACTAAGATAGCTCCTATCATCATGTAATGATATGTGTGTCATACATCAAGCTCAATATAATTTGTGAATAAATGTGTGTAAGGAGTAGAAAAGATATGATATCAATCAAACAATAGTGGCAAACAACATATGAAATGTAAAAGTGCAATATGTCAATCGATGTTTATAATTCATGGTTTTTTATTTCTAAAAATATATGAATGTTTTTTCATTATTAAATATAAATATGTACATGGAGAAGGTTATCTTAAGTGATTAGTAATCATTAAGGATATCATTTGTGTTAGGATCAAAATCAATAAGATCTAAATGGGAAGACCCCATGGGTGTTGATATATATGTTTGTATCAAGGGTTAGGCATGTTGGTGAAGTGGATCATGTTGTGGTAATTTGTGCAGATAAGTAATTTTTAATGATCATGAATTTGTTAATTATGGGTAATTTTTTTGTAATATGGGATGACACCCTCGTCTTAAGAAAGTTAATATTTACAATAATAGATTTTTAACGATAAATATCATATACAGAGATGCAATTATAGCCACATAAGGGAATTCCTAAGTGTTTATTTAGATTTTAAGGAGACCAATGTTGAAGAGAATGTAAAGATATTAAATAAATATTTGAGTACATAGAGAGAAATTCTTGTGGCACATCCAAACTAGTGGGTATAGTGATTAAACGAATGACTTGTGTAGTATCTAATGTGTTGATTGCATGGCGTAGTGGGTTGGGGCTAATGGTGGAAGAGGAGTTATGATTATCGTAGTTGTAGAAATAGTGTTCAATGTAGAATCTTTAAGGTGGTAATAATAAAGGCTATTCCAAATGAAAATATAATAAAACATAGACTCATATTTATCAATAGGATTAAAATTGAGATTATATAGTGAGCATCGATAATAGGATCATCATTGGTATAGGATGAATAATATTTACCATTATGTTTTTGAATAGATCCATCTAAAAGGTTAGAATGGACAAGTAGATCATAAATAGTAATAAGAGATGGAGGAAACATAAAATTAATTGCAGTTGTTTCTATATTATCCAATGGTGGTGTAAGGATCATAGGATCATAATTGTGGTTAGTTGTCTTAACAACATATGTAGGCAATCTGTCTATAAGAATTGGTTGTCGAGGAGGATTTATAGTAGGAATATTTCATATTAGACATACCAAATTGGTAGTATTTGAAAGTTCCTAGGTCATCATGTATATTATGTTCATAACCACCATGGAGGAATTTAATGCGCTGATGAAAAATAGATGGAACTAATTTCATATCATGAATGTATGGACAATCTAAAAGTAAATTAGAATGAAGATCATTGTCCATGATATGAAAATTAGTTGGTAAATTCTTAGGACTAATGTGGAGATCCAAGGTGATAGTTCCTAAATTAGGTCACGTTCACCAAATTTTTACACTCTTTTGAAGATTTGATTATCTTTATATGTTATGTAATGCACAATAAAAAGGAATATAAGGTTTTAAACTAAGATCTATTATGATTAATTAACTTCCAACATTAGTTATACAATATTGTAACAATGTATGGTACTTGAAATTATTGATTAGAATATAACATAATCTTGAAAATATAAGAGGGAATATTTACATAGCTATACAAGATTATACAAGAAAGATCTGGGTGCACAAACTAGATTTTTAGAGATGTTGGGCTGAAGATTCTTCATTATTGAAAATATAACTAGAATATGACCTAGTTTAAGACCATATAGGTATGTCAGAATGTTTGTATGGTCTAGGACATATAATATTTTCATGGAAATTCTTGATGTGGGGTTCTAAAACTTGTTATGTCCTTCAATGGTCTAAAAATTTGTTTCAATTTCAAACCCTAAGTGTCAAATAATCCAAAACCATATATAATTAGTTAAAGTAAAATAAAATCCTAACCATGGGTGCAATAGCCTACAAGAAGGTTAGTTTTTGTGTTGAAGTGTAATATTTGCACAACCTATGTTGGAACTATTACAAAGAGGCCTCAAAGTAGATGCGAGCTTCTCCATCTAAAGCACGTAACATTTATATGAATGAAACAATATGGAAAGTTGAACCACTTTGAACATGCATGAGAAGATTATGCTCTTACTAAGACTTAAAAGTATGAATCTTCTTGTGCTTCAAAGTGATGGAGGATATGATGATTGACTTGGTTGAGTTCATAAAATATATATTATTGGTTGTATTATTCCAGATGTGCATCAAATTTTGGAATATTTAGGGATCTTTGAGTTCCTTTTGTATGTATTATAATGAGAGTGTTTAGTGATTTAATATACATTTTCTATATGATTAAATGAGATGATGTTAACTTTCTTATATAGGTTTCAAAGGTAAATCATTATGGTAAGGATGAACCAGAATATATAAAGACCAATCAAGTTTTATTTCATTAAAATAAAATTTGGAAGATGTATCATTTGAAGATTATCCAGGCATCCAAGACCGTTTGCCACATTCTAACCTTGTATGTTTTGACAATGAAAATGTGGAGGAAATCTATAACTTGCATTGTGATTATTAAAGTTCAAGAATTTATTTTATGGAATTCATAGTTTTTGACAAATGTCATCAATGTGTAGGAATAATAAAGTTGGGAGAGAGATAGAAATATGTAGTGAGTGGCGATAGGATGTAGGTGTTTGTTTTAACCAAGAAGTGCAATGATAACCATTAGTTTCAAAATGATAATTTACTAAATTTGAGTTTCGCACTATCCTCTACCATCACTTTAATTTTTTCATTGCATATATGTCACTTTCAAACTTATATTCCACTTCACTTAGACAAAGCATCTATGGGAACTTTCTACATTCTACATAATTTTCCATAACCACCATTTCTCATCTATTTTAACCTATAACCATGTTGAATCGTCACTATTGGACGGGAAACACTTCTCTTATAATCTCTAACTTTGTAGCCAAGAAATCACACACTTTCTACATACATCAACACCTCTATGTATTTTTTTATATGCATAATTCCTAAAATGAAAAGACTATACAATAAACAAACGTTTGTGTTGTCTAAAATTACACTCTATGTAATTTTTAAAAATCAAAAAAGATGGACTTAGCCATATTTTGATCAAAAAATCCATGGAATACTAAGTTAGTCTTCTCGTAGATTAGATTCATGTAGTATTCTACGGGTCTTACTAAACTGCAGAACAAAGGAGTGAGAAACTTGAAACTTTGGAAAAAATTTAGAAGTTTAGTGTTCCGTAGAAGTTTTGGAACTTCATGGTACTAAGGACTAATTCTCCCATGGGTTTACTTCAAGTCGAGCACCATGGATTTTTATACCCATGGAAAGTTTAAAAATTTCCTAAAGACATGATCTACAGAGCGAATGAACTAAGAAAATAGTTGGTGTTTTGTGGCATGGAAACATAGTGTCATATAGACTAAAATGACATAGAGTTTTTGGACTTTAGAAGTTTCATGAAACCAAATAAAAGGTCTTCTAAGTTAGAATTTGTAGTACATAAAGAATTCTAAAGACCCATGTGGTAATAAACATAAAGTTGGAATGACTAAGTTCAGAGCCGTGAAATACTATCCTACTTTTCTCTGGATTTCCCAAATCATATATTGTTCTATGGGTTTTCAATTCTTTCAAATAAAGGAACATAACCATGGGTAATTTTTGCATAGAGAAAAAGAAAGAAATGCCTCCAAGATATAAGAGGAGCATCAAAAGGAGGAGTGTGAACACACTCAAGCACCACCAAAAAATAAGCACCACTCATCACTCATAAGACATGGAGATCCATGGGAAACCATCAAAATATTAGATTTTCGTGAAAGGTCTCAAAGCCATGCCTATTTCTGAGCTAGAGGACCAAAGACACCAACAACCAAAATTTAATGAAGTATGGCATATGTTTCATGATCGATGGTATGTGATAGGATCAAGGTATCGTGTTGTGGTTGTAATATTTATTTTATTTACACCCATATGTGTACTACAAGTTAATGTTGCATGAAATCATGGATCCCATGTTTTCCAATAAGTTTTCAAAATATTCATTCTCTATCTTGTCATTCATTCCTTCTTTCTTCTTTACCTCTTTCTCCTTTCCACAACTTCTATAAATACAATTGCTTGTACATTTTGTAATTGTTCCTCTCCCATTTTCTTCTTTAGCAATTTTCAGTATATTCTATGTGAAACTCAAAATTTCATGCTTTTGACCTTTATAACTCATGAATGGATATTTTATTTCCTCTCCTCATGAGGTATGCTGAAAATGATTGATTAATTCAAGTTTTGTTTCTCTTTTCCTGTAAATACTCTTTATTCAAAGTGTGAATATCTTTGTCCTCTTGCATATTTGTTGTTCTTGCACTTGTTTACATTTAAACTATGTGTATCTCCATGATCTCTCACTCTGTGAACTTCCATCTATGTTACTCAAAATAGTAGGAGTTCAACCTTATTTTGGTGCTATAACTACCCTTTATAGCTTATTTTGTTATTACTTATATCTCTCTCTTACCTGGTTTATTGGATGTGTTAGTACAATTTAGCTATACGAATAGTTTTGCCATTATATTATGTTTTGTTCGTGGGTTTTATAATCCATGGAACATGGGAAGGTGACCTTCTCTAGATGTTTGTCTCAAGCCACAAGTCCCACACTTGGAGACAATCCCATGTTACCTCAAAAATTTTGATCTTTCGTGATTAAGAGAAGGGTGAAATTTTTAGCTCCAATAGTTTTGACACTCTGTTGGGATATATTTAATGAGCTTTACTTCATTGCTAAAAATTTTGGTGTGTAACTTAGTATTTTCTTCCTAGAAAGGAATTCTTTCAACACATATAGTGACTCACAATCACTCAATCTTCTGGTTTCAAGCATTTTAGAACTTTATGTTTCATTAGAAAAGTGCAAACAAGGTTATGTGTATCTAGAGATGATCCATTTGACTATCTCGTAACTCTCCTGTGAAGAAGAATAAGAGAAATGTCTCCAAAAATATCTGAATAATTTGCAAGAAGAAGTATTTCAATTCCACCTCTAGGTAGACAGTTCTCATTTCAATCAAAATTCTAAGACCCATCGATGAGTGTATAAATTTACCTATTATATCATCCATATGACTACTAATTTTCTCCTAATTATGTTAATTAATGCATTGGGGATGTTATAGATAAGTATATCCTTAGTAAGATTGATGCATTTATCTTGTTCTTGGCTTATGTGAACTAATGACCATAGAAGTTCCCACTAACTGCTTTTTTGAGTAATGTGATGATGTGTGTTGGTTGATAAAGAGCATTCTTTGCCAATTCTGGGAATAAACAATCAAGAATACTGAGTCTCTCACCACAATGTCATTCTAGAGGATTTACCTGTAGCATCCTACAAACAAGGGCCCTATTTTTAGCTATATTACAGGGTGTTATTGATATTTAATTAGGTTATTATTTAGTTGAATCTATGATCGATCATTGTGGCACGATATGTAACTAATTGTGTCTATAAAGACACCTTCTTGAAATTGTTTGATAGTTAGTAGTTGATAGTATTCAGTACAGTTCTATATACCAATTGGTAATTATTTTATAGTTTGATGATGAAACATGTTTTGAACTTGTTCAAATAAATATAATCTATATGTTGTTTTGAGTATTCATTGGTGTTGAAGTACCTCAATCCTGAAGGAGAGAAAGGGCCCACTTACCCAAGGATATTGGAGGGTTGATATTTCATGTATGATCATTATTTCTGATAAGTTTCAGTTCCAATACTTTGATTTGAATGATTGTTTGAATGCAATATTCTATTTCCTTGCTTTAGTAACTTTCCTTTCTATTATTTCAATTCATATGTGCATTTCAATTCAGTTAAGTAGTTTCCTTTGAAATAATTTTTACTACAACAACGTTGTTTTAGTAGAATAGACGTATTTCATGAATTTTGTCTTTCATTTCGGTAGCGTAGAAGAGAAAAAAGAGAGAAATAACAATTGAAACCCCAAAAAAGAGAAATATCACAACAATTGTGTTGCATCCAACTTCATTGCATTCAATCTAGGACATAGCACCGGTTTGAGAATGACACAAACAATTGAATATATTGGTTAAATGATTGGAAATAATAACAACCCATAATTTTTGGCACCGTTTCAAGGACACCATAATCATAACACGTCATTCTATTCATCTTATCTATTATGGGTGTTAGTGAAGTTAAGCTATGCAACCAGTAAGAATCCTAATCCTTGTTTACATAAGAAATATTGATACACATGCCACGAGACACTCAAGGGAGATTTATACCTCATAATATTTAAATAATATCTCCAAATAGAGCACAAGTAGGGAAAACTAAGAGTGACATTGAATTTAATATAATGCCTAGGAGTGATATTGAATATTCTGCATCATCTTATTTAGAACCTGAGAAACCTTCAAAAATGGGAGACAATGGGAATGATGAGGACCAACCTTTGGGTAGAACCTTTACTTATCCCATTTTCCTAAATGAGGATGAGGATGCACCCATGAAAAACATCTCTCCATCCATTCTCCCTATATTTCGGGGAATGTCCACAGAATATCTAGACCAATTCTTGTTTAAATTCAAAGTCCTCTACCAAACTTATGACTACAAAACAGACAACCAAAAACTCAAAATTTTTCCTTCCACCCTCAAAGACTCTGTCATGAGGTGGTTTATGGGATTACCTTCTAACTCCATTCATTCATGGGAATAAATGGAGAATTCCTTTTGGACAAATACCAGGACTACTGTAGGGGAAGAGATAGGAGGGAAGAGTTCTTTCAGATAAAGCAAAAAGAAGATGAAAATATGGAAGATTATTTGGACAAATTTCTTTTTCTCCATAGGAGTGGTTATGAGTTGAATGCAGAAATCACTAAGACAATTTTCCTTAAAGGAATTGATGATGAAACCAAAGACTCCCTCCATCTCATGGGAGGAGGTGATGTACATAAACTCACCATGGCATAGATTGTTGAGTTATGTAGGAGTTACTCTAGAACAAGAGGAGGTATAAGACGAAGGAAAACATCAAAAAATTCCCTAGGTACCTCAAAACTTCTAGAGGAAATGGCTAACATGAAAACATACATCTTGTCATAGTTAACCTCAACCATATATGGGGTGACAGCCAAGAACAATGTTGCTAAGGAAATTTTAGATATAGATTGTCTTAGTTGCAGGAAAAGGCAACCTTTGAAGCAATGTATTTTGGATATCACAGACATGTGCCTAATGTTTTATGTTCCAAATCATGATAACAATCATTATAACCTCCTACCATAGCTAAAGGATAACTCAAACAAATTCAGAGGTAAACTTCATGTAAATATCAAATAACTAGTCTACTTATGCCCTTAGGCCTTCTCGAGATTCCTTGGATGATGCCATGGCCCAATCAAGATCCTCCACCAACTTAGGGACAACCTAACTGGACACCACAAACCGGATGACTTACCCACAGAACAACCATGGGTGCCTCCATATAATCAGCAAGGTTGGGCACCACCATCCAATACACTACCATAGAAAAATCAACAATGGGAACCTCAATGAGTTCTAATTTGCCAAGAAAGTTTGCACAACAACAATAAGATTTAATGCCTCCAACATAACAAAATTATCAGCAAGGGAAAGAAACACAAACTCAACTCCTATCCTAGCTTGTCTCAAACCCTAAAAATCAATAAACAACTTCAATTAATGAAGTAGGATAGGGTGAGACAATGTAGTTGAATGCCATTAATAATGTACAACTGAGGTCTGGAAGAATAGTAAACAATCCTCCCATAGTTATCATAGAAATACTTGAGGAAAATGAGAGGATACCGAAGGAAAATGAGAAGTTACCTGAGGAAAATGAGGAAACTGGACATGTTCCACAAACATGAGCCACTAGGAACAATCAGGAGAAAGATAAGAATATGCATGTTGCTCCTTTCCCAGAAAGATTAAAAGAAACATAGACGAGAAAGAGATAGCACTAGTTCAGGAGTTGAAAAATATGAACATTGAAGTCCCACTTCTGAGAGCAATAAAGGACACTCCCGATTTAAACAATACCATTAGAAAACATTACATAAAAATACCAGGAAGGAAATTAAAATTCTGAAAGCTGTCAATGTAGAAGGTAATATGGCTGACCTAATAGCTAGAAAAATTATTTCACCAAAATATGGGGATCTTGGGAGTCCATTTATTTCTATTTTTGTTAATGGTCAGTCAATATCTAATGTTCTGGTGGATCTTGGTGTTGGCATTAATGTCATAACAACATATATGTTTAATTTTTGTCCTTGATAGGATTGCATCCAACCAATATTGTCCTCCAATTGGAAGATCAATCTATTGTTATACCAGATGGAGTAATTGAGGATGTTTTGGTCACTGTTGAATCTTGGGAGTATCCTGTATATTTCATGGTCTTATAGCCTAAAGCTCAGAAGTTAGGATACCCAATCATCTTAGGAAGACCTTGGTTAGCTATTGTTGCTACATACATTGACTATAGGTCAAGAAAAATGACCATTTCAAATGGGCAAAAAGTAAATAATATTTCCCTTTATCCTCTTGCCCAGCCTCATGTGGATGTTTGTGAACATGTGTGGGTAGATTTTTCAGATACTAATAATATGAGTTCTTCTTATCTAGCCACCATTATGATGAAAAATCATCTAGAAGAAATTGTAAATCAATAGTCAATGTCGATGGATATAATATTGTGGCTATGGAAAAAAAAATTGTGGCTACAGAGACATCCAAACTACGGCTACATAAATGATGATTTTGAACTCAACGGACAACATTACACTGGTAAGTGACATTTCCATTGAAAATTGCGTAGAGTGACACAAAAATTGATATTTTGAGAGATACTAAACAAGTAACTTTTGAGATAGGAAAGGAACTCACCATTGGAAACAATTTATAGGACAATTAAGAGGCTAGGGTCATATATATCCTGAAGAATAATTCTAGGGATTTTTCATGGGATTACAATGACATGAAAGGGATTCATTCAAGCATCTGTACTCACCATATTTCCACTGAGGATGTTAAACCATTCATACAACCATAAATAATAATTAATCTAGCACTTAGGGACATTTTCAAGAATGAAATAGAAAAAATGTTGAGGGTATGATTCATTTATCCAATATCTAATAGTCAGTGGGTATCACCGTTAGTTATAGTTCCCAAGAAAAATGGTAAATGGATAATTTGTATCGATTACAGGGAGCTTAATAAATCCACTAAGAAATATTTCTTTCCCCTGCCCTTTATTGATCAAGTTTTGGAAAATCTGGCAGAAATAAATACTTCTCTTTCTTAGATGGTTTTAGTGGATATAACCAAATCAAGTATAGCACCTGCTGATCAAGATAATACCACCTTCACTTGTCCCTAGGGTACATTTGCATATAGAGTTCTACCATTTGGAATTTGTAATGCACCTGCAACCTTTCAGAGAGTAGTTTTGGCTATTTTTGTAGACCTCACCAATGACTATGTCAAATTTTATATGGATGATTTTACCGTCCATGGGTCTACTTTTGAATAATCTTTGAATAATCTTGAAAAAGTGTTAACTAGATGTGAGCAACACCAACTTTCCTTGAGTCATGAATTTTTTTATAATGGTTGATCAGGGAATTGTCTTGGGTCATCATATTTATGCTAAAGGAATTTAAGTTGATCAATAAAAAGATAGAATTCATTACTAAATTACCTACACCAACAAATCCTGATATCAAGAGTTTCCTTGGACATGCAGGCTATTACAAATGATTTGTGCAAGATTTTATTAAAATGCTTTCACCAATGTTTTCACTGCTTTCCAAGGACTGTGTTTTTGAATGGACTCCTCAATGTTAAAGGGATTTTGGAATTATCAAGGAGAAATTGGTCACTGCCCCAGTTTTGAGAGGACCCAATTGGGGACAACCTTTTCATATTCACATTGATGCTTATAACATAGCAATGGGAGATATTCTTTGACAAAAGGATGAGGAAGACTAGATCAAGGATTTTTAGTGGTGAATATTCCATTTTAGAAAAAATTGAAAAGGCAAATTTTTTGGTGCGGGTCATTGACATGTTCGCCTAAAAATTAAAGTTTAATTTTTTTAGGGTCGGCTTCACCTACCTCTTTAAAATATCCCCTATATAATCCTATATTATTCACCGGGTAGAACACTACTTGCTAACTCATACCACCTGGGGGCATATCTATTATCAAGTACATAAAACTTGTGAAGCAAAAGATTCAGTACACAAAAGTATAGTTTTTCAGAAAAAAGCATTCAACTAACGTGCGACAAGAAGAATCTGTTGAAGGCGACAAGAAATTTCGTGGATGGGCGACAAGAAATTTACGTGGACGGGTGATAAGAATATTTTGTTGACATGTGACAAGAAGACTCTAAGGATGGGTGAAAATAAGGTTTTGTGGACGGGCTACAAGAAGGATATGTTAACAGTGACAAGTAGGATTTGTTGATGGGTGACAAGAAGAATCTATTGACCAGCGATAAGAATAACCTTCGATGCATGACAAGGAACTATTGTTGAACCGTGACAAGTTTCATTTGTTGACACAAAAAAAGGTTTTTTTTTGATAGATGACCAAGAGCTTATCGACTCAAATTTATCACCCTAAGAACAATGTAAGTTGTTAGTGCTCGAGAACACCCAAAAAGTTACAAAAAAACTCAAAATTCTATGTTCAAGTATTTTGGAAACTCTCTTTTGGTTCGACATCTGTAACCACTAGAGCTCTCACTTAAATCAATCGAGCTACGAGACTATGTGGAATTTTTATTGAAGTGGACATGCATTTTGCTCAGTATCAACCAAATGACACCTATAATGATACCATGCTAGGGCTTGAAGATATTCCAGTAGTGCAGGTAGAGCTTGAAGATATTCCTATTGATGTGCAACCAGGAGTGCAAAATGCAACACAAAATTCAAATGTAAATAGTGGTTCACGAGAAAAGGAAACCTAATGATCGTGATATTCCTAAAATATCTGCACATAAAAGTAAAACTATGAATACAAACAAGAATATGTGGACACTTGGGAGGACATACAAGTTTGACTGGGCTACAAAATTTCCATTTATTGAACTTGTACAGCTAGCTAATTCTGAAGAAATTTCATCAGAATGTACATGTACAATATGTACATGGAAATTGGGAAGGAAGAAAAAATGCAACTGAAGTTGGACATAATTGAAAAACACTGTGGAAAACAATATTTAAGCAGAATCGGGAAGATGGCCAGAAAATAAAAACACACGGATGGAAAACTGAAAAAGAATGCATGCATGTGAAATATGTGGCAGAATATGAGGTAGATCATAAAGACACATGATTTCGTAGAAAATGGCGGAACGATCACATCGCAAATTGGTAAGATGAATCAATCAAATTTACGTGCTAAACTCATACAGTTTTCTACTTTATTCCACATCCTTAAGAAAGGAAGACCAATTTCATATTTCATCGATTTCAAACCTTTGTATCAATATAATGGAATGCAGAATGTTCCCTTGTCTCATTGGTCAGACAACAGTGCATGGGAAATGGTTAAATGCCTTACTATGATTGAGAAGGAAGATTTGAAAGAGTGTGTAAAAAATGTAAAGTTTATCTCTTTGTCAATTGATGAAGTGACCGTTGTTGACAACACCGCATGGGTATGTATCCATGTTTACACTTTAGAAAATCATATGAGGACTCTGCATCTATTGGGTGTTCAAAAATGGTTGAAAATTGCAATGCGAGAAAACCTATATAAACTAATTATTTCTCTTTTGAAATAAATTGTTGGCATGTGCGATTTAAATTTCTAAGAAGTTGGTATGCATTGGAGCAGATGGTACATCAGTCATGCAGGGTCATAGAACTAGGATGTGTGTTCGATTGCAAACATCAATCACCCCTTATATGCTAGCAATTCACTTTATGGCTCACATAATGAATTTAGCATATAAAATTGTTAGCAAATATGAAAATGTTGCAAAAGTAGAAGACCTTATAAGAGAATTGCATGCCTATATGACAAGCATCCCAAAGTGATTTCTTGAGTTTCAGAAATTTTCCATAGGAATTACATATGGTAAAAAAAAAAAATTTGAAGGATGTTGAGACAAGGTGGATTTTGTTGTATGAGCCTGCATGTAGAGTGCGTGAGGAGTATCCTTCGTTGGTTGGTTTCATGCACAAATATCGTCATGAAATTGACAGGGCAAGGGACTTTTTGTTCCGTCTAACTAATTTGGAGACATTGCTTACATTGGTAGGCATTCTTCCAATGTTGTAGGAGATCAATACATTGATGAAGCATGCACAGGGAAAATTAACCTATATTGTTCATTTTATACGGATGAGAAAAAGGGAATGCATTAGTCTTGATTCCTTGTACACTTCCCCGGATAGTTTTAATACACTTTTTTTTCTAACTAGAAAGTTTTATTGGATCTTAACCATCCCAATAAATTTTGAGATTTAATATCTATGATCACCTTTGTATCCATGTTAGTGGGAAAGAGATACCACTGCACATTCTACAAAAGACGTTACATCAACGGAAAAAGAAGTTCTTGTGACACGAAAAAAAAATTATTCTGTAGTAATTGAAACAAGAATAAAACTCAAAAAAATTGTAGAATCCTTAACATCAGAAATTATAGAATGTTTTGTATGCACATGAAATAGTTAGTAATGCAAGTAAATTTGAAACTAACACCTAGTAGCTTCAATACAATACTAAACTAAACATATGCATCATCATGCTAAGAGCTTAAAAAAAGCTAACCTATCAGCATTTCTACATTAAACATCAACTGAACATTTCAAGCTAATATGCTAAATAAACTAACTTCTATCTCTTATTGAATGCTAAAAATAAGATGAGATTGAACCTAGGTACACCTCTAGTAATCAAAGAGTTGGTTATGTGCTTGAAATCCCAAGGTTTCTAAGAATGGAGTCTTGTCAAATCATGGCTACAAGACCATTTGACATATCTCCATATGAATTCAAAACTTGGGTGGATGAATACAAGAAATGGAGAAGGAAAACTCTTCTAATGGAATAATGCTCAAAGATGATAAATGGCTATAGTGTATGCTCTATGCTCATTTAGGAATGTAGGTGTAAATAGAAAGGTAGGAGGAGGGCTCTATATATAGCCCAATGGATAGAAGAATCTCTACATCCCTCTTCATGTGGGATAAACGGAGAGGTTGGGTTAGTTGTGGATAAGAGAGGTTTAGAAAGGGTTAATTCAACCTTAGGAGAATTTAGTTTGTCCTTTAGTGACCCATGGGGTTTGAGGGGTTTTATTAATTAACCAAAGTGATTAATTAATAGGTGTGCAATCTTATAGAAGCTTTTTAGAGGAATAATTAGCATGATTTAGACTATGAGAGGATTTAATCAAATAAATGACGATTTATTGATTAAATAGAAGAGAGAATTAATTAATTAAGAATAATTAATTAATCTAGATAGAAAGGGGTATTAATTAATTAGAAATAATTAATTAATCTAGATAGAAAGAAGATCTTAAGTAATTAGAAATATTTAATTAATCTAGATAGAAGGGGATCTTAATTAATTATAAATAATTAATTAATCTAGATAGAAAGGGGAGCTGATTAATGGAAGGTCATTAATTAGTGTCATTGTTGGATAGAAGAGTTAATTAACTAACATAATGTAGTTAATTAATGATGATAGCAGAGAAAATGTGTGATATTGATGATATGTTGTCAATTTTTGGGAAAGGGTATAATTAATGCAATTTAAGTATTTAAATTGCTCAAGATAAATTATAGGTGTCTACATTTTCCCCTCTTTGAGGTGGCGTAAGTGACACCACTTCAAAGATAGTAGACAGATAAAATTTTGAAGACGTAGAAGAAAAATTAGTAGAAGTGAGAGATGCCCCCTCGAGTGTCGATGGGGTGATGAAAGAAGGTGATTGACGATCAAAAAGGTGAGAGAAAGGAAATAGAAGAATGGGTAGGAGAAAGATGCCCTAGGTGAATAAGAAGAATAGTGTTGATAGGAGAATGATGTAGAAGAGGAATGATAGATGGAAAGAAAAGAGCAAGCTTTCATCCAGTGTATTAAAACAACTTTATTGTCATCATATTGCCAAAGATCTACGTCATCGGTCCTTATTAAAAATATAAGCATACGAAAAAATTAGGATGACATGAAAAGTCCATACTACGAATAGTTGTCCATTGCTGAAACACCCACTCAATGCAACATAAAAAACAATGCAATATGAGAAGGAAACAAGCTCATTTAATAGGGAAAACAAGTACAAACACACATATTCCAACCAACAATGGTCAAGACAGGTTGTACAAATGTTTTGTTATCAAGCTGAAGATCCCCAAATGTTCATGATTGATGAAAAGGGTTAAAAATGATGCCTCGAGAAAGGATACATGCAAGGGAAGATGATGAAGGACATTGGGTCCAATGAAAAAGTGTAGTGCGCTATGAAACAATACCAAGAAACTATATGTGCCCTAGAGTACTGACAAAGCAAGCATGATAGCTTTGTAAATGGTTGTAAATCTGATGATCCACGAGTCATTTGATTTGCGAAGATGTGAAATTTCCAACAAGATATGGAAAGAATACCATGCGTAAGACATGAGTTTCAGCCACTATGAGTTGGTTTACCTAGTTTTGTGAGTTTTACAATTTTTAGGATTTTTGGAGAATTTTTTTTTTTGGATTTTGGAAGCGTATATATATTTTTGTTGTTTCAATTTTTTTGGATGGGTTAGATGCGTAGAAGAAAGTAGAAGAATCAGAAAGAATCTCCCAGATGCAAAAGAAATGCCCTATGGAGAAGAAAGAAGCAAGGTGGCAAATAATGCCCCAACATAATGGAAAAATTAATAAAATAATTATTTAATAAAAATAATTATTCGATGGAGTGTGTAGAAGAAAGGATATCGCCTAGGAGCAATAAAATTGTCCTAGTGAGAAGAAAGGGGTACCAGATGACAAATAATGCCCCAACACATGAAAGAAAAATAATTATTTAAATAAAATAATTATTCATGGTGAGTAGAAGAAAAATTAGAGTGTGATGTTATATGGTTTGATTTCACACTTTGTATGTATCATGATGATAGTTGAGATGTTTTTACCACATGTGTTTGATTTTTACATGATATATCCATAGATGATATCAATTGTATTGTACATGTGATGCTCTAGATTAGTGGATGAGATGACATGATGATATTGGTGTGGGGGGGATAGATTTTGATATTTGTGATCCCTCTTGCCCCCATTTGATGATATGATACGTGATGATTAGCATAGCATACATGTATGATGTACACGTAGCATTTTATTTATATATGATGTATAGATGATGTTAGATGTGATGATATTGATGGAGATATGATGATGTGATAACAAAACTATGTACATGTGACAAGCAAACACAATCAAATGTTAACAAAATACACAGTGCCAACCAACATGAATTAACACAACTATGTACAATTATTTACAAGCATGCAAAAACACACTTCATATGTACAAGTAAGAATGAATCTAATCTAAGCAAGAAAAGATGAATCTTATCAAAGTATGTCTAAGAAACAAACTATACAAATGTACAAACAAGCAACAACTATACAAGAAAACAATGTACACAAACAAAGCAAGAAACAAGATAAAGTAAGTAAACTAAAGTTATGTTTTTGCAAGATTGTTTTGTGAAACACTTTTCTACTATTTTTTTGCTTTTGTGAAACAATTTTCTATTGTTTTTGTGCTTTTGTGAAACAATTTTCTATTTTTTTTTTTGTGAAACAAAATTTTTTGAAACAATTTTTATTGTTTTTGTGATTTTCAAACATTTTTAATGTTTTTGATTGCTTCTAACATTTTTTGTTTTTGATATTTTCAAACATTTTATATGTTTTTGTGATTTTCTAACATTTTTGAATGTTTTTGATTTTCTAACATTTTCCTAGCTATAGGTAACCGAGAAATGTGGATGCCCCTAGCGTTAGATGGAGAATATACAAGGGAAAGCACCATGTGTTATAAATAGGAAGGTGAAGTCATAGAAATGCCTCCAA
This sequence comes from Taxus wallichiana var. yunnanensis, assembly GCA_018340775.1. Lineage (NCBI taxonomy): Eukaryota > Viridiplantae > Streptophyta > Pinopsida > Cupressales > Taxaceae > Taxus > Taxus wallichiana. Next base: position 936,803,795 of record CM031242.1, read on the forward strand.
GTGTTAGATGGGAATATAAAAGACCATCCCTTCACAGATTAATAAGAGGAGAAAAATTCGGATCAAGGCTTGACATGATAGGTTCATAGGGAATCTTAGATGTAGCGTGGAACTAGCCCTAGGCTAAGTAAAAGTACCCTCAGATGCAAGATGCTTGTGAACAACAAATCCTCCCAAGGCACTGGAAACTAGTTTTCACCAAGGGACCTATCCAACGTGCCAAAATTGTGTGGTTTTCACATATGGATGACCTTTTCTCTTTTTTTTTTTTCTCTTATTTTAATTTTTTTGTATTTTGATCATTTTTACTCTTTTTTGGTTTTCTTTTCTGATTTTTGTGCCATGTTTAAGCATAGAACCGCTTAAGGTGCATGGAATTCATAGGTTCATGGAGCTCATCACCATTGGGATGGGAAATTTTTTATGCTCCATACCATATTTGGCCACAATGACGTAAGGTCCTAACCAATGCGGTTCAAACTTGCCTTTCTTCTCTCTTTCCGCCCTTGTGTTGAACTGATTTTCTTTCATGACCAAATCTCTGACCTCAAACTAACGAGGTATGATCCTTTTGTTGTAATTTATGGAGACTTTGTTCTGATACACTTTGAGATGGTTAAGGGTGTGGATGTGCTTTTCATCCAGGAGTTCTAATTCTGCCAGCTTGGCCACTCTGTAATCCTCATCCTTGTCAGGTAATCCCTAAGAGATATTCTCAGGGAAGGAAGCTCGATTTCAATGGGATGATGGATTCGGTTCCAAATACTAGGGAATAGGGTGTCGCACCAGTAGGAGTGTGAATGGAGGTCTATAAGCCCAAAGGGCTGGGTGAATTTGTAAATGCCAATTATGACCTATCTTACTCACCATTTTTCATGATTTGAACCAATGTTTTGTTAGTGGCTTTAGCCTGCCCATTACCTTGTGGATAATATGGCGTAGACCATTTCAATTTTATTTGAAATCGATGAAAAAGGTCCTTCATTATCTTGTTCTTGAATGATTTTCCATTGTCAGTAACTATGGCTGTAGGAATGCCATACCCAAATAGATAAGGTGATTCATGATAAACTTTGAAATCTGAGCTCTGTAACATAAGTCAAAGGAACAACCTCCACCCACTTAGTGAAATATTTTTGTAGTGATGATGTGAGTATGACCATCAGATGAGGTAGGGGTGATATTTCCTATTAAATCCAAGTCCCATTTGGAGAATGGCCATGGGGTTGTGATTGGCTGCAATGGCTGTGATGGCGCATGGATGAAATTTCCATACTTTTGACATAGTATGCATTTCCTTACATAGTTGCAGCAATCTGTTTCCATAGTAGGCCAATAATAGCCTACTCTCAAAAATTTCTTAGCTAGAACCATTCCATTTGTATGGGCCCACACACCCCTTCATGTACCTCTTTAATTGCTTGGACTGACTCTGCTACATCTAGACAACAATGATTCCCATCATAGCCATGATGATAGAGTGTATCTCCTAAGAGGGTGTAATGGGCTATCTGGTGGATAAGGATTTGTTTTTTGGAATGGGAGATGTCAAGAGGGAAGGTGTTATGTTTAAGATAGGTGGATGTGCACATACCATGGGGAATAGGGACCAACAACTTCACAAGCCAAACATGATTCTAGCATGTCATACGTAGGCTAGCATAGATTCTCAACAAAGAATGGCATATCATTGCTCTCTAGTGGAATTCATAGCATAGACCCTATGGTTTCCATAGCATGTCTATGGATCTATTTTGTGCTCTTGGAATCTGCTCAAATGTGATACACACAAAATACTCTTTCAAAGTTTCCACCATTTTTTTGTAGGGGATGAGTTTCTCATCCTTGACTTTATATTCATTGTTAACTTTCTTAATGATCAATTGTGAATCACCAATGATCTTAACATGATGGATATCCCATTTGATTTCTAGCTTCATCCCTATGATGAGTGCTTCATATTCCACAATATTATTTGTACAAGGAAAACCAAGGCAAAAAGCTTGAGGTATAGGGTCTCTGAAGGAGTAATTAATACCACACCTTCCCCCAAACCATGAAAAGTAAAAGATCCATCAAAGTGCACTTGCCACATGACAGATTCCTCAATATACAATAATGAAGTGTCTTGGCACAATCCAGACTTACAGGCTTTGTCCTGGTAATGGTGCTTCTTAACTGATCGGTGAGTACTTGTCCTTTTACTAACTTTTGATGTACATACTCAATGTCAAATTCACTTAGTAGGATGATCCAATTAGCCATTCTACCTGTAAGGGTGGTTTTGACAACATGTACTTAAGCGGGTCAACTTTGGATATGAGCTTGGTTTTAGTGTTCAACAAGTAATGGAGAAGTTTTGGAAGGTAAAAACTACAGCCAAACAAGATTTTTCAATCTGAGGGTAGTTGAGCTCATAAGCAATGAGAGTATGAATGAGATAGTACACAATATATTTTCTTTATGGCCAAGGTCATATTGGGTGAGCAATGCACCAATAGAAAATTGAGTAGTCAGAAATATATAGCAGGAGTGGCTCACTAAGAGTTGGAGGCATGAGGACAGGTGGATTGGCTAAGTATTGCTTAAGCAAGGTGAAGGCATGTTGTTTCTCTGGTCCCCAAATAAAGGAAACATCCTTTTTAAGTAGATGGGTAAATGAATGACATTTGTCAGCAAGTTGGGAAATGAAGTGGTGGATGGCTTGTATCTTTCCTTGCAAGTTTGTAGTTGTTTGATGTTTTTGGGAGGAGGCATTTCAGTAATGGTAGTAACTTTAGTTGGGTCTACCTCAATCCCTCTTCGTGATATAATGAATCCAAAACTTTCCTGACAGTATGCCAAACACACACTTCTTTGGATTCAATTTGACTTTGTATTCCCGTAGGCATTTGAAGATACATGCAAAATATTAGGGTGATCTTCTCTTGTCTTGGATTTCCTAGGATATCATCCACATAGTCTTCCATGATGTCATGAATCATATCATGGAAAATCATAGTCATTTCCCTTTGATAAGTTGCTCTTGCATTTTTAAGGCCAAAGGGCATTACCTGATAACAAAAATTCCCCAGGGGGTTGTGAAGGTTGTCTTGTGTTGATCCTCATCTGTGATTTTGATCTGATTATAGCCTGAAAAGCCATCCATAAGAGATAACATTTCATATCCTGCAGTTGAATCAACAATCATATCAATATTGGGCAATGGGAAATCATCCTTTGGACATGCCTTATTAATGTCTCTAAAATCCATACATGATTCTGATCCCAACATAGGGTTTTTGTTTGGGACTATGTTTGATATCCATTCTAAGTAATCAATAGGTCTAATGAAGCCCGCCTTCTAGAAATATTTCTCTCTCTTCTTAACTAGAAGAGCCACCCGTGGATGCATTTTTCAGATCTTTTTGTTTTATGGGCTTGAGTTTGCATGTACTACTAGGTTATGCACTACCAAAGTTGGATCCAAGCCCGACATATCCTTATAGGACCATGCGAATACATCTACAAATTCCCGAAGCATGGTGAATGTTTTTATTCCTCGTGACTTGAGAGTGAAGCTCCAAGTTTGACTATATTTGGATCATCTTTTTCCAATATTCACATCAAAGGTTTCTTTACTAGAATTTTTGACAAATCCTCCATGTATACATAGGATTAGGAGGAAGTTTGAGATCTTCTTCGAAAAGGGTGTCTCTATGATATTTTCATACTTGGTTGGTCAACTTTTCTTTTCCATTGATTTTTCACTTGAATTTTTCAGCCACTGTGATTGCCTGGGAAAAAGAGGTTTTCACTTTGCTGTGACTTGGAATTTTTTTTTTGAGGCTTCCATTTGAGAAATTTTAGTCCTCACTTTTCTTAAGTTTTTTTACCTGAACCTCAGCTTCTCTTTGAAATAATGAGGTATTTAAGTCTAACTATGCTAATTTTTATGGTCTCAATCAAAAGGAGAGAGAATGCCCATGAATTCCATGAAAGCCTCATAAAGTTTGATCAAGAAAATCTAGGGTGATGAGTCTTCAAATTGTCCCATTGAAAGAAGATCAAGAAAGGAAAGAATAAAGAAGGGGTAAATGAGGTAAATTTTATAATCTAGCAGGGGTTATTAAGGAAATACAAATATACATGAATGATAAGGATCATGGATGGCTTGCAAGAACTAATAATTGACTACAATATGGGAATTCAAATGAAGGTCTAAATAATGGGTCAAAAAGCTATTGCATGCTAAATGGTGGGATTTTGATCATTACAAACTTATCCATTAGGTTCAAATTTCCGATATGTATCGTTCTTTCTCATCTTGAAATCAAATGGATGAAAATAAGAGAACTAGATTCACTTGGTCCTTGGTCAAAGCAATTTTCCAAATTTAGACCCTCAAGAAATAACTACATGGAATACATCATTTGAGATCAACACTTAAATAAATTATGACTAAAAGACAAATGAGAGTAGAGAGAGAGGGTCAAGGTGGAAATCTAAAATAGATCCTTCCTAACCCTTGTATCCTTTGAGTGGCTTTAGGAGTTTGGAGGTATTAAATGGAGTGAAATGATTGTGTGGAAATTACTCCCCTGAAAAAAGGCTGAAGATTGCCTATTGTTTCATGCAAGTCTTGTGTTTGAGAAAAGAAAGAAACCATGCCTTTTAATAGCATATCCAAACAAATAAGACACTTTTTCAGCACTAGTTTATGAACCCTGCCACATTCGTATGAAAACTCCCCATTATTTCCTAAAATCAAAATTTGATTGATTTTTTGATGTTTCCTAGCATGGAAGAGACATTTAGTGGTAATTTTGTAATGATTTCATTAGATCTAATGCAAAAGTTATGGCATATTCGATGAATCGGGAGAATTTAAGATAGTACACCAAAGTTTTTTCAAAGTTTTAAAAGATGGACTTTTATTTTATTTAAATATATATACCCTCATTAAAAATATTGTCTAGAGGACATCGTGCTTATTTTAGAAAGGATATCATCCATAGATCTTGAAAATTGGATTTGATGTCAAAACATATCATGAATATCAAGTCATTTGACTTTGATAAGTTTCTCCTGGAATTTTTAAATTTTCCCTTAAGGTCAAATAGCCCCCTTTATGAAGTGATAATAAAAATTTTTCAAAGTTGTGAAAAGCCATTTTATATTGATCCTCATCTATGATTTTTCCATAAATCTAATTACGTTAGTGTAATGATGTGAAAATCCATCCAAGAGATAAAATTTCATATTTGGAGTTGAATATGCCACCCATATCAATTTACATTGGGCAATCCGATGAAATCATTTTGCCACATGCTTTATTAATATCGAAGTTCTCCCAAAATCCAAAAATTATCAAATGAGTTTTTTTTATGGGGACTATATTCTGTTTTCCATTCTTAATATAGATAATAGAATTTGCTTGTCACTAGAAATATTTCTAGCTGGGGATCTTTAACTATAAAGCAAAACCGATGTTTGGATGCATTTTCTTCCCATTTTTGTTTTCTCCCCAAACTTGGCATGCCACATAAGAGTACTAGGTTTGACTACGTTTATCAAAAATTTGGATCAAGCCCGCACATATCCTTATATATGACCATGACCGAAATCTTTAATACAATTCCTTACAACCTTATCATGGTGCATTTTTTCCATTTACATTCTCAACTTTCGTTGAAGCTCCTAGTTTTAAAATATTTGGAGAGAATCGATTTTTTCCAATATTCACATTTGGTTTCTTCATACTAGCATTTTTGAAAAATTTATTCCATATGCGTAGGATTTGGGAGGAAGGTTGAGATTTTTCCAAGGGTGTCTCTATGAGATTTTCACCCTTGGTGTGGTCACTTTTCTTTTCCATTGATTTTTTTACTTGTTTTTTAGCCAACACCTAAAGAGGTTTTCATTGTGTGACTTGGAATTTTGTTTTTTCTGAGGCTTTTTCATTAGAACTTTTTCCCTCTCTTTTTCTCAAATTTTTCTAACCACAAGCTCAACTTCCTCACTAAAGTACACGTAGGTATCTAAGTCAATGTAGAAACATTTCTTATGGTCTCCAATCAGAATTATATCTCGAATGCCCATGAATTATATAATGGCTTCGTCATTTTCAAAGAGAAGTAAAAAGTGGCATGTGACATTGTTGGTCCCATTTCGACAAGACAAAAGGGTAAAAAAGGTCAATTTTAGGTTTAGTAGGGGTTATGGTAAGGAAAAAATGTATCCATGAATAGGTTTGTGGAGGTAAGATCCTTGTATTGGCTATAGTGGGAATCTGTGTCGCTATCTAAATAATCAGAGCTATCTTTGTGCTTAGAACATGTGGCATCTTGATCATTGGGGTGTGATCCATAGGGTCAAATGTCGATGTTGTATCTTTCCATCTTGAAATGTGGGAGAGGAACTAGTTCTCTGGTCCTTGCTCATTCTTTCCGCATCCTAGACCTTTGTAGCCCATGGAATACATCATTCGGCTAGACTTCTCATACTCAGGGATTTGGTAGCAAGTTGGTTGAGTATCTTTTGGGACCCAAGTCATAGGTGGGTCCAACAATTTCTCTTTAGTGAGTAACCCTCTAGGTAAAAATGACCCAATAGTTTGCTCATCTCTAGGCCATCTGAAATGATAGTTGGGTCGGCCTCTAGTTTTAGGTGACAATGATAGGTCTGAAACCAAAAGAGCTTGTTGCACATTATACTCTCCACAACCATATTCTAGAACCTTCATCTCCCATGAATCAAAAGGAGAAGTTGATGTAGAAGCCTCACAAGCACAAGAACTTAGGGAATCTAAATCTACTCATGACTCCATGGCTTTGGATTGAAGAGGAACAACTATATCAACAGAGGGACACGTATAGGAACCCTTACGTAAAACTATTGAGAGCTCTATAGTGAGTGAAGGGATCTAGATCTCCTTGTATCATGATAGTGTGTCCCTCATGTTTCAATTTGATGCATTGATGGAACATTGATGGACACACCTACATGGCATGAATCCATGGTCGGCCAAGAAGCATATTGTATGGGAGTTCAAGTCCAATACATGAAACTTTGTCTGATGACAAGTGGGTCCTACTTCCATGGGTAATGTGATTGTGCCAGTTGATTCCCTTCCTTTTTCTTAAGTGGTTATGGTAATGATGTGGGACTAGATCTTTTTGTATGTCCCGATTTTCCTTAATTAATTTCAACGTGCATATATTCATCCCTGATCATTTTTCCACAAGCACCCATTTTATCTTTCGGTGGGTAACGAATACCTCAATATATAAGGGGAGATTATGTGTTGGATCTTCAATAGGGTTCTCCCTATGATTAAAAGAGATATACTTAGTTGGTACAATGTTATCCACCATCAGCTTGAAGATGTGAATGGTCGACTTCTAGTGGCACTCTGACCCTGAAGATTTTTGTACAAGATGTCCTTATGTACATTTGATATTTTGAGAAGATCCAAGATTGAAATCTTGGTAGACATGTCTTCTCAAGTTGTTCTAAGAGGTTGTACCTACCATTTGGGGTCGATGGAGAGGGTTCAAGAATCATGAGGTGGGTGTGCCTTATTACCGCAACGTAATCCTTTCCCTTGATTTGAATGGTGTTCACATGGTCACTAGGAGAGTGGATACATCCAATGAGTGAATCATAATGATTATTGTCCTTCTTGGTATATAGATAATTTCCACTTTGTAACTCTAGGATGAATCTCCTCGATCGGATTTTTCTCATCTGACTTACCATGTTTAGGGAATGGTTCTTTGAATATTCCCATCTTTTCATTTGGTGTTTGATTTTTCTCGGGGTATCCACTTCTATCTCCCCATTGTCGATGAGGTCTTGGATGTAGTGATGAATTCATAGACATTTGTCTATTTTGTGTCCCTTGACACGATGTAATTCACAATAGTCATGCTCTTTGTACCATGATGGTTTTGGAGCATTTTCATCAAAGGGTTGTGTCGTGGGATAAGTCACCATGTGAGCTACATCCAATTGCTTCAATATGGCCGAAAAAGGCTCATTGAGAGGAGTGAACATTCTACATTTAGGTGGTGGTTGAATAGGTCCTTTGGTCAATTTAAAAGGTTGACTAGTTTGAACCATTTGCATGCGTTTGGAATCATGTGATTCCATCTCCCACCACATTCTTGTTTTTGTTGAATATTTTTGGATTTTCCATAGGTTTTGCATTTTGGTTATCCTTAGAGTGTGGTTTAATGGTTCCTTTGGCAATAAGGGATTTCTCTATTTGAATTCCCTTTTCAATAACCTCTTCAAAGGTGTGAACACAATGCATTTGTAGATGAAAAGTGATGTCTAGGTTGAGATTGGGCACAAAGATACTCACCAGCTATTTTTCAGGAATGTACAAGGGAAGCAACTAGCTATCCCTCTCCATATTTGCAGGAAGCTAGCGAATGTCTTGTTAGGATGTTGTTTAGTGCCACACAAGTCCACCATGGTTATGTCACTTTCTATGTTGTATGAGAAGTGTCGTACAAATCTTTCTGCTAGTTCAGGCCATGTAAAAATAGACCCACGAGGTAAGCGAGTGAACCATTCCAAGGCTTGGCCCCCTAGACTCTTTGGAAAGAGTCGTATGAGGTAATTGTCACTGTAGGCCACTTCTTGGCATGCCATGTAAAAATATTTTACATGGTCGCAGGTCACCTTTCCCTCTATATTTGTCAAATTTTGGCATGTCAAAATTTTTAGGGAAGGGTTGAAGCGTCATAGTTTTGTCAAATGGATAGGGACATAGCTCTTCATATTGATATTTTCTGCTATTCCCCATAGTGCTCTCTTGGAGGCTTGTAAGTGTCACTTTCATAGATTACATTTCTTGAGTGAGTAATTGTTCTTTGGTAGGAGAAGCTAGGGATATATACACGATGATGTTCCATATTGTCTTCTCCTTGATTTCCAGTTGAAGTTCACTAATTTTGACCTTAGGTTTTGTCTTTTGTACATTCTTGTTTGTTTATTTTTGTACATGAGATGTTAACAAAGCCAATTGTTCGACTAAGGTTGATAATTTGTTGTTGAATAGTGACTTATTCTTTGAAAGGTTCCTCTTCTTCTTCATGTTGCGGAGGTTGTTCAACATTTTTGTGTTCTATTTTGACTTTACGTGGTACTTTAAGGAAAGGTATTCTATATCCCACTACATTATCATTTCCCATGTTAGAAGTAGAAGCATGACCATGTGTTAAGATATCATCCATGTTAATAAGAGGTTTCTCCTCTTCATTAACATCATTTGTAGGTGGGATTACCTCTTGTTCGATAGGCATTTTGGCTCCCAACTCCACAACTTGTGCTAGTACCCGATCCTTGTTTCTAAAAAGGAATTCATCTAACAAGGTGGGGTCGAAAGTCAAACTCCACATGTGGTGATTCCAACTCGTCACCGCTATGATCTATCATTTCTTCTACTTCTTTCTCCATGGAGAATAAAGGCCCAAGATCATGGCCAATAAAAGGGTTTGACCCTTGTTTGTTTGAGGCTTCCCAAGTTTGTGTTTGTCTTGTTTCCAAAGCCTGCTTTTTGAGTCCTAATCTTGTTTTAGGAGCCATGACATGTAATAGGTTCACTAAGGTATCTGTGAATGTGTTCAAATATTTTTATCAAACCTAAGTGAAAAAAGGAATGTCAAGAAATTAAGGAATGTTATGAATGTCAAAGAACCAACGTGACACAATAATTTTCTCTTAAATGAATGAGCCAAGAAAGAATCAGTCACACAATGTTGAGTTTCAAACCAAATAATCAAATGAAGTACTTCCTAAATTTTTTTTGGAAAGGTAGTTGGTGTCGTATGATGATTAAAAAATGTCCCTACTTATGTCGAGTTCAAAGGAATGAACAAGGCATAAGTAATAACAAGAAGTTAACATGACCTCCAAACAAAGTATACTAGAAGAAAGCCCAAATTCAATCAAGACCTATATTCCAAAGGGTGTCAGTTATGATTGTGAGTGACACAAACAATTCCACCAAGATATGTTAACCAAAATTTGTGAGAAAGTAAGGTATTGATATCAAGATGATATTGATATAACACGCACAAGTGGTAACACTTAACACTTTTCAGAATCGAGGTAATAATTGAAATCAAACTAAAGCGATAGTATACCTAGGAATTGTTAATGTGTATATAATGTAACCTTACAATATATATATTTAGGTCAAGTTTACAAGAAACAAGACGTAAATACCAAAATTGTAGTGACATGATATAAACAAGATAACCATTCAAAGGAGAATCAAAGTGATGAACCAAGCCTAACTACGATGATGATCTTGACTTGGGTATCAAGATCAAAAAGGCTACCAATGATATAAAAATGTCTCCACACACTTTAGATGTTTAACAACCCAACCATAAACATGGATGGGCGTAAACGGATAAAAAAGTGGTGAAACAATCAATTGATAACAAAGGTAGTCACTCTTCTTTTGATCAAAAAGTGTCAAAAGAAAGTGAAGGAAGTAGATCAATTGGGGTTGAAAAATGTTGGCCTCACTTTGGAAGATTTTTCACCTTGCCTTAGGGCAAGTGAAAAACTAAAAAAGTAATGCTTCACACATGTTTCGTGATGAATAATAGCTCTTAACTCAAATTGGCTTTGATGTGGTCCAAGTGGGCTCTTGGTCAAAGATAGCTTCTGGGTGGTTCACTCAACTAGGTGTCACAAGTCATCTAAGAGTGAGCTCGATTTACCCAAAAAGTCACACTGACTAATTTGGGAGTATCTCAACTTTACTTTACCCCCTTCAAGCACAGTGGGCAATAAATGTGTCCATCATGTACTCTCACTAGGGTCGTGATACGATGATGACTTGTGATGCTAAATCTCACAAATGGTAATACTAGTCAAGTAGGTTGTGCGGAGCACTTCCCATTTCATCCACAAGGTTCCCTCTTGTATGGACTACTTTGGGGTTCCTAGGACCACCCCATTGTTGTAGCTTAAGGCTTATGCCAAAGGGGTTATGTCCTAGTTTTAAGCGGATGAGACGTACCCTTATCCAAACTGCAAATAAAGTGTGTTGATTGTGGTGTGTTTTTTTATCTTTTTAAATTGGATGTGGTTTTCTTGAACACCTTTTGGCAACTGCAACACACGTTTAGTTAGAAAATTTTGTTTCGAACTCCTTTCTTTGACAAGCATTTTTAGGTCTTGCACTCAAGCGTTAATAGTTCTCCAAGAAAATCACATTAAAATAATTAAGAGTTACTTTTGATTCTCAAGATCATCTAAGGATGCAAGAGAAGAGAATACACAACAAATAATCCAACTAAAAATTAAATAAAATCTTTTCAATCAATGAACCATACAAAAGGCTTGATAAATGTTTATTTCCTTAAACCAAAAGTGAAAGATTAAGTTTCCAATTTACCAAATGCTATAAAATGAAGACTAAAGTTGTTTTTGAATCTCAAGATCACCCTAAGGTGCAAGATAAAATCATACGCAAACTTTATCCCAACTATATATAAATGGAAAACTTCAAATCAAAGTACCATTGAAAAATTCTTTATAAAAGGTTCATTCCCTTAAGAAAAATGAATAATCAAATTTCTAAATTTAATCCCAATGTTAAAAAGATAAAGATCAAAAGTATTTTTATTCTCAAGATCACCAAAAGGTGCAAGAGAAGAGCATACACACGCTTTGGTATAAATCAAGTAAAACATGGAAATACAACATTCATCAAAACATTAGACATGTTAGAAAATGACCAATTTTAAAATAAAAGGAAAACCTACAATTTCTGTAAGTATAAATCCTAAATTTATGTTTTCATTGCATATTTAACTTCAATACCTTTCCAACAAAAAAAATGGAGTTATTTTGAGTTTGGGAGAAAAATTTATGGCCTTCGGAAGATGGGTTACGCATATGCTCTTATGCTCATGGTATGCACTTGACATACACTTAAAAATGTCAAAAAAAACGTCCCTTAATATGTAAAATGGTCAAATGTTTCCAACCAAGATTCAATTTTGAAACAACCCATCACATTAATATATGAATAAAAGACTCAACTCTATCAAACATTAACATACATGCTCAAGAATTTAAGATTTTCAAGAAATTGGCAAAACTAGCATGTAGAATGATGAAAAAGTAAGCTCTAAAAATGGAAACATGATAAAATCTTGAAATTTTCTCATCAAGATTTAATTTTGACAGTAACCCACCACATTAATATGTAAATAGAAGACTCATCACTATCAAACACTAACCTACATGCTCAAGAATTTAAGATTTTCAAAAAATTGACAAAACTAGCATGTAGAATGTTGAAAAAGTAAGATCTAAAAATGAAAACATGGAGAAATATTGAAATTTTCCCATCAATTCCAATTTTGACAGCACCTCACCTCCTTTATAATTAAAGGAAGACTAAACACATCCTACAAACTCAACAAAACAAGTTAAGAAAAACAAGTTAGATCAACATGTGTAAAAGAGGGTTAGTAACCAAAAATGAAACTTAACTACAAAAACTTGAAATTAAGTGCAAAGGACAATGGAGTAAGTCCCACCGGGCATGCCATATGTATGCATGAAATAGTTAGTAATGCAAGTAAATTTGAAACTAACACCTAGTAGCTTCAATACAATACTAAACTAAACCTATGCATCATCATGCTAAGAGCTTAAACAAAGCTAACCTATCAACATTTCTACATTAAACATGAAATGAACATTTCAAGCTAATATGCTAAATAAACTAACTTCTATCTCTTATTGAATGCTAAAAATAAGATGAGATTGAACCTAGGTAGACCTCTAGCAATCAAAGAGTTGATTATGTGCTTGAAATCCCAAGGTTTCTAAGAATGGAGTCTTGTCAAATCATGGCTACAAGACCATTTGACATATCTCCATATGACTTCAAAACTTGGGTGGATGAATACAAGAAATGGAGAAGGAAATCTCTTCTAATGGAAGAATGCTCAAAGATGATAAATGGCTATAGTGTATGCTCTATGCTCATTTATGAATGTAGGTGTAAATAGAAAGGTAGGAGGAGGGCTCTTTATATAGCCCAATGGATAGAAGAATCTCTATATCCCTCTTCATGTGGGATAAATGGAGAGGTTGGGTTAGTTGTGGATAAGGGAGGTTTAGAAAGGGTTAAGTCAACCTTATGAGAGTTTAGTTTGTCCTTTAGTGACCCATGGGGTTTGAGGGGCTTTATTAATTAACCAAAGTGATTAATTAATAGGTGTGCAAGCTTATAGAAGCTTTTTAGAGGAATAATTAGCATGATTTAGACTATGAGAGGGATTTAATCAAATAAGTGATGATTTATTGATTAAATAGAAGAGATAATTAATTAATTAAGAATAATTAATTAATCTAGATAGAAAGGGGTATTAATTAATTAGAAATAATTAATTAATCTAGATAGAAATGAGAGCTTAATTAATTAGAAATAATTAATTAATCTAGATAGAAAGGGGGTATTAATTAATTATAAATAATTAATTAATCTAGATAGAAAGGGGAGCTGATTAACGAAAGGTCGTTAATTGGCGTCATTGTTGGATAGAAGAGTTAATTAAATAACATAATGTAATTAATTAACGACAATAGTAGAGAAAATGTGTGATATTGACGATATGTCGTCAATTTGCAGGAAAGGGTATAATTAGTGCAATTTAAGTATTTAAATTGCTCAAGATAAATTAAAGGTGTCTACAAGTTTTAGCCAAGATAAAATTCTTGAAGCCATGGGTGTGATGAATCCAAATTTTTGAAATACAGAAGGTGGTCGTGCTGATTTTGTAAGTAAGCTTTTCCATAAATACATAGGTACAATATTGGATCATTTCATAAAAACATCAAAGGTCAAGCGTAATTATGCAATATAAAATGATGCCTTCGCATTCTAAAGTATCCAACGTTAAAACAAGGCATCACTTTACAATATATAGAAAGATAGTAGGAGAGAGAAATGTAGAGGGAAATTTAAATTTTGAATTTCTCCCACTAGCTGACCACCTTCATTTAATTTTTCTACATACTCTAAGAAAAATCCTAAATGCTTATAATCAAATCCATGTCTACACGCCAACTACCTTGCTAAAGAAAGAAAGGTGACCATATTGCATTTAATTATGGTGGTTGAGTTGTCCGAGAAGACATTTTGCGTGCAGGAGAATCTTCGTTGGTTTTTTTCTATTTTCCTCGATTTGATTCATAAAATCTGATTTGATTGCATAGAGAAGAGAAAAATCTTATTAGATTTACAAATATTTTGACAATCAAGTCAAAGGCAGATTGATTTCTAGTTCCCGTGAAAATTATCATTCTACTTTGTTGCGTCACATTTTCTCTCGGTCTTGCATGGTTATTTAATATCCTGATTGATTCCTTTGTATCATGGAACCATAGGCTCATGTGGCTTTTGAAATTTCGTGGCATGCCCGATAATGTAACATTATTTTTGTGACCCGCGCTTCATATTTTATTGCTGCCTTAGCCCATGGAACTTTCCATTATAGCATGACCTTAAATATCCACCCATTGAGCCTTTCTTCATTCTGCAGAACTTCTCATTTCAACTATGTGTAAATCCTCGGTGGCATACTCAAAACCTTTGTGGCCTCTCCATATTCATTCCTGAATTTCCGCCAAGTCTAGCACTTATGCAAGTTGCTCAAATTTTACAAGTGATGTAAAATTGGGCAACATTTTTGGCAACTCATAGGGGTCATATGCCTGCTAGATGGATGATCAGTAGTGTTAGGCATCCATTGGGCATGGAGTCAGGTGGTTGATTTAGTTGTCTTGCATTTGAATCCTTTAATTTATGGAAACTAATCCTTAACACCTTGTACTTCATCTTTCAATAGTATCTTTTAAAGACATGGACCATGTGCAACAAGATCCTCCAAGAAACAAAACATGTGCAAAGCACTTAGGGAAGGAAACCTACACTACCAACAAAACAATGTGTTAAAAGCACTTGGAGGAATTAAAATCCTAAGCTACTATGTACAAGATGCAATGAAATGTATTAATGAGAAGGTTTAAGATGAATCCCATTGACTGGGATTTGAAATGCATTCCCATCAAGATCAGATAACTCAAATGAGTTATCCACCTTGCAAGTGGTGATAATATATGGTCCACTCCAAATAACATCAAATTTGGAGTGTCTCCCTAGTTTAGCTCGATCCACGTCCCATTTCAAAACTAGATCTCCAACCTTGAATGTCGATCTCTAGATTTTTTGTCAAACCATTGTTTGGTTGATGCCTGATGTTGTTCCATCTTGACCATGGCGGCATTTATATTTTCCTCTAGTTGCACCAATTCTGTCATTCTAATTTCTCTTTGATCCATGCCTTCAAATTCTAGCTGTTGTGCTAATTCAAGTGAAGGCAACTCAAGTGAAAAAGGAAGTATAGCTTCTTTGCCATATACCAGTTTGTAGGGAGAAATGGCCTTCTTTTTTGTTATCCGATCTTCCCAAAGAGCATTCTTCACCTTTGTATACCACTTGTCTTTGATTTATGTCCATTATCCTCTTCATGATTCTAATTAGATTTTTGTTAGTGGATTCCGCCAATCCATTACCTTGGGGGTAATAATTGGAAGAAGTTTTAAGATAAATCCCAAGTTCTAAAGCCACCGTAAATCTTGGATCCCAAAAAGTCTTTAGCATTGTCGAGGATAATGGTCTCATGGACGCTTAAACATTATGACAATTTCTTCAAGAAATTCTAGGATGACTGATTCAGTGGCTTCCTTCAATGGCATGGCTTTAGTCCACCTGGTGAAATAATTTGTGGCTGTGAGGACCCATTTGTGACCCGCACTAGATGGCGGGTTGATCATACCAATGAAGTCAAGACCCCATTGTGTAAATGGCTGATCTGCTTGGATTAGATGAAGTGGTAGGGCTGCCAATATTTTCTTTCCAGTGAAGAGTGCACATTCTTTGCACTTCCTCACCCACCTATGAGCATCCATGAACAATGTAGGCTAGAAATAACCTACTTTTATAATCTTCATGGTTGTAGCTTTAGCAGAGAAATGTCTATCTGAGAAACCATCATGAAATTTGGCCAAAACCTGTCACATTGCTCACCTTCAATGCATCTGAGTAGTACGCCATCAATTTTCCTTTTTAACAACATGCCCCTTATCAATGCATAAGGAATAGAACACATCCTTAGATGTCTCCTCTTTGTCTTGTTCAAACCAAAAGGGTATGCACTAGTAGACAAAAACTTTGACATATTAGCAATCTAGCTACGATCATTGAATACATTCCTTTCATCCTACTGCCACTCAACATCACACGGCCACTCATCGTTTCAAGACACTTCATTCATGAGGGTGGCCTCTTGAGGTTTGTAACGTCCAAAGCCAATTTCTCAAAAAATTCTCTTCCTTATACACACTTTCTAGCCTTAATGGTCACATCATATTCCATGATTTTAGTTACCCATCCAACTCGTTTCTCACTGATCTCTGCTCCCATAATAAAGTCTCTAACGCTAGAATGTGATACCAAAACCTTTACACGGCTAGAAATAATCATGATTTTGAATTTCTTTAAGGCTCTCATGATAGAAAACACCTATTTCTCAATATGACTATACTTGAGCTCATAATTCTTCAATGTTTGGCTGAAAAAAGCTACAGGCTGCTCCATCACTTGATCATTCAGTTGTGTCAACACCACGGTTATACTAGAGTTTGCCCCATGAGCATAAAGGATGAAATCCTTGGTATAATTTGGGTTAATCAATGTTGGGGCTTGAGAAATCTCTTGTTTTATCTTTTCAAAGTTATCCTTCCCTTCCGCGGTCCATTTGAATGTTGCATCCTTTTTTAGCATGAGGGTAATAGGTTTTACCAAACCCACAAAGTTAGGAATAAAGTGCCTAACAAAGTTGAACTTTCCAAGGAATGGATGCAAATTTTTCTTGTGCACTAACAAGGAAAGAGCCGCGATGGCTGCAATTCTCTTTGGATCAATCACAATGCCTTCACGTGAGACAATATGCCTCAAAATATTTCCTCTAGGAACCGCAAAGTTGCACTTCCTAGGATTTAGAGATACACCAAACTCTTTGCATCTTTCAAGTACTTTCTCCAGGTGTTTCATGTGATCTCGCACTCTACTTGGAGAAAACAATGATGTCATCAAGGTAAACCAAGATGAATTGATTGATATATCCTTTAAAGGCAATATCCATTGGTCTTTGGAAGGTAGCACATGTGTTTGATAAGTCAAAAGGCATATTCTAATATGCATACATTCCCCATTTGGTAGTGAATGCAATTTTATATTGATCCTCCTTTTTCATTTTGATCTAATTAAAACCAGAATAACCATCTAGCATAGAGAACCTTTTTTCCCTGCATTACATGTCGCAAAATGTTTTCCATGGAAGGAAAGGGGTAATGATCTTAAAGAGAGGCCCTGTTTAAATCCCGGAAATCCATGCAAAGCCATATTTCACCATTCTTCTTTATGATCGGGACCAAATTGGCCACCCAAGTAGAATATTTGATTGGAAAAATTATCTTGGCCTCAATGAGTTTAGAGAGTTTTTTCCTCATGAGGGGTTCAATCTTGGGGTCGACTAGTCTCTGTTTCTGTTTGGTGGCTTGATATTGGGTTCAAGATCAATCAAATGCTAGGCTATATCTGGATTGAATTCCTTTAAATATTCATAGTCCCATGAAAACACGTCACTGAACTTCTGACACAAGGAAAAAAAAGTTTTCCTTTCATTTTCATTACATACCTTTCCAAGTAGAAGCTCCTTGCCTTCGGCTAATTGAAATTGGCTAATAGTCTTCCTGCTTTTCTGCCATATTATTTTGCATTCCTTTAAACTCATCATCTAGGATGAATATGTGCTCTAGAGTGACTAACCCCTTTGGCAATTTGTTTGTTTTCAATTGCATAATTTGATCCCCATAGACCTCCTGCAAATCAGCTTGCATCTTTGAGGAGAACTCCACCTCATTTTGGATGAACTACACAATTTGTTCATCATTGTCAAATACCTACCAACAAGCTTGGTTGTCTAGAATAGAGGGCCTGACCACCATTTTGATGTGTTGGGTGTTCCATTTGATTAAATCCTTGGGTGGGTGGCGAGAGCCAAGGGCCACCATTTGGTCTGCGTATTTATTTAATTTCCGTGGCATGACCTGTAAGTCGATGGCGTCAAAGATTTCCAACAAATCCCATACCATGTGTTTATAAGCCTTTAATATCTTGTTCTTTGTTGCACATTTTCCACGGACCTTGTGGAAGACCAATTCAGTGTCCCCAAAGACTTGTAATTCCTTAATCTTCCTCTTTTCCGTGATCAACAGACCATGCTTTAATGCCTCATATTCCACCACTTTTTGGGAGCATGAAAATTGCAATCTATGAGCAAATAAGAAAATTTCACCCTTTAGGGAAATGAGCACAACACCCACCTGGCTCCATTTATGATTCTAGAAGCATCAAAGAACATCAACCATAGCCCAGAATTATTTTCCTCTTGCTTGAATGCCATACGGGCATGACAAATTCTTCTTGGAGAATGCAATAGGTTCCCAAACCTTTCTCAAATGTTTTGTGTTCTTCATCATAAGGATCAAACTCATGATCTCTCTTCGCCCATTCATATAGCAATAAGTCAAGCATGTGAGGAGGAATAGGTTGTTCATTAGAGACTAGGCCTTTCTTAATTTATTATTGAATTAAAAATTTGATTGGATGGGAGCGAGATTATATGGTTCAATATGGTAAGAAAAGATGGGCTCAACTTGTATTGTGAATCGGGTACCATATCTGGTTTTCAAAAGCATGTGAGTCCAATATGAGGATAGATAGCTACCTAATTTAGTAGTGAAATCTCTAGACAAACAAATGGAAAACATGGGAGGAAGGTCAATAACTGAAATTTCATGGGTTATGGTGAGGCTTGGGTAGGCATGAAGTGTCAACTCAAGATCTTTTATTATGCCTAGGACATTCACAATTGACTCATCAAGTTGGAAAACTCCCCTAGACACAGAATTGTATTTGAGACCTAGGATATCAGCAATTTTCTTGGGCATTACAAATGTACTATCCCCAAAATCAATCATATAGTTATGAACTAGGTATTTACCCACAATTATAGACATGTAAAAGGGTGGGATCTTAATGGTTTTACTTACTTGATCACTTTTTTTTTGCAGGACATGAACCACGACATGAGTCCTTTTGCATTCTTTGGATCCACGGGAAGGGTTGCTTGAGGGCTTCACACAGAAGATCTCGTTGAGATGGAATGGAAAGTGTATCCCACATTGAGACGTTGAATTAGTCTTCTTAATTTTCTTAGCTATGTTGAATGGGAGACCCACGGATTTCTACATCTGTGGCATGCTACTTTATTTCTTTTGTTATGGCATTGTTTGAACATGCAACTTTATTTGAACAACAACCTCCTTTTCCGTGGCAAGTTTATCAAGCACCGCAGCTGCTTTAACACATTTTCTACTTCATTCCACATTTTATCACACCCTTTTGTTTCTACTTGTCCATGCAGCTTTTCCTTAATCCCTCCAATGTCTTTCCTTTCCTTGCAGCATTTTCTCGATCGCGGGAGTTGCAACCTGAGCTTCCATCATTATTTTCTTATTCCACTTGTTGTCAGCAAAATTCAATTGAGGTCTACCGAAGCCACCAGACACTTGATTGAGTCCAAAAATCCTCAGCTCTGAAAAACATGAGGTTAGCATCAGGTGCAACTTGTTGAGTTTCTTCCACACCATGATTTGGTGCTTCAATAAGTGGTTCTTGTTGACTGGAAGCACCTTGGATCATGTAGGCTTGGAGATGCATTGCCCTTTCACAACCAAGTTGGTTATGAGGTAGATTACATGGAAAACACCACTTTGTTTCTTGCACCATATTGTTTTGTATTGGAACTAAGGCTTGACTAGAACTAGGGGCAGGGAGTTCTGTGGAGGAGGAATTGTTTCAATGGAAGAGGAACACTTTGAATTTGCCATCTATTATTTTGTTGGTTTTGTGAATATCTTTGATTAAACTATTGGTTTCTATATGGCTGATTGAAGAAGATTGCCCTTGATTTTGATCATTTCTATATGATTGAGCTTGTTGTTTTTCTAGGGATATAACTTTGTTTTTCAAGTTTCTAATAAGATATTTCATTTCCTCATCTTCCTTTTGTTGTGCAAGGGTTTTGATGTGGAAGCAATGGGTTATGGGTTTGGTTAGGGAATAGGAGCAATGGAAGGATGCACGGCTTGTGGAAATTTAGGGGATAATGACATAGGTGTCCTAGGAGCTAATTTTCTAGCTTGAATTAAACAATTTTCAGGTCTAATGGCCGATGCATAAGCCACGGGTAAGGTTAATCCTCCCATTTATTGTATCATAATAGCAATATCAAAGTTAAGAGCTTTTAGAAAATAAAGAAAGTCACCTTTTTCTTGGGTCTCACAAGAACTGGAATTCTATCCCAGGTTCTCTAGAATCTGAAGTTAAAATCCGCCATTTGTTCATTAGGTGCTCTCTTGATTGTAGTCAACTGCTCCAAAAGAGACAAGTTATCAGCTCTTTCCCCAAATTGATTGTATAAGGTTATGCACAACTCGTTTCCAATTCCTAATTGAGCTGCTCTTAAACTTCTAAACCATTGCAGAGCATTTCCTTTAAGTGATGAGGCAGAAGTTTGATTGCCACATCCATTTCAACAATTTCATGGATAGCACAGACATTTGCAATGTCCTGTATGTGGTCAACTGGAGTAGTGTGATTTTCTCCAATAAAATATGGAATATTCTTCAAAGTTACTATTGGGATAGGATTTTGGGCATTCAAGGAAAGTAGGTTGCTTCCTGTGAAGTTTACAAATAGATTTTGAGGTGGTGGTTGTTGTTGATGAGCCATTCGATGGGTCTGAGAACTCTAGTGGACTGCAAGAAGGGTCTACCAGGCGGAGGTGTGGAGAGAGTTCGATTTGGAGGAGATGGAGATCTTTGAATCTGTCTTCCTCTTCTCTGTTTTCCTAGAGATAACTGCAAATACTCAAATATGCCTTCTTGTCTTGTTCTAGACCTTGTTTGGATCCTTCTCATGAATTAGGGACACGTTTGGATCACCAATATTGTTAAAACTAGTTGATATTCTGAATGGAGTCGCAGATGTGTTACTGCAAAGCCTCCAAAGGCTAGAGTTTCATCAAGATACACACCAAACTTGATAAAATTGGAAATATTGATTTCAAATGTCCCACTGGGCATGCCAAAATTGTTGGAGCTCAAATGTGCACCCATGCCTGAATCATAGAAAATTCAGGATTTGAGTCAACATGGGATTGTCTCCAAGTTGTGGGACTCGAACTAAGACAGACCTTTAGAGAAGGTTGACTTCCTCTACTTACCTCTAATGCTAAACTACTCCTAGGAATTGAAATGCAACTATCTATCTCTATTCTAACTTTCCAAGGGACCAAGGTGAGAAGGAGATGCATAAAACAAAAAAATTAATCTAAAGAAGGTGATAACACCAAAAGTAAGGGGATGAATACTCCAACAAGAGAGAAGATGAAAGAAAATGATGGTGAAGAGGGCCAAACGAAGACCACAGATCAAAATCACATTTAGGGTTCCACCTCCACGATGCACAATGAACACCATTCTGAAACAACACATACAACACACCTACAAATGAATGAGAGGCAAGAGAGTACAATAAAATAATAGCCAAGGTGGAAATGAGCCACAAAACTAGAATTTTATTGCCTGAAGATCATGCACAGATCATCACGATACAGGAAGAAGATGCAAAACATTTATAGAACTCGAGTCTAAGGCATGCTACCCTTAGAACACTTGTGCAACATAAAATGATGCCTTCGCATTCCAAAGTATCCAACGTTAAAACAAGGCATCACTTTACAATATATAGAAAGATAGAAGGAGAGAGAAATGTAGAGGGAAATTTGAATTTTGAATTTCTCCCACCAGCCGACCACCTTCATTTAATTTCTCTGCATGCTCTAAGGAAAGGCATGAATGCTTCTACAAATCCATGTCTACACGCCATGACCTCTGCTTTGAAGAAAGAAAGGTGCCTATATTGCATTTAATTTCGGTGGTTGAGCCGTCCTGAGAAGACCTTTTACGTGCGGAGAAGCTTCCTTGGTTTTTGTCTATTTTCCTCGATTTGATTCATAAAATCTGATTTGATTGTATAGAGAAGAGAAAAATCTTATTATATTTGCAAAGATTTTGACAATCAAATCGAAGGAAGATTGATTTTGGTTCCCATGAAAAATTATCATTCTACTTCATTCTTGTGAGTAATTTTGTCTCGGTTTTGCGTGGCTATTTAATATCGCGGGTGATTCCTTTGTATCGTGACACCATAGGCTCCCACAACTTTTGAAATTCCGTGGCATGCCCTGATAATGTGACATGCTTCCTTGTGACCCGCGCTTCATCTTTTATTGTTGCCTTAGCCCATGACACTTTCCATTGTAGTGCAGCCTTGAATATCCACCCGCGGAGCCTTTCTTCATTCCATGAGAACTTTTCATCGCCGCAACTGTGCATAAATCCTCTGTGGCTATGTTCCTCCATCCACGGCATACTCAAAACCTCCGTGGCCTCTCCACATTCATCTCTGAATGTCCGCCAAGTCTAACACTTATGTAAGTTGCTCAAATTTTACAAGTGATGCAAAATTGGGCAACACACCCTTTTAAAACTTTCATCCTTGACTTTTCACGTGGAAAATGGTTTTCCTGGGAGATTCGCCATGCTTCTTACAAAATTGAACAATTATTAGAAAAATGTTAAGAGCTGATATTTTATTTCATTTTGGAAATATAGAAACTTTACTTGTTTTAATAATATTTATATGGATAGAAACTTCTTTGTGACTAAAAAGTAGTTGTGATATCCAATGTTATGCTCCAAATCCAAGTCCAAGTAGAAAAAATATGCTTGAGGTGGAACAAGCTGCAAGCCATGCTTTCACATTGGGTAAATGCCCTATGTACCGCAAGGTCGGGTGCCTTTGGACTCACCGTGCCACCATCCTCCCTCTCGGGGCCATGGCCGGGATATCACAAGTACCACTCCAATAGTTAGTAGAGTCCTCTCCTCAACATCACCAATCTCGTCCTAGATGTTGACGCCTTTCTCTCGCCGCAATGGTGGCGTTTTTACTAGCTTGGCGGCGAAAATGACAATGGTGGCAATGGGTGGGGTACCCTTGGTTAGGAAAAAAATCCACGGTTGGCGTTGCCCATCTACCCTCGCCACCAATCCCGAGAAAAATATTGATGAAGAAGAACAACAAAATGATGGGTGGGATCCCATCTTGGACATGGCCCACCCCTCTACCACTAGTGGTTGGGGGGACATCTTGGATAGTCCTCTTCCTTTGCTTCCTTTGACCCCCATATTCGTTGTTGTGACTTAAGTTTTCTTGGGCCTTTGTTTCTTATGGTGCCATTTATTTCTTGTTCTTTTTTGTTAAAAATGCACTTTTGTTATGTATACTGTATAATGATGCCCTCTGAAATAAATTGGTGGCCTTTTCTCGAGGCCTTCTTGGCTCAAAGTGACATTTATTTTGGGGTGTAGTTTTTCCACCCATTGTCGGTGTGATTACTAGCATATAATATCTTTTTATTAACAAAAAACATTTTTTAATTAAAAAATACACATCATTTTCATAAATAAATAAATTATTATGTTTTTAGTTGTGATTGGTGAGAAAGTGATGTGATTATTTTCTGAGAAAGAATGTAATCTAAGAGTCAATTCCATACTCATTTTCTCTAGGCCTTCTTAACTTGAAGTTACATGCATTATAGGGTGTAGCTTTCTCCATCCATTTTTTTGTATGATTACTATTATAAAAATATCTTTTTTTATTAATAAAAGTGCATTTTTCAATTAAAAAATACATATATCATTTTTATAAATTAATAAATTATTATTTCTTTTAGTTGTGATTGGTGAGAATAAAGTGATGTGATTACTTTATCAAAAGAATGTAACATTTAACATATAAAAAAATATAAGAAATCAAAACATTTATAGTCTGCCCATAGCTAATAGGCTCTGGTTTTACAAATCTGAGAGTGGGACTCAAAAATTGTGGGTTGTTCAGTGCTCTGTAATGACATGATACAAATTCTGGAATATCTGCAATACTTTGGGTTTCCTAACGCAATAAGTGGATCAGCCTACCATTACTAGTCATTTTCCCCACAATATTTGAGGGGTTGAACACCTCATATACTTTGGCACCGCATACTTTACACGAGGAACCCACATATGAAACAAGTGGAAGGAGGATAAGCTACTCGAGATTTTTTCCCATAAGATTAACAGGGTCAATACACCATCTGTAGCAGGGTTTGCATCTGGTCATCAGCATCATCGCAATATGTTTTCCCTTGGGCCATCACCTGCTGGACTGTGATGCATATCTTTTGCCAGGCTTGTGAACATTTGAATTTCTAAGCAAGTTACTATTTAGAATAATTATTTGGGAACTACTTCCAAAAGTTTGGAAGGTTTTGTTGGCATTATCTTAATTTTATAGCTCCCTGTTTATAACTGTATCCTATGCTTGGGACTTGGAACCACTTCCAAGCAATCTGTTCGGTATGTCCTTAGATCTGTTGTCAATGGCAGGAAATGATGGGATCCTTAAAACAATTTCCTGTTAAAATCTTGACACAATATTTCTTTATATTCAATTTACTTGGGAATTCAATTTTCTAAAGTAGGTCTGCAATTCTAATATATAAATATATGTTGTTTACTATGCATCAAGTTTGGGGTAGAAATATCAATTGATGTGATTCATTTTCATGTTAATTAGACAGTAAGGGCGTAGTCTCGTGGAAGGGTTTCCGTTCCATTTTTTTGCAGCAATAGGTCCCATTATTAATTTTCAAGCCTGTTAACAAGAACAATTAGAATCTTTCTGTAGAAAATATGAGCCCCAATTCTTTTGCTCCCTTATTTTTAGAGGTCGCTGGGGAGAGGGCTGGAAGTTTCCAGAGGGCAAGTAATATGCATTCCCACCAGTAATTTGTTGTCAGTCAGAAAAGAAATTTGGACCATTCAACTGAAAAAAATCCAAAATTATCTTACCAAGTATTGTTGAGGAAATTTAGAAGAAATGTGGAATCATATAAGTGCTAAAACACCCTTAAATTTTCTCATTAACTGTTGGTCAGTTTGGATTTTTCTGTCGACTTGATGCATGTTAGGTAAGTAGGCTTCACCCAACTTGAGGTTAAAAGTATTTACGAAGGAAGAACAGAGTGTTTAAAGAGTTGCCGTTTATGAATACTGGAATTAATTCCATGCATTGGTTTCATTCTCTGAGAAATCCTCTCAATTTAACAATCTCTTTAAAGTTGTCCACACATAGATAGGGTAGTGTTCTCAGTTTTGAGTTTTGGAACCTTTCTTTATGCTCTCATGTTTCCTCTCTGTTTGTAAACTCCAATTGGTCTACTCCAAATGTTTGTAAACGAGGTTTGTGACCTCCTTAACCCAAAGCAACCAAGTATAGGGAAAATAAGAAAAACCCCACCTGATGGCAGAGAAGCTGAAAGAGTTAAGCAGATCAACCTCTGCAGCCAGAGACAATCAGTGAGAAATAATTGAATGTTTGTAAGCTTGAAAGAATATCTAAACCAAATTTTAACACACTGCACTTGTAGAAATGTACCCTTAACAAAAAGACCATAGGCAAGGTACTCACTTCCTAGTTATTTATCCACACATGCAGGCACAGGCATGCAACAGACCTGGTATGATTTAAATTAAAAACTGACCCAAATTTATAGACTCTGTAGAGTGGATATGTTTCATCTACCAAAAGGCTAGACCAGGCACTTCAGCAAGGTATCCACTTTCCTTTTTATATCTTCACCCAGAGACTTGTGATAACCTTGCTACAGAGTAAAACACTTAAGATTATTGGTGGACTAAAACCAAGAACAATCCAAATTTATTCGAAACTTGCAGACATGGGTTCTTAACAATAACACCAAACTAGGGTTTTCAGCCACATACCTGCTTTCTGGCTTATTTATTCACAAAGAGACACCGATGAGTTGTAAGGACACTGAAAAATCTATCCTTCTTAAAGCACGAGGTTTAACAATACAGAGTTGGTAACACTCAACTCATGATTCTCTATAGTCACAATCACTGTAGAACTATTGAACCTCATAAACAACTCAATTCATACCATGTTAGATCTATTCAGCAAGAAATAATCCTAGCGATGGCGTTGAGTGTCTGCCTGTTTACAGAGAGAAATAGTTTCCACCTACCTTCTATAAAGGCAGTAAGGGGTGGAATTTAATGGTGTGATCCTATAACTTTTATTCTTTAAAATAAATTTGAAATCAATTAAAGTATCATTCAAAATGTTTTTCTAAATTTGAGAAGTCAATAATATAAATAATAATTGACCATATGGTAAAATTTGGGTTTTTTTTTATAGAAAGATTTTATTAATCAATGCAATATACATAAAATTGAAAATAAAATCCTTGAAATTGATATCTATGGACTTTTTCAAATAAATGTATTTAAGATATTTATACTAGTTCTCTCCACTATAAAGACCATAAACATTGAAAAATTCAACCACCACACAAATGTACCCAGAAACTCTTACAAACCCAATTCAAACTGAGATGATTTTTTTGGATAAAATAATCCCAGTGATTTATTCATCAATTGTATATTGTAGAATCTCCAGACTCACAAGAATACAATAAGAATCCTAAGGTTCACTAGATTGAAATTATGATTGACAAAAATGCAAATTTTGTAAGTGGGTACTCTGTTTCTTGTTTGATCAATGTAATATTTTAATTATAAAGCACAACAGGTATCTTCATGCTCATCTGTCATGATGCAACTTTAACCTAATCTATTGAAACAAATCAGTATCTTTTATAATTAAAAGCACAATTAATGCCATACACTTGTGATCATTATCAGAAAGGAAAATTAGGAGTGCAGAAAGTGGGATATTTGAAACTCTCACATTTAAACAAAAATCATATATCATGCAAATGCAAAAATATGCATAAGAGTAATCAATGGCCCGTCCTTTTCCATTTCCATAGCATAGAAAAGATTTACAGTACTGTCCATATTTTATATTTTACTAAATCTCTAAGGCAATTTCTAACTACTGTAAATGATCGTTTACAGTTACATACCCAAATACCTATTTACAAAAAAATCCTTCTAATTTTGAACACCCACAGGAAGTGGGATATTTGGAACTCTCAGATTTAAACAAAAATCATATATCACACATAATATTTACGAAAAATATACATAAGAGTAATCAATGGCCCCTCCTTTGCCATTTTCCATATCATAGAAAAGATTTACACCACTCCCCATAATTTCATATTTTACTAAATCTTCAATGCAATTTCTAACTACTGTAAACGATCGTTTACAGTAATGTACCCAAATACCTATTTACAAGTAATCCTTCTAATTTTGAACACCCACAGGCAATAATTTTTCCATAGCCTCCACCCAGGAAGAGCTCATTGGATCTCCCCTTCTGCAGCTACACAAATACAGATTAAACAGAGTCAGAATCTGACAACTACTCAGCTGGCTCAAATCTCCTCCTCTCTTTCTGAGTGATTTCAGCAGTTCACCCATGGATTGAGAAACAGAAGCAAATATCATCCTCTTTATGTTCCCTCTCTTTGGAGGGAGCCTGATGGCCATAGTCCCCTGCATCTTCTTCCCACTTGCTAGCAGTAAATATCCACTTTCCATTGAAAAAGCTTCAAGCCCCTCCATGAGCACCCTTTTTCACAATTCCAGATAATCTGAAACGCAGAATAATTGAAACAAAGCTGCAGAATAGGCTGATGAATGGTGGCTACTGATATAAATTTTACTATTTTATAGTAAACCGACAAACTTCGCACCCACGGCAGCTAGGAATAAAAATGCTTAACGGTGGGTCATACCAGTCGATCTCGTTAACTTTTAAAAGTTGATTCATTGAACCTGCCCAACTAGGCTTACAAAAAGATGACACCCTTCATTTCCTTTCATAATCCAGCTTACATTGTGGATAGTCTTTAGAAGTATCTCTGTTGATGATCGAATCAAGATGATGAAATGCATGACGTTTGTTGTATGGCCAAATTAGACAAAAGTTCCTTGAGTGGGTTTCTTTGGTTGCAAATCTAATTGTTTTCCATATGTAAACTCTCAAAGTTAGGTTGTAAACTGCTACATATATATTTTAAATACATGTAGCTAAAAATATAGTATTTTGGTTCTTATTATATAGTACATGGATTAATAATATATTTTTCTTAATTTTTATTTTTTTTTGTGAATGATGATAATAGTATTGATTTAGTTCTACTAGAATATATCATGTTTAAAGAAGCCTTTTCGAGAAATTAAAAAAATGACCTCCAAATTTTTTTAGACGATTAAGATATTACAATTTTTGATTGACTTCGTAAAGACAAAAGGAAAAACCTTTTAAGTGGTTGTTAAATGAATGAAAAGTTTGAGGATGCAATTACCATATGATATGATAAACATTTTTCATTGATGTATGAGTAATTAACTTTTCTCAACTTAATGTCAAGACTAAAGGATATTCATTCCACCTAATTCATCTAAGACTTGAACCACCATCGTCAACCCCTATTAGACACAACACAATATCCCAAATGTTTTAAAAGGTACTCTCATCTATTAATGAAAACATGATCTCCCATTTTAAAATCCAAACTCTAATGTATTGGAATTTGAGAAACGTTCCTCGCTTTGATTTTGCATGTTGACTCTTCATCGTGATGTCCGGGCAAGCCTTATTTCTCACATAAATAATAATTTTGGGATTTTTAAGACCTACTCGCATTTAGTTCAAAACTATTATAGTGATGTAAGCCTATAAATATGGTCCTCAACCAATGACTTACAACTTTGGCTACACAGATGACCACGGGAATGGAACCCAAATGAGCTTGAAAATGTGTCCCAAAAGTCTAGGATGAGGCAATGGTAACTCCTCCTCAACCTACCAATGTTTTAATGAATGTTGTTTCTATTGCACCATTATTTAAATGGTATGAAAACAATTTTCTTATTGCTTATTATGTTGGTCATATCACTTCTCGGGATTCTCTTCTACCTGGATTAAGCACCATTAGGATCCCAATGGGATCCATGTTAGTGGAGTCGAGAACCTCACTAATGGTTTTTCCTATTATCCTTCAAATATTCCTTGCAAATAAAATCTCTTCTCACCAAGTCAAGTTGTGGGTTCTTGCGGAATACCCTCATGATACTTTCCCAATTGACTCATGAATTTGGAGTCAACTCTAAGAAAACGTCCCTCAAAGTCCCTATTTGGATCAAGTTGTATGGCCTCCTATTTCCCCTTTGGTATTTTATGCAGGATTTTCAAACCACAGGGCATGTGATTTGTAGTAAAGTTGACCTCTTCTATTTATTTCACCCAATTAAATGGGTTTGTGTTAAGGTTGACCACATGAGAGACTTGAAAGAGTCTGTTGATATCCAAATTGGCTTCAAATACTTAATGAAAAACGTGAAACTTATATCAATTTACCAAGCATGCAATTCTTTTATCAATCCCTAAACCATAAGATTCATGGTTTTTTCTTTTCATGGCTCACTCGAGTCATTCATTGGGAAAGCACTAATGAAACGAAAGCAATGATAGAAAATAATGTTGGTTGGAACATATTGTCTAGCAAAAATTGATCCACTAGGAATAAAAACCTAAAGCGGCTAGTGCGATTCATAATGCAAACCCCAATACGACTTACAAAAATTGAGAAAATTCTTCTCATTTTCGTGTTGGTTACCCTTATTAGAGGCCTCCGGTCATCCCTCAAAGCCAAGTTTCTCAATATAACTCTATGCGAGTGATTATTTTTGAGGCATGGACCTCTTTAACATGTGCTACACCCACTTGTTGCTTTCTTAGGTCACTTACGGTGGGGAGAGTCACCTTGAAGAAACATTGAAGATAAATGATACAATATTTCCTTCAAATATTACATTTTGCTAAACCAACACCTAATTTTGACCAACAATTTTGTTTCTTTGGACATTGGCATGGGGTTTGAAGATGGATATGGAGAACTACACATGCAGGAATTCCTCAATCATGAATTGTGTATCCTAGAATGTAATATGTCTTATTAAGTCCTCTGAAAAATTCTTTCTGTGCTCTTGTCGTAAATGAATATAAGCTATAATTTTTTTTGTTAAGAAGAACTTAAGATTTCAATATTTTTTCTACAATATTCCATGAAGTGTATTATTTCAAATGCCACACACTTGTACATCTCTCTTGCAAATGGTCATTCTAGTGTTAGTATTTCAGTTTCCCCTAATTCGCATCCTATATTTTTGGGGACAAAATGTCTTAAAGATATTTTTAGACTGACAGAAAGGTAGGGATTCTGAAAGGGCCTTAACCTTTGTACAAATCCAAAAACATAATAAAAGGGTCCTAGACCTTAGCATACAAAAGGATTACAACTAACAAAAAAACCACAATGAACTAACAACTTACTTTTATTTGTTTAGACAAGCAAGTAATGCATCCTTCCATTCTTTATATAGGAAATTAACACAATCCTCTAACATCTAGAGATACACACTTTTTGTTTGTGAATTTGATCCAAATTATATTTGGAATTGGGTGGACAACACACTAATGGTGGTGTTTGATGTGTTATGGCATTATATTCATACTTGAAATAAGGAAAATTGCATAATTAAATATTTGTGTTGAAGAAATAACACTATCTTTTTGTAGAAAGAATTGTAATTACACAAAATTAAAAGTATGTTATTACAATTGGTAATGTCTACAAATTGGGGAAAATATATAAGAGAGATGTACGATGCATATCTTGTAATTGAGAATGTATAAAGAATGGGAAAAATTTATAAGAGAGATGTATGACTCATAATCATTAGAAAATGACGATGTATACAAATGGGTAAACTCTATAGGAGATATGTATAACTCAAATCTACAAAAATACAACCTACAATTTTGTTTGATAATTTTTTCAATTTTCAAATTCATGTCTCCATTAGAAACTATCATCTTTATGCGAAAAAATGTAGAAAATAAAAGGTTGTTAAGAATAATAAATCAAGGGTTTTGAATGGGAACCAAAAGATTGTCCTACACAGGGATGACATGGATCCACCTTTGGGGTGACTTCAAATGGGCATAAGTGCACAAAATCTAAAAATAATATTACTTCAATTTTTTAAATTAATGCTCCTTTTTAGGGTCATATCTCTTAGACCATTGAATCAATTAACAAACTAGAGGACCCATTGGTAGGATGGAAGAGAAAATAAAATAATAACTACAATGATAAACTCCACTATTTTCATATAGTTTGAAGCCCAAAAGTGCTCCAAAGATCCTTAAATGTGAAATACCAAAAGTTGTCAAAACCCTACTAAAAATAGATTTTAGTACTTTCTAAAAATAGACTTTAAAAAATCATGCTTTGATTATCGATATGGATCATTCCTACTTTGAATACTCACTTGGATAATTAATTGCTAATTTAATATATTTCAATACTTTCTAAAATAGAATTTTATAAATCCTTATCTAAATGCTAACATGGACTAGTCTCACCCCAAGTGCTCATCCATATCATTTTCTCTTCCTTGACAATGGATCCCATTTCTTGTAAGATTGATCTTTGATGTACATAGGAATTTATGAACTGCTGGCGAGTTCCTTCCAATTGAGTGGGGTAGCCCACTTGAATTCCTATTTACTATTTTTGGAGACCTTTGTATAGGGATATCAATGACGCAACAGGATATCAATGATGCAACATGTAGAACTACCATGCTTGTAGGTCCTGTGGTTGAGAATAGAGATGGGATCTTGATTAATTTAGTAATGAGGAAATCTCAACCTACTGATGAAAAGAATTGTTGCAATATTTATATGTATTGAACAACCAAAAATACATAACCATAATGGTTATATGAGTCAAAAAAACCCAAAACCAAATACAAACAAAATAATACATGGGAGTGACATTCCCATTTTAATAATACAAACAAATATATTTTCTCAAATATATGGAAAACATTATTACTATGTAGATCTCTCTATTCTCTAGTTAGGGAAAACTAAACTATATAGAGTCTTGGGGCCTTATATATAAGTACTATAGAATTTTTTTGATTTAATTTAAATTGAATCGAATCTTTATTTCGAGTAACTACTATAAAAAATGATATAAAAGTGATATAATATAGTAAATGGATAAGCAACAAGCATGCAAAGATATAAAACCTTAATCAATACGAGAGATGAGAGGCGACTTAGCTGATTTCATGCAATATGGAGATGATATGGATTGGGAAGCTATTGAAACAAACTGGAAGCAAGTGTCGTCAAAACCCACTTTGGAGGTTCTAGAACTTAGAAATGTGCAGGAAATAAGTGCACACAAGAGGACATGAGTTCAGTGTGCTAGTGAATGATCCGGATGCTAGTGTTCATTCAGGTGCTTAGATTGTGGTTTTTTTTGGGGGCTAGAGGAGCTTCGTTGTCGGTCCTCATTTGTCACTGCTTTTTTCTCCAATTCCGTTATTGTACTTATAACTAGAAAAATAGATAACTAGTTGCACATGCCCACAAACTACAACAAACCTAATAAAGAAGATGGAAAATGGGGAGTCAAACTGACCCCGACGTTCACCCGAAGAATGATCTTACAACCGATTGATGTAGTACATCTCGGACTCCATGTAGTTCTATGTGTATGTGTGTATAATGATATCCTAGGTTTCCCTTGTACAAGTTGCATTATGATAGCAGACTAGATCTAGAATGTAGTAAGTATGCAAATGTGTATGATTAAATAAAATAAACTTTCCCTCCTATGTTGTGTATGTAGAGTAATGTATCCATTGTCCCCGCATGGTTGTGATATATGTATGCCTTGTAATGCTCTTGTGCCTTTGGATGAAATCTTACATGATAGTAGATAATGTTTGGCCCTTACTTTAGAAGAAGTAACTATATATAAACACACACACACACACACACACACACACACACACACACACACACACACACACACACACACACACACACACACACACACACAATACCCTTGTTTGAATTTTATAACTAACAATTTGAAATGCCGACCAAAATTACTACAAGGTGACCAAAAAGTAAAAGAGACCCAAAAGGGTGAGAAAATGATAAAGAAAGTCAAGAGCACCTAGAAGGGACATGAGCGCCTAAGCACTTATATCCTAATCGGGCACTATTTTTCGAGGCCATAAAAGATGAATCAATCAAATTATGGAAAGAAAGGTAAGATGTGTAAGACCAAGTAAAAAGTAAGAGATAAAATAAAAATTCCAAAAGGAGCTATCAACCACTAGTTTTCTTGCTTAGGAATTATGTATACATTAGTATGGTTTTAGGACCTAGAAATATATCCAAGAGCATAGATTTTGTGTCTACATTTTCCCCCACTTCATGTTGTTGAGTGAATACTCGATAGTATAAAGTAGCTAGAATATGTGTACCTTGTAATCTTATAGAGAAGAGTCTTACAAATAACATTATGAGTGGACAAGTGAAGCGTGAAGGGATTATAATGTGAAGCTTGGAGACTAGGAAGGGTAGGTAGACCCTAGGGGTGAAGTGTATGCGTAGTCATGTGTTCTTGGAGCTTGTGCTTGCTGATGTGAGATAATTCATGTGAGATGATTCTTGTTGCGTGTAAGGAAAAACACTGTAAAAGAATAGAAAAAATGTAGTCAAAGTCCTGCATATGAAAAATTAGAGTAATGTATGTATAAGTAAGTAGAAAGTGTGTAAAGGAAAGAGTGCACCTGATGTGTAAGAGAGTATGAGATAGAAAATTATCCTATTGTGCTTTAGAGATGTTGTTGGATTTGGATGCCTTGTTTCCGAAGGGTGAGGTTTTTGGGCGATCACATGCCAAGAGCAATTTTTTTGTCTAATCTCATGCCGAGAGTGAGTTTTCTTGTCTAATCTCATGCCGATAGAGAGTTTTTGGATGATCTCATGCCGAGAGTGATTTAGGTGATCTCGCACCAAGAGAAGATTGTTGGGGAGAGAGGTATGATTTTCTCTCCTTCCATGATGCTTCCCAATAAGCACCACTATAGATGGTATGTTCTGATTTGTAGCATGTTGTTCATGTTGTAACCGATTGTAACTAATTGTAACTGATAGAATGCATTCTATAACTAGATGAAATTGCATGATACTAGAGAAATGTACTTTAAACTCTTGAAAATTGTGTTGAATCGAGAAACTAGATACTTTTTCTCCCAAAGCACACAAGTACCCATGGGGGATACAAGCACCCATCGCTACTGTTTAGTATTGGGTGCTAGTTTCTGTTCCATGTTTTGGGTGCAAGTCTAATTTTGGAAAAATCAGAATGCGTGTGCTTATGCTATTTCGTAATGTGCATATCTATTTTAGAGATTTGAGCTTGATGTAAGGGTGATTTGTTCACCCAATAGATACCCCCTCATTTTAAGTGCATGTGACGAATGTAGGAGAATGCGACCCAAATGAGAGGACCTGAAGTTGATATGCATATCTGAGTGCGAATACCTATAGGGGGTAGGGGATGTGCATGGTAAAAACCAAGGCACATGCAAACAAGATAGGATAAAAACATGTGTTAGTGTAAAAGAACTATCATGCAATAGAAAACATTGTAATAAGAAAATGTGCGAGACAAGAGAGTGACCATGAAAAGTGGGTTGCATACATGGGACATTGCTCAAAATGTCACAAGACAATTAGGTATGAAGTGTCCATAAGAAAATAATGATCAAGAAAAACATAGGGCATAGCCTGAAAATAATAGCAAACAATAATAAGAAAAAAGTAATAGATAACCATGGTTGTATAGAATCCTGTAAGGAAAATGCTACACATGAAGCACCCGTTAG
Source organism: Taxus wallichiana var. yunnanensis (assembly GCA_018340775.1). Lineage (NCBI taxonomy): Eukaryota > Viridiplantae > Streptophyta > Pinopsida > Cupressales > Taxaceae > Taxus > Taxus wallichiana. Next base: position 936,838,892 of record CM031242.1, read on the forward strand.
CATGTTAGAAATATAAGTAGTATGTCAAAGAATGTATAGATCAGTGAAGAGTAAAGTGATAGTAACAAGAAGTAGTAAATAATGTAATAATAGAACATGTGATGTGTAGAGTATGAGAGTAGTAAAGGTAGATGCCCCCAGGGAGACTCAACGAGAATGGTAAAGAATAGTGGAAAGGATCATACATCATGTAAAAATATGTAAAGGTACTACATTCACCTCAAGATACCAAGGAACACACATGTGTGTATAGAATAAGATAATCACATACTAAGAATTCAACTAACATAGGAAACAAAGTGTAACATATAGATAATGTAAGTTAACAAGAGACAATTCAAGTTGAGATGTGAAATTGTTGTGTGAGTGTGACATTGTGTTGCGATATGTAAGATGTGAAGATGGTAGGAGTAGTGTTTTCCCCTAACGGATTTTCATGAGATGAGGTTCATTTAGGATTTCTCCCTAAACAGTCAAGTATGAACCATGAAAATTAAGTGCATCGTCAATTAATGAATGTATTATATGCGATTGAGAGTAGATGTTATGAAAGATGTATCATAAAACACTAAGCGTGAAAAGTGAGGATTATTCAGTGAATATTCATGTAAAAGCACAACATGAGCTATCATATCCTTATACCCAAGCATTTAATAACAAAGAGAACATCATGGCATGAAATATAAAGAACAGATCTGCCATAAAATATAAGGAAATAACACTAGGGTTTGCACCCTTGAACCAGATATTTAAAACAAAGCCATATATTTATATTGATCATAGTCTTAATAACCACATTACATTCAAAAGGGTCATATTAGACCAAATGTATCAAGACAGGATCTAACCCATATATAGAGAGGTCCTAGCTATGCTTTCTTTATTACAAAAATTTTACAAGACCCATCCCTTAGACATGATAACATTCCTACAAGTCCTCTAATGAGAACCCCAACTCCTAGGGCCTCCTAGTATTTTTTCTACAGAGCTTCGTTCTTCCCATGCTATATGTCTTGGTGTCTCTCTTCATACCTTCATCTGTGTCTCTTCATGCCTTCATGTGTCTCTCTTCTTCTACCCAAGCATCTCTTCTTATAGGATCAACACCCACCACCATGCCTTTCTTCAGAGAGTAGATCAGATGCCAAGTGTCAATGTGGTCCTCAATGGTGCATGCTTATTCTTTCTCGAGCTCTCCACTTTCTATAATGATGTCTTCCTAGGAATATTCCATGCATGGAATATTCTTTCCTTGACCACCAAGTCTCAGGTGGCACCTTATCCACTCGGCATGCCTAGTCGGGTCACATTTTTCCTCAAGTGCCTCTAGAAATTGAATATGGCTAAGTCCTTAGACCCTATGTATTCTTGCATGTGTGCCTGGTTTCTCCTAAACCCTTCTTAAACCCTTGTCATGTGCACTTTTCCCCACACACCCTTCTTCTTATTGGTCTCCGCATGTGCTCATGCCCTTTGGTACTTAGCCAATATTTTGAGGCCCAACATCACCCCACACTAAGCTTGTTCTCCATCCTCGAAACATACTGCTCCTTTAAAGAATAACGAATGGTGGAACCAAATAAATTGAATGAAGAAGTAAAGAATGGAAGAATGAAGAATAGAAGAATGAAAGAATCAAAGATCTTTTACTACTGCAAGAGGAGTGGGAACTCCTTCCTTATTGTCACCTCAATCTTTTCCTAGGCATCCACTTCACCTTGCTACTCCTGCTGAAGTAGGTCACCCACTAGAGCGCTTACCTCCTCAAAACTTAGTTCATTTCATCACCCTTAGCATTCAACATATCTACAATCCCTTCTAACTACTTGCTAAGGTCATCCAACACATCCATTCTATGGGTGATCTGGGGATACAAGTTCCTTAATTTGATTTTTAATCAAACCTCACAAGGTTTGATCACTTCCATCTTCTTTTCTCAACCTCGGCTAGGATCTTATCCCTCTCCACCCTATTTCCTTTATTCTTCTCTTGGTATTCCTTTAGATCCACCTCATGTGTAACAACTAGTATACTTGCTACCCTGTCTCTGTCAAGCACATTATCATACATGGCCTCAGCCATCCATGTGGTGGTTTGTACAGTGGTAAGGAGCTGGAATATTGAGTGACTATTCTCCCCGATCTTCTTCTTCTCTTCCTCCTTTTTGCATGCATGCCAATGCCTCTTCTGCTGATTCTAGAGTGAGTGGCCACCTCTCCATGGTAAGGATGTGGGTTAAGTCTTCCAAGCATTGCAAGGTTGACTCATATTTCTTCTCAAGTGGTGCTAGGTCTCTGGGTGTTTCAGTGATGATGGCATCTCGTGATCATTTCAATCTTCTTGTACACCTCTTGTGCACCTTCACCTTTTCCTCCCTTAGTTTTGTGCCTTAATAATGTGCATTGATCATCTCTTCCTGCTTCAGATCCTTTCTCTTCTCAATGAGTTCCTCCTTCTTCTTTCTAGTTCTTCCTCTAGGAACCTTACCCTATCATTCCTTCGAAGAGTCTCACCTCAACCTCAACCGATACCTTGTTGAGGGCATTGCAGAATTTCTCATTGGATAATTGTTGAGCGTTTATCAGAGGGTTCACTCCCTTGGTCTCTAGTATTTTCATCAAGTGCCCCTTGGCTTGACCTCAAACTCAAGCTCATCAACATGGGACTCAAAATCCCAAGATAACATCTTCCTTGTTCATGGGTATGCACCTTCTTCTTTGAATGAAGACCATGCAAGGAGTTGGTCTGTAGGCATGGTACTTTGGAAGTGTGTGCATAGTACCTTATTTGGATCATTGATATAACTCATTCCCCTCTCCCTACGCCACTACCACACTCTTTCCTCCCATGTGTGCACTACCTTTGGAAAGCTTACCGCTAAGCTGGGATCTCCACCCATGCTCCCATACTCTTTTCCTATGCTTTCCTCCTCTATCTCCTTGAGCACTCATCAAGTTGCATTGTGCTCCACCTCCTACTCCACCAAATCCTTTATTATGCCCACTACTTCTTTCCATGGCATCTTCTATCTACTCCTTGGTGAGGCTTGGGGTCCTTTGATCCTTTGTATTCACTTCCTCACTCTCCCTTTTCCTTGAGTGCCTTCCTCTTCCCCATCCTTTTCTTCATTTCCCTCATCCTCGAGTCATGCACATCATACACAGGATGGTCTTGAGCCTCTTCATGCTTATCATCATCTCTCTCACCTCTGTAGGCCTCAGGCTCTCCATTCCTTTGAGTCCACCTTCTCCACTACCTTCTGCTTCTTCCTAACTGGTGATTCCTAGTATAGAGACTCTTCCTTCTCTTCTTTCTTCAGCAGGTGACTCCTTCCTTGGTGATTCTTCTTGTGTAGGAGCTCTTCTTCTTGCTCTGGCACCTCTTCCTCGGGTGATTTTTCCTTTTCCTTAATGGGGACTTCTTCCTCCATGCATATGTGCTGGCTTCATGCTGACTCTTACACACCCACAAGATTGTGTTGTTTGCACACTTGGTGCCTTCTTCTCTGGTGCCTCTCTCTTTCCCTCTTCCTTGGCATGGCCTTCTTCTTCTCTCCTGGTGGGGTCTTCTAGGATGGAGACATCATTCTCCAAGTAGGCACCCTTCTCATACTTGGGCTTGATCATGTAGTATACCCCTCTGCATGGTCCTTCCAGCAATTGGCAAGTGTCACAGGTTTTATCATGCACACCTCATGGGAGACATACTTCTCCACATAAGCATGCTTCTTGGGGTATACTAGCTTCCTTCATAGGTCGTGGTGGTCCTGGTCTACCTCGCTGAGGTCGAACCTTAGTCTTTTGGCCTCCTTGAAGTGATTGACCCCTACTTGGAAATATTGTGGTGAAAGAGAAAGGTAGTTTACACCATGGGCTCTTGGTCCCATCTTCTATCAATGTGAATATACCATGCAAAAAGTTTGGGTAATAAAACTCAATCTTCTTCTCTGCACTAGCACTAGCACTAGCGGTAATTTTTGGGTATCCTCCATTCATCCCCGAACATGTTGTGCATCCTCTTGTACCATTTCTCTAGGTGCACTTTGGGTGGATGTCATGGTATCACAAGTGTATTTTTCAAATCTCTTTGTGGGGAAGGGTCTTCATCTAGATATTCCCATACAAACTTCTCTGGCCCATCGGCACTCCAATTTTTGAGAAAATGATGGTGAGGAGGACATTGCCAAACATGATCTTTTCTCCTTTCATGCGTGACACTGATGATTTCTTCTACAATGAAGGAAGGACATGTTATAGATGGTTCCTTCTAAAATATTTTGGCACACATTCAACCAAGCCTTGTTTATCTGTGTCCACCTCTCTTGTCCCATTCAACTTGGATACCAAAGCACATGGCCATCCTCATCATTGGGTCAGAGATATCTGAGATATCAAAGTAGCATGAGACCCCTTTTTATAATCATAAGCTTGGACTGTCTCCTTAATGGCTTCCTTATCCTCCAAGTCATCATCTAGTGGCTCCCCTTCAGAAAAGGCTAGTAAACTTAGAGATTAGTTGAGGGGTTATGTGCATCATCCTTGGCCTGTGAAGTAGAAGTGGTCCTCGTGCATGTGTGACATCAACCATTGGTATAGTCACTTGGGTTTTCCAAAGTAGGGAAACTCATAAAGTTGCAACAACCCAACCTTCTCCAATTTTACCTTCACTTCATCATCATAGATTGGCATCCCTTTTGGTGTCCTTTTTTCTATCAAGTGAACCAGTTCCAATGCCATCTCCTTCTTTCGGTGGTGCTTGTGTGATGGTTGTAATCACTCACTACCATCTTCCTTACATGGGATACCCATTCTTTTTCGAGAAACATGCCATCTAGGTATTACATCTCCACATACCACTCCTCATTAAAAAGCTAGTGGAAACAACATGTTTCCCTTTGCCCCCCTTCTTTGGTGAAATGGTTGCCTTCTTTGGTGCCATCTTCTTATCAGGTTACTAAAAAAAACTCTTCCTTTCTCCTCTTCCTTACTCTGCTCAAATTGTGGCTTACCTTCACAAAAATCCCTTTACTCCCGTGCCCTAGCTACAGAACCCTAACCTAGAAAATCCTTCCACAAGATGACGTACTCCCTCAAAACCTTCTTCCCTATGCCTGTGTACTTTTCCACTCTAGTTCACAAATCACACTAGTCACGCACTCAAGATTTCACATTTTTTCCTTCACACAAATCTTCTTCATGGATGCCCTAGTTCACAAGAGCTCTTCTTTATCACAAATGCAAGGTAAAACAATAATGTGCTCCCGACCTTCTACTTATAGCTTTTTTTCTCATCTCCCATAATAAATGTTATGCCACCTACCAATGTACTTTTGTAATAAAGGTGGATTTTTCCACTAAAGCCAACCTTAAGCACTCTTACCCCCACACCCAATCCTACATGTGAAAAATCTCTACAACCTTCTAGCATGCAAAAATCCTTACTGACCAAAGATCCTCACGCATGTGCTTGCAGCACCAAAGGCACTTCTTTTATCCTTAACCTGATTTTTTCCCTCACCTACCTCATGTTGTTCTTGCACTTCTCATCCTTTGTATGTGGTCTTTGTAAAGTTATCCTGACACAAAATTCCTTATGTCCACCTTTTTTTCTATGTGCTGCTCTTCACACTCACGTTTTTTCATCCTTCAATCCGGGCCATCAAAACACAACTTCCACTACAAAATTTTCCATTTTACTTTACATTACTCCACCCCACAAAAAATATGATGTGTGGTCCTCTACGCATACACAACCTTTTGAAAATAATAAGTGGCTACCAATGCACAAGGCATGCAAAAACAACAACAAAAAGAAAGGAACAAGCAATGAGAAAGGGAAACACAAGGAAAAGAAATGCATAAAAGGAAATCCTAGGCTAAATGGAAATACTGCCTTATTTATGAACACAAGGAAGACTTATTTATAGTAGGGCTTCAACCTACTCCCATTGAAATGGCCTAGTAATCATGTTCCATCAAGTGCTTGTAACTAGAAAGTGCCTTGAATCAAGGATGTATGAGATGATATATGGCCCTAACCAATGGAATTTCAGTTTCCCAGGATGGCACAAAAATTTGGAGTCATATAACAAGACCATCTACCCAACCTTGAATTGTTTTTTTTAATATGATGATCATGTCATGCTTTTTTTTCATGCCTTTTAGTCTTTTGACTCCATCTAGCAAGTGATCACCTTTCATCCAACTGCATTAACTTCTCCATGCTCTTGAATTGCTTGTTCATCAGCTAACCCTCCTGCGCATAATACATAATGATGGTAGCATAAATTCAACTGGTAAAATAGCCTCCATGCCAAACACCAACTAAAATGGTGTGGCCTTGTTCAATCTCTTTGTAGGTTGTCATGTATGCCCATAAATGGATGATACCTTGTCATCCCAATCTTGTCTTCCCACATCACAAATTTTTAGTCGTGTGTGACTTAATTTTGTTAAATGCCTCAAGTAGTTCCATTAGCTTGTGGGTGATATGGGGTAGTCTTATGATGGGCCACCATGAACTCTACCAACAAAATCCTGACTATTTCATTCAAAAATGTGTACCCTATCACTAGTCAAGCTTAAAGGACATCCATACCTGCTTATTATGTTCTCCCATAAGAATCTAGTAGTTTTCACCACCATTGTGCAATCCTTGTAGGTGCTACCTCCACCCATCTTGTTAAGTAAGTAATCAAGTGCAAGTGATGATATAGTGTGAACCATTCCTTTCGCGTGGTAGGTGAAATTGGTCCTACAAAATCAATGGCCCATTTTTCAAATGGTTTTTGCTAGCTATAGGTCTCAAGGGCATCTCATCTCTTTTTCTGGCTTTCAAGGCACTACAATGGTCACAAGCCTTGCAAAATTCAATGCAATCTTGTAGATACTTTCCCACCAAAGCCCCTGCAAGTAGAATCTTCCACATGTGGTGGCATTCCCTACATAGTGCCCTCCTACAATCCCACCATGTGCTTCTTCCATGATTGCACATGCTCATGTTCTAACACACATCAACACAAAACCTCATCATGACCTAACTTGTATAAGTCTCCACTAATTAGCATGTAGGGTGTGACACGTATAGCTAACTATTTCCTTTCCAAAGTTTTCATTCCTTTCGAATGCCACACCCATTTTGAGAAACACAACAATATCTTCTAAGTCAGAGGGTGTGTGCCACAACCTAAATAGTTGTGCATCTGGCATAACATCCTCAATGCTCTCATCCTCCCCTGAGTCAATTCTTGAAAAATGGTCAGGCCCTGAGTTACTCTTTCCTAGTTTCACAACAATTGTAAACTCAAATTCTTGAAACAACAAGACCCATCGACATATGTGCCCTTGTAAAATGGGCTTGTTCACCAAGTACTTCAATGCCATGTGATCCATGTGTAAAATATGAAGGGTGTTTCAACAGATACTACCTAAACTTATGCAAGCACATAGATCATCGATAGTGCTTCACGCTCAATAGTGGTGTAGTTTTGCTCTGTTGGTGTCAACTTCCTACTTAGCAAAAAAAGGGGTGATCAACAATCCCCTCACCTAGTTGTGCTAAGAAAACTACTCCAATGGTTGTCCCTGAGGCATCAACATACATGGAAAGGTTTATCCCAAGAAGGAAACCGTAATATGGGTGCAATGACAAGTCTATCCTTCAAAGTGTCAAATGTCATCTGCTGCGCCTCTCCCCAATGAAAGGCACTCTTGTGTTTTAGTAACTCCTCCAATGGCACATGGTGATCTTGGCATATCCCTTGATAAACTTTCTGGTAGTATCTCATATGCCCAAGGAATCCACACACTACACTTTGACTGGTAGGCTCCCCAACCCCACAATAATAAAACTTTGGTGGGATCCACCAACAAACCTTCCTTACATATAATATGCCCCAACAGGTCCCAAATGGAGTAGCAAAAACACATTTCTTAATGTTGAGGGATATCCTCAACTACCGACATCTCTCAAACATCAACCTCAAATTGTCACAATGGTCTTTCACTAGTCCATACACCATCCAATCATCAAGGTAGACTGAAGGAACTTATGGATAAAATCTTGAAATGCCTGGACCACTATGTGTGAAAACACATCAAGCAGGTGCATTTTTAGTCCAAAAGGCATGACCATATAGGAAAAACTTCCCATTCAAGTGGTGAAATTTGTCTTTTCTTGGTCTTCTTCACAATTCTAACTTGATGGTATCTGAGAATCCATCCGTGAAGGAATAGATTTCGTGCCCAGCCACTCCTTCCAAGATTTCTTCAAGTAAAAGGGGTTGGAAAAGGATCAATTACACATACCACATTTAAGTCCTTGTAGTCAACACAAATCCTTATCCTTCCATCCTTTTTAATGTTGATGACCATGGGGCTTACCCATTTTGATTCCTCCACAACTTCAATGATGCCTAAAGTGATCATTTTTCTATCTCCTCCTTGACTTTGACATGAAGATTTAGATTCATTCGATAAGGCCTCTTTCAAATCGGGTGTGCACCCTTCCTTTAACTTGATTTTCATTTCTCCCAAGGAGTGGTGAATGCCTTTAAGCTCATGGTATCCATGTGGAAATAAGTCCTGAAACTCACACAATAGATCAATGATCTTTGAAACCTCCTTTCTCGACCAATAGTCTCCAATAGTGGCCTCCTTAGGTTTAGCCTCCGAACCAATGTTAACCTTCTTTGTTTTGAGGGGTTCATGGTAGGTGTGTGCTTTCTCATCAAGCACTATCAATAACTTTCACATGTACCTTCAGTATGGTTAACATCCAAACTCTCCATCTCTTCGCCATCTATCACATAGACCATATTTCCCTTTTTCTTTCTCCATGCATGCGCTCAAGCTGCACTCTCTTCGACTCTTCCTCATCAAAGCATGGTTCCAAACCAGGTTCACCCAATAACTCCAATATTCTATCTTCTACCATGGCACTATCTCCCATTGTTAGGTGCTTAACAACCTACAACACCCTATCCACCAATGGTTTAGTACTCGATACTCAAAATCTTGAAGGAGGTCAGCCATCAACTCCTACCAATTTTTTGTCTGATGATGACACATCTGAGTGAATATACCATGTGTACATGTGCACAACCTTGTAAGGTGGAATACAACTTATGTACCCATAAAGAAGGTGGCAAGGCCTCCACGCACCTTCCATCCATGCTTTCTCACATGCTTGGATGTGAAATGAGGTGGGTTCCTTCCCATGGTAGTCTGTATTGCATAGTGGGTGCATTGCTTTGGGAAAACCTAACAGAGAACATGATTCTACTCACGCCACTCTAGAAGGCTATCGATGATGTGTCACCCACCAATGTGTTGTGGTCCCAAGAAAGTTATATAGCTGAGCATCCCTCTTCTTTTGACCTCATTCCACGAGCCTCCATTTCTCGTAAGAAATCATCAAGGTTGGCCCCTCCAGAGTAACTTGGAAACTTCTTTCCTCCTAGTGCTTGACTGAGTGTGCCTTTTTCACCCTTGTAACAGAGCCTCTTAACTATCACCCAATTAACTCATAAGTCCATGTGCACCCAATTGTCACATGCCACACTAGTTGTATCACTCATGGATTGAGCATCTTCAAACTGAATAACTCCTCTCGTAGGGTGAATCACCTCAAGGTCCCTGATAGAGCACACATAGATCCTGTCAAGAACTTCTTCTCCCAAGGGCTCAATATAGGGTGTTGATTTTCCCATCGGTAAGGGGATGATAACCCACTCTTCCTTGTTTTCAAAACTTATGTATCCCTTATTGAACCTTAGGTCAACATTGTTCTTATAACACCAGGGGCACCCAAGTAATGCTGGAAAGTTTTCTACCTGGCTAGCCAAGACTTGAAATCCCCAGTGAACTTTTCCCTTGGATAGTGATAACAACATCCTTCAAGACACCAATGGGCATTCCTTTGTCTTGTTAGCCATATACAACACATTCAAAGATGGTTGTAATGGGGCCTTCCCATTTGATGTCATGCATCTAGAGTGAGAACATTGACCTTCCACACCCATGTCAATCAAAAATATCTCATAAGCCACCCATCTACAACAACATTCAAGGTAATCTCCTTATCATAATCAAGGTTATGGGGAGGAAGGTTAGCATGTAGAACCTACCTCTCACACCTCCTCCAGCATGTGTGGTACCTTTTTCCCATAACCATTCTCCTAAAAAGGGAATGATATTCTCTTGCCTCAACATTTGCATACTTCTCTAACCTCATCTAGATCCTTCTGTGGAGCCTCAACATTCTTCCTTTCTCTAACTATCTTGACTGCTCTTTTAGGCACTGGATCTCTCCTTGTAGGCTTTGAATCACATCCATGGTTTCTTGATACACCTCCTTTCTATGATGAGTAGGTCTGGATACTTTCCATGCACCACTTCTTCTCTAATAACCAAGTGGTCTTTTCCTGGTACTTCCTTCCATGTGCAGCCTCACTCATGTCGTAACTAGTACAAGCTCTAGTTTTGACTCACATGCCACCCTTGGCATCCATTGTGAATCGACCTTCTTCACGCTTACCATTCCTAGTGCCTTTTTCCTTTTGGTGTTGTTGGCTCATATGTTCAAATAGCTCTAGAACTCCTCATACTTATGCTTCTTTCCACACCAAGAGCATTGTAATAGATCAAGGCATTCATGCTTATAGTGCTCGTAGATCCACAATTGTAACAGTTCCACGTGGGAACTCACTTCTCCTCCTCCATGGTTACCATGACCATGAAATCCTCCTCTAGAAACCTCTTCCACATGCCCCTCCATCCGTGCCCTTCATAGTGATGACCATCATCCTTGGAATTTTTTGTGAGGCTGGTTTGGTGCACACCAATATCAATGGCATCATGTATCTAGTCAATCAACCTACAATCCTTGGTGTCATGAGTAGTAGAGAGGTGCAAATATTACAATAACAAGACACATTTTTATGGATCATGTGCTGTAGTAGTGGGCACCTACTTGCATCATGATCTCCATGGAAAATCTCATAGTCCACCATCATGGTGCACATACCGATCTCCGGGAAAACTATCCTTTGTATGCCCTTCTACCTCACAATCCATGCACCATAGACCACTACATGAGTCTCATGTGTTGAGTTTCATAGAGATAGCTTCTCATTTGCTTGGCCATTACAACAATCTGAGCCTCAAGAAAAGGGCTAACACCGGTATCCATGCTTCTAATAGCCTCAAGCATGCAGGGAAACCTTCCAAGGCCTCACGGGTCTGTGAAAGTCTTGTGTGAAAGTGCTCTCCTAAAAGGTGTTATCAATCCTCCAAAAACCACTGAGCATGCTGAGAAGGATGAATATCATAAGATAATTTTGATAAGAGAGTTTTAAAATGCATGTCATACTCCACACACTCTCTTACCATACCTGTTGATCTCCTTCAAATGCATTGATGCTCTTTTGTTCAAACTCAGGGATATGAAATTCAGCCAAGAAGGCATTCCACAACATGGTGTAATCTACCACCATTGATGATGGGGGTCATACTTTTGGTACCAACTATGTGCATCCTTGCAATGTTGTTGCAAAATGACTTGCCTTTCACTCTCTGGGGTAGTGATCCCTTTTGTGCCATAGTAGCTCACACTTGTGTACATGCTCTACAACATCCTCAACACCTTTGTAGTCTGGTAGGTGCAAAGACATTTCAAAAAAATACTTGTTGAGGTGGTTGAGGTCCTTGTTCTCCACCTGATCCAGAACCTTGATTCCTCTCAGTGTTACCTCCACCACAGATCCACTAGATCCACTAGGTGTCCTATTCCTCCTGATCCACCAGATCCTCCAGATCCACCAGGTCCACTAGTCCTCCAACTCCTATACCACCAAGATCCACCTCCTGTAGCTGGTAATGGGCCTGAAGTGGTCATGCCTAGTGTTCCCAAATGTCCCACTGAATTGCACATGCCAACAATTTGTGATATTACACCACTACTAGATGTGTGTCCTACACCACTTCCTAGATGTGATACCCAAACTTTGTGTACCCACACTTTTCCCAAATGTCATTCCAGATAATATTCCTCCAAACACAGGGAATGATTGTGTAGCCATAGATGTACCAAATGAGAAATTATATCTCCTAGGTGTAGATCGATCACTCCCACCAATACCAACTAGGTTAGTAATACTTATCTCTTGATTTGGAAGACTAAATGCAGGGGTTGGTCACCAGGTGGATTCAGATGTGCATCGATGGACTCTCCTTTCTCCAAGTGATGAAACTCTCATCAGAAGCTGAAGGGGTCTCTCTCCCATGCTTGCCAAGATGGGGTAGCACAAGACTTCTTAGCTCCACATCCTCTGCGTGAACCTCAATTCCTTCCCACAATGTCTTCCTCCATAGATCCATCACTCCCACAACCTCATGTTTGTCTAGCCAACTCCCTTTCATGTGCTTCACTATACTTGAGTTCTCTCTCTCTCTCTCTCTTTTCAGCCGCAATGTCTCCATCTTCCTCCACCCTAGCTTCCTCACCCAATGCTTAGAGAGAAGCTTAGCCGGACCATAGGAAATGCTTCCAAACTTAGTGTAATGATCAGGATCTTTATAGCTAAAGGGATAACATGCAAAAATGATCCTCTAGGCTCCCTTAAGAACTCAAACTCAACAACCTCTAGACAAGAATACATAGAAATAACATATTCAGGGTATAACTGGTCAACACTCTTTTCCACCAATGATCAACAACACATGTCCAAGTCAGATCAACATCCTGTAGCCTCTGATATTCATCTTGGGTCCACATGTGAGATCTATAATACCAGCTTGATCTAGATGCATATGTGGAAAGCCATTCATACAACTCTACTGGAAAGCAACAAAAAGAAGGTCTCATATATAACTCATGATATAGGTGTTCTTCTACCCATCTTGTGTGCATCAAACTTAGGTCCAATACTAAATCTCTGAGAAAAATCATCCTCATGCTCTTAAACCATGCTTTGACACTATCCAAGGTCAAGTGCTTTTCATCATCACGCATCATTCTCACAACAACTTCAAAAAGAGGTCCTGAAATGGAACCAAGATGTAGTCATTTTTACCCATCTACTAACTTCTAACCCCATGCACGCTACCTATCACCCAGTGGGTGGGTGCTCACCCGAGGCATGCGGGTGCCGAGACCCCTCCTTTATGTGAGCATTGTGAGAAGATCTTCCATTGTTAGAGGATTAGTTATAGAGAAGTGAATATTCATGTAAAAGCACAACATGAGCTATCATATCCTTATACCCAAGCATTTAATAACAAGAGAAACATCATGACATGAAATACAAAGAACATATCTACCATAAAATATAAGGAAATAACACTAGGTTTTACACCCTGAACCAAGATATTCATAACAAAGCCATATATTTATATTGATCATAGTCTCAACAACCACATTACATTCAAAAGGGTCGTATCAGACCAAATGTATCAAGACAGGGATCTAACCCATATATCAGAGGTCCTAGCTATGCTTTCTTTATTAAAATTTTTTACAGACCCATCCCTTAGACATGATAACATTCCTATAGTCCTCTAATGAGAACCCCAACTCCTAGGGCCTCCTAGTATTTTCTATAGAGAGCTTTTCTCTTCCCATGCTATATGTCTTGGTGTCTCTCTTCATGCCTTCATCTCTCTCTCTTTTTATCTCATTCATGTCTCTCTATCTTTCTTCTACCCAAGCATCTCTTCTTATAGGATCAACACCCACCGCCATGCCTTTCTTCAGGAGCAGATCGATGCCAAGTGTCAATGTGGTCCTCCAATGGTGCATGCTTATTCTACTCCGAGCTCTCCACTTTCTATAATGATGTCTTTCTCTAGGTGGCACCTTATCCACTCGGCATGCCTAGTCGGGTCATGTTTTTCCTCAAGTGCCTTCATAACACTGAATATGGCTAAGTCCTTAGATCCCACGTACTATCTTACACGTGCACCTTGGTTTCTCCTAAACCTTTCTTAAACCCTTGTCCTATGCACTTCTTCCCACATGTCCTTCTTACTAGTCCCACACGCTCATGCACCCTTTGGTACTTAGCCAATATTTCAAGGCCCAACAATAGGCATGAATTACGACGCGTGAAGTGTAGTAAAGAAGCTATAAGTAGACAATAAATAAAATGAATAGTGATGGTTGGATGTGTGATGCCCTCTAGTGTGTATATCAAGTAGCTATTGGAAAATAAATGTGATCATTGTGAGAAAGAGAAGCCAAAGTACATATAATGAAAAAAGGATGTATACCATATATATAAAAAGTAGTTTGTGTATCATCAATAGAAGGATCCATAAGTAAGCACGAGTAGCAAAGCATGTATGGAGTAACATAGGAGCATAGATAGATGTAGCAAGGTGTTATGAAGTGTAGATAAGAGAAAGTGTTACTAGAAATATTGACATGAATTGCAAAGCATAAGTGATGTATAGATGTGTATGTGAATGATATGGATAAGTAAATGTACGTCCAAGAATCAACATGTGACTTTAAGGCACACTCGACCTCCGAGGTCATACCGGATAACTAATATGAGATGGAAATATGGCTATGGAATGGGTAAATTGGGTGAAAAGGTGAAATATGTGAAAATATTTGAAAAGGGATAAAAGGTAGATCAAGGAAAACAAATGTCTTCTACTGATAACTTACGGAAAATTCTAGTTTAAGACAATGAACACCTATATAAATTGTTGAGATGAGATGAAATGATCTAGGATAATGGCTACATGAAGGTTCCGATCAATGTTAGAATAAAAATATACCTTGAATGGGTTGTAGAATACATTGGAATTTTCCTTCGTCTATCACATAAAAATCTCCATACAAGGTCATGGAGGTGTGAGAATAGACATGTGGGAAGGAAAATCTATGGATTGTGGATTCTAGTTGTGACAAGGACGATTGTGCTAGAAATTTTTAGTGTTTTTGCTTCGTTGTTCAAGGATATAAGTTGTGAGATAATGCTTGGTGGAATTGGGGTGGTTTGGAATATGAGTTTCCTAAGGCCTTGATCAATGTCAGTCAATTGTGTTGTAATGTTGGGTTATGACACTCTTAGATCACACATTCTTCGCCTAGGTTTTATGGGGCCTTGGATGGTCATGTGAAAATACAAAAACGGAATCTAAGGAAACAAGCGAAGCACACAAAGAAACCAATGGCAACTAAGGTACAGTTTAGGTAACCTAATCCTCTAAGGTAACATGGGAATTTTGTGTTAATTCTCGCCTAATTAAATCTATGTGCCTAAACTACCCAAAAATGCAAATATATTTAAATCAAACAAATTTGATTACTATCCTTTAATTTAATTTAATCTATGTGCAACTAATTAATTAAAATAAATGAAACTAATTAACTAAAACAATGAATTAAATCTAGTCTACTTGTTTTTGTATTTTCAAGGATTTTAAATGAAAGGGAATAAGACAAATAAAAAAATCTAATTAATCTAATCTATGTTTTTGAGGATTTTCTTGGTTTTCTGGAATTAAATAAATGAAAGATACAAAAAAAAATTATTCTAATTAAATGGAAAATACTTCTAAAATAAACTAAATAGTGAAATAGACGGATGTGGCTATTTCCTTGTTGTAGAATGAATTTAATCTATTCTAATTAAAATAGAGGATTTTCTTAATTTTTAATTGTGGATCTAATTTCCACTAGTTCCTTAGAATTAAGGGAAGATTGAAAAGATTCTCATAATTAATTCTTCCCCTGAAGCTTCCCTGGTAAAACAATAGGATCTAATGAAGCTCTTTGTGAAGAAACTCAATGAAATGCATAGAAACAGAAGCTTCTTCAAACTTACTTCCTTGCATATCCAAGGGGATAAGAAGGGAGGAATATATCAAGAGAAGCTTTTCCCATATGCACGTACAAAGTAATTAATAAATACAAATAAAGATACTTACAGGAAATGAAACTACTGTGTAAATTCTAATTTCCCTAGAACAAATATTTTAATTGATTACAAATTAAAATATAAACCAAAACAAAGAAAGCTTCAAAGAATTCAATTACAACCCAACTTGGAAGTGTATAAATGAGAAAATTTATAGTTTTGGATATGCTTTTGTTGATCTTTATTAACTTATTTTCCAATGGTGAATCCAATATTATCTAGGGAACTAAGCTAGTTGGTATGCAAGAAAAATATGTAGAGGTGCTAGAGCTAGCTGGTTTATAATTAGTGTGGTAGTAATGTGAGAAATATCTAAAGTAATAAGGAAAATATATGTGTTTTCTTGTGTGCTTCTTGGCAAGATTCAGAAAGCATAACAGTGCAATTCCAAATCAAAATACTCCAACCAATGCTTTGGGAAAAATATTGGTTTTTATAGAAAGTTGGCAGGGAAATGGTGTAACACACTTGGCAACCAAGAAGTTCCAAATCACCATGGGAAGGGGTAGTTAACTTACTAATAATAGTAAGTGAAGGAGAATAAGTCTATACACATCTAACAAGCTCAATGCACAATGATTTAGTCAAGAAACATGTGAGATATCAACTTGGGAAAAAGCAACACATGTTCAAAACATGCTGGAAAAGTCTCGAGGTAAATGCACATGAAACCACTAGTCTATATAGACCGGTGGTTATACAACCAGCCCGATGGTTGTATAACATCCGATCAAGGAAGACTAGCGGTTGCACAACCGTCGATGTAGTTAAAGTAACTTAAGGTTCAAATGTTAGGAAAAAAGGGTGAAAATGTAACTAGGGAAGTGGAAAAATCTAGGGAAAATATAAGGAAATTAAGCTATAAGAACATGTTGCAAATGATAAATTCGTACTTGGATACACCATTTTAATTTGAAAATGAAATTATCATCATTGGGGATTTGAACGATAGTTATGACAATTTACCACTATGCAAATTTGGGTGCATGCAATAACTTTTGATTAGAACATGTGACTATGAGGGGGGGAGAGTTTAATTCCTCCAAAGTGTGCAAGTGATGGAGATGTATACGATGATGCGAGAGAGACCATGTTATGGTGGAAGAGTTTGAAATGTCTCCAGTCATTTACTTGATGGAAAAGATGAATTAGAGGTGGTTGGTGAGGAATCTTAGCTTGTGGCGAGGGAATTGGTGGTTATGCTTTGGATGTTGGTTACATATGTGGGATTGGTAACACTGTAGATGACTTACTAGGAGGAGGTAATGAGGTATGTAATTCTAGAAGGTGGTATGAAGCTGGGTATGATAGGTGGCTCTTGAATTTCTTGGAGAAGGAACATTAGTAATTATGGCGTGATGCTCACTAGACATAGAGGGATCATATTTGGGAGCCCATTGGGGATTAGTAATTTGAGATGAGCATGTAGCAGAATGTTTTGTAGCAAATGAAATAAATCCTTGATGCTCAAGTTGCCCGATTCTTCATTCTAAAGCATAAAAATCATTGTCACAATGTCCATTAATTCTATGATAATTTCAAAATGGGTGACCTTTGTATTTTGCATGCTTTGATAAGGAGGGTAATAATAAGTAGGTGGCAAGGTTATTAACTATTGATTGAGGAGGTCACGAATAATATCACGTTTCTTACCATTTTGATCAAACTTGAGAGGTGCTTGTTGTGGTAAGACCTTGACCTCACTTGTATGAGCACATGTAGTAGAAATGGGACTAGGATGAGGTATAGAAGAAGGATGGACCTAAGAACCATCCTTGAGATGTAGGATTTCAGTGTGAGGAGTGCAATCATGGTTTACATATCTTGAAATAAATGGTGAAAATTTTGAAGTGAATAGAGTATGGATTGATTGGATGTGGTATCAAGAATGATATGGGATTCAGAGAGATGATCGAAGATGGAAATTACTTGTGAAGGTTTCATATTGTGAGGGAGGTACATAGTATCTAAGGTTTTTGGGGCATATCTTTGTAAGGTGGGTGCATTTGAAGTAATTGATATAAGGAGAGTTGAGAAACCTTAGAGGACATAAAAGAAAAGGTAATGTGCAAAATAAGATCCCTAGAAAGATAAGACCAAGGATGAAACCCTAGGAAGACCTATGCAGATTAGAGGTATGATAGAAAATAAATGGAAATATGAACCTTGATGCAACTAGGGTTTGAGGTTAGGAAAAGAAAAATATGATAGAATAGGCCAAATAAGAATCCAAGTTTTTGATCAAGAGTTGGGGTTCACCAAATTTTTAATTTAAATTGAATTAAAACTTATTTTTAGAGTAACTATTGTAACTAATGATATACAAGTAATGAATTGTAGTATGACACAAGAAATAAAAATGTAAAAATATGAAATCCTAAACAATAGAGAGAGAGAGAGGATGACTTAGCTGATTTCATGTAATTTAGAGATGATCTGGACTAAGAAACTGTTGAAACAAACTAGAAGAAGTGTCATCAAGACTCATAGGATGTCCTAGAACTCAAAAATGTGTAGGACATAAGCGCTCACGAGAGGACATGAGTGCTCAGGTGATAGTGACTAATGCAGGTGCTTTGGAGTCCACTTAGGTGCTCGATTCTAGTATTTTCTAGGCTAGAGGAGCTTTATTGTTGGTCATTGTTTGTCCCTTTGGTTTCACTCTAATATCGCTTGATCATACTTGTAACCTACAAAAGAGATAACTAGATGCACATGCCCACAAACCACATCAAACCTAATAAATAAGATGTAGAATGGGAGTCAAACTTACCCGATAATTACTCAAAGAGTGATCTAATGACCAAGCACTGCACTACATCTCAAACTCCATGTATTTATGTGTGTGTAATGATGCCCTACGTTGCCCTTGTTTAAGTTACACTATGATAGCAAGCTAGATCTATAATGTTAAAAGTATGCAAATATCTATGATGAAATAGAATAATATTTCCCTCCTATGTTGTGTATGCAGAGTGATGCAACCCTTTTCCCTGTATGAATGTGCTATATGTCTGCCTTGTAATGCTCTCATGCCTTTTAATGCAATCTTAGGTGATAGTAGATAATGCTTATGATATTTGGCCCTTGATTTAGAAGAAGTAACTAAGTATACAGATAATTCCCTTGTTTGAATTTCATAATTCAAAACTAAAACACTAACCCAAACTACTAAAAGGTGACCAAAAATTATGCCTCAAACTTACAATGATACAACCTACAATTTTGTCTGATAAAAATTTCAACTTGCAAATTCATGTCTCCATTAGAAACTATCCCGTTTATTGTGAAAAAATGTAGAAAATAAAAGGTTGCTAGGAATAATAAATGAAGGGTTGAGAATGGGAACCAAAAGGTCATCCTACATGGGGATGACATGGATCCATATTTGGGTGAATTTAATTGGGTATACTTGCAAAAATATAAAACATAATAATAAGTAATTTTTTTATTAATTCTCCTTTTCAGGGTCATATCTCCTAGACCATTGAATTGATTAGCAAACTGGAGGACCCATTGGTAAGATGACATAAAATAAAATAATAACTATAATGATAAAATCCACTATTTTAATATAGTTCGAAGCCCAAAAATGCTCCAAAAAATCTCAAATGTGAAATACCAAAAGTTGTCAAAACCCTACTATAAATAGATTTAGTAATTTTTAAAAATAAACTTTAAAAATCATGCTTTGATTGTCGATATGGATTGTTCCTACTTTAAATGCTGACTTGGATAATTAATTACTAATTTAATAGATTTCAATACTTTCTAAAAATATAATTTCATAAATCCTTCTCTAAATGCTAACATGGGTTAGTCTCACCCCAAGTGCTCATCCATATCATTTTCCCTTCCTTGAGAAGAAATGGATCCCATTTCTTATAAGATTGATCTCGATGTACATAGGAAATTATAAAGTGCTGAAGTGAGTTACTTCCGATTGAGTGGGGTATCCCACTTGAATTCCTATTTACTATTTGTTTACACCTTTGTATAGGGATATCACTAAGCCAACATGTAAAACTACCATGCTTTCAGTTCTATGGTTGAGATCTTGATTAATTTATGAATGAGGAAATTTCAACCTACGGTGAAAAGAATGAATGCAATATTTATATGCATTGAACAACCAAAAATACATAACCATAATGGTTGTATGAGTTTAAAAACCCAACAACTAAATACAAATAAAATAATACACGGGAGTGAAATTCCCATTTAATGATGGAAACAAATATATTTTCTTAACTATATATAAAACATTATTACTATGTAGAATTAACTTATGTATAAGTATTATAGTAAATTTATTATTTTAATTTAAATTGAATTAAATCTTAATTTCAGAGTAACTACTGTAACAAATGATATACAAGTGATAGAATACAACAAATGGACAAGCAATAATCATGCACAAATATAAAATCCGAGAGAGAGAGAGAGAGAGAGAGAGAGAGAGAGAGAGAGAGAGAGAGAGAGAGAGAGAGAGAGAGAGAGAGAGAGAGAGAGAGAGAGAGAGAGAGAGAGAGAGAGAGAGAGAGAGAGAGAGAGAGAGAGAGAGAGAGAGAGAGAGAGAGAGAGAGATAGTTTGAGAGATGAGAGAGAGAGGAAAATGTTGAAAGAGAGAGAGAGAGAGAGTTAGAGAGAGAGAGGAGATTATCGAATCGGGAAAATGTTGAAAGAAATTTGTAGGATAGAAGTTCGAACCATGGGATAGAAGTTCCCATGGATTGCCAGCACTAGTAGTGATCGATCTCGGGTGCTAGTGTTCACTTAGGTGCTCAAATTTTGGTCTTTTACGGGTTGGAGGAGCTTTGTTGTTGGTACTCATTTGTATCTCTGGTTTCCTTCCAATGTCTCTAGTCATACTTGTAACGTGTAAAATAGATAACAAGCTGCACATTCCCACAAACCACATCAAACATAATAAATATGTAGGATGGAGAGTCGATGACCTCGAAGGTCACCCAAAGATTGTTTTTATGACTGATAACTACACTACATCTCAGATTCTATGAAGTTATGTGTGTATGTGTGTGTAATGATGCCCTAGGTTGCTCTTGTGAAAGTTACACTATGATAGCATACTAGATCTAGACTATAAAAAGTATGTAAATGTGTGTGATGAAATAGAATAAAATTTTACTCCTATGATGTATATGTAGAGTGATGCAACCATTATCCCCTATATAGATGTGCTAGATGTATGCCTTGTAATTTTCTTGTGCCTTTGGATGCAATCTTAGGTGATAGTAGATAATGCTTATGATACTTGGAACTTGATTTATAAGTAGTAACTAAATATGTATATGATTTCCTCAAGTTTGAATTTTGTATTGAAAACTGAAATGCTAACCCAAATTACTAAAATGTGACCAAAAAGTAAAAGAGACCCAAAAGGGTGAGAAAAGGATAAAGAAGGTCGGGAGTTCCCATGAGGGATAACAACTCATGGATTCTTCATTCTAAATTGGCACTAGTGTCCAAGGACATAAAATATGAATTAGTCAAGTTATGAAAAGGATGTATGATGTGGAAGACCATTAAGAGTGAAAAAGATAAAGAAAAAGGCCAAAATGAGTTGTCAACCACTATATTTATTGCTTAGGAATGATGCATACATTAATATGATTTTGGACCTAGAAATGTACCCAAGTGCATAGATTTTGTGTCTATAATTTTATCCAACATTCTCCATTAATTTTGCATTATTTCAAGTGAACAAGAGAGAAATTGTATGAATGTATCAAATTTATCTCGTGCAAGTGATTTTGTGAATACATATGCACAACATTGATTTGTTGGGAAAAATTGAAGATGAATGTTGTGTTGTATAACATGTTTGTGAATGAAATGTATTTGTACCTCAATGTGCTGTATCCTCTAGTGAAACACTAGATTGTGAACAAGTTTTAAAGAAACTTCATTGTCAACATACAAGATGGTAGGTTTATCCTGTGGTAGTCCAAGTTTCTCAAGTATGTGATGTATCCATATCACTTCACAGAAATAACCACCTACAACATGATATTTAGTTTCTGTGGAAGATCGAGATAAAACATTTTATTACTTTATTCCCCATGATATTGGAATAGATCCCAAAAATGATACATATCCAGAAATGAATTTCCTTTCATGAATGTTACATGCATGATACGAGTCCAAATATCATTTCAAGAAGAATTGATCATTATTTTTGTACTCCATTATATTTGACTAGATCTCCAAAGTAATACATATCCAAAAGTGTATTTCCTTTCATCAATGTTACTTGCATGATCTCATTCGAATATCATTTTAATAAGAATTGATCATTCTTATTATAGTCTAGGAAAAATCCATAGTTCTTATGATATATCTCAAAATCCTCTTAATGATTTTCACCGACAAACTCTTGGTTTTCGCATGAGCGATGAAAGATTGATGAACAAAAAAATTAATTTCTGACCTAATATAAGTCGGGTAAATGAGTCTTTTGATAAAATATCGATAGATAGTTGTAATTACTAGTGGTGATGGATGTGTATGAGATAGATGAATTATTGTCTCCATAGGTGCGAAAATCATAATATAGTCCATTATCTCGAAACTTCTTGATCATGGTCTTAGTGTATTTCAACCGAGTATATTTTTGTTCTATTTTGATCATACTTCCAAGCCGAGATAATAGTGCATTAGCCTAAGACATGTAATGTCAAACAATTGATTAATATATTTATTCATTGCATGATCATCTTCATTGTACTTCCAAAGTGATGAAAAAATCATCAACATTGACAAAAAAATCAAAATCTCCCCCTTGTTTTTGAGGTAGATATTGGGGTCATATAGATTCCTCTAGAATGCATGTTGAATGAGATTCTCATAAATTTTGATATACCATGAATAGGGAGCCTATTTAAGGCCATATAATGATTTTTTGAGTCTACAAACATTTTATTATTTTCCAGGTATGCCAAATCCTTTTGGTTGATTCATGTAGACTTCTTCTTAAAGTCTCCACCGAGAAAGAAACTTTTCATGTTCATATGGTGAACTCTCCATCTAAACTATGTAGCTAAATAAAATATCATCCCGATAATCTTGATCTTAGATGTGGGAGAAAAAGTATCCTCATAGTCTATGCCTTAAGAACATACCCCTTTTTATTAGTCTCACCTTGTACTTGTCAATGGTCTCGTCTATTTTGTACTTTGTTTAAAAAACCATCTAAATCCAATGGGATTATTCCCTGGTGGAAGATCAACAAGCTTCCATGTGTTATTCTTCATCATTAATTGATATTAAACCTCCATGGAATCTTTCCAATATTTATACTATAGGGATTCCTTAATTGTAGAGGGATCAACATATTTAACAAATTTACTAATTAAGGGAAAAATCACATCATCACGAGCCTTTGCAAGTCCATGGTTTAGGAGTGGATGGGTCAGAGGACTATCCAAATTGGCATCTTGTATCATATTAGTATAACATTTAGGCATATGATGAACTATACTCATGGGTTGTGGTATTTTCAAATCTTCACCATTATCCTCATCATCATTGTCTTTGTTAGTGGGAACATCATATTTTGTAGCACAACATGCATGATTTGAACATCTAGTGAAATTTTGTAAGGAGAATCAATTTATTTCTTCTAAAAAATCAACATACCTACTTATGTACACTTTTTTGGTCTTTAGATCCATCAATATATATCCAAGAGATTCTTTATTATACGCTTATTGTTGTCGAGCAAATCTGCAGCAGGGGAAATTGACAATTTTTAGACAACAACTATACCCCCTATGCCAAAATTTTCACATTTTTTCATTGCTAGGCACCCAGATAAAATATGTCATCTGGTCACCCCTATTTGATGTCAAATTAATCCCGAGGTGATTTAGGAAAGTCAATATAATCCCCAGGTGATTTTAAGAAGTTATGAAAATATGTTATCTTAAGAAAGTATTGGGAAGGGCTATCACTAGAATTCCCGATTGGATAGATCCTGAGCGAACAGAAGGGAAAAATTCAACATGGAGGTGAAATGAAGACCTTAGAACATCATGAAAATGATTTTGGAAGGTTTGGGGAAGTTTTGAAAGACTTGGAGCAAGTTTGAATGAAAAGTAGGGTTCACAAGCCTAGGCAATACACAGGCCTAAAACAACTACTAAGCTTTAGAATAATATTTTGGGAGCTCTGGATGGAGTTAGGAGTAAAAATAAAATCAAAGGAAATAGGATTCCAATACCTAAATTATGGTGAAATCATATTTTTCACAACACTTTGGCGCATTAGGTCTGCAGGCGGTTTTCACTGAGCACATGTAGAGTACCAAATAAAAATTCTGATTTTTAGGGATAAAATGGATGAAACAAGACTTTAGACACATACCATTGGATTCAAAAGGTAAATTTAAGTTAGGATCATATAAAATTTTACAAATAAATTCCATCGAGAGCTCAAGTTATCATCATTCCAAGCTGCCCCCTTAGAGATAGTTCAGGTGTTAGTCAATTTTTGGGAGGACATGTGTTAGCACCAAGATCCTGGTGGGATTTTATGTCCTGGAAGTCCTTGAAGTTAGGTAAACCAACCTTAAAAAAATGTTCCCAGCTCCCATGTGACCTCTTGAACCCTCAAGTGACTTCGGACTTGATAGTTCAACCCCACACGCATTTTTAGAGCTCAAATTCCTGCTTTGTCAGATTGAGGACATGTGTCAGCTCTAGGACCACCATGGAATTTCATGTCCTTCACTTCCTTGAGTTCGGGAAAAAATACATGGAAAAATTCACCTAGCCCCTATGGGGAGTCTTTTGGTCATCCACGTGACCGGCTTTTAGCCCCCAGTGCTTCTATTTATTTTTCAAGAAAATCCCTTTGTCGGATCGAGGACACGTGTCATCCTCTTGCTCACCATGGAATTTGATGTCCCTCACGTCCTTGAGGTCAGGGAAATCAGACATGAAAAAATGTACCCCACCCTTACATGAGAATTTTTGAATATTCAAATCCAGCACTTAGTTGTTTCTTCCCCCTCATTTCTCCTTCACAGCTTCTCACCATGCCATGGCCTTGTTCTTGCTTGTCCAGACACCCGGTTCACCATTAATGATCTGAAACAGCTCCATCATGGTCACAAAACTCTCCACTTCATGAAAACACAACAATATCAGATAAAAGTGGATCGAAATGATGAAGAAATGAGAGAAGACGAATATTTTTTGCCAGATAACCATGAAGTCACCCAATCAAAAATATTCGTATCTTACAAAATACAAGTCGGATTGAGATTTCATATTTGCGAGACTTCCTCATTTTTCAAGACGATCATGATGCAATAAACAAGAGGTCAACTGCTGCCTAGAAATATTCATTCAAACAAAATTCTCACTTTGTGCCTTGGCTCACATTCATTGGATTTCCCATCATTTAGAGTAATGGAAACGAGCTAAAAAATTGCACACGAGCTCCAAATGAAAAAATATCATAATGGAGTTGTTTTCATCACAAAAAGAGACAACAAAAAGACTAAAAATTTTTGAGCTCCATTAATGGCCACCATGGTAGCTCCATGCTTGAAGCCACTACTAGGTGAAAATTTTAAATTTTATTTCCCGACATTCTAGTGGGAAAAATTATGTGAAATTTGGAGGATGTGGTTATGACGATGAGACGAGTCTAAAAAAATATGTTCCATCACAAATCGAGCACTGGAAACATACTTTCTAAAAATAGTAAGTTTTCCTATACAGACTTACTATGTTTGGAAAGTCATCATCAAAAGTAGTTGTGGTGAAAGCAGTGTGTACCCAAGGTCACCAGGAAGCTAGAATGATTGTCTAGAGATAGAAAATAGTTAAAATGACCACTTACTAAAAATAGTAAGTTCCCTATATGGGTGCTTACTAAAAATAGTAGGTCAACCCAAAAAGTGGCTGAGGCAAGGGTAGTGTGCATAGGATCGAATGAGGGAGTTCATCACATCATGATGGTCGAGAAGAGGAAAAAATCACCTCTCACTAAAAATAGTAAGCCTTCCATCTAGACACTTACTATTAATAGCATGTTGTTCTCAAAGGGAAAGTTTGACACAATGAGGCATAGAGGGATGATCATCTTAGGGAATTGGACAATGTTTTTCGACACTCACTACATAGTTTGGGTCACATGTATATCACACACAAGCTGAGAGTTGTGGTCATCAGACGAAGACAAAATACCTCAACCGATTGTTCAATGGGGAAGGAATACATGTCTACTTGCTATTAAAACCCCTCTTCACAATCTACCAACAAGTTCCCGCAAGAACTTTCCAAAGTTCAAAGGTGACAAAACACAACATCTTGAAGAATACATCGCTACTTTCATGACATCATGTGGAATTATTGGTGTCCAACATGAAGCATTCTTTGTGAGACTATTCGTGGAGTCCCTATAAGAAAAAGTAGCGGAATGGTTTTACCTCCTGCCTACCCAGTCCATCATGGGTTGGAATGACATCAAGGATTCCTTTGAAGAGAGATTTAAATCAACTGAAGATTGTCAGGACCTCCTGGTGTAGTTGGCTCAAATAAAGAAAGGAGAAAATGAAACCATGAGAGACTTCATGGCTCATTTTGAATGGTTGATTCAGTAGGATACTTGAAGAGGATTCACCATCTCAAAACAATGTCAATATATTCTTCATCAATTCTCAATCATCAGAAGTAGGATTTTTCTACGAATATCCCAACCAAGGAACATTGTAGAAGCACAAAGGATGGCCATTGAACTTGATGACGATCTCATCCTCTCTGGAAAGATCAAGAATCCATCAAAGGGCAAGGCCCAACATCCTGGAGATGAGAGAACCAATCCATCACTACAAAAGTTGGTGAATGAGATGGCATCTTTGAAGAGGGAATTATTTGAACGAGTATCTTCTCAAAGAAGCAACAAAAATCAGATTGTAGGAGCACCCCAAAGGCTCTCCTTGGAGGCCCCACCCGTGAGCGTAAATTTCAGATTTCAAGAAAATGAAGAGGATCTTGGACAAGAAAGTGAAGGTGGAAACTTCTTAGAGATCGATGAACTTGAGAACGATAGACAAATCAGATTTTGTGAGTATTCGGAGGTGATGAAGAAGATGAAGAATATGCACCTAGTTTCTCATGTGTGGTATTCACTCATTCTTAGTTTGAGAAAAGAGCATCTCCCTCCACTACTGCAAAGGAAAATAAGGTTGATGATCCTCATGTGGTGACTCTACAAAATAAAATAATTAGTCAAGGATCCCCACTTCCATCTTCCATGAAGTCTGCATTGTTGGATCCTAATCCCGTAGCAAGTAAGAAGGCTCCCACAATCCCAAGTAAGTCTTCTAATGTCTCTTCCAAGTCTAAATCTAAATATTCTCCTATAAAATCTAGTACTTTGAAAGCTCCTAGTGTACCTTTCAAAATACCCTCCATTCCCCAAAAATCTACTCCCTTCCAAACCTATCCTAAATCCAAAAGTAGTCCCTTCATCACCCTCACCCGCATCTGCTCCTTTTGACTTCATAGAATATGTGAAAAAATCCAAATTCCAAATTACTGAAACTAAATATTTGTGGACTCATCCTGAACAATTTGAGAGGTTCATTCGATATATCAGGAGTGGTAGTCTAACACCCAATGTTGTAACTTCTAGTTCCAAAGGAATGTTTCCAAACCTACCTACACCTCCCTCACATGACATAATTTCTCTGATTACATCAAAGAATGATAAAATTGAACCTTTTTATGTCTCCGTTCTTGTTGGAGAATATGTATTGAACAATTGCATAATAGATTCGGGTGCCTCGGATAATGTCATGCCCATGAAGGTTGCCAAATCTCTCAAAATCACCATGAATCCACCCGGTGGCTCTTGTTACTCTTTGGATTCAAAATAGGTCCCACTTGTAGGGAAGGTCAAAGATGCACATGTGGCTATCACCAAATTTCAGACAAGAAAATTTCAGCAATGAGTTTAGTAGTAGATATCCCCACCTCATTTAGAATGTTCTTTGAGTAGAAGTTTGCCGAGACTTGGGAGGGAAAATTTAGATGAATTGGTCATCCAAAACCATACCAGTGAAGGGAGACATGGAGAAATTTCTTCCCGAGAAGAATATGAGGTACATGGTATGAAATTCGTGAAGCTAACATCTTGTATCAAAGTAGCAGGCGAGATGAATCACTTTATAGGCGAGGAGGAAGAGGATATCCCCATCTTGATAGGTCTAGACAAGCCTTCCTGGAGAGTTTTGGACTTTGAATAATCATTGAGGAGATTCGAGTTACAAGAGTGCAACCCCAAATTATCAGACGATGCAAACCATGAGGAATAGGATATGGTTCTTGGTGATTTTCAAGAAGAAAAATCAGCTTATATGCTTATCCAAGATAAGGAGTCATTCTCATTCCCATTTGGGGATAAAGATGATCTCGGCCAAAGCCATCTATGGAGATACAAAATCAGTTTGTGAAGATCCCATGAAAGATTTGAAAGAAATATCCATACAAGAAATGTTGAGAGCTGTAGAGAAACAAAGGACCCCGAGCTCGGTCTTGAACTCCTGATGCAAGCCATGAATATGCAAGACAAGCATGAAGCTGATTTGGAAGCCTTAACCAATGTGAAGGTTGGCCATATTGAGATAAGGCAAGATGAAAAATATGATGCCGCTCTTGAGCTAATGGTTGATGGATGCAATAATGAAATGGAGATATTTTCTTTCCCATTTGAAGATGAAGACTCTTTCCATGATGAAGAAATTGAAGCAAGGAGTTTTGAGACCTTTGAAGATGAAGCTATTTTTGATGAAGGATCGGTAGAGTGCAGCGATTCCCAAGATGATGAGGTAATCCCTCTAGATAGTTTCCTTGAGCTACAAAATAAATATTCTTCAAAGGTGTACAAAGAGGAGCTACAGGAAATGATGAAGCATAACTCCGTGCAAGAAATCTTGGATGCAGTAGAAGTTGCGGAGGACCCCGAGCTGATTCTTTATCTCTTCACTCATGTCATAGACATATAAGATAAAATTTTATGAGGTCACTCCCAATCCTTCCATCAGTACTCAAGAACCTCATAGTGGAGTAAAGGAAAAGGATAAGTTTGAGGTTTCTCATGGAAAAGAGGTCAACGAGCATAGACCTGGGAAAGAAAAGAATTTAGAATGTTCAAGTAATTTGAACAAAAAGCAGCCCTGGGGCAGTGATAGCATGCTCATTGAAGAATCATATATGTGGATAAACACAGAATGCAACTGGCACTATGAAACCAATTTCAAATAAGATAAAGGCAATGTAATTTCTAAGCAAAGGTCTGAGCATCAAGAAGATCATGTAGACTCACTCCTACCAAGTACATAGACAATTGTGAAAGCACCTGGATTTCACAAACAACTAAGGAGAGGAAGCTACTTTCTGGAACCGGTCAATGGCTTCGCAGAACAACATCACTCAGTGTTTCCCACTTAGGGGTAACATTTAAGGAATAAAAAATCTTCAGTGAAAATGGGTTGTCCCCTACATTGTACCATAGGTGATTACAAGGTGTGTTTCCCTTTCTATTGTATGTTTTTCCCTTCCTATTATGTGTGTCATTTCCTTTTCGTGTGCGTGTGTGTTTCCTTCTCTCTTTCTCTCTTTTTGTAAGTTATATATGACTCTACAGGCCCAATGGATAAGGCATTGGTAAACGAACTATATGGTCTAAAATTCAGATTATAGATTCCCATGTCATGCCTTCACTATGCTAAATCCATGCCATGTCCCTACGCTAGAGACAATTGTTTTCGTGTAAATGTGCAACAGGGAAATTGACAATTTTCGAGCACGAAAACTATACCCCATATGCTAAAATTTTCATGTTTTATCATTCCTAGGCACCCCAGGTCAAATCTATCAGTCTGGTAACTCCCTATTTGATGTCAAATTTGTCCCCTAGGTGATTTAGGAAATTCAATTTAATCCCCCAAGTGATTTTAGGAAGTTTTGAAAAGATGCTATCTTCTGGCAGTATTGGGAAGGGCTATTGTTGGCCTTCCCAGGACTAGATCAACCCCTGGAGTGGAACGAAAGGGAAAAATTAAACATGGAGGTGAATTTAATACCTTATAATATCATGGAAATTATTTTGGAAGGTTTGGGGAAGTTTTGAAAGACTTGGAGCAGTTTGAATGAAAAGTAGGGTTCACAAGCCTAGGCAAAGTACATAGGCCTAGAACAACTACTAAGCTTCAAAAGAAGATTCTGAGAGCTCTGGATGGAATTAGGAGTAAAAAAACATCAAAGGAAAGAGGATTCTAAGACCTACATTATAAATAAATCATATTTTTCACAACACTTTGGCGCATGAGATTTGTAGGAAGTTTTTCCGTGCACAAGTGGGGTAACAAATCAAAATTCCAAATTTTCATGGAATAAATGGATGAATAAAGAATTTAGACACACACCATTGGATTCAAAAGGAAATTTATAGTTAGGATCATATAAATATTCACCAAGAAATTCCACTAGGAGCTGAAGTTATCATCGTTCCAAGTTGCCCCCTTGGAGACAGTTCAAGAGTTAGTCAATTTTCAGGAGGACACGTGTCAAGCACCAACACGTGTTAGCACCAAAATCTTGATGGGATTTTATGTCCCGAAATCCTTTAGGTCAGGTAAACCAACCTTAGAAAAATGTTCCCAGCCCTATGTTACCTCGAGACCCTCATGTGACCTTCAGACTTGATAGTTTAGCCCCAAGGTGCATTTTTAGAGCTCAAATTCCCTGCCGTCAGATTGAGGACACGTGTCAGCTCTAGAACCACCATGAAATTTGATGTCCCTCACATCCCTACAGTCAAGGATAACATACATGGAAAATTTTTCCCATCTCCTATGGGGAGTATTTTGGTCATCCACGTGACCGGCTTTCAGCCCCCAGTGCTTCTAGTGCTTTTTCAAGAAAATCCCTGCCATTAGATTGAGGACACGTGTCATCCTCTTTCTCACCATGGAATTTGATGTCCCTCATGTCCTTGAGGTTAAGGAAATCAGACATGAAAAATTTGAGCCACCCTTGCATGAACATTTTTTGAATATTCAAATCCGGCAATTAGTCGTTTCTTCCCTCTCATTTTTCCTTCACAGCTTCTCACCATGCCATGGCCTTGTTCTTGCTTGTCCAAACACCCAGTCCACCATTACGATACAAAACAACTTTTTCATGGTCACCAAACTCTCCACTTCATGAAAACACAACAATATCAGAGAAAATTGGATCAAAATGATGAAGAAATGAGAGAAGACAAAGATCTTTTGCCAAATAACCACGAAGTCATCCAATCAAAAAATCTTCGTATCTTACAAAATACAAGCTAGATCGATATGTCATATTTTTCATACTTCCTCATTTCTTAAGAAGATCACGATGCAATAAACCAAAGGTCAAATGGTGACCAAAATTCTTTGTTTCAACAAAATCCTCACTTCGTGCACTAGCTCACATTCGTCGGATTTCCCATCAATTCGGAAATGGAATTGAGCTACAAACTTGCACATGAGATCCAAATGAAAAACCTATCACAATGGATTTTTTTTTGTTGCAAACGGAGACAAAAACAAGACCTGCAAATTTTGAGCTCCATTAATGGCCGCCATGGCAGCTCCGTGCTCGAAGCCACTACCAGGTGAAAATTTTAAATTTTATTTCCCGACATTCTAGTGGGAAAAATTATGTGAAATTCGGAGGATGTGGTCATGATGACGAGACAATTCTAAAAAATATGTTCCATCACAAATCGAGCACTAGAAACACACTTTCTAAAAATAGTAATTTTTCCTATACAAACTTGCTATGTTTGGAAAGTCATCATCAAAAGTAGTTGTGGTGAAAGCGAAGATGTACCCAAGGTCACCAGGAAGCTAGAATGATTGTCCGGAGCATAAATAATTTAAAACTACCACTTACTAAAAATAGTAAGTTCCCTATATGGGTGCTTACTAAAAATAGTAGGTCAACCCAAAAATGGTTGAGGTAAGGGTAGTGTGCACAAGATTGAATGAGGGAGTTCATCACATCACGATGGTCGAGAAGAGGCAAAAATCACCTCTCACTAAAAATAGTAAGCCTTCCATCTAGAAACTTACTATTAATAGCAGGTTGTTCTCAAAGGGAAAGTTTGGCACAATGAGGCATAGAGGGATGATCATCTCAAGGAACTGGACAATGTTTTTTGACACTCACTACATAGTTGGTCACAAGTATATCATATGCAGGCTGGGAGTTGTGGTCATCAGTGGAATAATTCACTCAACTTGGTGAGTGTTCATGAGATAATTTGAAGGAGTTTCATAGTGTGCAAGGAGTTTGAAGATTTAGAGTTTCACTGCATTTGGAGCTTTCCATCAACGAGGATCAATGAACTTCATTGGGAATGACATCTCCTCTTCTTCTTCTCTCTCTCTTTCTCTCTCCTCTTCCCCCAACTTTCTCTCACTTTCCAATATTCTAATTTCACATTGGGGTTGCAATTTTTCATATGTCCTAATGTTCCTAATGTAATAAGTCACCTTTATGTTATAAAAAGGGACTTAATATTCTCCTAGGAAGTTGAAAAGTTTTAAGTTGCACAAGGACATATGAAAATCCATTGGGGGTAGATGATAAGTCACCTCTCATTCTATAAATTATAAAGCCATTCCCATTTCAAAGGGTTGGTCATTAATTTTGTAAGCTCAAGAGTGCATTCTACCTTGAGAGAACAAAGGAGATAGCCAAATTCTTCCTTTCCCCACTCTCTATTTTTCCTCTATTCCCACACTATGTACAACTTGGTTTAAGAAATCAATACAAGAAGAAGGAGTTTCTAGCTTTCTTTGACTAAGGGATTTCTTGATACTTTGTGATCATAAATTCCATTTGGTCTTGTTGCTATGTGTAGAGTTGTTTCCTCCTAATTTTAATGCATGTGATAAAACTTCTAATTGATGTATGTAGGAATCTGATTTTCTACCTGCAACATTAGTTCTCCTATCTAATTTCTCACTCCCCTTTCCCTCTCTAGAAAAATTCCTCTCTTGTAGGTATCTAGAAGCTTTGATGCAGGATCATTGGAGTGTCCCTGTTGGATCCCGGTCAAAAGGACACCAAATAAATCCACCTTTTCATGCGCATGCATATATGATAGCTACACCGGTTAAGTAGAGGGACTTAGATTCCCAGAGCATTGGCAAGAAATCCACAAGTTTTTCCACCTGACAAATTTTCTTGCCAACAGCTATGAAGATGTATTTCTCAAGTTTCATGCCAAGTTTCATTTTCTTCTCCTTGGGAATGTGTATGCTTTCTTTGCATCCAACAACTATGATATTTATAATAGATGGTTTTGGTCCTAACCATGCTTCATGTGGTATTACCCCATTAAGAGAAATAGTGGGAACTCTATTCAATATAAATATTGTTGTTTTGGATGATATTATCCAAAATGTATTTATGACTATAGAATAATCAATCATACATCACACCATATCCATGCAAACAAAATTTCTTGTCTCAACTACACCATTTTGTTATGGTGTATATGGAGGAGGAATCATTGAAAAATTCCATGAGCGTCGAAGAAGGATTTGAATTCATTCTTTGGTGTATTACGCCTTGATTTGAGAGGAGAATTTGATTTTTTGACTAAACTCTATTTCAAATTCAATTTTTAAATTATTGAAATAATAAGAAGCTTTATCCTTAGTATGAAAACAATAAATCCAAACATTAGGTGAAAAATCATCAACAAAGAGCACATAATACTAAAATATAGAATGATTAGGCCTCACTTTAGTCTGCACAAATTATTATGCACTAGATCAATCTTACCAGAGTCTAAAATATATTACTCTGAAATGGTGTTTGATGTTGTTTACCTGCTAAGAAATGTTGGCACTTATTATTTCCTTCTTGAGAGGTGGAAATCCTCTCACCATTTCTTACTAGTGGAGTGTGTCAAGATATTAAAACCGAGGTGGCAAAGTGTTTGATTCCATAATTGTGCCGATGAGGTGTATTTTCTCACAAATGTGTGATCATATCTCTAGAAAAAATCAAGCCATAACATCCATCCCACATTGTAAGATCTTGCAAAAAAATGATCTTCTCTATATATCTATAATCAAAAACATTTTCTTTCCACCTTTGTAGTCAAAAACAATTTTCAAATTGTGATCTAAAAGTTGATTGACTAATAGAAAATTATTACTAAAAATAGGAGATTAAACATCGAGATAGTCTAAAATTTCATGTACAAAGAGGTAAAAATATATTGCTGAAACCTTAGACAATGTAAGATGAATCGTCACCCAAATAAACATGATTTATGGAGGGCATGTCTCACATCGAGTAGATCCAGTCCTTGTGTCATGTCATGCATCAAGTGGTACCTGGATCCACATACCATATTTCCATTGTAGATGTGGTTTCTTCATTGGATTGGGAACATATATGATGTCTCCATCATCTAAGTTATCTTCTTGTTCAACAACATTGCATTGTCGTTGGGGCTTTTTACTCCAGTTCCCATTCTTTTGCTCTTACTTATAAATTTGTTTTCCTTGATTATAATGTTGGTTATATGGATTCTTTTTGCTTGATGATAATTTTGGAGCATATGCGCGAGAGAGTTTTTGATTTCCAACTTTAACTTAATGAAGTGAAATAAACAAAAACAAGCTGACCATGGAAGATGATAGGGTTTACCAATACCCGTGATGATGAATGATAATGTTGATGGTTGATTCAATGTACAAAGCTCTAAAGCGGGTGCACAATTGATTCCTTCCAACATTATAGGTTACCCGAAATGCATAGACACTCGAGAAAAATATAGGATCGAGATAGATATATGGTAGATTCTTGGTAAATTCCAGTCCTTTGGAAGTCAATGGAATTCCTTGTAAGGATGTTAATCCACGTTTAAGAGATCATTATGATAATCATGAGATAAAATGATCAAATAGATGATATAACCAACAATGTAAAGGAAAAGGGACTGAAATGATCTAAGGATATATGATGTTCGATGGTTATATCTCGATCCAAAGGAGCCTAGGAATCAAAGGTAAGCAAAGTGATATATTTGATTTAGATAATTGATAGACTGCAAAAGATGGCTCAAGGGAGATTGATATGACTAAAGATGTACCTACAAAGGTAGAGTGGTAATAAGTGATAGCTTTTTGATATATGAAAAGAAAGCTTAAGGGTTAGATCATATGAAAGATAGAGATCGTTGACAATTAAGGCTGATCGATGGCAATTGGGGCTGATTGTCGGTGATTGTTTAAATATGAGATAATTTGATCGTTAGTGATTAGGGGAATCACCAAAGATTACTATGGAAATGAGCAGTTACATGAATACGAGATAAAGTTGATAGATACTTGCAAATGACGAATAGATAGGATAATAAAGTAGAAGGAAAGGTTTTACCTTGTCAGACCGGTTGATGAATAAATATGAGAGAATGGCATTACTAGAGAGAGGGAGATTATAGATGCAAGAAGATGTTTGAGTTATTACTTGAATATTTAGGTGTCCTCAAGGGTGAAGAAGAGATGGTTAGTGTCTTTGGATGTTGCTTGAGTTGAATCTATCTATGTAAGAGGGATATGATACAATAAGATTACAATGTGAAGGCCTTGAGGAATGTCCAACTAACAAGTTGAAAATGGAGGAAATTCCAAGATAACCTAAAAGGAGGACACGAAACTCGTTTATATGAGTGTGAGTCGACATTGACCAAGGAGAATTGCCGGCGATTGGTAGAATTGTCGACGATCCGGGTTTTACAAGAAAAAGGTTGAAACAGACTCCCAAATCAAGGTTTTTGTTTGTTTTTATGAAGGATATATTTTGGAAATAGGTTATACGAGTTAGGGATCTTGTGAAATGGATAAAAAGTTGTTGATTTTGTTTTTTTAAATTTAGGTTTCTAAGTGGTTTGGGTTTGTTAGAAAGGGGAAAAATATGATTTTACAGTTTTGTAGGATGATATTTACAGGAGAAAATATGAATGGGGAGAAATAATACTTAGGATAAGGATTTAATAGATATTATGTATCGGTGATGTGGTATTGAAGGGGTCTTTAGTAGATGCGAGACACGGGGATTAACAATGCTAATTTTAGATGTCTAAATTTTCCCCTTTTTGTTAAGTGGTTTTGAAAAGCCACAAAACAAAAAAAAGATGTGATAGATAATGACGTGAAAAACATAGAATTATATGATGAGGTTTTCTCCTCAAACGAGGGATTGATGACCTAAAAGGGAATCGATCACGACTTTGAAAGAGATAGATGGATTAAAAATCAATAGATGAAAGGATGGGACATCGAAAGATGAGAAATAATTCCCCAATACGAGGTATAGAGATATGATTGGGTACCATCATAAAATCAAGTAATAGGGGAACCTAAATTTTTATTTTCCTATGGA
Organism: Taxus wallichiana var. yunnanensis; assembly: GCA_018340775.1. Taxonomy (NCBI): domain Eukaryota; kingdom Viridiplantae; phylum Streptophyta; class Pinopsida; order Cupressales; family Taxaceae; genus Taxus; species Taxus wallichiana. The sequence continues at coordinate 936,875,297 of CM031242.1, forward strand.
CATATGATTCACATGAAACAAATGTGGTCTAAAAGAGACCATAAATCCAAGTGATAGGGGAGCCAAATGGCTCATGTCCTATAGACATATGGCCTATTAATGCCAAGGAGGGGGATAAATGATGATTTGACAAGGTCAAAGGAAGATAATTGATGTTTCCTCAAAGGTGGGATTACAAGGCTAGGAAGTCAAGTGATAGGGGGACCAATGGGTTTGTGTCCTATAGACATATAAATTTAATGATGGAAATATGTGGTCAAAGGACCGAAAAATGATATTACCACAAAGCGTGGGCTTACGAGGCCAGGAAGTCAAGTGATAGGAGAACCAATAGGTTAATGTCCTATAGACATATGACTTAATGGTGATGGGGGATGAAATGATGATGTAATGAGGTCAAAGGAACAGAATTTGATGTTTCCAGAAAGGTGGGATTATGAGGAATAGATGGGGATCCTAATGGTGGTTAGGGAAGTAACACATTCGAGGAGGTATCCAGTTGATATACATCGATTTTACTAAGTAGATGTGATGTTTTGGAAACAATGGTGTAATGCTGAGATGTGCTTAAGATTGTGTGAATATTAACAAATGTTGATATGATGATAAATATTAATAAATGTTGATGCGGCAAGGTTGATTGCCATTAAAGTTATGTTTTTGAAATGATTTATTATTGAAAGTGATTTTTGTGTATGTCTTAACCATGGTCAAGAATGAAACATGGAGTGATTGCTTGTGTACTCTTGGATTTGATGCATATGTGATGGGAATAGATATGATGAAGGAACTTGCGCTATTTGGCCTTATAACATATGTGAACACATGAATAACAATGGGTAGTCACACATATGATCTTGGATATATATGGAATTGGAATGTACACCTTCCTAGGACATATGAAGGGTTAGCATATGTAGAATGTGTGGGAAAAGAGGGTTATCCTTTCAATGGTTTCATAGAGAGTTACCCCGGCTATATATTTATTTTTTTGACAAAAACCGATCGATGTAAGAAGTTTTCTTTGATGGGAAAGCTAATCGATGTGGGAATCTTTTCAAGGATGATTTTTATATTTTGAATTTTTGAAGGATGATCGATGCAAGGAGCCTTTATGAGGTAGCCATCCTTAGTGGGAGTGGTCTACAATTTGAAATTTTATATTTGATTTTTGAGATAGCCTTCCTTGAGGGATTGGTCTATAATTATGATGGGTAACTATCCTTCAAGGTAAAAGTCTACTTTTATTTTTGATAATATGATTTTGGTATTTGAAGAACTATTTTTTATTGGATTAGGCAAAAAATAGGATCGAATCTAGGGGCCAAAACAAAATAGAGGAATGCAACCAGAAACAAAATAGGAAAAAAATAGAAAGGGGTCCCAGAAAGATGAGTTAAACAGGCTTAACTCTTACATTGCAGGATCTGGACCCCAGAGAGGACAAAAAAGACCAAAAAGCAACGGACACCATAGTTTGCTAACAGTCCGCACACAGTTTAGAGAACAAAAAACCTCCGCAATAAACAAAAAAACCACCAGAGGCCCCAGGCCAGCAGCATCCATCCTGGAATCTAGAACCATCCATCACCTACTCCTCCTCTAAGCTACTTATGCGAAGGTTGAATCTCCTCCTTTTCTTTTCCCCTTGATCCCTCGCTCTGTCAAGTAAAAATTTAACCCAAATCTCCAAGACTTCTTCATTCTGTGTTTTATCTGGACCTGGTCCACGACCATCTTCTTCAAAATGTTGATGATGTTCAGAATGGACTCCCTTTTCCCCTCGTTCGTGTCCTCCATGGATTTTAGGACCCCTTCTAAATACAACATCTTCTTGCTCCATTCTTCAAATACATTAGGGTCTCCCACACATTCATTCTTCCTCGAAGTCGTTGGCTTCCCCAACACCACCCTCATTTTTGTCTTTATCTTTCTCATTCCCCGAAGGATACCCTTACCCACTTTCATTTTAGTTAGACACTCTACAAGAGTAATATCATCTTCCTTGGCTTGCTCCTCTAGGACCGTTGTCAAAGGATAATCCAGAACCGGCTTGCCATTCTCAACCAGAAGAAGAATCAAGCCCTCATGGAGGGGCAACTCAGCTTTCTCATTCTGGAAATCCATCAGCGAATTTAAAAGAGAGGTGGCCATAAAAAAGGAATACTAACCATAAACTTGTGATGGAACATGTTGAGGAAGGTCATGTGATGGGTATAGATTTTTCTATACTTACCCTCCAGTGTAATATATTTCATAACTTGAAGGAAAACATCCTTCTAGACCCCAAGAATGCATGAACGTGCAATGCCATCCGTGAAGAAGTAACATTTCTCCTTGCCAATGAAAAATTGATCAATCTTGACAATATTTGAATAACCATCCTTTGAGGGATCAATCTATTATTTTTGATAAGATCCATCCATAAATATTTTTATCTTCTTTTGAGTTGAGGGAAAACCCTAATAGACCATTTCAAGGAGGCGACGAGATATGTGCACAAACTACACATGTGTGCTCGATGACATGTCATTGGTTGGTATAAAGGGTAGATTAATGTAATGATTTTGGGGTTCCTACTAAGGAAGAAATTATCCACATGAAAGATGTGATGAACAAAGCCATGATGTTCATCTTTAAGGTTTGTAAGGATAGTGATGGAGGACCACATGCTTTCAAATCATTATGATGTTAAGAAGGTTGGTTGATGCTGAAATAAGAATGACATGCTTGGTTAAGATGGAGTACCACATGCTTTCAAATCATTACGATGTGAGTATTGTCATGATGGTCAATATGTTTACAATAGAAAGGATGCAAGTGCAAGGCATTCATAGGTTCCTTTTTAGGTGTACCATCAAAGGAAGCTAAGTGACAAGCTCTCGACCCATGTTATATAGAACAATCCAATTAGGGGGAAAATTTCCACGTACACTCCTTTCTAGAGTAATTACATTGTGATTGGATTGAGAGGATAGGGTTGGTGAAGATTGACTAGGGGGAGGTGTGTAAGGAATCACTTACAAAGTCTTAGTAGACAGAAACCCCCTAGCGTGATGATTTTTCTAGAGATAACATGCACCAAAGGGAATGAAGTCCTTCAGCTTAGGATGATGGAAGTTTTGATGTTGATTGATTGAGTATATGGTAAATAAAGGAGGAAGTATAACCTTTGACAAAGGAGCCATTAAAAATATGGATGAAAAATGAAGTTTAAGCGATTGATGAGGAGGGTGAGAAGATGAAGTTTTGGTTTTTATTTTTCTTCATGTATGATGATTTATAATTCATGTATGTGGGTGATCCGTACTGATTTGAGATGAGGGACACTCAATGGAAGGTAATGAGAAGACATATGAGAAAGGTTTGTTGAGAAATGATTGAGGGTGACCCCCTTATTCTATAGATTTTGGTGAGGACATAGTCGGTGAATTGGGTGTAGATGTTGACGAGATTGAAGGACCTTCAATGGAAGGTTTTGAAGAGATGTCAGCAGAGGTTTGCTAATATGAGATTGAGATAACCCCCTTGTCCTATAGATGTTAGTGAGGACACGATTAGTGACTTGGGTTTAGATGTTGAAAATATTGAAGGACCTTTAATGGAAGGTGTTGAAGAGATGTCTGCAGAGGGTTAATAATACGAGATTGAGGATGACCCCCTTGTCCTACGAGATGTTGTTGAGGAAACTAATGGGGGTGGAGGTGTAGAGGGCATCGATGATAATTTGGGATGGTAATCTTAAAATAGAATATCATTGATAAGGAATAGTCGTTGGATTATGTCTTTAATCGCTTTATAAATTTCCATGTTATGACCCAGGCTTATATGGTAGGCACACATTTTATTTTGATTATACCATGCATGTTTCTATATGTGTAGATTGGGTGTTTTGATTAGTTGTATTGTGATAATAGAATCCTTCATGAGCATCTCGAGGATGTCATTGTAGGTCCCTTTTAGGGGATTTTGATTTTGATTTTGATTTATGAGAATGCTTAGTAGGACGTGTCCTATTTTTGGATGGGGGTAGATGCATAGATGTCGTATGGTGTTGAAAAATCATACGGATGTTGTGAGGTTTATGAAAAGAGGATACGATCGAGGATGGGAAAGTATGTAAAATTGGATGATGGATGAGATCCCAAAATAGACAAGGGGGACAATTTATGGATGAGATAGGGTTTGTATGTGTAACATGATATTGATATAAAAGATGGGGTCCCAAAGTGGATGGCAAAGGTGAGACCTGGATGATGTGTTGATTTAGATAAAGGAGAGGGATTCACAATAGATGGTGAGGGTGAGGTTTTGGATGTGATGGGATTTGATTGTATAGTGTTTGATTCAAGAAGAGGTTTGGATGGATGATAAATGAGGATCCGAGGTTCGGGATTGGATCTAATTCATATGAGGGAGATGTTATTCCTAGACATGATTGATATGGGTTACATTCATGTGAGATACCCAAGTTTTTGATTGGTTTATAAGATAGTTGGATGTCAAGATCTTTGATTATAGGTGGCTCACTTGTAACGGTATTCAAGGTGGATTCTAAGGGTTGTGATGAGGTAGTAGTCAAATGAATAGTAGGCAAAGGTGACATTGATGTGTGAGGATTATCAGAAATAATATATAGGGATTATGAGTCCTCCAGTGGGAAACATTGGTGATGAAGGGGTCTCCTTGTGGGGAGATCCTACTAATTAACTAAAACTATAGAATTTTTCTATTTTAAGTTAATCTAAACTAGTAACAACAATGAAATAACTGATATGAACTAAAATGTAAATGCTAAATAATTTTATTTGATATTTAAATGAAATGAAATAATTTAAATAGGAGGGATAAGGTACTAACCTAAAAATTACTTACCTCACTGTGATTCTAGATTGAATAAGATGATGTGTGGATGAATCACAATGTGATGGTGCAACAAATGAATGTTTACCCCGAGCAGGGTGCTTGAAGGAGGATTGGGGTGCCTATGAGCACCCTAGTATGCAATATGGGTACTTTGGTCTACAAAAAGATTATGACCTAAATATAGAAGTGTTGCTATATGTTCACAATGCCTCGATCCTTGTCAAATGATTGTCGTAGTAGCTTCGCTTTATGTCAATGTAAACTTGATATTAAGATCTACTTGTAAAAACTCATACAAAGCATCAAATCCCTAAAAACAAAAGATGCATATGAAGGGGTTGGAATGACTTTAGCTACCACAATGGTGGACTTACAAGTAAACACCGCACTACATTCCGGACCCAATGTAGTTCTATGTGATTGTGTGTTCCTAGGGTTCCCTAGCACCAATGACACAGAGATAGAGGGAAATAAATAGTTGTAAAATGAAAATGGTGGATGGAATAGATCGAATATAACCCTTTCTTCTATGCAATGTGTGTGATGTAATGATGCCCAAATGTAGTCATTTTTCCTCGGTAGATAGTTAGCTATTTATAGTAGATGATTTGTACATAAGATAATAGGTATGTTATGTTTATATGGGGTTATCTTGCTCAAATTTTGACACTAATCACCCGGCATGTTGACTAGTACCTACGGGAATGAGAAAAAATCATAAAGACCACCTCGATAATCTAAATGAGAACTAAGTGTAATCGGGACTAGGAACCTAAAAAGAGGACCGGGGCACCGATGGGCATCCTAGTACCTTTCTAGGCACCTAGTCGAGAGTAGAGATGACCACTTTGAGTAAATAAGGACATCTAATACTCCATGAGAGATGACTAGAAAGCGTGCAAACAACTAATAAGCTGTGCAAGAAAAATCACGAGGACAACCAACTAATTAAGGACATAACTAGGGGATATGTCATTAGTGAATAATTTTCTTATGCAAGATCCATATATAAAATAACATGCTTTGTGGTATAAATGTAATAGTAAGTGTGTGATTTTGTGACTACATTTTCCCCCACTTTATGTTGATGAGCGGAAAGCTTGGTAACATAAAGTAGTTAGAGATGCGTTCTTGAGAGAAATACTTAGAGAAGCCCATGTTGTAGTAGAACATGTAGAAGTGGTAGTAAAAGTGTTCGAAAGAAATATATAATGTGCCAAACCATGGATCAATCTTATGATCCATACAACACACCGCAAAAGCGTATTATCATGATTTAAGTATACTAAATGAGAGTGATGATTGTAATGTTGGATAATTGATGATTTCGAATATTGTATGATGACGATGAGATGGGATAGGGAGTGATCAATTCCCAACCCAATTGTACGTATATGAATAATCTACCATAAAAATTTGGTGTCTTGACGCTAGAGGAAGAGTGTAGGGAGAAGAGTGTATTATTCTTTAATATTTAATTACATCCTCAAGATCTAGCCATTGTAGAAAGACTCGGATAAAATATTTATGGTTTCTGGATCCAAATAATTTTGATCAAACCGTTGACCTATATAGGAGTGGTATAGGAAAGGCAATCTCTCCCCCACTCCATGGGTGTCACCACAATGTAATAGCTTCCAAGTTAGGTCATCTAGAAGCAATCACAAAATGTAGAATAGCTTCCCAAATTAGGTCATCTGGGAGAGCAACGGATGTAATCTCCCAAGTTAGGTCATCTGGGAGGCCAATTATGTTGAACTCGTATTAATGATATGATTTTTATTTTTAGAAACTTGAACACGTTGATTGATTGATTTTATTGATTGGTTACTCATAGAGAGATTTTATGCTAGTTTCCCCTAAGTTAGGTCATTAGGGGGAATCAATAAAAACTGGTGAATTTTTGCATAGAATTATTTTTAATTTCTTGTTTCCCCCAAGTTATGTCATTAGGGGGAAATAGTGAGACATTGCATAGAAAAATTATATATTTGTTTCCCCCAAATTAGGTCATTAAGGGAATTAATGGTGAGATGTCACACAATGAATTAGTAAATATTTGAAAATGATGAATTGGTAATGATGATTGATTGCATGATAATGTGAGGGGAATTATATGATTGAAAGGGGAAGTGATGATAAACACGAATGCTAAGTCGAAAGTAAGCATAAAACAAATAGAAAGTGATAGAAATAAAAAAATGTGTAGGAAATTGATGGAAGATAATGTTAAGGAGAGATACTACATATACATATGCAATGTGTACAATACGATTGTAGGCATAATTCTAAAAATAATTCCACAAATGGGGTGTAAATTGGAGTAGAAATGCTCAAGATATGAAAAAAATGGTGTGGTGTATATTAGATGTGAGATAAAACGTGAAATAATGACCTTAGTAAGGTAGGTGATGGAAAGTAACTATAATTAGTGAAGTTAAAAATGTTTAGTCACTTCATTTGTTATTTGCATGATTTTGGGATTAAGCACGAAGTCAACAAAAATTCCACAAGTGAGAGTTATGCATCCTAGTCAATTTGAGAGAGTAGCGAATATCGTAGTGTCACGCACAATTATGGATTTGGTAAGTGCATTGTTTTTTGAAAAATGTATGGTGTATTAGTCATTTTTATTAATTTTTGTAAATTTGAGAATTTTAATTTTCTTAGTGTTTTGGACTTGGACAATAGCGGTGAGGGCGCTAGTGATCCCTAGGATAGGAGCACCTGAGGCGGGCACTAGTGTCCTGCTCATGGGCACCCAGTCTTGCATCCGAGCACCCCAATCCAGAATGTGTGAATTTGGTCTAAATTGATGAAAAATCAGATTTCTAATGTAAATGAATGTGATAAGCACATGTATGTGTTCTTATAAGGTGTTCTAATGCAACATTTGTTGTCATTTTGTGTTTTGCAAAGGGATAATCATTTGATGGAGTTCATAGGTTTTTCGGATGAGGATTGGGATGTTATAGGCTGTGTCATCCCATGACACATTACATGGTTGGGGGTGTGCTCCATAATATGCCTATGTTGACTCCACTATGCGAGAGATGATGTGTAAATATGTGTACATTTTGGTTGGCTATGGGGAGATGAATGTGAATTTTGAGGATCTGTATCATATGCTACGATTCTTCGATTGTCGAGAGATAGAGTACATGTTATGCCATTAGAGGATATGGAGAGGTAAATGCAAGCTGCTAGATGTTTTTGTGGGGACTCAAGTACTGCCGAGGCCCATATTAGTTTGAATGCTATTTTGAGTTCCAATGTTCCGCACTTACATAATTTCATAGTATTTGTGAATCCTTCATTTATTGCAATGGAGGGGGAGGTGTAGGCTTCTTGTATAAGATACATGATATATGTCAGCAGAAAGAGGAGGAGATTACTAGATATGCATGGGCATGGTGTGTGTTAGACCACCTATATAGAGACCTATACCAATTTACTCATGATGAGCACGGAGGTGGGATAGGAGCCACTAAATTATTACATGTATGGGCATATGAGCACATAACAGTGTTGAGACTAGTTGGAGGTCCATGAGAAGAGTGGGCTAGGCCAAAGATATATGCGAGGAAGTGGATTAATATCGTGGGCAAGAGAGGATGGAAAAAATACTTACAAGGAAGCTGATAGATAGGATGGGGCACTGAGGAAGTTGTATAAAGGCCATAACACAATTATGGAGGATGGCCCAAAGATGCTATAGATATGTGGTGTATATGTAGGACCATGTGGTTAGAGGACCGATTTGCAGGAGTAGCTAAACTCTTCTAGGTGGAGAGAGTATCATGATAGTTTGGCATGGCTCGGGATGTGCCCCTAGAGCCATATATATGGTTGAGAACTATCGAGCCTTGAGGAGGTCCAAAGCTAGACCGGGGCCCATAACAAAGTAGCTAGTGCCTCCCAAGATAGATGAGGTAGATGTGGAGATAGAGGTGATAGAATCAGATGATGTAGGTCACACATTGAGAGGAATACCTCACATGGTCGGCGAGAACTTTGATGGGTGTTGTTATCCCCTATTATTTATAGGTACAATGTGATTATCATATGGAGGAGGAGGAGAAGGAAAGCCCATGTTGCTGACAATGTAGCAGTGTATGTAGTGGAATGTAAGTATTAATATGGAACTATGTTGTGTGTTACACTATTTTCCTATGTGATAGCAATTATTATCTAAGTAATTGTGTTATTTGTTTTATAGGTGATGCATATTAGTCCCTAATAGTCGACACATCCATCCACACATTGACACAAAATGTGTCGAATCGATTTACTTGGTGGGGATACTTGAGCATTTGGATGAGATTGCGGGTGAGCATGCCCATTTATTTGAGCCGATTGTCATGGCAAAAACAACATGTAATGTATTGCTAGCCAAGAGGGATGAGGCATGTGATGAGACTCGATGAGCCAGATATGAATTTGGTGGTGGTCCCTTAGCGCAAGATGTATTTTCGTGACACATGGATTTGCAGTGTCATTTATTGAAGAAATCTATGGAGAAGACCTTATTTTTAGGTAAATGGAGAGGTATTGAGGCCATGAACAATGACACAGAGTTAGTGGCAAGGCATCTAGTTCTAGGGCTCTTGTAGTACCCAAGAGCGATAATGATCTTTGAGAGTGTGATCGGTATCATTCTATATGATGTAGGGGAGGTGCCCCCCCAGTGATGAAATATTTTTACAATGATGACCGTATTCCTTATATATGTGATTTATATATGATAAGCTTAGTTTTTGTTGTATCAATGTTATGTGTTTTGATGATTATTGTTGGAACACATGTGATGTTTTTGTACATTGTTAATGTTTATTGATGTAATATTTGCGTAATGATGATAAACACATGTATTGTGGGTGATGAGATAAGTGAAATGTTTATTAAATGGAATTTGCAACACGTAGTTAGTATGATGATAGGAAAATGAATGTAAAAAGGGATGATGTAAGTGTTTCACTAGATTCTTAGAAAATTAATGAAATAGATAAGGGTAGTAGGCCAAGGAGGAATACATTTTTGTAATGTCAGTTGAAGGTCATGCATGTGTTCTAATTTCTGATCCAAGTTGATCGCAAGAGATCCCTTTTTCTAGGAGGAACTACTAAAAGCGTAGATTTGAAGAACGTAGGTGATGAGGATGGTGATGGAAGAGATCCAGAGAGATGAGCCATTGTATTTTTTCCATGGCAGTTCAAACCTTCGTGCTTCTTTGTGTGAATCCGTGATCGTGGAGAATATGATGAATTCCATATGGTTGTTGGTAGTGCTCCCATGTGTTTTCCTTTTCCTTAGTGTTTCAGAAAACCAAGTGCTCCAAGTCTCTGTTCGTATGAGATCTTGAATCGAATGTCAAACCTAGGAAAAGGATTTTGAAAATTTATTTAACCTAACCGAGATATGGTTAGGTGACTCGGCATTGGTTGAGATATAACCGGTGTTGGTTAAGGTGGGAATATCTAGGTTGGCCAAAAATAGCCAAATTGTTGCTATTTTTGGCGTGATCTCTAACCTTCTTCCAAGTATTAAGTGATGGATCACGGAAAGATAAGTAGGATTCCTTTTAGGTTTATTAATAGGAGTTAAGTCTAGGTTTAGATTAAGTCCTAGTTGGTTAGGATTGGCTTAGACTTGGTCTTAGGTCATTAATGAGGTTTGAGTGGGTCATTTGAGTGAGGTGGCTAGGTGAGTTGGTGGGGTGAGGTGGTTAAGTGAGGATATTAATTAATTTAATTAAGATAATTAATTCAATTAACATGTGCACTAGGGGATATGAATGGGTAGGATATGGTTAATTTAATTAACGATATTTTAATAGAAGAATGAACCAATTTTGGTGTCTACATTTCCCCCTTTTTGTTGTTAGAGTAGGTATTTACCTTAGCTCATGTTCACCTAGGTACTTTATTTACCTTTATTGTATTTATCCTCACCCACTTATGTGTGTGGATATTTATTTTATCTTATTTAGATATTAGGAGATATTATCTAGTTGTTAGGTATAGTTCTTTCCTTGATCTATGGTATTGACTAGATCCTTGATGTCTAGTTCTCTCCTAAATCTATGGTCTTGACTAGTTCTTTGATGACTAGTTATTTCCTTGATTTATGGCTTGATCTACAACCTTGACTAGTTCTTAGATTGTTATTCCTTGCCTATTTAAGCAAGGCCCATTCTCAATGTATTGCATTGAGTTCCATAATAATATATGATATTGTTGCTCATTTGTTTGCAAAGGTTTATGTAAAGTTATTATGGCGAATTGCTTTCATCTTATAGATTGCGATGTTTTATTAGCATCTATTTTTCTTGGCTTGGTACAATCTGGTTATCGTTCCTTTCATGGTATCAGAGCTGGAGATTGTTGTTGACATCCGTCTGTAAGTTTTATTTTGCAAATAAATTCATTATATATTCATATATTTGGGATTTGGTCATATGTTGTTGTTGCATGCATTTTTATGGAAAACAAAGGCTTCCATTAGATCCGGAAGGCGTGAAAACCCTAAGATTGACTGTAAACTTGGTCATTTCTGCGACATAACCAATTTTTGTGGTTTTTTTGGTTGTTGTAGAGAAGCACACCGATTCGCCTCAGATTCGCACCCACCAGAAAGGAAATCACGGGATTATTTTTTTGGGTCTGTTGAATTTTTCAAGATCTCGCATAGAGCATAAGTTGTGTAAACACCCATTAAAATCCTTAGCCCTTGGGCTTGTGATTCCTACTAGTAGGTGCTTAACTTCATCCCCCTTTAATTTTATTTGTGTGGTGAAGGGAACAACAATTTATTTTGTTTCAATGGTAACTAAAATAAATAACAAAACAAAATAGTAAAAATCTTGTAACTTTTGATCGGTAACTCGGTTTTGAGTTCCATTTTTGCAAAAGTGATTGTTTTTTCATGATCTTTCCATTAGAGTTATTTATTTTGATACTTGCACTATAATTATAAAGTGCCAAATATGGAGGAGTGTGGTAATCAATTATGGATGCAATTTCGGCTGAGCTCGACGTCCTAAATTTTTGGGAGTTGTAGTTTGTTCCTATCATGGATTCTGAGAATGATATGATTTTCTCTGAAGTATGTGGACTTCAAGAGGATATTCAAAAATTTGTGGAAGAAAATAGATTTCTCAAGAAGAAAAATTCTTTTCTACAATCACTGCGTTCATGATAAGGATACAATAATACACTTCCTGCAGAACAAACTTGCTAGCCTACAACATCACCATCATATTATGGACAACCATATCCATGCTCCTAGTCCACTTGCAACTATTGCTCTTATACCCACTAACATTGATCTTCCAGTCTTTGAGCCTAAACTTGCTTTTGATGCTTCTAAACCTGTGAGGCTTGTTACTGCATGCTCTTCCACATTTGTGCCTATTACAGTACCACATGTTGTGTATCCTACTTCTACTCAGTTGCATGGATTTTTAAGAAGCATACCACTGCATTCAATTCTCGCATGCTCCGTTTTATGGGTCTTACTAATGAGTCATTGGTAGACATTCATAGGGTATTGTTTCCTTGATTCCACATGTTAAGTGAAATTCTCGTTGTGACATTGGTTTTCGAGCATATACTTCAGTGGGATCACACATTGACAAAGATCCTTTTTTTGTTTTCTCAAATCCATCTGAGGATCATGAGAAACACATGAGTTCTACACCTTCACTCAGGCTTGAGAAACCTGAGATTTTAGTTGTCAGACATGATCAACCTGACACACATTTTGATGTTCTTTTGCATGCACCCATTGTGTATTTTGCACCAAGTCATATGTATGCATCTTCTTCATCCATTCGTGTTGATTTGGGGTGGATATCTGATCACTCGTGGTGGTGACATAGGAATTCATTGAGAGGAATCTATAGGCATGGCTCCTCCACCATTCGGCCTCTTGCTCCACTTTCTATACCTTCTATATTGTGATGCTTCTTGTTTTGAGCATTTTTTTTAGCAAGTGTAGTGTATCTCTCTTGTTTGTTGAGAGATTTTATATCTATATTTTCAACACTTTTGGCATGTTGACAATATCTCTTGTGGGGGATCTATTCTGGTGAAGTCCAGTGTTATTTTGTCAGTGTTCGAGTAGTTGATTTTGGGTAACTCATATAGATTTGTAGCATCACTCCACCCATTCAGCAGTATGGGAGGGTGTGATGTTGATCCTGCTTCTTTGGGTTTCGTGTCCTTGTCTTGTTACCTTGGCTTTTCTTGGATCGTGACACTCTGGATTTTGTGTCCTTTCCTTGTTACTTTGATTATTGTTCTTGGATCGTGGCACACCTATTTGCAGCACTTGATCAAATTATGTTTGGTGTTTTTTACACTTTTGACATCACTCTATTGTGAGTCTCCTTATATGGAACTATTCTGGTGGAGCCCAGTGTCAATTGTTTTTAGTTTTGTGATCGAGCAGTGGATTTAGACCATAGTGCACACCAAACTTCTTCAGCATTGTATGATTTTTTTGAGCCGAGCTTCTTGGGATGCCTTGGAGTGGATCTTTACTCTCTTTACTTTCATTCTTACTGGTTTTGGGTACCTTGCAGTGTCCCTTTTTTCCCAGTTATTGTACATGAGTACCTCATTAGGCCTAGTTTCAGGACTCATATTGTGGACATGTCACTTCTATTTTGGCCCCTAGCTTCACTTGAGGGGGTGTTAGAGTAGGTATTTACCTTAGCTCATGTTCACCTAGGTACTTTATTTACCTTTATTGTATTTATCCTCACCCACTTATGTGTGTGGATATTTCTTTTATCTTATTTAGATATTAGGAGATATTATCTAGTTGTTAGGTATAGTTCTTTCCTTGATCCATGGTATTGACTAGTTCTTTCCTTGATCTATGGTATTGACTAGATCCTTGATGTCTAGTTCTCTCCTAAATCTATGGTCTTGACTAGTTCTTTGATGACTAGTTATTTTCTTGATTTATGGCTTAATCTACAACCTTGACTGGTTCTTATATTGTTATTCCTTACCTATTTAAGAAAGGCCCATTCTCAATGTATTGCATTGAGTTCCATAATAATATATGATATTGTCGCTCATTTATTTGCAAAGGTTTATGTAAAGTTATTATGGTGAATTGCTTTCATCTTATAGATCATGGTGTTTGATTAACATCTATGTTCTTGGCTTGAAAATACGATCTAGTTATTGTTCCTTTCATTTATTACGTATCTTGTATTGGTAAGTGACATTGACAAAAATAGGAAGTGGTTGCCCCAAATATAAGTGAGAGTGGTGTTTCCCCAAGTAGTAATGAAGGTGATCCCCCTCAAACCAGGAGCTGATGAGGTGTGAGATAGAATCAGTGAGTGGTTTGATAAATGGGTAAGTGATGAAAGTTAAGGTAGGTGAGTTGTAGGTAAGGGTATGGGAACTTTGGGTAATGGGTAATGGGAATGACAATTGAATTCAAGTACATGTATAGATTGTGACATGGTACCAAGTTGAAGATCTTGAAAAATATACATCGTCCAAGTTCGATAGATTTATCCAAACAAGGTTGAAGTGATTCAGGTATCTAAAGGTATCTAGGGTATAGGATATGGTTCAAAAATACAACTTAGGTTAGGTGTGGGAATGTTTAGGTATGATCCAATACACCAAAGGTTTGGTTAGGATAAACAACACGATAGTAAGCAAGATAAGGTCATTAGGCTAAACCAACACAGGTAACAACATCACAAGGTATAACAAGTACACAAGTTAAGGCAATGTATGAGTAATTTAGGCTTGTGGGTAGGGTGTAATAAGTGTTGGTAAGGCCAAAAGGTATTTGGTAGTAATGAGTTTAGGTCAAAATGGGAAAAATGTAGGTGAAATGGTACTGCTGGCGGGTGGTGATGCGGTTATAAGGTAATCGATGCCGGTTTTGGGTGACCAACATCGGTCATGTCAATTTAGGGTTAAAATAGAAAAAATCATGTTTTACAGATTCATTTTAATGTGTTGTCATTTTGTGAAAATGACATAGAATTTGTGTCTCCATGGAAAGTGACTTAGTGGAGTGCCAAGTTGAGTTGGAAAAATATGAGTATAAGATTTGGTGTTAGTAGGTGGGTCCATGAGATTAGTTGGAGACATGTGATTGGTGGAGATATTTGAGGTATATTTCAACATGGAAGAGGCAGGAGAGGGTTTGGGTGGACCACTAGCACGGTGGCTGTGACGTGCCACCACGTAGGTGACACCGTGATCGGGTAGGGGTGTTCCTAATTTTTATTTGTGAAACGTTTGGTTAAAAATGAAGAAATTGGGGTGGGGGTTTTTATTTTGAAATATGGGTGAAAAGTGGGTAAAATCAATATGGGGAAGGGAAAATGTAGGGTAAATGAGATAATAAGTGAATATAAGGTAATTTGGGGTGGATTGGGGTTGGTATAAGGGTATAGTTTGGTGATTTTTAGGTGAAATGAGTTATGGGGGACGAGATTCAATTTTTTGGGTTACCGCGATAGAGATTGAAGTCGGTCATGGCTTGGGGTGACATCGGTCGATGTTTATTGGCATCGGTTTGGACTTAAGGGACCAATACCTGGGGAACTGATGACGGTCATGGGAAAACCGGTGATGGTTAGGGTTAAATAACAATTTGGGTAAGAAGGGCTAGTTTGTAAAGAAAAATAGGTGGGAAGGGGTAAATGAAGAGTGTTTTTAGAGGGATGAGGGTAAAATGTGAGTTTGACAAGATAAGATAGGTAAGTAGGTTCAATAATGTTAAGACGATGGGTCATGATTATAAAGGGTAGTAGGCTTGTAGGTGAATTAGGTAAATGGGGTAGGCATGATTGATGTGGTTGGGTATGGTTTTGGGGTTAATAGGTAATTGGAGGTAATTAGGTCTTAACAATGTTGTGGTTTGTTAGATGCAGGCTAGGGACCAGCTGCGGATGTGGGACAAAGTACCACCTCTATTGGTAGTGATGCGGTCTAGTGTGACTGCGGAGGAGTGGGAGAATATGACAGATGTTTGACTAATTGGGATATAGTGTTATAGACGTATAGCTCGAGATCCTAGCTTGATGGTCACACTCATCGATAGATGGGATTTAGTGACCAACATGTTTCATTTACCAATGGGTGAGATGACTATCACCCTAGAGGACGTGTACAAGATCATGTGGCTACTGATTTTTGGGAAGCCAGTGTATTGTATTTTTAGAGGCATCAGTGGAGCCAATAGTGGTTGTATTTGGGGAGGTAATGGGTGAGTGAGGTACCATAATGTGAGCTTTAGCTATGGAGACATGTATGCATCCCATCCTCGGGAGAGGCGAGTTTGGTTGTTTTGATGATGAAGGCGATATGTTTTTGTCCGACCAAATGTTGAGGGTGGGAGATTCCCACGAGAACTAATGGGAGTGCTTCAAGATATGATGGAGGAGTGGATGTATTTTTCCTCAAAGAACGACATTCTTAGTGCAGCTATATAGGAGCAGTGGGCTTAAGGTAGATTACAATGGTTTAGTTTGTGTTGCACCTTTCTACTACATAGCTGGGCATACAAGCATATCATATATGTGTGGCCAATTTATTTTTTCAGGGGTGGCCAAGTCGAGTTGGATATAGGTGGTGGGTACCGGTTGGTGGGAATTACATATTAGCTAGGGCCACACGTGATGTTTTATACTACAGGAGGTTGTTGGAGGGAATATTAGGGGTAGATATTGTATGGAGGCCCTACATTGGTTATCCATCCTATAGAGGCATGGTAGAGGAGCTAGAGGAGTTGCAGTTAGAGAGGTGGATATAGGGATGATGTGACGGTGAGAAGGATTTGATACCCATGGATAGGGTTAGATGATAGTTTGGTCTACCACAGGATGTACCCCACCTTTTCCATAGTACAAGAGAGATGACGTGGAGAGACCTATGTCTCCACCATACCCAAGTTTGTCGATAAGGCAGGAGGAGAAACTAGTGGATAGGTGGATTGCTGAAGTTGGAGTCACCAATGGTTATAGGTGATGGTGGATAACACAACTATGGGCGACGCCACTAAGACCAGGGAAGCCAAACTTAGCCACCATCACAATGCAGAGAGATACTCTGCAGGATTAGGTGGCCACCCTTCGACAAAAATCACATGTGTGCAAGGTCGGTTGTGCATTTGCTTAGGTGCGCAGTGGCCACCTTGTAGAGGCCTAGGTGACAGCCTTACAGCTCAACTAGCACATGTGCGGTTACTGCATAGGGTGGTGATGGGGATGGAGTATAGGTATCCAAATACAGTGTAGGTAGAAGTTTTGAGGCCGAATGACCACCGAACAGGATCACGTTGTGGCTCTACGAGGCCAATATTACAACATAGGTGCCTCTACAAGATCGAGAGATAGGGTACCATATGATATATGGTAGTGGGACAGGGTCCCATGGTATAGGGAGGAGGGCATGGATCATGGATATAGGGAAAGAGGCCTATGTTAGCAGGATAGATTTCATAGGTTGTGATACCTATGACACCACCACAGATGGTGCCGATGGTGAGATTCAGGGATGCCCTACATGAGGCCTAGAATTATCAGGATCACCTGATGACTACCGAGATAGATGTTCCATCTTATGTAGAGTACTGAGGCACAACAAGTAGCGAGTGAGGACTAGATCCCACACTCATAGCGCTGAGAGCACAAGGGGCGGTGAGCCTAGAGATAGGGTCAAGGTGAGGCTATGAGTTCACGAGAGGCCAGTCCCAGGTGAGGGTCATTTGGAGATGAGATCGAGACCCATAGAGGGTGGAGAGATGTTGGTGGGGTGTCGATTGGATGAGAGGAGGAGGAGACAGATGAGACATGTATGGATATCAAGTGAGGTGACGATTAGTCACTAGATATGATTAGTGTATTGATTTTTGATATATACCGGCCTGCGTGCCAATGATAGTGAGGATGTATATGAGAGTTTTGAGATTTTGAGTTTTATATCGGCTTGCATGCCAGAAGATAGTGAGGATGTATCTGAGTGATTGAGATACTTGAATTATATACTAGTTTGCATGCCAAACATATTGAGGATGTATCTGAGTGATTGAGATACTTGTATTTATTTGTATCTATGTACATATGTATGGATACACAGACTTTCCCAGTTATATATATTGATGATGAGAGTTATTGGATGGATAATGTATCTATGTTTTAATTTCCATTGTTATTTGTATGTGATGGAAACTAGGTGAATTAGGTATGATTGAGTCAAGGTCATGTAGGCATGATGGAGTCTAGGTGAGTTAGGCATGATTGAGTCTAGGTCATGTAGGCATGATTGAGTTTAGGTCATTTAGGCATGGTGGAGTCAAGGTCATGTAGGCATGATCGAGTTAGGTCAGTTAGGCATGGTGGAGTTAGGTATAGGCATGTTTTGGTTATGTTTATGGGTTTGATTTAATTTCCAAGTTATTGGTAGCATGGAAAAAAATGAATGATGATGAATATGTATGTTATGGTGTAAATTTCTGAAATATTTGATATCATGGAAATGTGAAATGATTAATGTATGATATGATGATGTAAGAAATAGGTAGGTATACATGTTTGTATACTTGTATGTTTGTTTAATTTCCAAGTAGTGTATAAGGTGGAAACTAACTAAGGTAGAATGTGAATAGAAAAATGGGGGCTGGAAATTGGTTAGGGTAGAGAGTGGATGAGCTAACCTCCAAGGGCCCCATGCCCTCATAGTGCTGCCTATATAGCCCCGAAGAAAAGGGGCCTCAATCCGATATAGTTCTCCCATAAGCTAGGGAAGAATATGATGAGGTAGAGGGATGGTTTGGTAGGTTTTAGGCATGGTTGAGTCTAGGTTAGTTAGGTATGGTTGAGTTTAGGTCACTTAGGCATGATTGAGTCTAGGTCATGAAGGAAAGGGTGAATTGATGTCATTTAGGTATGCTTAAGTTGAGGTGTCAAAGGCTTGGTCCTGTATAGGAGAATCAAAAAGTTAATGAATAAGGTGAAGGGTAAGATGTGACTACAAGCCTAAGTGATAAGAACCATAACGAATTTATCATACCTAAGATGGGCTTATGAACGTAAGACCCTAAAGGTGTTACATGATGGACTATTCTAAGGTTAAGGAAAGTCACATGATCACAAAACGTTGCATTTGTAGCATATCCCTTGAGTGGGTAGGAAATTAAGGTGAAACATCAATGAGGTGAAGTTGCTTGTTTTTAGCATAACCTAGTGTGAAATAACATGCCTATTTGGCAAGAGACCCAAGATCAAAATAGGCAAGTCCATGACGAAAAAGTTAATCTTTTTCTTTTTTCTTTTGCTTTTATTTTTGTTTTGATAGACTGATCGATGCGGGAAGTCTATATGGGATGAGTAGATGATCTCCTTGAGGTCTTCATGAAGTTGATCGATGTGGGAAGATTCTAAATATTTTATTTTATTTTTGTAAGAATAGTCTTCTTTTGATGATAGACTAAGTACAATATGGCTAGATTTGTATAGTTGTCCTTCGAGGAGCAATCTATTTATAACAGTGAGATATGGAGAAAAATTTCCTTTTTGAGGGAGTCATCATTTTACTAAAATTTTGACTCAAGGAGTTGAATCCCATTTTTATTTTGAAAGTGTTTTTATTTTTGGAATTTTAAGTCATGGACAAGACTATAGAGAAAGATAGGCTCTTGTTTTGAAGACAAAACTATAACACACATAGGTTAACTATGAAGGAGAGGGTTTAAGGAATGAATAACCATGGGATTCCATCTTGAAAAAGATGAAAAGTATCCATGAGAATCATGCCATGAGTAGAGCCGTGGTACTCATATTGAAGACAAGGATGAAAAAATGACAGGTAATCACATGATTCTTGTTTAGTCGTTGATCCTTAAAATAGGTAAGTAGAAGGTGAATGGTGCTCGGGATGAGAACTTAATAGAAAAGAGGTGATTGTTATCTAATTTTTACCCTCGGGAAAAATTGAACAACATGGCAATGCACACTATGAAAAGTGAGGGATTCATTCAGAAATGGGAGCTCACATTTCGATTTTGAAAATCAAGTTACAGGTGGGCTCGAAAATGGAAATTATGTCGGGGGCAAGAAATTGATTAAAGAATGGCTCATTGGCCGAGCTTACATATTGAGATTGCAAGAGTTTGTTGAAGTTTGAGCCATAGGGTTGGCATGGAGATCACAGATAAGCCGATTTGAATGAAGTCGGAAAAGGCTGATTCAACTCGATCATGGCAAACTCAATGAAGATAGAACCCAAGCCTGAAATTGAGATAATAAAAATAGATAGTTTTATTCATCAAGAGAGCTTGAATTTTGAGAGGGCCAAGCACATTATAGAGAAGCTCGAGGGTTTGAGCTCATTCGGAGAATGAAGAAGTTTTGAAGTTTGAATTTCAGACTTCGGAGGTGGAGCCTTTTGGAGGTAGGCTAAAGGTAAATTTCGGGGACTCAACAGAAAAAAATCTCGAAAAAAAAATTGTCCAAAATTCTAAAAGTCTAAATTTTTAGATTTTTAGGTTTGAGTTTTGAAGATGCAAAATTTAGAGTTTCTGAGTCTTTGGCAACAAAACAGGAAAAGTGATGAAAAATGTCTGAAATTGTGAAAGTTCAAAACCCGAAAGGGTTCAGATTTTAGAAGTCAAACTTGGTTTCAAAGTCAACGCGGTGGTATTTTTGGAGTTTGAGTTTCAGGTTTCAGAGTTTCGAAACTCTTGAGGTGATTTGAAGGATGAACAGTGTCATGGGTCCGAAAGGAAAAAGGTTCAAATTATGAAAGTCCAAAATTTGGACTTTCAGTGTTTCGAGTTTGAGTTTTCATACGCCCAAGCAGATGAACAATATCCCAACTTCTAAAACCAAAATGTCCAAAATTTTGAAATTTTGGATTTCGGAGGTTGCATGCATTTCAAACTCAAAAAAGGAAGATCAAGAACTCACTTTTTTGAATGACCCCTTGATGTCTAGGAGCTCGAATTTACACAAGAAAGGACTTTTTGGAAATCTTAATTTAAGTGAGACTAAGTTATTCAAAATGAATAAATATAGTTCACCATTTTAGAGAGTGTCCTAGGTTTCTCACCTACCACAATAATGAAGGTATGGGATTCCTTTCTTGCCCAACAAGAAAGAGTACATGGAGGCATGGGTTTTTACAGTAGAACCCATCATTGTTGTAGGTAAATTCAATGCATTCTAGGGTGGTTGAAGCAAGAATTCAAATTCTTCTCTCCCCTTTCCCTCATTCTTGATATATATTGTAAGGAGGGGCATTTTTCTAGGGTTGGATAATTTGGCTTTGCACCCTCCCTTCTTCTCTAGTCCTGTCGCTGAATTGGTTGAGTTCAAATCTCCCATCTAAAATTTAAATGCAATTTTTGCTTCTTGGCCATATGAATGCATTGTATCAATCTTAGGTGAAATATTAAAAGTCCGTGGGTGATTTACAACCCTTTCTTATGTTCATTACATCTTCTTGATCTCAAATTACAATCCTTGTTATCTGTGCATGGTGGTTGTATTACATTTTTAATGCTTTGCATTTAATTACAATGTAGGTGTTCAACATTCCTTTGGTGCATCACCTCTATTGGTTTAGATATAATTTACTAAGTAATCTTCTTAACCCTATCTCCTTGGCAAGTTAGAGTATATTTTAGAATAGATGCTCTACATTTTGGATGTGTACACCAGTATAGAGGAATAGGGACTGGACTTCATCCGAAGTGATTTCTTGATTGAAAAGTCCCACACTTTGGGAAAATCTCCATGTTATACAATCACACTGAGAGTTTCAACCTATCAAGTTGCAGACATTCAGGGGTGTTGTGATTACTCATAAACAATGATGTAGGACTTAATTCAATTGTAGAATTGTTGAAGATGTAAGGAATTGAGGGCTTATGATCAAGTTTACCTTTGAGTGAAGACAAATGATAAGCACCCGATCCATAGGTATGAGTAATGATATAAGGTCCAAGCCAAATAGAAGCAAATTTTCCCCGTTAATGTTTTTCCTCTTTTATTACATGTTGATTTTCCTATAGGACGAGGTTGCCGACTTGGAAGGTTCATTTGTGGACACGTTTGTCATAGGCACATTTGATATGTTTTTGGTAGATTTGGAGATGGCCAAGAGCATTGAGATGACATTCATTTAATAACTCGAGTTATGCCAAATGGTCTTAGCGAAAGTCATCATCGTTGAACATATCTTTAAGTAAGATACAAAGAGATAAAATATATACTTCAAGAGGTAGAAAAACCTCATGTACTATAGACCAAAGAGAAATGTGTGGCGAAAAGTAGTTGATGTACGAATACTAGTACGATAAGCCCATAAGGAAAAAGGAATGTGTGTATACCAATCCTTTCTAGTATCATGCACAACTTTCATAAGAATTTTATTTCAGGTTTTTTTGGTTGGTTAAGCTTGGCCATTTGATTAAGGGTAGTAGGTTGAATAAAAGCGAAAGTTTTAACGCCAAAGGCATCACAAATATTTTGTAGAGTTTTATTTTTGAACAATTTTCCGTTATCAGTGATGAGATGATGAGGAACACCAAAGCGACAAATGATGTGATGGTTGATGAATTCACATATTTTCTTAGCTTTTTTGAAATAAGAGGTATGGCTTCTACCCATTTAGTGTAGTATTCAGTAGTGGTAATAATCCATTGATGGAATTGTGAAGAATGAGGATTGATCTCTCCAACAAGATCCAAACCCCATTGAGAGAAAGGCCAAAGGTCTCATGCGACCTGTAAGGCATGACTAGGTGTGTGATGAAGATTAGCATGTTGCTAGCACTTCACACAATGTTTGAAATAATCACAACAATCATAGTTTAAGGTTGGACAATAATAGCCTAGGCGGAGAATGCGTTTAGAAAAATAAACCACTGAAGTGACCTCCACAAATTCCGTCGTGAACTTCCTTGATGGTGTAAGGAACTTCAGAAGTGGTAAGGAATCATAAGAGGATACCGTCAAAGCCACATTTATAAAGAATACCACCCATGATGACATAGTGAGAGAAATTTTTGATAAATGGCATGTTGGCCATTGCTTGAAGTAAGGTCTAGAGGTATAATTGAAAGGAAAGGTGCCCATCAAATTACTTATACCAAAGGTCATATGGGTCAGGTTGAACGGTTCAATGAGGTTGACGTCTTGAAATAAATAGGAAGGTGATTGCAGCCTTTGTATTGTGACAAATATTTTCGAGTCGGAGGGTGAAACGGGTATCCGAGAAGAAAAAGGCAGACCATGGTATTCAAAAAAATTGTTAGTGGAATATGGAGTGGTTTGAATTTTATAATGGTCAAAGGTAGTCAAAATTATGTCAAGCATGATGTTTTTACTTTTGAAGTATTTCATTTATGAAACTGGTATATACCATTTAATTGATTTATAACTTGAGTTGAGAGTTTCCAAAGATATTAGTTGATTTAATGTCTAAGGCGATGGCTATTTGAAGGCCTAATACGGGTGCTTTAAATTCAGTGATATTGTTAGTACATTCATAATCTAGTTTGAAAGATAATGGAATAGGATCATGGTTGAGAGGAATGAGGATAAATCCAACACCACCCCCACACTAACATTTGGAACCATCAAAGAATAAGTTCATTGGGTAAATGGTATCATCCAATGAGAGGGTAGTAATGGATTTGTCTGGGAAATCAAAGTTAGAGGGCTGATCTCCAGAGAGAGGTGTGTCTGCTAGTTGGTCAGTGATAGTTTGGCCTTTGATATATTTTTGATGAGTGAATTTGAGGTCTAGGTATGCAAGAATCATGAGCCAATGTGCAACATGTTGATGTTGGTAGGGTTTGGCGTACATGTAATGTAAGGGGTTTGTATTGGTAACAAAAAAGTTTTATGGTTAGGTAGGTAATGGAAAAGTTTAGTGGCAAAAAAACTAAGTCTAAGCATATTTTTTGGTGTGGGTGTATCAGGTTTCATAGTCCAAAATATTAGGACTTATATAATAAATTGTTTGCTCCTTGTGTTGCTCATTGCGATGAGCGAGCATGGCTCCCAAGGAATGATCTATAGCAGAAATGTAAAGGTAAAATGGTTGGTCATCTTTAGGAGGAATGAGTATAGGTGGTTAGAGGAGGTACTATTTTAAGGCCTCAAAGGATTTGTGGCATTCATCATCCCATTTGAAGGAGACGTCCTTTTTAAGGAGATGATGAAATGGGTGGCAGCGGTTAGATAACTATGAAATAAAATGACGAATAGATTGTAACTTGCCTTGCAAACTACATAATTGGTGAAGGTTAGTAGGTGGAGGAATTTTGAGAATAGCCTTGATTTTAGTGGGATAAACTTCTATGCCACACAAAGAAATGATAAAACCAAGGATTTTGCTTGAGAGAACAATAAAGACACACTTCTTAGGTTGAAGGAAAACACAATACTTGATGAGACAGTCAAAGACGACCTTAAGGGCTGTAAGGTGTTCAAATCGATGTTTGGATTTAGAAAGAAGGTCATTTATGTAATCTTCCAATATGTGATGCATGATGTCATGAAAGATATAAGTCATAGCCCGTTGATATGTAGCACCAACATTTTAAGGCCAAAAGGACTAACTCAATAGTAGAAGGTCCCCAAAGAGTGATGAAATCTGTTTTGTGTTGATCTTCTGGAGCAATTAATATTTAGTTATAACCGAGAAACCATCTATGAGTGACAACATCTCATGTAGGTGATAAGATCGACTAGTTAGTCAATACTAGGTAGAGGAAAATCATCTTTAGGGCAAGATAAGTTAA
Organism: Taxus wallichiana var. yunnanensis; assembly: GCA_018340775.1. Lineage (NCBI taxonomy): Eukaryota > Viridiplantae > Streptophyta > Pinopsida > Cupressales > Taxaceae > Taxus > Taxus wallichiana. The sequence continues at coordinate 936,899,959 of CM031242.1, forward strand.
GGTTGCAGAAATCCATGCAAATGTAGAGTCCCCCTGTCACTTTTGTGACATGAATGATGTTAGAGATCCATTGGGGATAATAAATGGGTAGGATGAAGGAAACCGAAAGAAGATGTTGGATTTCTTCTTTGACAAGAAGGGAAATGCGAGGATGCATTTTCTGCAACTTCTATTTTACGGGTTTGGCTTCAGGAATAGTGACAATATTGTGGACCACAATATTAGGGTCAATACTAGGCATATCTTCGTAGGACCAAGAAAAAGCATTGTTATGATCCCAAAGGAAATAAGTAAAAGATTCATGTTCAGCAGTGTCTAAATATTGGCCTATCTTTAAAATGTGTGGTTCATCCTGAGTGTTAATATTGATTTCGATGGTTGATTAATTTAACATGGTTTGTGTCTCAGAAGGTAATGACTAGTGAATATAAGAATCCTCTCGCACCAAGGTAGGTGAGAATAGACTCATTGTCCTAACATTGAATGACATTAATAGAAGGTGTATCATCATCAATCATGTCAGGATACATGAAGGGAAGGGAAGAGGGAGCCTTGCCATCACGTTGATAAGTCAGAGGTCCTAAGGAAATGGTGTTCATGGAAAAAAAAAGTTAGGAGGAATGGATTCTGGATCCATAGACTCCGTGGGTGAAGGTGGTGAAGTTGGTAAATGGGGTGAAGAAGGTTTTTGTCCTTAATGAGTTCAACACAAGCTTTCTTGGAAGATGGTTCAGAAAATCCAATACCACTATGGTCACTGTGTTTACGTGTGGTACATGGGATAACAATATGGTGGCCTTGTTTGTAGAAGCCAAAGCCAAATCCCTTCTATGCACAATGATGGAGGAAAGTGTGGGAAAAGGTGGTTGGTGAGGGATTGAAGGTCAAAAGAAAATGGTCATGTTTGGGAAGGTGGCTCGGGTGAGTAGGTAGAAGTATCAAGTCCCCCATATGTTAAGTTTGTACAAAGGTGGGGAGGACCATAAGGGAAAACCTCACCTATGTAGTGATCATAGTGAGGATGTTGGAGAAGGCTACCATAATCTTGAGGAGTAAGAAATGTGGTTATGTTATATAAGAGGTACTCCCCCAGAGTGAGACGTTGAAAAAAACCTTCTAATGGATCGATATTTTGTATATGGGTAGTGGGAATAGAAGAATCACTAGGTGATTGGGAAGAAGAAACATTGTTTGGGTGAGAAGTAGATGATTTAACAGATGGGTCAGCTACAAAGGCTAAGGTGGCAATGGGAATAGAGGAGGTAGGTGTGGAAAAGGTAGGAGCAACATCAGTGAATGGGGCTCTGAGTGAAGGAGAGGTGGCAGAAGTGTTAGATGCCTTAACTAGTACAAGGACATCATTAGGTCGGTACAACATGTTACAGGTTTTGAATGGCGAAGGGTTAGCAGGGATGGTATAGTAATGTCCTTCATGTTCAAATTTTACACATTGATGTAAGGTTGAAGGAACGCAACCCATGACATGGATCTAAGGTCGGAAAAGCAACAAGTTGTATTAGAACTCCCCCTCTAAGACATAGAACAATTCCGGAATGGTACAGGGGCCCACACAAATGTGGAGGATGATGGTACCAAGAGTGGAAGTGATGACATCATTGAAGGAACACAACATAACTGGGTTATTATGCATGAAATTGGAAGGGATGTGCATTTGACTATACATGTGGGAGGATATGATGTTGATGATGGAACCACCATCAATCATAACGCGTCTAACACACATATTATCAATGTAAACAAAGATGAAAAGGGTGGGATTAGAATAATCGAGGGGATAGGTATAATATTGTCATAAGAGAAACTAAGGGAAGATACTTGGTGAGTAGTGGCAGGTGTAATGGAAGGTGATGAATTGGTGAGAAAGGCCAGGTGGTGAGGGGTGATAATGGAGGTCACATGTGTAGGGTTGTTGGGTAAAACCTTAATGGATTGTAGAACCTCCATGAGGGCATGTCGATGAGATTTAGAGGTTTGGACGAGATCGTACAAAGACATTTTCAAGGGGGTTGGTGCAATTGTTTTATCATTGTATGATGGGCGACCCCATTAGAAATGGGGTATGTGGGTCCCCTAATGGTGATTTTTGGTGTGGGTGTGAGATGGTATGTTGGGTATAGGATTGGCGGATGGGCTAATTGCTTTCTCCTTTCCTTTGTCTTTTTGGGTGCGAGTGGAAACTTGGATCATGTTAATCTAAGGAAGAGAGGTGGATGGAGAAGGTATGTCATGAGTAGTATAACAACATGATGGACAAAAACCTAATGTGGGGTAAGAACCTTGTGAAATGAGTAGGCGCACTAGCATTTTGGTGGGGTTTTGGCTAGCTCTCTTATACAAACCATGTTGATATCAAATTTTGGAGGTGGATAAAAGGGTTTTGGAGGTGGTGATGCAGGTTACTGAATAGGTAGTGGGTGAGGATGTGTGTTGATAGGTGGGGGTGGAATGGGGTCCTCGTCATCAAATATTTTTTCAGAAGGACAAAGTTAGAGAAGAATAGTTTTTAGAGCCTTACAATTTTCTACATCATGTCCTGGTACATGAAGTTAGATGAAAATTTTAGTATCGTCAAACCCTTTTGGTTTGGGTTTAAGTAGGTCATAAGGTCTAAGGGGCATTAATGTGATGACAGAGGTCTCTAAAAGGTTAGCTAGAATGTTGGCATAAGACCCTGCCAATGGATCACAATGTGAGGTGAGTGTGGGTCTAGATTGAAGTGTAGGTGATTGTGATGTATGAGGTACTACAGGAGGTGGAATTGGAGGTGGGATAGGTTTGACCACTAGTTTGGTAGGTGGTACTATTTTAGGCTTGGGCTGTACCTTCTTGGGTAAAGGTGTAGTATATGAACTAGCGATAGAAGGTATTGTAGGATTAACTACCTCTTTGGAGGGTAGTGGGTTTTTCAATTTAGGTTGCACCTTCCTAGGTAAAGGTGAAGGAGGTGTACGTGATGTAGAGGGGAAAGTGGATGGTGGTAGAGGATGAGTTAGCCAAGGTGATAAAGGAGGTGCAATGAAGGTTGTTGGTAGAGGAAAGGTAGAAGTTATGGGTTCAAGAGAAGGAAATATCATAGGTACTGATGTTGTTATTGTAAGTGGTGGGGGTATAGGTGGTAAGAAAGATGCGGGTAATGGCGAAGGTGTACATTGTGCTGGTAGGTTGGGTGTAATAAAGGATTGTGATGAAGAGGTGGGCTATTGTGATTTTTATTTTCCTTAGATAGGAAGTTGTTTGGCCAAGGGTGATGGGTGAGGCCCTATGATAGAGAAAAGGGGCAAATGTGACAAAGGCATAGTGGGTGAAACTCGGGTATGTGACCTAGAAGGTTGGGTATTCTTTTGAGGAGGAGGAATGGTTTTTGCACAAGTTTGGGAAGATGCAACTAAATCCAATTTGATGGGAGATGAACTAGACTTGATGTTAACATGACACCCATTATGGCAATGGGTCTATAAGTGGGAGGAGGTGTAGGTATAGGTAGGTTCTTAGGCATAGGAACATGTTTAGTTGTTGGTAAAGGTTTGGATGTAGGTGAGGGTGATGAAGAAGAGTTCATTTCAATAGGCATGGTCATGGTTGATTGGGTTGCTTGAAATACCTTTGGATAGATTGTGGCGGTATCCGTAGGTGACATTTACATTTGGGTTGAAAAGGGTAACCGAAGGTGTCCCCAAAGCATGGAATTATCAACATAATCCAATTGATTGTCTAGGTGTGAAAATGACACTATTGTAAGAGGAGATGATGTTGGTTTAGTGGAAATCCCTATAAAATATGTCTGTGAGACAAGGAATTGGTTGGCTTTAAACTTTGTGGGTAAGAGAGCTGAGATCGAGATCAAAAGGATCATGGAATCCTAATGGGGAATTATCCCGAATAGGTAGTTGCACTTCTAAAGGATCCCCTATGGGTAGGGGAGATGACAGGTGGGATGAGGTAGGTTCCTATTTTAGTGGAGAGGAAGGTGAGTGCAATGCCCCATGGGTAGGAGAGTTAACACCATAGATTGTTCGTTAGGTGATGAGGTGGGTGGTAAAACAATATCAACAGGTATTTTGGTATTTTACGTCGGTCACAAGGAAGATAAAAGTTACTCCTCTATGGGTGAAGGAGTAGATGAAATAGGCTCCTCTGTGGGTAAAGGAGCTCGTGCTAGAATCTCCTCGATGGAGGGAAGAGGAGGAAATTGTGGAAGGGATGGTATGGTGTTAAACACAACATGGACCTCACAGACATTGCTGTCATTGGTTGAAGGTTCACCACTTTGGTTAGATGATGGGGTATGATTAGGGAATGGATTCTTGAAGATATGCAAGTTTTGATTTTCCGGTGCATTTGGGTTGTCCAAGACAAGATCTTTGTTGTCTAATATTTCCTGGATGATGTTTTTGAAGGTGATATAACTACCATTGTTATGGCATTTTACAAAATGATAGTTACAATAGTCATGTTCCTTTTACTATGTCGGCATAGGACAAGTGTGGTCAAAACAAGTATGTGGTTTAATGGGTGGAAGAGAAATGGTTTCAGCTTTAAGTTTTTTCTTATCTTGAAGAATAAGGCTCCCAATTGGAGTGTATTTTTGTTGCTCCCATATGAACCGAAAATTTTGAACGTGAGAAAGGTTAGAGGTATGTTTTGATTGATTAGAGGGATGATATGGAATAGCCTTTAAAACTACCACGTTGTCAAATCCTTTGGATTTTGAATAATTTTAGGGTTTTGAAGAGGAAGAAACATCATTTGATTTAAATGCGGCATTTTTGTTATGTAATTGAATTTTATTCTCTTATATGGCCTAGATTTCAAGCTTTTCGGCCATGGTGAATGCTTCATCAAAGGTCTGAGAAGGTTTGTACTTATAGAGTTGGTGAGATGTGCCTAGAAAAATATCTAGTGAACAAATTTATAAGCTTAGTTTGAGGCAACTGGAATGTTAGCTGGTTGATGAGGCTCCACCAACGAGTGACAAAATAGGTGATAGAATCATCGTCATATTGTTGTGTTGAGTAAAAGTCAGTCATGGTGACCTTCTTGACGATATTGATTGAAAAAATTGTCCAGGAAGGCTTAAGCCACTTGATTAAATGAGTAAATTGAATGTCAAGGTAAACCACTATACCAATCTAATGTGGGTCCCATTAAGGACATGGGGAATGTTCGTAGGAGTAAAGCATCATCATGGGTGATTAGATAACACCTGTGTTTGAAAGACCACAAGTGTTGTTGCATGGGTCTTCTTTACTATTGAACTAGTTAAATTTGGGCATTTACCAATGCACAGGGTATGGACCAATGGGAATAGACAGATGGATGGGCTCATTGAGAGTTCATCGTAGGTTAAGGAGTTGTGAGAGCCAGAAACTGATGCTTCCAATGTTTACATCTTTTCCATCATCATTTTAATAAGGTCGTTGGTAGGTTGTGATGATGGAGCACCCCTTATAGTATAAGGAGGTTGATGATGAATGTATGATGTGGACGACATTCCAGTATATGGTGGTGCAGAGTACAAGAAGCGTGTGGAAGGAATAGATGCGGTGGAAACAAATATCCGAATAGGTGATAGATGATATTGGGGGTTATTGGTGATATGTGTAAGTAGGTGGGGTAGATGTAGTAACCCTTATTATGATTGGAGGTAAAAAGCGTGAGATGGAGAAGGTGATATTTTGGAATGGGGTATTGGTTTATGACACCCATGGGTGGATGGGATGAATAAGTATATACGAGGTGGTGGGTGCAGATAGGGCTATGCTTAAGGTGGATTATGAAGGGATGGTTGACACCATGGGTATAAGCGACATCAAACCAATGCTTTAGGTGTCATAGGTATTAATGGTGTGGGGTCAAGTTGGGATACTATGGGCAGTAAGGTGGAAGAAGGTAACGCCAAGCTAGTACTAGGCGATGCAAAAGTGGGAGAAAGGGAAGGGGGATGGAAATAGGCATGCCATATACTATTTTTCCGATGAATCGGGTAGATGAATGGGAAAGATAATTTTTAAGGAAATTAGGTTGTGGTCAAGGAGTCTTGAAAACTCCTCGTCACTGGTAATAATGATAATGGGCTGAGTGGGGTCCATAGGTGATAGGATAGATAGTGGTGATGGGATAGAGTGGGAGCGGTTAAAGGTTTGCATGGAATACAAGGGTGTTGGTTTGACTATGAGTCAAAACCATGTGAGTTAGCTTAGGAATGGTAATTTGTTCTTTATAAATGGCACGATAAAAAAAAAGAAGAAATGGAGAAAAATAGGTCCGAGAGGTGAAGCAGATTGTTTTTTTAATTAACAATTAAAACATAGGAACCGATGGAGGTGTGCTAACCGATGACCATGACAAGGTGACCAATTCTAGTTATGTTAACTAATACCGGTTGCTACGGGAAATCAAGAATTTGATAGATGTTGTAAGCAATGATGAAAATGAGACAAAATCAAAATTTGATAGTGATTTCAAAGATCAAAGGTATGATGATGTTTTTGAGGAACCTCAGAAAGAGCATAATTTCTAGTGAATGTTGTTTTTGGTGAAATGGCAAAAAGGCAAATAAGCGATGATGGTCGTGTGGACCGATGGTGGTATGATGAGTAAACTGATGTTTGGTTATTGTGAATTTTGAAAAGATGGAAAAATTTGATTTTTGTGACTTTGATCGAGATAAACTATCAACCCGTAAACCTAAGTATGACAAAGTGATGGACCCTAACACAACCATAAAAGTCGAATACACCAAATATAATTGTGGGGTGTGAAAGGAAGAAAATAAGATGAATACGTTACCTCCTCACAACTCAAAAAAGCTAAGAAAACATGAAATCCTATGGGTGAATTTTATGTTTTAGCTTATGCCATTTTAGATGACTTGTGAATAAAACAAAGTTTTTTCGTTGGGAAGAAGGTTTCCTATAAAATTTAAGATCTAAGGGTGGTTTTAGGTAATGTTTTGATAGGGTTGTTCCTTTCTTTGAGATAATGACCTGTATAAATAAACTAGTGGCGCCCTTTGTTAATCCTCTTATCTTTGACAACTTCTTCCGAGTAAGGTGTTTTTAAGAATATGTGTGATTTTTTTTTGTTTAGTTTAAAAATAGAGAAGAGAATGTGCTCTACGATTCAATTATGTCAACCATCAGTTGGGCATGACTTCCAGTGTATAGGTTTCCCTTAGTTTTAATGTGAGCTAAAAATGCAAACATAGAAGTATGAAATGCAATTATTTTAGAACCCAAATCGAAATGTGATATTCGATGTAAACAAAGAGTGAATAGGAAATGATATGACTTTCACTAATGCAAATGCAAGAAAATAAAGAAGGATTCATTTTAGTCTTGAAATACAAATGTCACTGAGACAAGTAGAAGAAAGAGAATATTTCTAGGGAGAGAATTTAATGTTAACTTCCTTTTGAAAAAGAAACAAACATACAATGGTTCCCTAAGAATGAATAAATGCAAGAACCCCGAATGGGTCCCACTGGGTGTGCCAAAATGTTTCACCAGATTATTAGAAAATTAATGAAATAGATAAGGGAAGTAAGCCAAAGAGGAATACCTTTTTGTAATTTCAATTAAAGGCTGTGCATGCGTTCTTATTTCGATCCAAGTTGACTACAAGAGCTTCCTTTTTGATAGGAGGAACTACTAAAAGCGTAGATTTGGAGAACATATGGTATGATGATGGTGATGGTAGAGATATAGAGAGATGAGCCATTGTATTTGTGGCATGGAATTTCAAACCTCCATGCTTCTCTATGTGAATTCCTTATCGTGGAGAAGATTATGCATGCCATATGGTTGTTGGTAGTGCTCCCATGTGTTTTCCTTTGCCTGAGTTCTTCAAACAATTGAGTACTCCAAGTATCTTTTCGTATGAGATCCTGAATTGAATGACCAACCTAGGTAAAGGATTTTGAAAATCTATTTAACCTAACCGGAGATGGTTAGGTAACCGACGTCGGTTGAGATATAACCGACATCGGTCAAGGCGGGAATATCTAGGTTGGCCAAAAATAGCCAGATTGTTGCTTATTTTTGGCATGATCTCCAACCTTCTTTTGAGTCTTAAGTGATGGATCATGGAAAGATAAGTAGGAGTCCTTTTAGGTTTGTTAATAGGAGTTAAGTCTAGGTTTAGACTAAGTCCTAGTTGGTTAGGATTGGATTAGACTTGGTCTTAGGTCATTAATGAGGTTTGAGTGGGTCATTTGAGTGAGGTGGCTAGGTGAGTTAGCTGGGGTGAGGTGGTTAAGTGAGGATATTAATTAATTTAACTAACAAGGTTTTAATGGAAGTATGACCCAATTTTGGTGTCTACAATATGATTATTGAACTAATATGTAGTGATGAGTGAGTTTCTGATAATGTAATGTGATCATAATATGTTAGTGTGATAAATGGGAGGGAAAATAAGTGATTTACCCAAGCATATGGATGATTAGGTTCATTTAATCAAGATCCCTCAGAAGAATCAAGAATTAACCATAGAGAGAAAGAGTGCATCACCGGGAAATGGTTGGATGCGCTAGATGAACAATGGAGTGTACAATGAAAGCTTATTAGAGAAAAACCCTCAACAATCATGTAATAACCATAAGAACACAAGTTCATCATCGAGGGTAAGGTGATAGTAATCACCTACCAAAGACCAAGGTGGTACGAAGTAATGGAAGCACGTGAGATGGAAACAACATGAGTGCATGAATTAAACCTGAATGTCATATGGATCTATGGTAGGATGCACAAAGGTGGAGTAATCTTGTGGAAATCAATGTGAAGGAAAAGTGTGATGTAGTGGATAACATGAATGTGATGGATGAGATGGAGGAAGTGAATGGGATGGATGTGGTGAAAAGCATGCATGAGTAATGAAGCTGTGGTGATGGACGTACCATGTCCTCGAGTACTATATAGAGTAGAGGAATCAACCGTAGTAGAAAATATTTAACGAGGTAGAGGAGATATGGATCTCACGTGTGTGAGAGCAAAAGGATATGGTTCCCTTATCCTCAAAATGTTGCAATCTATCATGGAGGGAAAGATAGACATCATCTCTATGACCATTTATGTGATGATAATTACAATAAGGTTGGTCACATTGACACCGTAGCCTATGCTTTGGTTGGATGGTAAGCGAATGATGTGCTTTTCCAATAGGGAAAAAATAACATCATGAGGTCTATCATGATGGGATAAATGTAATGTATCACATCACATAGATGGAGTGGAAGTAGAAGTATCCTAACGAGGAGGGGGAGAAGGAGTATGATTTTGTGATGTAGTAGGGTGAGCTTGTTTGCTGTGCTTGTGAGGAAAAGGTTGATATTGTGTAGGATGATCAACCAATGTCAATGGAGGAGAACTAGATGAACCAATAGTAGTAGAGATGTGTAGAGGATCTATGATGTGTGTCAAGAGAAGATCTTTTTCTAGGTCAATAACTTTGTATCAAAGAATAATGAATGACTCACATGTATCATACTACAATATTTGTTTGAGCGCGGGAGTCAAACCATCACAGAAAATTAATTTCTTCTCAAATTTTATAGGATGGAAGAATAATTTATGCATAAAAGAATTAAATCGCAAGATATAATCCTTTACAGGTTTGGATGAGACTTGATGTAAAGTGGGTAAGTGGTCATAAGTAACTTTAAGGCCATTTTTGATGATAAACCAATGGAGGAAAGTGTCCTCCATATCATAGAAAGTACTAATGGACCCATATGGAAGATGACTTTACCATTGTAATGCCTCATCAATAAGACTATATAAAAATGCCTTGAGCAATAATTTATCATTAGAATAAGGGGTCATGAGAATGCAAGTAATGGAAGAGATGAGAATGATGGTCACTAGTACCATCAAAACATGTGAATATAGGCATGATAAAGTCCTTAGGAAATGCAAAATTATGAATCTTCTTAGGGACATGGTTACCATGTAATGAATTATTGTTAATAGAAGCATAGTAAGCCTTAATTTCTAGAGTAAGAGAATGAAGTTGAGATTGTAATTAACCCATGACATACATGAGAGAGATGATATACTATAAAGGAATAGTGGAAGATGATAACAATGTATTAGGAGGCCGTAATTTTCCATTGTGAGTGATCATATGAATATGTAGAGATGACAAAGGAGAGGATGATGCTAAAGGCACACTACTAGTAGGTGACGAAGATGATATAGTAGTTGATGTAGATGGAATATCGATAATAATGGTAGGACTAGCATTATAAACATCCCTAATAGGTGAGTTATTGATGGAGATACATCTATATGAGAAGACAAACAAATGGGTGTAGATGATGTAATAAGAGGAGATGAAACGATAGGAGAAGAAGAAGTGATAGATGGAGGTGACTCATGCATAGTGCTAGATGTAATCTCAGGAGAAGGAAATGATGGAATAGGAGATTCACATTTAGCAGTATGAAAATAAGGAGAACCATGACTATCAACCGCCTCATTAGTATCAGATAGAGACTCAGAAATGAGAATGTTGCTAAGGATGCTATCAATAGGATCATCAACATAATATAGAGGAGCATGAAAGCTAGGAGAAGATGTATTATGAGAAGCAATGTCAAAAGTGGGAGAATCATGAGAAGGAACTATATCAGTGGCCAGAGTAGAAGAAGAATCAATATGCACATGTGAGCGATTGTCAATACCAAACAAGTAATCAATAAGAGAATCATCTAAAATATCCTTAGAAAGATTAGGAGGATCACAAGTAGTTGTATAACATGGTGTATAATGGGTGAAGGCTATAAAATACTCAACAAGGCTAATGTCAATGGGAGAATCTTCAAAATGAGTAGGTACATATGACTGACCATCTAGAAGTTTTTGTTTGATATGATCTAGTGTAGGAGTAGGAGTACCATATAGAGCCTTTAACTCAACAATGATAGCCTCATCATATATAGGTTCAACACTAAAATGAGACACGATGAGAAAAGAAGATGAATTATCCTTAACCATTAGGGTTTTATTAGATCCTAGGGTAAGATATTTGAAAGTATGGGTTCACCAAAATGATTAACTAAAAATTTAGTATTTTTTTATTCTAAGTTAATCTAAACTAGTAACAACAATGAAATAAATGACATGAACTTAAATGTAAATAATAAATAGTTTTATTTGATACTTAAATGAAATGAAATAATTTAAATAGGAGGGATAGGTAATAACCTAAAAATGATTTACCTCATTTGTGATTCCTGGGACCTGAACATGATAATGTGCGAGATGAAGTAGAGTGTGATGGCACAACCCTAGAAATATAAAAATATGAAGTTTTACCCAGACTGTGATGCTTGAAGGAGGAATGTGGAACTTATGGGTTCCATGGTCTGATATGGGCACTCTGCTCTATAGAAAAGTTCGAACCGAACCTAGAAGTGTCACTAGATTTTCACAATGTATTGATCTTTTCGAGATGATTGTCACACTAGATTTTCTTATGTCACCATAAAATTGATATGAAGATCTACCTATAAAACCTATACAAATCATAAAATCCCTAAAAACGAATGATGCATATGAAGGGGTTAGACCTGAACTTAGCTTCCATAATGGTGTACTTACGACTAAGCGTTATACTACATTCTAGATCCAATGTAGTTTTATGTGCTTATGTGTGCAACTATTTTCCTAGGGTGTTATAGTGCCAATGACGCAGAGATAGGGGGAAATAACTAGATGTAAAATGCAAATTATGGATGGAATAGAATGAATACAACCATTCCTATGCGCAAAGTGTTTGTGATGCAATGATGCCCAAATGTAGTCGGGTTTTCCTTAGTAGATAGCTATCTCTTGATAGTAGATAGTCCACCCATGAGATAGTAGGTATGCATGTTTATATAGGGATCTCTTTCTCAAATTTCAACACTAATGACCCAACATGCCGACTAGTACCTAGGGGATTGAGAGAAAAAACCATTAAGACTCTAAATAAGAACCAAGTGCAACTAGGACCAGTGGTACCTAAAACAAAGACTCAGGGTGCCGATAGCACGCCAATACCTTTCTAGGAACCCTAGTCGAGATTAGAGATGACCAATAAGAAAATAATGATAGCTTAGACTCCATGAGAGATGACCAAAACTATACAAACAACTGACGATTGTGTAAGACAAATGATGATGACAACCAACTAACTAATGATATGACTAGGGGATAGGTCATTAGTGAATACTTTTCTTACGTGAGATTCATATATAAAATAACATGATTGGAGGTATAAATGTAATAGTAAGTGCATAATTTTGTGACTACACTGCTCAATAATATTAATGATGTGACTCGAAGGATGCACAATATCTGTATGGATAATATCTATTAAGGGAATTTGATAAGAAAGATAAGAAAGGGAGACATGTGTGGTGGTCTCATATTTCTCGTAGGAATACCTAGGGGAATCAAATGAGACATGTAGATTGAGGATCAAGATTGTCTTCTTCAAGGGATTAGATTTATAACTTTTTGGCCATGGTGAAGGCTTCATAAAAAGTCTAGAATGTGTGGATATGGATGGTAGATGAGATGTGATGGACACACAATTGAGAAAACAACTTGATCAGTTATGATTTAGGTAGTGAGAAGGTCAATGGATTCATAATGCTCTGTCATCTAGCAATGAAGGAAACAATAGATTCATCTTCAGATTTTTTGATAGTAGAGAGGTCAAAAATAATTATTTTATGAGTAATATTGATAGTGAAGTGCTCGAGAAATTACAGGCTAATTACGTGAAAGAGAACAAATAATTTTGAGGGAGGAAGTTGTACCAATCTAAGGCAAGTCCTTTTAGTGATATAGGAAAGGTTCTAAGCATGAGATATTGATAACAAATGATGAGATAACAAAAGTGTCTAAAGGCTAGTATGTCTTTCGCTAAGGATCCTCCTTTTCATGGAACATGGTAAATTTAGGAAATTCCAAATGAAGAGGATAAGGCTTAAACAATATAAATGGATGGATGAGTTAATTACATACCTGATCATAAGTGAGGACATGTTTAGGTCCCATGGTAACAACTTCCAAATTTTATAATTTTTTTAATAGAGATTGCATGGGATCATTTGTGGGATTAGGCATGAGGGAACTAACATGTGCGTGTGGATGAACATGTAGTTGGTTTTATTGATGATGATGAAGAGTAGGATGATTTTGTTTTGGATGGGTTTCATGTGGAGGTTGATAAGGATTAGCTTGAGAAGGTATTGATTGCAAAGTAGGTTGTGATAAATAGACATGGGGAGATGTGTAGGGATATTGGGTATGTTGTTTTTTGTTAGATGAGAGGGGTTGATTGATTCGAGTAGGGATGTGCATATGGATTTAGTATGTCCGAGGGTATCAAGTGAGACATTGAAGTCGAGATAGGTTGATTAGATAAAATATGGGGAATGTTAAGATTCTAATGAGATTGTAATAAAGGAGGGGATGTGGTAAGGATTGATTGATGAGATACACTTGTCATGGGAGGAGGGGTGATAGTTTGGAAGTAACCTATACTTGAAGGATGTTCGTAGGGTTTTGGATGGGGTTATTGTAGGGTTGTAGGATTGGTTGAAATGTAGAGGTTCTATAGGAAGAAATGATGGTCTAGATGGCTATGGGAGCATGATAGAGCTAAATGGAGTTAAGTGGGATGAAATAGGTTGATGACATTGATATAGATTAGATCTCATGTAGGGGATGTTTTGAAATTGATTAGGGTGAAAAGTTGTAGATGAAGAAATCAAATATGATTGTGAAAATAAAGAAAAATGGGTAAAATAATATGCTAATGGGGAGGGTTAATCCACATTAAATTCTATTTTAGCGATGATGATACAACAAAGACCTAAGAGAGATAAAAATATAATGGACAAGTCAAGGAGAATAATTTTTAATTATCTTGATTAAAATTTATATGTGGGGGAAGAGGCTTAGAGGGAACCAAATGATATGGCCATTCTAAGGATGGTTTCAGGTTTGCTAAAGGCTAGAGTCCTCAATATACTTGAAGGTACGTGAGGCCCGAATATGTATAGAGTTTATAATGTGGCGAGAACATTACTGAGGCTTCTCCTCTTGGTGATAAAATCGAGTAGGTCCACAGGTAGGAATGCTTTGATACGAGTTTATGTTTGATGTGGTTTAGTTGTGTGTGGGATAGGATTAAGTGAATGAAATCTATTAACCTCCTAATTAAGCTATGTGATCAAACAGAATGACAAGTTCATTTAAAGCCTGAAATAAAGATTGAATTTGATGAGGAAATAGTAAAAAATTCATTGTTTTGAAAGAAAAAGAAAGGAAAGAGACGTAATCAGTAAAACACTTCCTTTTAAATTTGTTTTTTTAGAACAAAAAAGTGCAGAAGAAAAATTCCCAAAGAAGTAACTCCTGCGAGGGTTGGAAGAAAATAGAAGAAAGAAAAGAAAAAAATGGAGGTCGAGAGGATGACTAATCGAGTAATTAGAAGCGATCATAGAGATCATTATTGATTGACTAAAATCATGGGTGATTCACACTTATCACCGACAATTTAATTGGATCACTGATGATTATAGAGCAGAAGGCCTAGATGAATGAAAAATTAAATTAAATGAAATAAAAAGGGACAAGAGTCCCACCAAGAATTCCATAACATGTGAGAGATTTTTTCTTTCCAACTTTAACTTAAAGAATTGAAATAAATAAAAAAGCTGACCTCAAAAGACAACGGGGTTTACCAATACCCGCGATGATAAATTCTTATGTTAATGGTTGATTCAATCTACAAAGCTCGAGCGAGTGCAAAAATACTTCCTTTCAATGGCGTAGGCTACTTTCAATGCATAAACACTCAGAAAAATAAGATCAAATAGATATATGGTGGATTTCTAGAAAATACCGGTCCCCAAAATTCAATGGACTTCCTTGTAAGGATGTCAGTCCACATTCAAGAAATCAATCTAATAATGATGAGAGAAAATGACTAAACAAAAATATAACCAAAAATACAAAGGAAAAGGGACTAACATAGTCCTTGATGCTATATGATGGTTTGATGGTGATACCGATCCAAAGGGAGTCTAGGAATCAAAGGCAAGCAAAGTGATATGTTTGATTTAGATAATTTATATAGTGCAAAATATGGTTCAAGGGAGGTTGATATGACCGAAGATGAACCTATAATGGAAGAGTGGTAATAAGTGATGGGTTTGGATATCTTAAAATCAAGCTTGAGGGTTAGATCATCGGACAGATAAGGATTTTGAGTGATTAAGGTTGATTAACAAAGTGATTTGAGATGATTATATGTGATTTCTAAAATATGAGATAAAGTCAATCGCCGAGATTAGGTGAATCACTTTGGAGATTACTATGGAAATGAAAAGGTTACGAGAATATGAGATATGTAACATCTTTGAAAAAACTATTAGTTTTATTACTATCCCTCTTGACATTGCAAACATTGACATATGATTTGTATTAGGAAGGTGTACTCTTATGAATTTTTAAAATCATGTTTGCAATGGATAAATTATTGCTGTGAAGAGATTCACTTAGTTGTGACTTCTGCTTACTTGAAAATGATGCCATTCATATTTTTTTATAGATTTAATTCTTTTAAAGAAAAAGGATTTAGAGCTTGTGTTGTTGTTGTCTTAACTCATTTTATGTTGACAGTAAGACCTTGGATCAATTCCATTGATCGAAGGTATGCTTTAGTTCTCCTTACCTGACTCTTCTGGTTGACTTGGCATTCTGAAACGGAAGGTGAAGAGGGACTGAGTTGTGTTTTGTTTATAAATTTAAAGGACCCAGCTTTGGGTTTCCTTTTGCTTTGCATCATGTTGTGATTGGCGGCTGGGCCTTCTTGTTTGATATTTATAATGCTGAATAACGTAATAGGACCAAAGATCTATTACTATGCTATTAAGGTTAACACCTTAATCTAGTTGTAATGTTCTATCCTATTTGGATTTTAACCTAAGGTAACTAAGACCTACCTAGGAACTATTATTAAACTACTAAGGTGACACTAAGGTGAACCTAACCTAAGTTGGTATGGTTGGAAATCACCTAAGGCAAATAATATTTACCTAAAGACTAAGGTTGAATCCTAACCTAATGTTAATCGAACCTAAAATAATACTAAGCTAAGGGATACCTATGGACTAATTGGAAAGTGGAAAGGGTGGTGGCATTGGTTTTTAAGGAATTAATGAGATTTGAATTTGGTATTAAAAATGTTTGGACTGCTAGTTTTGTGGAGGCATGGGAGTTAGGGGATGCATAGTTGGCATCATCACTAAATTTAAAAATGCATACAAAGTTTGAAATGGAGTTTTCCAAATTTGGATGGCGGTGGCGTGGGGAAATAAGAGGGAAACACTAATTGTCCTTGCATTTATTATTCTCGGTTGTGGTGTAGAAACCTCCTAGGAGAGATACATGGTGGATTTTGGAAAGGTTGTTTGATCATTTGTTATTTTTGATTTTTCTCTGCATGGAGGTTTTGGTTCTTCGAACCAATAGTTCTATTTTAAATCCTTTGATATTCTTGGCATTCTTGAGCTATTTTTGGATCCAGTGGAAGTATAAGAGAAAGTAGGAAGATTTAATTTGTTGACGTTGCTTAGAAAAAGAAAATATTGTGGGAGCTTGGCTGGAAATATTTTGCAAATCGATAGGAAGCTCTATCAAGCATGATAGGATCTACCCATTAAGTTGTTATACTTTTTCCTAAATTTCTTCATTAAAGGAACTCTCTGTTGGAAACAAATTATTTTTATGTGATGTTATCTTGCATTCCTGCTTGTATTTTTTGTATTTCCCTACTTGAATTTTTGTTTGATGAGGATTTGATCTAGGTTTTTTCCCTTGTTGGAAAGATGAGCGAATCAGGCTTTAACTTTGTATGAGATGAATGTTCTCAATTCTTGTATACTTTTGTTGGATGCAAAATAGTTTAGGGGAAAACATTGTTTGATAAAAATACACGAGCTGGGTTAATTTCATTGTTGGTGAAGGCATGAAATGCATTTTCTTGTTGTTGAACTCAATATGTTTTCAAAACCTATTATAATTGTTCGACTATGTTACAATAGATAGTTAGATTTAAGTTGGAATTCATTCTTGTTGGAAAGTAATGGTAATCATGTTTAACCTTTGCTGAGCTGAGATGTTTTGATTTTTAGAACTCTGTTGGACTGTTATGGAAGAAATATGTTTTGGTTTTGTTCTCCCTTGCTTGATATTTGATAAAACATGTTTAGCTTTTGTTAGACTTAAATGAAGTCAATTTTTGTTCTTACACCTGGAAGTTGTGAGAAGGTCTGTTAAATACTTATTTGATCTTGATTCTCAACGAATCTCCTTGTTGAGTCAAATTTGCCAGTAATAGGGATGAATGTGATCTGTGCTCATGATTTTTGTATCGATTTGGAATTTTATGCATCTTTTTTGTAATGTGTTTTCGTGCTTCAGAGTTACCTTATTGACTCATCTTTTGGATTGCTAGTTCTTTTCAATTATATATTGATGTTAGGTAGTGTTATAGGAACAAGGTAGCTATGTGGAACTATGGGTTAGTTTAGTCTTCTATGTCTTAAGGAAATGAATGGAATGGTTGCATGTTGTTATTATTCCTTTGAACTTGATTATGAGCACCTAGTTTTGGGAGCAATGTTTTTTTTTCCCTTATGTTCCAATCTAAGATGAGTCATCTATTTTAACCTCGTAGGTTGTTCCTTTGATCTTGTAAAAGAATATGGGTTGGCTTATCTATAAATCTTGTTTTCATTTTCATTATTTACCATCAATGGATGGGTAAGCTTTATTTGCAATGACACTTGAAAAGAAATTTTTGTCACATAAGATTCCATTATTTAATGGTACTCTCTCTCTCTCTCTTGAATGGAAAATATTGGAGAAATGTGTAGTTGGATACTATTAACATTGGGATGAGTTGAATTCTCAGTTGTTGTTTGTTGTTTCAATTACTTTTTCTAACTGAAGTCATTTGAATTACTACTTTTAAGTAGAATATTTTGCACTACTATAGCAGTGCTTGTTTGTAGGTTGAGGGAACTATATTTTTGGTTTTCGACCTTCATGTTGCAATCGTATATCTCTTTTTTGTATCGAGTAATTATTGTGTGTTTTCAAGAGTTACTAGAGTTAAATGAAATCTTGATATGATCTGTCTCAGTTCTTTTATTTCGATTTGTATTCCTCTTTTAAGATGGAATAATGAGATCTTATCTCATCTTTGTTGTTGACATACTTCTCTCTATTCTGAGTTAAGGTATTCCATTTTGTTTCTCCAAACTCAAAAGGAAGTTATTAGTTGTTCTCTCTCCTTTCATTCATTCTCTCATTATGTTACTCATGTGTAAGGATTTGTACAATTCGGTTGTATCAGTTTGAAGGAATTTACAGAGTGGATAGTTGGAGGATAAATCTATATCTTCTTCTCCTTCACAAATTCTTTGATAGGGATATAATGGTTGGGATGTGTGACTACTTTCAGGTTCTTATAAATTAAGTTATAACTTATCAAACATGTTGATGCTAAACCAAAAACTTAGGCTATAGCTTGGGCATGAATTGGGATGTAGTATCTTAAATAGGAAACTCTTATTTTAGGATGTTGATAGTTTATCCTAAATTTTTCATTAAGATTAATGAGTTGGGCCTTAGATATTCTAGGATGGAGTAAGTTAATGTTGAGTATTGTGGATCATTACTTCTTAAAGTAACTCTATGTTTGTGAATTATTAGAGTTAGTATCTTTCTTTGATTTAGATTGAATGAAGCAAGAAGTGAACTATAAATATCTATAGTAGGAATGTGGTAAGTAATTTGGATGGAATATTACTTATTTGATATAATCCCTTATGAAATCATTGGCTGAAGAATGTTTTGATTACATCATGATCTTTACTTAATGTTAATGTGATTTATCACTTTGTTCTTCCTTTCATAACTGTTATTTCTTTATGATGTATCTTTATGAGATGCTTTAACTTTTTCATAAAAGCATAGAGTTCTTTTTATGAAATAGTTAGTTGAAATCACATCATTTTAATGCTTAGTGCTTATCATGCTCAGTTCAATGAACTAACCCATGCTAGAAATTTTTGCAGATGGATTTCGTAAGTGATAAAAGAAGACAAGTTATTTTATGAAGTTACTTTTGTTTACCTAAGACTAGATCTCTTATGAGGAAATATGATTCATTATTGAAATGTATCTGTAAGAGGAAAAGTTTTATTTCTTATTGAATTTATTGATGTTGTTTGACATGAAAGATGTATGAAATGTTGGACTTGTAAGTATGTATTTCACTTTGATGAATGGAAAAGATTGAGATTTTACCGGTACTTGATGTGTCATTCTCTTTGTGCATTTTGTTAAGGGAATTTGTAAGCTTATCTTTATTCTCTCATAGTCATATCTATTTTGAACCTTTTCAATTTGACTCAAAATGAAATAGGTGGAAGGGGATTTGATACTCTACCCCTTTATTAAATGCAACTTATCAAGTTGGAAATCATAGATGAACATTTAACTAAGTCACTATGGTTTATTAAATGGTGTTAATGGGAGTTCAATTTCTTTTTGATATCTGATATAATGTAAAAAGGTTACAATGAATCCTAATTCTTAACAAGAAAGAGGAAGGTGAACTTCCTCTTGACCCATACCTTCCTTGGTATAAAACAAATGAAAGGTAAATATAAATATTTAATAAGTAGACTTCATCTCAATGAAGTCTAATATAAAGGAACCATGTTTGGAACTTAAACAAGCTAAGAATGGTTGGGTATAACAAGTAAATCTTATTGTTGATTGTTGTTTGTATTTTAATTAACTAAACCCTAAAGTAGGAAGTTAATGACTAAAAAGAAATCTTGATGTTTCTGTAAAACATTAACAAATCATTTATGGTTGGAAACCTTAGGGGTTAATTAAACTGGAATTCAGTAGGTTGCTGTAATTAGACCTTAATTATAGAAAATAATTAAGTAATTAACTTCTTTTTGGGTATGTACATCCAGATGGGGTAATTTTTTGGATGTTGGCACACACCAACTATAGAATTGTACCTTCGTGAAGACTTGGGTCTTCACGAGGATATAGTGTTGCAAGTTGACATGTTGTAACACCCTTCAGAATGGATCATCTAGGTCTACATAAACTTAGACTTGATCTTAGTTATACTCTAGGTTAGGTTAGAAGTATGATTTAGTATAAGGGGTAACTCATGATGACTTAGGATAAATAGACACACACAATCGACTTAGGTCGATTGAGTATGTCTAAGTACCCTTAGTCACCGTGCGAGTGGTTCTCTATACCAGACTATGTTGCTAACCTAGGTTAGGGTTAAACCTAGAACAAGTGGAATGACAGGAGTCAATGAAGACCATTCTAGATAACATATGAAGTGGGGTGAAGGACATATTCCATTTGATGAGTATGCCATCTAGGAATATAAACATGAACAATATGTGAAAATATTTGGCCAAAGTATCACAAGCTACTAGTTGTGTTGTCTTACGTCACCTAGTTTAAGAAGTGAGGATATCAGATGAATATTGGTAACAAATATTTAGATAGGCCTCTTAAATAGAACACTTAATACCTAGAAAATGGTAAGAGAACCAAGTATACTTAGTATACAATTCAATGAGTTAACATGAGAGATGGTATGAAACCTAGTCATGAATGAAATGAGAGATGGTGTTTCACCGAGTCATTATAGAAATCATGGTTTCTGTTATGAGATTGATTGGCATGGAATGTGTGTTCTAAATTATGATTATTTAGAATAGAGAACATTAGATATAAAAAAAATCCTTGTTTCTAAACTTGGACCTATTGTGTCCATAATTGATAAAACTGGGAAATTTTCTTGTTAATAAAAAATGGTTAGAACAAGAGGAAAGACAAACAACCCACCACTTTGGTAAGAAGCATCACCCAAAAAATTGATGAGATCCTTGTTGCCTTTGGAACACAAGAGATCATTGGAAATCAAGTCATGGGAAATGAGGAGGAGGAAGAAGATGCTGGTAATAACAATCAGCCACCTCCTATGGCTAATATTGGAAATTTAGGCGTTGATAACAATAATGCAGCTAATGTCAATGCTAATGCTAATGCACCTGATCAACCTAAAAATAAAAAGGCAAGGATGAAAACTGAACTCACTAATGATATAAAAGGATAAGTCCACCCAATTTTGATGGCACTACATTAGGAGATGGAGTTGAGAATTGGCTCAGTGAAATGGAGAAGTACTTTTCTATAAGGAACTTCTCAAGAGGAAACTAAGGCAATATGGGGAGCTTATCATCTTTCCCATGAAGCATCTTCATGGTGGGACATCCCTGCAAGGCTGAGCTACACATTGTGAAACAAACATTACTTGGGATCAATTTAAAAGTTATTTTAGGCAATGATGGCTGCCAAAACTTTATTATGATAAAAAAATGACTGAATTTCAGAACTTATCTCAAGGGAAAGTTAACTATAACAGAGTACTGGGAGAAGTTCACTAAACTCCTTAAGTATGTACCTCAAGTATCAAACTGATGAGAAGTTTAGAATATAAAAATTTATCATGGGATTAAACCCCATTATAGGTGGTGAAGTGGATGTTCACAACCCAACCACTATGGAAGGGGTTGTTGAAAAATCCATAAGGCAAGAACAAAAATTGAAAGCAATCTCTGCTCATAAGGAGGAAATTAGAAAGAAAATTCCAAATTCTTCATCGTCTCTTACACCTAAAAAGGGCCATGGAAGAATTTTGGTATGAAAAATAAATTTGTAACTGAAAACAACAAGAAAACAACAACAAATAAACTTGTTGCTAATGTGTGAAATAACTTTGTCAAGAACAATAATAATAGACAAAAGTCCTATGGAGGTCAGAATGATAACTTTAAGGATGGAAATAAATTTGAGCCTAAAAAGGGACTGTAGGAGGTTATTACAATTGTGGTAAGGATCATTACACAAATCAATGTCCTTTGAAGAAGGATGACCATAATCAACAACACAAGATACATGTTGCAGTTTAGTTGACAAATAGGATGAAAAATCAAGTCACACCCATAGAGGTTCCAGGTAAGTTATTTGGCATACCTGTGACTATACTTTTTGATACTGGAGCTACTGAATGTTTTATTTCTTCTAAATTAGCATCAAAATTAAAAAGAAAAGCTGGAAAAATGGATAAATCATGGGTTGTACATTATGGAAATAATGTTGTTCATATAGTTAGTATGTGTCTTTTTGGAGCAGTCCTTGACTTACCTAGTTTTTCCATAGAGGTTGACCTTTATGTTGCTCCTTTGGGGTCTTATGATGTAATCATAGGTGTTAATTGGCTAGCTGAGCATAAGGAAAAGGTTGATTATTTTGAAAAACATATTAGTTGTTTGGATGATCTGCAAGAAAACAATAGACATTAGGGTGTAAAACATGAAATTTAGTTAGGAAATTGTTAGTTATGCAACTTAAAAGGCCAAAAAAAAGGCTGCACTTTGTATGTAAAAATTTATGAAACAATAGAAGAAAGTAGCAACTTCTTGGAAAGATATCCACTTTGCTACAAAATTTAGTGATGTATTTCTAGAAGAGTTACCTAGTCTTCCACCCAAACGGGAGTTTGACTTCACAATTGAGATCAAACCGGGAACCAAACCTATTTCCAAGGCACCTTATAGAATGAATACCATTGAGTTGATAGAGCTTAAGGCACAATTACAAGAAATTTTGTCTAAAGGTTTGATTAGATTGAGTGTCTCACCTTGGGGAACACCGAAGTAATCTTTGTGAAAAAGAAATATGGAACACTTAGATTGTGTATCGATTATAGGATGTTAAACAAAGCAACAATTAAGAACAGATATCCACTTCCTAGAATTGATGATCTATTTGATCAGATGCGTGGTGCATCAGTGTATTCTAAAATAGATCTTGATCTAGATATCATCATTACTGAATAAAGGATGAGGATATTCATAAAACAACTTTTAGAACAAGGTATGGACATTATGAATTCACAGTTTTACCTTTTGGATTAACGAATGCACCTGTAGCTTTTATGAATTTAATGAATAATATTTTTCAAGAATACTTGGACAAATTTGTGCTTGTATTCTTGGATGATATTCTCATATACTCTAAAAGCATCGAAGAACATCATGAGCATTTAAAAGTAGTTCTGGAAATCTTGAGAAAAAGAAGGTTGTTTGGTAAGTTGTCCAAATGTTCTTTCTATGATATGGAAGTGCACTATTTGGGTCATGTCATAAGCAAAGATGGAATAATGGTAGATCCCTCTAAAATTGTTGCAATAATTGAGTGGCTACACCAAAGAATGTACATGAAGTTAGAAGCTTCATGGGTCTTTCTAGTTACTATAGGAATTTTGTTAAAGACTTCTCTAAGGTTTTTGCACCAATAACTTCATTGTAGAAGAAGGATAAGAAATTTGTATGGAATGAAAAATGTGAATTTGCATTTAAGACTCTGAAGGATCAGTTAACTTCAGCACCTATTTTGGCTATACCTGATCCTAATGGAGACTTCACTATTGTAATGGATGCATCTAGGGAAGGTCTCAGAGGTATTTTGTTGCAAAATGATCATGTTATAGCTTATGAAAGTAGAAAAATCAAGTTACATGAATTGAATTATGCTCCACATGATCTAGAGCTTGTTGTCATTGTTCATGCACTTTAGGTATGGAGGCATTATCTTCTTGGTAGGCCTTTTGAACTAAAAACTGATCATCTTGGGTTGAAGTATATTTTTACTCAGCCAAATCTAAATGCAAGACAACGAAGATGGTTAGAATTTCTATCTCAGTATGATTTTGACATAAGTTATATTAAAGGAAAATAAAATAGAGTTTATAGATGCTCTAAGTTGTAGGAAGCACATTTCTACTCTTATAACATTGAGAACTCAGTTTAAGGATGAAGTAAAAAGTTCCATGGAATCTGATTCTTATTTTTAGCAAGTAAAGACAACACTTTGCTATCAGATCAAATGATGTGAGATATAAAGGTTTTCACTTTGACAATGAAGGAATCTTTGGTTTGAAAACAAGGTATACATACCTTTGTCAAATGAGTTAAGAAAGAAATTGTTAACTAAATTTCATGATTCACCTTTTTCTGGACACCCTGGCATTATGAAAATGCTTGCTGATATAAAACAACAATATTTCTGGAAAGGGATGAAAAAGGATGTGATAGAATTTTTGACACATTGCTTAGAATGTCAATGTGTTAAAGTTGAGCATATGCATCTAGCTAGTTTATTGTATCCTCACAACATACCCAAAGTATAAATGGCAAGTGATAAGCATGGATTTTGTTCAAGGGTTTCCTATGTCAAGAAATAAACATGATGTTATTCTAGTGGTTGTTGATAAACTAACAAAGGTAGCTCATTTTATTGTTGGTAACCTTAAGGATGATTCACCAATTTTAGCAAAAAGATTCATGCATGAAATTTTTAGATTACATGGAGTACCGAGTTGATCATATCGGATAGAGATCCAAGAATGACATCTAGATTTTGGAAAACACTTAATGCAGCCCTAGGGATTAAGTTGAATTTTAGTTCTGCTTACCACCCGGAAATAGATGGATAGACTGAAAGAGTTAATCAAGTTTTAGAAGACATGTTATGAATGTATTACATGGATCAGCAGTATAAATGGGAAGAGTACCTCCCATTAGTTGAGTTTTCTTATAATAACACATATCACACCTCTCTGAAAATGGCACCTTTGAAGCATTATATGGAAGGAAATGTAGAACTCGATTAGCTGGGACAACATTGAGGATAGAGAGGTAATTGGACCTAAAATCCTTATGGAAAATGGAAACAGCAAGTTAAAATGATTCGTGAACACTTGAAAGAATGTTTGATAGGAAAAGAGTTATGCAAACTTAAAGTGGGTTGATAAGAAATTTGAACTTGGTGAGAAGGTCTTTCTACAGGTTAAACCAAAAAAGAGTTCTATAACTTTTGGAAAGGTTACCAAGTTATCACCTCGTTATGTGGGACCCTTTGAAATTGTTGAAATAATCAACCCTGTAGCTTATCGTTTAGCTTTACCTCCTGCTTTATCATGAATGCATGATGTTTTCCATATTTCTCTACTTAAGAAATACATTTCAGATTTATCACATGTGTTAAATTGGAATTCCTTGCAGGTCCAAGACCTAGGAATAATCATGGTTAAGCCCATTCGAGTGCTGGAAACTACATTATGCACTTAAGAAATCATGAAATAAGCCAATGTAAGGTCCAAGTGGGATCAGTTTAATGAAGAAAGTGCAACCTGGGAAAATCTTGAAGATATGAAAACTGATTTTCCATACTTGTTTGAATAGAATTGATTCTATTGACTGATATACAATTTTAAGTATTTTATTCATGTTATGTCAATAAATCTACCAGTCTTGGGTAGATATTACACTATTTAAAATGGACAACTACTTTAATGTTGATTATGGGATTTTAAAATCCAGATTTGTTATGAACATATGAATGGAAGTATAATAATTTGATTTTTCCTTGATGCAAATTGTTGACTAAGTTAATCATCGGGATGATGATTATTTTTAGGAGGGAAGTATGTAACATCTTTGAAAAAACTATTACTTTGATTACTATCCCTCTTGACATTGCAAACGTTGACATATGATTTGTCTTAGGAAGGTGTACTCTTATGAATTTTAAAAATCATGTTTGCAATGGATAAATTATTGTTGTGAAGAGATTCACTTTGTTGTGATTTCTACTTACTTGAAAACAGAGACCATTCATCTTTTTGTACAACTTTAATTCATTTAAAAAAAAAGGATTTAGAGCTTGTGTTGTTGTCTTAACTCATTTTATGTTGATAACAAGACCTTGGATCAATTCCATTGATCCAAGGTATGCTTCAGTTCTCCTTACCTGACTCATCTGGTTGACTTGGCATTCGAAATGGAAGGTGAAGAGGGACTGAGTTGTGTTTTGTTTATAAATTTAAAGGACCCGGCTTTGGGTGTCCTTGCTTTGCATCATGTTGTAATTGGCCAGCTGGGCCTTCTTGTTAAATATTTATAACGTTGAATAGTGTAATAGGACCAAAGACCTATTACTATGCTATTAAGGTTAACACCTTAATCTAGTTGTAATGTTCTATCCTATTTGGATTTTAACCTAAGGTAGCTAAGACCTACCTAGGACCTATTATTAAACTACTAAGGTGACACCCTAACCTAAGTTGGTATGGTTGTGGAGGTTGGAAATAACCTAAGGAAAATAATATTTACCTAAAGACTAAGGTTGAATCCTAACCTAATGTTAATCTAACCTAAACTAATACTAAGCTAAGGGGTACCTATGGACTACTTGGCAAGTGGAAAGGTGGTGGCATCGATTTTCAAGGCATTAATGAGATTTGAATTTGGTATTAAAACCTCTAAATATGCTAGTTTTGGTGGAGGCATGGGAGTTAAGGGGATGCCTAGTTGGCATCATCACTAAATTTAAAAATGCATGCAAAGTTTGAAATGGAGTTTCCAAATTTGGATGGTGGTGGCATGGAGAAATAGGAGGGAAACATTGACTATCCTTGCATTTATTGATCTCGGTTGTGGCGTAGAAACCACCTAGGAGAGATGCATGGGATTTTGGAAAGGTTGTTTGATCATTTGTTCTTTTTATTTTTTCTCTGCATGGAGGTTTTGGTTCTTTGAACCAGTAGTTCTATTTTCAATCCTTTGATATTCTTGGCATTCTTGAGCTATTTTTGGATCCAGTGGAAGTATAAGAGGAAGTAGGAAGATTGGAGTTGTTGACATTGCTTGGAAAAAGAAAATATTGTGGGAGCTCGGCTAGAAATCTTCTACAAATCGATAGGAAGCTCTATCAGGCATGATAGGCTCTACCCATTAAGTTGTTCTGATTTTTCCTAAATGTCTTCATTAAAGGAACTTTTCTCTTGGAAACAAATGAGTTTTTATGTGATGTTATCTTGCATTCTTGCTTGTATTTTCATTGTATTTCCTTCTTGAATTTGTTGTTTGATGAGGATTTGATCTGGGTTTGTTCCTTTGTTGGAAAGATGAATGAATCAGGATTTAACCTTTGTATGAGCTGAATGTTTTCAATTCTTGTATACTTCTATTGACTGTGCAAAATGGTTTAGGGAAAACATTGTTTGATAAAAATACACGAGTTGGGTTGTTTTCCTTGTTGGGTGAAGGTATGAAATGTGTTTTCTTGTTGTTGAACTCGAGATGTTTTCAAAACTTGTTATAACTGTTTGAATATGTTATAATAGATAGTTAGATTCAAGTTGGAAGTCATTCTTGTTGGAAAGTAATGGTAATCATGTTTAACCTTTGCTGAGATGAGATGTTTTGATTTTTAGAACTCTATTGGACTATTATGGAAGAAGTATGTTTCGGTTTTGTTCTCCCTTGCTTGATATTTGATAAAACATGTTTAGCTTCTATTAGACTTAAATGAAGTTGATTTTTGTTCTTACACTTGGAAGTTGTGAGAAGGTCTGTTAAAGACTTATTTGATCCTGGGTCTAAACGAATCTCCTTGTTGTAGTCTATCTGGTAGTAGGATGAACGTGATCATGTGGTCATGATTTTTAAGGATTATGGAATGTTTATGCATCTTTTCTATAATGTGTTTTTGTGCTTTAGAGTTACCTTATCGACTCATCTTGTTGGATTTCTAGTTCTTTTCAATTCGAGATTGATGTTAGGTAATGTTGTAGGAATAAGGTAGCTATGTGGAACTATGGGTTAGTTCAAGTCTTTGTCTATCTTAAGGAAATGGTTGGAATGGTTGCACGTTGTTATTATTCCTTTGAACTTGATTCTGAGCACCTGGTTTGGGGTAATGCCTTTTTTTTTTCCTTGTGGTCCAATCTAAGATGAGTCATCATTTTAACCCTGTAGGTTGTTCCTTTGATCTTGTGAAGTTGGGAATATGGGTTGGCTTGACTATAAATATTGTTTTCATTTTCATTATTTACCATCAATGGATGGGTAAGCTTTATTTGTAATGACACTTGAAAAGAAATTTTGGTGCATAAGATTCCATTATTTAATGGTCTCTCTCTCTCTCTCTCTTGAATGGAAAATATTGGAGAAATGTGTAGTTAGATACTATTAACATTGGGATGAGTTGAATGCTCGTTTTTTTTTTTGTTTCAATTAATGTTGCTAACTGAAGTCATTTGAATTACTCCTTTTAAGTAGAAGATTTTGCACTACTGTAGCAATGCTTGTTTGTAGGTTGAGGGAACTATATTTTTGGTTTCTGACCTTCATGTTGCAGTCGTATATCTCTTTTCTATATTGAGTAATTATTGTGTGTTTTCAAGAGTTACTAGAGTTAAATGAACTCTTGATATGATCTGTCTTAGTTATTTTATTTCCGATTTGTATTCCTCTTTTAAGATGGAATAATGAGATCTTATCTCATATTTTATTGTTGACATACTTCTCTCTATTTTGAGTTAAGGTATTCCATTATGTTTCTCCAAACTCAAAAGGAAGTTATTAGTTTTTCTCTCTCCTTTCATTCATTCTCTCATTATGTTACTCATGTGTAAGGAGTTGTATAGTTTGGTTGTATTAGTTTGAAGGAATTTACAGAGTGGATAGTTGGAGGATAAATCTATATCTTCTTCTCCTTCACAAATGATTTGATAGGGATATAATGGTTGGGATGTGTGACTACTTTCAGGTGCTTATAAATTAAGTTATACCTTATCAAACCTATTGATGCTAAACCAAAAACTTAGGCTATAGCTTGGGCATGAATTGGGATGTAGTATCTTAAATAGGAAACTCTTATTTTAGGATGTTGATAGTTTATCCTAAATTTTTCATTAAGATTAATGAACTGGGCCTTAGATATTCTAGGATGGAGTAAGTTAATGATGAGTATTGTGGATCATTACTTCTTAAAATAACTCTATTTTTGTGAATTATTAGAGTTAGTATCTTTCTTTGATTTAGATTGAATGAATCAAGAAATGAACTATAAATATCTATAGTAGGAATGTGGTAAGTAATTTGGATGGAATATTACTTATCTGATATAATTCCTTATGAAATCATTGGATGAAGATTGTTTTGATTACATCATGATCTTTACTTAATGTTAATGTGATTTATCACTTTGTTCTTCCTTTCATAATTGTTATTTCTTTATGATGTATCTTTCTGAGATGCTTTAATTGTTTCATAAAAGAAGAGTTCTTTTTATGAAATAGTTAGTTGAAAGCACATCATTTTAATGCTTAGTGCTTATCATGCTCAGTTCAATGAACTGACCCATGCTAGCAATTTTTGCAGATGGACTTCGTAAGTGATAAAAGAAGACAAGTTCTTTTATGAAGTTACTTTTTTTACCTAAGACTGGATCTCTTATGAGGAAATATGATTCATTATTGAAATGTATTTGTAAGAGGAAAAGTTGTATTTCTTATTGAATTTATTGATGTTGTTTGACATGAAAGATGTCTAAAATGTTGGACTTGTAAGTATGTATTTCACTTTGATGAATGGAAAATATTGAGAGTTTACTGGTACTTGATGTGTCATTCTCTTTGTGCATTATGTTAAGGGAATTTGTAAGCTTATCTTTATTCTCTCATAGTCATATCTATTTTGAACCTTTTCAGTTTGACTCAAAATGAAATAGGTGGAAAGGGATTTGATACTCTACCCCTTTATTAAATGCAACTTATCAAGTTGGAAATCATAGCTGAACATTTAACTAAGTCACTATGGTTTATTAAATGGTGTTAATGGGAGTTTAATTACTTTTGATATCTGATATAATGTAAAAAGGTTACAATGAATCCTAATTCTTAACAAGAAAGAGGAAGGTGAACTTCCTCTTGACCCATACCTTCCTTGGTATAAAACAAATGAAAGGTAAATATAAATATTTAATAAGTAGACTTCATCTCAATGAAGTCTAATATAAAGGAACCTATTTTAGAACTTAAACAAGCTAAGAATGGTTGGGTATAACAAGTAAATCTTATTGTTGATTGTTGTTTCTATTTTAATTAACTAAACCCTAAAGTAGGAAGTTAATGACTAAAAAGCAATCTTGATGTTTCTACAAAACATTAACACTCATTTATGATTGGAAACCTTAGGGGTTAATTAAACTGGAATTTAGTAGGGTTATTATAATTAGACCTTAATTATAGAAATTAATTAAGTAATTAACTTCTTGCTTGGGTATGTACATCCAGATGGGGTAATTCCATTGGATGTTGGGCACACCAACTACAAAATTGTACCTTCGTGAAGACTTGGGTCTTCATGAGGATACAATGTTGCAGTTGACATGTTGCAACACCCTTCAGAATTGGATCATCTAGGTCTACATAAACTCGGACTTGATCTTAGTTATACTCTAGGTCAGGTTAGAAGCATGATTTAGTATAAGGGGTAACTCATGATGACTTAGGATAACTAGACACATGCAATCAAATTAGGTCGATTGAGTATGTCTAAGTACCCTTAGTCACCACAAGTGGTTCTCTATACTAGACTATGTTGCTAACTTGGGTTAGGGTTAAACCTAGAACAAGTGGACTAATAATAGTCAATGAAGACCATTCTAGATAATAGATGAAGTGGGGTGAAGGACGTATTCCATTTGACATGAGTATGTCATCTAGGAATATAAACATGAACAATATGTGAAAATATTTGGCCAAAGTATCGCAAGCTGTTGGTTGCATTGTCCTATGTCACCTAGTTTAAGAAGTGAGATATTAGATGAATATTGGTAACAAATATTTAGATAGGCCTCTTAAATAGAACACTTAATACCTAGAAAATGGTAAGAGAACCAAGTATACTTAGTATACAATTCAATGAGTTAACATGAGAGATCAATATGAAACCAAGTCATGAAATGAGAGATCGGTGTTTCACCGAGTCATTACAACTTGCATATGGTTATCTGTTATGAGATTGATTGGCATGGAATGTGTGTTCTAAATTATGATTATTTGTAGAAGGAAAGGTTTTTACTTTGTGATGGCTCATGAATAAAGCCGAGAGAATGACATTACCAAAGAGATGGAGATTATATATGAAATATGATTTTAGATTTGTTTCTGGATATTTGCGTGTCCTTTAAGGGATGAGGAAGAGATGATTAGTGTCTTGGGATGCTAATGAGATTAACATATCTTTGTAAGAGGGCTACGATATAATAATATTACAATGTGAAGGCCTTGACCAATGTCAAAATAACAAGTCAAAAATGGAGGAAGTTCCAAGCTAACTGAAAGGAAGGGCGAAACTCATTTATATAGGGTCGGTCTTGACTAGGGAGAATCGTTGGTGATCCGATTTTTATGGGAAAAAGGTTGAAAATTCTTCCCAAATCAAGGTTTTTGTTTGTTTTGATGATGGATATGTGTTGGAAATAGGTTATACGGGTTAGGAGATTGTGAAATGGTTAATAAGTTATTGATATTGTTTTTATTTAATATTGGTTATAAATGGTTTGGGTGGTTTAGGAAGGGGTAAAATAGGATTTTACAACTATAGGAAGATATTTATGAGGAGTAAATATGAATGGGGAGAAATGAGACTTAGGATAAGGATTTAATAGATATTATGATAGTGATGTGGTAATGAAGGGGTTCTAGTAGATGCAGACTTGGGGATTAGTCTACAACGTATTATATCAAGATTATTTCAATTCATGGGCATTCCTAGGTCACAAATCAAGCATTTTTCTACTATTTTCCACTTTGTTGATGGTTATGCTTCGGGAATTATTGGAAGACTAAAATTATTTCTTCCCTTCTAGTGGGAAGTGAGAGCATGTTCTTATTCTTCATCTTTGTTGAACATGGAATCCTCTTGTTGCAACATGTTCACTAACTTTTCAAAACTGATTTTCTTCTTAGATAGATTGATTGTCATCAAAAATATTCTATATGAGGGAGGTAGTGCTCTCAAAATAATAGGAATGAGAGTGTCATCTATGATATCCACTCTTAGTGCTAGGAGTGATCCCATTAATGTTACAACATGTCTTAGGAAAACCTCCACTTTCTCATTTAGATTGAATTTGATAATATGAAGATGACTATGTAGATTTAGAATAGTGTTATTGTTCTTGGCCTCATACACAATGTTGAGTTTGTCCCACGCTTCTTTGGCTATTTTTCCATCTCAATCTGTGTGGTTTTCTTTATCGGACACTCGAACAAGATGATAAACTTTTACTTCTAGTTATCTCTATCAAATTGATGATGTTGGGTTGTGTCTAAATCTAATCTAGTGACTAAGCCATCCACCATAGACCAAATGTATTCAAATTCAAAATGGGTGTGTATTTTAGTCTTCCACATAGCATACTTATTTCAATGAATGACATGTGAGTTAGGAAGAAAACTTTTGGGAGCATTGTTGGCCATTGAGGAGGTTTACTAGTTTTCCAACTAAATGGCTTGTTAGTACAATTTTAATTAATATATTGAAGAAATCAGCGAGCTCCTATTCCCTAAATTTTTTTTTGCAATGAATGTTTTGGGGCCCTTTCGGCCTCTTTTGCATTGACCAATTATCAACTAGATTCAAATTTTGAGTTCCACTAAAATTTACAAAAATAAGTCTATTTGGGCTCTTAGGCATCTTATAATTTACAAAAAAAGACACCATTTCCCTTTTTGTGTAGTTTGGGAGAATTTTTAAAAACCATAGATAGGTTTTATTTGTTAAGTTAGTTAGTCACAACTAAATGGGTTAAATAAGGTCTTCTTAAGTTAGCACCACTATATATAGTGGGTATTTACTAAAAGTATATCTTTTGTAAACAATATTATTGTGAGGGAGGAGAGGATGAGGCTCGACCCCTTAACCACATGAATTCAAATGTCTTGTAAAACTTTCACTAGTCACTAGGGAACACTTGGCGCTTTAAACATACTAGCAATCATATGCGAGAAATTTAATGTGAACTTTGAAAGGGATGTGGTATGTGAATGACGTGCAAATGAGAAAAAAATATGGTGCAAAAAGAAGAAACAAAATAAATAAATGACATTTTAAATTAATTTTTAAGTAAAACATGTATAGGTAATGGAGAATACAATTGTCAATCGTAGACAGTCGAAGAGGAGGGTAGAATGAGAAGGTAAAATAGAAGAGAGGAATGGTAGTATGGAAGGGTGGGGAAGGGAAATTCAGAGGGGTTTATGAGCGGGAAAAGGTTTATATAATGTAGGCTCGGTTCCTTGTTATTGCAAGATTGCAATATCCTATGAAAATTACGATGGAAATGCCAAAGGAGTTATTTAGAAGAAAGAAAACTGGAGGGAGAGAAATAATGGGAGAGGAAGAGGGGCATAGAGTAAGGGATTTGAGGTTGGAGAATTGTAGGGGAAGGGAAAGAAGAATGATAGAGGAAATGTGAAACTATACCTTCCGAGAACCACATGAGGTAATTGCAGGAAATAGTTGATGCACAGATAGGCATCAACAATTGATCCCTTACAATGATTGGTCATATGATTGAAAGGTAGATCAAGACTTTTGATTGCATTACCCACACCTATTCCATGGATATGTTTTTAAACCCAAATAATATCTTCTATTTATGCTCCACTTAAGCATTTTAATCTCACAAAGAGGACACAATAAAAATTGAGGAAACTTTGAAAGTTTTAGGGTTTAAAATCTAGCGGGAATTTTTTCATCGTGTAGCAATTTATATCCTTCCTTTGCAGTTGTAGGGTTAAGAAAGTGTAGGAAAGTAGATGGTGGGAGAACAAAACTCACTAATTGAGTCATTTTGATAACTCTATGAAATAAGTGTAATTTTGATTTCTATTTTTTTGGTCATGGCCATTTTTGAGAGGTTTTTAGGCCAAGACCCTCTTTTTCATCCATTTAGGATAGTCATAGTGGCAATAGATCCTGCAACCCATGGATGTGAGAGTTGGAATGTAGTTCTTGGACAAGTTGGAGGATTCTAACACTATAAGTAGCTTCTGGAATGTGTTTTTGGTTGTGCTTCTTGGGAAAGTTCCCTAGAAGAATATGTGATTTTAGTTTATAATTTACATTGCATTATGCTTACAACTATGTTGCAAGCAACTCACTAGAGGAACTTTATACCCACCGAATATAAGCAATGGAGGCAAGGTTAGGGAGTTCTAGAGGGTTAGGTACTATGTGCATATGTGGTATGATAACTACTGTAGTTTGTGCAAGTGATACTACATTATGGGTTGAAATAGTGCATACTTGCTAACTATTCAGAAGGAAAGTAACCCTACATTCTATATTGAGATTGCTACTATATCTTTGTTTTTGTAGGTTTCTTTACCTTATTTTTGTATAAAAAGAGACAAAAAAAAATGTGTTGTGGATCTATATGAGGATTATATTGATTTCTAGCTATTTACATTGAACAAATAAGACTAGTGTGTAAATTGTATTTGTAAACAAGTCTAAAAATTGCTTTGTTCTTCCCCTACAGTGAAGATGCTTTATCTATGGGTTTTACAGGAATGCATGCTTGTTGGAAGACGTTTCCTAAGTAGGGATACATTAAATATAATATTGGAATGAAAATCAATATGTTTAGAATCTGGGAGGATAGACCCACAAGCACCCCCTGAAACATCCACATAAAAGACACAAAATATATTAAAATAGATCTGAGTATTACATATCCACACAAGTCTTGGCTGAGTAGACCCATTATGAAATAACCATTTCCAATCATAACTTCCTCGAGAAATAGTTTGTGGTTGATTACCAATAAACAACAAAATATTAGTCATCGTACCTTGTACCTTCTCTACAAATAGAACCTACTATATTCCTCTATATAAGACCTTTTAGAGATTATTTTATAATTACATCTACCATACTCTCAACACATTTTAAAATAGTTAAACAATAAAAATTACTAACGTCATTTCATAGCATTCAGGATTGTTATTTGATTTGGTACCATTTTATGAATTAACATGAAGAAAAGAATGGAGTGCAGGGAAATGAGAGTTAAATTTTATTGATGGTAACTTATACTTGAATAATTATATAAATTACCAAATTTTGTGTAGCTATCCATATGGTTGACAATGGTGTAATCTAACAATATGGGTTATCAAAGTAATTACAAAATAAGTACATACAAAATAGAGTTAAGTTTTATTGATTGTAGCTTATGATTGAATACTTACAAGTAATTGTAGGTGAAAATTAATAACTATTATGTAGCTATCCATATGGTTAAGAATAATGTAACCTAACATTGTAGATTATCAAAATTTAACTATGAGTAAATATTTCAATAAAATACTCCTTTATCCCTACTAAACCTAGTTAGTTACCTTGTATAATATATAAATAGTCCCAATTCAAAACAAGAAGTTTGGATGCCAACTAACATAATAAATTTTATCACCAAACACGGGTTTTTGATTATTTTTCTCAATTATTATTACAAAATGACTTAAGGATATTTAATAAATAAAAAATTATTACTATACACATGCTTCCTCATCCACCCATTGTTTTCCCTCAAATGACGATTTCACCTTAGATATAACCATTATTTCAAACAATCAGTCCCTTGCTATTTGTAATTTGGTACTATATAACATAATCCATATTGATATACCCAATTCATTGCCATATTAAGTGGCTTAATTTAAAAAACACAACAAAATAGAAAAAACAAATCATTCTTCAACTGAAGGATCAACCCATCGTCCATAATCCTTAATTAGTTGAATTAAGGCATTAAATGCTTGCTCCATTGCTATACCTCTTTTTACAACATCCTGAAGTCACAAACATTAGCAATAATGATTACTTTATGTCAGACTCATCAGGAACAACACAATGACCTCATATTTATTTTCAAGAGCTACTAAGCTAAAATAGGTTCTATAAATCAATAACATTAATTATGGATCACATAAGTCAATAATGAAAACCAAATGATGGCCAAAACATTATTTATCTCACAAAATCAAAACATCTACTCAAATAAAATTAAGAATTCACCCATCAACATAATTTTTGGATATAACAAACACTAATAAAAGCATAAAATCAATAAGTAAAATACCTTTTCGTCATAGAGATCCCTCTTTCTTGGTGCACAACCAAAACATATTTGCCACGAGCGTTCCACATGGTGATATTTATTTTTCTTGTGCTCCTATTTCTTTGATGTGCTTTGTGCTTAATTGAATAATTCATCCTTCTTCCACTTCTATTTTCACCTCTTTGTTCTTTAACCCTGCAAAATCAAGCATATGTCCATTACAATCAAAATTTTCAAATGAAAAACAAAAAAAGAGAGAGATAGAGAGATTTAAAAACCATTGCTAGAACTTCATAATACGGAAGATCCACCTTTAAAATATGAGCTTGAGGCATTTCCTTCATTTTACATAAGCCATTCAATTGAGATATCAATGCTAAAACTCATTTACATAAGCCATTCACTTGGGATATTAGTGCTAAAATTTATGTTATAATCTCGGGGTGCTAAAATAAAGGTATCTATCAGATTTAACAAATCGACATTTCGATAGTAATGAAATAGAGGCGTCTAAAATGTTGTGCTGTATGGCTAGGCATACTATTGTAATCTTTTAAGAAGGTAAGTTTGTTTGAGAATATGTTAACACTTATATTATATTGTCTTTACGTATAGAGAAAAAAATGTTGTTATAAATCGCCAAGTTTTCAATCTCATATGTTTATGAATAAAAAAATTTCATAGTTATTTTCTAAAACATTATAGTTAATGGCCATTGGTATTCATGGGTTCTACGGTGATCCCCAAATGCCATTCCATGACTTGATGTAATAATAGTTTTTGTAAACTAGTGGTTGTTCTTACCTTAACACAATACCATGTAATTAATGGGTTCCTTAATAAACCCTTTAAATCCATCTAATTGATGTTCTTGTAAAATTTTCATACAATTTCATCTCTATATCGCTTCTACTTTGGTGCTGGTGCTGCCTAGGAAGGGTGGCTGCATCTGGCAATTTGCTCGGAGGGTTGGGAGTCGACCATCCCAAGCATTATTTATTTATTGGGTTTGGAGGGATTGTGAGCCTTGTTGAAGGATTTCACACATTTTTCTTCTAGAATGGAATACAAGAAGGTAGTAATAACCTCTCCGTCTGTAACCCCTAGGTCCTCTGAGAGGACTAAAAATGGGGATGCCAATGGAACAAGCCGACATGACAAGGAGGAAGGAATAAATGTTGAAGTTATAGTGTGATGCGGGTGAGGTTGAGTTTTGTTAGCTAACAATTTTGTTTATGAATGTTAATAATCTTTTCAAATGGTATTGGGTATAGTCAATTTGGTTTATTATGAACATTTTGTTACATGAATTTAAATAATGATGAATTGAAGGCCAATGTCTCCTATTCATAACTTGTAAAGAGAAAAGGAGATAAGTCTCGGTCCATCAATTACTGACTAGTAAGAATATTGATCAAACATTCACTTTAGATAAGGTTTCTTGCCATTGTTCAAACTATGCATTTCAATATTTTGTCCACGTCATGGACATATTAGACATGATCAGAAAAAACCATGATATTTTTCATTAAAACCCCAACAATTCTCCTACTAAACAAACCTCTTTGTTGTGCAAAATATAAAAAATAATAGAAAATGTAATCATGTGATTGCATTTCTTATCATATGGACAACATCCCCCGATCATGCAAGATCTTTGTAACCAATAATAATGAACGACAACCACCACCTGCAATAAATTTAAAATGTAGTATTAATGGAAATTAAAGAATCCACTCTAATATTTTCCTTTGTTCATCGAAGTAGAAATCCTTGCCTCCCACCATAATGGACAATAGTTCTCATTCCACATCATCCCTTTCGAAGCATATCCCCAATCTCTCTCTTTCATTGATGAAGAGAAACAATTTGCAAGCATTGTCAATATCTTTTTCCATTGATGAAAATAAAATATTCAAAAAATTGAAAGATGTGCATGTATATCGGTAGGTAACTCTCCATTGTACTACATCATGTCAAACTGATGGGACATAAATTAGAAAAAACATCTAACTACACTCAATATCCAACTTACCGCAACATCGAATGTCTACAAAAGTATACAATGAACAACTACCAACATTTAACTTGCAGTAGAAACTAACAAATGACACATACATAAAAAGATTGCCCCGATTTACTACCTAGATTGTCCAAATTAGTGGTAAGACAAATGAATGGCCCCTAATGATTCGTATTTCAATGTTTTTTTAATCTCCAACTTCCATCGTCAATCAAGTGACATTTTCTACGGTTGAGAAGCCTTCACCTAGTTGAAGACATGCCTATCGACATAATAAGTGGAGGAAACAACGAAGGACTTTGTTTTTAACTATATCACAATACATTTTTGGCTGTTGTAGATCAAACATTAGATGCAAATGTCGACGTACATTTGTAATACAAGGCACCAATATCTGGTGCTGTTAGAGACCCCAAAGGCCTTCCCCATTGTAAAAAATGCTTTTGGCATAATAATGAGATATTTTTATATAAAAACTTAAAATAATGTGAATGGTAAAGAAAACCATGTGGCACTACATGGAGGGCTTGCTTGAAATTTTAGGTATTTGGGAATGCCTTATTGCATGTGATTTTCTATTGAATACTTGAAGTCTAATGTCTTTGATTTCTTCACGGGTTGTGGATGGTGTCTTCACCATTACCGAGTCGAGAGTATGGAGGAAGCTTGGTCTTGATTTGGGCCACTTATTCTTGTTTGCATGTTGTTTGAGTTGTTAAACTCTATCACCGCCACCCATGTTCTACCGAGATGGCTTTGATTGAATCTTGCTTTAGAATCCTTTAAAAGCTATGGTTGGTGGATCTGCTTTCAAAAATCTCTATTTTTAGTTTGAACGTCATTTGGGAATTTTTGTGGAACAAACTAAAAATTTGCATGATATTTTATGAAACAAAGGAAAATTTCCATGGAAAACAATAAAAATATATAGAAATGTCCGTGGAACAAAAGTGGATTTTTTTAAAGAATAAAGTAAAAATATGAGGGAATTTCTGCTGAATTAAGTAAAAACTACTGGAATTTTTATAGAACAAAGGTTGAATTTCGGTATAACAAAGTAAAAATCTGCAAGAATTTCTATGGAACAAAGGCATAAACTTCTACGAGGGAAAGAATGAAGAATTCTACAAAACAAAATGGAGACTCCAAGATCCAATAAGAAGTTGAAAAATCAATAGGGGCAACCTAAAGGTTAAATTTGATATGCTTGTGGCCATCATTTTTGTGGGACAACATTGAGATCTTTCAATTCTCATAATTTTTGATCTAGGTCATCAAATAATACAAAATTTATATCGTTGGAAACATCTTGAGGAGTAATAAATGTTAAAGTTAGTTTTGGGTCATGAAAAATTGTTTTGTCGGGGCAAAATATAAACAAAAATCATGGCCATTTTTACGTATAGGTTTTACAAAAGTCTTTGGTGCCCATGGTGGGCTGTACACTTTAAAGATAAGTGGTCCTTAGTGGTTGTAGAAGTGGGTGATCTTATTGATTTCATATTTCCTCTCCCCCTTCTCTTTCTTATATATATGTAAATTTGTTTTATTAAAAAAACATCCTCTTTTAAATGTAAGGTTATGATACCCTTTTGTGTGGCCAAGTATTATGAGTTATAGACTTCTATGTTGGTTTTATGCTATGCACTCAAAGTGCCTTCACCAATATTGTGCATATTATAATCAATGATATTTTTTGTTGTAGGTATCCTTCCTCCTTTAATTTTTGTTATTTTATTCTTTCCTTTCTTTTTCATGGCGTGCCATGTATGAGTTAGATTTTTATG
This sequence comes from Taxus wallichiana var. yunnanensis, assembly GCA_018340775.1. NCBI lineage: Eukaryota > Viridiplantae > Streptophyta > Pinopsida > Cupressales > Taxaceae > Taxus > Taxus wallichiana. The sequence goes on from CM031242.1 coordinate 936,939,957, forward strand.
AATATTATCCTTTATATCACTTATAAAGAAAATTTGAGTTTGGTAAAATTACATGGTTGAATGTGTCTTGTTTCTTCCCTCTTGGATTTACATTTTCCCTCTCATTCTTCATATTAGAGAGAAAATCCACTTCTGGTTTGGTGTATCACCTTATTTTTTATTCAATATTTCATCTTTTTGAACCATGGTCCCTTGCAAATATTAGATTAGAACCAGTTAGCGATAGATCATTGTGTTAGATAGATTAGTTGGAGTGGATTGGAGTAAAAGGAACCAACCCTTCCCTGGATATTGACTGACCTTGGAGGAGCCTTTATCCAAAAATTTGAAGTCTTTGCATGTTTTGATGAGATTCCAATCCTAACTTCACCAAAGGTTAAAAATTCAAGTGACAACATTTTTTTGGAACGTATGGTGGGACCAATTTGATCCATCTATAAGTGACTTATGATCTAATAAATTGAAATTGGCTTGTGTTTCATTAGTAATTTTCCTTTGGAGGAAACAAGTAATACATTTGACGACTCTTAACTTCAAATATTATAGTTTCAACACTCAAGTGTTTCACTTTCATGAAAAGAGAGGATATAATACAAAGTACAATAAGAGGTGGACGTTTTGAATATCTGCAACTTTCACTAAGGAGAAGAGAAATACTTGTTTAAATAATTCCATCCCCACCACCTAGGGTTCACTCAAATCCCCCTTTTGCTAGGACTTTATCTCATCTTCATAGGAACCTAAGACCCATTCCGTTCATGACCCATCAAATAAGTCAACATTTAATGGTGACATTCCCTTGGATTTGAATGCCAAACTTGACATACCAATATCTTCCGTAAAGAGCATTCCATTTTTACTAGTGAAAATTCAACTACCACAATAGAGAACATCTTATATGTTGCTAATATTTTGTAGTTCATTTTGTTACTGAAGATGATGTGGAATTTAGTATCTTTGTGCCATTTTTCAAAGGAAAGATATTACAATGGTATAGGAGTTTTTTTTTCGCTTCTATTCACACATGGGAAGAACATGGAGAGAAGCTTTGCAATAAATTTTGAGAAAAATATAGATAATATATATTTATTAGAGCAACTAAAAACTATAAAAAGGGCCCGTTATGAGCTAATGATGGATTTCAACTTCAATTTTTAGAGGACACAGGAAAGTATCCTACCCCTCATAAGGCCATCTCCTCAACGTGATTTTTATATATTTTATGAGATCTCTTAATTATGATATTAAAATGATGATTAAGTCAATGGGAGTTATGGATTTATGTGCTACTTATGAGATAACTATTCGGGCTCGCAGGATATTCCCTAGGCCCCCAAACCCCCTTTTCCTAGAGTTTTTGCAAGAAATTTAACCTTTTCTTGCCTCAATCCCCGAGTCTAAGGATATTCCATCTAATCCTAAATATAATTATTCCAATGAGATATATGATCTCAAATGATTAATTAAGAATATGTCAAATGAGATAGGTTACCTCAAGAAGCAATAAACCCAAGCTTTTAGGCCATACTAAAATCAGAATCGGGGTATCAAAAGAGGAATTACTATCAAAATCAAGGGTATGGATTAAATTACTAGAAAAGTAGGTTGGAAGGTGTATATTATTTCTTACCCCTTCAAGAATTACCTCATTCATAGCATGCACCTGCTCCTAGTTTGAGAAAATATATTATTTAAATTCAAAACAATATAGATCAAAGAATTGAATGATGTTTCCCATGTAATAAACCATATATTTATAAATTTTATGAAAATGGGATGAAATGTCGGGATCTCGAGTGCAAGGTTCCTTCAATAAACACCAACTAATGATGGAATTTTTAAATACTAGTTTTGAAGAAGATCCAAAGGCCTCCCCGAATTCAATCTCATGTTCTTTGGGTCCGACAAGTTATGTGCGATAAATTAAATTGGGGATAGTTTGACAAACCTCAAATCCATGCTTTGCGAATAATACAAGTTCTAAGAAGATAGTATTGGATTCTCATATTTTAGCTTCTTCCAAACATGATGATCCTATTTGCAAAGAGAAGGACATTGGGGCATATTTGGGTAAGGATATGATGCCGATGTTTTAAATAGACATAGCCCCATAAAGGAGGTCATTCCTCATCCAATGGAATTTTTCCTAGCATTAGAGCAGTCAAAGAAAGAAATGGTGACACTAATGATGCACAAGGTAGTAGGAATTCCTTTGAACATTATTGAGCATATGAATAAAACTAATTTGAATGTGACAATGTGGGATGCCTTTTCCATTCCATATCAATAGGATCTCTTATAAGAAAATTTTAAGCAACTCATCCCATTAGGTGGGACAATAAAGTAAAGCCTGGGGTATTTAATTAGCTTATGTAAAACCAAGGAGGAGAAAATAAGTGAAATAAAGAAACCTTCGCCATTTTATATCTCTTTGATTATTGGAAAGAATTTTGTGCCTAATTATATGATATATTTAGGGGCTAACACCTTTGTTATGCCTAAGAGGATAGAAGAAAATTTGGGGATTAAATACACTCCAATTACTAAGGGTTTTTTACACTTGTATGGTACTAAAATTAGAATGGTTGGAGTAATCATAGCTCTTGAGATAATTCTCCATGCAAACCATAGTATAAATATTTCTCGAGACACATTAGTTATATATTTTCCCTCTCTATTTGTTATTTTCTTGTCAAGAGACTTCACAACAAAGTTAGGAGGTTACTTGTATTTAGTTTGGTCTCATATTCTCTTGAGGACAAGGCCTGAGACTAAGTTTAAAAATAAATTTGATCTTGTCTCATCTTATATGTTGAATTCCATGATCCTGACCCTATTAAATCAATCGTCATGGTACAAGGAGAAATAAACAGTTATTCATAACTAGTTGAAGTAGTGTAATCATCACAATTGGTCCCTACTCTCATGTTAGATGAGTGGGATAATGAAGGTTATGAATTTTATCTATATGAAACTTTTTTTGAGACATGTTTAGGTACTTATTACCTCCATGAGGATGTGTATTTTATCCCAAGTGCATTAAGATAAAATGAGGAGTATTCCCAGGGCCTATGGAAGATGTTTTTGACATTTGTAGGAGAAGGAATGGAGTTGGGACAGGGCTAGTATTGATATCTCTAAAGGATAATAAGTTTCTTTTTCTCATATGATTGAATTTTAATTATATAACAACATAGGTGAATATGAGGCTTTGGTTCATGGAATGTTGCTTGCTTTGAGAAGAGGCATATTAAAAGGTTACATGTGTTTGGGGATATTGAGTTTTTGTCGAACAAGTAAGAGGAAATTGTGCTACCAAGAAAAATATCTTAAAGGATTATAAAAAATAGAGTTTGGGAAATACTTGAGAGTTTTTTGGCTATTCATCTCCAAGTAGTGCCAAGAAAGATAAATACCAAATCGACTGAGAGGGATGTTGTAGGGTCACAATTTGTCCCACCTAGAGATATAATTTAGGAATAGGATCAATATGCCAATATGGTGGTGAGACCATCTATAACAACTAATATATTATGAGTAGGAAAGTCTTTGAGAGTGATGCAAAAATTACCCATTTTATTGAGAATGAATTTGAGTTCTCGTCTAAGGTACACACAAGGTTGTAAAAAGGTGTAGACACCAAAAAATTACACCTTCTTCCTCTTTTCAAATTTATCATTTACACTCATATAATCCCTTATCCTAAGTCATAATTCCCTCATCATATTTACCTTGTGTAAATACCCCTTTTCACAGTTGTTAAATCTATCCCTAACCACCTGAAAACATCCCAAAACAAAAATTAAATAAAACAAACCACATTTAAACCATTTCATAACCCCCTTAACCATCACAACTCGACCCCAACAAATTGCTACATCATTTACCTGAAGACAAACCAAAGTAACCTTGTTTATAAGTGGTTTAACCACTTTACCATCCCAAATCTGAAAAACCTAGATAGCTACCAATTATGGTAATAACTAGCGATTATAAATAACTAGTTTCCATCCTTTCTCTAGGATCATCACTTTTGAATCTTGAGCCTCAACTTTTGTTTGATCACCAAGATCTTGTATCTCATCACTTTTGTTGTCACCAATTCATGAACCCTCTGAATGACAGGATGTGAATAGGACGTTCGGTGTGATTGGGACACATAGGATCACCTCTCAAGCTGTGGAACTTGGGCTCGAGGTGAACCTCCGGAGAAGGTCGGCTTCCTCTGGAGGTTCACCTTAAGCCCAAGTCCCACAGCTTGAGAGGTGATCCCATGTGTCCCAATCACACCGAATGTACTATTCACATCCTGGCCATTCGGAGGGTGCAGTGATTTGGTAACAACTGCGATTTTGGCACACTTGATGGGACGAGTTGGTACTTCTCTTCTCACTTACACAAGTCAAAGTACCTGGTAACTCTATATCTCTCGATTCCAAATCTCAGTGTGGTAACTTATGCAAAGAATTTAGACAAGAGATTCTTCAAAGAAAGGAAATTATCAACATATTGAACTTTCCTTGTCTCCTCCAAAGAGGAAAAGAAGAGGCATTTCCACATCCCCAGTTGCAGATTTACCTAGTAGGGGTCATTCGACTCCTCCTTATGGAAGGTTTCCTCCACCCAGGAATAATCAACCTTTCATTGCTATGGTAAGGAACCAAGTTTTTCCCCCTTTCAATGTAAGCAGTCCTCTTATGTTGGCTCAACATGACCCGATACCTATTGTGGCACTCAAAAGTTTACCCTTCTACACGGGGAAACTCACGTTACTCTAGTGGAGCATATATTTGATGTATCCAGCATCTTCACGTAGTACATAATATCACCGAAGAAAACGTTGCAGTTAGACTTCTTGCTACCTCTTTCAAGGGAAAAGCACTTCAATGGTTTCGCGGGTTAGGTGTTGGCACTATAACCACTTGGGATGAGTTGGGAGAAAAGCTATGTAAATAGTTCGAAGACAAAAGTGATCACCTATCACTTTTGGAACAACTCACTACTATGAAGAGAGCTCCCAAGAATACATGAGTGATTTCAACTTCCGATTCCACAGGACTTGGAATCGATTCCGACACTTGTAAAGCCCTCTGCACATAATGCATTCTTGTACTATTTGTTAGCCTTGAATAGCAATGTAGCAGTTATGATCCAGTCCATGGGAGGGACTACACTTCTTGATGCTTACGAAGTTGCCATAAGTGTAGATAATTCTTTGATTCAGGCTGGAAAGATAGCTCCACGACCACCAATGCCCTTTTCTTTTCTCCGAGATCTTATGAATCATCACCCTATCATTGCTCCTATTCTAATAGACTCAAGAAACCATCTCAATCTTTCCCGCCTCTTGAAATGACCTATTTGAAGTCAAGTCGCTCATCAAAATTTTGGAAATGAGCTCGTTGCACTCAAAAGGCAACAATTTCAATACAATCATCTGTATCAGCCACAAAATCAGTAGTATCAGGCTAACTATCCTCCTTTTCAAGGAAAAAATCAGCCTCAAAATCAAACTACAAGTTAAGTTGCAAATTTCAGGCCCTTGAACTTTCAGAACCCTCTTGCGGCTAGCTCATCTAGAGCTATAGTACTGTTCAAAATAATCTAGTTCAAGACTACAAATGGTGCTATCCTTGCTCTCAACCTCACAATCAAAATCTTTGTCCCAATGGGGTTCTTAGCCAAGCCCTTATGGTTCAAAGTGTATCTTCCCCCTTGAGAGTTAACAAACAATTCATATATGCAAGAAGCAATTGCAGATCAACCGCAGGAACCTGAAGAATCCACTTTGCTAAAGCGGCAAGCGAGAAGATTTTTGTGGATTGAATACAAATTCTCCATCAATGACAGCAAACACTCATTCCAAGAAGAGAGAAATGGAGCCTCAACCTTCTAAAGCTGATCTAACATCCACTTCTCAACCTGGGTTACAAATGGTAGTTGATAAAAATGTGGGAAAGAAAACACCAGAAACACCGGTTAGCCATTGTGCATGGAAAGATGGTTCTCCAGGCATCATGGTACCCAACAAAAATTTTCTAAAGGAGGACCCCAATGCCCAAAAAAGTGTCATCAAAGTAGGACCGATTGCCTTAGCATAGTAGAACAAATGAAGAAAACCAATATGAGCGTTACCATGTGGGATGCACTCTTGATCCCTTCTCAAAGAAACATGTTGCGAGAAGATCTGCACATTTTTGGTACAACTAGCGGATCACCGAGGCCATGGAGTGACAACTCTTACAAGTTTTTTTCAATCGGAAGGAAAAATTATTCCTACGACAAACAAACCACCGCAACTCTACATTTCCCTGATCATTGGCAACAACCTGGTACATAATTGCATGATTGATTATGGTGCCAATAGCTTTGTCATGCCTAAACAAATTGCAGATGTACTAGGCATACTATATGCACCAGTTGTAAGAGGGCTTGTTTAGTTAGATGACAAAGTGTTAAGACTATTGGGGTTATCAAAGGACTTTAACTTACCATTCATGCATGCCCAAGTTTGTCATTCACTCAAGACATATTGGTCATTGATCTCCCTCCCCTCTTTTCCATCTGCCTGTCATAGGATTTCACCGCCAAGATGGGCGGTTACCTATTAGCCGATTGGTCGCATATGATTCTTAGGACTCAATACGAAACCAAAGTAACTATAAGGGTAGAACCAATCTGCCATAATCATGTAGAACCCTACACTGCTAGTCCCATAAATGGAAATTACACCATCGATGATCCTGAAGAAGAAGATGCCGATCATGAACCAACCACCCTTGTTGAAGAATTCCCGATACTTTTCTCTGGATGAAGTAAGTAGAGATCATCGAGACGATCCCTATCTTTGATGTATTGGTAGAAGAAGAAGCTGGTTTGCTGGTCTTGGAAGAAACAAGATTAGGTACCTACTATATCCATGAAGAAGATACGATCATACCACAACTTTTCAAAACACTAAGTGATTCTAAAGGACTGTGGCAATTGTTCTTAAATGGCTCAAGAAGTAAGAATGGATCCGGTGCTGGTGTTATGTTAATTTCTCCAGAGGGAGATAAGTACTTCTCATCTTTCTAGTTGCAGTTTAGTTGCACTAACAATGTTGCTAAATATGAGGCTCTTGTGCAAGGAATTCAGCTAGCCCAAAAGAAGGGAATCAAGGCCCTAACTATTTTTAGAGACAGTGAGTTAGTTTTTCATCAAGTTTCGGCATGTAGTGCATCCAAAAATGATCTTTTAAGATCATACAAGAATCGAGTCTAGAACCTGATTGAAGATTTCAAAGCTTTTGGAATCCATGTAGTTCCTAGAGGTCAAAATCAAGATGCAGATAGGCTTGCTACAATTGGTTCACAATACAACATACCAATTGATATCATGAAATAAAAGAAGCAATTTGTTGAAATGGTGGTTCGACCAGGTGAGTCCCTAATAATGTGAGTAGTTGGCAAGTGTTCGATAGTGACAACCAAATTGTCCTCTTCTTGCAAGAAGAGATGGAGTTTGTTGCGAAAGAATCAAGATAAGTTCTGAGGATTCATATGGTGAGAAAATTATCCAATTGAAAAGAAACAAGTTACCAAAAGGTTTAGTCACTTTGGAATCCATTTTCAATTTAGATGACTAAGCCAAAACACAAATCCCTAACATGGTGGTCAAAGAAGAATATTTCGAGGAAGTCAAAGTATAAAATACAAAATTTCTTAAGATCAGAAAAAGTGTGTACTTCGAAGAGAAAGAATCTTTCATCAAACTTTTTAAGAGTATCATGACATCTTTGCATGGAGCTATAAATATCTCGCATGGTTTTGATCTAGGTCTAGCACAACATACCATCGAACTCGGATCCTAATCCTAAGCCGGTTTGTCGAGAAAAAGAGACCAATTAATCCCAAAATTGAGCCACTAATGAGAAAGGAGCTAACCAAGCTCATCAAGCCCTGTATACTTTTTTCCCATCAATCATTCCTCAAGGGTAGCCAATTTGGTGCCCGTGAGGAAGAAGAACGTAGAGATCCTGTTATGTGTAGATTTTAGGGATTTGAATCGAGCATCATTAAAATACCATTATCCTCTTCCATCAATGGAGTAGATCCTTCAAATGGTGGCAGGAGCTCAAAGATTTTATTTTCTCGATGGATATTCAGGTTACAATCAAATCCTAGTCCAAGAATCCAACCAATTCAAAATGGCTTTCACTACCAAGTGGGGCACGTATGCCTACAATAAAATTCCATTCAGATTGTCCAATGTCGGGCTACTTTCCAAAGAGCCATGGACATGGCATTTAAGGGACTAATCAACGATATTATTTTGGTTTACCTTGATGATATAACTGTATACTCTAAACATGTAGAAGATCACATCACACATCTAAGGAAAGTTTTCCGAAGGTGTAGGGAATTTGGGGTTTCACTTAACCCCAAGAAATGTATTTTCACAGTGCACGAGGGAAAATTATTGGGGCATGTTGTTTCAGCGGAAGGATTATCAATCGATCCAACTAGGATTCATTCGATTATGTCCTTATCTCTCCCAAGTCATAGGAAGGGCCTCCAAAGTTTTTTGGGAACCATAAATTTTGTACGGAGATTCATCCCTCAATTCACGACATTGGCTAAACCATTGACAGCCATGCTAAAGAAAAACATGCCATTCTCATGGACAAAGGAAGGATGAGAAAGCTTCGAAGCCATCAAAACAGCCATTTCCCAAGCTCCCACACTTGTAAACCTCAGGTTTGACAAAGATTTTATTCTTTATGATTTTGCAGGTTAGGAGAGCATTTCAGGATCCTCACCCACTAAAACAATAACTTTGTTGGAGCAACCAATTGCTTTCTTCAGTCAATCCCTCAAAGACTACGAGTCCAAATACTCATTCATTGAAAAGCAAGTCTTTGTGGTTATTCAAGCTTTGAAGAAGTTCAAGCGCATGTTGTCCAAAAATAAGATTCATCTGATGGTGTCTCATCCGGGTGTGTTTTTTGTTGTTATACACATTGTTTCATCATTGGGAGGTGTCAAGAAGAAGAAAGGTTCAATGTTTCCATAAGAGTTCAAAATATGCTTCATTCAAATTTTTTCGGTGTTCCATGGATGTCAAGCATTCAACAAATTGAGTATACTTCATGCTTAGCATTCCAGGGAGGTCCATGATATTAGTAATGCTCAAGGAGATTCAGGGATGTGTCAAAGAAAATCATACTACTTTTAGGATTCCAACATAGACTCCATGGCCAATGGATGACTTAAGGCTACTGGAATCATGCTTAGCAAGCAATCATCCCCGAGAGGTCACCAAAAATGTTATCCAATTTTGCACATATGGCAAGATTGGGAAAGCAGGTCTATCACGTTCAAAATGAAATAATAGTCCCAGGAACCCATCTCCGGTTATTATCGAGATGCAATAATTAAAAAATAATTCCTAAATTGCATATGAAGAGATCACCTAGCATCGAAAGGCACCCAGTTGATCTCAACTCAGTAAAGAGTTCGGGGTCAAGTTGATAGAGAACCCGATGTCAAATTGATAGTCATCTCAGAGATCATCTCGGTAGAGACTCTCAGTTGTAAGAGCTTGACGATGGTCTTGTTAATGTAAAATATAGCTCGTTGAAAATTGACGAATGAAGGGAACTCTATAAGGATCTCGGTAGAGATCGATGCAAAAATATTTGAAGGCCAAGTCAAGGAGAGTCAAAGTTTGAGCTATGGCATCAATAAAGTCTCAACGAATTGGAAAGGTTCAAGCCACAGGTGGAAGCGAAGGTAGAGATAAGGAGTTCGACTCATCTTAGCGACTTGTTCATTTTGGAGATCATGTGGTGAGATTCTTTTAGGACACGTTCTGCAGAGCTAGGGTGATTCAAACACAAGCCAAGGCATCAAGAGTGCCATAAAATGAATGGAGATCGTTGCATAAACAGAGATACATGATGGAGCCCTATCGATGGGACTCATCGAGCATGATGGATAATTCAAGGCAACTCATTTTGTGTGGATGCATTAAAGATGGTTTCTAGGATACAATTCCAGGGCTCATTGATTAATGCAAAATTGGGAGGCCTTCTTGAAATAATTTTACAATGGTAAGCTCATAGAGGTAGCAAGAATCTTTGAGCAGGGTATTAGTGAATATAGTATATATATTTTCACTGGCATTGTTCAAACCTTCCTCGGCCGAGCATTTGAGTACACAGGTGACAAAACATTTTCTAGACTCAACGAGATATAAGGCAAAAGCGGAGGCGAAAGTAGGCATGTTGCAGTATAGTAGAAGTTCTTTTTGAGCACTTCCAACAAGCAGGCCATCCAACTATGTTGTTATATGTTCAATATTGAATGCATCCTCAAATTCGGGATTTTCCTTCAAGATATTTTTATCAAAATTGATTAAGTGACAGTGAGAGTGTTGGGAGATCTGATGAAATTTATTACAAAGATTCTCTATCGAGACCTTACTTGTTTTACGATGTAACTCATGGAAGCGAATCTCATAGAGGTGGAACTGTTTCATATCAGAATATTCATGAAGCATAATTTTCTTTGCAATTATATGAGCATCTTCAATGAGCCACTAGGTCATCAGGCATAAAGGTTTCTATCGGAATTATCACACCTTACAAGCTACAGCTGAAATGTTTGCACCAAGAGAATGATATTTCCATGCATGGGAAAATTCCATGATGATTTCCAAGTGGGTTTTCATGAATGGCAGGCCAAGTTGTTAACTCCGCGTAGGGGAGATTCAGGCAAGCATGGTCAATTGGAAATATTGGGATGGAAAGCCAACACAAGGTTTCCGCGTAAAGGGGGCCCCGAGTCTCATCTTGCCAAGGACGTGGAAATTTGGGAAAACACCACCAAGCGTGATAAAACCATGGAAAACCATAATCAGACTTCCGCGAATGGGAGAAATCGGATCAAATTGCCAAGTGGAGATCATACGATGGCGATCCGTCATGAGAATTCCACAGCTTGGAGTGGTCTCGAGTCATTGTGCGAGTCACCAGGAGGATTAATAAGACAGTTGTGAATTGGAGTGGGTCGTGGAGAAAACAACGCGACGTGATACCAATTTCAGCGGAGGCTACAGGCCGAGATAGAGTTTCACTCACCGCATTATGCAGATATTTGTTAAATGATACTGAGTAACATGGCGAGTGGGGTCAGCACTTACAGTTTGAATGCGTGGGAAAAGGAGAACATTTCAGAATTTAGCCTGAAGAATCACTCGGTTCACCACTATGAGGAATGAAAGTGGCTTCGTATCTCATGTGAGACTCCAACCAAGGTGATGCATTAATGGCTCATGTGCGAAGAGTTTGACAGAAACGTGATGCTGAAAACTTGTCTAGATGGAAGCGATAGGTGACAAGCTCCCACGCACCAGGCAGTAGGCATGTTGCAGTATAGTAGAAGTTCATTTTGAGTGCTTCCAGCAAGCAGGTTGTCCAACTATGTCGTTATCTATTCAGTATCGAATGCATCCTCAAATTTGGGATTCTCAATGCTCTAGCATAATGTAGTTGTAGGCTTATCCTTATTCTGAACTCAGATCCATGGCAGCTATAGGAAACAAATATTCACTACCGTGTACGATGGATTGGAGTCACGCTATTCAAGGCTTCATAAAATTTCCTTGAATCAGGAGATGAAGGTTTATTACGGTGTAGAATGAAAAGATTCATATTTCTTAGCATTTTTTCTCCTAGAAATGAATTGAATGTGAAGGTCAACTTTGAAAATACTGGTTGGCCATTTTGTATGCTACATCCTTGTTACTTGTAAATGGTCTCTTTGAGAAACTCGAGGGCAATAGGCATTATTTATACCCTTCCATTTTGTACGTCCAATCAGAAAATAAAAGTATTCTTTTACGAGTTCGAGAGAAACTTGTTTTTACAATGGACGATTATACTATAGTTTCAAGCTAATTTTATCTAGCTTTATTTCTATTAGCTTTGATCCACGACTAAGGAAGAATTCATATGGTTGTTCTGTAAATTTTCCAAGGTCCTCTTGGTTGCCCCAATTGTTCAATTTATTATTTTGAAGGGCTTCTTTTATGTGTTGCAAATTGTAACATAAAGGATCTTTTTAGTTTACGGAAAATGAGTATATTGTGTAGCTCATGGCTACCTATGCCATACTAAGATACCAATAATGGCATAATTTTTGATTGGAGCCAAGATTGCAGAGTGCACTACCAAAATACCGAAGGGCTCTTTGGCCAAGAATCAGTCTTAAGGGTGTCTATCAACATGTTATGGGTGGGTCATCATCATGATAGCATTAGGTCTTTATTAGTAATGGCATTTTCTCATTGTTTGGAAGGTACAGTTGTACTTATTATGGCAAAGCCAAAACATTATTACTACAAGTGTTATATAATAAGGAAGAACCGTGAGCATTGTGGTAAAACCATTCTTTTCAGAAATGTTGGGTTAAGCTCGGTATTCAAGTGAGTTGAGCCAGAGAAGAACTCAGGAGTTCGGTTCTGGAAAGAAGGTAAGACGACACGAAGCATCGAGAAGAGCTAGTGGAAGACGAGTTGTGGAGAATTGAGTTCATTTTGATTAGCTCACAAGGTGTTCTAAAAGCCATGATGGTGGGGTAAATTGGCTCCGGTCGAGGTTATAGAGGATTTGATACTCACCGAGTTGGGTTTTGTGCAGACTCTATCCACATGGACCCTCCTCCTCTTCAAGTCAAACGGGTCAACAGGGGGTCCCAACATTATGTTAATTGATTTAATATTTTTATTTAAATATTTTAATAATAATATTTATTATTATTATTTAAATATTCTTTTAATTAATTGAGAAGACTAGGTCATCAGGCAGTTAATGACCCATGATGGAACCTTCTTAGGTAGTTCAACTAACTGTAATAAATACATCACAGGCCTTCAATTTAGGAATGTAATTATGAAATTTCCTCTTCTTTCTCACATATTCTTCTATAAATGTAAGTTGGAAGCTCATTTCAAAGGGTTCCAATAGTTCAGACAAGTTGGACAGTTAGAGATCTCAGGCGAGTGTATGCTTTTCAAGAGTCCTCTCTCTTCTGCAAGTTGTTCTTGTGTGTTGAGAGAACTTTCAAGCCTCCTCTTCAAGACTATAATGGCAACTATTGCCTCTTTTTAATGTATGATGCATTGTGCATGTTATTTAAGTAATAAAATTGTGTGTTTTGTGACTAATCACGGTCCTTTCATCCTTCTATGCTTCTTTGTGCCTTTCTCATACTTGCAGGTACACTGTGCAAGTTTAAGTTTCTATTGCAGGTTCTTGGAGTTTTGTGCTTATTGAGTGGTGGATTATTGCAGTTGAGTTGTGGTGTCTGTTCACCCTTCTTGAGTTCATCCTTCTTCATTGGGAAAGCTGGTATATTTCTCGAGTCGATAAAGTTTAACAAAGGGAATGCGTGTCTCTTAGTTTATGGTATCTTATACCCTCTCTAAGTTGTAGTAGGTGAAGTTGACATGGGGTGCACACACCCTCTTCAAATTAACCCTTCCGAGTTTGGAAACACCTTTTATTTGGTGCATCACCATCCCTAGTATAGTTTAATTTCTATAAATATCTTTCCCTAGAACCCCATGAAAATGTTAGCATAGGGCTAGATAATGATTTTTGTTACACTAGGAGTAGTACCGCACTTAGTTTAGGAAGAGGAAGTCGGCCTTCTTCGGAGGTTCACCTCAAGCCCAAGTCCCATAGATTGAGAGGTGATCCCATGTGTCCCAGTCATACTGAACGTCCTATTCACATCCTGGCCATTCAGAGGGTGCAGTGATTTGGCGACAACAACTTATACATTAATATTTTACTCATGCATCATTTTATATCATCAAATGATTTTTCAAATCATCACGGAGCATCATTCGTCATCACCCAAGTTACTGATTGCACCATTCAATCAACTAGATAATCTTCAAACAAGGTTTGAGGCATCTTTTAGCTTCATGAAACCTCTAAGGTATTCCTAAGAACCTTCATTTGTCATTTATCAATCAAATTTAGCTTTTTAAACTATCTTAAAACATCATTTTATGTGATCAAACACTCATTTTTGTTAATTTTTCAAAATTCATTGAAATCGCCAAGGATTCACTTAATCACTAGCAATTAGCCTAAATCATCGGCGATTCCTATTAAATATGTCTTTTATAAATTTTTATCAGTTTCTATCATTCTCTTCTATCAGTCTTCATCATATCAGTTGCTTCAAACCTATTTTTAGAATGTCTCTCTATTAAATGCTAATACTGGTCAATCACATGAAATCGCAAGCATTCACTCACTTCTAATAGTCAAACAAGATTTCTACTGGGAACAATTTGACATCATCCATGAATTAAATCTATGTGCAATCTGATTTGTTAACACTAACCAAGACATCAAATATCATATTTAATTATTACAAGAGATTGAGCAAGGATTTGAATTCTCATATGACTAATTTGAATGTGTCCAGATCACCTCCACCCTTACTTGGGTTACTTTTGAAGCCGTACAAGATCTTTCCATTCAGTTCGAGTTATAGAGATTCTCCCTTTCTATCTACACATTTACTTTGATTTTATATCTTTGTCTTCATCCATATCATTTATATCAACTCAATTAATTGTTACAAACAAGATGACATCCTCCAAGGAATCCTTACGGACTCTTGAGACTTGTCTTCATTGGGCAGCTCATCTATCTATTTATCTAATCATTTATGTTTAGTGTCTTTGAGTGAAGGATTTCTTTGTAGGACAAGAGGAATCACATTCATCTGGACTTGATCAACTTAAATCATAAACTAGCATCAACATTCATCACTTAGAGTATCGGTAAACACCATGTCTTTTGAGGTCGAGTCTTGTTTTTATTATTTCACTACATTAATTTGAGTAGAAAGGTAAAAAAATCTTTGAATAGAAGGTTACAAGGATTAGAAAATCCAATTCAAAACTAAAAAATTAACAAGAGGTCTAATTATTATTGAAATAATATTCAAACCTAATGATGTGTTCAAAGGAGAAAATAAAAACATGACAATTAACAAAGAAGACTATTAAAAGGTTGTGATTTCCCAAGATAAGGAGCTACTTCTTTGAAAGGTATGTGATGAAATTGAAAAACAAGTTTTTGTGTCCTTATGTCAACAATACCACAATATTTTATCATGGAGCTATGAATATATTAAAGGTTTTAATCCTAAAATTATGTAACATGCTATAGATATTGACCCCAATGTCAATCCTCTAGAGCATAAATAAATACATGTAAACCTCAAGCTAAAAATTCTACTAAAGAAAGATATTTCTAAACTCATAGAGGCTATAATTATATTTCCTATCAAGTACTCCACTTGGGTACCAAATTTAGTTCATGTAAGGAATACGAATTGGGGCATTAGGCTATGTGTTGATTTTAGAGATCTAAATAGAGCCTCCTTAAAGGATCACTATCCTTTACCCTCCATGGACCATATTTTGTAAATAGTAATAGGAGGTGAGAGGTTCTCCCTTTTAGATGGGTATTCTAGATATAATCGAATTTGGGTTAAAGAAGGAACATGTATAAGAAAACTTTTACTACTAAATGGGAACATATACCTATGAGAAAATGCCTTTTGGGTTGTCTAATTCTAGTGCTAATTTTTAGAGGGCCATGGATTTTTCTTTCAAGGGATTCATAAACAAGTTTATTTTTAATTTACTTAGATGATATCACGGTTGTATGAAAGGGAGGTGAAGATCACATGGAGCATCTTGAGAAAGTTTTTGAAAGGTGTAGAGAGTTTGGGGTGTCACTCAATCCAAATAAATGCATCTTTTCTATCCCAAATGGAAAAAACTGGGTCATGTGGTTTAAAAAAGTATAGCTATTGACTGAATCCTTGCTCTTTCCTTTCGGAACATAATAAATAATTACAATATTTCCTTGGAAAATCATTTTTCTTAAGAAATTTGTTCCTAACTTTATAGGATTGGTTAAAAAAATCACTCAAATGTTGAAAAACACTCCTTTCAAGTTGAGTAATGAAGACACAAATTATTTCAATATGATCAAGGAGGTAATATATTTATCTCCCACCCTCATTAACCCAAATCATGAAAAATATTTTATCTTGTATATTTATGAGGTTGAGAGAGTTGTGTGGTAGCCATTCCAACTCAATAAAATAATGAAGTTTTTGAGAAACAAAGTGGATTTTTTTAGTCAAACATCGGAGGACTATGAGTTATGGTAAAACCACATGGAAGAATGAGTCTTTCTAGTCATGAGGTCTCTAAAATAGTTCAAGAATATACAAGCCAACGATTGTAACAAGGTTCTAGTTTCTCATCCTAGCACAATACATTTCATAATGGAGGTAGAAGTTTGTGAGAAGGAATTAGAATGGGTAGCGAGAATAATGGAATATGATGTCGAGATAAAAGATACCAAGTGAGTTAGAGGTAGAGGAGTGTGTGAAAAACTTGCAACCAATGCTAGTAATTGTTATTAGTCTAAAGTACACCTCTATGGTAGATGGGATATTTGACTTTGACTTCTTGGTGGTAAAATGGGATCTCCTCGAGTTTTATTGCCTCGGACTAAGGAGAACCTTCAGATAGGGATGGTTATCTTGATGGATCACCTAAAACTACTAAAAATGATTGGGTTGAGGGTTAGGAAAACTATAAAATTGAAAGCTGATAAAAGGTGATACACAAAAACGTTTGTGGGACTTAACTTGTACAAAACACAATTAAAACTGATAATAGACTGATTATTCACTTCAAATGGTTATTTGACAGGTTCTGCACTCAAAAGGTGTTTGTACACACTTGAAGGAATTGCAAATCTATAAAAATCTTGATAGAGGTATTGAAATATTGTGAGCATGCAAGGAAAGAAAAATTTCACCTTGAACACACTAAAAGTTACCTTTACACAGACTGCAATAATCTTGAAAATGCAGGAAAATTTCAGTCTTTATTTCTAAGCCAAGGTGCACAGTATAATATTTTTACAGCATAAGTCTACAAAAATAAATCAAGCCACCCATGCCTTGCAAAATCATACAATATATAGAAAAATACTCCATCCATACCCTCCAAAAATAGCCCCCACTATAGCTAAAGTAATCGTACATGCATGATTTATCCTTCCTTGAATTCAAAATATAATAATAAAAGGCCAATCCTACTCGCATAGAACTACAAGGCCAATCATAGCTAATCTGTTGTTGACTAGTGAGATAGGTTCTCCCTTGGTAAGTGTATGGGATTATTTTGTATAAATTAAGGTAATCATAAATGCACTATCATAGGCATGCATAACTTTATTAAAATAATCAAAATTTGCTTTTATCCTTTTGCCTTATGTGAAAAACCCCTTTTGGACTATATGCATGGCTTATGTTTGACTCTAACTTTAGAAATGATTGCCCCCTCCAATACATGTAAACGGTAATTATTAAAATACTCAAGCACCCATCCTCATGGGCATGGATAAGAACATGATTAAAGTATATTTTACCCATTGTTTAACCATGGTCAATATTGACCATGATTAAATCATGGGTCCATCCATCCCCTTAGGGCTTCGAACTCTAAAGTGATTCCACTTTCACTTTTGCATTTTGGAGGATTCTCGAATGATGACCATTGGAGAATACCTAGAGTTATTGCTTTGCTTTCCATTTAATGAGAAATCACCATATCTTAGATCTAGGCTCTGCTATTTTCAAAGTTTTGTGGTTTCGTATTGCCTTGGTGTTTTGCTTCTATATCTTTTTAGCTCAATGTCTTTGTTTCTTAAACTAGGAAGGGGATTTTCAGACTCATAGCTTTACAATTGTTGAGGACATTGCACAATTTTAGATCCTACCTAGCTTGGTATTATGAAAGGTAAACAATTATTTTCTTACATCTTTGGATAATTATGTATGTGGCTCGATTCTGGGATCTAGATCTTTTCTTGGACATTTTTCTTGACGTAAGGCTTGTGGGTCTCACATTGTATTGTCAAGAGGGTTTCAGATTCATGCCTTCTATCACCATTATTTGTAACAATCAAGCTCTATATTCATACATTTATCAATGTTCTGATTTGCGTTTTTTATAATGTTTCTATGTGTTTTGTAACTCCCTCCATGACCATTTTGTTGCTCCTTTTTTCCTTGAAATGGGGTTTTCATTTGGTTACCTGGATGACTGTGAATTTTGGGTTGTTTTGCATAGCTAAGATGGATGTCGATTGCCATGCTACCATTGGAGAAGGATTAAAGATCTATTTTAATAGTTTCCCCTCCGCACTATTCTCATGCTTTCTAGTTTTATTTACACCGCTCCCATTTGCCATCAATGGAGCTTAAACTTTCTTACTTGAAAATGCTATTTTCTACAGATGGTAATTTTGTTTCTGCGAGTAGAATGAAATATGTTCTTCGCTTTAATTATTTCATGGGTGCAAGCTAATATTTATCCTTTGTATTTTTGAAATCCCTTCATAATTCATTTTGTTAACTACAAGTTCACTTTTTATATATATGCAAAAATTACTCTATTCCTTTTGAAACTACAAAATAGTATGCAATTAAGTGTTCTATTTTGATCTCATGCAATGCTTTAGATGGTTTGATTTTTATAATTTGAAAATGCATTTTCCCTTTTTACTACTTTAACATGAAATCGAGAACAATGAAATCTATTTTTGAAGACTCTTGTTTGTATGGTTGGGTATTTGTCTTCTCATTTTGTTTCCTAACTTTCTACCCTATTACGAGTGCTTTGATGGAAATCATGATACTTTACATAGAATATCTACACTCATTGCTCATTTATATCCAGTTTGAAATGTACACATATTTGAAGAAATGGTTGTAGTTTGAACCCTTCACGGAGGTCCGAATACCAAAGTGTCATGAAAATATGTATTGATCACTAAGTTCTTCCTAAATGTACTTGATGGCTGCAAGTGTGGCCACTTTAGTCTATACCCCTATTTCCTTTCAATTCAAAAGTTATCCCTACCCTTGTATGTTATGCAAAAACATTCGAGATCCTTCCTTTGGAGGTACATTTGAAGGTCACTATTAATTGGCTACCGGATTTGAAGGTAACGGTACATTAAAGACGTGATATTTGTATAAAACTCATATTTTCAACCCTCATATAATTCTCTCATCTTTCCATGTTGTATATGTTAGAATCTTGGAATGTAACTTCATATGCTGAAAAAATATAGCATATTTTCCACCTTTTGTTTGTGATTATGATGCAAACTTTCATTGAAATGACATTGCTTACGGATGTTATCTTTATCACAAAACTTTGTTACTTTTCTAACAATATACACTCCCCTTCAATTTTGTATCCTTGATCTTGTATGATGTAAATGGATTACTTAGAGCCTCTTGTTAATCTCTTTTAGCTGATTTGATGATGATTGCATATGGATCACTATTAGAATCCCTGAGATGAATTGTCACAAGATTTTTGATGAAATATACTCCTTATGAATATTTTTGAGTAATATGTTTCATTCACATTGTTGTTGCTTATCTAGAACCTCTCGTTTCACTGTTTTATTTACGTTTTGAATGTGATGAAATAGATATATTTATGGGATGAGGAAGAATACATTGTGTTGGTTAGTTGAAGGTTGATGTGTGTGTTCGAATTCTCAATCCAATCTTGATGGGAGAGATTATTTTTGGATAGGAGGAACTACCGAAATAGAAAACAAGATCACCAAAGAAGAGTTAAATAATATATGATAGTGGACCGCCTAACATGTGCTAGACCCGGGAAGTGTGATACTCCCTAGATGGCTATCAATCCACTATTTAAAATAACTTAGTGTGAGAAATAAACAAAGTCATACTATAGTTGATATGTTTTAGGTATCTCATTTAAATACAATAAGAAAATCTAATCATAACATGATAGGCTATAATTAGATCTAAATGGAGGGTAATTGTTAAGGTACTAGGACCGGTCGGGGTCAGGTTCTAGGCTGCTTAGTTCACTTGAATGAAGGTTCTTAGGTTATGTTATTAGAAAAGGTATTCAACACGAGAGACCGACATCGGTCGGGTATGACCGATGAAAGTTTAAAGGGATCGACAACGGTCATGGGTAACTAGCACCGGTAGGGTCGGGGTGAAAGAAACTTAATGAGATCCGGTGGTAGAGGTTGATCCGAGGTTAAACAGAGACAATAGGGGGTGGAGAGTTCGTGGGAATCTTAGGTATACTCGAGAGAGATTTAGCGATCGGATATAGGTGGTTTAATAGTGTGGGTGGAGGAATGGTTGATTTTACAGGAAGATAAAGGGTAGGGAATGAGAGTGCAAGTGGAAACCGATAATAGTAGTAGCAGGACTTAATAGACTGAAATAGAAATAGATGATGCTAGTTAAGAGTATACTTAATATGGTACAGTTCAAATGGATGGATGGTGAAGACAATTAATCATAGGAATGATGTTTTGTAACATGGAAATGCTTCCCATAATTCTACCATGAGTGCAATACCTCCGGATCCTGTCTTGATGCTCAAGGCTATGGATGTTTGGATGTGTGAAAGAGATCTAGTTCTTACTTGCATGTAGATATCCTTTTGCTCCAAAGTTGAAAATATGGCCAACCTCTCAAACAAGGTTACCAAAATGGTTATATGGTAACCGACAATGGTTCTGGTTGACCGATGTCGGTTTAGGGATGACCGGCATCGGTTAAGGTGGGATTCTCTAGGTTTTCTAAAAATGACAGATCTTCCATCATTTGGGTCAGTCTATCCATTTATTCATGGATCAGAATGGACATTATATTTTTTATGAGTGGGAAGGTGGTTAGAGGAATAATAGGAATTGATTTTTAGGGTTAAACTAAATCTTATTCATTTATGGAAACATGCTATGAATAGGTCTATGGTGAGGTGTCTAGGTGAGGTGTGCATCCATTTAATTAAAGTAACTAAATTAAATTAATAAATGGGGTGAGGATGGGTATTAATTTAATTGTAAATAATTAAATTAATAAATGGGGTGAGGATGGGTATTAATTTGATTGTAAATAATTAAATTAATATTAATGTGGGGTATAAGGGTCATGGTTAGGTGAATGTGTTTAATTTGGTTATTTGAAAGAGGACCAAGGGGAGTGTGACCCAATTTTGGTGTCTACATTTTTCCCCTTTTTGTCACGTGGCTTGTATTGGTAAGCGATGCTAACAAAAATAGGAAATGGTTATGTCAAGTGTAAGTGAGGGTGGTGTTTCCCCAAGCGTGGGTGAAGGTAACCCCCTCAAACTAGGAACCGATGAGGTGAAAGATGGAAGCAGTGAGTGGTTTGATAAAATGAGGAGGTAGGAAAATGAAGGTCAGTGGGTGCATTGGGTAAAGGGTAAAGGTCAAATCAGGTAAACAGGTAAATGGGCTAGGGTCGAAGGTAGTGGAAGTTGAACACATGCACACATTGGAAGCGTGACATGGTTCCAAAGTTGAAAAACTATCAAACTCTACGTCATCTAAGGTCAACACGTCTATCCAATAGGGTTGAAGTGATTCTAGTATCCAAGGTATAGGATATGGTGTGGAAACACAACAGAGGTTAGGTGTAGGAACATTTAGGTATGTTTTGGTACACCAAAGGTTAGGTCAGGATAAACAACACGACAATAGGAAAGGTAAGGTCGGTAGGCCGAACAACATGGGTAACAACGTCGTAAGGTACAGTGAGCACGAAGGGTCAAAGGTCACAAAAAGTGGTTCAGGTCAAGGTATATAGGGAACGACATGGGTAAGGCCAAGGTTTAGGTAAAATAACAACTCCTAAGACACATCAAAGGCAATGTAGGGGTAGGATGGGTTTGTAGGTATGGTTTAATGGGTGTTCGGGATGATAAAAAGGTACGTTGGCATGAATGGTTGTAGGCGTAAAAGGAATTTTAGCAAGACCAAATAGTTATAGGGGTGGACCGATGTTGGTTATAGGGTGACCGATGTTAGTTGGCTAGGGCACAAATAGGACCGATTTGATCGGTCGGGGTGGGTTTATAAAAAAACTTTTGTATTTTACGAGAATCATTATTATGTTATACCATTGGAGAAAATGACAGAGTCGTTTGAATTTTGATACTTTTTCCGAGAGAGAAGGACAGGGCATTGTACCTAGCTGAGGTGGAGAGTACGAGTTGGTGAGAGGAGTGAGGGAGACCGGTTCAAGAGCTCAGGGGGAGTGATTTGATTGGATGGAGGTGAGGAGGAAATTTGGTGATGGCAGAGTCAAGAGAGGGGTTAGGTGGACCACCAATGCAGTGGCCCAATGTGCCCCCATAGAGATGACATCGTGACGAGGTAAGATTCGATCTCATTCTTTGTTGGTTAGGTGATTTGGTTTGTAGAAATCGGGTCTGGGTAAAATGTGTTTGGGGGAAAATTAAATTTGAATTTGGAATGTATAGGGAGAAAATAGGAAGGGAGGAAGGTGTATGTAGGTTAAGGAGGGGTGGGGATGGGTTGAGGGGAGATTTGGGTAGGAATGGGGGGGTAGTTAGGTAGAAATGGTGAATTTTTAGAGAAATAGGGCAGGGTTTCGCGGATTATCACCGTGATGGATCGACATTGGTCAAGGGTTGGCCGACACGTCGGTGGTAGTTAGCCAACATCATTCATGGATGGGGTCACCAATGTTGATTTTAGGAGACTGGTGCCGATTAATAGAATTGATGCCGAGTTGACATTAGTGAAAAATAGGCCAGGAGATGAGATAGGGTGGGTGGGGAAGATAGGTCATGTGATAGGAAGGTATTGTTGACTAAAAATAGCTTGGGAAGGGGTACAAATAGGTATGGTTGGGGTCTAATGATGTTATGGTTTGTTGGATGCAAAGGCGAGGGACTAGTTATGGATGTGGGATAGGGTACCTCCCTGCTATTAGTAGTAGTACGAGGGAGCACGGTGGTCGAGGAGTGGTGTCATATTATAGACGTGGGCCGATTAGGGTTAGACGCTATCGGCACATGGTCCGGGAGCCAAGTTTGATGGTCGCCCTCATCGATAGATGGGATTCAATGACCAACACATTTCATTTGCCGACAGGTGAGATGATCGTCACCTTAGAGGATGTTTATAGGATTCTGTATCTGCCGATAGTAGGGACGCATGTGTATTCAATTTTCTCAGAGGAATCGAGGAGTTGATGTTGAAATTTTTGGTGAGGGGCTGCGAGTTGAGATTCCATAGTGCTAGCATGAGTTATGGAGATATGTATTGGGCCCATCCTGAGGAGATGAGGCTAGTAGTTCTGATGATGGAGGCAATGTGTTGTTTTGCACTACTAGATGTGGAGGGTGGGAGATTCCCATGGGCATTGATGGGGGTTTTGCATGATATGATAGTGGACATGACCTGGTTTGCATGGACAACAACATTCTTGGTGCATCTTTATAGAGAGTTATGGGCCTATGGGTGATTCCGGTGATTCATCTTATGTTTTACCTTCCTGTTGTATTGTTGGGCATAGGAGCACATCATGTGTGTGTGTCCATTGGGCATGCCCGACCTGATGCATTCGAGGTGGGAATGGTTCGAGATGGGCTACACTCGATTGGTACTTTGTTGGAAAGCACCGAGATGCTTAGGGTTACCCATGATGTAGCATAGTACAGGCATGTATTAGAGGGGTTTTACGGTGTGGACATCATTTGGAGGACTTATGTGGGCTTCCCATCATATAGATAGATGAGATGAGCTGGACGAGCTACAGTTTCTCCGATGGATAGAGGGGCACCGTGTAGGAGAGCACAAGATGATACTCATTGATCAGGGTTAGATGATAGTTTGGGTTGCCCAGGATGTACCTCCACTATTTCCATAGTACAGGAGGGATGACATGGAGAGGCCTATGCCTCTACCACAACCAATAGTGCCTATAGGGCAGGAGGAGTAGGTGGTAGACCTGGTGGATTGATGATACCAGAGTTATAGATAAGTACAGACAGTGGTGGGCAACACACCTATGAGCAGTACCAGTGAGGCCAGGGAAGCTAGACTTGGCCACCATCACAGTTCAGAGAGATTCTCTACTGGGGGTAGGTGGTGACATTGGTTACACAATTAGGGATAGTGCAGGGACAACTAATGTGGTCAAAGGCATAGGTTGCCATGTTACAGGCACAGGTAGCATCCCTACATGCCTAGGTAGCATAGGGAAAGGTAGGCATAGGTTATAGGTTTGTAGGGCCAATTGGCCACTACACAGGAACATATTATGGTTCTTTAGGTCTAGGTATAGGCTCAAGGAAAGGGTCCCATTTATCGAGAAGGGCGGGATAGGGTCCCTCGGTGCATGTATAGGGTCGAGGCCAATTGCACCACCATAGAAAGTACCCATGGCCGAGTTCGGGGGTGCCTTAGGTGAGGTGAGGTACTATCAAGATCACTTGATGGCTGTAGGGATAGATGTCCCTTCCTATGTAGAGTATAGAGCATAGTAGGCCTTGAGTGAGAGGACTCGGTCTTGCACGCACAGATGGAGAGTACAAGGGGCTGGAATACCTCGAGACAGGGTCAAAGTGAGGCCACCAAAGTGCACATAGGCTATTTCAAGGTGACGTACTATTAAAGGACATGTCATGCCATGGCCCATGGTGGGTGGTGAGATGTTAGTGGGATGCCACACAGGAGTAGAGGAGGAGGAGGAGACCGGTGAGATAGGCATGGAGGATATTTGATGGGGAGATGCCTGATAGTTGCGTGTACCTCCATTTTTTTGTATTTTGATATATAGTAGTGTGCGTGCGTGCAAAGAGAGCGAGGATGTACATGAGTTTTTGAGATTTTTGGTCATATATTGGCTGCGTGCTGAAGATGGTGAGGATGTATCTGAGTGATTTGAGATATTTGTATTTATTTGTATCTATGTACATATGTATGTATACACAAACTTTTTGATTTATAGATGATGATATTTATAGTATGGATGGTGTACTTGTTTTTAATCTCCACTATTATGTGTGTACGTAATGGAAATTAGGTGAATTATGCATGATTGAGTCCGAGTTCGTGTAGGCATGGTGGAGTCAAGTTGGTTTAGGCATGATAGAGTTAGGTTGATTTAGGCATGGTACAATAAGTTTTGTTTAGGCATGATTGAGTTAGGTTGATTTAGGCATGGTGGATTTAGGTTGGTTTAGGCATGGTGGAGTTAGGTTGATGTAGACATGATGGAGTTAGGTGGGTTTAGGCATGATTGAGTCGATTATATGTATGGTGGAGTCAGGTTGGTTTAGGCATGATTGAGTTAGGTTGATTTAGGCATGGTGGAGTTAGGTTGATTTAGGCATGATGGAGTTAGGTTATAGGCATGATGGAGATAAATGATGATGTATATGCATGTTATGGTTTAAATTTCCCAATATTTGTTGTAGTGGAAATGTGAAAATGATAAATGAATGATGTGATGATGTGGTAAAAATGTTCATCAATTATTTCTTGTTTGGTTTAATTTCCAATTATTGATATAAAATGGAAACAAACAAAGGTAGGGTGTGAATAGGAAAGTGAAAGGGGAATTAGTTAGGGTAAAGAGTGGTGAGCTAACCCTCCAAGGGACCCATGCCCTTGAAGTGCTGCCTACATAGCCCCAATGAAAAAGGGGCATCAAAGCGATGTAGTTTTCCCATAAGCTAGGGAAAAATATGATGAAGTAGAGGAATGGGTTAGTAGGTGTTAGGCATGGTTGAATGTAGGTCATAGGCATGAGTGGGTGTATATCATAGGCATGGCTGAGTTGTTTTAAATATAGGTGTCAATAATCTGGTTTGGGATAGGATAATCAATAAGTAATGAGGAAGGTGAATGATAAGAGGTGGAAAAAGAGCCGCTTGATTGATAAGAACCCTAATGAGTCTACTATACCCAAGATGGGATTATGAACATAATACCCTAAAGGCATTGCATAATGGACTATTCTAATGGTGAAGAAAGTCACATGATCATGAAATGTTGAATTTGCAGTAAGTCCCTTGAGTAGAGAGAAAACTAGGGGGCATAAGGAAATGAGGTGAAAGTGGAAGGTTTAGCATAACTTAGTGTATGACTGCATGTTTGCTTAGCAAGAAACCCAGGATCCAAAAATTGGCAAGTCCATGATGAAAATTTCATCAGTTTTGTTTTTGTTTTTTTTTGTTTGATAGAATGATCAATATGGGAAGTCTATATGGGATGATTATATTATCTCATTGAGGTATTCGTGAAGCTGATCAATGCGGGAAGCTTATGAGTATTTTAATTTTATTTTTGCAATAACTTTATCTAGCTATCATTTAAGGGAGTAGTCTATTTATAGCAATGAGGTAGAAAGAAGAGATGTCCCTTATTGAGGGATTCATATTGTCATCCTTTGGAAGTTTGACTCACGGAGTTGATTCCCATTTTGTGTTTTGGATGTTTAACTCATAGAAAAGACTATAAAGGAAGGTTAGGTTATTGTTTAGAAGACAAATCCATAGTACATGAGGGTTAACTATGAAAGAGGTGGTTTTAAGTGATGAATGACCATGGGGTTCCATCTTTAAAAAGATAAAAATTATCTATGAGAATCATGCTGTGAGTAGAGTCATGGTACTCATATTCAAGATAAGGTTGAAATGTGACAGATAATCACATGATTTTTTTTAGTCGTTGATCCTCAAAAAGGGGTAACATGCAAGATGAATAATGCTCAAGGGAAAATAGATCAATTGAAAGAAAGTGATATAGGACTTGATGTCAACAATAAAATGGTCAAAGATACAAGGTGTTGAGAGGCTCAAGTTCAGGTTTACCTTCGAGTGAAGAAAAATGATAAGCACCTAATCCATAGACATGGGTAACGATATAGGGTCCAATCCAATTAGGAGAAAATTTTCCTCGTTTACTTTTCTCTTCTTTGGTTACATGTTGATTTTCCTTCAGACGAGGTTT
Source organism: Taxus wallichiana var. yunnanensis (assembly GCA_018340775.1). Taxonomy (NCBI): domain Eukaryota; kingdom Viridiplantae; phylum Streptophyta; class Pinopsida; order Cupressales; family Taxaceae; genus Taxus; species Taxus wallichiana. The sequence continues at coordinate 936,966,919 of CM031242.1, forward strand.
CTAACTGAAAGTTTCATTTGTGAACATGTTTGGCATAGGCATGTTTGATACATTTTTGGTAGATTTGGAGATGGTCAAGAGCATTAAGATGACATTCATCTAATAACTCAAGTTGTGCCAAACGATCTTGGTGAAAGTCATCATCATTGAGCATGTCTTGTAGTGAGATGTGGAGAGATGGAATCTGGACTTTGAGAGGCAAGACACCTCGGTACCGTAGACCAAAGAAAAAGGTGTGGCAGCAGTTGAAGTGCGAATACTAGTGTGATAAGCCCACAAGGTGAAAGGAATGTGTGAATGCCAATCCTTGCCAGTATCGTCAACTACTTTCATAAGAATTTTGTTCAAGGTTTTATTGGTCGATTCTACTTGGCCATTGGTTTGTGGGTAATAAGGTGATGAGAAACTGAGTTGGATGCCAAAATCGTCACATAGCTTATGTAGGGTTTTGTTTTTGAATTGCTTTCCATTATCAGTGATGAGGCGGTGAGGAACACCAAAGTGACAAATGATGTGATGGTTGATGAATTCACATATTTTCTTGGCTTTTGTAGAAATGAGGGAGTGGCCTCTACCCATTTATTGTAATATTCAGTAGTGGTTATGATCCATTGGTGAAATGCAGAGAATGGGGATTGATCTCGCCAATAAGATCCAATCCCCATTGAGAGAAAGGCCAAAGGTCTCGTGCGACCTATAATGCATGACTAGGTGTGTGATGAAGATTAGCATGTTGTTGGCATTTCACAAAATGTTTGACATAATCACAAAAATCGTGATTTAAGGTTGGCCAATAATAACCTAGGTGAAGAATGTGTTTTAAGACAGCTAAACCACTAAAGTGACCTCCACAAATTCCATCGTGAACTTCCTTGATGGTGTAGGGAATTTTAGAACTTGTAAGGCATTATAAGAGAATACCGTCAAAGCCATGCTTATAAAGGATACCACTCATGATGACATAACGAGAGACACTTTTAAGAAAGGCATGTTTTCCATTACAAGTGAGATTAGCGGGTAGAATGGAAAGGGAAAGATAGTCTACAAATTTCTTATACCAAAGGTCATGTGGGTCAAGTGCAATGGTTCGATGGAATATATCTCATGAGGTAAATAAGAGGGTGATTGCAACCTTTGTATTATGACAAATATTTTAGTGTCGGTAGGCGAGGCGGGTATCTGAGAAGCCAAGCAGCCATGGTATCTACAAATTTATTAGTAGAACGTGGGGTGGTTTGAAGTTCATAATGATCAAAGGTGGTCAAAAGTATATCTACATGATGTTTATACTTTTGAAGTGTCTCATTATGACATTGGTATATACCATTGACTTGATTTACGACCAACTGGGAATCACCAAAAATATTGATGGAATTAACATCTAAGGCATAAGCATCCTAGAGACCCAATACGAGTGCTTCGTATTCAGTGATATTGTTTATACAATAAAAATCCAGTTTGAAAGATAAAGGCATAGGTTCACCATAAAGAGGAATGAGGATAACACCAGTCCCACCTCCACACTGAAACTTGGAGCCATCGAAGAAGAGTGTCATTTGGTAATGGGGTTTGTCTAAGGAGAGGGTAGCTATGTATTCATTTGGGAAATTAAAGTTAGAGGGTTTATTCTCAGAAAGAGGTGCGTCTGCTAGTTGGTTAGAAATAGCTTGGCCCTTGATGGAATTTTGATGAATAAATTCAAGATCGAGGTCGACAAGAATAATAAGCCAACGTGCAACACTTTGATGTTGATAGGGTTTGGCGTACATATAATGTAAGGGTTCAATATTGGTAATAATGAAGGTTTTGTGGTTGAGTAGGTTATGGCAGAGTTTGGTGGTGACGAAAACTAAGGCTACGCAGATTTTTTCAATGTGGGTATATCTAGTTTCTTAGTCCAGAAGGGAATGACTTATGTAATAAACCACTTTCTATCTATGTTGCTCATCACGATGAGTGAGCATGGCACCTAGAGAATGGTCAATGGCGGAAATGTATAGGTAAAAGGGTTAGTCATCCTTAAGAGGAATGAGCACTGGTGGTTGAAGAAGGTATTGTTTTAAGGCTTGAAGGCTTTATGGCATTCATCATCCCCTTTGAATGAGACATCCTTCTTGAGAAGATGATGAAATGGTTGATAACATCAGAAATTTGTAAGATAAAATGACGAATGAATTGCAACTTACCTTACAGACTTGAAGTTGATAGAGATTAGTAGGCAGAGGCATTTCTAGAATAGTCATTACTTTACGAGTATCAAATTCTATGCCACTCAAAGAAATGATGAAACCAAGGAGTTTTCCTTAAAGTACCGCAAAGACACACTTAATTGGTTGAAGAAAAATACAATACTTGATGAGGCAGTAAAAGATGACCTTAAGGACAGTCAGGTGTTCGGATCAATTTTTGGATTTAGCAAGAATATCATATACGTAATCTTCCAATATGAAATGCATGATGTCATGGAAGATATAAGTCATGGCTCATCGATATGTGGTGCCAACATTTTTAAGTCCAAAAGGTATGACTCTATAGAAAAATGTCCCCCAAGGAGTGATGAAGGAAGTCTTGTGTTGATCTTACGGAGCAAGTAATATTTTATTATAACCCGAGAAATCATCCATGATCGAGATAGTATTTCATGGCCATCGGTGAGATCAACTAATTGGTCAATGCCTAGTAGGGGAAAATTGTCTTTGGGACAAGCTAGGTTGAGGTCACGTGAAGTCCATGCAAATGTAGAGTCTCCTGTCACTTTTGTGACAGGAATGATGTTAGAAATTCATTGGGGATAGTCAATGGGTAGGATGAAGGAAACTGAGATAAGGCATTAAAGCTCTTCTTTGACCAGAAGAGCAATGCGAGGATGCATTTTCTGTAGCTTTTGTTTGATGGGTTTGGCATCAGGAATGGTTATGATATTGTGTACCATGATTTTTCGGTCAATACCGGGCATATTAGTATAGGACCAAGAAAAAGCATTACTCTGGTCTTGAAGGAAAGAGGTAAAAGATTTCTGCTCATCAACATCTAAAGATTGGCCTATCTTTAGAATGTGTGGGTTGTCTTGATTGTTAATGCTGATTTTAATGGTCGATTTGTTCAACATGGTTTGTGTCTCAGAAGGTAATGACCAGTGAATATAATAACCTTCCACACCCAGGTAGGTGAGGATGGACTCATCGTCCTAACATTAAACGACATTTATACAGGGCATATCGGCATTGATCATGTCGGGGTATAGGAATGGGAGAGAAGATGGAGTTTTTCCATCGCATTGATAGGTTAGAGGTTCCAGGAAATTGTGTTTACGATTTTTTATTTTAGGAGGAGTAGATTCGGGATCTATGGACTCCATGGGTAAAATGGTGATGTGGGTGAATGAGGTGGAGAAGGTTTATCTTCCTGAATGAGGTCAACGTGAGCCTTCTTGGGAGGTGGTGTGTTAAAACCAATGCCATTACATTCATTGTGTTTATGAGTGGTACTAGAGCTGACATTATGGTGGCCCCTGTTCAAAAAAATGAAGCAAAACCTTTCCATGCGCAATGGTAAAGCAAAGTATGAATGAAGTGGTGGTTGGTAAGGGAGTGTAAGTTAGATGAAAAGCAGTCACATTTGGGATGGAGGTTCAGGTGAATAAGTGGTGATATCAAGTCCCCCATACGTTAGATTAGTGCAAAGGTGGGGAGGACCATAAGGAAAAACCTCGCCTACGTGGTAGTCATAACTAGGGTGTTTACACAGTTCCCATATTCTTACGGAGTGAGGAATGTGTCAATACTATACATGCAGACTCCCTAGAGTGAGGTATTGAAAAAAACCTTATAAGGGATCAATATTCAATATGTGGGTAGCGGGGATAGACAACTCACTAGATGATTGGGAAGCAGGTGAGTTAGTTTATAGAGGTTGCGGCGGCAGTAGGAATAGAAGGGTTAGATGCGGGGAGGTGGTGGTAGACTTAGTGGATGGGCTTGTGGGTGAAGATGAAGTGGGGGTAGTGGCAGATGCCTTGACTAGTACAAGCACATCATTGGGCTGGTATAGCATGTTACAGGTATTGAAAGGTGATGGGTCAATTTGGGATGGTGTAGTTATGTCCTTCATGTTCAAATTTGAGGCAGCGGTGTAAAGTCGAAGGGACACAACCCATGACACGAGATCTAAGGTCAGCCAAGCAATAGATTATACTAGAACTCCCCTTCTAGGACATAGAATAGTTCCGAGATAGTGCAGGGACCCATGCAGACATGGAGAATGATGGTACCTATGGTAGAGGTCATGGCATCATTGAAGGAGCACAACATAACTGTGTTACCATGCATGTAATTGGTAGGTATGTGTATTTGGTTGTACGCATGGGAGGAGATGATGTTAATAATAGGACCACCAACAATAATAACACGTTGTATGTGTATATTATAAATAAATACGAAGATGAAAAGAGCGGGATCAAGGTCATCGACCTGGAAGGGAGCGATCTCTTCGCCTCTGAAAATATGAGGGCAGCTACTTTTTCATTAGGTGGATGTGAAGAGGAAATAGAATAATTAATGAGAGAGGCTACGTGATGAGGGGTAATGATGGAGGCTAAGGGCATGGGGTCATTTGGTAAAACCTCAATAGATTAAAAGACCTCCATGAGGGCTTGACGATGTGACTTAGAGGTTTGGATGAGGTCATATAAAGACATTTTGAGGGAGGACTGGTGTAATTGTTTTAGTATTGTGTGATGTGTGACCCCATCAAAAATAGGATATACGGGACCTCAATTGGTGACCTTAGGTGTGGGTGAAGATTTTATGTTGGGTATGGGGTTAGTTGATGGGATAGTTTCCTATTCCTTTCCTTTTCTTTTTGAGCACGGGTGGCAACGTGAACCATGTTAATCGAGTGGAGGTAGATTGCTAGGGTGTGTCATGCAAGGTATAACGGCATGAGGGGAAAAATCCTAGCGGTGGATAAGAGCCTTGTGAAATGAGTAGGGTGCATTGACATTTGGGTGGTGGTTTGGCCAACTCTCTTATACGGACCATGTTGATATCGAATTTTGAGGGTGGATAAAAGGGTTGTGGGGGTGGAGATATTGGTCACTGAGTAGGTAATGGAAGAAGATTTGGGGAGATTGGAAAAGGTAGAATGGGGTCCTCATCAAGAAGATCATTGTCGTCAAAATTGTGCTCAGGAGGACAAAGTTGGATAAGAACGGTCTTCAAGGCCTTACAATTTTCAACATCATGTCCTGGCACACGATGATAGGCACAAATATTGGTCTCATCAAACCCTTTTGGTTTGGGTTTGAGAGGATCGTAAGGTCAAAGTGGTGGTAATGTGATGACAGAAGTCTCTAAGAGTTTTGTTAAAATCTTAGCATAGGATCCCGCTAATGAGATCACAATGGGAGGTGAGTGTGAGTTTGGGTATAGGTGTGGCTGATCATAAAGGAAGAGGCTTTACAAGAGGGGGAATGGTTTGGTCCACTATTTTGGTATGTGGAGTAGTATTAGGTCTTACGGGAATCTGTTTGGGTAAGGGCATGGTAGAAGAGCTAGCGATGGAAGGTTTTGTTGGTTTGACTACCTTATTGGGGGTAGTGGATTCTTATCTTTTTGTTGCATCTTCTTCGGTAAAGGTGACACGGGAGTATGGGACGTAGAAGGGAAAGAAGATGGTGGAAAAGGATGAGTTACCCATGGGGGTAACTAATTTATGGTGGAGGTGGTTGGTAGAGGTTGGGCAGAAGGTGTGAGTGGAAGAGAGGAGAGTGTCATGGGTAGTGAAGAATTTATGGAAGGTAGTAGTAGTATGGGTGGTAAGAAGGTCACGGGTGACGATGGGGTTTCTATGGATTGCTTGGATATATCGAGGTCCGTGATGAGGAGGTGAGCTGCTTTGTGTTCTTGGGTTACCAATGGAAGAAGGTTGAGGGTGAGGTCCTAGGATGGATGGAAGGGGTGACGGTGACAACAGAGTGGTGGGAGAGGTTGGTCTATGAGGCCTAGAAGGTTGGATCTTCCTTTTAGGGAAGGAATAAGTGTAGTGTTGGTCTGGGAAGATGTGGCTAAATCTAATTTGATGGGTGGGTGAGTAAGGTTTGATGTCGGCATGACCCCTAAGGTAGTGATGGGTTTAGGTAAGGGAGATTATATAGGCGTGGGTAGGTGTTTGGGTATAGGTGTGTGTTGGGTTATGGGTGATGACATGGAAGGTGTTCCAATAGTCATAGTTGTGTTTGGTTTGGTCACTTGAAACACTTTTGGATAGATTGTGGAGGTGTCGGTGAGTGACAAATGCATTTGGGTTGAAGCAGGAAGTAGAAGATGTCCCCAAAGTAAGGATCTATCAACATAATCCAGGTGATCAACCAAGTGTGAAAATGGTACTGCTATAAGTGGGGATGATGTGGATCAAGTAGCAATCTCTGTAAAATGTGTTTGAGAAATAGGGAAATGGCTAGCTTTAGACTTTGTGGGTAAGAGAGCGAAAGTAGATCAACGGGATATTGGAAGTCGATGGAGAATGGCCATCTAAAGGGAGTGGTATTTCTATAGGATCCTCTACGGTAAAGGAGATTATGAGCTAGACAAGGTAGACTCTCCTTGCAATGGTAAAGGGAGTGGACATGTGTCCTCTATGAGTAGGAGAGGTGTTACTAACAAATTCTCGGTAATTTTAGAGGCCGGAGGCGGAGTGCTAATTATGGGTTTTTCATGGGTGAAGGATAAAATGAAGGGGTTTTCTTTGTGGGTGGAGGAGTAGATGAAATAGGTTCTTGTTTAGGTAGGGCAGTTCGGGCTATGATTTCATCTATGGAAGGAACATGAGGCAATTGGGAAGCAACTTGTACATCAACAAAAATAGCATGGACCTCAGAGATGTTTCTATCATTAGTTGAAGTGTCAACGGTTTGGTTGGAAGAAGGGGCATGATTAGGGAATGTTTTTTTGAAGATATGTAGGTTTGGTTAGTGGGTGCATTTGGGTTATCCAAGACTAGATCTCTGTTGTCTAACATTTCTTGGATGATATTCTTGAAGGTGATGCGAGTTATGGTTGCTTTATGATTTTTGACATGATGATAGTTACAAAATTCATGTTCTTTATACCACACAGGCATGGGGCGATCGGGGTCAAAACCAATGTGTGGTTTTATAGGTGGAAGGGTAATGACACCAGCCTTAATAAGCTTTTCCAAATAGAATAATATGGCTCCCCTATTGGGGTGTACTTTCGTTGTTTTCATCTAAACTAGAAAGTTTGGATGGGCGAGAGATTAGCAGAAGGTTTGGCTTGGTTTGATGGGTTAGAGGGTCCATCCTTGAGAACCATAGCATTGAAAAATCCTTTGGGTTTCGAATAGTTGTTATGGGGTTTCAAATATGAATAAGTATCATTTGATTTGAACGCAGTGTTTTTTTAGGTAGCTGAATTTTATTCTCTTCGATAGCATGAATCTCTAATTTTTGTGCCATGGTGAATGCATCATCAAAGGTGCGGAAGGTTTGTACCTTCGTGGTTGATTAAATGTGTCTAGCGCAAGCCTGAGTAAACAACTCTATGAGATTAGTTTGAGATAATTGAAATGTTAGTTGGTTAATTAGGCTACGCCAACGAGTGAGAAAGTCAGCAATAGACTCACCATCATCTTGTCGAGTGGATTAGAGATCAGTCATGGTGAATTTCTTAACAATGTTGATTAAGACATGGTCTAAAAAGGCTTGGGCTACTTTATTAAATGAGTAGATGGAATTTCTAAGTATCCCACTATACCAATCTAATGTAAGTCATGTGAGGGACATCAGAAGGTCCGTAGGAGTAAAGCGTCATCATGGGCGATCAGGTAACACCCATGTTTGAAAGACCAAAAATGTTGTTGTGGGTCTTCTTTACTATTGAAGTGGTTGAATTTTGGCATTTCCCAATGTACGGGTATGGGCGAATAGGAATGGATGGATGAATGGGATCATTACATATTTCATCATAGGTGAGAGAATTTTGTGAGTTGGAAACCGATGCTTCTAGTGTCTACATCCTTTCCATCATTAATTTGATGAGGTCATTGGTAGGTTGTGATAGAAGGGTGCCTCCCATGGTGTAAGAGGGCTAGTGTTGAATATGTGATGTGGGTGGAATTCTAGTGTATGGTGATGTTGAATAGGAAGGTTGAGAATGGGAGACCGACATGGAGGTCATATACCCAGAATGAATGACGAACGAGATAAGGAGTTATTGATAATATGTATATGTAGGTGGGGTAGTCGAAGTGACTCTAGTAGCGATTGGGGGCAGAGATTACGGGATGGAGAGGACAAGATTCTAGAATGGGGTAGGGGTCACCGACACCATGGGTGGTTGTGTTGCAACTGGTATATGTGAGATAATGGGTGTAGATGGGGTTATGCTCTAGGTGGTTGATGAAGGAACAACTGATACTACCGATGTGATTGATGTTGTAGATGCAATGGCCATAGTGGTAGTGGGGCCTAGCTACGAAAACCGGGGCAGGGGTAGAGTGGGTGAAGGTAAAGTTGAACTAGTAAGGGCTGATGTAGAAGTGGGGATAAGGGTAGGAGAGATGGATACGGGCATTCCATATATCAACTGACCTGAGGAATCCCGAGTGGAGGAGTGGGAAAGGTAGAATTGTAAGGTTGCGAGATTTTGATCGAGGAGTCGTGTGAACTCCTCGTCTCGGAGAAATGGTGGTAGGCGGGCTTGGATCCATGGATGAAAGGATAGAAGATGGTGAAGGAATAGGTGGGATTTGTTGATGGGTGGTGTGGAATATAAGAGCATTATTTTGGATGTGATTCAACACCATGTGAATAAGTGTGGACTGGTAAGGCTGTATTCTCAGATATGACACGTAAGTAAAATAGCAGAAAGAGAAAATGAGGTGGGAGGGTGAATTTGGTCAAGGTTTTGATTTTGAATACCAAACAAAGAAACCGACAAACGGTAATTACCTAATCGGTAGCGGTTAAAGGGGAACCGATGTCGGTTGTAGACCGATGCGTTCTTTGTGGAAAAACACCAGTTTCAAAAAGTGAAACAAGACTGATGAATGTGTAATGGGGAAATTGTGTATGATGAAATATCAACGAGGGGAATATGATGGTGCCCCGAGGGCCAAAAAAATAATAGGAGTGATGAAGGCTACTCTAAGAAAAATAGCTAGAAAGATGTGAAGCCAACACTGGTTATGGTTAACAAATGATAGTGATGAAAACCGATGACGGTCTCTCGGACCGACACCAGTTCATCATGTGAAATTTAGAGAGAATGAAGTAAACTAGATTTTTTGAATTAAATCAAGTGAAGAATCAAACTCAGGAATCTGAGAATGAAAATACGAGCCCCTGGCACACTCGGATAAATTTAGAATACTCCAAATATGATGGTGGAGTGTTCAAGGAAAAACAACAAAAAACGTAGAATCGTAGCCTCTCACCTCAAAACACAAGCCAAGAAGAAAGCTAAGAAAAACACAATCCTAAGAGTGATTTTGTTTCTTTATGTTTATATAGCCTACACTATTTAAAACTAACCATGTGAATTTAGAATGGAATTTTTGGTTGGGAAGGCATACTATGAATAAGGATATCTAAAAGGTGAGGTTTCGAGTTATGTTATGAAGGGGAGTGCTCTCGATAGGTGACTGGACAGAGATAACCGGTTGGGAGTACTACCAATCCTATGATCGTGTGATCAAGTGATAAGCATTCTCGGGTAGGATTTCATTTAAGAAAGTGTGTATATTCATATTTGTGTAGTTCGGTAGAAGAAGAAAGAGAGTTCTTTCTGATTCAATTGTGTCAACCATCGGTTGGGCATGACTTCTAGCATATAAGTTGCCCTCATTTTAATGTGAACTAATAATTTTAGCAAATTGAATGCAATGCAAGTGTTTTTAAAAACCCAAATCAAACTATTATTTTCAATGTAGTAAGTGATGAATACAAAGAGGAATGCACTTTCACTAATGTAATGCAAAAAAAGAAAGAATGTGTTCTTTTTAAAGCACCAAAAACACGATTTATTTTAGACAACAAAGAGAGAAAGAATGATTCGAGAGAATAAAAATTAATGTGTAAGCTTTTTGAAGGGAAACAAACACACAACTTTCACCTAGGAATGAATAAATGCAAAATAACCTCTGATAGGTCCCATTGGGTGTGCAAAAATGTTTCACCATTTTCTTTACATTTTGAATGTTACGAAATAGATATAGTTATGGGCTTAGGAGGAATACCTATTTTTTTGGTCGGTTGAAGGTTGATGCGTGCGTTCTAACTTCTTGATCTGATGCTGATTGTGAGAGCTTCCTTTTGGCTAGGAGGAACTACTTGAAATAGAAAACAAGACCACCAAAGAAGAGTTAAGAAATATATGACAGTGGACTGCCTAGCATGTGCTAGATCCGGGAAGTGTGATACTCCCTAGATGGTTGTCAATCCACTGTTTAAAACAACTTAATGCGAGAAATAAACAAAGTCCTACTATAGTTGATATGATTTAGGTATCTCATTCAAATACAATAAGAAAATTTAATCAAAACAAGTTAGGCTATAATCGGATCTCGAATGGAGGGGAAATTGTCAAGGTACTAGGACTGGTTAGGGTCAAGTTCTAGGTTGCTTAGGTCACTTGGATGAAGGCTCTTAGATTCTTTTATTAACAAAGGTATTAAACATAGAGACTGACGTCGGTATGATATAACCAATGATGGTTTAAAAGGGACCGACAACGGTCATGGGTAACCGGCATCGGTAGGGTCGAGTGAAAGAAACTTAATGAGATCTGGTGGTAGAGGTTGATTTGAGGTTAAACAAAGACAAAAGGGGGGTGGAGAGGTCTGTGGGAATCTTAGGTATACTTAAAGAGGTGTAACATTCGGATATAGGTGCTTTAATGGTGTGGGTGGAGGAATAGTTGAGTTTATAGGAAAATAAAGGGTAGGGAATGAGAGTGCAAGTAAACCGATAATAGCGAGACAAGGATTTAATAGATGATGGTTGTTAAGAATATATTTACTATGGTGCAGGTTCAAATGGCTAGATGTTGAAGACGGTTGATTAGGGGAATGATGTTTTGTACCATGGTAGTGCTTCCCGAAATGTTACCGTGAGTGCAATACCTCTGGATATATCCCGATGTTGGCTATGGCTACTTAGATGTGTAAAATATCTCTTGTTCTTACTTGCATGCAGATCTCCTTTTGCTCCAAAGTCAAAAATATGGCCAACCTCTCAAACAAAGTTACCAAAATGGTTATATGGTAACCGACAATGGTTCTGGTCGATCGGCGTCTGGCCAAGGTGGGATTCCCTAGGTTTTCTAAAAATGACAGATCTTCCATCATTTGGGTCAGGTCTGTCCCTTTATCCACGGATCAGAATGGACGTTATATTTTTATGAGCGGGAAGGTGGTTAGAGGAATAATAGGCATTGATTTTTAGGGTTGAACTAAGTCTTATTCATTTATGGAAACATGCTATGAATAGGTCTATGGTGAGGTGTCTAGGTGAGGTGTGCATCCATTTAATTAAAGTAACTAAATTAAATTAATAAATGGGGTGAGGATGGGTATTAATTTAATTGTAAATAATTAAATTAATATTAATGTGGGGTATAAGGGTCATGGTTAGGTGAATGTGTTTAAGTTGGTTATTCGAAAGAGGACCAAGGGGAGTGTGACCCAATTTTTGTGTTCTGCAACCTCTCTTGATGGTTATTATTGTTGTAATATTTGATGGTAGTAGTCTGATAAAGGTGCATTACTTTGAAATTTTTCCATATATGTATCCTTGTCAATACACTTTAATGCATGATGTTTCATTTGAATCTACTTGTGACATGGATTAGATTTCTATATGGTTGAGATTTTCTCCATTCATTATTGATTCACTCAAATATTAAACCTATAGTTTGTAAAATGAGTAAATCTATTGTTGCATGAAGACAATATACTTTGAAATATTTATTCTTCTTGAAGCTTGGTCACATGTGCTAGAAATTATACTTGTAAATCTGGATGAGTGAAATGTTAATAATGTTATTTTCTTTCGCAATTTAGAATGATAGAATGCATATACACCTTTGAAAGATTAGAATATAATGGAGTTAGAACCCTAAGATATAACAAAAAATAGTTTCCCTTATTTAACGAGTTTGTGGGACATCAATATGAAGCTAGAACAACAAGTTGATCAGGATGCTACAAGTAATGAACAAGAGGGGATCACATTTGTCGTGCAATGACGAGTCCTTTCTCCCTTACATTCCCAATTTTTACTTTACATGCATTCTTTTATTTAAGTTAATTCTCACAGTTGTGTGAGAAAATATGTATAGTTATTCCTTATGAATAAATGAAATAAATTTCATGTAATGAGTTGTATGTACTTCATTTGTACTTTCTTTAATTGAATGGATAATAAATGAACTTCATACAACTCAATACACTTAATAAATTCACTTAATCATGGGGAATAAATTCAATTCAATTGTACCTTTTTTTCTTGATCCTCCCAATAAGAATAAGAACACTCAATTCAACTATACTTTTATGTTTCTCCTCAAGTATGAAAAAATGTTTATTTTTTGTCCGAGGATGTATATTTTTGATGTAAGATGGCTTTCCCATGTTTTTAGGGTCTTACAATGGTCGTAAGTGGATGATGCACCATCCTTGTGAAGGTGATAGCTAGAAAGACATCTTATGTGAGGGATAAGTCTTATGAAACAACATTTTAAGTTTTTAGTTGTCTATGTATTTTCCCAACCTATCATGAAACCTATAAACTAAGCAACTTGTAAAATACATTTCTACCCACCTTGGATGATTGACAAAAATTGGTCAGCAATAATGATGACCAAGAAGCTTCTTATGCCTTAGAGAAAGAGGAAGGACAATGAAAAACATGTTCACCTAATGGAAAACAAATTGTGAATGATATAGTAGGGTTCTTGGCAACTAGAGAATATCCCTTTGATTTGGATAAAACAAAGACGAGACACTTTATGCTTCAATCTATTCCTTATGTTTTAATAAATGGTGTCCTCTTCAAGAAAGACCTAGAGGGAGTTTTATTGAAATGCGTTGGTAGAGATCCAATTGATATGAGTCTTGGGGAATTATATAAAGACTTGGCTGGTGGTTTTTTTTTCCAAGAGAAAAAATGATGAAGATCAAGAGGTTGGTTATTTTTAACCCACACTTTTCAATGATGCTCATACATGGGTTATAAAATACAATGAATTTTTCTTATTTACTAGTAAGAAGAGGTTGGCCTCCCTTCAAATTCACCCAATTTAAAAATAGCAACACTTCTCCCAATGGGGTTTTGACTTCATTGGCATGATCAATGCATTGTCTATTTCTCGTCATGAATGGTTTTTACCGCCACCGACTTGTACCATGTGGAATGAGGTTGTTGCACTCAAATTAGCTATTGGGACATCCATTCTAGAATTCTTGGAGGATATTTTGAAAAGGTTTCTATTCCATCATACTATATATCTGATAATTCTAAATATTTTGTGGGGTTTAAGATATCTGATTGGGATCTCAAACGTAGTATTTACCTAAATACTTCTTCCAACTATTACCCTCAAGGTAATGACCTAGTGTTGGTATGGTATCCTAATAAGTGTTGTCATTGATGAAAAACCACATTAATGAAAAATAGAATGTTTTAGGATGAATTCATGATGATTTTTTATGTGCTAACACACTATTTCAGATGTTTATCGTTTGTTAAAATGAGATTCCATGATCAATGTTTGCTCCAGCAAGCCCATACGAGATACCTAGGAGGTGTAACTTGATAGTGTGAGCTTAGTGGTTTCTTGGGATGAATTTTGGAATGTTGGATAACATGATTTGAGGGCACTTGAGCACTCACAACATTGGAATATTGTAGGTACATTTCGGTTTGCTTGATTATAGGTGCTCATTGGGAGCATGTATGCTTAGCTAGAGGCACGAAAAAAATGGATTGGAGCCATTTGAACTCATGTATGCATGCTATCAGTTATATCATGGTGTATGGTGTATGTTTGGGTAATTAAAAAAGGTTTTTTTGTTTAGTTATTGCATTATTTCAGTTGACCCTAGTTATTGGTATGAGGATCAAACATGAAAACATAGGTATGTCTTAATGGATGGAAAGATTGGGCCATGGAATTGATGATACAATGATTGGAGATGTTAGAGGGATTAATTATTATGCTCTGAGAAAAATTCAGGTTCCCATGATGTGAATTTTTCAAGATATGATTTTTTTGGTGAGACATGGTGAAAAACAATGCAAAATCCAGCTCGAAGTGCAACTTCAGATGCTCGTTGTGAGCAATTTGATTTTTAGGGGACCTTGTGGATTTTAGGGATGTTTCTAGGAATATTTTATAAGGTTTCAAAAAATAATCAGGTCATTTTATTGTCATGTTTTTATGAACGAATGTTAAGAAGGTAAAGTGGTCTAAAACCCTAGTTAAACCCTAGCTAGGAGTAGTTTGAAAAAGATGAAGTATATTGACCAGTTTTGATTGGTAATGAAAAATTTATGATTTTATGTTTTATAGGACTCCTCAGGATTTCCATAAATGTATGGTTGAGATCATGACAATGAGTGGGCCCCACCTAAAATAGAAGTTTGAGGAAAGAAGGATATAAAGCAAGATGATCCAAAGGAGTAGCATGCCAAATTGATGTGGCATGATGATTGGGAAATAAAATTTATTTAAATTAAGTTATAGGACATGATAATATAGTTACATGGTGTTTTAAGGCTCAAACAGGCTAACTGGTCAAAGGGTAATTTTGGGGTCTCAAATAGCAGGGTTCAATGTTTTAGCTATAACTTGAGCTACAAGTTGAATTTTGAGATGATTCAAGTTTTTTCAAAATTATACTCAGAAATATTTCCATTTATATATTAATTTCCTCATGATGAGGTTATATGACATGGTTTATAGGACATTATTTCAACATGAAGGTTTTGGCGGTTTAGGATAGGATCGGTTTTGTGATATTTTGAGGGTTTTGAGACATGAGATGGATTATGTGATGCTTCTTATCACATGGAAAGTGAATACGGATGAATTTTTCATCCAGTGAATTAGGTTTTAGGTATTTAATGCATGTATAAATGTTTTTATGAGCTAACCTTTGGAAATAGAGTTTTTGGTAGGTTGATCTAGTGAAGGAAAAAGTTCTTGTGGTTTGAAGAGATGGATGTCTCAAGAATTATAAATTGTTTATAAGTGTTCTAAGGGTTCTAGAATTTCTAGAAACTGGTTACGACATGTTTTTTTCATGTTGAATTTATTTGGAAGCCTTATGAATTTTCCAGAGTGCTCAAAGGTGAAGGAAACAACTGTTTTGAAGATTGTAAAGGGAACTGGGCCTAGTAAATGAAATAATATGATTTTTGATTAAATTTGAAACCATGTATAAATGTTTTATGATGGATTAATCATATGTAAATGGTTTTTGGTCACGAATAATTTTATTTTTGATGTATGGCCATTTTTAAGAATGTGCCCATGGGGTTTTGAGCCATTTTTACATATGTAATGGGGTTTAGCTAGACAACCCATATAGGTGAAATGTAACTGTTTTAATTACAATTTATAAATTTTGTAGAGTTTTAAGGGTCAAATTAATCAAGGGGGCTGACCTCTTGAGGTTAGAAAGGAAGAAATGCCTATAAAAGTGATGTTTTAGTTCATTTTGAGAGCTAGTCTTGCATGGGGGTTAAAGCAACCTAAAGGAAATTTCATTGCAGGTATGAAGGTATGTGTTTAAGGAAGATAAAAAAATTTAGATTAAGGAATTAATGGTAGTGTGAGAGAAATATATTGGAAGCAAGACAAGTGAAGAAAGAAGAGGAAAGCAAGTTTGATGCCCTAGGGTATGAGCTAGGGTTTGTGAGCTGAATTAGTGATCTCATCATCGGTTGTGAAGTAGACGCTTCAAAGACAAAACATATTTAGGTGAATGAGTTTGTTCTTGGTCATCTTTAGGTGGTTGTAGCCTCCATTTGGAGTGGGTGCTTCACTAAATTTAGGGATTGGTACTCCTTGTAAGGTTGGTGCTCTACCGGACTAGGGGTTCGTGCTCCTTATGAAGTTGGTGTTTCACTAAATTTATTTATATAAGAAATTTTTAGCAGTTTTTATTCCCGTGAGGGTTTCCCACTTGCATATGGTGTTCTTGTGTTTAATACTTTACTTTCTTGCTCTTGTGGTTGATTTTACATGTCTTAATAAACACACATGATCATGGATCTTTGTATAAAAATATGATGGATGAATGTATGGTTCGGTAAATGAAAATAAATTTATCATACGAATGATTCACCCCACCCTCTTAGTCCCTTGTGCTTCTAACAATTGGTATCAGAGTGGGTCCTTCTTGCATAAGTTTGACAACTTGAAGGAGATTCTCTTAAGAATAAATGGGTAAGTCTGTAGATCTTGGGAAAATAAAATATGATATTGTTGAGTCTTTGGTTTATGGATTGCAAGAAACAATGTAATAAATGGAGAAAGATCATGATCTAGCTATCAAAGACTTGAAATATCAAGTGGAAAGTTTGTCTAATGCTCTAAAGGAGAAAGAAGATGCTTGTTCTAGGTATGAAGACAAGTTGAAGGCCCTTGAATTTGATTTGAAGGATGCAACTAGTGAGTTGAAGATGCATGAAATATTTGAGAATAGCTCTAAGGCTCTTAATGACATTTTGGAGAGTCAAAGAGGCACAAATGACAAAACTAGGCTAGGGTTTGAAGGAGAACAAAAGAAGGATGATCATGAAGCTGTTCCAAGCACTAAACCAAATGAGAAGATGACTAAGAAATCTGATACTATAAGGTATAACTCAGTTAGAAAACCTAATTCCATGAGGTATGGTCCTTCATTCAATGGTTATTGCTTTATTTTCCATGATTTTGGTCATAGAGCTAGAGATTGTAAAAGGAGGCTTCCTAGGAGTGATAGAGCTATCTTCAAAGGTGAATGTTACTCATGTTGTGAGTATGGGCATAGAGATAAGATTGTGGTTGGAATCTAAGAGTGTTTGAACCTAGGAGGAACAAGAATGTTGTTTTTTGTTTCAATTGCCATCAATTAGGTCATATTGCAAGATTTTTTCAAAACAAGAAGTTTATTCCAAGATCTGATCCAAAGGACAAAAAGGAGGTTTCTCAAGTGAAGGAGATCAAGAGAGGTGATTCTCATCCCATCATGTAGATTTTAAGGTTATCAAGGAGGATGCTAGAGCTACCAAGATAGAAAATAATTTTCTTAAGTCTATGACTACTCAAAGAAGCATGTTTTTCTAAGTTCCAGGAATAACACGTGTTTTAATGGATTCCAAGCTCCTGTGTAAGATAAGTTGAAGAAATTTGGTCTTTGGGACACCATTAAATTTGTAAGGTATGGAAAGTGACTCTCCCCTTGTTTTCATGAGTTTTTGCTACTGATAGGTGTTTGATTACTGATTTATTAAGTCCTTGAGTGATCTATGTCATGTTGTAAAGGGTGTTATGTTTGTTATAACTTATAGACACTAAAAAATGAGTTTGAGTCATGTCATGTGCATTTCGAGTTTGTAATATACCATGTTGCCTAGTTTATATAAAAGGTCCATCTTAAAGACTACAAGAGGTGAGTCTCAAAATGTTGAAAAAAAAAGTATTGTGTTTACTTTCATCATAAAAACTTATAAAATTCCATGTCTCTGGTCTGATTTATACTTGATCATATGTCTTAGTCAAATTTTTGATCTCAGTCATATAAGTGAGGGTCCATCTAAGTCAATGCAAACTATGACATAATCAAAACCATGTACCATCTTGCTTTAAAGAAGTTCTTGGTCTGTTAGCTGGGTATGATGTCTTTGCATCCAAATGTTTGAGACCTCATGTAGTATATGTCTAAAAGTGCAAGTGTTAAGATTTAAAGGCTATGAAAATGTCATGTTTGCTAGCAGTCAAAGTTTTTATGCAGAGGTATAAGGAGTTTGATCATTGTGTGTCACCAAAGGTTTCATTTCTTGAAGGGATATCATGAAATCCAGAGATGATGTTAGGTGGAACTTAGCTCTAAGTCAATGTGTCAAATCATATCTTGAGTAAGTTACATATGTAGTGAATGAAGCTTCTTATCCCAAGGATGTCATCTCATCAACTCTCGATCACGAAGAATATTGTATAACAACCTAAGAAAGTGTCCTCAATAATCGATATATATAAAAATGATGTCCCCAAGTCAATAAGTTATTGTAAAAGTCTTGTTAAGGGTCATCAATTTTGTTCCAAAGGTTTGAAAAGTGTCTAGAATCACCTATAGGAAAGGATGGGATAGTAACTCTTATTTCTCAGTGATGATAAAGTGGACAAGAGTGTGCTCATCTATGCTTAGCTAAAATTGATTTCTTGCAAGGTCTAGAAGGTCACAGTCATATGTGAGTGAGTGTTAGGTATGTTTATGAAGATGTATAAGGGTTGTCCTTTAGGAAATAAAATTTTAGTTTTGTGGCTCATTTCCACCTTGACTATTGTTTTATTATACTATCTTTCCTCTCATTCATTTGCAGGTGTGTTGTATGTGTTATTTCATAAATGGTGTTCATTGTGTATTCTGGAGGTGGAACCTTGAATGTGATTTTGATCGTTGGTCTTTGTTTGGCCCTCTTCACCATCATTTTCTTTCATCTTCTCTCTTGTTGGATTATTCATCCCCTTACTTTTGGTGTTATCACCTTCTTTAGATTAGGATTTATGTTTTATGCATCTCCTACTCACCCTAGTCCCTTGGAAAGTTAGAATAGAGATACATAGTTGCATTTCAATTCATAGGAGTAGTTTAACATTAGAGGTAAGTAGAGGAAGTTGAACTTCTCCGAAGATCTGTCTCATTTGAGCCCCAAAACTTGGAGAGATTCCCATGTTGAATCAAATCTTGAATTTTTATGATTCAAGCATAGGCACACATTTGAGCTCCAATAGAGTGTAAATCCACTTCAAGAAAATTGGGTGTGCGGGAAAAAGAAAAAGAGGTGTTTAATTGACTCGGTTATTGTTAAGTGGGACAAGTGTAGTCACTTTTGCACCCAAAGAACAAGGGAACATCATGCATGTTGGCCTATCACCCAGGCCGGGCGCTCACCGAGGCATGTGAGAGGAGCCGAGTCTCTCTTTCTCGTGATTCGACTTAGTGATTTAACAAACATGAAGGGCTATAGAGCTCAAGATAGCTTCTACACCCCTTCAGTCATAATAGAACCAAAGCACACAATAGAAATAATAGAACTAAGAGTTGTACATCTACTACTATACTTAACCATTTAAGCAAGATTCACGATTATCTAAGAACAAAAGTGCAATAGTAATATGCAGATAATACAGAGAAAGAGTCTTGATACATTTGTCATGGAAACCTTATCACATTCATTCATAGTGTTTACTTATAAAATATTACAGAAGGCAGACTGTAGTCATGTGCCATATGTGGATCCATACATGTATTCTCACAAGACAAAAATTTCATTCCCCATTTCCCCATTACATCCTTACTTGAATTTTGTACCCATTTTCATCCCATAGTTCTCACAATAATCTGTAGAGCTCCACTACCTCACTTTTTTTCTCCTTCTTTGCCAAGGGCACGCATATAAATAGGCCTATGAGCTCTAACAAACTCCTCTACAACCTCAGATATGGTGCCAAGTGTCAAGGTGTGGGTCACCCCGGGCACATGCCTCTTCGTGTCATGATTAACTTTTTGGATCTTTCTATCGTAAGGTATATTCCTTCTAGGACACCCTATTGCTAGGCTAGAACCTTATCCAAATGGAACACATTCTTCATGTGTTCTGTCCCAAAGGCCAAAAATGGCTAAGTCCTGAATTATTCTTCACGTGGTGTGCACGTCCTGGGTTCTTCAAGAAGCCTTTTGAACTCTGCCTTGTGTGCCTACACTGCGCACTTCCTTCGGTCATGTGCGTCTATGCGCCCTTAAGATTTGGAAGCTAAATTAGGGGCCCAACATTACCCCACACTTCACCTATTCTCCGCCCTCGGGAACCTTCTCAAAGAATACAATACAAAATAATGCAAGGCCTTGCCTTGGAAAAGAATGGGGGGAAAGAATAAAGAAAGGGGAAGAGAAAGAATAGGGGAAATTTTCCTAAAGAAGGAGGGGAAATTTTTTCTGGAGGTCGGCCTCTAGTGTACTCCAAGCACTGACTTCCTTCTGCACTTTAGTGTAGATGTCACCAACCAAGGTGCTCACCTCATCGTAAGTTAGCCCTTCCCCCTGTGTGGTAATGGTTTCCACCACAGTCTCCAGTTCTTTAGCATGGTCTTCCAGGGCATCCATCTTCCTTGTGATGACCTTGTAGAGCTCTTTTAGTTGGGTTTTGATTGAGACTCACCGGTTCTCAATGGCTTCAGATTTCTTTTCTACCTCGGCCATGATCCTTTCCTGCTCGGCTCTATTTCCCTTCTTATTCTCTCTGAATTCCTTCAATTCAGCCTCGTTCTTAGCAAGAAATATGCTTGTCACCTTGTCTTTATCTACATAGTATTCGTAAGTGACCCCGTGGGTTGTGTGGTTGTTCTTACATCGGTGAGCACCTTGTTTTAATCAGCCACAAGTGCATTGACCTTTAACTTGTCTTCTTTCTCCAAGCACGCCACTACCTCTTCTGCTGACTCTAAAGCCAAGGGCTACCTCTCCATGGTGAGGATCTGAGTCAAGTCCTCTAGGAACTCCAGGGAGGATCTATACTTTTGTGCAGGAGGGCTAAGGTCCGGGTGCTTCGTGATAATCGATTGGGAGATGAGATCCACCTTCTTGGAAAATTTACGTACCCTAGCCTTTTCCTCTTAAGCTCCTCTACAGTTGAGCACTCGATTACTTTCTCTAAGTGAGATCCTTTGTCAGCTTCACCACTTCTTCCTTCCTCTTCTCCAACTAGTCCTCCAAGACTCTAACCCTGTCATTTCTACCGAAGAGCCTAGCCTCGATTTCCACTGAGACTTTATTTAGCGCATTACACACTTGCTCGTCTGATAGTTACTGCATGTTTATAATGGGGTTGTCCCCCTTTCCTTCAAATAGCTTCAATACCATTCCTTGGTTAATCTCAAATTCAGGCTCATTCGAATGCCCAAGATAGCTTTTTCCTTGTTCATGAGTATCCTCCCTCAGGGTCAAAGGACTCCATGGCGGTGAGCTCCTTGGTGGGCACAGTACTTTGGAAATGCGTGCACAAAAATTTGTTGGGGTCATCAATGTAACTCATCGTTTTCCTTCCCCCTTCCATGCGTTTACTTCCCGTGCACATGCCCTTAGGAACAATTACCAAGAGAGTTGGTCCTTTTGTGCTACTTCCACTCTTCTCCCTCTGTTCCTTCTTGAACTCGCCAAGCACAAGGTCCGTCTTTGCACCCCAACTCTTCATTGACCAAGGCATCAATTATCTTCTCTACCTCTCTTGTTGCCTTCTCATCCACCTCCTCCTGAGTGAGCTTGGGCATATCTGGTTCCTTGGTACTAGCCCCTTCGCTCCCCTCTTCACCGCGCGTGCCTTCCTCCCTTTGGGTGCCTTTCCTTTTACAAAGATGAAGGCATCATTTGCATTCTCAGCCTCCTCTCCTTCTGAGTCATGGATATTAATTGGCTCTTGATCCACCTCCAACTCCTCCCCTTCATCGTCATCCCTTTCACCTACATAGGCATTTAGGTCGTTCATATCTTCAGACCCTTGTTCCTCCATTCCTTGTTCTTCTTCTCTGGTAGAAAATTCGGAGTGGGGGATGTTGTCTTTTCTTCATCTAAAGGTTCTTCAAGGGATGGTGGCTTCGTAGGCTCTGGGGTATTTTCCTTGACCACCATTCTTCTCTTCTTCCGAGACATAGGTACTCGGCCCCGCGGTACCTACATCCTGCCTCTCCACCGCCCCTTGTTCTTCCTCTTCTTCTTCTTTCTCCTTGTGCTTTAGCGCTAGCTTCTTCCTTCCCATGGGGTCATCTGGGATGGATATTTCATTCTCTACATACATGCCCTTCTCAAAATTTGGCCTTATGCATAGGTAGATTTTGACAAGAGCCTTTTTCAACAATCGGTAAGGTCATCGACCTTACAATGTGCACACATCTGTGACACGTATCTTTCAATGTACGCGCACTTCCCACAGGTAGACCAGCTTCTTCCTCATCTCTCCGGGTTCATTTTCAAGGGTGGATAGGTCGAGTCTTAACTTATTCAACTCCTTATTTTTTTACCCTTGCTTGGAAGAATTGGGCGAGTAAATGAGAAGGGAGTTTGCACTGGGGACTCAAGCGCCATCTACTAAGATAAATCTGCCAATGCAAAAGTGTTGGTACACCGCGAACTCTACTTCTCCTTCAATCACTATAGGAGTTACCGGGATCCACCATTCTAACTCGAATACGTTTCTAAGGCATGTATACCATTGTTCCAAGCACACCTTGTGCACCCCCATCATTGACTCACAAGTATACTTACGGAACCTATCTGCCGGACGAAGGTTCTTCATTGGGGTATTCCCATACGAACTTATCAGATACATCTGGCACCCCAATTTCTGAGAACACAATGGTTAGTAGAATGTTCCCAAACAATATCTTTCCCCCATCCTATGCGTTGTTTATAATCTCATCTGCTATGTATTGGGAGATATTGTATAAGGTGATGTCATCACCAATCCCGCACTATGATAATTCTCCACTGGGAACTCCTCATGCTATTATTATTTACTAATGCACAACATTTAGTTTGGTGGATGTAATCTGGAAACACAACAACAAACATAACACAAGAATACCATAGACTATGATACGAAGGGATGATGACAAATCTGAAATATAAGTGTAAATTATAATATTGACATGAAATTGTTACAATCTCACCCATGAGGTACTTCAAGTGTTCTTGACTTCACTTTCCTTCCAACAATAACTATGGGAGAAACTTCACAATGGATTCTTTAACACACCTTCTAAATGATGGCTTCCTTACACACTTACTCATACAATATTTCTCAATACTTCTCTCTATATTAAATGAGGGAAGGTGACCTCTTTATTTATAGGAATTTAGGCTTATCCACCCTATCTCTAAGATAGGATAGGAAATCTCTTCGGCCAATCATATTGATGCCTAAACTCTTGCCTTTGCATGTAGGCTTATCTTCTAAGATAAGATAAACCTTATCATCTCACATGGGTTCCACCTTTTTAGTCTTTTCCACACATAAAATACACAAAATATTTATGACATCACTCTTTGTCCTTATTACAAATATAATATTTCTAATTCCTAATCATGTAGACCCTACTTCTCTACTTACCCCAACTTTGACATTTTAACATTACGAGACCACTTATGACAAATATTTACTTTTTACCACAACATTCCTATTGTACTTTGATTGTTACCATAATCTACTTTATTGGTGGCACCGTACTGATGGTGCCATTATCTTCTATCAAACACCACTACTAATCATACTTAACAACATCCTATTCCTAATACATACATAATAAAATAGAAATTACAGAGGAAAATTTTAATATTGTGAGTTCCTTCCACGACCTTTTCTGCAGACATTCAACCAGGGCTTGCTTACCTGGGTCAACCTCTGTTGTCCATTTAGCTTGGAAATGAGGTGTGTGGCCATTTTCATCATCGGATCACTGATATCCGTGACATTGTACTACCTCGATCCCTTCTTATAATCCTGGGATGCGATGGTTTCCTTTATTGACTCCTCATCTTGGAGGTCGTATAGAATCGCGTCCCCTTACTGCTCAGGCTTGTAAAGCGTGAGATTAATTGTGGGGTTATGTGCATCTTGTGCCTGTGAAGCAGAATAAATATTCATGCACGCACATCATTAACCATTGGTATAGGCACTCGGGCTTCCCGAAGTAGGGCAACTCGTAAAGCTAGAGAATCCCTACCTTCTCCATTTTCACCTTGACTACATCATTGTAAATTGGCATCCCATCAGGTGTTCATTTGTTTGTGGGGCACACCAGCTCCAGCACCATTTCCTTCATAATTATACTCGACCGGTGATTGTAATCAATTACGGTCATCTACTGATGTGGGACTCCCACTCTTTCCCTAGCAAAACCCCATCTAGGTATTACATCTCTGAGTACCATTCCTCATTGGTATCCAAGGGGATTTCATCTTCTTTCTTCTTTCCTTTTCCCTTCCCCTTTCCCTTCTTGGATTGTACTACAGGCTTATCAACTAGTTTCATGGCCATCATTTTACCCTTTGCTTTCATTCCTTGGTTTCCTTCGAGTTGTCTAAGAGTTTTCTTCATATGCCCCATGCCCTAGTACAAACCCTAATTTCTGATTTCCCTCTTTCAATCACAGTGTTCTTTCACAAATTTCCTCACACCTGTAAATCACTTCTTCTCTGGTTTGTAGATCAACCGGACTGATTGCACGTGAGTTTCTGAGATTCTCCTTCACATGAGTTAGCTCTCGAACCCTAGCTCTTGAAAGAAAATTGTTCTCCTTGTTTTTCGCAAAGTAAAATAATGAACTTACCATCCTTGTATTTATAGCTTTTCCCACTTTTACGCATTAAAGGATAGGCTACCTACCACTGTATGATAATATTTAATGCAACATTTTCAAACAAACCTGACTTCAGCACTTTTCCATGCACGCCCAATCCTTGCATGAAACATTTTTCACCACGCCCAATCCTTGCATGAAAACTTTTCCAACCTTCAGGTGCGCAGACAATCTATCTTGATCAGAAGACTTTTGCACGCATGTTACTAGCACCAAAGGCACCTCTTCCATCCTCATGATTCTTGCTTTCACCTACCTCATGTTTTTGTGCTTTTTCTCCTTTGTACATGGATTTCCAATGGAACTCTATTTTTCATCCATCTACCTTCCTAATGCATCTTTTCAACAGGGCCAGTTCAAATGGTCTACCAACTCAATCTTTCTGTAGAATAACTTCATGATTCTTTGTTTTAATCACCTCACCCCACACTAAATCGATGTGCAATCCTCTACATAATCATAAGTTTAAAATGTAATAAGGTTCTTTGGTGCCCAAGGCTCAAAACAAGACAACAACGTGAAAAGGAAAAACATGAAAGGAAAGCATAAAAGGAACCTCTAAACTACCTAGCAGAGCTGCCTTATTTACAAACACCAAGAAGCATTATTGATAGTAGGGCTTCAGCCTACTCCCATTGAAGTGTCTGGGTAATTTTGTTCCATCCAGTGCTTGTAGCTGACATGTGCCTGAATCAAGGATTGATGAAATTACATAAGGACCCAAATAATGCACCTTCAATTTTCTAGGATGGCGTAGAAATTTAGAATCATATAGCAATACCATCTGGCCAACCTCAAACTATTTGTTTTTAATGTGCTGGTCATGCCATGCCTTTTGTTTAGCTTTTTTAGTTGTTTGGCTCCATCTTGCTAGTGAGCACCTTTCATCCAACTTTATTAACTCATCAATTCTCTCTTCCAGTGCTTGTTCATCGTCCAACCCTCCTACGCATGCTATACGTAGTGATGGTAGCATAAATTCAACTGGCAAAATAGCCTCGCACCAAACACCAGTTGAAATGGTGTGGCCTTATTTAACCTTTCATACGTTGTTCGTATGCCAAAATAACTACTGACACCTTGTCATCCCAATCCTGCCTTCCTAAATCACATATCTTAGTCAATGTGTGACTAAGGATTTTTTTGAATGCCTCTGCAGTCCCATTTCCCTGAGGGTGATAAGGGGTAGTCTTGTGATGGGCTCCCATGAATTCTACCAATAGGATCCTGATTGTTTCAATTTTTAGAAGTGAGTGCCCTTATCACTTTTTAAGAGTAATGGGCACCCATACGCTTGATAATGTTCTCCCACAAAAATCTAGCAGCCATGGTTGCGGTATAATCCTTAGTGGCTGATGCCTCTGCCCACCATGTCAGATAATTAGTATAGGTAACAATATACCACGAGTTAGTCCTTCACGTAACTGGTGAGATTGGTCTGACAAAATCTATTGCCCACTTTTCAAAAGGTTCTACACTGGAGATGGGGTGCAAGGGCATCTTGTCCCTTTTTCTAGGTTTTCCTAGGCACTAGCAGTGGTCACAGGCCTTGCAAAACTCAATACAATCCTGGTGAATCATCTCCCACCATAGTCCAACGACTAGGATCTTGTGCATAGTTGCATTCCCTACATAGTGTCCTCAGCAATCCCACCATGGGCCTCTTCTATTATAGCTATGCATTCATGTTCTAGTACACACCAGCATAAAACCTCATCATGGCCCATTTTATACAAATCCCCATTGATCAACATGAAGGGCATTGCGCATATGGCTAACCTTTTCCTTTCAGAGCATTCATCCCTTCGGGCGCCACACCTTCCTTGAGAAAGATAGAAATGTCTTCTAGTTCTGAGGGCACGCGCCGCAATCTAAACAGATTGTCCATTTGGCATGGTTTCCTCGATACTCTACACATCCTCTCCTAAATCAATCCTTGATAAATGATCTAGCCCACAATTGTTCTTTCCTAGTTTTACCACCACTTTGAATTCAAACTCCTGAAATAGAAGAACCCAACGGCATATGCACCCTTGTAACACTGCTTTGTTTACCAGATACTTCAAGGCCATATGGTCAGTGTAGAATATGAAAGGAGTTTCCAGTAGATATTGCCTAAATTTGTGGAGCACGTAGATCATTGACAATTCCTCGCGCTCGATCGTTGTATAATTCTATTCTGCTGGTGTCAACTTCCTACTTGCAAATCACAAAGGATGATCAACAGTCCCCTCTCTTGGTTGAGCAAGAACAACACCTATTGCTATACCAGAGGAATCCACGTGGACATGGAAAGGTTTATCCCATGATGGGAATCGTAGAATATGTGCGATGATAAGCCTTTCTTTTAGAGTTTCAAATGCCCTCTCTTTGCGCCTCTCCCCCTTTGAAAGGAACTATTGTGTCTGAGCAATATCTCTAAAGGCACAACAATCTTGGCATATCCCTTAATGAACTTTCTGTAGTACCCAGTGTGTCCAAGAAATCTGCGCATGGTGCTTTGGCTGGTAGGCTCCCCTAATCCCACAATAACTGTAACCTTCACGAGATCTACTAGTAAGCCCTCTTTACATATGATATGCCCCAACAACGTTCCAAAAGGAGTTACAAAGATACATTTCTTGATGTTGAGGGAGATCCTCAACTACCGACATCTTTCAAACATCAACCTTAAGTTATCACAATGGTCCCTGACCAATCCATACATTGTCCAATCATCCAAATATACCTGAAGGAACTTGTGGATGAAGTCCTTAAATGCTTGTACCACTATGCGTGAGAATACAATGGGCACATTCTTTAGCCCAAAGGGCATGACCGTATATGCAAAACTTCCCCACTTGATGGAAAAATTTGTCTTATCTTGGTCTTCCTTGGCAATCCTTACTTGGTGATATCCCGAGAATCCATCCGTAAAGGAATAGACCTCGCGCCCAGCAACTCCTTCCAAAATATCTTCAGTAAAGGGGGTGGGAAAAGGATCTATGATACAAATAGCATTTAATTCCCTGTAATCCGCCCATCCTTCTTTATGCTAATCACCATTGGACTTATCCACTCTGATTCCTCCATAGCCTCAATGATACCAGATGCTATCATCTTGTCTAGTTCTTCTTTAACCCTTACACACATGTTGGGATTCATCCTATAAGGCCTTTTCTGACCGGGTGTGCACCATCTTTCAACCTTATCCTCATTTCCCCAATGAATGGTGGACACCTTTCAACTCATGGTATCTGCGTGGGAATAAATCCTCAAATTCACGTAAGAGATCAATGATCTTTGATACTTCCTTGTCCGACCAATAGTCCCCAATGATAGCCTCCTTGGGTTCCTCTTCCGAGCCGATGTTAACTTTCTTGGTTTTGAGTGGTTCATGATACGCACATGCACATGCATCTGCACTGTCAACTAATTTGCGCACCCAACCGAATGGTTGACATTCAAGCTTTCTATCTCCTCTCCATCAACAAGGTATACCATCTTTCCTTTTTCCTTTTTAGCACACGTGTGCTCGAATTGTACGTCTTCGGTTCCTCCTCTTCAAACCATGCTTCTAAGCTAGGTCCACCAGAGTAAGTTTACTAACCTATCTTCCGCCATGGTGCAATCCCCCAGAGTGAGGTGCTTGATAGTCTACAACACCTCATCAACTGGTTGCTTGGTACTTTGGTACTTGAATGTGTGAACCAAGTCAGCCGTTAATTCCTACCAACTTCCCGTTTGGCGGCGTGTTTCAGAATGGATATACCAAGCATGCACACAACCTTGTAGTGTCGAATATAACTTATGCACCCAAAGAGAGGGTGGTAAAGCTTCGTGCCTTCTCCCTAGACCCTCTCACATGCCTGGATGTGGGAAGAGGCGGGTCCATTGCCATTGTAATCCTTAATAGTGGTGGGTACATTACTTTTTGAGAATCAGATAGTGAGCGCAATTTGAACTTCACACCATTCCAACAAGTTCTCACTATGCGCGGCCCACCACCTTGTTGTTGTGCCTATCAAAACATAACCTAGCATACTTCATCACTCGTCCTCCCTCCAGTGAGCTTCCATCTCTCTCAAAAAGACCTCAGGGTATGCATCCCCATAATACTTTGTTATTGTCTTCCCTCCCAGGGTGTTGAATTGTACATGTTGTTATTACCTTGGTTATTGATCCTTTCAGATGTCACCTAATCAATTCATATGTCCCACATGCCCAATTATCACATGTTATACTACTAGTATCACTGATAGATTGTGCATCATCAAACTAGATGACTCCTTCTATAAGGTTAATGGTCTCTAGATCTCTTATGGAGCACACATATATTTGGTCAGGGCTTCCTCCCAAGGGGTTCAGTATAGGGGGTGGACTTCCCATCAACTAGTGGTATAACTACCCGCTCTTCCTTGTTTTCAAAGCTTATGTACCCCTTGTTAAACTAGAGATTTGCATTATTCTTATAACACCACGGGTGCCCAAGTAGAGCTGGGAAATTATCTACCTCGGCAAGTGCCAAGACTTCAAAATCCCCAGTGAACCTAGTCCCCTGAATTGTAATGGTTGCATCCTTCAAGACACCTATGGGCATCACCTTTGTCTTATTTTCCATATATAGCACATTTGAAGATGGCTGTAATGCAAGTCTTCCCATTTGATGTTAGGCATCCAGAGTGAGAACATTAACCTTCACGCCTATGTCAATGAGGATGTTGCTAAGAAACCATCCATCCACTACTGCATTCAGGGTAATCTCTTTGTCATAATCAAGGCTATGAGGTGGGAGGTTTGCATGCAGGATCTACCTTTTGTGTTCTTCCCCGGCGTGTGGCACCTTTTCTCTCAACCATGCCCCTAGCAGGGGAATAATATTCTCCTACCTCAGTAGTTTACATACCTCCTTAACCTCATCCAAGTCATCCCTTGGTGCTTCTACTGGCCTCCTTTGCTCATCTTTTCTAGTCTTCTCTTTTAAGCATTAGATCTCCCCTTGTAAACTTTGAATTACATCCATGGTTTCCTGGTAGACTTATTTCTGGTGAGCCGGGTTTGGATACTTCCCATGTACTACTTCTTCTCTTGAAACCAAAGGTCTCTGCCTAGGTGCTTCCCTTACGTGCATGGATTCCACCCTCATTGTTACCATAACAGGCTCTAGTTCTGATTCATGTATTACTCGCGGAAGCCACTGTGTGTCAACCTTCTTAATACTCACCATGGCAGCACCCTTATCCTTTGGTACTACTGACTCATATGTTCATACAACTCTGGGCATTCTTCGTACTTATGTTTCTTTCCACACCAGGAGCATTGTAGAAGATCTGGACATTCACACTTATAATGGTCTGTGGCTCCACAATTAAAACACATCCCATGCGGGAACTCAGTTATTCCTCCGTGGTTACCATGACCATGAAAACCCTCTTCCACGCGCATCTCCATCTCTGCGCTCCTCATACCGACGTTCATCTCCTTTGGAGGCTATGCGGGTGATGCGATCACCAGTGCACACCAAGATCAATCTATAATCCTTGGTGTCATGAGTGGTTGAGGTACATATTTTGCAATAACAAGATATGTTTTTGTGGATCATGCACTACAACAGGGGGCACCTACTTACATAATGGTCCTCGTGACATATCTCATAGTTCACTGCCATGGCATGTACCGCCTTCCGAGTACATATCCCACCATTATCCTTTGTGTGTCCTTCCACGTTACAATCCATACACCACATTCCTCCGCGAATCTCTGGAACTGTGTTGGTAGACAATTTCTCCAATTGCTTAGCCATGGCAGCAATCTGAGCCTCCAAAATGGGATAACACTAATGTCAACATTACCAACTGCTTCGGCATGTAAAGCAGCTTCAATGCTTCGCACGGGTCTAAGAACATTTTATGAGATAAGGCCCTCCTAAAGGTTGTGATCAATCCTCTGAAAAACCACTAAGCATGTTGTGAAGGGTGGATATCATAAGACAACTTAGAAAAAGATTTTTAAAGCATGCATCATATTCCCGTATGCTCTCTACCATTCCTTGTTGGATTTCTGTGAGAGAGATAATGCTCTTCTACTCAAACTTAGGTATGTGGAATTTTGCCAAGAATGCATTTCTCAGCGCGGTATAATCCATAACAGTATGATGAGGGTCATACTTTCTATACCAACTATGCGCACGTCCTTGCAAGGTTGTCACAAATTGATTGGCCTTTCGATCATGGGTCGTGACTCCCTTTGCACACCATAGCAGCTCGCACTTATGCACATGCTCCATGGAATCTTCTATTCCAATGTAATCTGGCAAGTGTAGAGACATCTCGAAACATACTTGAGGAGGTGGCTGAGGCCCTTTCCCTCCCGATCGATTCCCTTAGTTTCCTCTGGTGTTTCCTCCTCTTCAGGATCCACTAGATCCTTAGCCACAAGCTCCGCCATTTCCACCTCGAGATCCTCTGTGTTAGGAGTACGGGGCCTATGTTTTTCGTGTCAAGCACTCCCGTTATCCCACTAAATTGTGCGGTGATAGTTTGTGAACTAGTACCACTCCCAGTCATAGTTCCTCCACCACTTCCCTACATGCTTCCAAAACCAGTTGTATATGTGCCTTATCCAAACATTCCACCAAATACTAGAATAGTGTGTGAAGCCATAGAAGTCCCAAATGAGAAATCGTATGTTCTAGATGCTAATCAGTTGCTTCTACTGATATCAAATGGATCAACTTTACTCTTCCCTTGTTCGAACAAGCCAAGTGCTAAGGTTTGGTCACTAGTTGGGGTTAGATGCACACCAACAAATCTTCTCTCTCTACGTGATGGACTCTCATCAGAAGCCATAAGGTTTTCTCTTCTGCACCTACCAAGATGGGGTACCTGCATTGTTTAGGTTCAACATCCTTCGTGTGAACCTCAACTCCTTTCCACCATGTCTGGCTCCATAACCCACTTGTAATCCCATGTTGTCTATTGATCTCCTTTTCATGTGCTTCGTTATACTTGAGCTACCTCTCCTCCCTTTCCTGTTCATTCATCATATCATCCATCCTTCCCCAACTGGCTTCCTTGCCTAGCGCTCAGGGTGGTTTAGCCGGCCATAGGGAATTCCTCTAAACCCATGGTTACCATCAAGATTTTGATCACAAGGGGAATAACATGTAGAAATGATCCCCTAGGCTCTCGCAAGAACTCAAACTCAGTAACTTCTAGATAGGAATACATGGAAATGGCATATTCTAGAGTGTAGCTAGTCAATACTCCCTTCCACTAATGATCTATAGCACGGGTCCACTTTAGATCAGCATCTTGTAAGGTTCTGATATGTTTCTTGGGTCCAAGGGTATGATCTATAATGCCACCCCGATCTAGATGTATAAGCCAAGAGCCATTCGAATAACTCTACTAGGAAACAACAGAAGAAGGTTTCGTACAACTCATGATAAAGAGTGTCTTCCACCCATCTTTACGTATCAAACCCAGATCCGGTACTAAATCTCTAAGTGAATTTGTCCTCTATGCTTTTAAACCAATCTTCAACACCTTCAAGTGTTAAGCGCTCCACCATCACTTTTTATAGAGATCATGATATATGCCATGTTCCCCTACAACTTTGAAAAGAGGTCCTGGAAATGGAACCAAGATGTAGTCACTTTTGCACCCACTAAGAACAAGGGAACCTCATGCGCACCGGCCTATCACCTAGTGGGCGCTAGGCGCTCACCCGAGGCATGTGAGAGGGAAGTGAGTCTCTCTTTTGTTTGATTCTATTGGAAGGCATAACTCATGATTCTGACTTAGTGATTTAACAAACATGAAGGGCTATAGAGCTCAGGATGGCTTCTACACCCCTTTAGTCATAATAGAACCAAAGCGTGCAACAAAAATAATAGAACTAAGAGTTGTACATCTACTACTATACTTAACCATTTAAGCAAGATTCACGATTATCTAAGAACAAAAGTGCAATAGTAATATGTAGATAATACAGAGAAAGAGTCTTGATACATTTGTCATGGCAACCTTATCACATTCATTCATAGTGTTTACTTATAAAAGATTACAAAAGGCAGACCGTAGTCATGCGCCATATGTGGATCCATACATGTATTCTCACAAGACAAAAATTTCACTCCCCATTTCCCCATTACATCCTTACTTGAATTTTGTACCCATTTTCATCCCATAGTTCTCGTAGTAATCTGCAGAGCTCCGCTACCTCACTTTTTTCTCCTTCTTTGCCAAGGGCGCACGTATAAATAGGCCTTTGAGCTCTAACAAACTCCTTTGCAGCCTCAGATCTGGCCCCAAGTGTCAAGGTGTGGGTCACCCGGGTGCATGCCTCTCTGTGTCATGATTAACTTTTTGGATCTTTCTATCGCAAGGTATATTCCCTCCAGGACACCTGTCACTCAGGCTAGAACCTTATCTAAATGGAACACGTTCTTCATGTGTTCTGTCCCAAAGGCCAAAAATGGATAAGTCCTAAATTGTTCTTCACATGGTGCATGCATCCTTAGTTCTTCGAGAAGCCTTTTGAACTCTTCCTTGCATGCCTACACCTATGCGCTTCCTACGTTCATGCGCACCTACATGCCCTTAAGATTTGGAAGCTAAATTAGGGGCCCAACAACAAGTAGGGGTTGAAACCTCTATGTGCTTGAGTCTATCTCTAATAGGGAAACCTTGATGCATAAGGCACCATAGAAAATGTTTTTTAGGCTCAATGTGAGCATTCCAAATGTTATCAAACCTTCAAGCCAAAACCCCATCCCTATACTTGAGATTCAGATGATGGTTTAAGGATTCACCCATAACATGATTGTGGATGAAGCGATGATAGCCAATATGAGGTTTCTAGTGATAAAGGGGGTATCTGCTAGCCAATGCCAATCTCTCCACCATTGCACATCATAAGAGATCCTAATTTTGTGCAAGAAATTATCAAGTACGTGATTCGTACTTGCTAAAATGGACTTGACATCCTCATCTTTGATTTTAAATTTATATATATAAGCATATACCATGGCATCCAATCCTAGGAAGCCTTGTAGGAGATTTCGTGAATAACTCTAATTCTCTTTCAAAATTTGAAGAATTTTAATCGAAGGCACCATAGTGAACGTGACATAATGAAAATTAAGAATGAGAAACTACCATAGGGAGAGAGAGTTAATTGAGAGTCCCAATCTAAAATTATCCCACCATCCGGATGAGATTGGTTATGAGCAATGCCTAAGATTTTCTCACAAGTCAAGTCCCAAAACCAAGATATTTGAACATGAGAATATGAAAGGCCATTCTCTCATGTCATAAATTTCTCAAACTCTATCTTAACAAAAAAACTTCAGCTAGAGACTTTGGCCCTTCCATGCCTTCCAAACAACTATCACATTATCAAGGATATGTCTATGTTGAATGAAGCCAATCTACTCACTTCAGACAATGAGAGGAAGGAAATGTTTGAGTCATCTCCTTTGGGCTTTACCTATGATCTTATAATAGCCATTGAGGAGAGTAATGGGCCATTAATTTGAGGTTTGTTAAGGATCACCATCTCTAGGGATAAATTTAATGTTTCCTTCATTAATAAGCTCACACAAGGATTTAGAGGCCATTGATTCAAGGTATACTTTATGTAAATCAATCTGACATAGTCCCATAGGATTTAGTAAAATTCACAAAGGAATCCATTAGTCCTTAGGGATTTATTAGAAGTCATTTTCATAACTATTTTGTTAATTCGTTCGGAGAGTGGGGTTTATCAAAAGTAACTCTTTGAGCTTGGGAGAGTTTGCAAAGGATTGGTTGAAGGAATTTCATAAAGGTATATTATCTTTTAGGGGAATAATCTTGAGCAACATAATTATTGTTCGTGGATGTATTCTAGGAGAAGCAACTAGGGGAACTGTTAGTAGAAATATGTAATTTTGCATATTTATCAACTTTAGGTTATTTGATCCACCTTATGTGTATTTGGTTGAATCTTTACAATGTCTATACAAATTGCATCTCTCACCATTTATTACAATTCTTGATTTTTATATTAATAAAATCCATCGGGCTTCACCCTATTTTATAGTTCACATTTTATATTAGATCAAGGAGGTTCTGCTCTTGTGAGAGGTAGTATAAGCTTGCAGAGGAATTGGAGAGTATAGTGAGGTTACGAGCATTTGAGTGAGCCATAGAATCCACCTACCTTCCTAAAGCCCAAATCCCTATTTTTACACCTCCTAGATCAAAATTAGTTACATATTTACGAGAAGTTGCATAAGAAAGAATATTTTAGTTTCCAGAGGGCAATCACGAGGCCCGATCCTAGA
The DNA here is from genome assembly GCA_018340775.1 of Taxus wallichiana var. yunnanensis. Lineage (NCBI taxonomy): Eukaryota > Viridiplantae > Streptophyta > Pinopsida > Cupressales > Taxaceae > Taxus > Taxus wallichiana. The sequence continues at coordinate 937,001,866 of CM031242.1, forward strand.
TCAACCGATTTACAGGAAATTAAGGTGATAGTATCATATTTAGTATTTTGCTTTGATATTGTTCATTTTACAAGTTTATATATATATCATTTTACAGGATTCAAAATGAAAAAAATTAAAAATAGGGGTTTCACCCCTAAATTTAGAGGAACCTCTAGTTATAACTATTTTTGAAAAACTTTTAAATATAATGGGTCTATCATAAAGTTTGGAGGTAATTATAAAAATTATGGGGACCGGAGCTCTCGATCTCCCACACACCTTTATCAACTCCTTTGGCTAGTTGAAATCAACCTTTGACAAGATCAATCAAACTTTAAGGTGACATCTAACATGGCCTAGCTTTGAGATCCTTTAATATTCTATAATTGAAGCTCTTGCCACTCACCTCATCCTTTTCAATGGAATTAAAATCCCTCATAGACATCAGAAATGTGCTCAAGGCTTTCACTTACCTATGAAAGGTGTCCAAATCCTTCAAAAAAATTCGAAAGGAATTTAAAGACTTCATAGGCTCCATATTCAACTACATGACCTACAAAATGAGATCCCACAGTAGCAAGTGGTGCATAACATTATAAGATCGTACATTTGGTGAGAGTTCGAGGAGCTCATATTGGCATACACAACCCTCCATCGGTGACACATGTAATATTTTGGTGATGGAGATAATAAGGCAATACAACATCCATAACATTGGAAGAGGATAAAACATTTACATGAAAAATGAGTTTGGTTCATGAGGTAAACCCTATATGGGTTTTATTTTTTTTCTCTTAAGCTTATGTCATTCAAATAAAGCTTGAGTAAAAATCAAACATAAATATTCTTAAATCAATTGGTAGTCGAGTTAGCTACCAATCTTTTTATTAAAATTTAGAATTTGGTATATCAAGGGCTCGACCCTCCCGACTCCAAACCTCATCTCTACATTTTTTTGGTTAAAGACAATTTAGTCTAACTCTCTACATTTAGCAATTTTTTCATAGTTAGCAATAGCTAACTAGATTTAGAAGTAAAACTCCTAATGGAGTCCAAACACAATTTTTAATTTTTTTGTAGAATTTCAAATATTACTCCAAATTAGTATTTATTATATTTTTATAGAAAAGAAAAGAAATTTACATTTCTAAGGGGAAAAGAGGTCATATATCCCAAAATTTGAAAAAAATGCATAAATTTAAATTTTTTCAAAGCTAAAAACGAATATTATTTACTGCAAGATGGAGATTTGTAAAATTATCCAATAGAGAAAAATTTTGTAACACATCCATCAATGTCCAAAATCATTGTAAATGGCCAAAAATGAGGCCAAAAGTTAATCAAAGTTCACTTATGGGGTGGGTGTTTATACGTATGAGGGAGAGTGCTTAAATATTTCATTTCTCCTCTCATTTACAATTTTCATAATTGCCACAAATTTGGCACCAATTTGTTTCTTCCTAACTCACAACTACTTTGAATAGATAATTAGGTTACTTGGAAAACTAAAACTTGAGCACGGTTAGAATCTGAATATATTTGGTTGGTAATTGATGGATCGGTCACTAGATCAAAAAATGATTATGCACAACAATGCACTTTTGACATGGAAAATGAAAAATAAATATTGATCAGTTTTTGTAGTCTCTAATGAGGTTTAACCCCATATTCATGATGCCAAAATAATAAAAGAATGTTGGGATAAACTTAAAACTATGTATGAGTCCAAAAATATAAATACTTTACTTCATCTGTGTTGACTAAAAAATTTGTAGTTATGCATGCGGTCAAAAGTTCAAGGGATGACAGTCCCTCCTCTTTTATGGGGAGGTTCCCTTATTCAGACCAAAATTCAAACCCTAAAATATTTACAAATATACATTTTATTAAATCTTGATGATGATGCCAACATCATTAAGTAATCTCATAATTTTGAATATAGAGGAAAAAGGTTAAGAAAAGAACAAGCTTAGATGAAGGAAGGGGTAGGAACAACACTTTCAAATAAGAAGGAAATATATCTTATTCTACTTCGCATGTCAGTAAAACTCAAGAACACACACATCTACACATAATGAAATCCATTTCGTAAACAAGATACAAATTGAATCAATGTTTAATGATTCTTGGCAAACAAGGATGAACTCAAAGTTTCATTATCCAAAACATGTATATGGTGTAAATATTAACATATATGTGGAAGAAAGATGGACAAAACAAGAAGGAAAAGAGAAGTTCTCTTTTGTATTCAAAATTAATATCCTTTACATCAAAATCACCAACATCCAACCCCTTTACAATTGAAACTGAAGCCTTACATAGGCAAGTGGAGAGGAATGATTTCTGATCTAACTAATTGTTAATTAAGTGACTAATCACTTAATTAGTTAAGTTACATTTAAAATGAATTTTACATTAATATTCCTTTTACAAAAATAAAGTCAATGAAAAAATATAACAATTATCTAATTTCAGCACTAGAATAAGGAAAGAGGAAATATAAGAAGCTGGAACTTTCAATTTCAACATATGCATCTGGAATTTGTGACTACAACTGATATTTATGCTTCATTTGGCAATATTATGTTAGCAAGGTTAATCATCCAACTTCCTAAATAATTTTCCGTCTCTAAAATTGTTCCTTCATATTGGGCTAATCCCTTTACAACTTCCACTATTACATTATTCAGCTCAAACAATTCTTCTATCTTATCATTATTCACATTTTATATTTTTTACAAGTTCTCTTTGATTTGATTTTTTGAGTTTTGTTTGGATGAATGATCCTGGAAGAGATCACAATGGAGGGCTCGCAAGTTAACAAATATCTCAGACTTCAATTATTCTCCCATTTGAATAACATTTTGTAATTCATTGGAGGCTTCTTTGAGAATTTTTATTATCCATTCGAAACTTAATGACTATGTACAAGAAATATTGTTCTTGGGATCATCAAAAAAAAATTCGAGAGGATAATTTTCTCATCAGTAAGGGCTATGATACGAAGATCTTGAATCACATAAACCTACCATTTCACCTATTTTTCAATGTTCTTTATCACCGAGCTGATTTTCTTCTATGCTAAAATGATATTGTCATATTTTTGCAATCTTTATCAATAAATGGCAAAAATATTATAGGAATATATTCAACCCATGTTTATGTTATCTTTCCTTGAATTGTATGCTTGTGTACCTCAAAAATTACCTTAAAATCAATTTTTTTGTTGATACAAGAAGTTGGGAGAGAAGAAAAGGGAGTTGGGTCCAATGGAGTGCTATCAGAAGAGAGGAAGGATTTGATGAAAGTGGAGAGAATATGAACTTTTTCTTCTAATTTATCTTGAGTTTTCTTCCCTTTCTCAACCCTCTCTCTTACCTTAGAATTATTTTCCCCGAGACTATGCACATCTCCTTTAGGGGTTGATTCTCCCAAGGATATTATTGTTAACTCAAAATATTCTGTAGAAACATCTTTTTCATTCTTGTCTCCTTTGGGCTTAGCAATTTCAAGGAATTGTTGTCTTGAGGCATATGAAACTAGACAAGAGGAGGTTTTGGATTTTTTTAGGAGGGAGAGAAGTACCGAGAAGTGTAAACATGTCATCATAATTAGGAACTTTGATTATGGATTGAGATTTCATTTTCTTACTATCAATAATGGGTTGTACCTAAGAGAAAGAGTCTCCTGAAGATGTACTTGAAGGATTTAATCTAAGTGTAAGGGGTAGATGAATAGTTTGAGGGTAGGAATTGCCATAGTAGTTGCAGAATAAATAGAAAAGGACATTCTTAAATTCATCTTGGAGTGCGGAACCACTTGTTTTCATGAGATCCATAGTTGTCACTTCAATAACTTCCTCCTCCTCTTCATCATCCTCTTCACTTTCTTCATCGTGCTCTTCTTCCTCTTCTTCTTTCTTGCAAATTTCTTCCTCCTCACTTTCTTCTTTCACGGTTTCATGTTTCTCTTCTCCTACTTTTCCAACTACAATTTTCCTTTTGTTTCCTTTTGTTTCATCCTTATTATCACTTTCTTTTTATTCAACTTTCCTTACATATACCTTAGAACTAATGTCTTGTTGAGTAGGGGAAGGATAATCCTATTGAGGAGTTACCTATTAAGGAGTTGTCTATTGGTAGGAATTGAAACCTAATAATATCTTATCGAACCATTTTTTGGTTCTCAATAATATAGGAGCATTAAGATCATCGAGGTTATCTTTCTCCTTTTGAGACCAATCACTGATTGGGAGAGGAGATAATTAAATGGAATTAGTAAATTTTGTAGAAAATAGAACAAAATTATCCTTGAACATGCCCTTTGGTACTTTATATAATTTAAAGTCTTGGATTTTATGAAGAGACATTATACCATACATTCTCTTCCCGACCTCAAACTTCATCATCATAGTCTTCTCAATAATCATCAATTATAGGTACATGAAGGTATGAGAGATGAATATTATTATTAATGTATTTTTGTTGTTAAAATGTCCTCTTTTATGGAAGGGATTAATGTGAAAAATAGACATGGTTATATCGATGTTTTGGGAATCAATATATGACTTACAAGTGTAATTTCCCAAGGATATGAGAGATTGGATTCCATATACTTTCTTGTCTCCACAGCTCTATGGAGAAGGCCCACCTACCTACAAAGCACTATAACGATGAGATTGACACTACAAGTAAATGGGAAGCTTATATAGGACTCCTTCAAACCCCGTTTTCTGATGTATGAAAAATTATGGAATTGGATAAATAAGTTTCCATAAACAACTATCATTTGTTTAGTCTCTTGATAAATTTTCATAGTGACATTCCCTACTAGCAATCTACAAGAACATATTGAAGGCATCATTGACTCTTATGTAGTGACTCTTGCTATTTTCATAGGTCAATTGGGTGTAAAACTCAAAAATGGGAAGATTCTTCCTACTACCCTAACTTGATAGGCTAATCCAGATTCTATATCTAGCAATGGTATAGATTAAATAATAATTCATGTGAAAGGATTTGGTTTGGTGAACATGATTCAGTTTTTGGGTTAGTTCTTCAAAAATAATATATCCCTAATTGAGAGTTTTCTTACCTTCAAATATCAAGTTAATGAAAATACACATCTAGTTGTGAAATTATTTGCTTGAGGGAGGCTCATTACTCTTGCAAGGAGTTTTATGATATCATAAAGTTCTTCTCACTTCGTAGAGAATATTTGGAAACTTAGAAGGTCCCCTCTTCTTTATTTTTAACCAAGACTTGGTGACCATTGACTGATTTTGTTTGGGTTTAGGTGAAACTCCTTTTTTATTCAGCGAGTTAGGATTTTGAAGTTTTCAAAAGTGGGAATGACAAGGACCATGTTAGTGCAAAGTGTGCATCTAATTGAGAAATCATGAAGAAATGGATTAGATATTATCGGTACATTGTACGGAAGTAGGAAATCCTCTTGCATGTGTCAGACCACTTCCTAATATTCTTTAAGATAACAAGGTTGAGTTGATATCTCTTATCCTTTCCACAAACTCATTTAAATCCATGTGTTCAATGTCAATATTCCTAATTTCATGCACATAGGTCTCTAGAGAATAAATAGGCTAATACTTAGCATACTAGAACTTTATCTTGATCACTTTGGAAGCTCAAATAGGGAAGATGTTTTTCTTACATGGAAATTTTGACAAACCAAGGAGGAAGGGTACTATAATAAGAAATTTCCTTAAAATTAGGGAAAATTGTGATGAAATGACTTACTTGTTTGATGAGAATAAAGGAACCCTTCCAATGACCAAAATGTAATTTGAAATTTTGAAAATAGATGGGAAATGGAAATAAAATTGTTATGGGTGGTGTGAAAACTCGATAAGATAAAGTTAAATCTATTCACAAATGTGGAGAGGATGGAAAAGGAAAGATGTGTGTGTGTGGGGGTGTGTATCTCCTAACATTAAATTACCCTTTATTCCATTTAATCATTTAATCAAGTCTAACACGACCCAAGGAACAATTATTTATGGGCAAGAAATGTTTGATTTGTTGATTGGGGGCTTAAGGTGGGAAATTCATGTGTTTAGGGAACAAACTAAATTGTTAAACCATTCCTAAATATCCAATAGAAGGAAAATTTACTGACGGTCATGAGGTTTTAGACATGTTGGAAATGTAGGGAAGGGACAAAAATGAGAAATTATTCGGCGGTTTGATCAGAGACGATATAGTTGATGTGAGTGGAGTGCGGATAAGTCGGGCATGTGGGGAACATAATGACCTATAAAACCATTCCATGGCTCCAAAAAAATTGACTCGTATGATTTAACACATGGTGCGAGTGATGGTGAAAGTTCATAGAATGAGAGGAACAAAGGAACTATTCCTCTTATTTCTTAGGGATCTGATTTTTCTAACTTGGATCCAATTCACATAGAAATGGCTAACTCTTATTTCAATATTGATCCAACATAGAGGGAAAGGGTGACCAAAATGCAAAGGATTTATCCATGACTTAATTTTTTCAAATTTTTACTATTCCATGTCAACAATATCCAAATTACATTAATAAATCTCAAAATCAACCAATTGAAAAAGTTGATTCTTTTATAATGTATGTTATAACTTTGGGGAATCAATTCAATATTTGGAATAATAAGTGATAAATGAATCTTTTGTACCTATCATCTTGAGGATTTTCCTTCATCATACAAGACATTTTTGACCACATTGAATGTCATTGGTCAAACAACTTCTTTTGAACCATTGGTGAATATTCTCTAATAAGAAGAAGTTATACACATAACTATAAAAGTTGAAGAACATACACTTTCTTCTCTTTACAAAGGAAAAAATAGGAGAAAAATCCTAAACAACCTTGAAGAAATGAAATAATAAAAAGGCCACAATGACCATAAAAGCGTCCATTTTTTGGTCATAAAGGACATGAATTAAAGGATTGTTGGCATAATATGATCCAAAAGGGATCAAAAAGTGCTAAAAATACAAACAACCAACCATATAAACAAGGCCAACAAACCAATAAACAAGGACATGATAAAGAAAAGTGGAAGAAGAAACCATCGAGAAACAAGGAAATTTCATTGAACAAAAGATCAATATGAAGATTATTAATTCTTGTACATTGCATGATCGAATAAATAATCCATTTCATAAAAATTGATTTGCTATGTTGATTTGGATGTAACCCACCACATGACATGAAACAAAGATTGGTTCTTGATTAAATAAAAATGGAAAGTATGATAGTTAATATAATCTAGAATGACATGTAAATGTAGTAAATGACTATGGAAAATGACCCAAGCAAGTATGAAAATGGAAATTATAAAACCATAGAGTACTAAGAGAGTTGAAATGAACTCAAGTTATTAGAGAAGCTCACTAGACTATGTTGTAGAAATGACTGGAGGAACTAGAAGCCGAACAACTATGGAAAGGCCCTAGAAAGGATGGATCCGAGTTGTCTAGCTAGACCGGGGCACCTGGAAAGGGACTTGGGTGCTGCGGGTACTACTGGTCTACACATTAGGTTCCCTGGTCTATGTAATAGGTCCTAAACTAAATTTCATAGGTTCGACATGTGATCTCGAAACCCTCATTGTATATCGCATCAGATTCACTGCACTGCATCAGGTGTCGCTGATAATCCAAGATGAAGGAAAGACCTACATAAAACCAAAGAGGAGTATCAAAACCCAAAAAAATGTAAATGAATGGGTCGATGACCTCAGCTACCATAAAAGTGGACTTACTAAGCGTTGCACTATATTTCGGACTCAAATGTAGTTATGGTGTTTGTTTGCATCATCTGCCCTAGGTGCTCTTATGCCAGTTGTACTTTGTGAATTAGCAAGCAATAACTAGATGTAGAAAATTTAATAGAATGTGTGCATGGAATAGAATAGAATCCCTCCCCTATGCTTGTGTGATGTAGATGAACCAACCTTATCCTTTTGATGGAGCTAATGGATGCAAATGATCTCTAAATGGATGCAACTCTAGGTGGATGATAGTAGTGACTAGTGTTTGGTCCCTCATTATGGTCTCATAACTTTATATTTATAGGGTTCTCTTGATCTAATTTCATAATTAACCTCGAAAAATGGCCGAACACTAAAAAGATAAAGACGTCGAATGTGTAGAAAGAGCCCAAAATGTGGTGGGAAAGTGTGAAAATATCGGGCGCCCCTGGTGGGACCAGGGTGCCCATGGGCACCCCATTCAAGGCTAAAATAATGTAAAATGATAGAAGGTGGCTCAAGTATGTGGGTGTAAGAACTTAGGATTGATTTAAAGAAAATAAAATAAGATGACCAAAAGATGGGGGTTAATTAGTAATTTCTTCACTCAAAACCTTCTAAATATTAGTATGAGACCAGGACTAAATAATGTCTAAAGTGTATGATTTTGTCTATACATTTGCCCCCACTTTATGTTGGTGAGTGGAAATCTCGGTAACATAAAGTAGATAGAGATGTGTACCTAATGTCCATGAAGATTGTAGTAGAAAATGTGTTGAAGGACTAGACAAAGTGTGGAATGAAAAAAAGATGATGGAGCATGGAAATTATAGATGAAAAAGTGAAAAAAGTGATGAGAGTGAACCTAGGGTGGAAATACGTGTGTAGTTGTTGATGTGTGTGATGTACCTGCATGGTTAGTATAGTGTGTGTTATTGGGAAGTACTATTGTTGGTGTTTTTTTTTCCCCCATTTGACTATTTGTTTCTCATACTGACCAGGAACTACTGAGGAGAAAATGATCAAGTAGTCAAATATGTATGTGTAAAAATGTAATGTAAAAGATGCATGTAAAAGTATGTAAATGTAAAATATGTAAATGAAAAATTTAAATGGAACATGTGCACTTGATCCATGTTGAGAAAGAGAGTGTAGAAGGATATCCAATAATGCAAGTTTTTTGGGCTATCTCATGCCTACCCTAGCTGAAGAAGTGTAGGGAGAAAGTTATATTATTCTCCTTCCTGTAACTACTTCCCTGAATGTGTGTGAATAGATCTCTATACGTCCTAGTTTTTAGGTGATCCAATGCCACTGGCTGAAGTAGTGTAGCGAAGCACACCCACTGTAACCTCTATCCTATAACTACTTCCCAAAATGCTAAGGACACCATGTCCTATAAAATTCATTGTGTATGGGGTTCGTAGACTAGTCTGAATCCACTTGTTGTATGTAACCCACAATTCCAAGGGCGGAAAGTGCACTGAACTAAACCGATGTAGAAGAACTATGTAGTACATAAAACCCCAAATGATGTCCCCCTCTTTATGGGAACATACGATGTCATTGATAGGAGATTGAGGCCCCAAAAGAGGACCAACAACATGAAATTTGTAACTCTTCCCTATAGAGGGAAGGGGATGCGTTGTTAGAAACCAAGGCACGCAAAAACAAGATGGCTATAAAATAATAAGGGTTAATACGAACAAACATGCACATAGAAAATCATGTATAAACTACGCAAATAGTGTATAAGATACCAAACAAAGTAGTAATGTAAACAGGTAAAAAGATAGATTAAGCTGCACAAAGTGGGTTACAAACATGGGACATCTCTTGTGATATTGCAAGACATGTAAAGGCCATCATGGCCACATACAAACAAAAACAATTTCACACCAAACATAGGGAAAGGCCCGTAAATAAGAACAAATAATAGGCAACAATATAACAAAAAGTATCTAAGTAAATATCTCTACATAACAAATATTGCACATGAATTACCCATTAGCATGTTAGAAATATAAATATTATGTCAAAAGCATGTATAACCAAGTAATTTAAAGTGTTAAGTACGAAATGAAACAATAGCACCTGGAAGAGATGAATTTGGATGCCCCCAACGACCAATGTAGGAAGGGTACAAGGTGAGCCCATGTTGTGTGTAAGAGACCTGTATCTGCGATCACAACTAGAAAAATACGTGAACACGCATGCGTGGATGGTATAGATAAATTACATACAAGTAATCTAAATAGCATGTGTAATAAAGTGACCATGAACAAACAGAATCAAGAAAGATTAAAAGAAACCATAATATGCAGTATGTTGTGGATGGATGGAATGGAATGCAAAATAAAGTGATAGGATCCATGTTCCCCCAAGTGAATGGAAATTTATGCAGTGATGTTCATTTGTTTTTCCCCCTTAGTAGTCAAGAATGAACTATAAACGAGAGTGCATCATCGGGAAATGGTCGAAGTGTGTGTATTGTGTCTAACGTGTTGTGATGATTGTGCATGTGTATTGATGAAATGTGACCTAGAAATTATGTGTTCATGACCCTTATAGCCAAAGCATATATCATGAAAAATTTAATGTATGAGTGATGATTTATCCCTAAGCGTATATCACTACTAGATGGATAGAGAAATTGACGATGTGGCCTATAGCATGTGTCACTACAAGATGAATGGTAAGGAGTGGTGATGTAGCCTAAAGCATATACCACTACAAGATGATATAATGGGTGACCATTTATCATACAGCATATGTCACTAACCTAGTAACGTCACATGATGGAAGGCCGAAATGAGACATGTGGGAATTTTATAAGGTCCATTTTATTTGTAAACCCTCAGCAATTGAGTATGGACCGAGGAACTAAATGCATCATAGGGTAGTGAGTGCACCGCATAGAATAATATGTAGTATATGTGATGATGACAGATGACCATGTGATGTGTAGGATGTGTGATATGCAATATATAGGATGCAATGCAAAAATGCATAGATAGACTAATAAGGTGAAATGCACACTATGTGATGTGTATGATAAGTAGTATGTAATGCTAGATGCAAGTGTGACACATGTATGATGAGGACAAGTATGATGTAAATATATGTAAAGATTGAAATGGTATAGAATAAATGTAGAATGTATGACGTGAGATGTGATGTGTGGTGCCTAATGTGTAGTGTGTGGGGTTCATGTGTGGTAATTCCCTCAACAGTCAAGTGTGAACCGAAGCACAAGAGTGTGTCATTGGGTAATGATGACACTAAAGTATGAATGAGTATGCATATGTGAGAAAATTGTTGTATGGGAATGTAAAGATGCTAGATGTTAATATGTTTGTGGGGGTATGTATTAAATGTGATGCCCCAAGTGATGAATGAAATGAACTAACAATGAGAGTGAAGGATGGAGGTCCTTCAGTTGAGGAATGTGACGATGAATGTGTATGACCACGCTCTAATAATGGTGGTATGGTAGACAAACGTTGTGCTAGTGAGTGAAGTTTATGTGCATGTGATATATTAATGTATGATGAATGACATGGCATCATAAAATGTATTGGTGATGGAGATCTACATGGTGTAGAGTATGAAGGTGAGGAACATTCACGTGGAATAAAACAAGGTGGTGATCATCATCGAGATGTCGTAACTGTCCTAGGGATGGGCCTATACCGGTGTGTAGGACTAGTAGAGTGGTGAGGTCATGTAGATAATGTGCGAGTAGGTGAGCTAGGAGTAGATTGTGATTTGAGTAACATAGAGTGTGATGCGATAGATGAAGTAGATGATGTATGAGCTATTGTGCAAGGATATGGCGATCATGGAGCAGATGGATGTATTTTGTCAATAGAAATTACTTTTTGTTATGAATAAATTTGAGTCGCAAATGATTCATATAAATAATAGATTGAGAGAGACGAATCCAATTGAGGCCAAGAAGCATGTCACATCCGAAAACTATGTTTCCAATGAGGAAAGGCACAAAAGCAGAGTAAGAGGACCAACTATGACATGTAGTTTGATAACGCCAAAGGGTTTGTTGAAAGGATACTCAATTTACGATGAAGGATAACCAATAGCCTTAAGAAGTGAAATAGAACATGCACTAATGGGCCATGATGGGTCAACCTTAGTGTTGTTAATGGAGGTCAAGCCAATAGATGCATTGATATGTAAATGATTAGATGTAAAATTTGCATGATAATCAACGTTAGAGAAAGAAATGATTTTGGAAAAGTGTCGAGTAGTTGCCACTAAGAAATCCAAATAGCCTGATGCAGTAGGAGACATTGCGTGTGAGACATAATTAGTAGATGAATCGGTCATTTTTGTGTTATGTTTGTAATGGGTTATTAAATATCTTGAGTTTATGATTTTTATTAATAGGTGTAGATTTTGGGGTTTTGGAAGCTCAATTTTGCCATTGTTAAGAAAATCTGAATGAGATTTTGTAGTTTGAAAAAATGATTAGTGGTGTGTCTGATGCATTGATGATAATCACAATAAGAGTGTTCATCGAAATTGTGACCTTTTGGCCAAGATGGATCTATTTGAAGAGGATATGGTAATGTAATAAGATTATTGTCGATTAGTTGTGGTAGTAGAACACCCAGAGGTACACTAATCTTAGTAAAAGGATGTCGGTATGGTTGTGGTTGAAGTTCCTTATGAGTAGATACTACGTTTACAATAGTTTTTTTTGGTAGGTTTAGTTATGGTAGGTTTAAATGTTAGATTACTCGAAAATATATGATGATGATGCTTGCTCTTGATACTTAAGTTTTCATATTTCCAAGAGTTTAGTCTCACGAATCTTGATAATTTGAAAAAGTTGATCAAATGATGGAGAGGTCTCAAAGATAACACTCTCTGAAGATGTGGCAATACATTCTAAAAGAATAAGTCCTAGAAGCTATGAATTTGTAAGAACGTTAGACATATTAGATAAAAAAATTTATATCGCAAGACATAATTGGATAAGTGTTTGTTAGACCCTTTCTTGAGTTGTACAAGTTGATCGTAGGAGATATTAGAGCCAATGTTAATAGAGAAATGCATGAGAAAGGCATTGACTAGATGCATGAAAGAGACTACCGAATGTATGGGTAGGTCATAGAACCAATGCATCACATAGTCTTGCAAACTACGAGGGAAAATATTAGCTAGTATAGTATGATCGTCCACATAGTTAAGGAATGCTACATGAAATGCTCGAAGATGCTCTTGTGGGTCCCATGGCCTTTAAAGATAGGTATCTTAGGAGAGACAAAATTAGGTGGCAATGGATAGGTTGATATGGTAGGCGCGAAAGGAGTATGAAAAAATACTATAAAGTCTAAAGATGGTGTTACACGTGAGGTAGGTAGCTAGTGAAATTGCATTGAATTTGGGTTTGTAAGTCCTGATATAAAGAATTCAAATATGGATAATTCCAAGAAGAACCGAGGTGCAGATGAGGAGTACCATGGTGAATGGTGGGAGCGGTGGTTGTAATAATGGGAGCAAAAACATAGGTAGGTGGAGTAGAGACCATGGGAGAAAAATAAGTAACTATGAAGTGGAAGCATCATGAGCTCTCTTAGCGGAGATTAGAGCATGCAAGACATGAGGGAGATGAGTAGGGTTTTCACGCAACACTTGGCAAAAGTCAGTAATAGCATTAAGTTGATCTTGGTCAACATTGGTATCTTCATCGTAGGACTTCTCACTATCAGTTACTTCTATCTCATGGAGAGGGACGTGATGGGAATGATCTAGAGGGTTATCAACCATAGATGTAGTTGTATCATCCATTGACCTAGAAGTATGATGCTTAGATGAAGGGAGCTCACAATATTGGAGAGATCCAAAATGACCGCTATGGGTAACAAGCATAAAATGAAAGAAAGATGAAGTAATCCCTAGAATGATAAGAAATGAATGAAGATCCTATAAGCATGGAGATCGATTCGGGTTCACCAAAATGATTAACTAAAAATGGAAAATATATGATAGTTAATCTAATCTAGAATGACATGTAAATGCAGTAAATAAATGTAATGACTATGGAAAATGACCCAAGAAACTATGAAAATGGAAATGCTAAAACCCTAGATTACTAAGAGAGTTGGAATGAACTCACCGATTGAGAGATGTTTGTTGGTGTGTTGCAGAAATGACTGGAGGAACTAGAAACTAGAATGACTATGTAGAGGTCCCAAAAAGGATGGATCTAAGCTATCTATCTAGACTGGAACACATGGAAAGGGACTGGGGTGCATGCAAGTGCTCTGGCTTGAAAAATGGGCACCTTGGTCTGTGTAATAGGTCTAGAGCTAAGTTTTACGAGTTCATCAGATGATCTAAAACCCTCACCGTGTGTCACATCATATTTGTTGCACTGCACCAAGTGTCGTTGATAATCCAAGATGATGGAAAGACCTAATAAAACAAAAAAAGGGGTATAAAAACCTAAAAAAATAATAATGCAAAATAATTGGTCGATCTGACCTCAACTACCACAACAGTGGGCTTATTAACCGAGCATTTTACTACATTTTGGACCTAAATTATGTTCTGGTGTGTGTGTGTGTGCATCATGTTCCCTAGGTGCTCTTGTGTCAGTCACACTTTGTGAAGTAGTGAGTAATAACTAGATGTAGAAAATGTAATAGAATGTGTACATGGAATAGAATAGAATCCCTCCCCCTATGCTTATGTGATGTAGATGAACCATCCTTATCCTTGTGATGGAGCTAATGGATGCAACTCTAGGTGGATGATAGTAGTGACTAGTGTTTGGTCCCTCATTATGGTCTCATAACTTTATATTTATAGGTTTCTCTTGATCTAATTTTGTAATTAACCTCGAAATGGCTGACCACCAAAAATATAAAGACCTCAAATGGATATAAAGATCCCAAAAGTGGTGGGAAAGTGTGAAAAGGATTGGGGTGCCCCTGGTGGGACCAGGCACCCATGGGCACCCTAATATTAATCTAGGTACCCTAGTCAAGGATAAAATAATGTAAAATGACAAAAGATGATTGGGCATGTGGGTGTAAGTAGTTGGGAATGACAAATAAAATAAAATAAAATGGCCAAAAGATGGGGGTTAATTAGTACTTTCTTCACTCAAAAACCTTCTAAATAGTAGTATGAGACCGGGACTAAATAATGTCTAAAGTGCATGATTTTATGTCTACACTTCTTCACATTGAGATAAAAACTCATAAAAAGTTATGTTTCTTTGGGTGATGATACATCTTATAGTACTCGGGGATTGGTCCTATTTCACTACCACTTGGGATACTTACATGTAAAATTATAAATGTTTTATATGTCCCTAGTTTAAAAAACATATTTTATTCATCATTTAATTATTGGAGCATAATTTAAAGATTATTTTTAACTATAAATGAGGTAAAAAGATGTGCCTCATAAGATATAAAACAAAAAGAATGATTTTTTTGCAAGAGATTTCAATGTGGGCAAGATGTTTCAATTATATTTCATTCAAAAATATAATCATGCCCTTTTGGCCAAGGACATAGCCTCAACACAATTATTTCACTCAAGTCTTGGTCACATAAGTTTTGAATATCTTCACACACTCCATCGATGTGATATGGTGAGGAGTTTTCCACCTCTAAAAAATGGTATAGATAAGTACCAACATTATCTAGAAGGAAAACAAAATTGAGATCCATTTAGAATAAATACATTTCAAGCCCCCTAGAAAACTTGATATGATACATACTAATATTTGTAGACCCGTGAAAACTATTCATTCATGATTTCAATACTTCATGTTATTTATTGAAAAAAATTTAGAAAAATGTGGATATATTGTCTTTGCACCAAATACCAAGCCTTTGAAACTTTCAAAAATTTCAAAGCCCTTATTGAAATTGAGACTGGTCCTAACGTAAAAAAATCTTCTCTAATTGAGGGGATAATACACGAGAAATGATTTTAAATATTTTTGGAAATACATGGCATACATCATCAAATGCAACCTCCTCATACACCACAATAGAATGGTGTTGTTGAAAGGAGAAATAGTATTATCTTAGAAATGGTGCAATGTATGATTGACAATGAGATATTAACAAAACATATTGGGAAGAAGTAACTAAAATGGAAGTTTATCTACTAAACAAAGTTCCCACTACAACTATTTATGTGGTAATACCATAAGAAGTAAGGTCGGTGAAAAATCCATTGATTGCACATATTAGAGTTTTGGATGTAAAACTAGTATACACATTCCTAAGAAAGAAAGAACTAAAATTGATATCAAATTTTAAAAAATTATATTTTCTTCCGATATAGTGATGAGGAACTTAGTTAGAGACTAATGGATCAAAAAACTAGAAATTTTTACAGTAGTAGAGATGTTGACTTTTTGAGAAAAAGAAGATTCTCCTCCCATGCACTCACCGATGATTAGATCATTCATGTTATGAAAATAAAATATGGTAATCAATATACTATGTAAAGTGATGATGGGGACGATGGTGAAGATATACCCCATAAGAACATGCGATAGAAAATAAACATGTGACCTACATGCACACTCGACCTCCTGAGGTCGTGCCATAACAATTGATGTGGAAGGCTGTGATAATGTGGATGGGAAACTATAGGAAAACTAGGGACAAAGATCGGTTAGTGTGAGTTCCTAGCAATTGAATTGGCCAAAGGGGAATTAGAGGCTATGTGTGGGTAGCATAAATTCCCTATTGTTTGTTTGTTTCTATCTACCTACTTGAAAGGAAATTAACTAAGTAAAGGGGATAAACTAATAAAAGCAAACTAACTAATCTAATCTAATATTTTTGTATTTTATGGAATAATAGTGCATACAGAAGAAATGAAAAAATTGCTTTAAATTAATTAACCAACCCTATAAAAATTAAAAAAATTGGATGTAGTTGGTTATCTCGTGTAGAATAAATCTAATATATTCTAAACAATTAAAGCTTCTCTAAACTATGAATGTGAATTAAATCCTCAAACACACCTCAAAGTCATGGGAAGAATTAGAAGCTTCTCAGAAGCTTTTCTTCCCCTGAAACTTCCCAGTGGAATTTAAGAGGGATTTAACAAAGACTAATTTGAACTGAATTTTGAATGCTTAAAACTATGCAGAAGCTTCTTCCAAAATCACTTCCCTTACAAATCTACAGAGATAGGAAAGGAAGCTTTCTATCCTAAGAAACCTTTGTAGAATAAAATGATCTCTATCTGTAACTATATAACAATTCCAACAATGGAAATGGAAGTTTCTTTTTCTAATGTGGTAAATAATTTGCATATAGATTCACACATAAAGAATTGAAGAAATGAAGAAATGAATAAAATCAATAGCGACCCCAACTTGGAAATTCTAGTGTTGAGGAAATGTCAGTTTTGGTATCAATTTTTGTCCCCTCGGTTATCTTTCTAATTTTCAGTATCCATGTGAGTCCAAGAAGTTGGGAATGTAGAAGAAGAAAGGAAGATGATGTTAGAGAAATGGTGGCTTGCAAAATTCATCTCGTATCAAAACAAGCAGAGGAAGAACAACATAAGAATATTGTTCTTGGTTGTGTAGTCTTTAGCAAGATTTCAATAGAATGAAAATGCAAATCATAGTAAAATTCTCTGGCCATTTGCTTTAGAAGAAGCAATGATTTTAAAGAATATAGGTTGGGAAATCATCTAAGCCATCTAAAAGTAATGGGTTTCCACATCAAGACAAGGAGGGGTAGTTAAACTCTCAATAAATAATTATAAGTGGAAGAGGAGGTTGCACGAATCAGTCAAGCTTAAAATTAGGTCAAATTGACATAGAAACTCGCACGAAAGGTGAACTTGAAGGAGTTAACACGCATCCAAATCAAACCATGGACAAAATGCATGAAAGCTGTCACCCTGCATATGGCGTAAGTTATGTAACCACCTCCCGGGTAGGGCAGCGATTCACGTAACCACACCTAAACTAGGGTGGTGGTTTTGTAACTAAAGGCCAAAACTAAGAAAACAAAACATTGCAGAAAGCTAAGGAAAAGCAGGAAATGGCTAAATAAGTTATTCTAAGATACAAATATAAATTGCAAAGAGGAAAAGGGGCTCGAACACCTTTGGAAAAGACATGAATCATCATTGGGGACTTTTAAACCATTTTTGACGATTGTACCATGTGTAAATTTGGGTGCGTTCATTTTCCCCCTTGGAGAAGTGTTTTAGTCATTAAGAGGTGTAAAACATAGAGTCGAGGATGGAGTTCCCAAAATGGGGAGTTAGAAGTTATACGACATGCTTGTGTTCAAGTGATGGCATCAAAGCTCCTACTACTTTTAAATTGCAAATGAGACTCAAGTGTAGATATTTATGATATCAAAAATAAACGCTAAAAATGACATGATGACTTATCATTTGCATGGGGATAGAAGTATACTTGTGCGAGTGCTCCATCCCTGCAAGCACACACCCTCAACATGCGTTAGAAAAAACATATGTGTGTGTGTGTGCGTGTGTAAAATCATCATTTTAAAATTCATTTGTACTTGTCTTCATAGAAAATTTGGAGCTCTTGACTATTTATGACCATTCGAGTGAGGATATAGCCAAATCAAAGAGTGCGGACGTCGTGATCATGGCCCCACGAGTGAGAGATCTAGTAGATAAGAGAAATTTTAGCATTTTTCATTTGTTTATTTTTAGTTTTTAAATTTTTCTAACTTGTCTTTGTTTGCTTTATCTTGCAGCCACCGCTAACGGTGAGAGAGATCTTATTCTTAAGATCATGGTTGATACCTTACTCATCCCTACTAGGAAGACCCGATAGGAGCTTTTGATATACAAGAGATAGTCATTGTAGGTTGGATGACATGCGACATGTTCACACCTGTTTGGAAGGCCACGATGTCATGTCTTCACGTAAGACCGAGCTTTCCATAGACCAGCTTGCTAAGAGGAAGGAAAGGTGGAGTCACTCTTATGGTGAGGCCATGGTTAGTGGCAGATCACATGGTCACTGTCATCACTCAGTCCATGGACGCTCCCATTTACATCATAGGAGCAGCAACATGAGTCCTAGTCGTGCACCTTCTCAAGGATCCCGTAGGTAGGGATAGGCCATGGCCCTTATTACTTTGATGTCATTTTGTGAGACATTAATATGATTTCCTTTTTGAGATTTTGTGCTCTTTGTAAGCGTTTAGACCACACTGTGTGTGTGATGGCATTGTATACTGAGGATTGATATATTATGGATATATAAACATATACTTATTTTTGCTTTAGTGATTCTTGCGTAAGTGTTGAATAATTGATGGTTTATTTCACTTGTGTACTCTTAGATGCTCGAATTTCTGTTTGTATTTAATTTTTGGATACATGTTATGGATGATGATATGCTAATGTAATTATTATTTTTGTTTTATTTTATATGATGCTGATGCAAACACTGTGTAATGTCAAAACTTTGGTTTTTCAAGCAATATTTGATACTTCTTATTTTGTTGGCAAAATGTGATGAATGTAATAAATAAGGAAATGAACCCACTCCACTTCTAACCCCACACAACTAGTAAGATGTGAGGGCTCAACACCGAGATCCAGGAGGGACGTGAGTTGTATGATTTTGATGAATGGAAGTGATGAGAGAAAGACAATATTTTGACAGAAATCCAATTAGAAACCTACAACCTAACTCCACACACAGTTTACTACATAGTCTAGAATGTGATTTGCTTGCAAGTTTATCTAGACTTAGACTCGTAGATGGCCTCCTAATTGAAAAATATAGTTTTTAAGGATTTAACTCTTTTAGAACACACACATGTAATTCACTTTGTTTTTTAGGATTTAACATTTCAAAGAACTTTTAATTGAATGATTTTCTTATACCTTACTAACTTATTAAAGAGACCCCATGTACCTTGCCCCATGTTATCAGTAAGAATCATGATATCATCACTAAAGACAAGGCATAGGTGAGTAAGGTAAATTCCCTTCTTTCTCAATCCCACATCACCAGAAGAAACACGGGCTCATCAACGCAGATTGGTGGGGCAAGGAAGTGTTGTTTTATTTGTAAATGAGAGATTTTTGCATTTATTTTATTTGACTTGCTCATTTTTTTAACTTCAATTTGTTCTTTTGGGAGGGATAAATTTCCCCTCGCCTCAACCCCACTCAATGAATAAGATGCAAGGGATCAACATCGAAGGCTGAGATAGGCAAACAAGTGATCCAGTAAAAATGTTTAGAATTTTTTTGCTACCAAAGAGGTATTTTTGTGAGAGAAGTGACACCAAGAAGCTTCTAGAACAAACTATGGGAAAAGAAAACTAAACTAGAAGAAAACTACAAGTAGAACCAAGTATGCAGACCTTGGTAGGATTAGTGTCAAAATTATGTCTTAACTTGTTGAATTGATGAAATGATTAGAAATGTTGATGATAATATTACGAGATATTTGAAGAAATGTGATTGAATGTTTTTCCAATGTTTAGAATTTTGAAAGTTATTTGAAAAAATAAGCTTTCTTGACTACAATGTTACCATGCAAACCGGCAGATGAAATGAAGTATGGATTAAATAATGTACATGTGGAAATATAAATGGATTACATGCTGTAATGTCTAAGGTGAAGAGATTTAAAGGATGTCAAAATCCTCACCCCCAAGAGTGCCTAGTGAAGAAACATGATCTTTGAAGTTTCTATTCTCTTGACAAGAACTTACTATCCAGGGTTTACACCTACAACCCCTACCCATGATTGTGTATATATGTTTATCCAATTTTTCTATTTGAAGGAGGCATTCAAGAATATCTATGTCATGTTCTTGAAATATCATGTTTAGGTGAGCATGACTGCGCTACTCAAATTTTTCATTTGCGTGAAGCATAGTTATGTGTGACCTTTGTTATGCTATGGGATCACATCCCGTGGAGATGAAATACTTGATTTCTAACACATCGTATCTAAACCAAGGTTTGAAATAAAATAAACCCAGAGATGGATTTTATGGGAACCATATTTATTTCATCGCTATCTTCTTCCTTTTTTAATTCTATCATGTTTACACCCATGCCAAGACCATCGGCGGGAAGATAGGTCGTACAAAGAATGCTACCCATTCCTTGTGGTTCAAATGGGAAGAAGATCATCTCATCATTCTCTTAGAGTTTCATGATTCATGCCATCATTTTAGTGGAAAAAAATTCCACGATTATTGATTTACCCTTATCGGTTTTGGTAACCTCGAATTTTTTTGAGTCACCGACCTCGACTTTTGGAATGTTTGGGACAATAGTGACCAATGGGTTTGATGGAAGAGGCTTGTTTAACTTGTTTATAGGCGAGTGTGTAATCCGAATGAACCCTGGTTTCTTTTTAGATTTCCTAAGTGAATATAGAAAGGTTTGGGATCCCCCTAAGCAACAAAAACATTCCCCAAATGGAGAAATCTAACCTCTTGAAACAAAGTCAAAAGGATTGCCTTCATCCATTGAATCCATGGTCTAGAAAGGATCAAGTTCTAACTTATTTCAATATCGGTGATGTAGAACTTCGTTAAGATAATTTTTGGCGCTTAAGGGTGATAGGAAGAACTATGGTTCCAATTGAATTTTCCTTTAAACTGTCATACCCTCGCAACATGTTTCTTATAGAGGAGAAATTTGTCTCCTTGTACCCCAAATTTTTAAGAAAGAGAAAGGAACCACATTCACTACAGCCCCGTCATCAATCATGGATCTCTTAATGCAATTGTTATAAACCCATACTTGTAGATATAAAGTAGGATATCCTCTTGAGCTATTTCAGCATCATTAGGAATCTTTCTTATGTCAAAGACAAACCCAGTATCCTTATCACCCTTCCTTGAAGGATTAACATCAAAATCAAAATGATTTATTTGAGCTCTAATACAAGGCATGACATGAACTAGATGACCATGACCCAACATGTCCAATAATGCAACGCGATGTGAAGGAGAACTCTTTAGTAAATATTACAATGATATGTGCGAGAAGGTCTTGTTTAAATATGAAATCAAATCATAGGCTCCTACATGTTTTGAAATTATATGAGTGTCATCTTGTGAGAGAGAATGAGAGAGAGGAGGTTTTGGAACATATTCCCTTGTTCGGGTTGTTGCGTTAACTTCTGGTTCAACCTCTAGCTCAACTAATCCCATAATATTTTTATTGTCATTAGAGTCGAGGTTGGGAGCAACTTGAGAGTTGTCGGAAGCTAAGACTTCATGGTCATTGTTTGCAATAGAATGCCCTTCCTCATGTTTTGAGGATTTACCGTGACATTTTTTGGATGCGTAGGGAATGGATCTTGAAATATGCTTAGGTTTTCGAGCCTAAGGAGTTATGGGTCCTGTATAATTTTGAAGTGAATTTGTTTCAGGATTTACTAATAACATATCCACAAAGAGCTTCCTTTGGTTCTCGAGGAGTCTTTGTAGGAACTTGTTACAATCTCTACAAGTCCTAGTGTCATGACTGACAACACGATGGAAACCACAATATAGGTTAGGATCATAATTTCTTTGTCTTTGATAAGCATCTTGTTTTTGTTGATTATAACCTCGATTGTAGTTTTGAGATTGATTGTTATAACTATGATTCATTTCCCCTTGGCTAGAGTTTTGGTATTGGTTCAAGCCTTGGATTTTATTTTTTCAAGGAGGGGATGGTTCACATCAATTGTGTTTACTAAGGAAATAGTGTTAGGGCCTATTTTATTTCTGTGTCATCATTTTTTTTTATGGTTGTTAGTGTTATTGTTGTTCGTAAAACTAGTGTTCTTTTCTTGATCAGTAACACCATTCATGGTAGCACCATGATTATGATTCAAATCCTTAGGTCCTTGGTTGTTGGATCCATTGTTTTGGTTAAAGTATACTAATTTCCCATTGAGATCGTAAGTCTTACACCCACTATTAATAGCGGCTTGGTCAATTTGAAGCGCACCTTCCAATACTTCCTCATAACTATGGAAAGGAAACTTATAGACTTCTTCCTTGGTCTCTCGATTGAGTGAATGAAGGAAAAGATCGCAAAGTTCCATTTAGTCCATGTTGGGTGAACTTATATAGGAGGAAAGAACTTAATGCCATATCTAGATAAAATTGGCAAAAATTCAATTTTCTCCTACATAATATATGAAAGAGGGAAAAATGAGAACCGATGTCGAAAAAATGCACCACAACACGGTTGCACTCCGATGGTAACGTCAAGGTCAAATGCAATAAGAAAGATTTGAAATAATGGAATGAAGACACAAGTAAGAAAATAGGTCTGCTCATACTCATAGATCATAAAAATGAAGTATAAATAGGGGTTTGTGTAACCCCATGCCTAAACAAGGAAATAATATCAATGACACCACTAACACATATGACGACGTGACTGACACATATGATGCCACTAAAGGAGAAGTTACAATTCCAAATAAGGAATGTAACTCCTATGACACCTAAAATAAATGACAA
Organism: Taxus wallichiana var. yunnanensis; assembly: GCA_018340775.1. Taxonomy (NCBI): domain Eukaryota; kingdom Viridiplantae; phylum Streptophyta; class Pinopsida; order Cupressales; family Taxaceae; genus Taxus; species Taxus wallichiana. Next base: position 937,025,104 of record CM031242.1, read on the forward strand.
TGACAAATTCTATGATAGAATCTACTACTTTTCATTTGACTTCCTAAGACCTATGACTCTCGTAAGGTGAGATGAATCACCAGGTGATGTGGATGATGACTAGACATGTCACACACACCAACACTCCCCCTTCATGAAGCCAAGGAAGAGGTCATGGTAAGCGAACAAAACTAAGACTCCCTAGATAACTAAGAAAGATGTGTCAATGGGGCCTGACAACTAAAGGCTTGATAAGGTGCACATGTACAAACATCTTCTCGGAAAGAAGAAGAGGAGAAGAAGGAGGACTCAGAGCTTTCAAGAAGATGGGTGGCTGCAACAGATCTCACCCCAAGAAGAGACCGCAAGTGAAGAAACTTCACCTCAGTGAAGGGCTTGGTGAATATGTCTACAACCTAATCAGTTGTCTAAACATATTGTATGTTGATGATGTTTTCATGTATCAACTCCCATATGAAGTGCATGTGAATCTCAATGTGCTTCATCCATTGATGCTGAACTGGATTTCTACAAATCGAGATAGTGCTCATGTTATCATAGTAGATGATGGTAGGCCACCGAAAGTGGATGCCAAACTCTATCAAGATACCCTATAACCAAATAACTTTTGTGGCAGCGTTAACTACTCCTCTGTATTCTACTTCTATTGATGATATGGCAATGGCATTCTTGCTTCTTGCTGGACCAACTGACAGACCTAAACCAAGAGTGAAACTGTAGCCTAAGGTAGACTTCGATGATCTAGATCACCGGCCCAATCTGAGTTTATAAATCTAACCAAGTCAATCTCAGTCCCTCCTAAGTAATGAATACCATCTGTGTGAGTGCCATGAACATAGTGAAGGATCTACTTTGCTGATTTTAAATGCAGCTCATGAGGCTCCTGCATAAATTTGGACACAATCTCGATAGCATACGAAAGATCTAGCTGAGTGTGAGTAAGGTAGATCAAGCTCCTCACCAAATGTTGATAAAGGTGCCGTCAACCAAGGGGGAAGAGAAATCGACACCAACTTGACCCTAAAAATAATTGGACTAGGTGAGGACTTGCAATCGACATGTGAAACCAAGCAAGAAAATCAAGAGAGTACTTAGGCTGCAAGATCATAATTCCTAAGTCAGATTGTGAAATCTGGATCCTAAGAAAGTAATGAAGCAATCCTAAGTCAAACATGGAAAACTTGTTGGCAAAGGATATCTTCACAGAATCAATGATAGCGGAAGAGATACCCATGATAAACAAGTCATCAACATAGAGAAAAAGAATAAGCATGGATTCATCCTATCGTAGAATATACACATTTGGGTTAGAGTGACACCGAGTGAACCCTGATGCAAGTAAAAAGGAGTACATATTGGCATACCAAGCCTAAGGGGCTTGTTTAAGGCCATAGAGAGACTTATTTAACTTCAAAATTAGGGATGGATCATGGACATAACCCAGAGGTTGTTCCATATAGATCTCTTCCTCTAGGTCCCCATGAAGGAAGGCATTCTTAACATCCATCTAGTGGACTTCCCATCTGTTAGTGGCAGCAATGGAAAGGGTCAGTCAAATGGAAGTCATCTTCACAACCAGAGCAAAGGTTTCTAAGTAATCAACCCCAGCTACCTAGGAGAAACCATTAGCTACAAGTCATGCTTTATACTTCTCAACTTCTCCATTGGCTCCATACTTTGTTCAATATATCCACCTGAAATTTTCTTCCTTTTGGAAGAGGGGTAAGATCCCAAGTGTCATTCTTTATGAGTGAGGAATACTCCTCATCCATAGCAGAATCCCACTCAGGAATCCCAGAAGCTTCCTGGAAAGATAGTGGATCAGAAGTAGAGGCGAAGAAGGAGTGGGGTCTAACAAAACTTGAGTGCATATGTCTCTCATCTGAAGGATCTCCAACTAAATCTCTAGCACTCTATAAAGTTTTCCTAGCCCAAAGAGGTCCCAAAGGTTCAAGCTCAGAGTCAGAAGATTCTTCACTCGAGTGAGAAGGGACATAGTCCTCATCATCACTACTGTTAGAATCAGAAGAATCAAAAGTTTGAGGATCAGGAGGAACTCACTCAACAACATTATCATCTGATGAGTCAGAATCTGAATTAGTGGGCAAAATAACCTCAGTGGAAGTCAAAGTCAAGGATGACTCATCAAACTTCACACTCCTCTCAATATAGAGCTCATGGGTAGTAGGGTTTAAAAATTGATATCCCTTCACGCCATCAATATACTCGACAAAGATACAAGGTTTGGATTGTGGATCCAATGCCTTGCATTTCTTCTTGGGAATCCGAACCATAGCCTTGGATCTAAAGACTCGAAAGTGCTCAATATCAAGCTTGTGTCCAAACCTGGCTTCAAAGGGTGCCATCCCTCTTACTGCCTTTTGTGGAACATGATTCTAAATGTAACAAGCACAATTCACTACATAAGCCCAATACTATGGAGAAAGGGACTTCGAGTGAACCATACAAGTGGATATGTCCTTTAAAGTTCAGTTCTTTCTTTCTACAACTCCATTTTGGGAAGGGTTGTAAGCAATTGTACACTGCAAAGCAATCCCCTCAAAATTGCAAAAATCCTCAAACACGTTGCTCACATCCTTGCTTCCATTTTCGGTTCGAAGAACCTTGATAGACGTTCCGCTTGTTTCTCAAAGAAGAGCCTTAAAGTTTTGAAAATGCTCAAAGACTTCAGAATCAAGCTTAAGAAAATATACCCAAGTATAACATGAAAATTCATCAATAAAGGTTAGTATGTATAGAGCTCTAGTGAAAGAAGGAGATGGAAAGGGGCCAGAAACATCACTATGAACAAGATCCAAGGGACGAGTAACTCTCTAGGATTTTCCCTTATCAAAGTTTTTAGGGTGCTTTCCGAGGGTGCAGCCCTCACAAAGACCTTTAGAAAACTTAACTCATGGTAACCCATTGACCATTTCATTTTGGCTCAATTATCAAGGTAACGATAATTAAGATGCCCAAAACGCTCATTCCATAACTTATTAACCTCATTCACATGAGTAAGCAAGGCATTGGGCGTCAAATCAAAGAGAAGTGGGAGAAGGTATACAACCATGAACGGTGATCCGCCTTTCCCTCAGCCACAATACAGTTAGAGTTAAGCTCACAAATAATCACCAAGTTAGGACCAAATTCCACTCACATTCCTTCATTAAGGTGGGTGATTTGGTAAACCGATAGGAGATTGGTAGAGATATTGGGAACACTCAACTCTTGGTTAAATGCTCCTTCTCTAACTAGTAGTTCATTCTCCAAGTCATGCGCTCTCATGTCATCTTTCTTCCCAAACATATCATTGAGCATTTTCCATGCTTTATCAGGTGTCGAGGAAGTTTCGATGTGGAAGAGCAAGTTGGGAGAGATGGACATATAGAGAAGACCTAAGGCTTCATCACAATGGTTGAACCACTTATATTTTTGGGTTCATCATTAGGTTCGGTCTCTAACCCCATGGTGACATGGTATAACCCTTTACTTTGCAAAACCAATATAATTTTAGATTTCCATTCAAAGAAGTTAAAAGGTGTGAGCACTGGTACTTTAGAGATATCCATAATGAAGAGATAGAACCAAAGAATGCAGAAGGAAGGAGAGAGAAAAGAAACAACCACCCTAGAACAATATCACACCCCCAAGTTTGGCACTTTATAGTTCAGTGCGTTGATTACAAACACATACGAATGTGTGTTGAGAACCAATCTGTCACTAACCTTACAATCAACATAATAACATGCAATGGTGGAGATAACAATCAAGGTTCGTAGGGCGCGAAAGATCGACACCATGCAAGCAAGTACAAGAACAAGATAAAACAAGAAGGGGAAGAGAGGGATTTGCGATAAATAGTGTCTCACATCACACAAAATAATCCCTTTCTTTATAAGACTATGGCAGACGTGCTCACAAGTCCACAAGCAATAAAAGGGATATAACAAAGCTCAAGAAAAAATGAGCTGAATTAAGCAATACAAGAACACCCCCCAGAATGTGGCACTTTATAAAAATAGTGTGTTTATGAAACCTGATAATCCCATCAACTAGAGTGCACGAAAAACATGCAACTTTGACTAAATAATTTCTCAAAACCGAAGCAACGAGTCAAAAGTTATAGCAAAAAAATTCTCGAACCGATGGAAAATGCTAATAAGCCTACAAATGGATTAAAAAGGTTCCCTAAATGCATGTAAAGGGTTTCGTATGTATGATCGTTGGAAATGGCAACAAAGTTTAAGTAGGGGTTGTTTTAATTGTGAGGGAGATTAGCCTCCCGCCAACGTCGAGACCTCACCCTTCATCTTCATCACTCGAGGAAGGATAAAATACAACTAAAAATATACCCACAAAATTTACAATGCCAATTAAATAATGATTTTTAACCTTAAAACTTTAAAGAATTGACTGATTTAGCAGTAACCAATTCCAAAAAGGACAGGTATCACCTCAGCTAGGGCAGTGTTGACCGGGACAAGAAAAGAATGGTAAACTACGTGGAGACCACTGCCAGGTGTAAACGGCACAGGCAAGTTGTAATGGATTGGGAGCTAATGCAAACGGTGGCCACGGTGTTTGATAGGCCTAAGCTGTAGAGAGTTGAAGCCACGTGCCAAGGTAATGGGTTGAGCAGTATGTTGATTGAGAATTCAACCCTGTGCAGAGGTCTGTGTAAAAATGTAGGCAGAAGACGTTATGATCAGAGGTTTGAAACGACCATGGCCATGCTTGTAGAGAAACAAGATACTTTGTAGAGAAGCAAACCAGGTGATCCCAAAAGCAAGCAAAACTAGATGATCACTATGCCAACAACAAAAAAAGGGCCACATTTGGATTTCAACGCCAAGGAAAAAAATGAGGATGAACAAGATGTAGAGTGAAGAATGGATTTGTAAATCATGAATGGCACTATCGACACTAAAATTTTCCTCCGTAATTTCTATTTCATTAATGTGTGTATTAGGAATAGGATGTTGTTAAGTATAATTAGTAGTAGCATCCAATAGAAGATAATGACGTTGCCAAGATCGACGCGACATGATAATGTATAGTATGGTAATAGTCAAAAGTACAATAATAATGTTGTGGTAAAAAGTAAATATTTGTCATAAGTGGTTCGGTAATGTTAAAATGTCAAAGTTAGGGTAAGTAGAGAAGTAGGGTCTACATGATTAGGAATTAGAAATATTATATTGGTAATAAGGACAAGGAGTGAGGTCATAAATATTTTGTGTATTTTATTTTTAAAAAGTCTAAAAATGTGGAACCCATGTGAAATGATAAGGTTTATCTTATCTTAAAAGATGAGCTTACATGTACGAGATAAAAGTTAAGGTATCGAATATGATTTTTCATAGTAGATTTCTTATCCTATCTTAGAGATAAGATGGATAAGCCTAGAAGTTCTATAAATAGAGAGGTCACCCCCCCCCATTTAGCATAGAAGGAAGTAGTGAGAAATATTGTATGAGTAAGTGTGTAAAGGAAGCCATCATTTTGAAGGTGTGTTAAATAATCCATTAAGAGGTGTAATTGTGAAATTTCTCCCATAGTTATTGTTGGAAGGCAAGTGAAGTCAGTAATACTTGAAGTACCTCATGGGTGAGATTGTAACAATTTCATGTTGATATTATAATTTACACTTATATTTCAGATTTATCATCATTCCTTCTTATCATAGTCTATGGTATTCTTGTGTTATTTTTGTTGTTGTGGTTCGATTCCATCCACCAAACTAAAAGCTGTGCATTAGTAAATAATCATAGCACGAGGAGTTCCCAGTAAATAATTATCATAGTGTTGGATTGTTGATGACAACATCACGGGAAGAGTCTTTGTAAAACTCAACGTAGAGACAACTAGTGAATGAAAACAAGCTCATGAGTAGAAGCAATCATGAACTAAGTTGCAGAGTGATGAATGAGGAGCACGAGTAGTCCAAGTCCAAGGTAAAATGGTGCAGAGAATCCAAAGCAACTGTTGAACCCAAGGCAATGTAAATAAGCCATGTAGAAAAATGTCTAAACCATGTACGGGCAGCACCATGATGGTTGTACAAATCGTGAATAGCACCACAGAGAGAAAGCCTACACACATGCACAATTTCCCAAAAACAAACTCCAAGAGAAAACTGTTAAGCAGATTAGCACGATTCCAAAGTAATAATAAAAAATAATTACATGATGAAATGAGAAGAAACCAGAAGTAATAAGCAACTGATAAATGAAGAGTGCACGTTTTACCAAAACCAGCTCTGATACCATGAAAGAGGGAAATACGAGAATCGATGTCGAAAAAAGCGATTGCACCACAACACAGTTGCACTCTGATGGTAACATCAAGCTCCAACATAATAAGAAAGATTCGAATCAATGGATTGAAGATGCGAGTAAGAAAACAAGTATGCTCATACTCATAGATCGGAAAAAGAAGTACAAATAGGGGTGTTGTGTAACCCCATGCCTAAACAAAGAAAGAATATCAATGATGCCACCGATGCATATGATCGGACCGCGTATATGATGCCACTAAAGGAGGAGTTACAATTCCAAATAAGGAATGTAACGTGTATGTCACATCTGCAGCGTAAATGACAATGACATAATCATGTCACTTGTGATTTGACTTCCTAATACCTATGACTCTGTAAGGTGAGATGACCCACTGTGTGATGTGGACGATGACTAGACATGTCACACACACCAAAAATATACAAAAACTCCTTATTATCATTCAAAGTAACTTGTTCATGTTCAAAGCTCGATTAATTCATAAACAAGTTGTTTAAAGGAATGTATAGAAGCTTTTGGAATCGGATACTACCTATCTAATGTAATTCCCTTAAGAGTCTTCGGGAATATTTTAGCTACTACAACATCTTAAGGAATAAAATTTCTAATAGCCATATCATAGGCCTTGATTTGATCATTTGGATCTCCCTCCTCCTTAAATTTGGGAATATTAGACAATGGGCGTGGAATCATGACACCCCGTATGGTAAGGTCAAGGATTCTTTCATATACTTAGTGTAAGTACCCAACACGTAAAATTCCACCATTGAAGTTTCCTAATGATGAGGTAGAGGAGGAGGATTAAAATAATATGCATTGTAGGCAGCTCTTGAGACATATGAAGCTCCTTAATACGACGTATAAGGAGCAGGGGAAGGCATACGGGTCCATTTGGGGGACTTTGAATACATATGCATGTAGGGTAGGATTATAGCAAGATATGGACTAGTGGGCGTGAAGCTAGGGAACGCGTCACATTTCCTAAATGACCTGGCATTCAATAATGCACTTTTGGCCAAACCTTGTGTAGGATAAGCTTGAGAAGAATGAAAACACATCCCTAGTGTGTCGAGATCCAGTGATAAGATCACCCAGATTTGATTGAACCGAGATAACCTTGTTGTATAAGATGTTGCATTAGTTGTTCATTAGTTGGGATATATCCCTTGTTATCAACTAGATACCCCATATTTTCCCTACTACATGATTTAGTTACGATTATTCAACACTCTCTAGCTCTCGATCCTTTCCACTAAGGTAGAAATGACATCATTAGGAGAAGATTGATTTTCGTGTGCAATAATCATGTTATTTACATTGGGCTTAATGTATCACAAGTTCAAAGGTTGATCAACCTCATATATCATCTTGTAAATGATGGGGTTTGAGGCATAGCTAGGGAGGTTTGAACATTTTTTGTGTAGTTATCAGCCCATCCAGAAAAGGAAGGGGATTGTTGTGGTTGAATGTTGGTGTAGTATCTATCAAAGCCAAAGCAAACTAACCGGACTCTCACGACATATTTGGGAAGGTATAAAATACCCACCAAAATAGGGGATTAAATGGAGAGGTGAGGTAATAACAATGAAATAAAAGAAGATAATAAGGAACGAGGCTTTCATGTTGGGTTCACAAATTTGTACAACTTAAAATCAATAGCCAATCTTCAAGCACACTCAAGCTCGTGAGGTCGTGTCGGGAAAACCGATGTGGAAGACTCGTGATAATGCAAATGGGAAACTATAGGAAAACTAGGGACTAAGATCGAGTAGTGTGAGTTCTAGTAGTTGAATTGGCCAAAGGGGAATTAGAGTATATGTGCAAGTAGCATAGGTTTATTATGTTTTTTTGTTTCTATCTACCTACTTGAAAGGAAATTAACTAAGTAAAGGGGATAAACTAATAAAAGTAAACTAAATAATCTAATCTAATATTTTTGAATTTTCTGAATAATAGCAGTGCATCTTAGAAGAAGAAATGAAGAAATTTCTTCTAAATTAATTAACCAACCCTAAAAAAATAAACAACTTGAGATGTATTTGTTTATCTATGTAAAATAAATCTAAACTATTATAAACAATTAAAGTTTCTCAAAACTATGAATGTGAATCAAATCTTTAGACACACCTTAGATTTATAGGAAGAATTAGAAGCTTCTCGAGAATCATTTCTTCCCATGACACTTCCCTGGTGGAATTTAAGAGGGATTTAATAGATACAAATTTTAACGGAATTTCGAATGCTTAAAACTATGCGAAGCTTCTTCCAAAATCACATCCCTTGAAAATCTACAAAGATAGGCAATGAAGCTTTCTATCCTAATAAAGCTTTGTAGAAGAAAATGATCTACTATAACTACCTAAAAATTGCAAAAATGGAAATGTAAGTTCCTTTTTCTAATGTAGTAAATAATTGGCATACAAATTCACAAATAAAGAAATGAAGAAATGAATAAACTCAATAAAAACCCCAACCTAGAAATTTCAGTGTTAATGCAATGCCAATTGTGGTATCAATTTGTGTCCCCTTAGTTATCTTTTCCAATCTTCAGTGTCCATGTGAGTTAGGAAGTTGGGAATGCGAAGAAGAAAGGAAGATGGTGCTAGAGTAATGGTGTCTTACAAAAGTGGTGCAGTAGCGATGCGGGTAGAGGAAGAACAATGCAATAATATTGTGCTTGGTTTTGTAGTTTCTAGAAATATTTCAATGAGAAAGACAATGTAAATCACGGTAAAATTCTCCATCCATTTACATCGGAAGAAGAGATGAATTTATAGAACTTAGGCTAGGAAATGGTCTAAGCCATTTGGTAGAAATGACATGCCACATTACAATAAGGAGGGGCATTTAAAATCTCAATCAAAAATTATAAGTGGAAGAGGAGGTTGACACGAATCGGTCAAGCTTAAAATCATTTCAAATTGACCAAGAAACTCGTTAGAATTTGAGGATTCTAATAAATACGGATTTAATCAACTTATATATTATATATTGTTACGATAAATATTTAAATAAACATTACATCATAACATAAATAAATAAATACTTACAGGAAATAAATAACACATGTGACACAGTATTTATAGTGGAAAACCCCAATAGGGTAAAAACCATTTTGAAAATAGCCTTTTACTTCAAAGAACTTATTTCACATCCAGTAAGATCACCTCATCCTTTGAAACCCTATTTACTAAGGGTAAAACCAAATCACTTGATTTGCACACCTTTGATATATTTCCCGAATATATCAAATGAGGACCTAAAGTCCTTTTTATATAAGGTGATCAGGTATGTCTCCTGACCCGCCTTTTCAACCTAAAATGGTTGACACATATACCTAATTGAGTGTATTTAATAAATATAAACATAAATGATTCACATTATTAAATACTTACCTAATGCATATTACCTAGGTATGAATATTTACTAATAGAAAAGTATTCCATATTATTAAATATTTAACCTATATAATAGTGATGGACCCATATTAATTAAGGGTTGGCCAGACCACTTAATCATTATGTTCCAACACTCCCCCTGAATGTTAAGTGGGATAACATATGCCAATAGATTAACTACCTATGGTACACTATATGATTTAAAATCCTTAAACCATAAAGGTTTTAGGCTAGCATATCGGGTGAAGGAATTATAACACCTTCATCATACTCAAGTTACCTTTTGGTGCAAAAGGATTTGGAATTATAAAGATCATGCTATGATCAATGGCTAAGTATGATTTGTGAGTTTTACATATTCTCATAGGTTCTCATAAAAGGTTATTGAACCCAAGCATATAGGAGCCTTTTATAACCAAGGACCTCATTAATAATATCCTTATACTAGATGTTTACTAGTAAACTCAATAGCACTAAAGAGTTTATAGAAGACCGCATATAAGATATTTCTACACTTCTTTCTAAAAAAGAAGTTGAGGAGGTATACATGCCCGAAGGTCTTTTACAAATGCCTGAAGGTCTCTTTATAAAAACTAATTTCCATTAGGAGGTGAAATTTTCATGCACACTCTCCCTCAATGGAAACTCCGACAATCCAAGCTTTTCACGAAAGTGACAAAACTTTGCAGCACTCAAGGGCTTTATGAAGATATCAACAACATGTTCTTCAGTCGACACGAACTTGAGATCTATCTCACCACTTAGCACCTTCTCATGAATGAAGTGTATATGTATCTTAATGTGCTTTGTCCTCTGATGTTGTATTGGATTATGTGCAAGAGTTATGGTTCTTTGGTTGTTGTAGAGCAAAGGAACATTACATGGATCCTTCATCTTTATCTCATCGAACAACCTCTTTAGCCATAGATCCTCTTTTGCAACTTCCATTGCACTTCTATACTCAACTTATGTTGAAGAGATAGAAATAGTTGGCTGATTTTTATTACACTAAGTAATGGCACCTACACCAAATTTAAACACATAACTAGAAGTATATTTTCTATCCAATACATCACAGCATGATCAGAATCACAAAATCCATATAAGTTAGCATTTTCATTCTTAGTATAATGTAACCCATAATTGATTGTGCCTTTAATATATCTAAGAATCCTTTTTGTAAGATTCCAATGATCTCTATAAGGTTCTTGCATAAACCTAGAAGCAATTCCTACTGCATAGGAAATATCTGGTCTGGTGATAGTTAGATAAATCAAACTACCAACTAATTGCCTATATAAAGTAGGATCAAATTTTTCACATGCAGGTTTAGGATCAATTTTCAGTCCAACTTCCATAGGAGTAGAAATTGGTTTACAATCAATCATGTTAAACTTTTTCAGTACATTGGTTGCATATTGTGCTTGAGAAACAACAATATAATGTTTATCTTGAAATACAACCATGCTAAGAAAATGATGTAAGAGACCTAAATCAGTCATTTCAAAGTATTGTTTCAATTTTTCTTTAATTCTACAAATTAAAGCAGGATTATCACCAGTCATAAGAAAATCATCAACATATATACAAACAATGATAATATGTGATCCTTCTTTCTTAATGAATAGATCATTGTCAGAAGAATAATTAACAAATCCTAACTGTTTAAAGAAAGAATTAATTTTCACATACCAAGCTCTAGGAGCTTTCTTTAAACCATACAAGGATTTTTTCAATTTACAAACATAGTTTTCTTTACCAGTTTCTTCAAATCATTTAGGTTGAGACATGTAAAGTTATTATTTTAAATCATCATTCAAAAGGTATTTTTCACATAAATTTAGGGGATTTCCTACCCAAATTGAGTGAAAATTGCAAATAAGGTCCTAACAGTACTCATTTTAGCTACAGGGGAAAATGTCTCAACATAATCAATACCAAGTTTATGAGTGAAACCTCTAGCAAAAATTCTAGATTTATGTTTGTCAATACTACCATTTGTATTATATTTTACTTTCTATAACCACCTAGACCCTATAATACTTCTTTTGTCTAGAGGTGGAACCAACTCCTAGGTTTTATTTTGAATTAAGGCATTATATTCAGCTTGCATTGCATTGATCCACTTCTCATCCTGAGAAGCTTCTTGAAAGCTTTGTGGCTTAGGTTCATACAAGGTCATTAATGCATGGTACATATGATGGCTTCTGGTCATTTTCCTAAGATCAATAGGATTAGAAATTTCTAACATAGATTGAGCCCATTTTGGTTTCTTAACTAGGGAGTTAGGAGATTCAGAAGCATCTATAGTATCAACATAAGAAACATCATCATGACCATTTACTATATTCTTATTATCAGAATCATAACAATCATTAGAAATATTGATAGAGTTAGGAACATCTTTACCATTATCAGATGAACAAAAGTATTTTTCTAAAACCACCACATTGTGGTTTTCAGTTACTTCCCTTTTTGTAGGGTCATAAATCCTTAGACCTACAAAGTGTTAATACCATATCCAATGAAAACACAAGAAAAATAAGTCATATCAAGTTTCTTTCTTTTCTTTTTAGGAATATATAAAGAAACAAGACTACCAAAAGCTTTTAGATGAGAAATATCAAGTTTTGATTTGATCGTTTTTTAAAGGAGTTGAAAAATGAATAGAATTGGTGGTAACCCTAATTAGAATGTAGATTTTTGTGTTCATTTATTCTTCCCACATAAATTTGGGAAGACCAGCAGAATGAAGCATAATGCGAGCCATATCTAAAATAGTCCTATTCTTACGTTCTATAACACCATTAGTTTGGGGAGAATGATGAGAAGTTAATTCCCTTTTAATACCACAATCAATACAAAAAAATTCAAATGCTTTGCTAAAATATTCACCCCCATTATCTATTCTAAGTCTCTTAATTTTATAATTTGAAGATTTTTCAACAGATTCTTTAAATTCCTTAAATTTCCTAAGTACATCAGATTTATTTTTAAGAAAATATGACCAAATCATCCTGGTGAAATCATCAATGAAAGTCACAAAAATTAAATAACCATTTAATAAATCTACTTCAAGAGGTACTCTAACATCACTATGGATAAGTTCTAGTGGGGAAGAGTAACTCTTTTTAAGATGTGAGTGAAAGGGTTTAGCATTTTATTTTGAGAGTAAACACCCTTCACACACACATCATGAGAAGAAGACAACATAGGAAAACCTTTCACAAGACTATATCTATCCATTTCATATAAACTTCAATAATTAACATGTCCTAATCTTTCATGCCATAGTTTTGAATAATTTAAAATTTGAGAAACAAAACAAGATGCATAAGAGAAATCATCAAAATATATCTAGACTATTTCTTTGAATTCCTTTAACTATTATATTATCATTACTATCCTTGATATACCAAGTATCTTTCAAAATTTGAATAGCCAAACCATCATGAGTTAATTGAGAACATGATAAAAGGTTCTTTTTGAGTTTAGGAACAAATAAAACATTATTTAACACACCATTAGCAAATTTTACTTTTCCTTTCTCTATTGCTTCTAAAGATGAGTTATCACCAAGATACACACATTCATTGATTTTCACAACATCAAATAAAGAATTTGAAACACTAGTCATATGATTTGATGCACCTGAATCTAGAATCCATTCAAAATTAGAGGAAGAATACAACACAACATATAATGCAATAGTTTTAGGAATATCATTAGAGCTATCTTTTTTCCTTAAATTGTATTTAGAAGAAACAATTTATTTTTTTTTTTTTATGGATAGGTTTCTTAGTTTTTCAATCTTCCTTTTTATGTCCAAATTTATCACATTTGTGACATTTAACACTAAAGCTAACATGCAATTGATCAGAAGAATAAAAAATTGATCAACAAAAGAAGATTTAGATCTAAATTTCTGATCTGAGAAGGGATTGCGAAGTTTGAACTTTGAATTTTGAGAAAGAAGTGCCTGAGAGACATTATCCTTAGATTCAAAGTTCATCATCACTTTCTCTTCCTATATCAGAAGTGAACTCAAGGTATTTAAATCGGGTAGATAATTTTTGTTCTGATATTTAGAGTTCAAGATAGAAATCAAATTCATAAATATTTCATGTATATTTAACTAAACAATAAAGTAGATTAATTTTTCATCAATTAAATCACAATTGCATCCATCTAATTTTGATTTAATATTTTTAATTTTGGTTGAGAAAATAACTACTTTTTCATCTTCTTTCATAGGAGTTGTAAGCAATTCTAAAACTAATTTAATAATTTTAGATAAACGCATACCTTCATGCATGGATTATGGTTGCGCCCATACATCTTTCAAATGTTTGATATTACCAATGTGTAGAAGGTACTCATCATTCACATTGTGCAGAATCATGGAAAGAGCCTCATGCATTCGTTGTGAGAATGCATTTATGTTGTCTAGAGTTGCTTGACGACCGGTGGGAGAAACTTCAGATCCAGAAAAAAATGTCTAAATTTTCCTCGCCATAAGTTCGGATTTGACCTTGATCTTCCAAATGTTGTAGTTGATTCCATTTAGGATCGAGTTTTGTCAAGACAGAAATATTTGGACACCATTGTTTACCCGAACTCAGTACACAAGTTTTCACGAGAAGATAAGAAATTTCAAACAAAATCACTTATGAATCCACCTTGATTCTTCACAAAGCATAAATTTTAGGTTGCACAATGGAAAAAAAGGGGCCAATTATTTTAAATAATCTTAGAGTTGGTTGAAAAAACCCATACAAATTAAATAAATAAAATACAAAACATTTGATCTTAATTTATTTAATTTACCTCACTCTGTTACCATGTTAGAATTTGAGGATTCTAATAAATACAAATTTAATCAACTTACATATTATATAATGTTACAATAAATATTTAAATAAACATTACATCATAACATAAATAAATAAATACATGAAATAAATAACACATGTGACACAATATTTATAGTGGAAAACCCCAATAGGGTAAAAACCACTTTGAAAATAACCTTTTACTTCAGAGAACTTATTTTACATCTAATAAGATCACCTCCTCCTTTGAAACCCTATTTACTAAGGGTAAAACCAAATCACTTGATTTACACACTTTTGATATATTTCTTGAATATATCAAATGAGGACCTAAAGTCCTTTTTATATAAGGTGATCGGGTATGTCTCCGACCCACCTTTTCAACCTAAAATGGTTGACACATATACCTAGGTGAGTGTATTTAATAAATAGAAACATAAATGATTCACATTATTAAATACTTACCTAATGTATATTACCTAGGTATGAATATTTAATAATAGAAAAGTATTTCATATTATTAAATATTTAACCTATATAATAGTGATGGACCCATATTAATTAAGGGTTGGCCAGACCACTTAATCATTATGTTCCAAAAATGTGCAAAAGGTGAACTAGAAGGAGTTAACATGCATTCAAATCATGTCAGGGAAGTCTCGGTCAAAACACACAGAATCGACACCCAAGTAGGGCGTTTGTTTCGTATGTAAAGGCCAAAACTAAGGAAAAACACTACGGAAAGCTAAGGAAAAGAAAATAATGGTTAAGTAAGGTATTATAAGCTATAAAGATAAATTGTAAAGAGGAAAAGGGGCTTAAACACCTTTGGAAAAGACATGAATTATCATTGGGGACTTTTGAACCATTTCTGACAATGTAGCATGTGCAAATTTTGGTGCTTACATATTACCCCCTCAGAGAAGTGTTTTAGCCATGAAGAGGTGTAAAACATAGAGTCTAAGTATGGTGTTCCCAAAATTTGGAGTTATAATTTATACCTAACATGCCGTGTTCGAAGTGATTTCGTCCAAGCTACTCAAGTTACTTATAAAATACAAATGAGGCTCAAGTGCAAATAGATATGATATCAAAAAATAAACTCTAAAAGAAAATAACATGAAGACTTATAATTTGTGTGGGGATAGAAGTATACACATGCGCAGTGCTCCGGACACTGCAAATCACAATACGATTAAAACAAAACATATATATCTAAAATCATACTTTCAAAATTCATTTGTACTCGCCCTCATAGAGAATTTGGAGCTTTGGACTACCTATGATCATTTTGAGCAAGGATGCAATCAAATCGAAGAGTACGACATCATGATCATGACCCCACGAGTCGAGATCTAGTGGTTAAGAGAAAGGTTAGTATTTTAAATTTTCATTTTTAAATGTTTTCTAACTCTTCGTTATTTGCTTTATATTTTAGCCACTCTTGACGGTTGGTGAGATATTACTCATAAGATCTTGGTTGATTCCTTGTTTATCCTCACTAAGAAGACACGAGAGAATCTTTTGAAAGATGTGGGAAATCCGATGTAGGATGAACGACATACTACCATGTTTGCACCTATTTGAAGTTCGATGAGGTCCTATCTTCGAAGAATACCGAGCTTACCGCACACCACTTGCTTTGAGAGGATGGTGAGATGGAGTCACTCCCATAGTGAGGCCATGGCTATTGGTAGATCACATGGTCACTCTCATTGTTTAGTGCATGGAATCTCCCATTCACATCATAGTAGAAACAACAGGATTCCAAGTCACGCACCTTCTCAAGGATCCCATAGGGAGGGATAGGCCATGGGCCTATTATGCGTAAAATTATAGCACCCTCAAAATTCTTGCAATTGAGTGTCTAGGCAATTAGTGTAATTTTCTAACATGGTATTATCTTAAGGTGTGGCACCTAAAATTAAGACAAACCTCCAAAGAAGGTTGGTTCCTCTACCTATTCTAATGCTAAAACTACTCCTAGAAAGGGAAATGCAACTATTCTAACACTAACCTAGATTTCTAAGGGACCAAGGAAGAGGGAGATGCAAAAAATGAAATTCCTAAACTAACGTAGGTGATAACACAAAGAAAAGGGGGCGGAGATATCCTTAGTGAGTGAAAATGGAGGAAAATGAGGTAGAAGAGGGAAAACAAAAGTGCCACAATTCAAAGAACACATTCAAACCTCCAATCTCATGGAGCACAATGAAGTTAAGTCTTGCAAAAGAATACAACATGCAAAATATACCAAACAATGTAATAAAAAGGAAAAAGAGGCAATACAACTCGAGCTAGGGAAAGAAAAGCCACAAAACACCAATTTTATTGCTTAAAATGATGCACAATCCATTACAATATAGGCACAAGGCAAAAATCCTTTACAAAATGCATAAATTTGAGGCTTGCAACTCACAAGAGTGTTGGAACAATTTTGATAGAGTCCTTTACATTCCCAAAGGTCTCCCTACAAATGAGGGGAAATCACATATATATAGAGAAGGGGAGGCTACCAACCGACAACCTTCATTAATTACTTGCATAGAGGTATGGAAAACCATGTCGGTTCACTTTCCAATGGTACTTTTCTTACATGGTGAACATGGGTGCCATACCTCATTAAACCGATTGTTGAGCTACCTTGTACGATGCCAAAAATGCCTAGTCCATAGCTGACATTCCTTGCGACACCCGATACAAACCACTAGATGACGTCCAACAAGAGGAAGGAGTTTCCACCGAAAAAGAAAGGAGGTTGTCACATGGCAAGAAGAATTGGTTAACGTGTGACAAGAAGGAATCTTTGAAGCGTGACATGAAGGAATGTTGATATGTGATAGTAAGAAATGTCTACACGAGACATGAAGGAATGTTGAAATGCGATAAGAAGGAATGTTGACGTGCGACAAAGTGGTTGTTGACACGTGAAAAAGTTCTTGTTGATGCATGACAAATTTATTGTTGATGCGTGATAGATTTTTTGTTGTTGAAGCGTGAAAAATTTACTGTTGACGTGTGAAAACATTGTTGTTGACGCACGACAACAAGGCTACAATCCATACAACTCACCAAGTTTACACAAATTAGGCAATAACTTGATCTGCCATAAAATGACTCAACTCCAAGCCTTTGCCGCAATGATTTATCCCACTAGCTACCCTATAAATTATAACATTTGGAACTACTAAATCCAAGACCTGACAAGTTTTCTATTTCATAGGGGTGCAAAAAATGGAAAATAGTTTTGTGACTGGGGGTAATCTACCTACTAGATTGGAGAGATTAGTGGCCTTGAAGCATCCATTGGGCATGAAATCATCCTAAAACTCTGAAATTTATCTTAACCTTGAAACCTCACCCCTGAATCAATCTAGAGTCTTGAATGAACCTAAAACTATTTGATTTGGTACTGATTATTCCCATGAAACCCTAAATAGAATTGGAAAGTGCAACAACAAAAAGGCACAACTATGTAGAAATAAAAAAATCATACGCATTCCAAATGGAACATGCAGAGAGTGATGTTATCCAAATAACTCTCTTAGTTATTTGGAAAACTTACATACATATTGTGGCTCTTAGATATTCATCACAAGTCATGCACACCTCATTTATCTCCTTGGAACATTCAGTTGGTCATTGTTTCTTCATACACCCTTGCGTGCTTCCCCTTCTCCCCTTCCCATTTTCCTTTTCCTCTTTGTTCCACTCTTCCCTTGCACGTACCTTCTCCGCATTCACCTTCTTCCGAGCAGTTATTCATCTTACATGCGTACCTTACACTTGCTTCATTCAACTAAGTCCCTAGCCCTCTCGCACCTTGCACATTACTTTGTAATAATTACACCTTGACCATACATTCCCACTCACCAGTTTGCCCCATTTCCTTCGTATAAATTATGATTGCACGTTTCTTCCTTCTGTCTTTCTCCCACGCCTTATTCTTTCATGTGCATAATTTTGCACCCTTATCTATGCCATTCTATGCCACATCATTCTCTGACATGCTTGAGTGTGCCACACACAACCATTTAAATCATGTTAGCTGAGCACCTAATCCTTGTAATAAATTAGTAAGTGACACGTGGCGAAATGAAAAACACTTTGCACATTTGGCTTCCCTCTTAGTCAATCAATGCATGCCACTTGTCTTGTATGCATAGACGGCTCTGAAAATATTCTTGCAACCATATATTTTCTATAGATCTCTTATCGACGCATTCCTAGTCTCAATTGATAGCCCCTGATGTAGGATATAATGTTAGATATTCAAATTCAAATTCTTGGAAGATCTGGTAGGTGAGAAATAAAAAATGTCTTTCACGACATTAATAAACAGATCTGATTACTCCAACCACTCAATTTGATTTGATCTTCCTTCCTTCCTTCTCCAACATGCCAAACAAACTTGGGGAAGCACATTTGATAGATTTACAGGTGGATTTGTAGGCATTGAATGCTTCTTGTTGGTGTTTGTATTTCAAATTCAGGTTTCCCTCCTCTACTTCTTATTCCATTGATTCATCTATAAATGTAAGAGTTGGGATCATTGTTAATGTTGGACATTTTTTGATCCTTACGCTTCTGCTAAGGACTTCATATTTACGTATTACGAGTCACAGAGACCTCTAGATTTGGCTCGCACATGTGGATATCTACCTCTTTCACCATTGTAACAGTTTTGTGCATTTTGGAAGTAATAGAAGCATCATTTTGTGACTATTATTTGTCCTAAGTGTGTTGATATTCCTTCTTCTTTCCTTTCTTTTGCATTGTTTACTTCATGTGTCACTTTACATCCCTTGCATCTCCATTTTTAGTTGTGTTCCGTGAAATTGATCTAGTAAATGTGTTTTATTTTGTGTTACACATATCTAGCCTTTTTATGCCTTTTCCTTTCATTTTCACTCAGAATAGATAGTGTTCATCCCTCTTTTTCTAGTACTATCACCTCCCTTAGTTTATTTTTCCATTTTTATCCTTTTATCACTAGTCCCTTGGCATTGTTAGCTTAGTTTTCCCTTCCAAAATTAGGAGTAGCAGTAGCAGTAGAAATAGGTAGAGGAACCAGGACTTCTCTGAAGATCTGTCTTAAGTGCACAAGGTCCCATAACTTAGAGACAACTCCATTGTTGTCTCAAATAACGCAATCTCTTTCTATCCGAGACATGGGTGTAAGTTTTAACGACCAACAGTTTCTAGCACACCTGGTGGGACCAGCAGGGAAAGCTTAAATTTCATATTACTAAGTTCTAGTGTGTGGATTTAGTATTTCTAGCCTTTAAAGGCTCTTTCAAACACATCTGGTGACTCCCAACACTCATATCTATTATTTTAGTAGCTAGATCACCTTTTATGAGAAGAGTGCACATGAGACAAGTGTTACGGTGAAGGATCTTTTGATTACCTCCAAATTTTTCCAAGAAGTACACACAACGAGAGATCTTACACGTACATCCCCATCTCTAGTGCACCACACACATTCCACTCCACCTTATAGAAACAAACAAGCACACCATACCATAACACTTCAAACTCCTCCTCCTCGAGCAATTTTACCATCTTAAATGGTGGAATCCCGCTCAATCTCAATGCATAACATGATATGCCGACAGTCATGCTCAAGAGCATTCCATACTTCACTTTGGATAAAATCAAGTTACCCATGTTGAACACATTCAAGATGTGGCCAATGTGTGCTTTTTTTATCTAATCATGCATGATGATGTAGTTGTTAGGCTACTTATAGCCTCATTCAAGGGAAAAGTGCTCCGATGGTACCATGCCCTAAGACCTACATCTATTTCCACCTAGGATGAACTTGGAACAACTCTATGTAACTAATTTGAAGATAATTGGATCACCTATCACTAATTGAGTAAGCGACTACAACAAAGCACGCACCCAATGAGGAGATGATTGATTTCAACATTAGATTCTAAAAGACTTTGGATAGAATTCCTCAGGTGGTAAGGCTTATAGCCCAAAGACATGATTTCCTATATTAGCTAAGAGTTTTTAATAGTGACATCTCAGTCATGATTCAATCCATGTGAGGTATAAATTTCTTGTTACATACAACATTGCAATAAGGGAAGAAAATAGTCTCATTCAGGAAGGTAAGTGAGCACCTAGGCCTCCTGTGCCCTTGTTCCCAAAGATGTCTCTAGTGCCCCAGCCTTCTATTTCCCTAGTTCTAGTACAGAGCACCCAACCTATTGCATCCATATCCTACTCTTCCGTGCAACAAAAAGAAGATGAAGAGTTAAAGGCCCTAGTTAGAAACTTTTCCAACAAGGTCATATCATTAGAGAAACAACACGCACAAGCCTACAAAGGAATTTCTAATCAAGCACAAATCCAAATCAATCAACCTTGGAGAAATTATAATGGAATAAAAGATATGGAAAAAACCATCAAAATGATAGATGGCATGCCAATGCGCACTTTCCTTTGCAAGTTATTCCTCCTACACAACCTCTTCTAGCACCCAAAAAAATTCAAGCACTTGTCCCAGTACTAAACAACATGGCATAGGAATCGAGTGGTGCTTTCCTTGAAATATTCCTCATAGTCGATATCACTACACCAATGTTACACGTGTAGGCCTACATGATCCAAAATGCTTCTAGCTTGTGAGTCTTTCATCGGTATAGGTGAACTCGAGAACCGATAAAAGCCAAAGGCTCATCCTAAATCCAACTTGATATTCTTTGGCACTGAGGACTTTTATGCAATCAACCAAGTTATAGATGATGCAGCATACTACGTGCCCAGATTGCTAATAACACAAGGTATAAGAAAATAATGATCGATTGGTAGGTAGGTCAAAATCTCAAAGAACAAGAGCGAGACCCTTAAAAGTAAAAGGAAGTAGCTAAGGCATCTAACAAAAAAAGTGCTCAAGTTCCTACACACGAGGCTCTATGTAAAACTCCTCCTAAAGTGGTGCGTGCCCCTCTTCTAGTAGGTCAAGCCTCTCTTGTTGGTCGTCAAATAGGACTTTTTAGAGAGCAACAGACAGGGGACGAAAAGTCCCTCCTCTTTAATGGGAGAGGTTCCCTTATTCTGAAACGAACTTATTTACAAATATACAGAACATTATTTTATGGTTAAACTTGGATATTACGAAAGTGCTTTTCACCAGGATCATCAGCTACGCAAGGACTGAGGAAAAAGAATAAGAAGATGAGCAGAACAGCAACATTCAGAATTATAGATAGCAGAATAATTCTTCGTGTATGCGAAGCTTCAAAAGATTTAAGACAAGATCATTTGAATGAGATTAAATTTAAAGACACAAAGTTCCATAAATAACCTTCTTCGGATTTATTAGTCAAGGACACAAAGTTCCTTCTTGGTTGTACAAGATCGCTGTATTTGCAAAAGCTGGACAAAGATGCAATCGAGAGAGACCAAACGAGTTAAGAACAAAATGATCTTCACAATATTAAAGGAAAACACAGAGACAACAAGAATCAGATAGACAAAGAACGGAAAGCCCTTTTTGTATTGATTTCTTTTAAGGTCTATTTACACTTTCAGCAAATATCCAAGTTCTTCCTCCTCGGAAAATGGCGTGGAAAGGCCATTATATAGATTACAAGTCAGTTACTCTTCGTAACCGTTTCTTTTAACTAAAGAGTAGTTAAGGACCGCCAATTGCAATGCCTTAACTAATTACAAGGAATACGAAAAGAAAGGGAAGAAGAGAAAAGAAAGGAGAAGGAGACAGGTGTCCAGTTCTGAGAAGGACCCACTGTCTTCAGAAACCGCCGCTTGAGTTTTCTTCCACGTCTCAGCCACGTCTTTGCCACGAGGGACACACCAGACGTTTCATCTTGAAGATGTCAGTGGATATCTTTGAAAACCGATGTATGGCAAGCGTCTTGAAAGTTTCGTCCCATGAATCGCTTCTTGAAATTTGATCTTCGGATTGATAGCATCAGAGCCGCAACTTAAATTTATTTTTTTTTTGAAAAACAGCATATTCGGGTCGAGCGGGAAAAACTAAGTGTGAATGACACTTGGTACGCTTGGGACAGGTGAGACGCGAATGCGCGAAACACGCGGCTCGGGCGAAACAGGGAGAAGACGCACAAATGTATTTGGGACAAATGGGACGAAAATGCGCGAAGGACGCGGTTCGGGTGTTTCGGCCGAAATTGGAACAGCGGGCCCGTTTGGACTTGGGACATTCGGGAAAAAAATGTTGAGGAAATCTGCAGCGACTCGATCGGCTCGGCCGAAATAGGGAAAGCTCGCACTTTTTTAAATGGGGCAGTTGGGACAAAATTGCGCGAAGGACGCGATCCGGGCGAACCGGCCGGAAATGGAACAGAGCAATTTGGAACTCGGGACAGAATCGGGTGAATCGGCCGAAAATGGAACAGCGGGCCCGTTTGGACTTGGGACATTCGGGACGAAAAGTTCCGGAGTACGCGGTTCGGCCGGTTCGGGCGAAAATGGAACGACTCGCACTTTTTACTTGGGACATTCGGGACAGGAAAGTGCGAAGTACGCGGGAAGGATGATTCGGCCGAAATGGAACAGTTTGCATTTTTGGCTTTGGGGCACTTGGGACAAAAACTTCCGACAGGCCCGAAAATGGGACAAATTCGGAGGTTTCGGCCGATCGGAGAACAGAAGACACTTTCGTACTTGGGACAGATGGGACAAAAAGTTCCGACAGGCCCGAAAATCACACAAAACGACCCAGAACACAGATTTTTTCGAATTCACGACTTAGGCACCTCAGAGAAAAACACTTAAGACTCGAAATTTTGAAATTTTACTCTTATCAGAGCGGGGAATTTTGAGTGGACAACATGTACCAACTAAGGTTCATGCTTATATACGAAAAAAATAAAAAGGATGTTGTCATGCCTCAAATGCACAATTCGGTGGGTTTTCCTTTCATAATTGTGGACTAGATGAAGAAGACAAGCATAAATGTCACAATTTGGGATGCCACGACCATTCCATCTCAAAGCATGACTTATTGTATGAAGCTTTGGCACAAATTTTTCATGTTGACCTAGCTATATACGAAGCCGCGTAGTGCAGCATCGACATATTCCAAGAAGAAGAGAAACAAGTAAGTAAGGTTTTCAAAACCCCACCCTTCTATATGTCTTTAATCACAAGAAAACATCTTGTCCATAATTTGTATGATTGGTCGAGGTGCTAACACATCTGTCATGCCTAAGAAAATTTATGATGTCTTAGGTCTCAAGTAGATCCCCTTGACAAAAGGATTCCTACAACTTGATGGTTTAACTGTCACTACCCTAGTAATCATCAAAGACCTTGAGTTAACCCTCCATGCATGTCCAAGCCTCACAATAACTCAAGATGTGTCAATCATTGACCTATCTCCTTTATTTTCCTAATGTCTATCAAGGGATTTTAATGCTAAAGTGGGTGGTTACTTATCTTCTGATTGGACCCATATGCTACTCAAGACAAGGTATGGTACCTAATTTACCATACAGGATGATCCAATATTTTCCTATCATGTAGATTCATATGTCTCATCCCCTCTCTAAGCCAACTATTTAATTCAAGAAGAACAAGTTTTAGTTTCTGAAAAACAACCTCTTGCACCTCCTATCCTAGAATTAGTGTTGAATGAATGGGTTGAGAGACACCATAAATTTGATCCATATGTTGAAGAGCTAGAAGCTTATGAAGCTGGGCTTGGTACTTAATGCATTCTTGAAGAAGCTATGTTGCCACGCGCGCTCAAGCAAAGTGAAGAGAACCTTAGTCTATGAAAGTTATACTTTGATAGATCCATAAGCATAAATGGCACCGGCATGAGTGTTGTAATCATTTCTCCTAAGGATGAGAAATTAGTTTTTTCACACAAATTTCAATTCACATGTTCTAACAATGTAGCAAAATATGAGACACCAGTGCATGGTTAGATTATTGCTGAAAAGAATAAAATCAAGGCATTGTAAATATTTGGGGACACAGAATTAGTTATCCATCAGGTCACCAACAAGTGCATGAAAAATAATAATCTTCTCAAAGCTTATAAACATAGATTTTGGTACCTCCTTGACAAATTTGATGCTCTAAATCTGCAGGTGGTGCCACACAAAATGAATAAGGAAGCTGATCAGATGATCGCGCTAGGTTTGTAATTCTCTCATGTTGAGGAATTTTTCAAAGGAAACACTCAACACATCAAGATGGTGATTAGAACATCCATTCTAGATAACAAAACCAATTGGAAAGTGTTTGAAAGTGACATGCAGATCATCCAATTCATCCAAAATGAATCCGAGTTCTCATCAAGCATGTAAGTTGTTTTACATGACAGCTATGGTGACCAAGTGATACATGTGAAGAAAAACAAGTTATCTAAAGGGATGGTCACCTTAGAACAAATGTTTATCCCTGATTATGAGTTCAAGGGTGAAGAAAAGTATATGCGTGTAATGCGAGAAGACTTCTCCTAGTCACTTTATTGTGCATGGGAAGGAGTTTCTACTCAATAAATCTTGTGCGCATGATCAAAATTAGGCCTTTATCTCTGTCTAACAAAAATAGAGTGATATATTCTCATGGGAATATGAGGATGTTAAAGGTTTTGATCCAAGTGTTGTTCAACACTCCATTGACCTTGATCTAGTATCGAAGCTTGTTAGAAAAAAAGAAGCTACCAAAGTCAATCCAAAGATAGATCCCCTCATGAGAAAGTATTTATCCAAACTTGTTGAGGTGAAGATTATTTTTCCCATCAAGTACTCTACTGGGTAGAAAATCTAGTTCCATTACGTAAGAAAAATGGTAAAATCAAACTTTGCGTTGATTTCGGAGATTTGAACAAGGAATCTCTATAGGATCACTATCCTTTGCCTTCTATGGAGAATATTATGCATACTATGACCGACATGCAAAGGTTCTCTATGTTGGATGGATATTCGGGTTTCAATTAGATTGGTCAAGGAAAGGATAAATTCAAAATAACATTTACAACCAAATGGAGGACATATGCATATTAGAAGATTCCATTTGGTTTTTTTCAAACTGATCGTAACATTTTAGTGTGCCATCGATATTACATTTTAGCATGCCATCGATCTTGGTCTACCTTGATGACATCATATTATTCTCAAGGAAAAGTGTGGATCACATGGCGCGCTTGGAGAAATTCTTTGAAAGATGCGAGAAAAATTGAGGTATCTCTTAACCCTAAGAAATGTAATTTTATAGTGGGCATGACAAGGTTTTGGGTTATGTAGTTTCAAAGGATGGTATAACAATTGACCCTAAGCATGTGTAAGCCATTTTGGCCCTATCCCTACTAGTGCACAAGAAATCCTTACAGATACTTCCTTGGAAAAATTAACTTTGTTATGCACTTTATTCCTAATTTTGCGGACTGGTAAGGCCAATCAACCTTATGCTCAAGAAGGACATAGATTTCATATGGATAAAGAAGGAAAGGAAAGCTTAAACAAGATCAAGCAAGAGATTGCTTGCATGCCAAGATTCATCAACCTAGATTATGCTAAGGATTATATCCTTTATGTATATGGTGCTGATGCGAGTGTTGTTGTTGTCCTAACATAAGAAAATGAGCAAGGGCTAGAAACAATGAGTGGATTTCTTGATTAGACACGAAGGATTATGAATTGAAATATAGTCACATAGAGAAAATAGTTTATGCCATCATGTGCAAGCTCAAGAAATTCAATATTATGCTCACTACAAATCATATCAAGGTGTTATTCTCCCACTCTTCTGTTATAGACTTCATCATGGGAGCAGAAATCAACGAGAAGATAATGCGGTGGGTAACCAAAATCATGGAGTATGATGTGACCATCAAAGCCACCAATTTAGTACGAGGGTATCACGCTATGCGGGAAACTTCCTAAAGATGCACAAAATGAATATGAGACTTTATTTTTCTAGATGAATATCTCCCATGCGGAGA
This sequence comes from Taxus wallichiana var. yunnanensis, assembly GCA_018340775.1. Lineage (NCBI taxonomy): Eukaryota > Viridiplantae > Streptophyta > Pinopsida > Cupressales > Taxaceae > Taxus > Taxus wallichiana. The sequence continues at coordinate 937,051,589 of CM031242.1, forward strand.
ACTTGAACCGAATATAGATCTGGCACGTGTGAATTAATGAAGGACATGATCACTTTCCTTTTCAAGGGTGCATACCCTCCTGTTTTAAAAAAGTAAAGAGAAGACATCTAAGATTATAATCCATACCATATGTGCTTTGATTGATGGTATTTTATTTAAGAAAAGAGTATCGATGGCATGATGTTAAGGTGTATTGATAGCATATGAAACCGAAATAAGTGTTAGCTTAATTTCATGATGGATTCTCTAGTGGACACTTCTCTACCAAGACCACATTAATGAATAGCATAATGGCATGTATCTTTTGGCCTACCTTGTTCACATATGCACAAAAGTGGGTCATGAAATGCAAGGAATGTGCTTTCTTCTTAGGAAAGAAGAGATTGGGAGAACTTCCCCTCTAACCAATCTAAGCGAGATCAGCCTTTTGTGAAATGGGGTCTCAACTTCATAGGCATGATCAGTCCCCCTTGAAGCACTAGACACAAGTGGGAGCTGACAGCTATGGACTACTTCACTAGATGGATAGAATTCATCACACTCAAGGAATCAACTACATCAATCATCCTTGACTTTATCGAAGGTATTTTGACAATGTTTGGCATTCCTCAAACCATTATCTCTGATAATGAAAAAGCCTTCCTTAGTGCTAGAATCACTGATTGGGCTCTAAATGTGGGCATCTATCTAAAGACTTCTTCCAACTATTACCCTCGAAGCTAATGGTGCAGCGAGAATCAACAAACAAGAACCTAATTAAGATATTGAAGTGCATAATGAACATTAGCCAAAGACAATGACATACAAAGGTCTCACACATGCTCTGGGAGGATATAATTATAGTTAAGAAAGAAATAGGAACTTCTCCTTACAATATTTTCTATGGAAAGGAGGCTACTCTTCCTTTAACACTTGAGTTGAACTCATTATAACTTTCCCAAAGAATCTGATTAGTCTTGAAGAATCAAGTAACTCTACCATGATCAAGCTATAACAACATCAACAAACAACAAAGAAATGGTTTGACAGAAACACTAGGCCTCAAGCTTTCAAAGTTGGGGACTTGGTCTTAAAATGGGATGCTGAAAGAGCTAAACCAGGTGCCATTCAAATTTTGATGCACTTTAGAGTGGCCCATACATCTTCAGTTCATGCAAGGAGGCTAACTCTTTTGAGTTAACTCATCTTCATAGAGGCTTGCTGCAAATCCCAGTAAATGGGATCTATCTCAAACCCTTCCATTGAGTTTGTTGCATCATTTTGTATATATTAGAGTAGTTTTAATTCCTCCAAGTGCATTTCACGCACACTATTCATTTGAAAATATTTATTTCTTATCATGTGCTTCTTGCACATGGTCTTATTTTACTTCAAGATGTCGATTATCTTCTTACGGTTTTGTAGGATTAAGAATAGAGTTATTAAATAATTCTTCAACTAACTTTAAAGGGGATTTCTTCAAAGCTATAGATTAGAATTTCATGATTACATAGAGGCTCCATGCCTAATGGATGATCCAAGCTACCGAGTCTCCTTCATCTAGTAGGCAGATGGCCCCGAAATTTGCCAAAACTGTTATCCAAATAACTCTCCTAGTTATTTGGAAAACTTATACATATTAAGCTCTGAGATTTTTTCATCGCAAGTTACGTGCACCTTAATTATTTCCTTGGCACATTAACTTGGTCGTTGTTTCCTTTCACACCCTTATGCTCTTCCCCTTCTCCCCTTTCCATTTTCCTTTTACTCTTTGTTCCACTCTTCCCTTGCGCACACCTTTTTGCATTCACCTTTTTCCTAATAGATATTCATCCTACGCATGCGCCTTGCACTTGCTTAAGTTAGCTAAGTCCCTAGCCCTCTCACATGCCCTGTACATTACTCTCTAATAATTTCACCTTGACCATATGTTTCCCGCTCACTAGTTTGATCCATTTCTTCTGCATCTGTTATGATTGCGTGCACCTTCCTTTTGTCTTTCTCTCATTCCTTATTCTTCTGCGTGTATACTTTTGTGCCACATCATTATCTGACACACTTGAGTGTGCCACACACAACCAATCAAATCGAGTCACTTGAGCGTCGAATCCTTCCAACAAATCAATAAGTAACATGTGGCGAAACGGAAAAACAATTTACATAATTACCCACCCTCTTAGTCAATCGGCGTACACCACATCTTGTATGCACTGGATGGCTTTAAAAAATTATAACAACCATATATTTTGCAACTGAGCTCCAATCGTCATGCGTCTAGTCTTAATCCATAGCCGCTAATGTAGGCTACCATGTTAGATATTCAAATTCAAATTCTTGGTAGATCTGGTAGGTGAGAAATAAAAATATCTTTATGGGCATTAATGAGAAAATATGATTGCTCCAACCACTTGATTTGATCTGATCTTCCTTCCTTACTTCTCCAACATTCCAAATAGACTTGAGGAAGTGCATTTGATAGATTTATAGGAGGATTTGTAGGCATTGAATGCTTCTTGTTTGTGGTTGTATTTCAAATTTGGGTTTTCCCTCCTCTTCTTCTTCTTCCATCGATTCATCTATAAATGTAAGAGTTAGGCTCATTGTTAATGTTGGACATTTTTGAATCGTTATGCTTTTTCTAAGGACTTGTATTTACGTATTACGAGTCGTAGACCTCTATATTTGGCTTGCGCATGTGGATATCAGCCTTTTTGCCATTATGTGATTCTATGCATATACGGAAGTAATGGAAGCATCATTTTCTAACTATTACGTGTCTTAAATGTGTTGATATTCCTTCTTTTTCCTTTCTTTTACATTATGTGCTTGTTGTGTCACTTTACATCCCTTGCAACTCCATTTTTAGTTGTGTTCCATGAAACTGATATGGTAAATGTGCTTTAGTTTGTGCTACATGTGTCTAGCCTTCTTTCATGCATTTTCTTTTCGTTTTCACTTAGAACAGATAGTGTTCATCCCTCTTTTTCTGGTGCTATCACCTCCCTTAGTTTAGTTTTCCATTCTATTATCCTTCTATCCCTGGTCCCTTGGAATTGTTAGCTTAGTTTATCCCTTCTAGCATTAGGAGTAACAATAGAATTAGAAATAGGTAGAGAAGGCGGCCTTCTCTAGAGATCCGTCTCGAGTGCCCAAGGTTCCTGACTTGAAGACGGTTCCATTATTGTCTCAAATAACTCAGCTCTTTCAAATCCGAGATGCGGGTACAAGTTTGAACAACCAACAAGTGCACAAGAACTTATTACAAAAGAAACCTAAACTATAACGAGTAATGCACTAAAAGCATTTGGAGGAAATGAACTAATCTAATATTGAAAAGGAAGACAATTTACTTTAGTAACAATGTTTGAGGTAGATTCCATTGAATGGAATCTCAATTCTTCTCCATCCAACTTGGATAGTTGGAAAGCATTGTTACTCTTGCATCCTAAAATCATATAAGGACCACTCCATATTGCATCAAACTTGGAGTGTCTTCCTAGTTTGGCTCTGTCTGAATCCCATTTCAAGACCAAATTTCCTTCTTGGAAGGTTCTTTTTGGCTTTCTTATCAAAGCACTTCTTGATCAAATTTTTCTCCTTCTCTATGATCTACATCTTGATTCCTCAGGTCATGTAACTCCATGATCTCTACATACCTAGCTTTCATGGGCTCAAATTCAAATGGCTCCAGTTTCTTAAGAAGTTCTAGTGCTAGAAACTCAAGGGATATGGGCAGCCTTGCTTCCATTCCATAGACCAACCTGTAAGGATATTTTCTTGTTCACCTCTTGGGGGTAATCCTATCAGCCCACAAGGCTGATTTCAACTTGGTGTACCAAGTTCTCTGGTTTTCATCTAGAGTCCTCCTTATGATTTTCAAAAGATTTTTGTTGGTAGACTCAACCTACCCATTACCCTGAGGGTAATAATTTGAGGAAGTGGTCAAATAGACACCATTCTTCACTTCCCATTCAGATATATTTATCCCAAGAAAATCAAGGCATTATTTGATATAATAGTGGAAGGTACACCAAACCTTATTACTATCCCCTCATAGAAATCTAGGATGCTGACCTCATTTGCTTCCTTGAGCGCAACTACCTCTATCCACTTGGTGAAGTAATATGTGGCTGTAAGGATCCACTTGTGACCCAAGCTAGAGTTTAGATTAATCACTCCAATAAAATCCATCCCCCATTGCATGAATGGCTCATTTACAGAAATGGGGTGGAGAAGAAGGGTTACTAACTTCTCTTTACCTATGAAGAAGGCACACTTCTTACATTTCTTGATCCATGAGTAGTAATCATTAAAGATGTTAGGCCAATAATACCCTGATTTTATAATTCTAAGGGTTGTAATCCTTGGGGAAAAATTACCACCTGTCTCTCCATCATGAAACTCATGTAATACCTTCTCTATCTGATCTGTTGTAATGCATCTTAGGAGGACACCATTCACGTCCCTTTTGAACAAAATATTATCTACAAGCACATAGGGTATGGTTCGTAATCTGAAATACCTTCTTTTGTCCTTACTCAAACCTTGAGGGCTTTGACCTATTTGGAGGAAGTGTACTATATCCTAAGTCAGAAATGAGTGGGCACACCATCTGTTGTTTGTCCTTGATCATCTTGTAACACCAAAACAAAAATCTTCCTTTCTCGATTCAGCATGCTGACTTGAAACTATCTGTTCACACAAACCTTTTCCCTAACTAGCTTGGTCACCTTGATATCAATGTCATACTCCATGACCTTGGTTATCCAACCAGCCCTCTTCTCATTGAGATCCTTGTTTAAAAGAAAATCTTTCACACCCACATGTGAAACTAGTAAATGAATTCTATTATTTGACACTAGATGCCTAAATTTATTTAAACTTCTTATCACAACTAGGACATGTTTTTAAATAAATGAATATCTCACCTCATAATATTCAAGTCCCTGGATGAAGAATGCAATAGGTTGCTCCAGTCCTTCTTGATTCGAGTTGTACTAGTATGGAAGATATTGCATATGTGCCACTAAAAGCATATAGAGTGAAGTCTTTGAAAAATATGGATTGATGAGGGTTGGAGCCTGTGTAATGGCTTGCTTTATAGATTCAAAACTTTATTTTCCTTGATAGTCCATTTGAAATCCATATTCTTCCTCAGCATCAACGTTAGTGGCTTGACAAGGGTAGAAAAGTTATGAACAAATCTCCTAACAAAATTTATTTTCCCCAAGAAACTTTGGAGATCCTTCTTATGAATTGTGCAATGCAATCCTTGAATTGATTTGACTCATTATAGATCAATTACCAACCCTTCTTTAGACACTATGTGGCCTAAAAGCTTGCCTTCATGTGTTAGGAAAATGCATTTTTTGATTCAAAGACACTTTGAAACTTCTACATATTTGGAAAAATTTTCTGAGGTGGAAGAGGTGACTTGTTGCATTTTTGGATAATACAGTGATGTCACCTAGGTACACAAGAACTATGTTATTTATCAGCCCCTTGAACGCCATATCCATAGACTTTTGAAAATTTTATCGTGCATTTGATAGACTGAATGGCATCTTTCTATAAGCATACGTTCCCCACTTTTTGTGAAAGTAGTATTGAATTGATATTCATCTTTCACCATAATTTGGTTGTATCCTGAGTAGCCATCAAGGAGTGAGAAAATTTCCGATCCGACTACTACCTGTAGGATTTTCTCCATGGAAGGGAGTGGATAGCGATCCTTGAGTGAAGCTTTACTTAATTCTCTAAGTTCCATGCACAACCTGATTTCTCTGTTCCTCTTTCTCATGGCACCAAATTTGTATCCTAGCTTGATTACTTGATTGGAAAGATGGTGTTTTCATATATTAGCTTATTCAATTCTTTTCTCATGAGAGGTTCAATGTGAGGATTCATCACCTCTATTTTTGTTGGATGGGCTTGGATTATGGATCTAGTTCAAAAGTATGTTGTGTCAATCTTGGATTGAAGCTTCTTAAATCCTTATAATTCCAATTAAAGACATCTAGAAATTCTCACAGAGTTGGATATATTGATTTCTCTTGATCGAGTACTAACCTTGCCTATTTATAGTACCCTTCCTCCTCTAACCGAAATAGGCTCGAATATTCACCCTCCACCTCAATATTATCCTTCTCTTTCCAAAATTGGTTGTTGGGGTTGAAGATTGACTCTAACGCCACTAAACCCTTTGGCATCTTGTTAGTTCTTAGTTGGACCACTTGATCACCATACTACTGCTCCAACTTGTCTTGATGTCTTAAGGAGAAGTAAACTTATTCTTGAACAAAATTTATGATTTGTTGATATTTTTCAAATACTTTCCAACTTGTATTGTTATCTGGAACACCCAACCTTATAATTACTCTAATATGAGGTTGATTTTGATCTCTCTTGATATTGTTAACAACATCAAAATCTGCCCCTACTGCTGCAAGTCTATTTACGTCCTCATTTTCTTCCTTGGTATGGCCTCAATTTTGAATGCTTAAAAGTATTCGATGAGATCCCATATCAGATGTTTATAGCTCTTTAAAAGGTCATTCTTATCTTCATGGGCACCTTTGATCTAATCTACTATAATCTCACTATCCCCAAAACCTTACAAGTTATTAATACCTCTCTTTCTTTCCCAATGCAATCCATGGATCAATGCTTCATACTTCATTGTGTTGTGTGAACAAGTTAAGCTGAAAATGGAAATCTAAATATTATTTTATACCTTGAGGTGACCAAGCATTGCTCCTCCTCCAGCATCTTGTCTACTCCTTGAGCCATCAAAGAATAGTTGTCATACATCGTTTTCTTCTTTATCATCTAACTTGGTGATGCTAAGGAGAGGTGGATTCTCTTCATGCAAACAATAAATACCCATCTCATCTTCCTCCATTTATTTTTATGGATCAAATTTATGCTTCTTATTTTCAAATTCATCAAGATTCAAGTCTAGGATATCTCAACCTTGGTGTTCATGTCTAGAGTTCTTGGGCGAGTTATTGATGAAAAGATGGGAAATTTTCATTGATTAGGATTGGCACATATGGTTCAATATGAAAGGTTGCAATATGTTAAGATTTGACTATATCCTTAGCTCCATACCTTGTGTTGAAAATCATATGTGACCGATCGGTAGGCAAGTAGCCTCAATTTTAGCCGTGAAGTCTCTTGACAAGCACAATGCAAAGAGGGTGTGCAAGTCAATCATGCATACATCTTGTGACATTGTGACATTGGGGCATGTGTGTAGTGTGAGACCCAACCCTTTTACTATTCCAATAGTTGTCATTGTTATCTCGTTTGATTGCACTACACCTCTAGAAATGACTTCATACTTAATACCCGGTTGATCAACTATTTTTTTGGGCATCACCAAACTACTTGCTCCCGAATAAATCATGCGGTTGTGTGCGATTTTTTCCAATGATCGAGAGAGATGTAAAATGGTGGAGGATTCATTTTTTCCATGTTGACATCCTTGATCGGAATTTCATTTTTAGAGATCGATCAAAGGATTTTACGGATCAGCAGAGAGCATTGCGAGAGAGGAGCAGTCGAGATCTTCACTTGACAGAGCGAGAGGCAGTAAAGAAACCGAGAAGTGTTTTGCAACCAAGGAGATCAACTTGCATCTCGGTACCAAAACCGATAAGTCAGATCTTACATGTCCTTTTGTCATAACATTTCTTATGTTTCTTGAATCTCGATCCTCCTAAATCCGTTTACGAATCCACTACCCAACGTGCCTATTGCATCTAACTTAATGTTCCTTGCAAAATGTTTATTTCGGAATGTTTCGGCTTCACGGGAATAGAGTTGCTTCTATCCTTTCATTCCTTTTAGAAAGCAGAGATGAGGTTAGGGTTAGGAGGAATACACATTGAATGTCGAGATGGTGTGCGCGTCACCGTAGAGAAAGATCAGTGATTGCGGAGAACTCCTTTTTGTCTTGGAAGGACTACAGTAAATAAGAACACAAGACCACAAGATTTTGATTAAACAATAAATGAAGAAAGCGCCTTGGGCCCGGGGAAATATAAAACTTCCCTTGAAGGTGGTCGGTTCCCCTATTAATATGAATTAACACAAAAGATGCAAAATATCAATTAAATTATTTTGTTAAAGCGGGTAGGGGAAAGGTGGTTTGATTTTGATCGAGAGGAACCGATGGCGGTTATTGATGACCGATGCGGTTACTCAGAATTGATAAATCCACATCACCTTACCCGCCACCTCACTTTGCCACCTCATCATGACCTAGCCCTAACCCTAAACTAACCTAATTAAGACCCATGACTTGGTCTAGACTCACATCCATAACTAATGCCTCCTTACTCGCACCAAAAGCCGACCTTCTACCACTGACCAAGCCCGCAATCGATCTCTCTCGGGAGAAAAGTTAGGGAAGGTGGGCTATTTTACTAAAAATAGCCTACTTTTTCCTTACCGATGCCGGTTCCTACTCGACCGCCGTCGGTTACGCAACCGCCATCGGTTCCCTGTAAATGGGCTCCCCAAACCAAAACAACGGATCGGAATTTCATTTTTAGAGATCACCAAAGGATTTTGATCAACAGAGAGTATCATTGCGAGCGAGGAACAGAGTCCAGATCTTCACTGACAGAGCAGAGACGAGTAAAGAAACCAAGTGTTTGCAACCAAGGAGATCAACTTGCATCTGGCCAAAACCAAGTGAAGTCGATCTTACATGTCCTTTTGTCATAACATTTCTTATGTTTTTGAATCTCGCCCTCCTAAATCCGCTTTCAATCCACTACCCAACGTGCTATTGATCTAACTGTCATTCTTTCACTCCTAATCATCCCATTTCCTAATACCATCCAAAAACCAGCCTATTACAAACCATATATACAAGAAGATCCTATAACCCACCAGTATCGGTTATCAAGAATCGCATCGGCCATCAATAACCGCCATCGGTTCCTCCGATCAAAACTAAAACCAGCCTTTCCCCTACCCAGCTTTAACAAAATAATTTAATTGATATTTTTTGCGCCTTTTTTGTGTTAATTCATATTAGCAGGGAACCACCACCTTCAAGGGAAGTTTTATATTTCCCGGCCCAAGGCGCTTCTCATTTATTGTTTAATCAAAATCTTGTGGTCTTGTGTTCTTATTTGCAGTAGTCCTTCCAAGACAAAAAGGAGTTCTCCGCAGCACACCGATCTTTTCTACGGTACGCGCACACCATCTCGACATTCAATGTATTCCTCCTAACCCTAACCTCATCTGCTTTCTAAAAGGAATGAAAGGATAAGCAACTCTATTCCTAAGTTTAAACATTCCGAGCGAAACATTTTGGCACGACCGGTGGGACCCATTTTGGGTTTCTTTCTCTTGCTTATTTTCATTTTAGGAAGCATATTTGCTGTTGTTGTTTTTGTTATATATTTAGTAAAGAATTTGTCTTGCTTTCCTGGTTTCGCATTAGTGAAAGTCATCTCTCTTGCTTCATCGAATATAATTTTCGATTTGGGTTTAAAACACGTGCATTGCATTCCTGCTTGTTGTTCTCCAATTCTAGTGAACATAGATTAAGTAACAGGTCGTACACGTGGGGGTGATATCCACGGATTGACAGAAATTAACCTTAGTTTCACTGCACAACACATACCGAATCACTTCACAATTAACACAACAACTCAAACATCCCCCTTTTCCGCGGTATTCTCCGCCCGATTGAGGTAACCTTATAAGCCAAAACAAACTTGACATTTCCCTAGGTCTTGTTGTTTAGGATTCGACATCATCTTACGCCTAAAGGCATAAGCCCACGATAACTAAAATTAACCCTAGGGTTAGTCTCTAGATTTGTGTGTGCCTCGCTTGTTTTCAAATCTCGTTTTTCTCGTCATACTTTGTCTTCTCGTGATCAATAAGTTGATAAACATACTCAACGTTGCTAAAATCAAATCAGCAGCCTTTTATATCTTCTTATCCTAGACTTTTGACACCGCATCGGTTAAGGGACCGACGCGCTTTGATTGCGGACCGACACCGTTACTAAACCGATATCGCCATCGCCTTCATCGCCCCCGACAAAACAAAGCAACTTGCCAAATTCACCATTCTCGAGGTTGTTTTTGTTCTTGATAGATGAAACTTTCCCGTGTGTTCTCGGTCTATGGTTGTCATCACTGGAAGCAAGCCCGCCATGGTTTCACATGCCTCGCCTCCGTGTCTTCGCCTCGAATCACCCCCTTCACATTCTATAGGAACCCTACTGACACCAAAGTGAGATCCCCAAATTCCTCGTAGGAGACAAGGACTTTGCCAAATTTCTGGATGCTAATCCCAAAACTGCATAATACTATTTGTCTCATACCCCGACCGTACGCCCGATGGTCACTCCTTATTGGCATGCCTATTAGTATAGCCTGCTCATTTAGCTCCCACTCCTCCCGATAACAATACCTTACTTCCCGCATCACTAGCCCTGCCTCCCAATCCGACAGCCTTCAGAGGTTCATACGACCCCGATTAGCTTTTCTTTCGTTAACTCTTGACCTCACGATCGCTACCACCAACTCGCCCTATCTCATCTCTCTTTCGCACCACTCCATTCATGACTTACTCTCTCGCCACCTATTCACACGAGCTTTCTTTCTCAAGCTCCGCCTACCTTTTCATTCCCATACACGTATCCAAAGAACCTCAACACCTTATATGGGACATCCCTATTCTCGTGGCACCATCACCTCATCCAACCACAGATTTCATCAAACAAATGATGGACAAAATGCAAAACCCGGAGGCTTCCGCTTCGTCAGAAGTCGTAGCTACTTCGACATACGAGCAAGTTTGTCGGGAGCCCATTCACCCTTCGTCTCCCTTCATTCATATCCTCCTCAATGGGAGTTGCCAAAGTTTACTCGCTTTTAACAAGAAAGAGGATCCTCAACAACACTTGCGATCATTTAGACATGCTTGTTATTTGATTCGCCATGATGATGCCTCTGTTATTCGCACCTTTCCCATGTCCTTATCAGACTCGCTTGAGTGGCACAAAGCTTTTAACCCAAAGACTCAATCTTCTTTTAACCAACTAGCCCAATCTTTCGATCATTTCTCCATTAACATTGCAAGAAAGTATCTATCATCGACTCTATGCCATCCGACAATTTGAAGACGAATCTATCGCAGATTTCGCTGACGATGGCGGGCCTTATCAACCAACTTACGATGCCTTCGCCTCAAACCGAACTCATCGAACTATTTACGGGCCTCGCGCTAAGCACATCTCCCCTACCCTCCAAATTCAAACTTTCCGCACATTCGACGAGGCCTTTACCATGGCTCTAAGCTAGAAATTCGAGCCTTAGAAGAAGAGAAATTGCGGTTGCAGAACAAAACCCCCACTTCCGAACTCCCGATTCTACCAACAAGCCAAACACCACCACTCCTCACGCGTCCACTTCTTCTAAATCAAAAGGAGCTGTCCACGCGGTAATGGTCAAATCTCAAACACCGTCCAATACTCCGCCGAAAACCACTTATAAGTACAAAGCCGAGCCCACCAATTACACTCCTGGGAGAAACTTATGGCGTCATCCTCGAGAAATTGCTCAAAGTCGGGCTATCACCTGCCTCGTTAAACCTCACTGGGTTTGACTCCACCCGCGCAATACCTTCCCCGTACAAAGAAAATGACTTTTGTAACTTTCACCGCGTAAAAGGACATAGTCATGAAAACTCGCAAGATGTTGAAAAACATAGTGCAGAAATGGTCGACGCAGGGATATAACCTCGATAATCCTAACGCCTCGCTAACCGAAATCTGAAAATTTTCAACAAGCCATTCCCGAATCACTGGCCCAACAAGAACGTGAACCAAGATATCTTAGCCGAGGAGAGTGTTCATGAGATCCATGCGCAGCTTTCGATTCTGAGCCAAAAGCCTCTATTGAAATTTTTTTAAATCAAGCCTCTCCACCAACACAGGAGTTTGAACCTCCTTCACCACCATCAAGCCAAAGTGAAATCATTCCTTTACCCATAGTAAGAGTTAATCGCCTGACTTTCTTCTCATCAACGAAGTCTTCTTACACCACATCCCTACAAGACTGTGAGCGGATGCTATCTAATTTATCTATTTCCCAAACGTCCCCTTCTACCACTCTTGCTACACAAGAGGAAGGCTCGCCACTCCTTTTGACATCCTTAGACGAGAAATCTCTTACACTAACATCACCACATTCTTTAAACGTGATGATCCCCTCGAACACGCCTCCTACCTATTAGTCCTCATCGCCTAAATCTTTTCAACGACCGGTTGACCTCTTAACATCTATTGATACAAAGGCCTCATCTACCTCCCCGTGTCACACCCGCGATGGACTCGGAATTACAACCCACCTTTCTTCCATACCAAAATTACAAATCACACTGAGACTGCTCATTCCACGTAAGATGACAGCCCTATGGGAACGCTTGAGTACCCCTTTTCTACTCAAATGCAAATGACTCGATCCCGATGTCTCCACCATATACCCAAGTGCTTGCGTGCTTAAAATGCCCCCTGTTCTCACCTTCACCCCCTCACCTCTACCAAATGCCCCGTCCACTTCTATCAACTTAACCAGATCTTCCCTACGCTGGGACCTCACCAATGCCCTGGGCCTAACACACCCGCCTAAGCGACTCGATCTATCCAAAATAAATCCGCTCCGCCACCTAGAGACAAACTCAATCCCTACCCCTATCACAATCAAAACCATCATCGCCATACCTACCTTCCATATTGGGACCCCATCCTCTACCTTACATCAATATATCATACCTCCCGTTTTCTTTAGAACAACCTACGCCTTCCGCACCTATACAGTAAATTCCTGTGGTATAAGAACACCGCTACCCGCGTATCCCGTCCACCTATCAACCCTAAACAAATACCATCATCAAAAGATTTGTTTTCGCTACTCCTATTTCCCCGTGGTTGTTTTCTGATACCACGTCATCTGCGGCCTCATCATCCAACATAGCTTCTGCGCCAAAGAAATCACGTTTAGTAAAAACCATGTATCAACACCCCTCGGCTAAACCGCCACCCATACGAACTAACCACGCCCAAACATTACCAAAACCCACACAATCAATACCCTCATCCTCTTCCGATTTTGACCCACTCAAAGGATCTTACGCCAAAATCCTTGCTATGTTGGTGGAGAATGCGACCATTTCCCTACCTCCACTTAGACCTTATGACCCGTCTAAGCCCCGACCTATGGATTACGATGAGTCTAAAATCTGCGCTTATCACCGCACACCAGGACATGATGTGGAGGGATGCAAAGCTCTAAAAACCATCCTTCGCCAGTCACCTCTCCCGGATAGAAAGATTAAGAAAGACAACTTACGAAGGGAGAGACCTTTAGTTTCCATTCCTCTCCTATACCATCTCGTCCCGCCTCACCAAGATCTATCATTATTACAACCCCACCTTGAAGACCATGAGTTATCCCCACCATCTTCCTCATCTCAGTCTACGAGATTAATATGATTAGTGTCGCTACTCGAGGCGTAAAAACAATGGGAAAGCAAAAGAAAACACACTGCGGCATCTCTTTCTCCGTCAAACATCCCGATTGCACCACCACCTAAAGTGGTCATTCATGACCCGCCTATCCGCCTCTAATGGCATCGCCACCGAAATATGATTAAACAGCCTTCACCAATCGCCCGTAAAATGACATCGTATGATCTCATTCGACTTTCAATCTCATCGACAAGCTCTCGTTGAGATCCTTCAAGGGATAGAGGTTTTGCCTAATGAAACCCCGCTCTGCTACCTCCATTCTAACACCCAATCACGCTGCTTCTCTCACCAAACAACCCATCGCCCCAACCACTTCGCCTCTCATACAACAAGTCGCTGCAGCAATGGCTCAAGATGAAATTGTCGACTTTGGTATGTAAGATCCCGACTCGCTCTTTTCATCTCCGCTTACGTCCGGGACATTCGAGTACGCCAAGTTATGATTGACGGGGCGCTAGCCTAAACATCATCTCTTCAAAAGCCTTCCAATGATGAACATCCTTCTAGTTGCATGTGTGCAACCCCATCATGTCATGCGGTCATTCAATGACGCTATTACTTCTACCTTAGGCACCGTGATCCTCAACATTCGCGTAGACCACGACTTTACCCGAACTCTTCTATGTCTCGAGGGAGAGTTCCAATATAATATATTGCTGGGCCGCCCTCGATCCGAGCCATGGGATGCGTTCCTCAACATTACATAGATGCATAAAATTTGAGTACGAGGGGAAGTCTTACACCGTAAAAGCTGACCTCCCCTTTAAAACCTCGCAATATGTTATACCGCCCTAACGATGTGCTTATACCAATCAAGACACCCATACATTCAACTCAACCATCCTCCTCAAATGTACCTCAACCATCCACCCCAACCGCGCTTACGCCTTCAATCGATGAAACCACCATCGCAAAACCACTTCCTTCCCGCAGCTAACATTCCAACCTCCGACCCTTAGTAGATGTTTTTCAGCGCCTTACGCGGGGAGTACCGCCTATATAACGTTAGTTCTTTCCTACCCCGCAGAGTACGGACAATTACATGCACATCCCACCTACGACCGTCGCGTGGGGAGATAATCTCTTACGACCACCCTATTGCCGCACTAACCTAACGTATGGGGTGTTGACGCATCCTCCATTACCCCCGAACCTCCTCCTCTTCGTGTGGTTCCTTTCAATCCGATTTTCAATACTTGACAAATCGTCGCTTTCGCCTCACCTCTCGACTCGCCGGCGTGGAAAGGCTTTGGTTTTGGCCTTTACGAACAAGGCCGACATACACTCATTCCCGTGACTACCCGTAAACATACGATCGCAGTGGTCTCGGTTTTCCGAAACACCTACACAGAGACACCTCCCGTCACCGTATCCCGAAGAAGAAGACGCCGCCCTACCAAACCATCATCACCCACTTTGCCATCATCACCCACGTAATCTATAGACCCTCGAATCCATCCCCCTAACTTTTTTTTTTTTCATAAATGCTATCTTCATAGGTCCTCTCACTTATCAACGCGATAATGAGGACCCATCTTCTCTTCCCTTCGTATCCGCACATGATCAAGAGGATTCGCCTTTGATTAATGTTGTTGAATGCCAGATGACGACTCCATCCTCACTTACCTCGCGCGATGATTCTTATATTCAACGAGCCTTACCATCTCAAACCCAAACTATGCCGAACGAATCTACCATAGAAATCAATATCCACACGGAGGAGGATCTCACATTGTGAAGATTGGACAATCCTTAACACATCGTAACAAGCCGCCTTTACTACCTTTCTCCGTGCTCGCAACCAAGCTTTGCATGGTCTTACGCCGACATGCCAGAATTGATCCTACTATCGCCGTCCATAACATCACCCTAAACCCCGATTCCAAACCTAGCCAAATGTAAATTGAGAAAATGCATCCACGCATTGCTCTCTTCGTCAAAGAGGAGCTCCAACGACTCTTTCTCGCTTCCTTCATCTTGCCTATCGACTATCCTCAATGGATTTCTAACATCGCACTCGCCACTAAAGCGACAGGGGACTTTGATATGCATGATTTCCGGATCTTAACCTCGCTTGCCCCAAGGATGACTTCCTCCCAAGTATTGATCAACTTGTTGATCTCACCGCGGGCCATGAAATGCTTTCTCATGGATGGCTTTTCAGATACAACCAAATTTTGGCTGCCTCGCCGATCAACACAAAATCGCTTCATAACTCCGTGGGGAACCCTTCGTTATCGTGTCATGCCATTTGGCCTTAAGAATGCCGCTACTACTATCGCGGGCTATGACCTACATTTTTCATGACATTATGCACACTATCCTCAAGACTATGTCGACGATCTTCTCGGCAAGTCTAAACATCGTAGTGAACATCTCGATGTTTTAACCATTATTTTTGATCGCTGCTATAATATTCTCGTCCGCCTTCAACCGAAGAAATGTGTCTTTCGTGTTCTTTCGGGAAAACTTCTTGGCTTTATCGCCTCTCTTTGCGTGGCATCGAGGTCGATCCATCTAAAGTCAAAGCTATCCTAGAAATGCCCCCACCCAAAAATCTCAAACAATTGCGTAGTTTACAAGGTAAGCTCCAATCTATCCGACGTTTCATCTCCCAACTCTCGGATCGGTGTCAACCTTTCCATCACCTCCTTAAAAAGGATATTGCATTCCAATGGAGCGAAGAATGTCACCAAGCCTTCGAAGCTCTCAAATCCTATCTCTTGCAGCCACCCGTGCTTATCCCACCCCAAGACAACCGCCCTTTCTACCTTTACCTTTCCGCCACCGACCACGCTGTAGGAGCCATGCTTGCACATCGTGACTCTGAGAATCACGAACAAGCCGTTTATTATATAAGTCGTACTTTGGTGGACTATGAGACTAGGTACACACATGTAGAAAAATTATGCCTTGCCCTATCATTCGTGGCCACCAAACTCCGACACTACCTTCTAAATCACAAGACTTTCGTCATCACCAATACATGCACTCCCATCCATTACATGTACGCCAAACCTCATCTCAACCAACGCATTGCTAGATGGCTCATGCTTCGCCGACTCGACCTTGAGTTTATCCACCGTAAATCAATCAAAGGACAAACCATCGCAGCACCAACTTCATGGACGCTCCTTTACCGGGGAACAATTTACCAATTTCACATTTCCCGACGAACTCATCGCTACTCTTTCCTCACAGAGGAGTCGTACTCCAATGACCTCTTCTTCGATGGATCTAAATGCCGCCGGGCGGAGGAGCCGGCGTTGTTCTCATTCCTCTCAACGCTGAACCTATGCCTCTTTCATTCCGACTTGATTTCCTTGCACTAATAATACAAAAGGAATACGAGGCCCTTGTTCGGGTCTCCAAGTCGCATTACACTTAGGTATCAAATCTATCAACATTTTTGCGACTCTCAATCGTAGTCAATCAAGTTATGGGCGTCTACCAATGCAAAAACGAGGAACTTCAAAAATACAAACACTACGTGGATTCACTTCTAGCTTTATTTACCCACTATTCTATACAAACCATTCCCCGCTCCACTAACAAATTTGCATGGATACTATGGCTTGCTTAGCCTCGCAAATTCCCGCCGCGCCAACTGACTCTGAATTATTCGTCGTGGTCCAACAACTTTTTGCCCCATCCTATTCAACCCCGGTAGTTTGTATGATAAATACTGTGTCCACTAATTCACAGGATACCTGGTACCACCAATTCCACGACTACCTTACAATCTCTGTCCTCCCACCTGACCTTACTAGTAACGGCAAACGTGCTTTTCTTAAAAGTGTTTCGTTATGTTGTCATGGGGGACTCTCTATAAACGTGGCTTTGATGGTATCCTCCTTCGCCTGCCTAATCGGGCGTGGAGGCCACTCATACCATCCAACAGTCCATGACGGTATTTGTGGTGGACATTTTAATGCTTCGCTGTGGCCAAACGAATCCTTCGCCTTGGTTATTATTGGCCTACTTCAATAACGATCGCTACTTAATATGTTAAGCGTTGTGTTATGTGTCAAGAACATGCCAACCTTCAACATACTCCTAGCCACCCGCTCCAGATCGCTTCGAGATCTTTGGCCCTTCTCACAATGGGGTTTAGACCTTATTGGTGAGATTCACCCAACCTCTTCACAACGCCACCGTTGGATACTCACAATGACCGAATATTACACAAAATGGGTGGAGGCTATTCCACTCATTTCAATCAAAAAGAAAAAATTGTCGAAGTTCATTAACCACCACATTATCTCTGCCGCTTTGGTGTTCTCATCGCCCGATAATGATAATGGAAAATCTTTCAAAACAAGTTGTTGCAAGACCTTGTGACAACTTTGGTATCAAACTTAGTTTCTCATCACCTTACTATCCACAAGCCAATGGGCAAGCCGAGTCCTCTAATAAAACACTAACCAAAATCCTCATGAAAGTTGTCAATGAATCCGGAAGAAATTGGCACGATCACATTCCCTTTGCCCTTTGGGCTTATCGTACTCAGCATTCGCATTTCTACTAATGCCACACCTTTTTTTTCGTATACGGCACCGAGGTTTTGTTTTGCCTCTCAAATACAAATACCTCCCTTAGAATATCTCTTCAGATATTCTCACCAACGATGATTTCCGCCAAGAGCGGTTAGCCCAATTGAGCTTTTGACGAACGCCGCCTTACAGCCTCTTGATCACCTTCAAATCTATCAAAAACGCATTAAACGTGCTTATGATAAGCGACTTCATGAGCGTATTTTAAGGTTGGTGATCTTGTTCTCAAAGAGAATCAACATGTAACCAAACTAGAAAAGAGCAAACGTGGAAAATTTGCTCCCAATCGATTGGGCCTTATATAATCACTCATACCTATGGATCTCGGTACTTATCGCTTAGCTTCGCTTAATGGTAAACCCGAGCTCGAACCCCTTAATGCTCTTGCATCTTCGACCATTCTATCGTTGAAATTAGTATTATATCACTTATCTACCCGCCGCTCGTCCTCGAGCTCACTTACCACTACATACACTCGCTTCCTACACTTCATAATAACAATCAAAGCTCACATAGTTTGATCCTCACCTCCTCGATGATGCCTTCCCTTTTTAGTCTAGTCCATGACTTCAAAGTATTAAAATAAGCCGTATTCTTATGGGATTTTTTGAGTCAAACTTCCTACTAACTAGATGCTTCACGCCAAATGAACATCTAGTCATTTAAATTAAATATAGATCGCTCCTCGAAGGACAGCTATATGCCGAACTATTGCTGCTATTATATATAGATCGCCTAAGGGGACAGTTTATGCATTACAATCATATTCTACTATAAATAGATCGCTTCCTCAAGGACAAGCTTATACACACACAGCTTTTTTATCAAGCTTTCGCATTGATCGCCTTCTTGAAGACCTCAAGAATAATACAATCAATATCCCCGTAGACTTCCCGCATCGATCGCCTACATTCAATAAAAGAAAAGCCTCATTCAAAAGGACTTTTGAGTCATGGACTTGTCTATTTAGGGTAGGTTCTCTTTCGCCGAGCACTCACTTTGTAATAAGTTCTCAGACTTCGCTTATATCATCCACCTCACCTCACCACTTGTTTCAACTCAAGGGATGTGACGATATCCGATATATTGTGATTATACAACTCTTTTCACCTATCGACTTCTCGCCATGCAAGGTACCTAGGGATTCAAGCTCATCCTATGTTAATATGTGGTTTGTTTAGCTCTTCTCAACTACGGACACTCTTTCCTCTTTGCTCGCATCTAGGATTGTGTGTTGATCTTAATCGACATGGTTCCTCTTTGGGTAAGCTAACTTTCGCTTTACCTATACCTACATCAACATCGCCATACCTTACCAACACCAACAACATTACCCTATCAACATCAAAATCTTATCAACCAACAAATTGCCTAACCATACCCAAATTGCTCGAATTCACCTTCCCTCGGTCCTAAGGGAGAACTACATCGGTCCGAGGCCCTCCTCGCTTTGTGCAATGGGCTATGTAGGCAAAGACTTTGAGACATGGGGTCTCCCAAGGTTAGCTCGACCATCCCCTACCATAACCTATCCCGTGGTGGTGAATATAAATATTTTTGTGTATTTCTATTTAATCACAAATTCTCTTTATCCTTTTTCAAAACACCGAAAATCAAAACACAAACAATCTTATTATTATCGTAACTTAAATCAACATACATATTCAGCTTTTATTTAGATGTTAAACAAATACATCTTCTTCTATCATCGACACGCAGTCGGCATCCTTATTTATTCTTATACCTTGCTAACATGTACTGCACTCATCACGCCTCATCCCGAACTAGGTGATGATCGTGATCGCCGACCCTCTCGCCGGCTCTCTCGTCTCTCAAAGGTACCACGGCTATTGGTACCGCCACCGATCCGCAATCTCTCTCGTAACATATGAATACGCCTCTCGCATGGAGGACTTCAGCCTCTAGTCTCCCGCCCGTGACTCCGCAACCACTAACAATCCTCTTGTCTCATTCACTCGCGCTTGAGCTGCTGAACCAAACGCGTGCAGACGATCCTCTCTCGCTGTAATCACCGCTATGTCGTGGCGCCACGCACACCTCGCAGCTTCGCTACCCACCATAATCTATAGGCCTCGCTGCTCCCGCATCCATTACCTCGCGATCGGCCGCTACCTCTTCGTGCCCTTTCGAGGTGTTGGCCGGGAGGTGAGAATGCCGCTCTGCGCGATCCTCATATATGGTCTATAAGCTGTGGGTATATCCCGCACAAATCCAAATTGTCGCCGCACGCGATCTATAGGAATCCTCTCATACTCACCCGGCCCGTGCCCTCGCGATCCACCTCAATCGCTCAACACCCTCAACTCCTCGCCTATGTTCTCTGCTACATATAGTTTCCGTATGGCCTCCAATGATATCCGCAACCGCACTTCTCCATACTACCGCCTCGTAATACTAATAATATCACCCATCACGGCCTCGGGATCTCGGCTCTCTCTTGTTCTCGCTCTGGACCTATCGCTCAATCCCAACCTCTCGTACTCGGCCTCTCCCGCTCGATGGATCGGGCCTATTGGTCGCACACAAACAATGTGCTCATAGGCCCAACAAAGGTAATAAGTATGAACTATCCAAAGGTCGCCCCGTGATTTCGCCTACAAGCCCATAAACCCTCGTATAGCTCCGCCAAATATGCAGTGCCCATGCAAACGTAATGCTCCTTTCTACCATCTCCCGTATAACACACATCAATGCTTTGGAAATCTTTCCTTCCGCCTGTAATGCATAATACCCTACCGCTATCATTATATATCACCGCTAACCTTGTTTCTCGTGGTGTGCCGTATACATTACCCCATATGTAAACGATAAACCTCGCCTGTGTCAAATCTCGTGCGGATGGACCAAATATCGCTGTTATCGCTCCCGTGCCGCGCTAGGTAGTGCCTCGATATACTGTTCTCCGTAATAGGAAGTCTCAAATCCAAACACATCTTCCAATGTTACCGCTATTTCACCGCTGCAGATAGAAGGTATTTGTCTCTGATTCCATCTTTCAATCAACGCTCGTAATATACCATGGTTACGTGTGATTCGTGAATAATAACGGATTCCACTTAACCCCAAACGATTTATCAATGTCCATTCCGCTGGTGTTACATCCGCTCGGATTCGTGACAACAGCTACTGCACACTATCATTCATCCTCAATCCTGCCTCTGCCTGCATACACCAAAACAACAAACAACCATTCAATCCGCGTGGTTTTTTTCAAACATTCTCGAAATTTCTCCAAGAATCGCATCGTTATACATAACCGATATCGTTGAATAACCGATACTGTTCTCCTAACCGCCACCGGCCATCGTCAATTATATACACCTTCCCTAAAAACAACCACCTACGACAATAATTTTCTCGTTTATTCCTTTTTATACATACAAACATACCTGCAACCCCTGATTGCCTACCCTGTAACACTTACCTCACCTGCAACCCTTGTTATCATGTTTTCTTTCTCATATCTACCCACCTACTCTCCCCCATCTTATTCACAAAACATGCAAAGAGTTAAATCACAAACAAAATGATACCTTGGGTCATGCAGCACTGAGGTGGCCCTTGTCTCGCCTCCCCGCCTCGCTCGCCGGATGCTTCTCTCCTCGCTCGCCATGATCACCACCCTTTTTAACTTTGTCTTTCTGCCTTCTAAATCTCGGATCACATTCACTTTCCTTGTCTCTTTCCTCCTTCTCACCCAAATCTCATGCAAATACTGCTCTCGCCTGCCAAAAAGCGCGCGCTCGCGTATTTAACCTCTCGCATGGCTCTAAAATTAAAACTGAAGTTGCCACCCTAGCTTTTCTATTTTTAGAAAAGCTCATACCTAAATAACCGGTATCGGTCATATAACCGATATCGGTCATATAACTACCGACATCGGTTACCCAACCGATACCGGTTACACACCTGCCTTTTTGAAACAGGGTTCTTTTCTTCATTTCTCATCTAAATTTTTGTCGCGCCCGCCTCTTTGCCTGCATAAACAACAGAATTTACCACATTTGTTCATCCACCACACATAGCATTATAATTTCATTAAACATCATTTATACAAATACACAACCATCAACTACGAATATCAGGAAACTATCAATCTCTACATCATTTGGATCCAATTCATCAGTTACATATATCACAATGTCACAAAACCAACAATTCATCACATCACATATCATTCATACATACGTACAACAAAAACAAAAACATCAACATCATCCATCTATCAACATATCAACTAAAACTTATCATACATTACATATTACCAACCATTAACAAAATATTTAAACACATTTTGAATACTGCACGAGGATCAAAACATCGTCTCTATATATATACCAGTTTTCAAAAATACAATGTGCCCTACATCGGGGCCTCTGTGATCTCATAATATACCAAAGCCGGCACGCAGGCCGCAATACCTACCAAAAATCTCGACTCGCTCGCAGGCCGGTCTCTCATATCAAAATATACTCGCTCGCAGCCAGATCAAATGTACAACCTGCATTTCGCTCGCAGCCGTATATAATAAATAAATGAATCAATGCAATGAATAAGTGTCGCACGCAGCCTCTATCAATACAACCTGCTCGCAGATCGTGCCCGTGTCCCTATACAAAACCATGTCGGGATCTATCGCCTTCCCCACCGCCCGCACTCTCTCCCGCTGGTCCTCGTGGTGCCTTCGCCTCGCCTGCCACGGACACGCCACCTGGGCTGCCCCTCCCCGAGATCTCTCGGGCCGTGCGAGGTCTCTCGCCCTATGCGCCGCATACGCCGATACTCGACTCCAGATTATCAAGAATATCTCGATAATATCGGGCCTCGCTCTAACCTCCATATAGCGATCGCGCCATCAAGGAGCTGGGCGGGTCTCTCGCACCCAACACCAATACCTCGAGCTCGTACTCGCACTCGTGGCCGCGGTGGTGCCGCGCCGCCGCGCTCGCACTCGCACTCGTGGCCGTGGTGCCGTGGTGGTGCTGCCGTGCGCTCGTACTCGCACTCGTGGCCGTGGTGCTGGTGTGGTGTGCCGTGCTACTCGCACTCGCGTGCTGCTCGTGCTCGTGCTCGTGCTCGAGCTCGAGGCTAGCCGCCTCGTAAGGCCCCTATTCGTGCTCGCGCAGCAGCCTAGCCGCCTCGTAAGAGCCGCACTCGACCTCTCGAGCGATCCTCTCTCTATAATCGCAGCTAAGTCTCGGCCGCAGCAGTGTACTATCTCGCGCTTCTCTCGCCCAGCCCCACACACCCTCAGATGCTCCTGCACCCGCATCATCCACACCTCACCGCTGGTCTCTCCGCTACCTGGGCCTGGGATCAAAGGTGTGGCGCGCTGCAAGTGGGGCTCTACATCATCCCTCCCGATCGAGGGAGGGAGGTGGCTCGCCCTGCCGTAGCCCCATCTCGCTCGCTGCACTCTCTCTAGGGGTATCCGCCGCATTTCTCCCTGGCCTCCGCCCCGCTATCCGTAATGTATACTGATCAGCGCACTGCACGCGGCTCCTCTACCAGCCGGTGACCTCTCGTAGGGTCTCCATACAATGTCTACCGCTGTAAGGCCCTCTAGCAAGTGTCTATAATAGACCACATCCCGACTCGCAACAATCGCCGTGGTCGCCCACGACCCCTAACCACCTCTCAAAGCCATATCAGATACGACCCGTGGCCCTCGCTCGCCGAGGTAGCTATCGGGCCTCGATGCATACGATGTGCTCGTATGCCCAACAAAGGCAACAAAAATGTAGAACAAATACCAAATCGCCTCCTCGGCGATAGCCCCATAACTCCTCAGATAATCGCACCAGATATACCGGTGCCTGTGCATAACTGTGTGCTCCTCCACCATCTCCAAAGCAGCACTCTATCAATGCTCGTGGGAAGCGGCCTCCTCTCGAGTCCGGGAGGGCGGCAGGTGTGATCCCAACCATCATCAACACCGCTGGGCCGTGTCTCGTGACGATGCGCACGGTACATGTCACTGTACCCGATACTCGCGCTATGGTAGGTCAGTAGCGCGGCTGCATCCCCAAAACTCGCAGATGCGTCCATCGCAGCTCTTCGACCTACTCGAAGATCGCTCTCCTCGACGCAGAGCCGCAGGATGCGATACACATCTCTAATGTGACGGCATATCTCTGGCCTGGGCAGATGGAACACATTGGCCGCCGGATCCCATCTCTCGATGAGGGCGACCATCGCCGTGATCCTCTCTATCGCTCTCGCACTACTCGACCCCGCCGAGTCCCACCTCGCGCATGATGGCCCAATGCGCCGCAGATACGTGTGGCCTCATCCGACTCAATAGTGGAGGCATCCTATCACGCATCGTCAACTGCTGACGTGCCTGCAAAACCAACCCACATTCTTAGACCTACTCTTTATTATAACATCTACTTTACCATCTAAACCCCCTTTTGTAACACCCAAAACCTAACCCCACACCTAACCCTTCTCCACCCCTAAACCAACCCCCACACCGACCCGCAACCCAACCCAAAAAACCCAACCCAAAAAAACCCAAAACCCAAACCCAACCCAACACACCCAAAACTAACCCCACACCCCCAACCCTTCTCCACCCCTAAACCTAACCCCACACCTAACCCCTCCACCCCCCAACCCCCACACCGACCCCAACCCAACCCAAAAACCCCCCAAACCCAACCACCAACCCCCCAACTAAAAACCCAACCCAAAAAACCCTAACCCAACCACCACTCCCACACCTACCCCTTCTCCACCCCTAACCCAACCCCCACTCCCAACCCAACCCAACACCCCCAAAAAACATTCAATCACTCCCACTCCCACTCCCACCCACAACCCAAAAACAATCCACCCAACCCCCAACCACACCCCAACAAGCCACCCAACCCACCTTCAAACCTAAACCCTAAACCCTAAACCCCATCCCAAACCCAAACACCCAACCCCACTCCAACCACACCCCAACAAGCCACCCAACCCACCTTCAAACCTAAACCATAAACCCTAAATCCCATCCCAACTCCACCCTCAACCCATCCCTTCCCCACCGATACCGGCCGATACGCGACCGATGCCGGTCCCCCCATTTCAACCTCACCCTATGCTTTTGCGACCGATGCCGGTCGCCTAGTGACCGACATCGGTCACTGTCTCCTGCCCGAGCCGAACCCCCGCGCGGCCCCCAAAGACCATTTTTCACCTATTTTTACCCATCTACCCACCCAAACACCCCCAAATTTTACACACCTAGCCGCCTTACCCTATCTTACCTATCTACCCTCTCTCTTTTTCAAATTACGTCTATTTACTCCTCATTTCCTAAAACAACTAAATTCCTACCCAAACCCCCAATCTCACTTAATACAACCAAATGCATAAAATAAAGAGTTTAGAACCTACCGGTACGACGACACGTCGTCGTGGTGGGATGGGTGGTGGCGGTCCAGCTGGTCCAGCCTCCAGCCTCCTCTCGCTCGTGCTATGGCTCCAATCCCCGACCGGGTCCCCGCCAATCACTCGCCGCTCCTCTCAATCGGGCCCACTATCAACTCTCTCCGCCAATCAAATAGCTCCACCTCACTCAATAACCTCCAAATCAACTCTCCACGCGACAAGTCAATTTGGATTGCAAATAACAAAAGTGACAATGACAGCCGTATTTTTCTTTTTTATAGGTTTTTCGACCTTAACCGATGCGGTTTCATTTTTGCCCTAAGAAACCAGATCGGCCCCTTAACCGATATCGGCCATGCGTAATCGACATCGGTTCGATACCCAACTTTCACCCCATTCTTTCGCTCTTATTTACCTCGCCTCTTTTTCACCAATATCGCTCTCGCTCCACTTTTTGCACGCACAACATTTGTTCACTTGTCCAGCCTGACCTACGGCCTCAACCTACCATTCGGCCCGACCTAAGGCCTCAACCTACTATTCGGCCCGACCCAAGGCCTCAACCTACCTATTTGGCCCGACCCAAGGCCTCAACCTACCTATTTGGCCCGACCTAAGGCCTCAACCTACTATTTGGCCCGACCCAAGGCCTCAACCTCAACCTACCTATTGGCCCGACCCAAGGCCTCAACCTACCTATTTGGCCCGACCCAAGGCCTCAACCTACCATTTGGCCCGACCAAGGCCTCAACCTACCTATTCGCCCGACCCAAGGCCTCAACCTACCTACCTATTCAAGGCCCGACCTAAGGCCTCAACCTACCATTGCCCGACCCTAAGGCCCCGACCCAAGGCCTCAACCTACCAATTCGCCCGACCTAAGGCCTCAACCTACCTATTTGGCCCGACCCAAGGCCTCAACCTACCTATTTGGCCCGACCCAAGGCCTCAACCTACCAATTGGCCCGACCCAAGGCCTCAACCTACCTATTTGGCCCGACCCAAGGCCTCAACCTACCTATTTGGCCCGACCCAAGGCCTCAACCTACCATTTGGCCCGACCCAAGGCCTCGCCCTACCTATTTAGCCCGACCCAAGGCCTCAACCTACCCACCTAACCTGACCCAGGGCCACCGCCCAACCACTTGGCCTGACCCAAGGCCGTATCACTTCCATACCATACCCACAATCAACGTTTTATTTTATACATCCATCATGTACCTTGTGTTCAATCGAGCTCACCTGTTCGTGTTTTAGCATGATTAGGGTCTCGACTTGATCTCGTCAGACCAGCCTTTGCCTGCACTTCTAGACCGTGACGCTTATTTCAACCAAACCAACCACTGTACCGCCAACATGCCTAAACGCCTCGCACTCACCGTTATATACCCCCGAGCTACTTCCTATGCCTTGGATACCAGGATTATATCACCCTTGTTTGGATAAACTATCGACCTTTGCCTATGCATTGCTGGTTTGCTAGTCAAATCATGTACCCTAGTCGTACTATTGCATTTCAACATGCGTCTGCTTCCTTGGACCTACCCCACCACCTTACCATCCTCTCTACCACATATACCCTTTATCAACCCTATCCCTGATTTCCCGTTCACTCAATCTGTGATAGATTTGAGGGGGATTACCTATATCCTTAACATGAGAAACCACTTCATATTATTGTCCGCGCAGCTTTACAGAACAAGCTACACGACAATAAGGGGCTAATGTAGACACCAAATTCGTGTCTCACGACCCCCTGTGACCCGCATCCCATTTCGCAACCTAACCTCATTACCTAAACTTTACACAATTATTTATTAATTACTCAGAATTGATAAATCCACATCACCTTACCCGCCACCTCACTTTGCCACCTCATCATGACCTAGCCCTAACCCTAAACTAACCTAATTAAGACCCATGACTTGGTCTAGACTCACATCCATAACTAATGCCTCCTTACTCGCACCAAAAGCCGACCTTCTAGCCACTTGACCAAGCCCGCAATCGATCTCTCTGGGAGAAAAGTAGGAAGGTGGGCTATTTTACTAAAAATAGCCTACTTTTTTCCTTACCGATGCCGGTTCCTACTCGACCGCCGCTACTGCTACGCAACCGCCATCTGCCTCGTAAATGGGCTCCCAAACCAAAACAACGGATCGGAATTTCATTTTGAGAGATCACCAAAGGATTTCTGATCAACAGAGATATCATGAGCGAGGAACAGAGTCCAGATCTTCACTGACAGCAGAGAGAGTAAAGAAACCAAGTGTTTGCAACCAAGGAGATCAACTTGCATCTCTGGCCAAAACCAAGAAGTCGATCTTACATGTCCTTTTGTCATAACATTTCTTATGTTTTTGAATCTCGGCCCTCTTAAATCCGCTTTCAATCCACTACCCAACGTGCTATCAGATCTAATCTGCCATTCTTTCACTCCTAATCATCCCATTTCCTAATACCATCCAAAAACCAGCCATTACAAACACCATCTCAGTATCAAGAAGATCCTATAACCCACCAGATATCGTTATCGCAGAAATCGCGCGGCCATCAATAACCGCCATCGTTCCTCTCGATCAAAACCGTAAAACCAGCCTTTCCCCTACCAGCTTTTAACAAAATAATTTAATTGATATTTTGCGCTTTTTTGTGTTAATTCATATTAAGCAGGGAACTCACCACCTTCAAGGGAAGTTTTATATTTCCTGGCCCAAGGCGCTTCTCATTTATTGTTTAATCAAAATCTTGTGGTCTTGTGTTCTTATTTTGCAGTAGTCCTTCCAAGACAAAAAGGAGTTCTCCGCAGCTTCACCGATCTTTCCCTACGCAGACGCGCACACCATCTCCACATTCAATGTATTCCTCCTAACCCTAACCTCAAACCCATAGGCACCTATGATTTAATTAATGACTTAACTAAAACTTTCTCTCACATCTCCTTTTTCGATTTGCTAAAGAACTCTCCTCCACCCACGAGGGGCTGCCCTCTCCTAGAAGCATTATGCCTTGGTCATTTACCCAACATCACTCCTCCTCCAAAATGCAAGTAAACCATGTAGAATTTGATGTTTATCCTCCAGGAAGCCGGATAGGGATACAAACTTTATATTCGATATAAGCGAAATACCCCGCAAACAATGTGAGATTACACGAAGAGTGCAACCCAACTTTACATTTGCACGTATGGATTTAAAATAATTATGTTAAACATGCCATGGTGACAATGGGGCAACAATTAAGATAGTCCCTTTGCTTTTCTTCAAAATTTAGGATATGAGAGACAAATCTACATTTCCACAACATGAAATATGCTAAGAGGTTATGATAGCCTCGTGGCCACTTCAATTGAAACCATAGTTTTACCAGGTTACTTTAGGACCTAAGATGGTCCTCACCGAAATTTATATTATAGATGAAACCAACTACAATATGATCCTTGGTATTCGGCCATGGATACACCGTGATAAAAGCAATCCCTTCCACGTTATTCCAAGAAATAAGATTTCTAAAATTTAGGGAAAATATTTGTGGTATGAGGTGACCCCAAACTCCTCCGATGTACACCTAGCTGATTTAAAGAAAGAGTAGGTGTTCACTTCGGCTTGAATTCCCAAAAAATCAGCTTATCAAACCAATTAATTCAAAACCAAAAGAAGTTGATACCTACTCATGAGTTGGAAATTACAAGTCTCAGCCGAGGACATTCCAACACTCAAAAGTGAGACCAATGTTATAAAAACAATGTCACTAGGGAATACCACAAAAATTGTAAAGTTCTTCTAGAGAAAGACTTACCAATTCTCCTACCATTTGATTCTATGGGTATGGGACACACCCTAGGAATTTATTCTCTTCCATTAGATGAAATTTTTAATCGTAAATCTTAGCGAATCAAAGGAAATAAGATCTGCAACAGATATCCAACATCCATTTTTCCAAGCAAGTATTAGATGCTCCACTTCGATGGAGCTAGATGTCACTTTGGAGCTGGGGCGGAGTGATCTTTACTTCACCCTGAGGGAAAGATCCTGCCTTTTCGCTTTAAATTAAACTTTGAATGGACAAACAATAGGTTGAGTACAAAGCTCTCCTCCTTGGCCTCATCTGGCCAAAGCTTGAATGGGTGTCGATAACATTAGAGTGCTAGGAGACTTGCAATTAGTTGCGAAACCAAGTCTCTAAGGTATATGAAACTAGGCTAAACATTTACAACTATACAAAACAACGGTATTAGATCTAAGCAAGGGATTCAACTTCATATCAATCGAAGCAATCCTATGAGAGCAAAATCTTCTGCTTGAGACTGAGCAAGCAACCTCGCCTTCCCGTTTCACTCCAAATAGTGAGTTGGAAGATATCAATTTCACTTATCACTTCACTCGAACCATTAGTGCGTAAAATACTAACAAAATCATTCATGACTCACTGAGAAGTTGAGGATGAATTTTTCTATCATGGATCACTTTGATGATGATAGAGTCACTCCAAATATCTAAACACTATGTGGAGCTACACTTGCTTACCATTGTATAGTTGATCTTTCCAAATACCACATTCCTCTTCCTATTTTGGAGATTTCCGGTATGGTAGAGTCTTCTCCTGTGGAAGGACCTCGATATCTCATGAGATAGAAAATGGAGAAAGCTTCAGAACTACCTCCAGCCCTCCCGAATTTGAAGAAGGTAACACTTCGTTAATAGAAGAAACCATTAGACATAAATATTGGAATGAAGGAAGAACCAAAAATTTTGAAGTTGGGATCTCGTTAACTCCAGGAGATAGAGAGTACACACCCAAATCCTCAAAAGAACATCAAAAGGATTTCACATTTAACTATAAAGAAATGAAAGACATTGCACCACATGTCATGTACATAATTTGGTCACTAAACCAGATGTAAAACTAATTAAACAGAAAGTCAAGACCAATAGGCCAAAGTGGCGGTTCTCATGGTAAAAGAGGAAGTAATAAAACTTCTCTAAGTGGGATTCATCAAGCTAGTTGACTATTCACAATGGGTATCTAATCCATTGTCCCCGGCCTCTAAAAATGAATGGGAAGATACACACTGTGCATAGATTTTTAGATACAACAAAGCTTTTCCTAAGGATGACTTCTTACCATCCAATGACGATTATCATGGCTGATGCAATAACTGATTTGAAATATCGTCTCCTCATGGATGGGTTCTTAGGGTATAATCAGCATTAAAATATCTCAACAGATCGCTTTGCCAAGATCTACATTCATAACTCCCCTCGGGAACTCTATCGCTGCCACTATCATGCCATTTGGTCTTAAAAATGCCGACGCCACGATGACGGCCGTGAAATGGCATATATTCCATGATCTTATCCATAAAATTGTGGATTCCTATGTGGATGACTTATTGGCCAAGTACAAGAAATGATGTGATCATCTAAGTGTTCAGATCATCCTCTGCCATGATTAATCAATATGGCATCACATTAAATCCAGAAGTGCGTGTTTGGTGTGATGGGGGAGGAAAACTTCTAGGCTACATTATATCTTCATGAGGGATTGATGTTGATCTAGCTAAAATACAGCTTGGCTCTCAAATGATCCCACCATCGACGAAGTCTAGAATCGTGTGTCATTTCTTTAGGAAATTTGGTGCAATTTTAAAGGTTCATCCTTGCATTTAAGTTTTTCCATTCATCCAATCAACAATCTATTAAAGAAAGATTATAATATTGATTGGATCAAGAATGCAACGAAGCCTTTAGCGCTTAAACACTTCTTGTTATCTCCACCCACACTAATGCCTCCCAAACCACACCGCTTCTTCGATTCATACTACGTAGCCACTCATGTCTCGTTAGCTTGCATGTCGCTCAAGAAGACTTATGATTAAATGGGAACATGTGGTTCTATTTCATTAGCCAAACGTTGCTTGATTATGAAACACGTTATATTAATGGGAAGAGAGATAATTCCTTACCATACTTTTGCAACAAAACGCTTAAGACAATTAAGCATGCTAAAACCAAGAAACAAGGGTCATCAGGAAGACAGATCACGAGAACGCTTTCTCACGTATGATATTTATCTCAAAAGGTTGGACATTTCTATAACCTTAATGTGGTGAATTTGAGTTAACATTCGTAAACCAAAAATATGTTAAGGGACAAATCATCGTGAGATTGGTTAGCCGACAACCACTAGACGGAGGTGATCCTGCAAATTTGGACTTTCGATGAGTGGTATACTTTCGAAACCAGGCCTCCATCTCTACATGCCTGCACACGATATCATCAATTTTATCATAGACCACGATACCCTAAGGTGCCATCACAAAAGAAGGCGTGTTACGCATTATTACTACTAAATATGTTGTTTTAGAATAGGTAATTTCATCGTGAAAGCCTTCGGCGACATGCTTCTAAGATATGGCCGCATTACGAAGAATCTAAGAAAATTCTTCATGAATCTCTACAAGGAGCAATACGTAACTGGAACGAAGTACAACAG